>OX453005.1:11933809-14433809 GCA_949699075.1 Asteroscopus sphinx
TATAGTCCCATGTAATAGGGGCGAGCCTATTGCCATAAAACAATTTGAAAAAAAAAACGGTTAAACAGTATTTTTTACTTGTTATACCGATTTTAGATACAGAATACCGATTTTTGGGGGCAGCTCTACTGATTTTGCATTTTGACGTTCGAGACCACTGCAACCGGGGCCGACAGCTAACGTGCTCACCGAGGACAGAGGGGTCTCGATGTACAACGAAACGATCACCCATCCAAGAAGTGACTGCGGCTCGCGCAGCTTATTCTCGCAGATTTTGCAATCCACGTGGACTGTATCTTGCCCTTCACGACACTAACGAAAATAATCCTTACATAAAATAAATTAAAACATGCCCTCAGTATCTTAAACGTCAAATTAATAATACCACAGCTAAAACCACAAGGAACGAGAGACACATTTGAAAGATAAAGATACATTAAAGATAACGAATTAAAAGCTTCCTATTAAATTTGTCATCTCAGTAATTACGTATCTTATTATCCGCTCTTTAGATATTCGACATATATACGTAACGTACATCGTTAAGTAAGAAGAGCCTGTCGGAATGCCCGAGGTAATTACTTTCGCCCGCATCGAACTTAATGAAGGTTTAATTAAATATTGCATGACAGTGAACACGATGATTAACTCATGACGTTCAATTAAGCATGGATCTGATCTACGTACCTACTATTGTGAAAGCTGATTTTCAGCGAGCAAGATACGAGTAGAGTTGCAGTTTTTGCGTTTGGAGTGGTAAGCTCTTGGTCAATTTTAGGGGTAATAAAGCTCAATTTAAGCCCTCTAATTTAATACAGTGAAGAGGAGTCTAGCGCCAATTTACTTATTGATATTGTTGGGAAAGTCATCATCCTTCGCGCCTTTTTTCCAACTATGTTGGGGTCGGCTTCCAGTCTAACCAGATGCGGCTGAACATCAGTATTTTACACGGAGCGACTGCCATCAGACTCCCGTAACCCACTTGGGCAATACCGACATTCGGAGGTTCTAGACCAGTTGTCAGACTTTCGGGCTTCTGACTACCCGTAACGACTGCCATAAATGTTCGTATGGCAACCGGGATCGACAGCTTAACATGCTCTCCGAGGCACGGAGGGGTCTCAATGTGCACTGAAATGGTCACCCATCCACGGACTGACCGCAGCAAGTGTAGCTTAACCTTGCAGAGCATACAATCCGCGCAGTTGCTACTTAGCCACGAGCCCCCCATATTGTTGGGAAAGTATGGGGGATAAATAAATATACACCCTTTATTTTTAATTACTAAGATAACTTTAAGGGTAGTCTCCGTTCATAATTCTGCACAACTTTTATTATGGGTACAACGCTCAATTCGTGAAAAAAAGTCTGCTGTTACTGATCTATGGATGATATCAGAGTCCTCTTTTTCGATTTTTCTATTAAATTGTGACAATTACGATTCTCTATGGGAGTGTCTTAAATTGTAGTACCTACTTACATACACACACAGATCTATTCACACATGGTATAATAACACCAGGTAGTCTCTTCCCGTGACAGCTAGGTCACGTGATTGCCTCCGTACTACGTCATCGGCCGTGGAGCCAATAGCGGGCTGTTAGCGTGACACTTGTCAGTTTGATGTGCTGCCACTTTGTGAAAATAAATTACCCGAGCAAAATGCATTTTTTCATTTACTTTCTTCTATAAAGAATCACTTTTTAACTAGTAATTTAATATAGTTTCCTTTATTAACTAATTAGATGAATAACACGAGATAACAAATAGTTAGGCTAGCTAGGAATTTATTTTATATTCATTATGAACAAAAATCTCCTTAAGTATATTGAAGATATCAATCAATGGCAGCACTGATCGTGACGTAGCTTGGAGGCATCGCGCTGTCATTGCGGCAAGAGAATACCTGGTGAAACATCTTAAACCATGTATTCACAGATCTATTTAGTACTTAATCTGTGACTTACATATTAAGAAAATGTTTATGTATTTCTTGACACATTTTGCATGCCATGCAAATATGCTGAACTAAATTTAGCAAGATCAAATTGTACCGACAATATGCAAATAAATTCATTTTATTTCATTTTGAGTAACAATGATTGAGTTTTCCGCTAACTTTAATCATTATTAATTTGGGCATATGAAAGTAGAAGTCCTAAATAGAAAAACTTTTAACAAAGCCGTCGTTTATCTTTAGATTCGTCTGCGATTCTGTATTTACCGTAAAAAATACAGAGCAACGAGGCAAAATGAAATATCTCAGAAAACGTTTGACTTTTCCTACAAAAGAAATCAAAAGATGTCAGTCAACCTATATCTGAGGTCGTATGATATCACAAACGTTCACGAACCGTTAATAAAATATGAACCTAACTACCTGACAATCACATGTGTCCATCTTAGTAAAGACGCCATTTCATATTTAGACAGCGATCGTAACAAAGTTGACAATGATCTTCAATGGAATCCGATAATGCGGACGTGATCTTTTATTTTTGGCTGAAAGAAGCTGTGTATACGGTGTGTTATATTTCACTGGGACAATATGAGAAAATCTTAAAACAAAGAGCTACAGGAAAACAATAAATTGCAGGAAAAAACCAACTTCACCAATTACTGCTGTTCAGATTGTTTAATCCCCGACACAACACGAAACATGGATGTTTAGTTGATAAATAAGACTATATTTTTATTTAATTTCTTAGACAAGACCACTCTTGAGCAATGTTTTCATAAAAATAACAAAAACAAAAAAAGAGAAAAGAAATTTTTTTTACTTGCAACAGGTTGTGTTCCATATAATTTAAAAAAATACTTACAGATTAAGTCAGTTTTCCTGTAGCTATTTTGGTGTAGGATTTACCCATAATACCTAATATATTATAATATTTCTATGCCATCATGTAATAACATAAAATTAAATGTACTTATGTAAGTCGAGGAAGTTAGTAAAATAGCGCTTAGCGTTCTTTATTTATAGAACTAGAGCTAAATAAAGCGGGACATGGGTGTGTGTGATTTCCTCCGACTCTGCTTAGAATAGTAATAAGTTCTTCAGCCTTCTTCATGTCGTGAATAATTTTTGGGCAAATATAAGTTAGTCATATAGTTAATGTCCACTATTTATGGTGTTTTTCGGATAAAAAATAAAGCTTTTAACACGTGAATATTCTTTCGGTTCTTAAACGAATTATTACTTGATTTATATTTGAGGCGTTGTCCTAATCTATCTATCTATCTATATGCCACATGTATGATTGAGCATCACTTGAGAACGGCTCGACCGATTTGGAAGTTTATTTTTGTGTTTGTAACTATCTGGACAAGGTTTGTACCAAAATGAAAAACTTGCATCCGGGCGAAGCCGGTGCGGGTCGCTAATATAATATAATATACAGTTTGTTCGTGACATCGCATTATCATGATAATGACAAGATATAGAACAAAATTCGCGCGAGCTTGCGCTGGTCGTGTAGTCGCTTTGTATAGGTATATATAACGCCTAAGAGCGCAAAAGTGGCGTATCATTTCTAGACACAATTAACCTTTTTTTCACCGCCAATGACACCTATAGAAGACGAACGATTTCGTCCCCTCAGCGCCACGACTTTATAACTTTGTACTCACGTCCATACAATATTTGTTTTCTAGAGAAGACGTGGCGCTGAGGGCACGAAAACCTGTAGGTACGATGCCGTGTCGGTGAAAATGTTAAAAATCATTTTTGTCTGAAAACGATACGCTACTCCGGTGCTCATAGCCTCTTTACCTTCCTGACTACGGCAAAGTCAGGAGGGTTATGAATTTGCAGACTATGTTCCTTGTGACGAAATCCTGAGAAAATAATAGTTAAGAATGTATTTCGTTCCATTCCATTCAATTACGGATTCACATTTAATATAGGTAAATAAATACATATCACACATACAAGATCTACATCAATAATGTCTAATAATGTCTTATTTATGTGTTCCACCCACAGTATCTAATTAAATGTGTGAAGTGATATTTATTCAAGTACATACTGAATGACATTAGCAGATTCAAATAAACGGAGATACGCCCCAGTAAGGTTGTTATGGGTACTTTACGGACTGATTTGAAATTACAATGAGTTTCAACTGTGACTGAAACTGAATGGTGTTATAGATGTGTGTGCTGCAAAAAACTCTTGAGCATAGATTTTATTTATAGTCAGCGCATAGGCACCTTTTTTTTTCGTTTTTGGGTAGAAATACTCATGGATATTCTCCGTCTGAGAAAGGTGGAGGGATATGTCAGATTCTTTCCGACTAACGGCCAAAATTAATATCCAATCTATCCAGGATTTACCCTACTTGAGATAGAAATTTGACATATTTTGTATGGAGCTTCTGTCAAATTCCTATCTCTAGTAGGGTAAATCGTGGATAGATTGGATAATAATTTAGGCCGTAAAACCACACGGTGGCTATCCTCAGCAAAAGATATGCCCCCGTCGATCTCGTAATCCCAGGAGTGCCTGCTGAGTAGTGTTCTCGCGCCTCTTGGGACCGATGGTCTTGGCTTCTTCGCCCGGACCGCGATGAAGAAAACCTCTTTAAAAATTACGGGAGGTAGGGCCTGCGAGCAGCAGACTTGGAGTAGTCTGCTGCCCGACCAGCAGCTGGTGTAGCTGACGTAGCTGGCACGGCTGGCGTAGCTGGCACAGATGGCGTAGCCGGCACAGCTGGCGTAGCTAGCATGCTGACCTGGCGGCATGCTGGCGTAGCTGGCACAGTTGGGGTAGCTGACACAGCTGGCATAGCTGGCATAGCTGGCGTAGCCGGTAAAGGCAGGTAGCGTGCAGTGATCCGTGTACGCCAACAAGGAGGGCGCGGCCGACGTTAGGCCGCACGGGTAGAAGGGGCTCGCCTGCTTGTGGCGGGCCTGTCGGGGGTGGTTGTGTGAATACTCATGGGTTCCCACCAGGCGCGTGCATTGCATATAGGCAATTAGGCAATACCTAGTGCCTTCCTCATTCAAATTCAATAGTGGTGTAAATTATTATCCTTTTTTCAGAGTACGATGATTATTTATCTTAAAATAGACCTATTAATGCTAAATTAATCTTCATACATAAAAAAAACAATAAATTATACCACAATTAAATTCAAGTGAAGTAGGCCAATGCACGCCACTGGTTCCCACGCCCCCGGCTAAGGTAGTTGAAGGAACACTGTGGTGGTTTCAGTCGGTAAGAGTCCGACACTGGCTCCGTCTATCCCGTGCGGAGTGCGTCCATGAGGATTTCCCCAAGGAAAAAAAAATAAAGGAAAAATAAAGCATCAATGACGCTGCACAAGATAGAAACGAATTCCGTGCGGTAGTCGCTGAAATTCGATGAGGATATGGTACAGGAAGAAGAAGAATAACAAAAAGCATAATTTTATTTATCTAATCAGTACCTATGTATTATCTACTAATAAAATTAAGTAAGTCTGGATTTGTGCCCGGTCAATGGCAATAGGCTCGCCCCCTATTACATGGGACTTATAACATTACTGGCGAAATGTGGGTGTACTATACACCTCTGCCTACCCCTTCGGGGAAATACAGGCGTGATGTTATGTTATGTTATGTTAAAATTAAGTACGGATTTTTATCAAACTGTGTATCGGTACTCTTCAGTGAACCGGAAGATCCGAGAAACTAATAAAGACGCTTTGACGTCCTTCTTCAAACACCAAAAGGTTCTTCAGGGAGGACTTAAAACAATCTTTTCCAACCACTGAGACAAATATTTATTACGGAAAGTCAACAGTTAATTTATTTCCTTTAATAAAGAAGACGCAAGAATTATGTTAAAAATCTAGAACAATTTTATGATAACTAGGTATCTACCCTTATTTGTACATAAATAAAAATATTTTATTATGAGCTCATAATCTTTGAGCTCATTCATTAAGTTTACATTATGAAAAGAAAATGTTTATGAAAAATTAAGATCTACTC
This sequence comes from Asteroscopus sphinx, assembly GCA_949699075.1. Classification (NCBI taxonomy): domain Eukaryota; kingdom Metazoa; phylum Arthropoda; class Insecta; order Lepidoptera; family Noctuidae; genus Asteroscopus; species Asteroscopus sphinx. Next base: position 11,939,786 of record OX453005.1, read on the forward strand.
TACACTGCGGGTTTAGGTTATAAAATCGAAAAAACCGAAAAATTGGGAATAAATTATCCAATTATTCTTAATAAAGTATAAGCAGATGGATCTCTTTCGCTTGACGTGATAACTTCTGAGGTAAGAAGAAACTGAGAAATTTATTTATTTATTTTTATTTATTTATTTGTTCAGTGGTATACATAACAAAAACATTCTAAAGATGTAAACATAAACTCATTAGAGTTTTACCGTAAATCAGTATCATCGACTATACAAACAGTAATAATAAGTGTAAAATCGCTGTTTTATTGGAATTATGTGACATCTATAAAATAAACACGATATTTTCTAAAGTTACAGAACAACAAGACCGTTCTAGATACGGTTTATTAAACACGGTACGCACGCTATGCGCGTAATTCATTATTTATCATTATCAGGTCGCTCGCTGTTATCAAAATCTTTGTGTTATCTCAAAAAAACAGCGTTTTTACGCATTGCATCACAAACAGGCGTAACTTGAGAAATCTGATAGCCGTATCACACTGATTTAGGATCAAATGTACTTAAGTTATGCTACCCATGCTGATTAAACTAACATTTCTTCACACCAAACCACAAAGTTCTTTACTCATCATCATCATTCATCATTTCAACCGAAAGACGTCCACTGCTAGACATAGGCCTCCCCCAAGTATCGCCACAACGACCGGTCCTGCGCCTTCTGCATCCAGCGGATTCCCGCGACCTTCACCAGGTCGTCGGTCCACCTTGTGGGGGGCCTACCCACGCTGCGCCTTCCAGTACGCGGTTCTTTACTCATGTGACAAAAATTCTGACGCGTGAAACTTCTGACGGCAACGATTACACGTATTACTAATATTATTTCTCAGATCATACAATGTCATTCTATATTGTAAAACAAGTCACTGCTGTAATTAACTTTGAGGAGTACATCTCGCTTGTAATGCGACGCCACGCATCGTAACGTCAAAATCGAAAGCATTTTCTATTAGTTGGTCGGAGAACAAATATCACACCGTGACTAAAATTCGAAAAAAATAGTCGTAGCTTTTAGCCCCCGCTTCACGCCGCCGTCAATTAGCATGTCGTTTGAAGACACGCTGCTCCGTCGTTTAACAAGTTTCATGTGGACGTAACATAGAAAAGCTTGAGAATTCGAATCATGCCGTGGTGCCAAAGTTTTAAAGTCCGTTATTGTGAGGAGAAATTGTGAAATGTGGCATTTTGTAAACGGTGACAGCGGGTCGGTACTCGGTAGCATGAAGTCGTGTGCGCGACAGATGAGTAATGACAACAACGCAGCGGCGTGTGTCGTCTCGGAGCGTCCCCAGATGTGCGTCTGGTTGCACGGATTGCACGAGTTATGCAAGCCGCAGAGACATACTTCTTGTTGGTAATACGAACAAGAATACCGAGGCAGATTGTAGGCCTCGTCGGGGAAATCCAAACATCCGAACGTCTCTACATAAATACAAACGACATAGTCAAATATCAAAGACTACCATAATTCAGGCCGTTCTGAACAATTATTATAAGATTTATAGGAACTATTTAAATCACATATGATACAATTTAAATTTTCAGCAAGCGACATACGAATGTAGTGTTGGCAAGAAGTAGGTAATTTTCATAAAACTCGTCTAAACAATAATTCTTTATCCAAGCTTGTTTCTTCAGGCAAAAAAAAATGTCATAAAACAAAATAGATATGACAGAATTATTAGTGAGTTGTATGAACCACATTTGTATTCAGGTCAATCAACGTTCGACGAAAAAGAATTAGACGCAGTCACGTGGGCACGTGCATGTAAAACATGAATTCGAATCATAAAGTTATTTAGACGTCGCGGAAAAGATAAAACTCTCTTAAATCTCCGGAGTATTTACAATAAAAATAGTTATCTATCACCACGGACGCATCTCACACCATGACTGCTCTCAACAAGATTTCTTTATTTACGCTTCCAATCGCTCAACGCGACAGTATAACAAAATCTTTATTACTGTGAGCGGCGCTTCTGAAGCTGCGCCTGCGCTACCCAATAGCTTTCATGCCATAAAAAAGAAAACAAATAGAACTACTTCCTAAATTGTGGCTCACTGAAAACGAACAGCTTTTAATCCAATAGACAATATCGATTACGATAGTGATGATGCGTATTAAGTTATTAACGCAAACAAATAAACCTTATCCCTGTCGTACATCACCCGCTAAAAGCTAGTCTCTGGTCAATGATTTATTATTATTTTCTGTCCTGATTTATGTTTAGTAAAGAAGTGTTCGCACGCGCACTCCCATGTCTATTTGCGGCCAGGCCGAAATAACTGGCAAAACGAAACGTGTATCCGGTCCCTAGCCGACTCTGAAACTGCTGTTTGCTCGCATACGACCACCGTGCGCTTTGTAAAAGGGATTATACCACGATTTGCGGTAATGCGGTTGCCTCTTCAGTTTAAGTACTCTTTCCTCTTCGACCATTTGCTAAATCTTTTCCCTGTCAGATCACTCGGGAGCCGAATAGTATGGAATAATGTTCTACTCCGGCTATGCAGGCCGATGCACTTTGAAGCTTTGATGAGCACCTGTGGCTTTCAATAACCCACATTGATTTAAAATCGCTGCAGTAACTATTTTAAGTTCGTAAATAATGAACGCATGCTAGCTTGTTCGGATGGATAATTTAAATAATTTATAGAGCAATGCCTCAAATTTAAGTAGTTATACTGATGCAAACTTTATTAAAGAAACTATATTACGTTCCAAGATATTTAGTTTTGTCCCCAGCTATGCTTTTTCTCAAACATTTGCGATAAGACTTTTAGGTTTTAAAATGTCTGAATAACATTTTACAGACATTTTATTAATAGATCTCAAGACGGCGAAGCACCTGTTGAGATTTTTTTGGCCAAAGAGACGTATTTGGTGTCGTTTTACACTAGCAAATCCGGCTTATAGAACTTAATATCCCCGGAGTAAAGACGCTTGTTTACCGTTCAATCCTGCGGCGATAAGACACTTTCCCGATAAACATAGTGCAAGGGTGAATTAGTGCTTATTAGTGGTACTGATTCAAAGCGAAATAACGTTTGCTGCTAACACTAAGTTTCTACCTGATTGGTACCCAAGTTCGCGAGTCAGCTACGTCGCGAACCTCCCCCAAAGTGGAAATTAAATAAGGACAATCCGTTTCTCCTGCATCTGAGACTTGGCTGTTGCATTATTCAACGTATGCAAAATCTCTGAATTAATAATAGATGACTACGAAGGTGAATTCCTCGCAATCGACTAAGGAGTTGAGTTGTGACCCTTTCAGAGTGCGAAACGGGCTCGCGAGCTTTTGTCTTCACGGGAAATTGAATGATAATTTCCATCATTTAAATGGGATTGTTCAAGTTTATCCAACCAAAAATCATCTCCCATACGTAGCTGAAGTTATCGTCTGAGAATATTATTTTTACTCTACTACAGAAGCAGGATAAAAATATTACATCAGCTTTACCGCATTCAAAATTATACTCCGCTTGAAATGAAAATAGAACTGCTTTCGACATGGATAGATGAGACGAACATATCGTTGTCATTTGTTGCATTTTGGAGATTCCAACAAGTTCAAACGCAACGACCCATTATCTCTTTAAATCTGTCGTGAAACGTACAAACATTCAGCGGTATTTATCATTCTGTGACATAATATAAATCTTAGAAAGCACCAATGTAAAATGGCATTAATCTCTAAATTACGTATACCGTTATCGAAATTAACATTTCTAATCATCAAATACGCTTTGAATCCGTGAAGCGTGTTCATAAAAGAGTCAAAGGGAATTGTATAACAAAACCGTTCAGTAAAAGTAAAGACGCAGTGCGCACGAGCACGATTGAGGCAAACAATCGTCGTTGATAATAACCGTAACGAGTCCGGCGTCGATCCCGTTTACATCTGTATTGTGTTGGAGGCAACGAGCACGCAACGACCTCAACCATCAACTGTTTACAGCTAAAACTTTTAAACAATGCTAGACTTCAGAAGGACCAATCTCGTAATTAATTGCTCCGTATTGTGTTTTAAGCACAAATAAAAAAATTAAAATATAATTTCAAACTAAATATAGTTTCAAACCACAGACCAGTAAGCCTCTAGACGCCGATTAGCCGGATACCCCCGGTCACAACGCATATGCAGTAGCACTGCATATCATACGCCCCGCCGCCAATCAAGTCGTCAGTCCGTCAGCGAGCGGCACCAATCATACGGAATCATACCACCGAACTTATGAGCCGACCAATCATAACGCGCCGTTCGCCCTCCGGTCCCCGCCAATATTTTACGACTGCGTTCGAATGCAAAACTTTGTTAAAGCGGCGTCTTAAGGCTTACTGGTCTGTGTTTCAAACTAATCTCAATCTCCCGACCACAGAAATAGATAGAATGGAAAAGTGGGCAGGCGCGTGCCAACACTCTGCACCATAGTGCTGGGCCTTTTTCAGTACGCCTTAAGTTTTGTTTCTGTAAATACTGTAACAAAAACCCGCAAAAATGCCTTATTGTGCTGTTTTATTTTTTTATTTTATTTAAACTTCATGCAACATGTGTACATAGGCGGACTTAATGCCTTAGGCATTCTCTCCCAGTCAACCTTAGGGTGATACAGAGACGACAGGGCAGGTGCAATATTGATTCACGACACAAAACAAGATGAGAAATAAATTACCACTAACACAATAGATAAACATACATAGGTATGTATATAACATACAATAAGTATTAAATATATATAATAATATACTATTATAGTCATAGATAAAATACTAATTAGATGATTCTGCAAAAAATTTATCTAGAAAGAACTTCCGAACTTTCCTTTTAAAAGAGTCCCGACTGGTGGCCATCCTAAGCTCGAGAGGAAGCTGTTTCTAACTGTAGAAACAAAAGAGCTGTAAATTACATTTGATTAAAGCTAATTAAAAAAAAAAAATGACGTCAATATGTTAGGCGGACTTTGTTCGAAAGTTGCCACGCATGAATCTCAAGTAAAATTGTGATTACAACCATTCTACTCTATATATTTCTGTGCTCCTGACACTAGGTGTTCCTGTTTGCTGTTAATTTGTGACCTAAGTCATTAATGTCACCAATAAACGGCAATCAAAAACATCTACTGTCACGAGATTGAGATTTAGGGCATTGAGTTTAGTTTGGAAGTATATTTTGAACGATTTAAATGCGAATTTTCGTGTCAATATTTGTATAATTACTCTCATAATCTAACCGTCACACGTTTCTAGAGCTACATGATAGACTTTTTTAAGCGTAGGTTCTATTTACGGCTAAAAGTTTGAACAATTCAGAACTTCAAGCTACTTTGGTCGTTCATTCATGAAAATACTGTTTAGGGAATTATGGCGACTTTTCTGTCAATATTTGGATGTTTATTCCCGTAATTTAACTACCCGAGGGTTTGGTTGAGAATGGAAAATCGTTATACATTAGATAACGATGTTTGAGAATATATGAAGGCGGATAAACTGATAAAGGAAAACGGAATACAAATATATGATTCTATGGTGATGGATGTTCTATTCATTCCTTAAATCACAGTGACGTAAAAACAACTTGTTCTTAAAAAAGACAAATGCATCGATACGTTGCTTACTCGTTGCCATACAAGCCGTACTTTCTAATCCTAATTGTCTCTACCTCTCCAGTAATATTTAAACTTCGACTTATGCAAATGAAAACTGAAGATTTTTTAAAGAGCTGCTTAGTATAAATAATTATAATGCATGTGTTTGTTTAAGATGTATGAATTAACATTCGAGAATTCCTGCATCTGTTAAAATGTATTCAGTCTTTGCAAATTTGGAGCGTCTTGTTAATGATACGTCAGGCTTTACAAGTCAGGTAATAGAGATACCTTTGTTCACAAACTAAATAGCTTCTGTTCTCACTGTAAACGTAACATTACCGGCAATGATTTAGTTTAGCAATACATTTATCTAAAATAGCTTATCCTTGTCCCATTTCCAAGTCTACTTCGAGACACGAGTGCTTACAACGATTTGTAGGAACTCGACGATAAGAGAAATGTTGCCCAAATTGGTTGACAATAGCGACAGAGGGAAAGTATCATCTACGGACATTAAAATGTCATTACGTTTTGATGTAAGTTCCCACTAAATATTTTACATGTAATTGGCATATATTCGTTCTCATGCTATTTACTTTCGTATTGTTTTCTAATATCAGTGTAAGTATTTAAATCAACGTAGGTCATTACAATTTTGTCATTAATATCTTTATTTAGTTGGAGAGACAAAAACGTGGCTATCATGTATAAAGTTTGGTTAAGCTCTTTGGGTAAAGTCAGAAATATCTTTAAAATAGATTCTAAATCGGCATTTACGCGGACACACCTGGGGCCTTATTCCCGACTGGTTCGAATTCTGAACCAAATCGAGCTTTTTTTTTGTTTTCGGGTGGAAATCCTCATGGATAACCTCCGTCTGGGGACGGCGGAGGGGTATGTCGGACTCTTACCGACTAAAACCACACGGTGGCCATCCTCTGCACAAAATAGAGGAGCTCCGGGAACTCCATTAGACCGCGCCGGTGCGAACCAAATCGAGCTAGTGTCTCAATGCCTCAGAGGTTGAATTGACAGTCGTTAATAAGGCCTGGGGTCTACCCAACGTTGACTAGGTACTGACTGTTAGATTAATTAAGTACTGAAATAAAAAACTTTATAGGATTGACAACAGCAAGCCGAGTGTCTCTTATTATGAAATTGATTAACAACTTGGCTGTAACATAGCAACACGTTGTCACATTTAGGGGACTTCAATACAATTACTTGCGTGAGAGAGAACTTACATGGGTTTACTGTAAATTTCCATTCAAATTTATAAACCGTTAGTTTTTATTTACTGATAATATATTGTACAATGGATATTCCGACATGTTTAGTGATTTTCCTTGTAAGACCCGAATGTTAATTTACAAAATTATTTTACAGGATTAATTAAAAACATAGAATTTATTTATTTTAGGGCTCATTTGAAATAAATTCATTCGATGAATGACATGATATTTCTAGCCTGACTTCCTTAAGAACATTCCTAATATACACAACTACAACGAGTTATTGAAATAACTGAAAAACTTCTAAAGGGGTCATTGTACTCATCAGTATGAACAACTTTTACTATTAGACCAACCCTGAAATTGCAGTAAACATCAGCTGTTCCCTACATTTTTGTTTACTTTAATTGACAAAATGTAGGGATCAGCTAATTTTTTTCTGTGATTCAGGGTTGGTCTAATAGTAAAAGTTGTTCATACTGATGAGTACAATGACCCCTTAAGAGGTTTTCAGTTATTTCAATAACATGTTGCATACGAACATGAGAGCATCATGAGACGGCATTAGCGAATGCAATACGTTACTGAGATAGCTAGTAGTAACATAAATACCTCTGCATGATATAGATGTGTCTGGAGTTACCCATGCCTAGTGGTATGTAGGCATGGGTAACTCCAGACACATCTATATCTTCGGATATATATCCCAAAGCGGATATGTCAATCAATCAACTCAGCCTATCGCAGTCCACTGCTGGACATAGGCCTCTCCCAAGTTGCGCCACAACGCTCGGTCCTCTGCCTTCCGCATCCAGTCCCCCTCAGCCACGTTCTTTAGGTCGTCGGTCCACCTGGCGGATATGTATCACTCATTTACTTTTAAAAAAAATTACATATCCCATATCCGAGTAACTCCGACACCCGACATTCGACACTGAAGACAATGATATGGACGAAAAACTAAGTTTAAATAATCATTGTACATAATACTTTTATTACAGTACATAATGTTATTGGTGTACAATAAAGAATATTCTATATATCTATCTTCTACATAGGCTTTTTTTTTTCTTGACAGTCCTAAGACTGAAAAGTATGAAAAAAAATCAATTATTATGTTACTGTGTCACGGGTCTATTAAATCGGCTACAATATATCCAGCCTTACTCCGGTGGATTTATTTAGAAGCCGGAGTTATCACTCTCGGACATAGCATGCAACGTGGAGTTACTTCATTCCCGGATATATTAAGCGGATATGGATGGATATGGATATGCTAATCAGACACATATCTTTACTTGGAATGATATATTACATATCCAATCTTTTTCCGGAGCTAGTTAGCCCATGTCTAGTGGTATGTCGTTGTCAACCAATTTATATTTGTCAATATAATTTAATATATTAAGCACTTCTTGACTGCCTCTTAACAACTTTTCTGTAAAAAATTACGATTTATTATTTCAGATAAGCCATGACTTGAGTCTGTCTAGTTAGATTCTTATATAGAATGAAAATATTATAATCGTGTGAAACTTCCGAAAATGATAAGTATGTGCGAACAAGCATCAGACTGCAAAATAACCACACAGTATTTGCACAATACGATGTACCTGTCACTCTTATCAAAAGCTGTGATTGATTTTTAGTAAAAAATTGAGACAGCTAGATTATTGAAGACTTAGACATTTGTAACGCTGAGATTAAGGGGACTAGGGCGCTTCATTCGCTATCAAAATGCGATAACGGTTGGTATGTCCGTATGTCGTGATACAAATATCAAAAATTATCTTATCGTACCAACTCCAGTAAGGTGCAAACATCTTGAACAAACAGCGTCATTTCAGTTCAAATTTTAAATACTTTAAAAAAATCTACGCAGGACGTTAACCGGCGACGGCGTGTTTAGTTAAGAATAAAATTGGCTCGTAACCGGAAAGAAAAACTAGGCTCATTATAACGAGAACAGTAAATGAAAATTGGCAGAAAATAATAATCACGTGGAAGACATCACGAGATAATTTAAAAGAAGTCTAAAAGTAGCTTTTTAAAACGATGACTGTAAACTATTCCGTTTTAACTATTTTAACTGGACGTGCACGGCAGTGTGCTCGTTTCTGACAGTTCCCGGTATAGACCACACGATCGATGATAGATCCGATAATATCTCGAGTGTTTTGCTTGTAATCGCTGATGCAGCGCCCTAGATATCTCCAGAGAAGAACAAAGTTGGCATAGATATTGAGGATCAAAGTGCGGCGTGGGCGCACGACCCAATACCGCGGGCGGCAAATCATTCGCGCAGGCGCACCGGACCTTTTGCGTGTTGCATCGCGCAATTAATTTGTTTGAACGCGCTATAGAATTGATGGGCTTCATTACATTCCCAGTAAATAGGACACATAAATTAACATTTGCAGATTCTACTAAGAACTACAATTTACTAGGTATAGTGTTACTGCATCCATGACATTTTTTTTTTATTGAACCGAAATCCAAATTTTTATTGCTGCTGTCCTAATTTCTTTAATTAAAGGATTGGAATAAAACAATAAATACTATTAAATTTCTTTGTGTATTTAAAATATTTCACAAGTAATGATCTAATACAAAATATTGTAAGAGACGAGGTGTGAGACAGGGAGATGTGATCTCTCCGAAACTGTTCACTGCTGCATTGGAGGATGTCTTCAAGGTTCTGGACTGGAAGGGGCTAGGCATTAACATAAACGGCGAGTACATCACTCACCTTCGGTTTGCCGACGACATAGTAGTCATGGCTGAGACCATGGAGGACCTCGGTACAATGCTCGATGACCTCAGTAGAGCTTCTGATAGAGTGGGTCTTAAAATGAATATGGACAAGACAAAGGTTATGTCGAATTCCCATATAGTACCCATTCCCGTAAACATCGGAGAATCTACACTCGAAGTTGTTGACGATTATGTATACCTAGGACAAACTGTCCAGCTAGGTAAGTCCAACTTCGAGAAAGAGGTCAATCGTCGAATCCGACTCGGTTGGGCAGCGTTCGGGAAGCTACGCAATATCTTCTCGTCCAAAATACCGCAGTGTCTCAAGACGAAAGTCTTTGACCAGTGTGTGTTGCCAGTAATTACTTACGGTACTGAAACGTGGTCGCTCACAATGGGCCTGATAAGAAGGCTCAAAGTCACTCAAAGGGCAATGGAGAGGGCTATGCTCGGAGTGTCCCTGCGTGATCGAATCAGAAATGAGGAGATTCGCAGGAGAACGAAAGTAACCGACATAGCCCGAAGAATTGCCAAACTTAAGTGGCAGTGGGCGGGGCACATTGCTCGCAGAACGGATGGCCGATGGGGCAGTAAAGTTCTGGAGTGGCGACCGCGTACTGGAAGGCGCAGCGTGGGTAGGCCCCCCACAAGGTGGACCGACGACCTGGTGAAGGTCGCGGGAATCCGCTGGATGCAGAAGGCACAGGACCGGTCGTTGTGGCGATGTTTGGGGGAGGCCTATGTCCAGCAGTGGACGTCTTTCGGCTGAAATGATGATGATGATGATGACAAAATATTACTTAAAGCCAATTGTTGTCCTACCTGTCCTATGTCCTAATAAGTATGAATAGACTATAGAGCCGAGTTGACGGAAACGCGCCGATACCGAGCATTACGTACTGGAGATTGAGGTTATGTTGTGATAACTGTTTGGAGCAAAAGCTGGCTATGAAACTGTAACTGGAAATTGACACTTAATCTAAGTAGTGATAAGAACTAAAATAGCTCGCAAGCCTGTGGGGTGGAAAGGTTGGAGCGGCGATTGAGCCTGCGCGCGCAGCCGGCATGGCCGCCGCCGCACACCTGATTGCCAATACAACCCGAAAACATTACTGAATTACAGGATAATTCACACGCTTACGACGTTTTAAATGCCCTCTGGATGCATCTCACACCGATATTATCACGTGCACCACTGCTGCACACCAACAACGACAACTTTTGAACACGTTAAGTAATCAGCTGATTATCAAACTTTTACCGGTGTTTATGTATCCGACACGGTACTTCGCCACTGAAAACGATCCGCGTTTCTCATTTCACGGTCATAGGAGGCGGTCTTCCGCGACCTAAGCGGGTGGTCAGCCGACGCCGGCTCGTGCATCGGATGCACATCCGTGAGAGGTTCTGGCGGAGCACGGCCAGGGACCGACGAGCGTACCTGGACTAGTCTGCCAGCTGAGGCCTCCGACGAACATCTTCCTGCAATATAAACAATACCAATCAGATACTGAAAAGAGCGCTACGAGCCGGCTTCTCGGGACTACGGACGTACCCCGGATCGTTGGGCACCTCAGCGGGGCTCCTGGCCACATCCTGATTCTGGGTTTCCATGGGCTCTGAGGCCGACGGCACGGGGCGGGCCGGGCGGCGCACTACGACTACGAGCGAGCGACGACGCGGCGGGGGACGGCTCCCGGAGTCGCTCGGTTGCACTACCGACTACCGGCAAGAGACTGGCGCGCCGCGGCGCACCCCTCCACGCAGCAGCCGCCCCCGCCTCGCCGCGCCCCGCGCCGCTCACGCCGCCGCCGCATCGATTCATTCACTCCGTACACAATTATTCATACGGTGAGCACGACGGACGCGAGCAGCGCGCCGCCACCACCACGTGAGCGCGCAGCACGTGCTCGTGCCCCTCCCCCCGCGCGCACGACGCCGCCGCCCCGCCCGCGCCCAGAGCACGCCCACTGCGCGCCTACACGCACCACCACCCCCATACACCCAACTTCCGAACTTTATCGAAACTAATATTCATTAAGTTTCAGCAAGTAAAACTTTAAAAAATATTATATTGGGCATTTAGAGTAAGCCGTCGTAGCCTTCAGTAAATACACATGACATGTATAATTTTCATTTTTTACAACGCGCAGTATCGTAGCTACGACATAGTTGCATCAGAATTACGTACGATATCATCAAACGCGCTAAGCACCCGATCGTGTCGTAGCGGTGCGAAACCTCGATAGCTGACGTCACAGAGTGGCTCGTCAGACGTTCGTAGCAGCGCGCTACGAAATGAATGCTGCTCGTAGCATTGAAATCTAAACAATGTATTCGTAGACTTCAAACTCACGATTACTTTACAATTAGAACCATTAAACGCTTATAAAGTTATTTTTGGAACAATTATTTCACATTTAAAAACTTTTTTGGTTAATCTTTCAATAAACAAGGTTACGTTAAAGTACACTGGCGATTGTTTAATGGATCAAATCTCATAACTCCGGAGATTTCTGTAACGAAAAGTATTTATATTTTAACATGAAAAAAGAAATGTTCCTAAAAAGCTTTGAAGGTCATATAGTAATGATATTTTTATTATATATACAAAGTAGACGGGTCTAGAAGTTTCGCCCTTGCGTCGCGTGTTCAGAGTTCAGACATCCTTTCAAATGGTATTGAAAAACGCCACATACTACACAACTTACGGCCAAAATTAATATCCAATCTATCCACGATTTACCCTCCTAGAGATGGAAATTTGACATATTTTGTATGGAGCTTATGTCAAATTCCTATCTCTAGTAGGGCAAATCGTGGATAGATTGGATATGAATTATGGCCGTTAGATAATATAGTATGCAGAATAAGAAGACTAAGGATAGCTTCTTCAACTTTGAATAAGTCGTACTTTTTTACCACGTTTTTATTAACTAGCTTTCATTCCTGTCTGTCTGTTCGGTACAAATTTTGCAATCGATTTTAAACTTTCCATCTTCATGTCTCAGTTTGGCAAACCGACTTGCGGTACCATTTAGGCAACAGCCTAGGTGGTATTGCAGTTGTTATGGGCAAAGGTAACCGCTTAACATCAGGTGGGCCATTAGCTCGTTTCGCCATCCTAAACTATAAAACAAAAAACTTTAAACTCACTTCCCGATGAGCTAGAAACTTTAAACATAGCTCAGAATTGGATGACAATACAATATTAACTAGCTTTCATTTTAAAAACGTGGTACCTATAAGTATAAAAAAAAATATTTTTCAATTAATTAATTGTTTTAAATTGTGTTTTTATGAGTACCAATCACAAGAACGCAGCGTAGGGCGCCCCCCTGCCAGGTGGACCGACGACCTAAAGAACGTGGCTGGGGGGGACTGGATGCGGAAGGCAGAGGACCGAGTGTTGTGGCACAACTTGGGAGAGGCCTATGTCCAACAGTGGACTGCGATAGGCTGAGTTGATGAATCACAAGAAAAATTGTGTGAGTCATCGTGTGCGAGGGCTTTTGGTTTTGTAAATTATTTTCGAACGGTGGAGAATATCTAGCCTCATTATCATTATCCCTTTAACCGCTCCTGTCAGATTTATCCCTCTAATATCGTGTCCTTTTATTTAAAAACATGAAGTTTGATTTATATTTTGACTAGTATCTAGATATAGATATTATTATTAATCTTATTAACTCGATTAGTCGTCATAATTCATAATCTAGCGCCCGGCTCGAGAGAAATCAAATAAATTTGAATAATTTTGAGCCGGGCGCTAGAGGCACGGCAACTGACATAAAACCAAACGGTTAAAAGGTTTAAGCATTTGTTAGTGGCCGTGGCTGTGCTGAAAATATAATCCGTTTCAGATCAATACTGAGACCAAAATTCCGTGCTGACCCGTCTAACAATAGACAAACCCAATTCCTCCCTAATATGTTATTCAGTCTGGATGGACTTAACCTATCGCAGTCCAATATGGAACATATAAATGCTTCTTTGATCCTGAAGAGTATCATAGTTGTGACAACGGTTGACCGAAGAGCCAACTCCCACTCACAAGTAACGAGCAATATTATAATTCTTTTCCTCTTTTCTCATTATTCATGAGACGTTACCAAAGCATAAATGACCCTGTACACTTGTCATGTGAACACCTGGAGTTCTCAAGAGGTTCGGTATTCCGATGGCGCATGGCGCTTCACTTCGAGCTAAGTTGCAGACGTATATACGTGTTATTGAAATAACTGAAAACCTCTGAAGGGGTCATTGTACTCATTAGTATGAACAACTTTTACTATGGGACCAAACCTGAAACTGCAAATTAAAAAACTGCTATTCCTTACATTTTTCTTCACATAAATCAACAAAATTTAGGGAACAGCAGATTTTTTTTCGCGAATTCAGGGTTGGTCCCATAGTAAAAGTTATTCATACTGATGAGTACAATGACCCCTTGAAAAGTTTTCAGTTATTTCAATAACACGTTGTATAGCATTCAAGCAGTTTTCTCAGTAAATTGATAGGGATGCATTCAAAGAGCCTCCACGAATGACGAGTTTTAACTGATCGTACAGTGCACGTTGGGCAAACAGCTCCGCTACCAACTTCCTGACTGGCTAATCTTTTCCCACGGTATGAGCTAGTTAAGGCTCATGTCGACACGATAGAAGAAGTACCTAAATTGATTGTTAAAAGACTCTGAGACGGCAATTATTGCAGTTATATTGATAGGATTTAAGTATCCTGCTAATTCATCGAAGGTAAAGAATTTCTTGTCATTTATGAGTTATGACTAAAAAGAAGCTGACTTTGAAACCTTAAAATGTATTCCCAAATAGATGCTCTCAATAGCTTGCGCATTTTAAATCGCGACTAAACTGAAAATATAATTCGTTTTAGATCAATACTGCTACTGAAAATGCCGTGCTGACCCAGCTAGGAATAGAACAACCCAGTTCTTCCTGCAGATGTGGATTTTATTAGGAAATAGTGCATTATAACAGTAAAATTGACAGCAGCATCAATCTACTTTCATGCAAAAAGAAAGATAATATCTATGGCATCGCCCTAATACAACAAGATTACGCGACCATCGCAAGTTCGCAATCTCTTCTCGTGGGTGTCGTAAAAGGCGACTAAGGGTTTCACCAGAGGATGGGCAGCAGCGTTCTCCGAGTATTTACTCAACCAACTGCGATTGCCAACCCATCCGCTAAACGTGGCGATCATGGCATATCCCCCTTTGGGGAGGCCTATGTCCAGCAGTGGACGTCTTTCGGCTGAAATGATGATCCCGAGGTCAAACATACGGTGTCGAATAGGTGTCTTAATTGGCATTCGCGCGATAATATGACGCAGTGGCGTGCATTGGCCTGCTTCACTTGAATTTAATTGTGTTGTAAGTTATTGATTTTTTGATGTAGGAAGATTAATTTAGCATTAATAGGTCTATTTTAAGATAAATAATCATCGTACTCTGAAAAAAAGATAATAATTTACACCACTATTGAATTTGAATGAGGAAAGCAGTAGGTATTGCCTAATTGCCTATATGCAATGCACGCCACTGATATGACGTCAACTAGGACTGCATGTTTGGTAAGAGATTGAGGTCTCAAGCATCATATCAAGTGGATAGACAGCTTTCCGTAGAAAATTATAATCAAAAGTCCATTTCCATTGTCCGCTATTGGCACGATACAACGAAACGTAAGGTCGCGAGTTCAAAGATCTATAGGGTCACTCTTTTTTAACCCCCGACGCAAACAGAAGGGTGTTATGAGTTTAATGATTTCATACCGGAGCACATGCAAGCATTACTTTTGGCAGCAGAAATAGGTGCGGTGAAAGTACTTCCCCGGACGAGTTCTTTCACAAGGAGCTCTTCTACTACTAAGGTAGATGACAATAACTTCCCCTTTTACAACGACAGAAAACTACAACGAATGGGTGTGATAACCTGATAACGCCTTTAAAAGTAAAACACTTAAAGTAACATACATACATGGTTGTAAAACCCGAATAAAAAGTGCTCGCTCCTCAATTATTTTTTTTACTTTGAGACTTTTTTTCTTTTCTTCTTGTGTCTTCAAAATAAGAAATATAATTTATTTAAACTCTTGCACATTATAACGTCGCCCTCATTTCGACGACGTCCACTATAAACTCAACAACATGGAATAACTTGTTCTCCCAGCTAAACATGGAAAACTGTCATTCAAAATGTTTCACGAGGAAATTTCGTATTTTACTAGTCTATGCCCGCGACTTCGCCCGCGTGAATGTCGTTTATCGCGCATCCCTCAGGAACTGTTCATCTTCCCGGTATAAAAATTATATAGTTAAAAAATAGCCTATATTTTAATCCGGGTTATGTTTTATCTATATGCCAAACTTAATTAAAATCCATACAGTAGTTTTTGCGTGAAAGACAAACATCTATACATAATAGGATAGAATTCAGACTACACTGAATCACTGAATAATCTACAAGTCAATGATGATTACCTGTCTATAGCCACACCCGATTTCATCAAGTTTTTTTTTAATAACATAGTGGGGCAATCCAGTAACCGGGTCATCTGATGGTAAACAATCTCCGCCGCCCATAACATCTGCAACAACACCGATGCGTTGCCGACCTTTTAAAAAGACGTAAGTATGCTCTTTTCTTGAAGGCTCCCATGTCGAATTTGTTCGGGAAAACCCCAAAGTTGTATTTAGTTATAATAAAACAAAGTTTAACCGGATTAAATCGCGTATATTATTTAAATTGGTTTTCCTGACGGAAATGCTGCAAAGCTTTCGAAATGTGTAGTGATCGCGAAAACCGAAGAAGTTATTGTATTTAGTTACCTAAAAATTTTGCGAATACAACTTGAATTTTTCTTTCGCCATACCTTTTCCCAATTATGTTGGAGTCGGGTTTCCATCTAACCAGATGTGGCTGAACAGCAGCATTCTACACGGAACCACTGCTATCAGACCCGCGCAACCCATTTACTGACTGGCTAATACCGACATCTTAAGTTTTTTTTTAATGAAATATAGATCTGCTTTTGTCCGCAATCTAAACAGCTTTGTCAAGATGTGGTCGACGATGGAGCGAGTAAACCTATTAGGTGGCGATTCACTCCAGCTTTAAAAGCGTTAGGGTTGTAATTGCCCGGAAATACAGATGAATGCCGGCAATGAATTCCACAGCTTAGCTATGCGCATTATGAAAGAGAAAAAGATTAAAAAAAAAAATATATATATATATATAAAAGAATTGATTAAAGAGTTCTCAAAGCACTTGGTCCTGACACCAGTTGTCAGACTTCCGGGCTTCTAACTACTCGTCACGACTGCCATAGACATTCGTTTGAAATGCACTTTTTCAAGATGTGTGCTATTTGAGAGTGCCTATAGAAAGACGTCTATACTATAATAAAACTGTAAAGGTCGAAAAGTCTGTTTATTGAGTTTTTTTTCGCGAAAACCGGCTAGGGGGACTAGAAATAAGCTATAGAACACGAATCAATCGTTTAAAAAATGTATGTCTGTCTGTTTGTTACCTCATCACGTGAAAACGGCTGAACGGATCGTAATGAAACTTAGCATTTGTATTGGTATTAGTCTAACATAAAATATAGGGTATATTTGAATCGGTTGAGTAGATCCAGCGATACAGCTTGACCCCTCTATTGTATTAAGTTGCATACAAAGTAGAGGTCATGATTGTTGGTTAGATGCAGGTTGCAGGTTCCTAAAAATACAACTGGATTCTATTAGTATTATAGAAAATATAGAATAACATAACATAGCCCATCACTGTCCAGCTGCTGGGCATGGCCCTCTTCTTGGAATGAGAAGAGTTAAGGAACTGGATATTGTTAGTGTAATAGATTATCATAACATAATCAGCTCATTACCTACTGCCCCACTGCTGGGCACGGACCTCTTCTCGGAACGAGAAGAGTTAAGAAACTAGGAAAATATAGAATAACATAACGTAGTCAACCCATTACTGTCCCACTACTGGGTATGGCCCTCTTCTCAAAATGAGAAGAGTTAATGAACTGGATATTATTAGTATTCTTGAATAACATAACATTACCAGCCCATTACAGTCCCACTGCTGGACACGGGCCTCTTCTCAGCATAAGAAGAGATGTGGTTAGTGTTATAGAATAACATAATCAGCCCAATTACTTCCCACTGCTGGGCACGAGCGTCTTCTCAGAATGAGGGAGTTTAGGGCTAATTCCATGAAATTCCATCACCTTAGCCGGTTGGTTGTAAAATATAGTATGGTCGGTAAATAGTGTAATCGTCTGTGTAGGCGCTTATATGTATATATTTGAAGACATTGTGTTCATAATTATGAGACGATGTTATTTTCCGACATCCACGCGGACGGAGTCGCGGGCACAGCTAGTCTCAAATAAAATCAAATTATGGCGAAAAAGCAGTCACCCCAAAGATTGGACTTTATATTGACAACTCACTAACAAGAAATAATGAATCCAATGACATTAATAAATTTATTAATGTCATTGAATGAATCATTAAAAGTTTACGAAAAAAGTGGTATACAACGTGTAACAGAATGAACGCAAGGCCTCATGGCCGCCAATTAGAATAATACATACATAATACATATTTTTGGGAATTTTTTACACAGAACCATCTAGTCCCAAACTAAGCAGAGCTTGTGCTATGGATACTAGACAATGGGTATAATACTTATATACTTTTTTTTTGTAAATATATACATATAATAAATAAGAAACACCCAGACCAACACAAACACTTATGTTCATCACACAAATATTTGTGTCCTGTGGGAATCGAACCCACGACCTCGTGATCAACAGTCCGACCCTCGAAACACTAGACCACAGGCGTCGTCAAAAAATAATATTAAATATTATGAATATTATTATTATTTAAATATTATGAATACTATCTGGTAGATACTTATTTTTTTCCAAATGACAAAGTTACATGGTTTTCAGGCATCGGTAAGTTCCCGAGTTGGTTACCGGATAGCTGCAGGACGCCATTTAGGAGTTACCTGATACACGGAAACCCATTTCACTGGTCTTCCTGGACCTCAAGAACATACTCGGGATTCGCTGATATACTTATTTATCGTTGGAATCCAAAATGAATTTTGAGAAAAGAAATGGTAAAATATAACAGGGTATACAACCATACGAATCGATTCTCCTAGTTATCCTGAACAAACTACTTTCAGAACTTGCGTTTATTCTGTTACATGTTGCATAAAAAAATAGAGTGGCAATAAAACAAAATCATACTACAGAAATTAATTGATAAACATATCATTTATTACATTATTCTGATATTATCATAAACATATTAATTTGGCTTAGTGCTACATTACAAACACTGGCGATTTAACACTTCACACTAATGCCGATAACGATCTTTTCTCGATTATCTCGACATAATTATAAATACTCTCAATGCTCGGTTTACTCTTTAGTACTCAAACGGTATAGTCATTAAGATATTTGTCTGCTCCGATATTTTGGCATTCTCTCTCCGATATAATATTATTTAAAGAAGCAATGAACGGATTCATGTTAGTTCACACGATAAAAGAGTAATATATAAAAATAAAAAAAATTGAATATCGGTATGAAAACAATACATTAGAACATAGTGCATTTTTGATGGCCCCCAATGGGTGACAGCAATTAGGACGAAAGAGCAAAGCCAATTTTTTTACTGACTATGTTTTAGACAACTTGGGTTCAATCTGACCTGAATATAATCCATCCATATACCGTAAACTGCCCTAACTTGGCCCACAAGCCCTACTTTGCCTAGTTATTTTTTGAGTAAACTATAATAGCTATGTTTTCCGTACTTGGGGAGATTTAAAAACTATGACAACGCTAACTTTTGGTTTAGATATAAAGTGTCAGTGCGTGTAAAAATTAAGTTAATGCGTTAGGCAAAGTTGGGCTTTTAGGCAAAGTTAGGGCATTTTAGGGTATCCTGAATGTGTATATAATCCATTGCGAGAGTAATAAATGAATCAATTATTTTTATTATTGGGTATACATTTTTGTATCTCGGCAATGATTAGTGCTAACCTTAGTGATTGATGATTTGGTGAGATGAAATAGTGCCACTTTGTAATGTTTGTGTGTGATTGTGGGATTGTGTTCGTGTGGTGACTGATGCATATGAGTGTGATGTGATGAATTGTGTCTCATTCTCGTTCTGCAAGAATTTCAGAAAGAAAGGGTCTGCTGGAAGAAATTTATTTTAGAGATAAGAAGTGCCTTTGTGCTCAAGTGTTTGTTCTGTATGTTATCTTTTATAAAATGTGTTGTGTGTACATAAATAAATAATTTCCTGACAATTCTACAAGTGTTCAGGATAGCGGCTTTCTGTAGGCTCTTGTAAGTATACGGCGGTAGATCTAGGGTTTTTAAAGATTGGTGCAGTTGTTTAGGAATTACACCTGTGGTTGACAGAACAATAGGAATTTATTATTATTATTAATAGTCCGTCTGCTGTTCCGACGATATATTCTTATATCGATATACCTACACATCAACGCAAGCCCATTTTAGGTTTTTTTAAACATACCTAGAAAGTAATTAATTACTAGTGCGTGGTGGTAGTTGTTGTAATTGGAAATTATATTTATTCGGTGTCAGAATACCTTCAAATATCGGAACGAGGATATCTCAAAATGGGAGCGATATCGGCACAATAGTATGTGTAAGTTCTACTTCTTTTAATTTACATTTTATAAGCGTGTTGGCCTAATTGAGATTAGGCTGAAATGACTTATAGTTATGAGCACATTATACATAATAATCACAGTATGGAGATTCGTTGGCATAATATTATAAGCTGTGCCGATAATGTCCTTTCAAAACATACATACATATTAAATGTCACTGTCATAGTGCAAGTTATTTATAGGACGGTAAAATATTTTGGTTCTGCATTTTATATTATTTTCTATTTTATAATAAGTATGAGTTGGTATGAGACTTATTTATGAGTACTCTTGTTAAAACTAATATATGCCATATCTAACAGTCTTGCACTATCATAGTGAGACTAGTAATACATTTGAATATTTTTATAATAAGTGTTCAATGTAGCAATTTATATAAATCGTACAACAAAATAATAAAACCAATAAAGACCGACAATCATCGAGCATTCAACTCTTTAGAGACATTTAAAGCATTCAACTTTCATAACATCTGCTTTGTAAGAAATCAATTCCGCCAATTTTCGACTAGACGTAACGCACTCCTGTTACCAAACACGCTCGTGGCCTTATCTGTTCGAATAAATACATGCTGAATGTTTTATGCTTTTTTCCCGAAAAGGGATCATTGTACTCATCATTATGAACAACTTTTACTATGGGATCAACCATGAAATCGCGAAAAAAAACAGCTGGTCCCTAAATTCCCCACTTAATAAAATGTAGGGACCAGATGACTTTTTTTTCGCGATTTCAGGGTAGGTCCCTTAGTAAATGTTGTTAATAATGATGAGTACAATGACCCCTTTTCGGAAAAAAACCATACAAATTTCTGCATGTATGACAGTTTTGGATTTGGGCAGCCAGTTATTCATCTCTATAGGGTTTAATACTCGATCCTGAATGCTGACCATATTATCAAGACCGAAGTTGTCGTATACGTATAACCTACATATCTACGATTTGCCCTACTAGAGATGCTACTAAGTCTGACATAAGCTCCATACAACTCATAAAAATCGCTCACACGTAGGATTCGAACCTGCTACTCCTGGTTCAGTACACCAGTGATTTAGGCGCTAAGGTACCGTGAACTCTGCTCGTGATATCGAATATAACTTCCACTTACGTCTTTCAGTAGTAGCTTCGCTTGCGTAAATGCGTTAAAAATAATAAAATAACTTACTTATCACAAATTTCTATCTCTAGTATGGCAAATCGTGGTAAGATAGGTTATTCATTTCAGCCGTTAGGGTTTATAACACGCAAATGGCTTATATCAAAACATGATCACCAATCATTAAGCGAAGTTTGAGGACACTGGCAACAAGTTTCGTCTATCAATTAATTAAATATCGTGCTCCAAACGAGACTACAACAATGATAAAACCACATAAATATATAGATAGAATGGTTGTAATCACAATTTTACTTGCGATTCATGCGTGACAACTTTCGGACAAACCACGCCTCCCATGTTGACGTATTTTTTTTTTATTAACTTAAATCAATACATTTTCAGAAGCAAGTAAAGGCGTACTGAGAAAGGTTTTGAAATGCCCTGCACTATGGTGCAGTGTTGGCACGCGCGCCCTGCCCATTTTTCCATTTTATCTATCTATTTCTGTGGATAAAACAAACAAATAAGTAGAAATCGGACATTACGGCACAGATAAGTGTAACATAACATTGCTAGATAATTACAATAATAGTATTCTAGAGATCAACATATTTCACTAGCTACGATTAAAGGTACATATTATCGCATTACAACCACCTTCAGACAATAAATGGCAATAAGTACAGTCAGCGCCAAAAATATCGGGCCGAACAGACTGTTCAAAATAATCTGAAAAACTAACCACCAAATACTCAAACGCAACCCAATTTTAAGTTGCCCTTGTCTCATGCTGTCACTGTCAGTCTAAGGTGCATTCAAGCGACAGAATGAGTTTTAAGAACGTTGAGTGTCGTTTGAGTATTTGGGGGTAAGACAAACTATATCTTAATAACAATGACACAAGGGATTGTTCAGAATCATTGAGATATACCTATGGAGACGCTCTAGTCTTCTATACACGCATATTTACTTTTACATTTATTGGGGAAATCGATATAGCAATATCAAATATCACTGTCTTTTTCTAAATAACATCGTATTGTGTAAGGAGAGCAAGGTAACATAATGTTTTTTTTGCTGTTTATGGCAACATTCAATCAGTGACGTCACAATTATTTAACCGGGTGCAAAGTACCTATATTGTGTTAGAACTTTTATAGTACGTTTGCTCTCAAGTGGTCGTGTTATTGTAAGTTTAATGATATTTTTAAGTTATATGAAGATTTATTTCCACAATTTGGATGTTAGCGGCTTATTTTAAATCATTCTAGCTAGAGCATCCCTTCTGACGGCAGCCATCTTGTGTGACTAGGTATGCACCATTTTTCGTGGGTATAGCTTGCATGTACTTCCTTAATCATTGTTCGGAATGAACGTAGTACACGCCAACTGTCATTCTAATAAGAATTTTATTCCATTGATATAAAGTAGAATTTTGTTAGTTGTTGAGATCATTTTGAAGTCTGTGCGTTCCGATATTTTTGATGCAGACTTTACATCAATTACTTTAGAATTAAGATTAATACACAGCCACAACAACCATTAAGTAGGTACTAACAAGTAGAACATACATAATTATTAATAATTACCTACAATTATGAGATTCGGATCCAACTACTAATAGACTACCAACATTTTGATCAAACATTTGTTAAATTAGTTTATTGGTGATACTGGATTTAAAAACGATCGTAGTAAAGTCTATTAGGTCTTTAAAACAAAATTATTACTGAAGTGAAAGCACAGCCATCTAATAACACTATAAAATATTAACTCTAGAGATATTTTTTGGATACAATCCAAAATATCTTAATCATATATAAAAAAATATAACTTCAAAGCTTCAAACATAAATCATGCCTTAAACTGAATTAGACAGACATTTTGTCAAATTCGTTACTAATTTTAAAAAAAACATAATAAATTACTTATTGCATAATATAAGCTAAGCAGGTATGAGACTGGCTTAAAACAAATAAAAAGCCATAGCTCAATAAAAAAATATTGCAACAAAAAGCAGACTACCTAAAATAAATAAAAAAAAACGTATCATTGCACAGAAGCTAAAACACGAAAAAATATTGCAAGCATATAATAATTAAAGCCGAAATGATAGCCGCCAAAAGCTAGCAAAATATATTTATTGCAACTCGATAACAATAAAGTTTAATGAATAAAGTTTAATGAATAAGACTGGACATTCTAATTTGTTGTAAATACCGCCTTTGGTAGTAAAATCTACAATATTTTTTAAATAATTAATTAATATTGCTTTTATCTATTTCATTTGAAAATTGCGCTACCAACATCACCGATTCGTTTTCGAAATTTGGAATCATTACACCTGAGCTTAACATTATCAACTTTTTGACTTTCAATTGTCATTATAAAAATGGCCACCAGCCTGGCCGTAAAATTATCATGAAAACGAATAAATATAAGCGATCAGCATTGCACAAATAAATTATTACAATGTTATTTTAATATTTTAACCCATTTACGCATGCGATGCAAAATCTAACGTTTTCAATTGTGGAAAGAAAAGATCGCTCACGAGCAGGATTCGAACCTGCGACTCCTGGCTATTATAATGTTGGTAAACAAAAAAAAATTATTTTAGGTTTTCGCGATCACTACAAATTATAATAAAACAAAGTTTAACCGGATTACATCGCGTATATTATTTAAATTGTTTTTCCTGACATTTCGAAAGCTTTGCAATGTTCGTGGTCGCAGGTAGACTAACGGCCAAAATGAATATTTTATCCACGATTTACCCTACTAGAGATAGGAATTTGGCATAAGCTCCATACAAAATATGTCAAATTTCTATCTCTAGTAGACAAACGTCTTTACAGATATTGGATACAATAAGATACAACATACGCGATGTAATCCGGTTAAGGCGAGGTTATCCCAGACCTGTGAGCTAAATAACGCTACCCCAGCCCCCGCCAATTCAGCGCGACGTATTTATTCTCGATGCGCTTATTATTTCATTTATTTTGCATTTCGAACAAAAGCGGGGGGAGCGCATCGTAAAAAGGCGACGCAGGTCCACCCTTGACGACGTCCGGATGGACACTAAAATGTCACTAAATGCGTTGTGCGCGAGCCATTTCACTTATTTAAATTTTAATTAAAACATAACTATTAATATCCAAAAATTTACTGTAGGAATTACTTTGTAATACCATTATCTTTTTATTGCATGTAATTTAAAAAAGTAATAAGTAATAAGTTTAGTAAGACAAAAATTTTGGTTTTTGAAAAGGAAGAAGTTATGACAGAGTGCAATATTTTGATAGGTGACGAAAAGGTGGAACAAGTGAAAGATTTTGTATACCTGGGTTCCATGTTTACGAGAGATGGCAAGCATGTGAAGGACATTGAAAGGAGAGTGAGTGCTGGTAATCAGGTGAATGGGGCACTACACACCTTCATGAACAGCCGCAAAGTGTCGGAAAAGGCACGGCTGGCTGTTCATGGGGGAGTGTTAGTGCCTACACTTATGTATGGTAGTGAAAGTTGGGTATGGCAGAAGAAACATGAAAGCAGAATAAATGCAGTAGAAATGAGAGCTTTGAGAAGTATGTGTGGTGTAACTTTGAGAGATAAAGTAAGGAATAACATGATAAGGGAGCGTTGTGGAGTGAAAGAAGATGTAGTGACAAAGATTGAGAAAGGTATGTTAAGATGGTTTGGACATATAGAGAGGATGGATGAGAGGAGATTGACGAAACAAGTATACGAAGCGAGTGTGGATGGAAGAGTTGGAAGGGGACGACCTATCACGTATATACCTATAACGTATCGCGATCAAATCGCGGATGTTCTCAAAAAATGCCAGGTTAAGAGTTCTCTAAACCGACGAGCATGCATGACGAGGTTAATGGACGTAGATGAAGCGAAAGAGGTGTGTCAGGATCGTAGCAGGTGGAAATCCATAGTCTCTGCCTACCCCAATGGGAAACAGGCGTGATAATATGTATGTATGTATGTATGCATGTAATTTTTATAGCATTTCGTGCTGTATTTAGAACATTAAAACGAAAAATGCTTTTATAATCGGCATTGTTTCGGATTTTTTTTCAATCGACAAAAATACAATGTATCTTGTTTTTATCTTTTAAATTCGCTAACATAAGCATGTATCTGTAACATATATTTTTTTTGGGTTTCTTTATCACAATTTGACTATTTTAGACCGAATTTCGAAAGACGCAAATTGGGATAACAGGCCGTTAAACTTTGTTTTATTACAATTATTTTAGGTTAATTTTAGACACAGAAATACTTCTCGTCTACGTTGAATAGTTACCGTCTTATTGATATAACAAGGGAATTATTAGATAACAACCTTTGGAATACATTATTGTGAAATAAAGATCCACCCTAGAATTATCGATTTATACTTTTATAAGCAAGCCATAATTATATTAATTATATATGTGTTATAGAAGCAACTATTTTAAACTCTGTTAGAAAGCATTACGAACAACTGTTACAGGTACACATTTAGGCCGGCGTTCATCAACGATAATTATCTGGTTAAACGACCATTTACCCATAATTTCAGTATATTTTTCAAGTAATCGGTCGTCTGATCAGCGACTTAAGGTTGATGAATACCGGCCTTAGTACAATATTTGGCACATTTTAGGTATAATAGTTGAAACATAATAAGTACAAATAATAGCTAAAAATATAGCACGAAATTGTTTGACAATAAGTTTAAATACCCGTGAGCCTACTTTGAACGACTTTTTGCATATGGCAATCAACTTTAGGCATTAACATACTTTTCGCTTACCTACAAGATTCTAATATTTTAAAGTTTAATTTATCTTCTTTATAATATTAATGGAAATATACATTTACAAGAAATTAGCCGAAGCTACGAGATAAAACGCCTAGATATAAAATATGTAATTGATTGAAATTTCATCAAAAATAGTAAACTTGCTTCCATTTATGAGAAAAACCGTGTGTAAAAAATATTTTAACATACATATATTAGTCACGTTTAGCTTAATTAAATTAGCCCTAAAAAGGAATAACTGAGTCCTAGCCACTTCGGCATAACTAACTCGAAATTAATAACCTAAGCTACGTGATAAAACACCTACATACAAAAGTGTGATTGAAATTCCATCAAAAATAGAACAATTATAATACTTACATAAGCTTAATAACAGAGAAAACAGTGTGTAAAAATATTTTCATAGTAGGCAATTTAATAACTAAGGGAGGCCTACTCATCTTAACGTAATGTATATTTAATCACTTTACTGAACCCTGCGGAATAGGTTAATTGAAGTAGAATGACTTGTCCCATCAATTCAATTCCTATTTTTAACAAAATATGCGAGTTGGGATAATCAGCCTAACGCGCATCTTAAGCGAAGACCTGTTTACGTGCACTCTTAGTTGGCCGGCCTGAAGTTAGGCATGTATATACAAAAGTAATCTGTGGTTAGATACTGGGAGACGTTCGCGCACGGACAGTCGCTAAGAAAACAGTTGCAAGATAGGATGTTTCCAGTGGGAAACAGGGGCCTCACTTCCGACTGTTTCGAGCTCTGAACCAAATCGAGCTAATGTCAATTCCTAGAGGAATGCAGAACTCGAATTCAAATTCGATTTATATAGAACTCGATCCAGTCGAGAGTAAGGCCCCTGGTTTGGATTTTTTGTATGAATGCTGACATGGTCCTCGATCCAGCGTTTGTTTTTGTTGCAAAATCTCATCGCTCAATGAAACTTGTAAATTTTGCAATAAATATGTCCAATTATCTCCATAAAATGACACTTTAGGTCCTAAACTTTAAGATATTATATCATAAGACATATTTGTTCGTCTATATGTCCCCAATTCAAATATACAAGTTTCACAAAGCGCGATTTTGCAAAAAAGGTAGATCGAAGAATATGCCAAAAGCTTTCAAACCCCTTTGTTATATAAAATATAGGTAACAAAGTTCACTGCACAATTTCAACTGTTTTCTTAGCGACTAAATCATACGCAAACGTCTCCCAGCGGTCGCAGCTAGTGCCTAACTTCAGGCCGGCCAACTAAGATTGCGCAGATTGTACACCTTAAATAGTCCAAGTACCAAGAACTGTAACAAGCAAGTGAAACAGTGCATACCTACGTAGCAAAATTGATCTTGAATTATCAAAGTATATAGGGGCCTTCAATCTCAATAAACAATAGATATTATTAGCTAAGTTTATCACTACAAATAATACTGATACTGTGCACAATTTGTACTTTCCGACAAAGTAGTTACACAACCGTTTTTAATAGACGACCATAATAGGAATTACGTTCAGATAATATGAGTTCCATAAAAACAAAGTAACTAACTTGACTATTTAACTTGTCGACAAAAATGATACTATGCCGACAGTATACTTATATTATATAAAAAATATTAGGAATTGGTAGTTCTGTTGTACTAACTTTTTCTTCTGGACACTCATGGATCTTGTCTTTTACTTCACGGCTGTAGTAGCAGTTTTAATTTCGAAACTACGTGTATACCGTGTTTTGCGTAATAAATATAGTGGATGTAAAATAAAACAGATCAAATTATTACTTTTTCGAGATTTACAGCTGCAACATTCCCATATTAATTCCTTAGAATAGTATAGATTAATGGATGACATCATATCGAAGAAGGCCCTGCATATCGTCGCCCTGCAGTGTAATCCTATTTTTTTATCAAACCGAACTTAATTTTACAGTAGGAAAAAATAAACGGTTATTTTGTCTTACATAGATCGTATATGCAATGGAGGGGTCTGATGTGCCAAAGTCTACAAAACAAAATGGCTTTTTTTTGACAATTTTCCTTTTTATATTGAACGAATAATGTCACATATAGGGCGACATTACATTGTTAACGCATGCATCCGAACTATTCTTCAGTTACGACTCGCAATAATTTACAAGTGTTTAATTTAGCAGAAAACTAACATAGTTTTACCAAGTCCAGCTTGGTGTGCGCTAAACTAAAACATTATGGTTTGTCTCTTTATAGTAATATTTGGATATAGCATACACGACACGAGTCATTTGCCAGTGCAGCAGCACAGAATACGTCTACTACTGCGTTTTTGTGTTACCGGACCGACTTACATGTAAATATCGATATATCGATTTATCGATTATATATGATTTCAATAAGTTTAAGAAGGAATTAAATTCTTAGCAATATGTGAGATCAAGTTTTAGTTTTAACTTTTTGGAATGGAATCTGGAATCCTTTTATTTCTTATTTTTCTGAGCGTTCTCCGCATTTGACGCTAACAAAGCCGACAGAGTAGCGTGCGTAGCGCTCAATGTACCAGATGTGGGACTTACAATGTTACCAGATGAATGCCCTACGTTATTATTGTTCAGCATACCGCCGCTGGTTCCAGAACTAACGATGGTAACGTTTGGAGGAGGGGTAGCACCATTTGCGAAACCAGTCGACAATACTTTTTGTGTATTATGCATCATGAACGACTTAGCAGCCCCCGCACTCCCCAAAGTAAGAACCTTCTTCAACATAACAGAGGAATTACAGGCGTTATCAATCATATCTTTGGTAGTTGAGATACTGTCAAAATCGCTGGAACTTGCTGTGACGACAGTACTTATCTTTGGTGTTGATGTGTGTAGGATGGGCCTGACTGCGGTCACGTTGAATGTCGCACTCGAAGCAGGAGCAGATAAGTTGCCCCGATTAATGATATTCCGGGAAACGATGGCGTTGTGTAGGATGTTCCCGGTGGGGAATGACTTGGAACTGACATTGACATACTGCGGGGTGCCGATGATTGTCGCGTTGGATGTGCGCGTGCCAAAGCCGATGATTGTACTCGCTGTACCTTGAGACATGACGGTGCTGAATGTACCAGTTTTGGTGTTGATCGGTATTCTGCAGAAAATAATAAAACCTTTATTGTAGTTAACTATTTTAGCGCAGTTAGAATTCTGTTGTATTAAGCCACGGGCATAGCGTTATCTCACGAAACCTAGTTTTGAGATATACCCGTTCAAAAGATTTTAAAGATATTTGCGATTGGCTATGTTCTAAAAATGTTGGGGAATATTTCTACATAAATTGACTTATTACAGTCGTGAGTTGCTGGGGAGTTTGCTGCGCCGCTTCTTCTTCCCAGCATAAAAACTAGGAAGCGGTGAAGGGCAGGCGTTTTTGGGGGCTGACTTTATTGTCGACATTTAATAATTGGCTTTAGCCTAAATTGAATAAATACCAGTTTAAAAACCAAAATGGCATTTAGTAACGCAATTTATAGATTTTTACAAAAGTAAATTTTGTAGAGTTCCTGGCAATAACAGAGATAGGTGTGACAAGCTCTCGATAAATTAGTTGTTACGGAGTTACAGAGCACCATGTATGTTATGATACAAGACTTACCCGCAACAAGTGTCATATGGAATGTTTTGCTAAACACAGGTATCTTATAAGTTCATCGAAACCACGCATCGTGTTGCGTGCATCGAAACGATTTTAATTAAGAAAATATGTACGGTAGATTAAAATATCTGTAAAGACCGTAAACAGAAAATAGGAAATAGACAAATTATTTAATTAAATAAAAATACGAAAGTGAGAAAGCATATATGTCAAAAAGTGTATGTGTGAGGAAGATAAAGCATAACTTTTTTGTCTCTATTTGCGTATCGGATTTTTGTTGCTTGCCTACTACGTGAGCTACGTGATAGTTGGCAGAGAAGTTTGTGGCTTCACGGTTTTATTGCGTGTTAGCCCCTGTTTTGTGTTGCTTATGACTTTGTACATATTCCAAAAGGTGTTTAGCGATGGTGAATCGCTGTATAGTTGGCTGTAAAATTCTATATTCAAGTAATGTAATGTAGTACGCCACAGACTGCCCCCATCTATCATCTATCCTAGATCTTACGTCGTCTGTGTCCATCCAAAGGTTGTCTGGAAGATATCGCTTTTAGCAATAAGACCGTCCATGTACCCATAATTTATACGTTGTTCCTGTTTACTATTATTTTCATGGTGTACAATAAAGTATATTCTATCTATCTAATGTGACACTATCGCTATCTAATAGGTATACACTGGTGACGGATCGATGCATTCTACGGTAAAGACGCTTGTCATCTTAGTCTTCCTGCGACCACGAATGCTGCATTCGAAACGTCAGGAAAACCAATTTTAATAATATATGTGATGTAATCCGGTTAAACTTGTTTTATTATAATATCTACAAGTTACCGGATAGAGAACACTGAGATGACGGCTAATAGAGAGAGATGTGTGGAAGAAAAAGACGTGCTGCATGACCCCAAATAAATTGGGATAAAGGTAGGGCAGGGCAGGAGGATGATGATAATGTAAATAAAAAATAAATAAATATCTTTGGGGCATTTTTACACAGCACCATCTAGTCCCAAACTAAGCAGAGCTTGTGCTATGGGTACTAGACAATGGATATAATACTTATATACTATTTTTTTTGTAAATACATACTTATAATACATAAGCAACACCCAGACTAACACAAACACTTATGTTCATCACACAAATATTTGTGTCTTGTGGGAATCGAACCCACGACCTCGTTATCAGCAGTCCGACACTCGAGCCACTAGACCACAAAGGTCGTCGAATGTATCGTCTAAGGCCCGTATTACAGGACGATACTCAAGCATTGATCTGTTTAAAACTAGTTTTGAGTTGAGCTTTGATTTTAGAACGTTCCTCAAGCAGAGATTTGTTGATCACAGTTCAGCTGAGTTTAGCTTTATTTTATACTGTCACCTGTTTCGGTATTTGAGCAGAGTTTTGATCTGCAATCTAGTGTGGTCCAGACTACACTTGAGTAGAGATTTCTATTCAATTTCAGGTCAAATTCGTGTGTTATGTTGTTGAATTAAAGTTTATAATTACCGTTCTGGAATAAGACCGATACTCAAGTAACGATTCTATCCTTAAGTAGTGATCAGGTGATTGGAGTTTAAACTGTACTTGAGGAAGCTTCTGTAATACGGGCCTAAATGTGAAAATAAATAAACACTCACCCACGAATGACCTGTGACGTTGTTCCAGGTATATTCTGTATGGTGACCGTAGCCTGCGGTAGGTGGTGCACGGTCCGCTGGCCAGCGGGCGGCAGGTTGGCGCTGGTGTAGTAGTGCACGGTGCTGCCCGTGATTCGCGGCGGCGCCGCCAGGTGCGCTACCGGCACGCTGTGCACCATGCCGCTCGTCGTTGAAGCTACCGTGATACACTTTGTCTGGTTCACTGAGAACTGGAAGGAACGAATATATATTAAAAAGGCTAGTTAAACTATAATTAATAATTTAATAATAATAAAAAATGTATTTTCATAATATAAAATACTGATGTTCAGCCGCATCTGGCTAGACTGGAAGCCGACCCCAATATAATTGGGAAAAGGCTCGGAGGATGATGATGATCTTTACAGAAAAAAAAGGTAACGTTGGTACCTGTACTAATGAAAAAACATTGTATCACAGGTACCAGCGGGGAGTGGCGCCAAGTGCTGAAATACAGGTTTTGACCTAGTAGTAGTACCTAGTAGTGGATGCTGTTTTTCAAATATGTTAGTCATAAAATTATCTAGCTCATTTATGTATACAACATTGTGAATCAATTTTTGGAAATAAAGTTATGTAGCGCGGGATTTGTCATATAAACATTCCACCCTTTGTTTATACGGCGGTCGGACTTTTGATCACCCAACGCGCTCATACTGCTGGTCAGCAGAGTAAGCAGTGGACCCGCGATCAGTGACGGATGTGCACGTTCCATCAATCCTCCACGATTTTCACGTTCGCGATGTGTGTTCATCTCATTTAATTTTTGTGTACTTTATGTGTTTGTTTTTTTACTCTAATTATATTTCATAGTATCTGTTTACATTGTGTTTTGATGACTAATAACCCCCTAAAAGGATTTTTGTACATTAAAGTTATTTATTTATAATAAAAAAAAAAATATTGTCTTTAGGGTTCCGTACACGAAGGGTGCCAAACGGGACTCTATGACTCTCGCTACGCTGTCCGTCCATCCGTCCGTCTGTCACAGGGCTGTATCTTTGTAACGGTAACAGATAACTAGTTGAAATTAATCACAGAATATGTGTTACTATAGTGCCTATCACGACAAATACTAAAAATAAAAAAGTCCAAAACCAAAGAGGGGTTACCTCATACAAGAAACCTCTAAAAACATGCATTTTTTTCAACGTTTTTGTTTTTGCTCTATCTACAAAACGGTAATACATACCAGCGTCAAACTTGGTCTGATTATAGTGCATACATACTAAAAATCAGGCAAACATAGACATTCGTGGTGGTACCTGCGTATGAAACAGATGCAAAAATTCATATTTCGCGCACGGTGCGTGTCTTTTGATGAACTCTCTTAAATTAAATCAGTTTACATGGGATATCAGGTCGATGGGTGGTACGGAACCCTTATTGCGCGAGTCCGACTCGCACTTGGCCGGTTTTTTAATCTTAAGCACCAAGAAGTGACTTGCGTTTGACTACCACCTCACCTGCTCCTCTATTCAGAACATCTGCGAGAAGTGATGTCGACGGATAAGGTTTGTTATCTCTTTTTCTCTCGTTACGTGAATCGTAGACGAAACGAGATAACTAACCGAATCAGTCGACAACTACTTATCGAAAAAATTCTGAGCTGATGGTAAGCGATGGTGCGGTCGACGATGGTACACGCTTGCCCAGCAAAAACCTACTCACTCGAGCCTTGAAGACCACTAGATTATACTTATCGGGAAACACGTCGGCAAATAATTCCACTCCATAGCGCTACGCATGATAAAGCTATTAGCAAATCGATTATTGCGTAAGAGTGGAATGTGTACCATGTATCGAGCATTAAACCTTGCTATAATAATATCCTCCCGGCCGAATTTCGGTCACGGCGGCCAATCTCAATGGAGACTAGCCATCTGCGCGGGACATATTATAGTGCACAAGTGTGTGCGCAAATACAGGTGCACTCTCTATTCCCTCACTCTCATAATCCGATGGGACGGCAATTCGACACGACCGGAGAGAGATCAGGCGCAGGACCGACGGCTTTACGTGCTAAACCTTAAACCTTCCCTAAACCTTACTATAGAGATGAATTGTGTGCTATCCAATTCCGAAACTCTTCTATTTATTTTCACAGATAAATTCCATTGGCATTCTCCAAGCCAATGGAAGCGCGTTATTTCTAGTCGACAAATCGGCGGAATTGATTTCAAATAAAGCAGATGTGATTACGTCTCTATAGGGTTTAAAGCTCGATGGAGAATAGCTTATTATACTGTTGTGAAAAGTTACGTCCAGCTGACAAGAGAGGCTCTTTGAATGCACCAGAATTTATACCTATAGTCATTTGCTGATTGGTCTTCTTCTTATCGTGTCAATGGTTCTAATTGCGATTCTAAGTGTGTGGTGATTGGTGATAATTGAGTATTAGTTCATTAAGAGCAGCCAAGTTGTGGAATTCACTGCAATCTGTATTTCCGGGCACTTATAACCCTAACGCCTTTAAAGCTGGAGTGAATCGGCACCTAATAGGTTTGCTCGCTCCATCTTCGACCACATCCTGACAAAGCTGTCTAGATTGTGGTCAAGAGCAGATCTATACATAATAAAAATAAAAAAAAGAGCCGTCAGGTCCCCAGGGCTCTTAATAAACTAATCCCCCTGCCAGGTGGACCGACGACCTAAAGAACGTGGCTGTGGGGGACTGGATGCGGAAGGCAGAGGACCGAGCGTTGTGGCGCAACTTGGGAGAGGCCTATGTCCAGCAGTGGACTCCGATAGGCTGGGTTGATGAGGTCCCCAGAGGCCGCAAACAATAGATTTGCTATTCTGTCTTAAAGTAGACAACGCCCGAAAAGTTAGTATAAAATCAAACTTACATTACTAGTGTTCAATGTAGTTCCCAAATCAAATTCGTCACCAACCAATGTGATAGTATCAGGATTGGCTCCAGTTAGCTTCTCTATGGTCTTTCTAGCATCGGCATCACTCTCAATATTCCCCAGGTTTCTGCTCAAAAACTCTATATCTGATTCAAGGAGGCCATCAACTAAATGACTCTGGCTATCCTCTGAGTCTTTACACAAAGAGAAAGCTTCATCATTCTCCAACTTGATATCTTCCGCTTTCATCTCTGCAACATCAATGTCATCAATATTCTCTACTTTCATACTATTGAGATCCACATCCTCCTCATCTTTCATTTCCTCCATTTTGATTCCGTCCAAATCTTCGACTTTTATACCCCCGTCTTTCATGTCATCCATATCTTCAACTTTGATATCAGCAAAGTCTGTAACTTCTTTCATCATTGGAACATCAGAAAAATCTCTGCTATTATCACTATTCCCAATATACTGGCTGGCATCAAAACTGTTGCTGTCAAAATTATCATGGTTTGGTTCAACTTTGATGTCTTCTATTTTATATTTATCCTCTTCATTTATGCTGCTTGTGCAAGGTTGAGGGCTGTTTGCATTGCTTAGATCGCCACTAAGAGCTCTTTTAAGAACATACGCCTTTATTTTCCTCAGCATAAACAGAGGAACTTTGAACCCTGTAAGTTCTCCCAGCATGGGGAGTGAATTGTGTCTGTATGCATCACTGTTAGCAAGTTCTTCAATGTCTTCCAAAACCTGAAGATAACAACAAACTCAAAATCATAAATCTTAATAAAAAGAGGTTGTTAACGCAGTAGTGAATTAAGCAGAAACAATCACCATAATATATGTTTTTCCACCCACAGCATTAACCAAATTATGACTAGCAATCCACTCCTTGTCTGATGAGTCAGCTGGATATCTAAGCAGACCAGCGTGTCTGGTATACAAGCGTCCGCGTGAATTGCCCAAGCCTAGCACCTGAAATAAGAAATTTTCATATGTACTTTAAAGCACTAGTAACCAAGTCCCCAATTTTTTTTTATAATACGCATGTTTATATGCTAAAATAATACAAATGATGCTTTTTGTAAAAATTTAATAATTGTTATGGTTTCATCATCATCATCATTTCAGCCGAAAGACGTCCACTGCTGGATATAGGCCTCCCCCAAGCATCGCCACAACGACCGGTCCTGTGCCTTCCGCATCCAGCGGATGCCCGCGACCTTCTCCAGGTCGTCGGTCCACCACGACCTTCACCAGGTCGTCGGTCCACCGGTGTTATGGTTTACTATAATTTTTTTCCAATTTTCAGGCAAAATCACAAGGCATTTTCAGTTTCGGTTTCTTACAAGTACACATTAAAAATCGCTTTTAAGTGTTTACAGGCAATTTAAGTGTTCACAGGCACTTTTTTGCATGATAAAACACAGACTGAGTCAGTTTGTTCTTATGTTTTTATATCATGTCAGTCAGACTGACACAAAGATAAAAAAAATTGTACCATCTATAAGTTTTTGCTGTTGTATATATATTTTTTTTTTATATAAAACAAAAAATCTTACTTTATGAGCATGAGATCCCATAATAAACAGTGTTTCTTGAGTCAATCTTGCTGGATTCCACTTCTCAGGGTCTCTGATAGCAGGGGAAGGTAGCGGTGATGAAGATGCGCTATCTGTGGTATCCTCCTGTTTGATCTTCTTCCGTTTTATGCATATGTCGATGTCATTGTCCGAATCCTTCCTCTTTTGACATGGGCTCTGTAACTGTTTATTAGTACATTTTATAAGTAAAAAGCTAATGATTTGAGTTAATCATTAAAAATCAAGTATCTGTAAAATCATTAAGAGTAGTTAACTTATATATTAAATAACTCACGAATTCCAAAATTATACAATAAATAAGTACAAAATATGACAAAGTTTCTATAAAAATATTTTAATCTACTGTACAATACTATTAATTAAAATCGTTTCGATGCACGCAGTAATCACTCACAATATCATTATCTTTTACAGTGTTGCATGCTGTTTGGATCTTGATTATTTTTAGGACTGGGTTCATATGTGCACTTTATGGAAATTCACTCTGTATAAATAACTAATTTGTTAAATATTGGAACACTTACAGAAGATTGTTTGACAAGTTTAGAGTCAGCACTATTACTGGATTCTGAATCACTGGTCTCATAAGGTGACTGTGCAGGTCGAGCTGGTGTGGTGTACAATAAACGGGTGGCATCTAACATAGCTCTACAAACTGCTCTCACCTTGAAAAAAACAAGCATTAAACATGATTTGCCATGTTTTAAAGGCATAGTGGTAACTTAAGCTTTCTTACAATAATTTTCATTTAATTGAAAAATTATAATTACCTGATCTTCACTAACTGACTCATCTCCCAAATTCAGTCTTATGTTGTTGACAGCAGGTACAAAGAATTTCTGAAATATCAATTTTAATGTCTTACAATTTCAGTTATTGTTATACTTAACTAAAATTGTAATTAAATTTATCAAGAAAGTGCAGGACCGGTCGTTGTGCCGATGCTTGGGGGAGTCTTTGACCAGTGTGTGTTGCCAGTAATTACTTACGGTACTGAAACGTGGTCGCTCACAATGGGCCTGATAAGAAGGCTCAAAGTCACTCAAAGGGCAATGGAGAGGGCTATGCTCGGAGTGTCCCTGCGTGATCGAATCAGAAATGAGGAGATTCGCAGGAGAACGAAAGTAACCGACATAGCCCGAAGAATTGCCAAACTTAAGTGGCAGTGGGCGGGGCACATTGCTCGCAGAACGGATGGCCGATGGGGCAGTAAAGTTCTGGAGTGGCGACCGCGTACTGGAAGGCGCAGCGTGGGTAGGCCCCCCACAAGGTGGACCGACGACCTGGTGAGGGTCGCGGGAATCCGCTGGATGCGGAGGGCGCGGGACCGGTCGTTGTGGCGATGTTTGGGGGAGGCTTATGTCCAGCAGTGGACGTCTTTCGGCTGAAATAATGATGATGATGATCAAATTTATCAAATTATTACTGTTTTTTCACAATGTCTGTTACCTTTTCACCACCACGGCATCGTAAAGCTTTTCGTGCCCTCAGTGCCACATCTTCTATAGAAGAAAAATACTGTATGGATATTAGTAAAAAGTTATAAAGTCGCTGAGGGCGAAATTATTTGTCTTCTATATGTGTCATTGGTGGTGAAAAGGTTACGGTTAGGTACTGTCAACTGC
The DNA here is from genome assembly GCA_949699075.1 of Asteroscopus sphinx. Lineage (NCBI taxonomy): Eukaryota > Metazoa > Arthropoda > Insecta > Lepidoptera > Noctuidae > Asteroscopus > Asteroscopus sphinx. The sequence goes on from OX453005.1 coordinate 11,977,468, forward strand.
ATATTTATGGTATCAAACCCAGTATAAGCAGAGCCTGTCTTGCATGAAACTTTCATACTAAGCCCATTCAGCTTATAATGGTTTTATTACCAGTGATATGCATTTGACTGTACCATAAATTATTGTAATATGCCTTTTCTATACGTACTTAACATAACCAGCCCATTACTGTCCCACTGCTGGGCACGGGCCTGTTCTCAATATGTGAAGGCTAAGGCCTTAGTCCACCACGCTGGGCTAGTGCGGGTTGGCGGACTACACACACCATTAAGAACTGCATGGAGCACTCTCTGATGTGCAGGTTTCCTCACGATGTTTTCCTTCACCGTTAAAGTAAGTGATAATCGAATATAAATCCGCACATGAATTCGAAAAGTTAGACATGCAGGCCAGAATCGAACTCACACTGCATGGAAAGCAAGCATTCAACCACTAGGCTATCACTGCTACATCTATATTATATTTCCTATACTTACTTCCAAATATTTCTTGATCACTTGATCAATCTCTCTCGTGACCGCTGACTGAATAGTTTGTCGCAACATATCCAGAGACTTGTTGGCACTCGCCCGGAACTCTGCAATAGGCCTTGAATGTGGTTGTACTGGTCCAGGAAGGCTGAACCTTCTATGCATAGCAGCCAGTGTGTTTATGGCTATTTGACGGGTTACTGGCTGTTTCTGAAATTGTCAGTACCTTATAAGAAATGAGTATCACAAATATTGAATGAAGGCTCTTATATGTTATTATCTGTGACATACATAAAGAAACAGTAGAAAAAAATAGAATTTGAATAATAGATTAGAAATTCGAAAAATTATATTGCTGTAGCAGTGCATCACTATTGACAATAAAGTACGGCAATTGTTCCTTCATATGTAGCTGTCAATATTTACAGATCTTCATGAGCAGGCAAACGTCAAAAACGCCATCATAGTGTGCCGCACCTATATATCAAAATTTGTATTCCTCTTAACATACTTATATTCTATATGTACTTACAAGCTGTGCCCTATAGCTTCGCCCAATTCAGAGTGATTAAGTAGGACAGAATAAAATAGGCTAAAATGTTTATTAATTAATCCGCGCCTCAATACAGAGGCAAAAGACTCAAAATTTTTAAAAGGAGGGTGTAGAGTCGCCTTGCAAAAAAACTTCCAACCAATAAAATTCTAGGATTTTCGTAATTTTTGCTAAAACATGAATTTAAGTGAATGTTAGAGCTTTAGATTTTCTATTTGCAGAATATTAATGTAACGAAATAGTTAGTAACAAAACCAATAAAAAAAAAACAATATATAATGGCGCGAGCGAAACGAGCGCGAATTTTTGTCTTAGTCTTGGCTTTGTATTAACTACAGAATAGCTGTTTACAACATATGCCCAGTACACAGAAGAAGGGTAGAAAGATAAGCGAAATTTTTTGGACTGTTCACTAACAAACTGATTAGCTATTCACAAAAGCATTGATATTCCGTGACAAAAGTGTACGTATTTATTTGAGCGCAACCTGTTCTTACGGCGTCTAGAGCGGCTAATGGTAGACGCTTTAGCGTAAATAACTAAATATAAATAAATAACTAATTCAGGCTATGGCAGACCTACACCTGGATGGCAATGAAATAGAGGTGGAGCGCGAGCGCAGTGAGCGCGATTTTTTTTGGTATTTTTCAACAAACCCAGTTTTTATTTACTTTCTTGAGTTTTAAGAGTGTTTTGATTGAAATATTGTTTTTCCATACCGATTTTCAAAAAGGATTTTTGGTATTTTTCAACAAACCCAGTTTTTATTTACTTTCTTGAGTTTTAAGAGCGTTTTGATTGAAATATTGTTTTTCCATACCGATTTTCAAAAAGGAATTGCTCAACTTATGTCAACTAATATCTATGTTTAAGGTAAAAATAATTCAAGAATTATTTTTACTCGGTCGAAGTTTTATAAGGCTAACATGGTAGAAAGTAGTTATTTCTGTTGTTGATGGTTAGCTAAATATTCAATCGACAGTGAAGCGACGGGGAGATTGGAGAAGAATCTCGCGGCGCGGGCGGTGCGCCAAAATCAAACTTTAAATCGCGCGAATATTATTCACATTGAACAAAATTACTAAATTGAACTCGCATCCGAACCCGTTGGATGCGAGTTCAATGCAGTAATTTTGTTTGTATCTTGTAACAACATACATACATTCATTCATTCATTCATTCATTCAATGAACATTAATTTAGTAAATTATGTAGGTACCCAAACAAAAAACTGTGGTTGACCTAGGCCCAGGGGGGGGTCATGCCCTTGAATACCGCACCCCATCATTGCTCTGTCTGGTGGCTGAGTTGAATCACTATTAGAATTTATTACATTATGATACTGTATCTGATTTTACATGAAGTCTTAACATAATGTAACCTTTCTGTAAAAAAAATATGAACTCTCAACTCGACGTCAACTAATCCAAAGCTAGTTGTAGCTAGTAGTAGTTAGCCAATCTTTCAGCACAAGAATTCATTACAAATTCATACATTTATTCACAAATATTTGGGTGATGAACATAAATGTTGGTAATAAAACAAAGTTTAACCGGATTAAATCGCGTATATTATTTAAATTGGTTTTCCTGTCGTTTCGTTTGTTTAGTCTACCTGCGACCACAAAATGCTGCAAAGCTTTCGAAACGTCAGGAAAACCAATTTAAATAATACATATACGCGATTTAATTTCATCATACATGAAATTTCACAAACAATAAAACTATGTTTTATTATAATGTGTAGTGATCGCGAAAACCTAAGAAGTAATTATAAATGTTTTGTGTTGATCTGGGTGTTTCTTATGTATTATAAGTATGTATTTACAACAACAAAAAAGTATATAAGTATTATATCCATTGTCTAGTACCCATAGCACGAGTTCTGCTTAGTTTGGGACTAGATAGTGCTGTGTAAAAATGTCCCAAAAATATTTATTATTTAACATCTTCATGGTCACTGTGTGTACTAATAAAGTATAAAAATAATGGCATACCTACCGCTTGCATGTTGCAGGGAGTGCTAGAACGAACATTCAGTGTCTTAGACGGTGCTTGGAAGCCCCATGTACCACTGGAGCTTTCAGTAACTGGATTCTGTTGAGATTGCGATGCATCTATGTTGGTCCAATTCTTTTGCACCACCATTTCGAATTCCTGTCATATACTGTTTTGTTTGATTCTCATATTAAAATACCCGTATATTCATTGACGATTTGGATAACAAATCGCTTTACCACAACACTTTACAATATTAAATTTATTTCATTGGTCTGTGATTTATTTTTATAGATTTATTATTTCCCGTCATAAATGTCATAATCCAAAGAGAAGAGAATATGTCATAATCAAACACAGACTACTGAGACTATTAGTATTTAGTAAACGTAGTGATCAGTAGTGATTATATTATATTTGACTACTAGAATCCTTTGACTATGTTCCATTATCAAAGAGTGAATGCTGCATGAATCTTTATAGTAGGACTAGCGGACCCGGCAGACGTCGTCCTGCCCGGAAAAGCAGCGCCACATATAATTAAAATCGTCCCTGCCATTTAGGAGAAGATCAGTGACATACAGACAGAAGGGCCACCAACCGGATCCAATTGTGTTTTCACACCATCCAGGAAACCATTGAAATATTCACAAAAAAAATCATCCAAATCGGTTCAGCTGTTTAGGAGGAGTTAGGCGACAATCAGATGTACAGAAGAAATAAATATTCGCGGCTTCACTCGCGTTAAATTCTGCTAACCCACGTGACGGATCCTGTTAATTCAGTCCAGTCCAGTCCAGTTCCATCCATCCATCCATCCATCCTTTTATTCGGACCGTCCAGTCCAGTCCAGTCCAGTCACTATCCCACTATCCCACTATCTCACCCCATGTCCAGTCCCGTCCCATGTCCCGTCCCGTCCCATGTTAAATGTCCCATCCCGTCCCATGTCCAATGTCCCGTCTCATGTACCATGTCCCGTCCCGGCCCATGTCCCTTCTCAAGTCCCGTCTCGTCCCATGTCCCGTCCCCCATGTCACATGTCCCGTCCCGTCCCGTCTCATGTCCCATGTCCCGTCCCGGCCCATATCCCTTCCCATGTCCCGTCCCGTCCCATGTCCCGTCCCCCATGTCACATGTCCCGTCCCGTCCCGTCTCATGTCCCATGTCCCGTCCTGGCCCATGTCCCTTCCCATGTCCCGTCCCGTCCCATGTCCCGTCCCCCATGTCACATGTCCCGTCCCCCATGTCACATGTCCCGTCCCCCATGTCACATGTCCCGTCCCATATCCCGTCCCCCATGTCACATGTCCTGTCCCGTCCGTCCCATGTCCCGTCCCATGTTATCAATTGTTCAGCAAATCAAATTTGGTGACACAACGACTGCAGCGCCACCTACCGGGTCCATTTGTTAATTCAAACCCTGCAGGGACCCGGACTCGAACGTACCTACACAAAAAATATCATTAAAATCTATCATCTATCTCAACCCAGTCGAAAGGTATCGACATCTGTTAGAATCATTTTGAGTTAACAGATAATTGTGACTGTCAAATAATAACAGACAAATAATTAGCAATAAATTAAAATTGCGACTATAATTTGAGATTTAAACTATCCTATCTCTCAAGTTGGATCGAACTCCACATGGTGTGCGAATTTTATTATAATCGGTTAAGTGGTTTAGGAGTCCATTGAGGACAAACATTGTGACACGAGATTTATATATATTAAGATAAGATAAGATAACACACTATGTGACTTAAAACGAGCCGAGCGAGAGGTCCATAAAACTATTACATTTCTTTCTACTAGGGTGTCCAAATAATATTTATTCGTGGATTTTCTCAAACTCAATGTTATCGTTTCGAAAACTAAGAGGGGTCATTGTACTCATAATAAAGTAGATTATATGCTTTGACTTTATTTATATAGATAGATAGAATATACTTTATTGTACACCATGAAAATAGTAGTAAACAGGAACAACGTATAAATTATGGGTACATGGCATTGAATTAAACCTATGGAAGTGGCCCATTCTTCTATATCCACCTAGTTTATACAAATATCTATTAAATCGTTATTGAATTATGAAACTATTCTTTGTCTCTTGTGTCAACGTGTTATGTCGTCTGGTGAAAGAGATCGCATGCTATTTGTATATTCTCTGTTTGGCAACGTCTTTACGGGATGTCAAAACGCCGCGTGGCAACCCCGCTTACCCCGCAATGTGGCCCATGGAGGTTGGCGGGAAAATTCGGAAAGATCGTGTTGTGGATTTTGTATTATTTTCCTAAATTTGTGTTTCTTCGAGTGTTAATGTGTAATAATGGTGGATTATTAAATGTTAAGTGCTCGTTAACGTGTACAAGTGTGGGTAAATGGTACAAAGTTGAAAAACGTGACTTTCGTATTTTCTCATCATCCGCTCAAAAACCTGGTAAAGTTTCCATCACTTTACTAGTGTAAGTAAACTAAAGACTTGGCTTAAAGGTCTTAGCAACCAGGCCATAATAATTTAAAATTAATTAATGTGGCCCATCCATAGTATATGAGCTGTCAAGTAAACAAACTAGGGCTGTTGATATTTTTTAAATATCAGATTTTCGATCTATCGATATTTTTAAATATACAATCGGTGTTCGATATATTGAAAAAAAAAAGAAGATATTTCGATATATTGGCCAAATTTCATGATTCTAGCTCAATGCGAAGTACCCTATAGGTTTTTTATGTGAGTTTGCGAGTATCAAAATGTAACATAGCCGTATGATTGCCTTGACCTAGAAGCTTGATTTTTTATGTCCTGGGGACAGCCGAACTTAGAATTTGATATAATTGCATTATTTATTACTACTTGAAAATGATTTTAATCAGCACACATCTCTGGTACGAAACACGAGCATCGATATCGATACTTTTTAGTTTTGATTACTTACTTCCCTAGCTATGGCCACCATAACGGTGGCCCGGATATTGTAGGTATATCACGCTTATTTCGTAGGTATTACTGGTCCATAGGTACAAGTCAATGGTACGTGGGCGGTATTATGGTACATATATATTTTTCTTATTCATATATAATGTTCTTGGGATGCTGTGATTGCTGTGGATGCGTAGCATATGGCGAAATGCACAAGCCGTGCAAAGCCATAAAAAAAAAAAGTATGAAATTAGTGGTTAAATCAAGAACATTATATATTTATGTATTACATACATTCCTGGACAAAGTACTACATATTTTTATCAATACAAAACTATATCTTAAGTCTATGGCTTAAGGTTTATTTTCATGTAATAGTGATGTAAGCAGAAAACCAAAAGAAAGGGAGAGCCGAGAAGCGACTTGTGTGTCCTGGTCTAAAAAATTGCCAACGTAAAATAAAATTTTCTATAGTAGTTTATAAATCAAAATTATAGTTTTGTAAAATTCGTTATTTCCGCACTTCTATAACACGATAATGTGAAATTTGTAATAGTGATGTAAGCCATTAATAAAAGTAGATCGTACTATTTTGTTACGTATTCTTATTGAATTTATAAAATAATATTGGTGTAAACTTTAACCTTTAAATATCAACACTGATTTGTCATATTCACAACAATTATGGCGGTTTATTGTAATTTTTCATGTTTTTGAATTTTCAGTATATTTTATTATAAAATGGTGATTTTTTGTTGCGTACGTGGTTGTAAAAAAGAATCATATCCTGGCTGTGGCTTATCTTTTCACAGGTAAAGTGTTTTCATATTTACTAAGCACTGACACACTAGGGTGACCATGCGTTGTATGCACGAATGTTTTTTTATTGGATCCCAAAGATGACTATGAATGACAGATCGGGAAAAAATAATTCCCAGGAATCCCACAAAGTCGTCTATCGTTTTTAGCGTGTATTTTGAAAAAAAAACTCATTCATTCAAATCAAAGAAAAATAGATTATTCCTATTTACGTTGAACGATGACAAAATTCTGAATACGCCCATGGTTGTACCAAGGTCTTAGGAACTCTAAAGCGCAAACCACACAGAGCCGGTGCGTGTCGGGCCCGCAGTGGGTGGAGCATGACGAATACAACATCTACTTCGACATCGAAGATGGCGGACGCGACTATTTAAATAAAATTAATACAGATATCGTTCTCGAGGTTCTCGGTGGTCCTGATTACGAATATAAGATTTATTTTGAGATCCAAGAAAGCGGACGCGACATTTAAAATGAAATCAATATGGGTATCGTTTTCGAGGTTTCCGATTATGAATATAGTATCTATTTTGAGATCCAAGATGGTGGACGTAACTTTTTAAATAAAATCAATATGGGTATCGTTTTCGAGGTTTCCCGGGGTGCTGATTATGAATATAACATCTATTTCGAGATCCAAGATGGCGGACGTCACTTTTTAAATTAAACCAATATGAGTGTCGTTTTCGAGGTTTCCCGGGATGCTAATTACGAATATAACATCTATTCGAGATCCAAGATGGCGGACGTGACTTTTTAAATAAAATCAATACGTGTATTGTTTTCAAGGTTTCCCGGAGTGCTGATTATGAATATAACATCAATTTTGAGATCCAAGATGGTGGACGTGACTTTTTAAGTAAAATCAATATGGGTATAGTTTTTGAGGTTTCCCGGGGTACTGATTACGAATATAACATCTATTTCGAGATCCAAGATGGCGGACGTGACTTTTTAAATAAAATCAATACGTGTATCGTTTTCGAGGTTTCCCGGGATGCTAATTACGAATATAACATCTATTCGAGATCCAAGATGGCGGACGTGACTTTTTAAATAAAATCAATACGTGTATCGTTTTCAAGGTTTCCCGGAGTGCTGATTATGAATATAACATCAATTTTGAGATCCAAGAATGTGGACGTGACTTTTTAAGTAAAATCAATATGGGTATAGTTTTTGAGGTTTCCCGGGGTACTGATTACGAATATAACATCTATTTCGAGATCCAAAATGGCGGACGTGACTTTTCAAATAAAATCAATATGGGTATAGTTTTCGAGATTTCCCGGGGTGATGATTATGAATATAACATCAATTTTGGGATCCAAGATGGTGGACGTGACTTTTTAAGTAAAATCAATATGGGTATCATTTTTGAGATTTCCCGGGGTACTGATTACTAATATATAACATCTATTTCGAGATACAAGATGGCAGACGTGACTTTGAAATAAAATCAATGTTGTACCGTTTTCGAGGTTTCCCGGGATGCTAATTACGAATATAACATCTATTTTGAAATCCAAGATAGCAGACGTGACTTTTTAAATAAAATCAATATGGGTGTCGTTTTCGAGGTTTCCCGTGATGCTAATTAAATAATGGGAACAACCCCGAAATCGCGAAAACACAACTATTCCTTACATTTTGTCGTGTAATGTGAACACAAATGCAGGGAACAGCTTATTACTGATGAGTACAAATGACCCCTTAAGAGGTTTTGAGTTATTTCAATTACACGTATTATTAGCAAAGTTGGCAATGGTGTCGATTCTCTTGTTCATGAACTAAACTTATTTTAAACTATCGCTCTCTTTTACTGATAGGAGATAACAGAAAGGAATGGAAACAATTTAAGCGTTGTCAAATTAGTCGGAATTCAAATTTCTATACAAGTTTAGTCGTGATTTCGGAACGTGCCCACTAAAATACAGTGAAATGTAACACGTAAACTAATTTGACAGTTCTAAAATTGTTGCCATCTCCTTCTTGTATCTACTATTAATAAAAGAGAGCGATAGTTGAGTTGTTGAAGTAGCGTGAACAAGAGAATTGACACCAATGATCCATGAAAATAAAATTAATAAAACATTGACTTTGCCTACCGTAAACCAGCAGGCCGTGTTGACAATGTCCATACCTACTTCCTACTAATATTATAAATGCGAAAGTATGGATGTTAGTTTGTTCTTCCATAACACTGAAACGGCTGAACGGATTTGATATACTGATTCTACTCGGGGTAAGAAAAATATATAAATAAAGTCAAGGCATATAATCGACTTCATTATGAGTACCCCTCTTAGTTTTCGAAACGATAACATTAAGTTTGAGAAAATCCACGAATAAATATTATTTGGACACCCTAGTAGAAAGAAATGCAATAGTTTTATGGACCTCTCGCTGGGCTCGTTTTAAGTCACATAGTGTGTTATCCTACTATATAGATTCATGGGTGATATACTCTTTGATTCAGTGCATCTCTACCTACTTGGTCTGTGATTCTAAACGTAGTGGTCATATTCACGGGTAGTAATCTTAGAACAAAAATTTTCAACGTTATGTCTATGATTCTAGATGGGTTCAATAGTAGATTTTGACAGTTACTTCGTCCCCCTCGGCCTTCCCCTTCTGGTATATATTATATTGTTGTTATATACCTATGTGTAGTACACATGTATAATCTCAATTATTGAAGTAATTCTCTTTGTAATTAACTCTTTGTAAAATGGGCAGTCTAAACTATGTACCTATCCCATTTAAAAGTTGAAATATACTATTCAGTTTTCTACAAAGTTTAATATAACTAAATAAAAACGTACATTACGAATTACGGTTACGAAATGTTTGTTATCGTCTGCCCAACAAACAAGCCTACTACTAGCCACTAGCACATCAAGCCACTGTTATATGATCACATCAGGTAAGCAAATAATAATATATTTCATTTCAATGTTAAAGTGTAATATTTGACAATGAACTTTTCAATCTGCATGCAGTACACACTACAGAAAACGATTATTTCAGGCTTCTGGGGGCCAAACGAAGCTTAATGAATTGATACACAGGGAAACATGCCCTTCCCACCAGATGGTTCAAATAAAACTAGGAGTTGGGAGATTAATACAATACCGCTTGAATATTATTTGTTTCGTTTTGCAAACATAAGTATACTACATGCTACCGCAAGTTGGAAATCATAAAATATCACACATAATGCAATACTATAAGGGACACTTCTAAGTACTCTTTGCCTATCTGGCCCTTGTGCCCCTCCCAGAAACAAATCCTGGATCTGCCCTTGGCTACAGCAATAGGATTCCATTTGGACCCTTCGGGTGTGGAATCTTAATAATATTAATGCTGTTGTAAAACTAATTTTTATTATTTCAGATACTGAGATGCCACCGCCTACATAGTTTTGTTGGAAATCATTTGTTACATGAGGTAAGCAACAGCTTTTTTCATTTTCTTTAATGGCATTTATATTTAAAAACAAAATAATATGAATAATAATATTATAAGTTGGCCTCAACAAAGTAAGCTGTGTGTGAATGTCACAATCAACTGAGAAATGTTTGAGCATGACGGTAGGCAGGGTAAAGTTCTAAAGACATTTCTATTAAAAAATGGTTCATCATTATCAGCCCGTTATTGTTCCACTTCTGGGCACGGGCCTCTTCTCAGAAGGATTCAGGCCTGAGTCCACCACGCTGGCCTACTGCTTGTTGGTGGACGAAACACCATCAAGAACTGTATGAAGCACTCTCAAGTGGGTAGGTTTCCTCACGATGTTTTCGTTCACCGTTAAAGTAAAAAGTGACAATCAAATTCTGATTCGCACTTGAATTCGAAAAGCCAGAGGTGTGGGCCGGGTACGAACTCAGATCCCCCTGCAAGGATGGCAAGCATTCAACCACTAGGCTATACTTTAAATTACTAGGTTATAATGTTCATTCCGGGACCCATCTGAAAACCAGTGCTGCAACATTTCGGTGTTGTAGCATATGCTGAGATGGGGGCCTTTTTAGTCTTTTACAGGCAAATTATTTTGAATTTTATTGTTGATGTGTTATTTTTTCTCTCGCCTGTAACAAGATTAAAATAATTATTTTATTTCTTTCTTTCATTTTGTTTGATTTATGTAAATGCAATGATAACATTGTAGATATTAATGTAAAACAAAGTAGTTAAAAAGCCTTAATTTTCCTTGCAGGTAATGTACAATCAAATAACAGTCCCTTCAACACTGAAGACGATGACTCCTGTGGCTAGGAAGATCCTGAGGATGCAAATCAAACAAGAAAATGTAGAATTTTATTCTGATTAGAAATAACTGAAAAAAAACATAATGTTTATAGGAGAAAATTGAAAAATAAACAGATTTATGTAAAAGTAATGGTTTTTATTTCACTTTCACTATAAAAAATAAAATATTAGCAATGCATGTATAGGTACCTACCTACGCATGAATAAGAGGCAAAAGCCTTGTATCCAAGGCCAAAATTTAAAAACCTTTTGCTTGGTTGGAAGTTGAAAAAAATGTATTATCTGTGCTTGTCATTTTCTATTATTGAGGTTACTCTTTGGTTCCCTATTGACCAAATTTCTTGTTCGGAGATTGTCGTCTGATGCGTAGCATCTCTACTTGGTCTGTGGTCATATTCTCTTTGTGTGATTCAGTCAGCATCTCTACTTGGTCTGTGGATTCAGTGAAATTCTTACGTTTGTCGGGCGGGGATTTTTTCCAGTATATTTTGGAGAAACATAAAAGATAAAAGGTATGTGAATTATTCACAGCTGGAATTATTAAAGAGAATATAATATGTGAATTATACATTACAAGAACCTCGTAATAGGCTCCAGCTTCAGTAATCACTTATCTAATGTAGGTAATTCATTCATTGAGAATGTTTAATAATTGAGGCTATCGAGCGCTCCTCGAGTTATTCAAATTCCATATGTTCCTTGTTCCAAACATTTACGTAGGTACTGAGTTTACTTATGACAACTTGACAAGTAATAACTGATATCGTCAGTTTCGTCAGTGACTTGTACGCTTGGTCGCTTGTAGTAGCACTATTAGCACTTAGCAGTTCAGTTTGTGAGGTTGGTGAAGTACGACGTGATCAGTTATTAACAGTTATCAATTCACAAAATACTGATAGGTAAGATAACACGCCCATCGTTTTATCACATTCGATTTAAAATTCTACCTACTTTTAGGCCTACCGATGTAGTATTTTCTACATGAATGTTGTTTTCCTTAAAGCCTTTCGGACTTTGCTCTTTGCTTTGCCACGAACCTGTTTTTACGATCTTGATATTGTTACGAAATCCTACAATGTTGTAATCTATCTGAAAATACTATTTCATATATGTACAGGTTAGGCATGTTGGATTTATATTTATAGAACAAGTCCTAATTTTCCTGTAAGCTTTCTGTATACTATAGTAATCATTAGACACTGGCACCAAATATAGCATTTATTTTGACACATTCTCTTCTGATCTTTGTACCTACCCCTATTTTTAATTTTATAATTAGCATTGTCTGTTTAAGTTCATTAGCATGAAAGAGTGTTTTCACATGATCTTCTTTCATATTTCAGTCACAATAATTTTTAAACCATTACCTCACTCAGTATTTCGCTTCAAAACTTGCAAATAATTGCTTTATCATTATGCAATTATAATTTTTTTCTAAATTTTGTCAAGCTTTGTCATGCTCCATATTGTTTTTATAAATAGCCCAGGTAACTACCTACTAGGGGATTAAATAAAATACAGTTTAGGTATCTTTATATATAAAAGTAAAAATGTTTAAATGGATGGTTCCAACCATTCCTGCATAGTTATTATGACCATAATTCATATTATACTTTATATTTCTAGATAAAAATATAAAATAAAAGGTACTATCTGATTCATGTGTGGTGTACGGATATCACTCTCAATTCAGAATATGGAGATACCCTACTTGGAATGCCTGGTTGTCAAAGTAAACATGCCCATCTTATTTGTAAACATTTTTTGTATCTCTCTTTTGTATATTTAATTATCTATGGCCTTAGACCATTTTATCAGTGATAGTTGTTAGAATAAGTATATTAAACTAAAGATTGAACTTAGATAATTTTTTGTTGTCTTTATCTGAATTTTAATGTTTTTGTTTGATTTTGACACTATCATTAGCAGTAGGTACTTATCAAAAATCTATTGTGACATAATAGTTATAAATAGATAAACAAATTGACTATAATTTTGTCTCATAAATCCTTGTATAAGTAGTTTTAGTAGTAAGATAATAATTATATAGTTTACAACAAGTTGATAGTGTTTATTTCATCATCCTTGTAGGTACGCATTGAATGCTAAAATTTATATGATAACAAAATAGTGCAATAACTGTTCCAAATAGTTTGGTCCTATCAAAAACATGTTATTGTTATCAGTTAAATTACAATCTCATGCGTATGTTTGGTTTAAATGTTATTTTGTGTGGATTTCTTTTAGTTAATGATTTAGTTAACTAGGACAGTATGGGAAAATCGTAAACCATAAGAGATACGGAAAATCTCTTTGTAGACATTTACTTTTTTTTATAAAAGTGATACCAAAAATCGAATTATGCCAATAATTCGATTTTTGGTCAAGCACATACTTTCCTTAATTATTAAGTAAAAAAAAATCTTTTAGAGTAATTGACTCAGTTTCATGTCAAGTTCTATTAATTAAATTGAACAAAAAAACAGCAGCAAATGTTCGTCAAATTTAAATAACTTTTTTCATAGAAAATGTTCTACAATTTGATACAAGTTTCTGATTAACTTTATACAAAAACCCATCAATTCCAAATTACTGTTTTACCTATACAGTTACTATTATCTTTGTATTATTAGAGTTTGACCTCTTAATTTAATTGTTTTTTTATCTGCCTGTTGTGTAATAGTTATAAACCTACATAATTAATTCTTTGGAGGTATTTATTATTTATTTGGGGTTCAGGGTCAAGGGGTATTTATTACTTACTACAATTAATTTTGTTCACGTTAAAACAATTTACATTTTCCAAGGTCATTACACTTATTCATTTACATAATTTATATTGATAAGGCACAAAATCTAACAAGTTTAGTTTAATACTGTAAAATTTTATTTTGAATGGTTATAGATACAAAATTCATTATATTATTGTAAATTGGTCAAACATTTTAAAAAGCCTTATTGTATTTAGTAGGTACCTTTTCATTTATTCGTATTTAATTTCTTAATAGGTACCCAGCAGCAGGGTTGATTTAAATCAAGAGATTTTTTAAATAAAATCAGTGATTTAAATCAAACTTGATTTTTTTCCATAAAATTTCATTGATTTATTTAAATCATAATGTTATGGGACTAGAAAAGAAAAATTAATATTAAAAATTATACAGTTTTTATTTTCTACTGAATATTGAAGAAAATGGCAATAGCAAACTACAAATAGTCTAGAAAATCGAGTTAGGAGATGCTTCAATTAGATGTTGAATTTACTTTTTGGAACTGATTATAGACCACTAAAAAGTCTTAGAAGTTTGAATGAACTGTTTCCTACATCTCTGTACTTAATTAATACTGTCATACTAAGATTAACTTATGTTTTTTTTTATTCTTACAAAGTTGCATTCCAGTAAAACTTTTCGTAAAAATATTCATCATAAGTGAATAAGTAAAAGTTTTAAGTAAATAAGGAGTAGTAGATAGGTCTTCTTCAAGTTTTTTATTTTTTTATTTTAACCACTTTGTCAGTGAATTAACATTTATGAAAACCATTTATCAAATGATAACTAGTTTTGGAGAAAAAAATAGTTTTTTTACTTATTTCGTTTTTTCTTCGGAACCATTTGGAATATTGTCAGTTATGAGTATGTAAATAATAAAAATCAAGTTTAAATCCTTCAAAGTCAAATAAAAAGCGAAAATATCAAAAAAATCTTAAGTTTTTTTTTTTAAAAAGAACAAAAATATCTGTCGTAAACAAAAAAAACGTGATTTTTATCAACCCTGCCCAGCAGATAGATAGGTAGTTTCTAGTTAGATATTAAAAAAATCATCTTCTGAACATAATTTAGCAAAACATATTTTTTTCATTTCAGACACTGACAATGTCGAAAATCAAGGCTGGACCCGTTGTTGACGTCCTTGGTGATGAGATGACCAGAATTATTTGGGATCTCATTAAAGAAAAACTCATATTGCCCTTCTTGGATATCGAGTTGCACGTTTACGACCTGGGTATGGAAAACCGCGATAAGACTGATGACCAAGTAACAATTGATTGTGCTGAAGCAATCAAGAAATACAATGTCGGCATCAAATGCGCGACCATCACCCCTGACGAGAATAGAGTAGAAGAATTTAAGCTGAAGAAAATGTGGAAGAGTCCTAATGGAACAATCCGTAACATTCTGGGTGGAACAGTCTTCAGGGAAGCTATTATTTGCAAAAACATCCCTCGGCTCGTTACTGGCTGGGAAAAGCCTATTATTATCGGTCGTCATGCACACGCAGATCAATACAAAGCCACTGACTTTGTTGTTCCTGGTGCAGGACAACTTGAGCTCATTTGGACGCCACCCAATGGAGAACCAATCAGGCATGTTGTAAATGATTTCAAGGGTGCTGGTGTCGCTCTTGGCATGTTTAACACTGACGCTTCTATCATCGACTTTGCCCACTCTTCATTCCAATATGCTCTTGGTAGGAAATACCCTCTTTACCTGAGCACCAAGAACACCATTCTTAAGAAATACGATGGCCGCTTCAAAGATATCTTCCAGGATATTTATGAAAAGGAATACAGAAAGCAATTTGAAGCTGCTGGTATTTGGTATGAACACAGGTTGATTGATGATATGGTCGCTTACTCAATGAAATCTGAGGGTGGATTTGTATGGGCCTGCAAGAACTACGACGGAGATGTGCAGTCAGATTCAGTTGCACAAGGTTATGGTTCTCTGGGTCTTATGACATCTGTTCTGATTTGCCCTGACGGTAAGACTGTAGAGGCGGAAGCTGCTCACGGTACAGTAACAAGGCATTTCAGATTCTATCAACAAGGAAAAGAGACATCTACCAACCCGATTGCTTCAATCTTTGCATGGACCAGAGGACTTCTGCACCGCGCTAAGTTAGATGACAACGCGGAACTTAAGCACTTTGCAGAAACTTTAGAGAAGGTTTGCATCGACACAATCGAATCTGGAGTTATGACCAAGGATCTTGCAATTTGTGTCAAAGGCATGAACAACGTGAAGAGGTCAGACTATTATGAAACTTTTGAGTTTATGAATAAACTTGCTGAAAATCTTAAGAAAAGCTTGGGTAAATGACTACCTACACGAAAGAAGCTGTGTAACCTGTGAACAGTTTTTACCAATTAATATTTACGTATGAATTTTATCATGTCACAAGGGAATAAGGGTGTTTTTTTAACCTTATTTATAACTGTTATTTTAATTTATTATTGTAATACTTAAATGCATTTTAAAATATATAAGTATTCAAATCATTTTGACTTTTGATTTGGGTTTCACCTCGTCATGGCAAGTACCTATCTTCATTGTAATTGTAAATGAGAAACGAAAACAATGTGCATAATTAAACTATATTGTTTTTGTTTCTAACATCAATTAGAATAGTTTTTACTAGATACTCTTCGTATCTTATCTTTAAAGCATAGTTTTCACCGCCTTATTTTAGTCACAACTTCTGCCGGACTAAAGCCTAATTACCAGACTACGGTAAAGCCAAAAGAAGCGTTGTGAATTTGTTTTCCTATTTCGTGTCTTTAGTTCTATCATAAATTGTATTATCTTTATTGTTTTGTCTCCAAGGAACTCGCTTCTTTCTCCTATAGGTATATTTCTTGTAGTGTTTTAACACTGCATTTCTATCTACGCTATTCCGTTCGTAGTCGTATCTCCTTAAGGCCAATTCACGTAACTAAAGAAGTTTTGATCAAAACAATGCTTTTCGTATTCTCTTATGTACGGCGAACGCTGTCAGAAACGAACTGCAGCGTGATTTCAACTTGATCGGCGCGTCATGAAATTACGTGAATTAGGGCCCTTATCAAGGATAGATCATCATCATTATCATCATCATTGCAGCCGAAAGACGTCCACTGCTGGACATAGGCCTCCCCCCAATAGGTGGAATATGCCATAATCGCCACGCTTGGCAGGCGGCTTGGCGATCGCAGTTGGTTGGTTGAATACTCGGAGATCGCTGCTGCCCATCCTGTGGTGAATCCCAGTCGCTTTTTCGACACCCATGAGAAGATAAAGGGTGGTGCAATTCTTTACGTCCGGCACCACACGGGTAGGATAGGTAGGTATTATATGAGTAGTTCATTGCGTAACTGATAAAAAGCCCAAAACAAGGACCACATCTCTTGGTCAACAAAGGAAAAATAATCTTGTTACCTAGGTAGGTACCTATTCTAATTATAAAATACTAGCTTTGCCCGCGTACTCAAATAAAATATAGCCTATATTACTTCTGAATAAAGTAGCTTTATATGGTGAAACAATTATTAATATAGGTTCAGACTTTATAGATTACAAGCAAACAAACAAATCTTTCCTCTTTATAATATTAGTAAAGACATTCCTGCCTGCTTAAAATTTTCATTCTTGACGTGTCTTTTTACCCGACTGCGCCAGAAGGAGGGTTATGTTTTTCGAGTGTATGTATGTATGTATGTATATTTCTTTGGCACGCTCTGTAGCCTAAACGGCTTGATAGATCTTAGATTAAGAGGTGTCGTTGGATTAGTCTTAATTGTGAGAGTGACACTGGGTATATCAAAATTGTAAAAATCAAAATGGCCGCTTTTTGGAGCCATTTTATGTGACTTCAAATTATTATTTTTGCTCAGAACCTATCGAGTGGGGTATCAAAATAAGGGGTTTTATAAATGCTTTTCAAAAATATATACAACTTATATGTTTAAATGTAATTTAGAATGAGAAATGCTAAAAAACAACAAAATATTCAACGTTAAAAATGAATTTGACTTTTAAAAAAAAAACATTAATAGTATGATAAATAAAACATGATGACAAAACTAAAAAATTTCAAATAAAAAAATTAATTAACAAAAACAAAAAACCCGACTGCGTGTAAAAATAACAGAAAAGATATAAACAAGACTTATCAACACGCAGGCGGAGGCTACATAGGAACTATTATGTAATTCATGACCAAAAACATACGTAGCCTCCGACTGCGTGTCGATAAGTCTTGTTTATATCTTTTCTGTTATTTTTACACGCAGTCGGGTTTTTTGTTTTTGTTAATTAATTTTTTAATTAAAATGTGCAAACATACAAATATTTTATGTATAATATAATATAAGTTAAGTAAATAAGTAATATTTGCATTTTATAACAAAACATTTCTATTTCAAACGTCTTCGGTACAATTTTCCGCAGCGCGATATTTCACCTGTAACTGTAAGTCTGTAAGCAATGATAGGGACTTAACATAATTGTATCCTCTAATACTGAGTATCTAATCATTATCTACATATATGAAAATGGTAGATCAGATAGTTAACTGCTGATAGGTACCGAATTAACAGCATTGAAGCAAACTTGAGGTAGATACTTAACTCTAATCACGGAACAACTGTTTTATTCCGTGACTCTTTCAGTATATTACAATGTACTCTGTGCGTGACTCTAATAGCGCCATTCAAGACTGGTTCAACAACTGAGACTGAGACACAGAGTACATTTGTATATGGACTGAGAATTCAATCCGAACACTAGCGCTACTATTTGAAAACTACGGAACATTTTCTAACTAGGCGGGCTAGGTGGTACTTTTAGTTCAACGATTCACTTACAGATGGCGGATTACGTATTGTTTGTTTCCATACAATATTGGTTTCTTTTTATGTTGTAACTCTACCCTCGGACGAATAAAAACCGGCCAAGAGCATGTCGGGCCATGCTCAGTATTATAGGGTTCCTTATGTAGGTGTTACAAACAAATCAAATCGAATATTAAGAGTACACCATAGCAGCGCTACGAGATAGATTTCGTGTCTTCCCTTCCCCACACCACAGCCCTTACGTCGCTCCGTACGTACGCGGAACCGCAAATGCTACCGAGTGCGCGAGTTCGAGTCGCGGAGTCGCGCATCAGAGGCAACGCGTTTTAGCCGGCTTATACTCACTCACATCACCGCAGCTCTGCGCACACACAAACGCATTGTGCTGTGTGCATGTACACGACAAATACAAGTAAGAATCAGCAGCGCTCGTTTTTATTAAAAAATATCTGTGCTAGGTAATAGGTATAGATAGGTAGGTACCTACCTACATGAAATGGTTGTACCTATGTTGTAATATAAAACTGGGGATATTTTTAACTAACAGGTATCTACCAGGTAACCGGTAGGTACTACATAAGTAGCTAAATGTAGCGAAATAAAATGATGTCGGTAGGTAGGTCAGTATATACCTGCCAATTATTTTTTACCTACTTATATACCTACAGCTAATTCACAGCTTTCTACTACACACACAGTAAGTACAATTTTTTTTTTTTTTTTTTAATCTAGTAGGTTTTTAACCATGAAACTTTTAGTCACAATTTTGCTTATTTTTTTGTTTTTGGGAATATTATAAGACGGAACGCATAGCAAACTTTGCCATTATATTTATTATTACTACCAAACGCTTTGAATGTTGGAATTTGGCACTCTGAAATAGAAAAGTATCTGAAAAAAGTGATAAAAGAGCCTGGCAAAGTTACCTGCAAACCCAACATTGCTCACCCTTGATTTTTCTGAAACTATCAGTCTTATGGCTCTGGTAATAAGACATGTTATAACATAACATGACATCACGCCTGTGTTTCACCGAAGGGGAAGGCAGAAGTATATAGTACACCCACATTTCGCCAATTATGAAGAATACTTCTAAAGAAGAATACACTTCAGGCAAAGGACGTGTTATATTTTTTAATTAAATAAATATAAAAAATCACATGTTTTTTTTACCTATATAAACTAATTCTAAGATAAATCGCTGATGTAATTAAAAAACGTTAAGTAATCTAATGCTACGTTATATAATCTAGAAACAAGATTGCATGTTTGTCTGTTCCTCTTACTTACTTACTTACTCTGTTACTCTTAGGGCTTCTTTCACCATCCCAAAGTAAAGTGTTGATTAGTTACTTTCCTATTAGTGCTAACTGGCGAGTAAAAGTCTCAAGTAACTTTTGTCCGTTTCATAAATGAAGACAAAGCTCCGAGTACTAACTCGACGGTTAACTGAATGAATGTATGAAACCATTCAATGTTCATTCCAACTTCGCTTTCACTACAGTCACAGATGTCAATCGTCAAAAATGTTTTCTATTGTTTGTTACAAGAAGATGCGCCGAAGCGTGTTATTTTAAATTTTGTTGTGTTTTGATAATTTTAATATTATTAATTAGTCTACAATAAACATGAATAAGATAAAAGGGGTAGGTACCTAAGAAGTGTTAACTTTAATTTGGAAGAACGGGATATTTTGGTATCCCTGGTGTTAAAATATAAAGATATTACAAACATTTTTTTTTTGTCAAACATGCTTATTAAATTACAATTTTTTTCTCTCGCTGGTCTGCTTGAAGAAATTAGCTCAAATACACAATAACACTCGGATTGCACCATTTTAGAGTAAAATTCTAGCGTAAAAGTCTTGTTCATTGTGATCGAACGTTAAAAACACGAATTCTCGGAATTCTTCGTGTTAAAAAATGTTTTAATTATACTATTTGATCTTCAATCAATTAATACAAATCCATTTTTATTGATTACACGATACAAGTCTGTGATGCCTACTCGTCAATTAACCTCACTAGTCGGCAGATGAAGTAACAAGTAAGTTACATGCCAGTTTATGTGACGGTTAGCGCTACTCGGACATTGTGAAACTAGTAATATAGTTACTTGCTACTTTAACCGGCGAGTAGCTTACTTTGGACTTTACTTTGAGATGGTGAAAGAAGCCCTTAGACTTGTTCTTGAGTGATGGACACTAGTGCTTGCCCACCTAAGCTCTTTGAGAGAGTAATTGCAGACCGCCTTGTCCAGAACCTGACTAGGATGGAGCCGGATCTGGCTGACAACCAGTTTGGTTTCCGCCGGAGGCGCTCCTCTGTGGACGCCATTATGCGCGTTAATTTAGAAACTAGTTGCACGATTCCAAAAAATTGGTACTATGGAGAAGAGCCGGCAAGAAACTCCATGGATACACTCTTTTCAAATTATAAATGGTACAATCTTCGTTACTTACATAATATAGAAAGATTTGTGTAAGAGCAATGTAGGTGAATGACTGAGACAAATTCACTAAAGAAAACTAATTAATGATTTATAATGATAGATGCTTATACGTGATTTCACAGAAAAACAGTCAATTTAATAATTTGTTATCACTTTGGGCAATGTTATGCAGTAAAACGTTGTTAAGGAGTCGTTTATAATCAAAGTCGGCTATCACCACTTCCTTATGGCAAATGAAATACTAAAGTTTACTACTATAAAAGTAGAAGTACTAAGTATAGTATTTATTAATTACATGTCACTTTAATCATTATTGCCATGCCTTGGGAAAAAAAAATACTTTGCCAGGTGTGGGTCAAAGATCTTTTTGTTATAAATGACTCAAAGAGTTCCATTATTGCCCACCTGTACTTGTGCATAAACTGTCAAGCTGTCATGTAACTTTATTTTATCAATGAATACCTTTCTTTTCTTTATAAAACTTTTCCGGTATTTTGATTGTGAAAACCCTGTGTGATTTATTTTATAGTAAGGAAATTCCTGGAAATGTATACATAAAAGTGTATCCGCCGCAGGTATACGCCCCAAGCTCGAAACACCCCGACGATGAGGTGGAGACCATGTATGAGGATATCTCCAGAGAGAGATATCTCCAAAATACCGCAGTGTCTCAAGACGAAAGTATTTAATTACTTGCACTGAAACGCGGTCACTCACAATAGGCCTGATAAGTAGGCTCAAAGTCACTTAAAGGTCAATGAAGAGGGCTATGCTCGGAGTGTCCCTACGTGATCGAATCAGAAATGAGGAGATTCGCAGGAGAACGAAAGTAACTGACATAGCCCGAAGAATAGCCAAACTTAAGTGGCAGTGGGCGGGGCACATTGCTCGCAGAACGGATGGCCGATGGGGCAGTAAAGTTCTGGAGTGGCGACTGCGTACTGGAAGGCGCAGCGTGGGTAGGCCCCCCACAAAGTCGACCGACGACCTGGTGAAGGTCGCAGGAATCCGCTGGATGCGGAAGGTGCAGGACCGGTCATTGTGGCGATGCTTGGGGGAGGCCTATGTCCAACAGTGGACGTCTTTCGGCTGAAATGATGATGATGAAAAGTGTATCCACAGTGTTGATACAACTTTGCCAGGTGTGTGTAGATTCCACTGGTGCCCAGCAGCATGGCTGGCGGGTGAGCCGCTGGCTGGTGGTACCTGATGGAAATTGGCGACAGGCCGCTGGTAAAGCCGGTAGTATATTATTATGTGGATGCTCCATAACATTGCCCACTGAGTTGGAACACATAGCGAAGTCATTTCGTGTATATTTTAAATGAATTTAATATTTTTGCCTATCGGTTTATGTCGGCCTCAAATACCTACCAACGTTCTAAGACTAGAAATGGCTTGAAAATTTATTACGAGCAAAATTAAGAATATTGACACATGTATAAATTTGCCAATCTCTTCAACTGTAATTTTTCGAAAGATAGAATCAAAGTAAGATTTTTTACCTATACATATAAATAAACTCGTTCTAAAATTTATCTAACATTTCTCATGTTGTTATTCGCTCGATTTATGTTTATTATACACTACGTCTCCAGTAACGCTGGCGTTGTACCTACTATTTCCCGCCATCCACGCGCTTTCCAACCCCGGGTGCGCTTGAGCGGGCTCATTTGTCGCCAGATTCACAAGCTCAATGAATGAATAGGTAGTTTAGGTTTTACTGCAAATATTCAAATATTTGTCGTATTTAGTACAGTCGACCGCACGTCAGTGGAAACAGTTTGACCTTGACAGTGTCTTTATTTCGTAACAGTAATTCAAGTGTTACCACTGCAGTGAGATTGACTGCACTAGCATTCTGCAGTTATCACTAATCCCCCCCTTGCCTTGCCTTCCCCTTGCCTGTTTTATTTATTTGAGGAAAGAGGTAGGGTCTTGAACGCCCCTAAGCCACTGCGACCTAAAAGATCTATTGTGACGCCTCTTGCAGCATTACAGCACTTCCCCAAGCTGCAAGTCAATCATAAAGTCGACTATGACCTTGGGGGAGGAGGATTTGATCTCCTGCAGTGAGATGACGTGGCCTCCAAGATGCTGGCTTCTGATGTGGTGCACTGCATCACATTCGCATAGGATATGGATGGGCGTCTCATCCTTTTCGCGACAAAACCTGCAAACTGTGGTATCACTGAGGCCCATCCTGTGAAGGTGTTTGTTCAGCTTGCAGTGCCCAGTAAGGGTTCTTGTCAGGATTCTTATCTGATTTTTGTTCAACGAAAGCGCTTCTTTCGTAAACCTTTTTTTGAAGCCCACAAGTAGCGCTTTCGAGTGTTCTTGGCCTGGGGATTTTTCCCAAAGGCTAATACTTTGGTCAGTTCCCCAGTTTTTAAGGTAGGCTGTAGTGGTGCATTTAGGAATTCCACAGATTGGCTCCGGGCCCACATTGGGGCTTTCAGCACCAGCTCTAGCCAGTTCATCAGCGGCTTCGTTGCCCCTAATGCCACAGTGTCCAGGTACCCATCCTAGTGCCACTGAGTTTGCCGCTCCTAGTGAGTTTAATAGCTGGACACACTCCTTTACAAGTTTGGAGTCAATTTCCTCTGAATTTAAGGCTTTTAAAGCAGCCTGGCTGTCAGAGAAGATGAAGATTCGCCTATTAATATAGGTCCTCTGCAGACTTAAACGGACACATCCAATAATGGCAAATAATTCCGCTTGAAACACAGTGGTGTGCTGGCCTAGGTTGGCGAATTTTTTTACCTTTGGCCGCCCACCGTGGAATCCGGCTCCTGCTAGACCCTCTTTTTTTGATCCGTCGGTGAACCAAACAACATCAGTGGACTGAGGCTGGCCTGGCGTGTCGTCCTTCCACTCAGTCCTCTGAGGTATGAATACCCTAAACAGCCTATCAAAGCTGTATTCTTTTAACATTGCATCAGTGGGCATGGCAATGATGTCTTTCTTCATAAGGTTCTCTTGCAGTGCCCTCATGGCAGTCGACTTCCATTTTGTCCTTCCCGCTATTCTGGCCCTTATCATTGCTGCCCTAGCGTCCATTTGCACCTGCACATGCAAAGGAACGAGATTAAGCAGAGCCTCAAGTGCAGCGGTCGGAGTCGATGCAATTGCTCCTGTTGTTATGAGACACGCGAGTCTCTGGAGGCTTGAGAGAGCATCCCTGCAGGTAGTCTGATGGGTTTTTCCATGCCATACGACACAGCCATAGGTTATCATGGGCCTTGCTATAGCAGTGTACAGCCACAGCGTTGCCCATGGTCTAAGGCCCCATTTCGAGTTGACCAGTCGGCAGGAAGTTCCCAAAGCAATTTTTGCTTTCCTTGTCACATGTTTAATGTGTGCATTCCACGTGAGTTTTTTGTCTAGGATAATGCCTAGATATTTGACCTCATCCGAAAAGTTGACCGTTTTACCGAAGAGGGTTGGTGGTTTTAAGCCATCCAACTTCCTTTTCTTTGTAAAAGGTACAATGACAGTTTTGTCTGCATTCACCGAAAGTTGGGAGTCTTTGCACCATCTTTCGATTATTCTACAGGCCGTTTGCATCAGATCGGAGATGACTGATTGGCATTTGCCAACGGTAATCACTACCAGATCGTCCGCGTAACCTTGCGTGTAATAGCCAGCCCTATTGAGCTCGCTCAGTAAGCTGTCAACAACTAAAGACCATTCTAGGGGAGACAGGACGCCCCCTTGTGGGCAACCCCTGTTTAGTCTCATCCTTATGGTTGTGTCTAAGAGAGATGTTGACGCTACTCTGTTACGCAACATTGCTTCGATCCAGTAGATGGTCGTTCGGTCAATGTTGCGTTGCTCCATACTTTTTAGTATGACATTTGTTGAGGTGTTGTCAAATGCCCCCTCTATATCTAAGAAGGCGCACAGAGCAATTTCTTTGTCCTCAACAGCTTTTTCTATGTTATCCACTAAGTCCATCAATGCGGACTCAGTGGACTTGCCTTTCTGATAGGCATGTTGTCTCACGTGCAGGGGTTTGTCTACTAAGTAGGTAGCCCTGATGTGCTGGTTGAGTACCTTCTCCATGGTTTTGAGCATGAAGGAGGTAAGACTAATTGGTCTATAGGACTTGGGCATCGATTTGTCCCTGTCTCCCCCTTTGGGGATAAAGGTGACGGACACCCTAGTCCACGCTGTGGGTATGTAGCCCCAGGCGAAGCTGGTTCGAAAAACCTTCAACAGCGTTGGTAAGATAATATCCAACCCCTTTTGTAGTAAGGCAGGGAAGATATTATCCTCCCCTCCGGTCTTAAAGGGCTTGAAGCTGTTAATGGCCCATTCGATCCGATCGGGTCTAAATATAAGAGAAGCCATCCTCCAGTCTTCTATCCTTGGTCTGTTGCTCCGAGGGTTTTGATTGGTATGGCTTCCGTTACCATTTATTGGCACAGAGTCCGGAAAGTGCACTTTAGCTAAAAGCTTCAGTGTTTCCTCTGCGGATCTCGTGTAGGTCCCATCCGGGTATTTTAATAGCCCTAAATGGGATTGAGGAGACTTTGAGATTATTTTGTGGATCCTTGCTGCCTGTGAGGTACTCTTAATGTATTCACAGAACTCGCGCCAGGACTTTCTCTTGGCCTTCCTCAATTCTCTGTTGAACGCGGTAAGCGCCTTCCTATAGTCATCCCAGGTGTCGTCCCTCATGGCCTTGTTAAACAGGATTCGGGCGTTTCTCCTGAGTCGCTCTAGGTTCTTATTCCACCATGGAACATCTCTCATGGTAGCGGAGGTTTTTAGCGGACAGTTCTGGAAGAAAGCAGATTTAATGCCACCCTCAAGGTCCCCTACTGTAGCCTCCAGCTGTTCAATAGATTTAACGCATCTATTGACCGATAGCAAATTCGATTTGAGACATTCTCTGTAGCCTGTCCAATTCGTTGCTTTTCGGTTTCTGTAAGAATTAGTCTCTCTCACCGCGGAGAGAGTTAGGTTAAACCTGATGTGTCTGTGATCAGACATGGACGCCTCCTCAGAAACGTGCCAGTTTTTTACACGGTGTTGTAAAGGGCCCGTGCAGAAAGTAATGTCTAGCACCTCCTGGCGAGTGCTGGTTACAAAGGTCGGGGAATTGCCCCTATTAAGAACGAGAAGGTTGTTAGACAATAAGTAATCAAACAGTAACTCACCCCTAATGTTGGTGTCAGTGCTTCCCCAGCTTGTGTGGTGGGTGTTACTATCACATCCCACTAGTAGTTGGGACTTCTGCTCCTGACAGTAGGTTACCATGTTGTCCAGTTGTATGGTAGGGTTTGCTTCATCCCCTGGAAGGTATGCCGAGCAGGCGATTGGCCTACTTCCGTTTCCTGGCAGTTCCACATACGCAGCAACTATGTCATCCGTACATATGGAGGGAATCGGCAAAAATCTCACACTTTTCTTAAAAAGTATGCAAGCTCTGGGTCTGCTGCCGTCGGTATAATACAAAACTGTGCCCACGGAGCCGAGCCCCATAACCGTGTTTCCATTGATCCACGGTTCTTGAACCAAAGCCATATCAAGTTTATCCTCCACGAAACTTTTGCAAAGCGCAGCAGTCGCTGCCTTGGCATGTTTCAGGTTTACTTGTATGACTTTGAACATAATTGTTGTATAGGATTGGGTTTAGGACTAGGTTACGAAAAGGAGAGGGAAAGGGATAAAACAAGTGAAAATATAAGTTAGTGTGGGTTAGGTTAGGGTTGTTAGGTAGGACGGTTTATTAGGGGATTTCGTGCAGCTTTCTTGCTGGTGTGCTCCCGGGCTAACGAGGGTGCTTGCAATGCCCCCCTGGTCGCCCTGGATTTTGCTCCACGACCCCTTTTTGCTCCTCTGGTGGTAATTGATGGCCCACCTGAAGGCCTATTGCTGAGCCTGATGGTGGAGCCACCAGGTCCAGAAGACCCACTAGGACCAGGATTTGGCATGATCGGCCAGTTCCTGGATGCCAGTGACGTCGAAGGTGATTTTGCAGCACCAGTCGCATCCCTGGGAGATTCAGCAGGTGCTGCAGTGGACGTTGAGGCCACGGGTTCAGCTTCTGGAATTTCCATGGCAGTAACCACGGACTGGGCAGCAGCCCGCCCAGGTGCGGTATCGCCAGGTCCCTCCTCCACCTTACCCGTTTCGCTTGCTTGCGACTTAGGCTTCACCCGGAGCTGGACTTTGTGGAAGCTGATAAACAGACAGCAGGAGCTATCCATCAGCGGTCCCAGTGAGGATTCGTCGAAGGAGAAGGTTACTGTCTGACCCTTTTCCTCGACTTTCCTTTGGACCACTTTCCAGGTGGTGAAGTCTATGCCCTGATTTTGAGCTTTTAGGCGCGGTATAATTCTTTCCTGGGCTATTATGGCCCCAGGTATCCGCGCATATCCAATCCTGGGTTTAGGTAAGGCCTTTTCGTCGAGGACAGATAGGCTAGCACCCTCCCAGGGTCGGAGTGTAGAAACGTGCGTGATGAGCCATAACTTAGATGCCTCATCCGCACAGGTAAGCAAGAACCCTCCGGCTCTTGTTGAACAGCCAAGGAATCTAGGGCCTTGACCATCCACCTCCTCATCAACGAGCTGTAGGATTTTTTCCTTTAGCTCCTCGATGCGTGTCTCGGACATAGGTCCAGAGGCGTCAATAACTCCCAAACGGACAGCACCCGCCACCTCCCGAAAAGTCAGCTTAGGAATAGGCTCGTTAAGCCTTGGTACCTTCGCCGGCTTCTCGACAGTCGAAGAAGTGCCATCAAGCCTGGGTCTTTTTTCCGCCCTGAGCCTCTTCTCTTCCTCAAGGCTGGCCAAGAATTCAGGGAACTCCTTTAGGTGGGTTTCGGAGAGGGATCTAGCCTCCTTGAAGCTTTTCCCTCTCTTCATCCACCAAGTGATTCGCCTCTTGGCCGCACCACTGAGTTTTTTGTGTGACCTCTTTCCTCCACTTTGAGCATTGGAAACGCCCTTGGTGTTGGGGAGGTCAAGCTTTGTGCTAAGGCCACTCGGCCCAGCACTAGGCTCGGAAACAACAGGAGAGGATGGGAGATTATGCCCGTCCTCCTGCAGTAAAGTACGCTCCTCAAAGATATCTTCGAGGAACGTAGCCGAGGAGGGGCTGTTATGCCCTTCCTCGGAAAGAGGGGAGCTAGTAACGGCTAGCTCTGGTTTATTTTTACTATAAGGGTCCATATGATTCCCACGAGTAGCTAGGGAAACTTTGTCGATCCCCGCAGAGCCCCGCATGCGGAGACAAGGCAAATTAATCCTCGAGGCTGCCTGGTATCGAGGATCCTCCGTTAGCGACTGAGCTGCTCCTCAGCCATTCATCCTTCAGCACGGGTCGGATGACACCTTGGATTGAGAATTTTTGGAGTCGAGGTTTACTCCTCCAGGAGAGAAGGGAATGGAGATGTGAAGGGATTGGAATAATTTAACAGTCAACTGCACATCGACCTGTTAGGATGAAACTTATTATTAATTTTGGAGCATAACTTATTATATTTGTAGCGGCTGCGCCCCCCCCCCCAAGGTTGCCATAACTACGTCCGGAAATTTCCGGACATGTCCGGAAATTTGGTTCTTTGTCCGGAATGTGGGGTTAATTCTAAGGTGTCCGGAATGCGGGGGTAATTTCTAAGGAGTCCAGAATTTCTTCACCCTCAACTCAACTTCC
This sequence comes from Asteroscopus sphinx, assembly GCA_949699075.1. Taxonomy (NCBI): domain Eukaryota; kingdom Metazoa; phylum Arthropoda; class Insecta; order Lepidoptera; family Noctuidae; genus Asteroscopus; species Asteroscopus sphinx. The sequence goes on from OX453005.1 coordinate 12,006,239, forward strand.
GCAACGGTCGCGAAATTAAAAATTTTAAAGAAAATATTTGGATTTTACTGCAAATGTCCAGGAGTTTCTCCGGATTTTCATATTTTGATCTAGCAACCAACCCTACCCATGGGCCACTTTATGCGCCCCAATGGTTGGGAACCCATGTTACAGATATAATGTAGGTAATAGGTAGGCACTTCTCTCTTTCTCTCATTTTACGCGCGAACATTCAAATATTTTGCATAACATTAATAATATTCTTTTGCACACATTTTTCTTGGCTTCCCTATCTTTAAATAGGTACACAATTTTTTTCTTTTACCTTCACTATCAAATGGTGTGTATAATAAATGTACTAATATCGTAAATGCGTATTCTATTAGTATTCTGTTTGGACCGCAGCCGAACACAGGTCCACCTCGCACAAATGCCGCAGCAGACCACAGAACATTATACTCAAGAGTACTACTACTGCAGCAGACTGATTAAACGAATTGAAAGAAACAGCGTCCTACGAATTCCGCGCGCTAAAAAGGGACAGCGAATGTGAGCGTGCGAGTATTTTAAAAGGTCGTAAGCACCGAATCATTTACTTATCTATTATATCATTTACTTACTCGTTTATTACACGAAAACCACTCAATTAATCAAAAAATTGACTTGCACAATTGAAGAAATAGTTATTACCTACATATCAAAATAAAAATTATATTGAAATACCGTAGGGTGTCTGAGATCCTGGACAAAACGTGTGCAAAACAATGAATTTTCGTGTTATTTTTCCATCGAGATTTTTTTTTCCAATCGTGTTTTTACGCTTATGCGTTCAAAGAAAAAATTTCATTTTTTCAAAACCTCTAACTCGTAGCTTTCGTAGATATACGAGTTGTGATACGAGTTTGATGACCAAATCCGTGCAGCGGCCTCTTAATCATGGCTATTTTCGTTTTTGCAATAGACGGCAGCATTGGGTACTCAGATAGTGTTGTTAGTAGCCGCCGCTAGATGGCGCTATAAAGTGCCAAATGCAATAGACGGCAGCATTGGCGACTCAGAGAGCGTTGCTACTAGCCGCTAGATGGCGCTGTACAGCGCCAAATTTTAGAAGTTTGTCATTTCAATATAACACAAAGTTACTTTTTGTAATTTTTTTAAATAGAAAGTAGCTAAAGGAGCATTATTTGCTAAGATCATTTTTCTCTATGGTCAATGACCTTTGAACTAGGACGTTTTAAGTATTTTTCAGTTTTCTCTCTATAACTCGAAAATTTATTATCAAATTATACTCGAAATAATTTTAAAAGAGAGTTTTTATAAAGGTCTATCAAAGTGGAAGATTATAAGTTTCTACGTTGCATAGATTAGAAATGGCTGGGGGGGGGCGGACACATTGCAAGCCACTTTGGCAGGCTATATTTCGCAGATGGTACACCTGATAAAAAAGTTATGTATGTAACATTACCTTCATTTTAGTAGACCTATTCAATGATACCCCAAACGAGGGGGTGCAGCGAAAAAAAAATTTCATCCTCATTTCACATGTATGGGCGCCACCCCTAAAATAAGTAATCATATGTCATTTATGTCAATAAAGATTATATTATATTAATCACGATTTTTTTATTCATTTAAAATTGAGATCTATATCTAGACTATTTATTAGCAAAATTTAATTTACTTATGTTTATAACTGTGGAAGTTATTAAGCTGTAAAGGATTAGGACAGACAGACGGACATGACGAAACTATAAGGGTTCCTTGTAGGACTACGGAACCCTAAAAAGGCTCTACCATGTATGTAATTTTGTAATTATTACAGTTTACAACTATGACTAACGTGCCATAAAACGTTCATTAACTCTTGTTATTTCAACCGTACACGATTATGTAATTTTCTTATCGTGTTTCAGTACGTATCAGTTATATTCAGTCTCAGAATAATATATTCAGTAATCTGAGGTATCAGGTACATATTTGATAACAGGGACTTGAGTAATATTTTGAGTATTCTTCATGACTTGATATTTTTAACCGAGTGAAGCGATGTCCTAGGCCGCTCAGCACTTAGTTCGTCTGTCTGTCCGTCAGAACCATAGAAATCTAAATAATAAGGTAATAGAAATGGTATCTACTGTCTTTTACTACCGGATCGCATGTCGCCGGTGTTCCGCTACCAACTCATATTAATATGCAATCCGCCCACCATGTTTCTAGCATTCAATGCAAAATAAATTAAGCTTAAAAACAATTTCGCTGTTAGATATGCTGCTAAATACATTTAGTGACTCTGCGTCCAAAACAGCATTGATGATCAAGCAAATGATTCGCGCACTGGTGTCCTATGAGACACCTGGGGGCCTAGTACGAGTTTGACACTTACGAATACTTTCAAAAGTATTCGTCGACTTTCATTAATAAATCTGTAGTTCCTCCTCGTATCCGCCAGGGGCGCTACTGATTTATGAATGAAAGTCGACGAAAACGATGAAAGTATTCGTAAGTGTCAAACTCGTACTAGGCCCACTGTAGGTACGCGGAGACAAAAGTTTACGGGCCTTTACAGGCCTTTACCACTTCTATTAGGTACTTTATATTATTGTGATTTCTATGGTCAAACCTTATAACTTCTAATCCAAACAATACACTGTGAATTTTCGTTGGTTTTGGAATCGAAAAGGGGCCATTGTACTCATCATTATGAACAACTTTTACTATGGGACCAAAGCTGAAATCGCGAAAAAATATATTTGCTGATCCCTATATTTTGTCGATTTATGTGAACACAAAATGTAGGGATCAGCAGATTTTTAATTTATTTGGGAGAATAACTGCGATTTTAGTATTGGAAGGCAAAATCTCGTAATTATTTGACACGTTGATTGAAAGATGGCAGCTTAGAGCCGAGTTTAAATTATGAATTGAACTAAAATTAGAATTATGCTCTCCTTAAAATTATGATTTTATTGTGACTTCAATCTACACATAACATAACATCACGCCTGTATTTCCCCGAAGGGGTAGGCAGAGGTGTAATAGTACCATAGTACCTACACCCACATTCCGCCAGTTATGTTATAGTCCCATGTAATAGAGGGCGAGCCTATTGCCATTGACCGGGCACAAATCCAGACTCCGGGCTGTTCAGGCGTGGATCTAGGGGGGGCAATGGGGGCAATTGCCCCCCGTGAGCCTCGACCTAAGTACATCCGAACTCGTCATAATCACATCGATACCAGTATTAGTAGTGGATTAAGTGTCAAGGACGGGCAATGGACAGCATTCCATAAATTTAGCTAAATAAGAACGGGTTGCATACAAATTAGATGGTAATCTAGCTACTAATAAAGTAATCTGTGATTAGCATTTATCTGGGGAATGCTATGCATTTCAAATATAATGTGATTTTTAACAGAAATTCAGCAATAAGTTTTTCATTACTTAGTAAATTAGGTACCTAAATACTAAAACAAAATGATTTAATTCTCCATTATTGAATTATAGCGATGAATCGCTTTTAATGATTAGTTTAATAGAAAAACCTTGACGGTTTCAGTTATCATTCCACATGTGCTTCTTGCCTTAGTATGCGTCCCATATAATGTAATGAACATAATGTTTTTTTTTTTACTTCTTTTGTAGATCTATCTTAGTGCACAGTGAAAAAGAAATCGTTTGCTTTGCTCACGCCTGCTATTCAGCCTTATCTACTCACTTCACTACTTCTACTTCTCTACTTCTTTTGTGTAAGTATATTATAAGCAACTATTCTGTTACATTTATTTATTAAAATGAGGAAAGCCCGAACCCGCCAAAAACATAAACACAAAATTTTCGCGCTCGCTTCGCTCGTGCTTATTATCCATCTGCGTTTCCTTTGTGATCCTAGATGACATGCTTTTTCAAAAAATGTACAAAAAATTCTTTAGGATAGCACTGTAGGGCCACATCCGTAATTAATGAATAGGTAGTCAAAGAAGTCATGAGCTGAATTTTGTAGAAAATAAGATCTACATTTTTTGGCTTTTTTTAAATTTGTAAAATGATATAAAAAAGTGTATTATGCTCGATTTTTTTTACAATGTGTATTGAAAAAGAATTTTCCCCGAGGCTGACTAGTTTATAGAAATCATCATGAAAATTGCCCCCCCCCCCCCCCCCCCTTGAGCGGAATCCTGGATCCGCGCCTGGGGCTGCTACTGAGAATTTCCTAATGAAAAAACCCAATAACACTTTGCCCGACCCGGGAATCGAACCCAGGACCCCATGCTCAGCAGTCGCGCTTGCAACCACTAGACCAACAAGGCAGTCAATCAGACTTCAATCTATTCTCGAAATAATATTCAAACAATCTACTTGTCAAATAAACAGTTCATAATTTAATTACTAGATGGGTCTTAATTTAAAACCTTGCTAGGCTCTAGACTCCAGTCCGGGCATCGAAATTTGAGACTGGAAAAGCGCGGTGACTATCATTGGCGTAAACAGGTAGAGGCTTGGGAGAGCACGCCCCCTAGAAGTTTACGGGCCCACCCCAGAATAAAACGAATCACTTTAAACTATTTCAAACAAATCACTCAAAACAAAATACATCAGCAATTTTTTTTCTGACACGTTAACAATTAAAGCTATGTATTTTGCAAGAAATGGTTCTTAAATTTTCCCCACGTTCCCGGAACTTTGTAACTATAGTACCTATATCACACGTTTATTAAGCACAGCCCAAGGAGGCTCAGATTGCAAATACAGGGTGGTCGATAAAATTACGTCTAAAAGAAAAATTTAGACTTCTTATGTCTTACCCCATCTATACTATAAGAAAAAAACATGACTGAGTAACCCTGTACTTCTTCTTCATCAATGGTTCTCATGTAGTTTACACTAAATTCATGTGATATTTGGCCACCTGTATGGCGTTGTTTGTGGCTTTGTTTAAATCGTCCCTTGTGCAGGTAGTATAAGGGACAAGTGAGCAAATGGGCCATGGACTGAATGGGGTCCCACAATCGCATTCTCACCGCACCGCAAGAACACCTGCCCCTAGGTCACGACATCTGTGGTCACGATCTCCCATGGCCAGTCTGCAAATCCCTCAACCGACTACGGACTCAAGTCGGTCACTGCAGAGAATATTCTCTCTGCAGCGACCAAATGGGAAATGCGAGTCTTCTCTAACCCTGTACTGTAAATAATTTTTGTACGATAGCACCACAGACATAGACTAAGTGCTGCGAACAACCATAGTGAAGCCAACAAAAACCGTGCTCCTTCATGTACAACCAGTGCTCACGCACACACTTGCACCTTAAACCGTGCTCACCCCTCTCAGTTCATATGTCGCGGCATCTTCCAGTAAGCATCGCGAAAACAAATATCCTTAAGGTGCATGGTGTGTACGTGAGCACTGGTTGTACATGAAAGAGCACGGTTTTTGTTGGCTTCACTATTGTTCGCAGCACTTAGTCTATATTTTTTACTATGTCTGTGGATAGCACAGATTTTTGTACGATAGCACATATAATATAATACTCGATAGGTAATTCTCCAAGACCCATATAGTGATGAAATTATGAACTGCTTTTTTGGAAGTAGATTGTTCTGATATTATTTCGGAATTAAATTAAGGTCATAATGAAAACAGACTTTAAGAAAAGCAGAATACTCCCGAATTATTCTCCCAAATCATAAATATTCATTATTTTTTTTGTTTTATGTTGCATTGTCCATTATCATGTGGTGGTCTATATGAATTTCAGTATGTTAATTGATTATTCATAAAAATACGGCAAACACCACTGAGGTAATATGTACTAGAGAAGACACCTCGAACAAAATGTTTGTAGCACGTTTTAGAGCTCCTGCACTCTCACTCGCTTAGCCACGCTCGCGCCGCGCGTTCTCCGCGGCCAGCAAGATACGCGATATTTTTTGTTCGTAATGTCTACTCTAGTGGCAAACACAGACAGTATGTGTTGTCGTAGATGCGTAAAAAAGAGATGCAATTATGAAAGACATCAACGCTCAGTGCTGAGCTTTTGGCGAACTCTCATTAAATTAAATCAGTTTCTACGGGGTATCAGTGATATCATAGGTCGATGGGTGGTTCCGAACCCTGATTGTGCGAGTCCGACTGGCACTTGGCCGGTTTTTTTATTCGGCCACGGTATTACGGAACCCTAAAAAGTGTGGTTTTCACAAAATTATTTCATAAATACCCAGTTATTGTTATTTTGATTCGGTCTTGTTAGACACCACATTGCAAGTATTGCAACCCACACATTCAGTTCAACTTACCTAAACTCAAATCAAATTCTGCAATTTGCGGTTGTATGTATCTAATAGGTACCTAAACAATGTGTAATTTATTACCTTCCTACATATTTTAGACGGTTAGATGCTTGGCATTTTATAGATACTTATCTACTTACCTAGATACTTCTATTATGGTAAGTAGAAAGGTAGTTAGGTTCTATTCATAAATCTACTGAATAAAGTTCTTAAAACTGACAGACAACGAACCGCCTAAACCGGTGGGTTTAGGAGGATGAGATTTTGCACAGGAGTTCTTTAAATGACGTAGTTGAGCACTAAGAAAGATTTTTTGAAAACTCATCCCCTAAGGGGTTTGAATAGGGGTTGAAAGTTTGTATGAAGAAAACACGGGAGTGAGTGTTAGCCAGTAGTCACATAAAAATTATAGGAACATACTAACAATATTTTTATGCCGAAGAGTGGAAATAAAGCTGTCATGTATCATTACTTAAATAATGTTATACTAAGCCACTGCAAAACATTAATGTATGCTGTCGACATAATTATCATGTAGGTAGCCATGTAACGTGTTGTACTTATTTGTTCACTCATATTGGTTTTTCCATTAGTTTTCCGCCTTTTCTCTTATCAGAAACCACACAAAATTGACCGTCTGTAATATTTCAAATCGCCTATTCACTTTACAAATCGTTTTCATTTTTCTATTACAACAGCAATCCCCTATACGGCAGGTCGTCAAATAACTTTTCTTAGTGAATTACCGGAGGCGGTTGACGCGGTTTCCCCTACAAGATCGTCCCTCCCGCGACTCCCGTCATTTCTCCCTCTAGTGGAGTGGGCCATTCAGAGACGGTTCGCGAAGCTCTCACGGTGCTTACGGCTTGCTTCAGTTTGGCGGGCTTAGCGTCAGCCAACAGGCGTGTACGGTGTGGTTACTTCAATAAACATTTGGCGGGAACAGAAAGCTCGCGCTCGCGGAAAATTCGTCGCAAAAATAAAGCGAACTACAAATACCTATAAAGTTTATGTGTAAATCGTGAATATCATGTCTATAAAATCGAGTCCCTTGATGCTTTTGCGATGGTTCATCGTAATAAATATTATGGTAAGCTCTTTTGTTATTATGCATCTGCGTTATTGTTCTGAATTATGAATGTAGATATTTATTTATATCGGCTAGTTAATAAACTATAATAATGAGCAATCACGAATTTGTGATAAATATATTATAACGATATATGTATTAAGAACTTACATGGTTTGTTCATAATCTTCTACCCTACTTATTTGCTTTTTAGATAGGTAAATACCTACACAAAATTGTTAATCGGGAAACTGAACATTTTTCTCCACCTATCCAAGTACCTGCTTACAATAAAATTGTTTGCTACGAAGAAAAAAAAAATTGTTGGGAATTTTTCCAAATCAGAATACATTCGTTATTAACGTTAAGTTCGTAGTAGGTAATGTAATTAATTATGTTGATTATTTTTGTCGCACCACTTGTAGTTTTAATTGCTCTATGATAGAACTTAAATGACAACAGCTGTTCAACTTAACTCTGCCTATCGCAGAAATAGATGCCTATTAAAAAATATAAAAAACAAAATATCACTAAACAACATAGTACCAGCGCCTATTATTTACCCAAGAACTTAATTCGCGGAATCAACACGCAGTACGCACATACTAGCACGCAGTCATTAACACGGACGATTTAACCCGATTTATTCACTCGTTCCTCAGAGCAAGGTAACATCAAAGCGAGAACATTTAGTTCAATTACCATAAGATAATATCACTCGAGTTCACTAACTGTAACCATTGCAACATCGTGCATGGAGTCGAATCGATCTCCGCCCAGAAGCGTCGTTCGATTGCCGTAACGATGAACTTGCGGATCGAAATGCCATACACATCGAAGGGCGTAGGTAGATGCATGCGCCGATCGAGAACCGCTAGCTTGCCATATGAATTTACTAGCGCCGCTCTGGTGCACCCAATTACTAGCTCTGGTTCACATGATTCCTATTCATCAGTCTCTAGATTGCTTTAGTACAAGTTATTAAAAGATGAAAGAGATAGTATAGTGAAGAAAGAGAGAAGTTCGATGAGGAAGCACAATTTTTACAAGCTTTGGTATTTATGGGGGCTAGGTATATATAGATTGCATTTTTCTCAGATATAGACAGTATTTTATATTATGTTCTTCCAAGTTCTAAACCATAATATATACCATAAAGTTTTTTGAGCTAGTTTGAGCTATAAAATAATGTATAAAACGTTCATACCTACCTATCTACTGTAAATAACACAATTTTTCATTAGTTCATAAAGGATTTTCATTGGATTTTGCACCAATCATCATCGTCATCATCATTTCAGCCGAAAGACGTCCACTGCTGGACATAGGCCTCCCCCAAGCATCGCCACAACGACCGGTCCTGTGCCTTCCGCATCCAGCGGATTCCCGCGACCTTCACCAGGTCGTCGGTCCACCTTGTGGGGGGCCTACCCACGCTGCGCCTTCCAGTACGCGGTCGCCACTCCAGAACTTTACTGCCCCATCGGCCATCCGTTCTGCGAGCAATGTGCCCCGCCCACTGCCACTTAAGTTTGGCAATTCTTCGGGCTATGTCGGTTACTTTCGTTCTCCTGCGAATCTCCTCATTTCTGATTCGATCACGCAGGGACACTCCGAGCATAGCCCTCTCCATTGCCCTTTGAGTGACTTTGAGCCTTCTTCTTTCTTCTTATTTTTGCACCAATAGAAAACTTAAAATGTAAAGAAAATGCACTGTCCGTTATGTATTGTAATTAAAGAAAATAATAATTACTAGAACGCTAATAGCCGTAAAGTAAAATGGATACTTAGATATGAAATTATTAACTATAAAATATACTACAGTTTTCTAATTAATTTCTTCAAGCTTTATCGAGTTTCGAGGCGTGAAATATAAATTCACAGTAACGCACTACTTGGGTGCGTTGTTGATGTAGTGCGGATGTAAGATCCACACTAATGGTTCGTTCCGTCAATCAAATCGATCCAATCCTGAAGACATAAAGGTTATAATTGCGTAAAATCACGCAATTATGACCTTTATATTAATTGTTAAGAGGAACATCCTGCCGCGAGGTTTTAGTTATCTACATTCTTCCAAAAAGGGATTTACTTACCGCCAAAATTAATATCCAATCTATCCACGATTTGCTCTACTAGAGATAGCAATTTGACAATTCAATTCAATTCAATTCAAAACTTTATTGCTGAACAAAGTAGGTACATAAATATACATTGCAAGATGTTGAGTGAATGTGCAATTCACTATGTTCTACCAATTAAGGCATGCAAAATTATATTAAGACATAAGCTCCATACAAAATATGTCAAATTTATATCTCTAGTAGGGCAAATCGTGGATAGATTGGATATTAATTTTGGCCGTAAATCTTAACAAAATCTTTTATTTTCGTTTCAAACGCTTGACTGGATTATAATCTACGCTGACTTGTTTTTTTTTTTTTTCCCAAAAACATGTTGGTTTGTGTGGACTGCCTCGTTGGTCTAGTGGTTGCAAGCGCGACTGCTGAGCGTGAGGTCCTGGGTTCAATTCCCGGGTCGGGCAAAGTGTTATTGGGTTTTTTCATTAGGAAATTCTCAGTAGCAGCCCGGAGTCTGGATTTGTGCCCGGTTAATGGCAATAGGCTCGCCCCCTATTACATGGGACTTACAACATAACTGGCGAAATGTGGGTGTACTATACACCTCTGCCTACCCCTTCGTGGAAATACAGGCGTGATGTTATGTTATGTTATGTTGGTTTTTCTATTCTTCTTTTATCGTGTCGACAATTTTCTAATAAAAACTACTTTTATTCGTCATAATTTCAACGCAATATTTAGGTGTCTATAATTACGAAGACATTGCGAAATTTCAAATAAATAAAACATACAATATAAGCACAGTTTTTCACGGTTTATATAACATTAAAAAATCATCGGAATCGGTTAATATTTATTGATGGAAAACCGTTGTTGCTTTTTGTATGGACAAGAAGGTGAAATACTCTAGTCCAAAGAATTACGTTATATGTGTAAATCATAGGCTCTAGTCCAGTCGTTCTCCAACTTTTTTGGCAACAAAACCGTTTTGAAACGATATTATATTATACGGAGCCCTAAAATAAGCAATGTTTATTCTCGTACAAAAATAGGAACTTTGCACAACAATGTCCTGATTCTACAGTAAGTGGATAAAATTGTTTCCATCATACCATTTTCCGATATCATGTGACAGGACATTATATTGGTCATATATTACTGCGGAGCTCTCGCAGAGGCCTTACGGAGCCTTAGTGCTCCACGGAGCACACTTTGAGAATGGAACACTCAAACAAGTTGCGGGATTCTGGAGTCAATTATAGATTTAAACATACCAAACCTTTTCGTAATAAGGTCCAACATATTTGATGCCCCACCAGGTGGTTGGGTCTTATTAGAACTATGCATAGTTTCTTAATTTGTAGTTGGGACATAAAAATGTTTTTGTTTAAAGAAAATGCTTTTTCCTGTTATTAGAATTATAGTCAAAAATATATTAAATAAAATAGATTGAAATAAAATATATTTAAATATATTAAATATGTTGCGTTTTGATAAACTATTGACTATTCCACAAATACATTCAGTAGATATCTGCAAAAAAATAAATCAGGTATTCCCTGTTTTTTTAATTTACGTGACCACAAATGTGTAGGGAACAGCTGTTTTTTTCGTGATTTCATAGTTGCTCCCATAGTAAATGTTGTTCGTTATGATGAGATTCACCACTTTAAATATTTGCTATTATTAAAATAAAAGCTTATAAGGTCTTATAAGGTGTTTATATATAAATAAAAATAGACCGATAGTAGTCTGCCTAATAAGTCAAAATAATTATCACACCTTCACCACCCAGCGCTCAGGCACTTTGAATAAACTTGTTTTGCTGTGCCGATGAAGTGCGTGCCTAAGTTTTTAAGTTCCATTGGCGGTATGCTGGAGTCAATCCTGTATTCCCATATTACTATTCAAGTCTTACAATGGCATTAAGCACCGAGAGAACTTATCGATACAGTTATCGATGTTCCTGTCCCTAGAAGTATCTACCTGTCAGGACAAAATCGTGTGTTCTGTGGTTTTCCACATTTTCTTAACAATAATTAGTTATTTGTCCTAGCTTTGTCCACATCGTCCAAGTTTTACCTTTCGGTATTAGGAATCTTCAACAGTAGTTCTCTATCTAGGAACTCCTAGATTCACAAGATAGTTATCCAATACCCTTTACTATCTTGTGAATCTTCAACGATCGACTTTTCAGTTATTTTTCTTTTTCCTAGCATTATCATCTCTCCCTTTTGACCCGATGTTAATATTTTAAATCTTCAACACGTCAATATGATTTGACGTACGCTTTTATTTGTTTTTATTTATTAAATTTATGCACACACAGAAATAATAATAAAATACATAGAAATGAATAGTACAAAGGCACTGCTTATTTCTTTAAGAAATTTCTTCCAGCAGACCTGCGAGAGAAAAATTGCTTTTGTCGGCCTTAACTGCATCATGTAAACACTTCTTAGACCTCCCGCGGTGTCACAGTCCAAGTATAGCTGTTAAGGCATACATTGCCGATTGCCGACGTACCTCTCACTGGAACGTCGCGAAACGTGTTCGAACCATCTCAATTCTTCAGATGACTCTCCGGTCGTTTGTTCATAAGAAGATACTACATACATTAGAACTTACCTAGTCCGGTTATTCAAAGATGTTAAGGTAGGGGTTACTGTGATATTGAACTGTTGTTCATATCGTTAGTGAAAATTGGATTTCGTTGCTCTACAGTTGCCGGCTGGATGATGCACTTATGTATGTACTAGGTAGGCCATTGACGGAAGCCGCAGGAGATGCTTGTCTTCTCTTAGCATTTTAAGGTTCTCTCCTATCTGCTTCATTGATTGTATCCAACGACGAATTGACATATATCTGGGTGTGGGTAGTACTAAAAACCTGCACGAACTGAAAGACAGGATCTAGGTGTACCCATGTCTTATCGTAGACTGGTTAAATCATAAGTGCATGTTTATCTATCTATTTGGCTTTATTTTGGTGAGGGATTAGTCATTTCATACTTAGTTATAAACATATGTAAGTCTACTGTTATACTCATTACAAAGGACCATGAAGCGTGGCATTGGGGGTCTACCTAACAGTGAGCGGAATTAGATCGAAATGATGATGATGACAGCCTTACTTAAGTTTCCATACACATTAGGTACATATCTTTAGGTACTATAAACTCGTTCAAGCTAGAATCTAGGCAGCTAAATGCTGTAATAATTTAAGAGATTCAATCGTTGCCGCGTTGGTTAAATCGACCCCTGATGCAAGCTCCGCGATTCATTGTCAACAAAGGTATTAATTTACTAAGAGGTGATTGTTACGTGTTGTAGGTACTTAAGTATTAATAGCGAGGCCCCCTGCTGCGACTCACAGAATTTTGATTAAAGTTACATAACGACGGTCGTATCCACGTCGGTCTGATCTTCATTGGCGCGCGTGGGAATCGTCTCCGGCTATGCAATTAGGGAACGCCGGGAGCGGAGGGTAGTCAATTACCGCGCACTGTTTTTATTGCGACTCTCCTTGTCCATGCAATGAAACCGCCGCCGAAACATAACCATAAGGTGGATCATAAACTTGATTGTTCCCCATTTGTTTCGTTTGCATTAGTTGGAATTTCTTGTTTCACACTAATTATAGTTAATGGCTACAATAAAATTTTCTGTTATACCTATTTATTTGCATAATTCTTAGCATCCGTATCCGTAAGTTAATTAAATTCCAAAGCAGCAAGTTACATCAACGTTGAAAAAGTTGGCATATCATTAGCAGAGACAGCTCTTCCTTGTTGTTTACTAAATGATTATTTTAAAAAAATACTCGCTTGTAATCCAATGAATGAACACGTGCCATCATGCCCATCATGTACGACATTTTTGAAATTAATTAGATTTTTTTTAACTTTCTGCCGACTACTCATGCATGCGTAACAAAACACATTAAGCAATTCAAAGCACCTCGTGTTCTCGCATAAAAAGCAAGTGGGAAAGTGATTGCGAAAAAAAAAAATAAGAAAAAAATCGATATCATGTCATATGTGTATCGCCGCATCTTCGAGTCGACGACCCAAACCAATTATCGTTGCATAATAGAAGGTTTTTTCAATGATTTAAATTGGTTTTTTCAAACCTTAGCCAATTTACGATACCTATATGCGAGCTCTTGGCGGACACCCGTAGGTATTTTATTTGTTCGTATACCATCGTACTAGGTTTCTGTACAAACGTTTGTACATTAGTAGGTACTGCTTGCACTTATGCAAATAAAAGTGAGTCTTACATGCATTCCTAACTATAATATTTACTTTCTTATGTTGATCAAGCAATTATCGAATGGCATTTTCACGTTCAAATGCGTTTTCTCAGTAGAAAATTGAGAAATCAAACTTACGTAGATCTAACAAGAACTTGAATAGGTACCGATGGGCTTCGTTTAAATATATTATGGGTTTGGAAAATTGGCAGTCCGTTCTACAAAAAAATGTGCATGGCTCTACCAACAAATGAGTATAAATACTTAATCCGAATAATTTCCTGTTTTACTAGAAGTGAAGTGGCGACACCTAAGCCTATTATTACTCATAAAGCGACTAAAAACACAATACGATGGGTTCCGAATTATAGGATGTTTTAAAATTTAACCGTACGTGTAAGTTTTTAACAGTAGGTTAGACAGATAAGTTAAAATTGATTGATTACCTAAATTCCTAATCCTATAAAAGTAGCTGTTCAAACTTTGGTATTTCGTAAAAGTACACCTCTGTCTGACCAATTAAGGCATTCATGCCTATGAATGTACCTAATACATAATAAACAATTATATTAAATGTAAATACACACTTAATACGACCTCTGTGGTCCAGTGGTTCGAGTGTCGGACTCGATTCCCACAGGACACAAATATTTGTGAACATGAGTGTTTGTGTTGGTCTGGGTGTTTCTTATGTATTATAAGTATGTATTTACAAAAAAAAAGTATCTAAGTATTATATCCATTGTCTAGTACCCATAGTACACACGGCTACACATCAAGCTGTACATTTCCAGTATAAGCTGACCTCGCATTGTATAGGTTTTCCTTACAACGCGAGGTCAGCCTATACTGGTTTTTACAGCTCGATGTGTAGCCGTGTGTACAAGCTCTGCTTAGTTTGGGACTAGATGGTGTTGTGTAAAATGTCCCAAAAATATTTATTATATTATTATTATAATATCACACTTGTTTTCCATTGGGGTAAACTGAGAAGAGGCCCGTGCCCAGCAGTGTGACAGTAATGAGCTGGTTATGTAGACAGAGACTATGGATTTCCACCTGCTATACGATCCTGACACACCTCTTTTGCTTCATCTACGTTATCTAACCTCGTCAGTTTCTTACATTTACATACATAACATGAAACACTAGTGATATTGATGGACACTGACGGAACTGCAAACAGTGCCAAGCTACGTCGTGTACACACGGCTACACATCAAGCTGCACATTTCCAGTAAAAGTTGACCTCGCATTGTATAGGCTTTCCGTTCAATGCGAGATCAGCTTATACTGGAAATGTACAGCTTGATGTGTAGTCAGTCGTGCGTACATGCACCTCAATATTCAATTATTTCAATTCTCAATGCAGTCGATTTGATTCGAGCGACGATGAATAATGCAGTCTATCATTGTATTTTGTTCAATCATTCAATCCTTTATGCGTATAAATAGGTTTCTGTGAATCGCCTTATAAGTTAATCTTATTAATAGATACTAATCTCAAGTAACCTTTTAGCGTACAATGAACTTTAAAAAGTCGATTCGATATAAGATAATTTTTGCCAAAACACTATGAGGGTTCCTCAGAATAAAGATATAGAATGGTTACCTTTAGTCTTAATCCAAAATCGTCTTAATAATGTGGACTACAAAATTAATCGATTAGATTACTACCTATCGTTACAGAAATACTAAAACGAGTTGCGTTTTTCCAAAATGAAAAAAAAAAAAAAAATGGTAAAACCGACTTCAAAAAGAATACAATAATAAAATTTGTGTGAAACAGTTTAGGAAATAGGTGCCTTTGATTCGGTTTGATTTAAGAAAAAATTGGCACTGCCTTCCTAAACTGTTTCACACAAATTTTATGCTTTTTGTAGTCGGTATTTTTTTTTTCTATTTTGACTGGTTTTAACAATAGAAATCCGGATGATTTTCTGTCAGCCATTGAAGAGTTCCCTTCTTTATCTCCAAAGGTCTTTATCAGATCTTCACCAAATCATACTTTCTGCCTATAATATTTTAGAAGTTCCCTCAATTCCACATGGATCCCATCATCAAAACTGTTTTTTTTTAAATGGGACCAATCTGGAAGTGTATCCTTTCAAATAAAAAAGAATTTTCGTAATTGGTTTATAAATGACGGAGTTCTGCATTAACAATAGAAAGACAAGCGATTGCTGCAATCCCGGATGATTTGCTGTCATCCATTGAAGAGTTCCATTCTTTATCTTTAAAGACTTTCATCAGATCTACACCAAATGATACTTTCTGAATGCAAATGCTTGACTTGTTGATGAATATACCGAAATCGCTATATGTATGCCTATAATATATGAGGAGTTCCCTCAATTCCACATGGATCCCATCATCAAAACTGGATTTTGATAAAAATGGGACCAATCTGGAAGTATATCCTTTCAAATAAATAAAGAATTTTCGTAATCGGTTTATAAATGACGGAGTTCTGAAGTAACAAATATAAAAATATATAAAAATACAACAAAATTGAGAACCTCCTCCTTTTTTTGAAGTCGGTTAATATAAATAAGCTAGTTTGATACGTCGTCATCGATAAGTATTTACTTTATCACCGATCCTACCTATTTCTCAAATCAAACTCACATGCTTAGGAATTAATTAATACCGTATTCTAAATCTGTTTGTCAAATAAGGTGGTTCAGAATAAATCTTTTTAACAAAAAATTGAACCGACGAAAACAGAAACTGAAAAGCGAAAAATAACTAATTATGAGTCGGCGCCAAACGAACTTTTAACAAGCAAAGTGCGTGCAAGTTGCAAGTGGCCGAGCGGAGAACGCATTTTTGGAAAGTTATTGTTTATCTTTGAAAATTTCACGTTGTATTTGATGTGACGTTGTTTTTATTATTTATTTAAAGTAATTTAATTATATTCGTTGATTGGTTGTTTGGCGCCGACTCATAATTAGTTATTTTTCGCTTTTCAGTTTCTGTTTTCGTCGGTTCAATTTTTTGTTAAAAAGATTAATTTTTAATTTTTTTGTGGTTAAAATCTAACTCCAGGTCTCCATTATGTCGTAGTGTCTAGAACTATATTTATGTGTGTCAAGTTTCAACAGAATCGGTTAACAGGTAAGAATTCAGTGGGTGAACAAACACTCATCCCCTGTTTTACTACCCTTAAGGGTGGATTTTGATTTTGAAATTTAAATGGGACCAACTTCGAGATATACCCTATCCATTAAAAAAAGAATCATCAAAATCGGACCACTCTGTAAAAAGTTATGCGTGGTCATACATAAAAAAAAAAAAAAAAAAAAAAAAAAACATACGCGTCGAATTGAGAACCTCCTCCTTTTTTCGTCGGTTAAAAATCACCGTAAATGCGTACATCATTGTTCCGATAGAAATATTATTTATTTAAACCGGACAGTCGTAGGTATGTAGATACATAGGATAGCTCTAAGGCTTTAAATTTTCAACAGTAGACCGAAAGCTTGAAATTCGGGGTTGTTTTAATAAAGTTTCTTACTGTTTCAATAAGTATAACGTAACATTCCCAATTATCGACACTTTAAGGGACGATCATAAGTTTTTAAATACATATTTGGTTTCGTGATGATTTTTTACGTACTTGTGGTGCACTATGTAACAATTAAATGTTTAATAATTTCTTAGGTTTTAGCGATCACTACACATTATAATAAAATAAAGTTTAACCGGATTAAATTGCGTATATTATTTAAATTGGTTTTCCTGTTTTTGTTTTTTTTTTAGAAATGTCTGTAAAGACGCTTGTCATCTTAGTCTACCAATTTAAATAATATACGCGATTTAATCCAGTTAAACTTTGTTTTATTATAATCAAATGTTTATCAGATAATATTTAACCGTATACCAAATTGTAATTTTGCTCTTATTTTCTGAAGTTGGTTTTTTTTGTCGAACAATGGGGCACTGTCGGTAACTGGGGCTTTTACTATACCTCTTTTGTCATTAGGGACTGCTTATGTATTTATGTATACATACAATGTACACATTTTGTTTATTTCTAATGGGCTTGCGTTTGCATTCAGTATAAGAAAACATAACAAACACTTGAGCAGAATAAAATATATTTATAGGAAAATTTATATGAAAACCAACAACTATATAATAATAAATACACAACTAGCAAATATTGCAATAAGCCAATTACTTATTACAGGATTCCACGGCTAGTAATAAGATAAATTAACACTCGATTTTAACGATCACAGACAAGCATAAAAATTATAATTGATTGGAGTTAAAAAATGTTACTTATAAAATACTTGCATGTTACTTACTATCTTTCTAAAGAAGTCAAGGTTTGGTTAGCCTATTGCGTACCGTAGGTAGAGCTTTTTGTAGTAAATGGGTCGAATGAGAATTCTTAACGAATTTTATTAAAGTCTGCTCGCTTGTACGAAACACTGAGGTACGTAGGTACGTATGTATGTACTACGCACTAGAGAAGACACCTCGAATCGAATGTTTGTAACACGCCTTAGAGCTCCTGCACTCTCACTAGCCCCGCTCGCGCCGCGCGTTCCCCTCGGCCAGCATTTTTTGTTCGTAAGTTCTACTCTAGTACGTAGTACATATTACCTCAGTGGTACGATACATGAATTTTTCCATAGTTATAATTGCCAATTTATTAACTAATAAAAAAAATAAAAAAATCTTATCTATATAGAGATAGAAATATGACATAAGCTCCATACAAATTATGTCAAATTTCTATCTCTAATAGGGCAACTCGTGGATAGATTACACGATCAAAGCAATGAAGAAAGGTAACGTGCTCATTATCTATAATATTTTTTCGTAAGAAATCAATTCTAGACAGGCCTTTCAATGAAATTAGGTTAGAGAATAACCTAGTAAGGAAGTTATTGGGAACCCCTTTGCCAGGCGCCAGCTATTTCCCATCCCCAACTTCATAACATTGTTTCTTTGGGTTTACTACCAATATTGAAACGGATCTTACCTCCTATTATGTAAAAAGGTAGGCGATTTGTAAGCAGACTTAAGATTTTATTTACCTTTGTGCATTATGTAAGTAATCCTTTTAGAAAATGAGATTAGAGTTTTTTAGGTAGTAAGAAGGTCTTTTCGTTGGAAAATCTGAAAGAATAAGAACTCATTTTTGAACCAACTATTGGCTCACAGTTTAAAATTGTATTATCTTTTTGTCATAGTATATAACGGCCATTTATAATCTATCAAAGTATCCACGATTTGGCCTACTAGAGATAGAAATTTGACATAAAATGTATTGAGCCTATGAAAAATCGTAAAAATCGTAGATAGATAGTTTAAAATTTGTACCGAGTGGGTCCCGGAAAACGTTCAACGGCATCGCGGCAGACCGAAGATGGCGCGACGAGCTGGACTCGTATAGAAAAGACTGGTCCACACTTGCACTTGACCGGAAATAATGGGATAAGGAAAAGGGAGGCCTTTTTTGAGGCTGAAAATAATAATAAATAACAATGTTTTATTGCACTTGCATTTGCATGTCTTAGTTATGCTAATAATTTGAGCTCGT
The DNA here is from genome assembly GCA_949699075.1 of Asteroscopus sphinx. Classification (NCBI taxonomy): domain Eukaryota; kingdom Metazoa; phylum Arthropoda; class Insecta; order Lepidoptera; family Noctuidae; genus Asteroscopus; species Asteroscopus sphinx. Next base: position 12,025,467 of record OX453005.1, read on the forward strand.
GTAGAGCTTGTCTTGTAACATAATACTAATTCATCCCGTCTCGTTTCATCAGACATCATTAAACTACTTGATGCTCATGTAGGTAACTTAAATCTCATGTTTGTAGAAGATGAATAAAATGCTGTTCTTGTTTTTTTGTGAATACTAGCTGCCCCTCGCGGCTTTGCTCGCATGGTATGTAAATAAAAAGTATCCTATGTGTTAATCCAAGAAATTGTCTATATGTGTGCCAAATTTCATCTAAATCTGTTCAGTCGTTTCAGCGTGATTAAAGGACAAACAAACAAACATCTACAACGTGTTATTGAAATAACTGAAATCCTATTAAGGGGTCATTGTACTCATCAGTATGAACAACTTTTACTACCTATGGGAACAACCCCGAAATCGCGAAAGAAAGCCAATCCATAAATTTTGTCGATTCATGTGAACACAAATGTAGAGGGACAACTAATTTTTATTCGCGATTTCTGGGTTGGTCTAATAGTAAAAGTTGTTCATACTGATGAGTACAATGACCCCTTAAGATGTTTTCAGTTATTTCAATAACACGTTGTATACTATCGCATTTATGATATTAGTTAGGATAAACAGAATTTATTTGGATATTGGAAAATATTTTTTCGAGGTTAAAAAAGGAGAGAGTTGAATCGTATCAGTACGTATTACAGCATACGACATGCATGGTTTTGTAAAACGTCTTTACACGTAAAATATTAATAATTTAAAATACTATATAAGAATAGTCCCTACCCCCCCCCCCCCCCCCTACCTACCCCTACCCGGGTTCGGGTAGGGGTAGGTAGGGGGAAATACAGGCGTTCGGGGAAATACAGGCGTGATGTTATGTTATGTTATATAAGAATAGCTACACGGCAATATCGGTATATAGTGATACGCACTGCGGGTGCGTATTGGTCCAACGAGCCACATCCACATGGGAAGCATTTGCGAACAAAAGACATAAACGCGTCGCCTGTCACGCACGCGGCTGGGCTGCTGGATTCAATTTGCGATGGGCTTTAGTATCTTCTATTGTTTCTTATTTTATCAGAGAAGTTAATTTCTGTACTTAGCGTAGGTAATTGTTCTAGACATTTAGAACTCTACGCGCCATATAGGTTTAAAGAAATTTATTCTCAATAAAAACACAAAGTCACTTACTTGAGAACAATATTAACTTAAGCTATGATGGTTTAGTTGGTCGAATTTTTTTATATTTTTTTTCAAAAAATTGTGGCGTACCCATTCAATGCATTCATTATTTTACAAAAGAGTTGTCTGAAATTACATATAGTGCTAGCTCAGCTCATATGCAGGAGATCCCAAAAAATTGTATCAAGCGAAAGTCCAGAAGTAGAACATCCCCAAATCACCCTCATGTCGATGCGCGATTTTTTGTAGTTTTCGAGTTATTTTTTGTCATGAATGACAAATAAGACATTTCGACTTTTATAAGATTTTTTATCATACGTGAATAGATGAGACTTTGAGACACATACGTGTTTTCTTTAAAGAAAATAGCCGAATACAGAGAACCTAAAGGATGCACATTTGTCATCATAAGATGTAGGTATTCATTGCGTTTAATAAACTATTGAAATGTTAAAAAGCTGAAATCCTGAATGTTTCATAAATTTTTGCGGGTAAATGAGGTAAGTTAAATGACATATTTTGTCATTAGAGTTAAGTTAAGAAAAAAATTCATAACTCGAAAACTACAAAAATTCGCGGAATACCTATAGGTACATGGGTGGTGATTCGGGAACCTCTAAGGGTGCTCTACTTCTGGACTTCCGCTTGACACAAATTTTTGGTTCATATGTTTGTATATGTACCTATTGTATATGTCATCATCATCATCATGATCATTTCAGTCGAAAGACGTCCACTGCTGGACATAGGCATTGATAATGTAGTCACAATAAATTCCAAAGCAGAACTAACAAAAACATTTATCAGAATTTTTTTATAAAATCAATATAAAACCTCTGCTCATTAATCGTCTCTCTGTCGTTAGGTTTGCATTAAAAACAAACAATACAACAAACAACAAAGTATTAGTGTCAGACTTAATACCTCTTTTAATAAAGGGACATTAGAAATATTCATAGGTACTTTAAAGATACATTATAAATATTGATGATGGGATAAGCTCAAGATTGAGTAGTTTCTTCGTCATCGCATGTGCCCAAAACACTATTGCAGTTTATAGCTTCGACTTAATAGCCTATTGCTTGCCGCACAAGGGGAAATAACAATTATGAAGGCTACATGCAGTTTATGGGAACTATAAACCCTGGCAATGGTAGTTTAGATCAGGTTTTCTAACGGAGATCATCATGACTCGAGTTTTTGGCTTGAAATGTATTTTGTTTTTCCTAGTTTCCATTGTAATGACAATGTTACAAAATAAGCATATTTTACTAAATTACGAATATACATATAGTACCTACTTATACGTGTTGGTAAGTATCTAACATATCAGTCAATTTTTTTCACCCAAAAGGTGCCAAACGGGACCCTATTACTCTCCCTACGCTGTCCGTCCGTCCGTTAATTTTCAAAGAATATATATGTGTTACTATGGTGCCTATCACGAAAATTTGTAAAAATAAAAAAAAAGTCTAAAACCAAAGGGGTTCCCCATACAAGAAACCTCGAAAATCATGCATTTTTTTCTACGTATTTGTTCCTGCTCTATCTTCTATGGGGTATCAGGACTATCAGGTCGATGGGTGGTACGGAACCCTTACTGTGCGAGTCCGACTCGCACTTGACCGGTATTTATTTTAGCTGTGAGTAAGTAGATAAGTTATATTATTTAGAAATACTACCACACCAGAAATGTTTGGATGGCCATGTGTACCTACTTTAATCCTATACTTAAATAAAAAATTAAATAACAATTTGTAAGCATGATTTATGTTCAGGAAAACTAAGAAAACCATTATAAGAAATATGGCTTTAATATAATAAAATTTGTAGTAGGAAACAATTGATGCAAAAAAAACAGGTTGTCAACAAGACCGTTCCCATGGCAACGGTCATCTGCGCGCGCCCCTCGACTATCGATGATGGCGCGTTAACATACTCCGGGCCTTGAAGTATCTTCAACACTAATCTCAGGTTCCTCCATAGGTAGGCGGATAATGTAATGTACCGCTCTCCGGATGGTTCCTCTAGATGTATATATATCGACCACTCTGCATGCGTTGTCAGCGCCCATATGTAGACGCGTGATACGTCCCAACCGCCAGCGTTGTGGAGGCAGATTCGGTTCCTTTACAATTCCATTCGCCATCGCTTCCAAAATTCAAGGCGTAGCTTTTGAATGGCGTTGTAGTTGGGTCCGGAGTCCCCCGCTGAAAACGAAGGCACCGACGTCAGTGGCCGTCCGATAAGGAAGTGCCCGGGGGTAAGAGGATTTAAGTCATCGGGCTCGGATGATAAAGGGGAAAGAGGACGAGAGTTGAGGATCGCCTCTATTTGCGCGAATAGAGTTGACATCTCCTCAAAGGTTAGAGAGGCGTTAGCGGCTACCCTTTTTAAATGGTATTTGGCAGCCTTTACGCCTGCCTCCCATAAACCACCAAAATGTGGTGAGTATGCTGGACTAAATCTAAATTTGAACCCTTCATTACTGCTATGTGCCGCCACGAAAATCCCTGCGTTAGTTCATTAATCTCTATCACTCGATTACCTACAAAGGTTTTTAAAAGCTTTGGTTGTGCTTTAATCCAGCCAAGTACTATCATTGAATCTGTCCAAATTACTTTATGCACAATGTTGTGACATCTAATGGACTTAAGTACCTTTGTGGACAACCGAGCACCGAGCAGAGCGCCACACAACTCTAGGCGAGGAATAGTCATAGCTTTTAGAGGTGCAACCCTCGCCTTAGCGCATAGTAGTCTGACAGTGACGTTATTTTTACTGTCAACAGATCGCATGTAGACGCAGGCTCCATATGCCTCTTGTGACGCATCTACAAAACAATGCAATTCAATAGAAATTGGAAAATCACATAGTGAATTTCTTGGTAAAATAATTTTAGACAAACAATTCATATTTTCTGCAATTTTTATCCATTTTTTAACTATATGAGTTGGCACTGATTCATCCCAGCCCAACTTTTCAGACCATAACTGTTGTAAAATAATTTTAGCCTTTATAGTACATGCACATAATAGTCCTAACGGATCAAAAATTTTACAAGTTGATGATATAATTGAACGCTTTGTAATTGTTTTATTAGTATCCATATCAATAGTAAAATGTAACGTGTCCGGTGAAGGTGACCAATTAAGTCCTAAAACCGTGGAATGTTTACTGATATCAAGAGTTTTAGAAGTGGTCTCTCCTTGTAACACCTGGGGACAGTTTGTGCGTATTTTATGTAGAGGTAAGCATGCTGAAGATAAAACCTTACTGATACCATCATAAATTACTTTAATGTCCTTTTTGGACTGACATCCAGTATTCAAATCATCCATGTAGATGTCATGTTCTATGATATTAGAAATAAAAGGATCCTGACACTCACGAGCTAATTGAAAAAGACATCGCGTGCTTAAAAAAGGAGCAGAAGCAGTCCCGTAAGTCACTGTATTTAGCTGCAGCACTTTGAGAGGTAGAGATTCATCATCCCTCCATAAGATAAGCTGTAAATGCCGCTGAGATGGGTCAATTTCAACTTGCCTATACATCTTTTGTATATCACCAGTAAGAATGTACTTCAAACTTCTGAATCTTAATAGGATCGAGAGCAAATCATCTTGTACTACAGGACCAACATATTGTATGTCATTTAATGATTTTCCTGAAGTACTTTTGGCTGATGCGTCAAAAACGACACGCAACTTAGTAGTTTCACTGTTCTCTCTTAATACCGCATGGTGCGGTAAATAATACCCAAACTTAGGCCTCTTAATTTTATTCAAATGGCCTAAGCTACGATACTCTTCAATAAATTCAGTATATCTTCGTTTCAGCTGAGGGTTATTATTTAATTTCCTCTCCAGGCTCATGAAACGCTTTTTAGCTAAAAAATAAGAATCACCAAGTGCCTCTTCAGGAATTTCTCTGAATGGCATCTTGACAAAAAATCGTCCATTAGGAAGACGATTCATATTTTCCAAAAAATGCGAATGACATAATCTGTCTTCGGGTGACAAAGTGTCACTAGACGAATTCATTTCCTCAACTTCCCAAAACCTTTTTAGGTCGTCATGAATTTCTTTAGTAAATTTACATGCAACGAGACTAGGGTTACATTCTCCCAATGGGCCACTGACTAACCACCCTAGCTCAGAGTTTTGTAGGATAGGTTTACCTACACCCAATGAAATACGCTTTTGTCCAACAATATTCCAAAAAACATCTGCCCCTAGAAGAACATCTATTTCAGAGGGGTGATGAAACTCTGGGTCGGCAAGCTTGATATTTTTGGGTAAATTCAGTGATTGAATGTTTACAGGTGCACTAGGTAAAATACCTGTTATTTGAGGTACAATAAGACATTTTATTTTACTATTGAACGAATTAATGCGCGACTTTATATTCAGGTAGCATCGTTCAGATATATTGAAAGTTAAATTATTGATACCTGAAATGCGCACAGGTTCAGTAGTTAATGTTGTAAGTTCCAACTTTCTTTTCAGGTTTTCAGTCACGAAAGAAGATTGGCTGCCAGTATCTAATAGCGCCCTAACCAGGTAAGTGTGTTTAGTGCATTCATTAATAACTTCTACCATAGCAGTACACAACAGAACCTGGCTGATGGAGACTACGGATAGTGATACAGGAGGAGTACGAGATGACGTAGAAGGAATGGCAAGCGGTAAGGTCGCTTCTGTATTATTGCTATTATTATGAGATGTTTTATTGACATGCAATAAAGAGTTATGCTTTTTGTTACAGAACCTACAGAACAGCTTCATACGGCAACGAGATACATTGTGACCTTCACGCAAACAATTTGTACACAATTTTAATCTAGACACTTCCTTCGTCCTATCTTCTAAATTCAGGTTCTTAAATTTAGTACATTCGTGCACTCGATGTCCTTGCTCACTGCACAATAAACACAAATATTCACATAAGTTTTCAACAGAAGAAACAAAAGAATTATATTTATCCTTATTAAAATTGGAATCAGAATTATTTTTGTTCCAATTATTTTGCGGTTTAATAATAAAATTCCGCTTATTTTTATTTACATCTCCCTTGTCATTTGTGTTTATAGCGACTGCTGCAGTTTCTAAAATATCAGCACGACTGCGTATAAAGTTATTAAAATCATCCAACTTAGGAATGTCTGGCAAGTTGTTCCTATGCTCCTCCCATTTCATACTCGTACTGGAATCTAATTTCGCCGTAACCATAAATATAATTAGAGCGTCCCACTGGTCAGTCGGCTGACCCAATGTGTTGAGAGCTCGTAAATTTTTAGAAACGTTATCTATTAAATAACGCAAACATTTAAATGATTCTGTACTCACCGATTCAAGACTGAATAGCGCTTTAAGGTGATTATTTATAAGAATCTTTTTGTTATCGAATCGTTTACACAATAATTCCCACGCTATTACATAATTATCTGAGGTAAACTCCAATGATTTTATCACTTCAACAGCACCGCCCTCTAGTGACGACCTCAGATAATGAAATTTATTGATGTTCGGAATTTGTGCATTTGAATGTATCAATGACTGAAAAGTGTCCCTAAATTCAAGCCATTTCAGGTATGTTCCATTAAATGTTGGCAATTTAATTGTTGGCAACTTAATGGATTGAAATCCATGAGCTTGAGAATGAGAACAAAGAGACTCTGCTTTTGAAACACTACAAGCATCGCTGAATTTTTCCTTTTCAACCTTATGCTTTTCAAGTATGTCTTCTATTATAGACATTACAGAAAAGAATTTAGCGTCAATAGAATCTCTTAAATTTATTTGTTCATCTACATCTGCTTCTTTGCAATTACTTTCAATTGATGTCTGAATGTCATCAAACTTCTTAAACAAATCTTGACAGCTTTCTAAACGTTTTCCTAATTCACGTATTTTAATACTATTTAAAGTATTAATTTCCATCTGCTGCATTTCCTGCACATATTCACAAATTTTAATTAGACGACCTCTAATATTACCTCGTTTTCTTATCAATTCACTAAATTCAGCATCCGACATCTTTAAGTTAAATTATAAACACTGAACTAGGTAAATAATGTGTGCATTAAAATCAAACCCAATGGTCGATTGCGCTCCACTCGTGGTCGTCACAATAAGATGGCCACTGACGTCAATCAGCGTGACTCAGCGACTAGAAGGAAATATAATGCAAGAATAATTAAAAAAGCTATCTTATTAAAAGGATTGCTTTGCAGACATGGGAAATAATATTCAATATAGAAGTTAAGATGCAAAGTTTTAACAGCGATAACTATGGCGATGGCACGCCTATAGAAAATTGTAGGTTGGTCAATACCCAAACCTGAAAAAAAAAATATGAATACACTAGGTAATCCCTTTAAATTAAATTTTACGTGCTAAATTAAAAGATAGACACGTCAAATATTATCGGCCTTTACGACGTCTTGGGATTTAAAGGCAACTTGAGAAGAAAAAACTCTAATCACGCAAACAGAGACGGAAATTGGGGTGGGAAAACGAATAATGAGCGTACTTCCCTCGGAAAGACCACCTGACGCGATGCCTCGCCTTGTCCTGGTAAGCCTCCGAACACCAACAATCTCCACGTTGCCACACAAGCAAAAAACTGGGTCCACCAGCGCGTTCAGGCAAACGTTATTTTCTGTTGCAGTTGTTTTCTCTCTCCGAAATCTGAAGACTGCAGGTCTTCTTTTAATCACGGTCGCCAAATGTTCAGGAAAACTAAGAAAACCATTATAAGAAATATGGCTTTAATATAATAAAATTTGTAGTAGGAAACAATTGATGCAAAAAAAACAGGTTGTCAACAAGACCGTTCCCATGGCAACGGTCATCTGCGCGCGCCCCTCGACTATCGATGATGGCGCGTTAACATTTATGTTATAAAGTTGGTAAACTTCAGCATTGGCGTAAGTAAATATAAGTTAGGTAGGTACTATAAGTGTAAACGCAAATGTAATAATACTAGAGCCAATGTACTGTAAAACAATTTGTTACTAAGTATACTAATTGTTACCCCAAGCATTTTACCTAATAAGTACGTAAATCCACCGCAAACCTTCATAGCCCTAGGCTATGTTTGCTAATGAAATTATTTTTAACACGTAGATAACTCTACCTATGTATTTATTTTATTTACGTATTGAGGCCTTCCTGTAATAATTTATTATTATGTTATTATAATAATTAGGTAACCATTACATAAAAAAACTTTTTAACAAAAAATAAAACCGACTTCAAAAACCTTAACTAAAAAGTAAAAAATAATCATTGTATGTATTTTAAAATCTTAATATAAACCAACATTTTGAAGGCGGCGCGTGAATGACCCTTTGCGTCATGTAAATTAATGTACCGTCGAGCGCATATCTATAGTAAAAAACAGTTTATGTGAACGTATGTACATGAAAATCACGCGCCGCCTTCAAAATGTTGGTTTATGTTAAGATTTTAAAATACATACAATGATTATTTTTTACTTTTTAGTTAAGGTTTTTGAAGTCGGTTTTATTTTTTGTTAAAAAGTTTTTATTTTATACTTTTTAGTTGATCATTTCGAGGGTTGATTCATAAATGTTTATATAACCAATTTGAGAAAATATTTTTTATTAACCTTTGCTATCCCACTGCTGGGCAAAGGTCTCGCTCATGTTCTTCCAAACGTCCAATCACTATCGGTTAAAAAAAACACGCATATCGGCCAAGAATTCTCAGAAAAACGAACCAATGAGCAGATCATCTAGATAGGCGAAGCTAAAATAAACTGATTTATTGAAGCTGGTTAAAAAACTATTCAATCTAAGTCGATAAAATTTATATGGGACCACTGCGCGGGCTTCTTCTACCAAATAAAAAAAACAACTACGTAAATCGGCCCACAAATACTGGAGTAATAGGTGCACATATATAAAAAAAAAAAAAAAAAAAAAAAACCCGCCACGAAAAGACGCACGCCACAACAAGAACCTAAGCGTACGTCGCAGTGCTGTCATGCAAATACCCGCCTAGCGGCCTTGTTGACGCGTGCGCCTTTGTGTGTGCGTCGTTTCGAGCGTTTGTACGTAGTTTCTGTACTGTATTTTATGTTTACTGTGGCAGGAGGATGATGATTCACCTGGCAAAATAGACGGACCGTATTTAAAATATTAGTACTCTATTTTATATGTGAATAAATTATTTAATTTTATGAAACCTCGTGCAAAATATCAAGTTTCTATAGACCCAGCAGTGTGGATCGTTGTCTGTCAGTCAGTCAAACATGAAACTATTTCTTGATGACAATGCACATGCAGTCGAACATTTGCTGAACAAATCAAAAATAATCAGCAAGTAATAAATAATTCTATACTAATCTATACTTCTTCCATTTTTTTTTGTAATATAGGAGGGCAAACGAACAAGCGGGTCACCATATCTATACTTATCTTTATCTACGTGTTATTGAAATAACTCAAAACCTCTTAAGGGGTCATCAGAGGGGTGGGGGGGTACTCATCAGTATGAACAACTTTTACTATGGGACCAACCCTGAAATTGCGAAAAACAAATCAGGTGATCCCTACATTTTTTTGATCAATGTGAGTGAACATACAACACACAGCAAAAAAACAACTGTTCGATACATTTTGGTTAATAAGTACACGAAACATTTTCTATGGAACGGTTGTTTTTTTTTTTTTTTTTTTTTTTTTTTTTTTTTTTTTTTTTCTCTCTTGGCAAGTCGCTATTTGCGCATTTGCCACTAACAAAAACGGGGAAACTTATAATAAATAAAGAATGGTATCTGAACGGAATTTGGAAATAAAAATTGGTCAGGATCGGAAAAGGAATAAATTTTCAAATAAAATATATAATGAACTAAATACGGATTGAGTTAGAATTAATGAAAATAGATAAACAGTTGTATATTATAGGATCATTAGATGCTAAAAGAGTAAGAATGGAAGTAGGAAGAGGAACTTCATGACGATTTAAGGAGTCCATAAAAGGAGAATGATTATAAAGAGAACAAGAGAAGAAAATGTGGTTCAGATCCCCCACACTTTCACCACACTCACAAATATCGTTATCTATGATATGAAGCCGTGCAAGGTGAACTGGAGTACAAACATGTCCCAGTCTCATACGGATAATACAACTGGTGGAAGTTTTATTTAACTTTAATTTAAAAAACCAAGGTTTTTTTGGAATACACGTTTGTATGGTGGCATAAAATTTACCTTTTAATACTGAACTGTCTGACCATAAGTCTCCCCAAGACTCCCGAAGGAACGTCATGGGGAGACCTGCAAGATCATGACAATAATTAATGTACGGAAAACGATCTCCACAATCAACAGCCTCATTGGCAAGCTGGTCAGCCCTGGTGTTGCCCAAAATGTTGCTATGTCCCGGAATCCATGCAAAGCTGATTACAAGCCCTTGCTGATAACATTTGTACAATAGATTTCTTATAGATATTACCAAGGGATAAACTGTTTTACATTTTAATGGAAATTTGCTAAGAGCTTGCAAAACACTCAAAGCGTCTGAAAATATGACCGTCTTTTTTAATTTCATAATGTGTATATATTCTACAGCTTTGAATAAACCAAAGCATTCTCCTGTGAACACTGATGATTCAGGCGGAAGTTTAACCTTTTGAACTATATTGTATTGAGAATGAAAAACTCCGACTCCTACACAACCAGAATCATCGTGTTTGGACGCATCAGTGTAAATATGATGCCAATCTTTCCAATAATTATATTTGATTGAATTAAATAAGAAATTCGTAAAATCATCCCCTTTATTTAAACCCAAGGAAAAATGTATGTCAGGAATAGAAACTAGAGATTCATAATTACTGCAAAAAAGAGGATATAAATTTGAACTGTAGCTTGGAGCCTGTAAGGCAATAAACTTTTTGTAACTCTGAATAAGACATGGTGGATTTTTATGAGACCAATAATTAGAAGAATTTATTTGATTTAAAAGTAATGGAAGTTTTGTATATAGAGGATGGTTAGAAAATTGCAATGAACGAAATAAAAATTTATCGCAAAGGAACTGACGGCGAAGTGAAAGAGGAGGATCCACACATTCAAGTTGAAGGGCATTAATTGGACTAGATTTCATAGCTCCCGTGATTATTCTTAGTGCTTTTGACTGTATATTGTTAAGTTTTTTAAAAGCAACAATACTCCCTGGTTCTAACAAAAAAGACCCATAATCTAATACGCTTCTAACTATAGCATTATATAGCAGTTTTAAACAATAAGGATGGGCACCCCACCATACTCCAGCCAGGCATCTTAACATATTTAACCTTTTTTCGCATTTAGATAAAATATATTCACAGTGGGGAATACCAGTAAGCCTGGAGTCTAAAATAACTCCTAAAAATTTGACCGAAGATTTTTCTGGAATCGGTTGACCATCAAAATATATAGAAAAAGGAGGAGGAAGCCGCTTTCGTGAAAATAAAACAGCAGAGCTTTTCGAAGATGATAACTCTAGTCCATTACGATCAAGCCATGTTTTTAAAAGATTAAGAGAAGAAGACAGTGAAGAGCAAGCCGTTTCGATAGAGCGATGAGAACAGTATAAAACCAGGTCATCAGCATATTGGAGAACTTTTACTTTACTGTCCAGGGAAGATTCGAGATCATATGTATATATATTATACAATATAGGACTTAAAACAGACCCTTGAGGAAGCCCTTTCCACACTAATCTAGATTCATAAGTAGAATCCTCTAATAAAACATTAATACGTCGCTCAGATAAAATATTCATAATGAAATTAAAAAGAATTGTAGGCACATTTAACTTTTGTAATTTATTTCTTAAAATCGGAATAACTACATTGTCATAGGCGGAAGTAATATCTAAGAACGAAGCTATAAGGTGACTATTTACAGAAAAACTTAACCTAATATCCGTGACAAAAATACTTAAGCTATCTAAAGTACTTTTGCCCCGCCTAAAACCGAACTGACTGTCACTCAATAAATCATTGCTCTCAATAAACCATTCTAAACGGTTCTTTACCAAATGCTCTGTAACTTTTAATAAAACTGAAGAAAGTGCAATGGGACGATAGGCATTACTATCTGACGGGCTTTTGTCAGGTTTCAAAATTGGTAAAACTATTTGGGATTTCCAGGATGTGGGAATGTTGCCAGTGACCATAATAGAGTTTATAAGATTTAAAAAATAGTCAAGTGACGTTTCGCTTAAATTTGACATAAAGGAATATGGAATACCATCAACTCCAGGTGCAGAATCTTTTAGGTGGGACAAAATACCTTTGAGTTCAGCAAGAGAAAATGGACTATTGAGTTCTGCAAGATTAACATAATCGGAAAGAGGTATAGAATAAGTAATTATTTCCTCAGGGACATACGAAGGTGCTAGCTTATCTAAAAATTGGTCTTTCATTGAAGAAGGAAGCAAAGATGAGGGAGACTCCTTAAATGCAGATCTAAACCTACGAATGTTTCGCCACACAACTGATGGATGAATATTGGGTGATATGTTCTGACAAAAACGTCTCCAACTTTCGAACTTCTTTTGTTTGAATAATTTACGAGTATCAGTAATGGCAGAACATACAACATCAAAGTTTTCATCTGTAGTGTTGGCATAATATTGAATCTCTGCTTGTTTCCTCTTTTTAACTGCAATTGAACAATCCCTATCCCACCATGGAGGGGATGGGATATAACCTAGAGCTGTATTTTTTATAGGAAAAAGACTATCAGCAGTTCTTATTATTAATTTTGCTAAAGCTTCAGCACATAAGTGTTCATCACCAAATTTAATTTCAGGAAGTTCCGAAATGTTGAAATCCAACTGCTCCTTAAACAATGACCAATTGGCATCTGCAAGTCTATACTTTAACCGTGGAGGAGGTTTAGAATAATGCTTATTATAAAAAGGAAATGAAAGTAATATTGGAAAATGGTCACTACCATGAGTAGAAGTTAAGACTTCCCAAGATAAATAAGGTGTAAGACTGGGAGAGCATATTGACAAGTCAGGAGCACTTATTTCCTCATTGGGAGCAGTGCGTCGTGTTGGAGAACCATTATTAAGAATGCAAAGATTATGAGTGTCAATCAGATCCAAAAGACTAACCCCATAGCTATTGGTCAAGGAACTACCCCAACATTGATGCTGAGAATTAAAATCACCTAATAGTATAAAAGGTTTTGGAAGAATGGAAAGAATATTTACAATTTCATCGAATATCAGAGTAGATGGTCGAGGAATATATACAGAAACATAACAAACTTTATTTACAACTGCTGCAATAATAGAAAAATCACTATTATGAGCAGGAATGGAAAAATGAGTAAAATATTGAGGATGTTTGATGAGTAAGGCTACTCCACCATACTTATCAAATCGATCCTCTCTGAGACATGCATAACCCGGAATCCTAAACAAAGAGTCCGGACTAAGCCATGTCTCCTGTAAAGAAAAAATAAATGGATTATATTTATTTATAAGATAAATTATTTCAGTTTTTTTAGAAATTGCACTTCGGCAATTCCATTGGATTACCTTGGCTGGACTGTCCATTATTATTATTAGAAGTGCAAGTAACTGCTTCGAGTGCAGAGGCAACGTGAGACGGTGAAATTAAATTAGACTGTGACAAAGACTTAATTAATGCTATGATTAAATCTCTTGTAGTTTCAGATAGATTGTCCTTAGGAATCAGAGCAGTGCCATTATTTACTGAAGAAGTGTTATTATAGTCCTTAATAAGGTCATGATGAGATTGACGATCGTAACCTATAGAGGATTTTGTAGGTGAACGAGGTTTAGTATAAACGGTTTTTTTATATGAATATGACTGATTAGATGTAGGATTAACCCGTGGAACTGAAGGAGTAAAGCTATCTGACACATGAGTGGTAGTTAAGGCGTCAATATATGACTTCTTAGAAACAAAAGGATGTAGTTTTGATGCTTCTGCATAAGAAATGCAACTTTTGGACATTGTTTCTTTTATCGATTTCTGTCTCTCAAATTCAAGGCACTTCTTACTAGTAGCTTCATGAGACCCCCTGCACAAACAGCAAGAGACATCATCATCTTGAACTGAACAGGACTCACCTGAATGTCCATCACCACACTTAAAACATCTAGGCTTAGACCTACAAAGACTTTTTACATGACCATACCTACAACAATTATAACACTGAATAGTTGGGTAAATGTATAATTCAACACTCAAGGCTGTGTAACACATAAACACCCGCTTTGGTAGAACTTGCCCATCAAATGTAATTATAATTGTTTCCGTGTTCTTGAATATATTATTACCATCAACCATTACTTTCCTTCTAATCCTCCTAATTTTTAAAATTTCTCCACAGCCTATGGGGACAGAAATAGCCTCCTGAACCTCCTCATCGGACCAATCGGCAGGAACGCCTCTTACAACACCCATACGGGTGATGGAGAAAGCAGGGATAAAAACTTTATAATTTTCTTCAGCTAATTTATTATTATTTAAAAACAGATTCGCATCTTCATAGTGAGAAAAAGCCAATGAAATTCGATTTCTGCCGATTTTTTTCAGACTACCATTTATCACATTTTTAAAATTATTTCTTTTCAAAAAACGGCCAAAAGAAATGGGATGAAGGAATATTTTTTCATTGACTTGTTCACGTTGCACATGAACAACATATGGAGCAGCATCTGATGACTTAAAAGTCAACCTAGCCAACTGAGTTGCAGACTGTGGAGATGTTATTTTATTTTGTACTATGATTGATTCATTAGATGCCTGAGAAGTAGTTTTTTGTGAGGGGTCTGAACCATTCTCGAAATGAGAAATTTCCATCTCCTGATTCTCTAGTGCACAATTGCAATCCTTTTTGCCGCCATTTTTGCGCCTTTTTTTGTTGCAATGTTTGCAAATTTTGGGCCGAGCTGAAACCCTCTTCCTTTTACTATTATTTACTGTTGATACTGAACAATCAGTATCAACACTGGTTTCATTATTCGAAATTGTCACGTAGTGAGCTATGACCGGAGATATCGACCCCCCAGGATCCCCTGGAGGGTCCATATTAGAAGATTTAAAACTTACCAACTATTAATACACACTAAAAGAAACTAACTACTAGAAATATATAAACAAAAAACTAAGTATTTACACAAAAAGATCCCAACAAACTTATTTTAGGAAATTAAAAATTCACTTGGAAAGAAAAAACACGACCGCCGTATTCAAGGTTTCCCGCGCTTTTTTTTCGGAACGGTTGTTCATGAGGATGATGGATTTTTATGGTTTTTTAAAGTCGTTCTTTTTTTGTAGTTTATGGTCTGGTTGCCAAGACCTTTTAGCCATGTCTTTAGTTTACTCACCCTAGTAATGTGATGGAAACTTTACTTACTAGGTTTCCGAGGGTTTTATGAGAAAATACGCAACTTTGTACCACTTGTACACGTTTACGTGCACTTAATATTTATTAGTCCGTGTGGTGCCGGACTAGTCCGTGTGGTGCCGGACTTAAAGAATAGCACCACCCTTATCTCTTCTCATGGGTGTCGTAAAAGGCGACTAAGGGATTCACCAGAGTATGGGCAGCAGCGTTCTCTGAGTATTTAACCAACCAACTGCGATCGCCAACCCGCCTGCCAAGCGTGGCGATTATGGCATATTCCCCCCTTAATTGGGGGAGGCCTATGTCCAGTAGTGGACGTCTTTCGGCTGAAATGATGAATATTTAATAATCGACCATTCTTACACACTAACACTCAAAGAAACAGAAATTGTTTAAAATAATTCAAAATCCACAACAAGGTATTTCCGAATCTTCCCGCCAACCTTTAATGTCGTTCAAATCGGTAAGTACAATCATCCCTTAAAGAGTTGTTAACTAAAAATAACGAACCCATAGTTTTTAGTAGTTTTGCCTTCATATAAAAGAGACATAGAAACACACATAGTTGCATGAATAGCTCCCTGGTCAATGCATTGGTAGGTACCGTTGCGTGTTTCTGACTGCCGTCAATGGCCAGGTCGCGGTGCCTATAACCCTGCGCCCTATCGATCCATATAAGTAGTACAGCAAAAGCCTCTAGACATTTAAACCAGCTTTGGAAAGTCCATCAGTCCTACTTTTGGTATACGTACCTACAGATCAAGGCGATATTGAAACAAAATATTTTACTAAAGTATGTACCTATAAAACCAACCTTACACATTATTTAAAGTCAATTAAAAATTGAACAGTTCATGGAATCCTGACAAAATAAGTACTCGAGAATTTGTCTGCGGGTAACGTTCGTAGCAAAAAGTTTTCCGTAGGTAGATGTGGGTATTTGCCAGTGGCGTGCATTGGCCTACTTCATTTGAATTTAATTGTGGTGTAAGTTATTGTTTTTTTGATGTAGGAAGATTAATTTAGCAATAGTAAGTCTATTTTAAGATAAATAAACATCGTACTCTGAAAAAAAGATAATAACTTACACCACTATCGAATTTGAATGAGGAAGGCAGTAGGTATTGCCTAATTGCCTATATGCAATGCACGCCACTGGTATTTGCCAATTATAGAGATTGCTCCTAAGACTGTTCTTAAGAATGTTTATGTCCGACTGCTCGAGAATGCTCATACAGTAAAATTGTTTTTACGATTATTATTATTATAGGTACTATTGGGGTCTTGAAAAGAAAGCCCTTTTTCTTATTTTTCTTATTTATTGTATTCGGGGAACTGAGGTGACCATCTAGTACAATTTGTGGTTACTAACGTTCTAGGACTCTTAACCGTAACGAGGACCTCTATATTTTGGCAGTGTTTTTGGTTACATTTTCATTATGGGTATGACACATTTTTAATTATTATAATTAATTACAGACTGAAATATAGCAAATTATGCCATATTCTTATGCAGAATTACGTTATCTTTCTAATAAAAATTTACAGGTCAAAGAAAACTTAACTAGAAGGAAAATAAGGCAAAATATGTTACAAAAATTCTACAAAGCGTACGTTTCCTATATGGCTACTTGTTATTTACATAATATATTTGAGTTACAATACTGTGAGATTCCTAGACACCTATTCTAAATTAATACAAATCAATTAAATTAAAAGGAAAACAAATAAAAATAACCTATTTAGAAAATAACTTACTAACTAGATATAGAAAATTAACAAGTACATAAATCGACCTTACATACTATCTTATCTATATTATAATTAACACATTTCACATGCATAATCACTTCACTTTAGTTCACTGGCACTGAGTCTATTGTTCGTCGCCAACAGGTACTATAAAATATTTCAGGGAAATCCGCTAATGTTGCCTAAGATGTAAGAGGCATCTATCCAACTTTAATCCTACTAATACATAGGTACTATAAATATGTGACAGTTTGTGAAGATGTTCGGATCTTTATTACCTAATCACGCTGAAACGGCTGAATGGATTTGGATAAGGCATACAGAAAATGAGATAAAAAAATAGGCAGTAAATTTATCCCGGGAAAATATACAGTTCCTAAGGGATGCGCGATAAGCATTTCTGTGATAAGTCGAATTATATGCGGGCGAAACTGGGGACAAAGTCTAGTACACAATCATATAAATAATCCTATTTTTATAAAAAACTAAAACAACGTCGAAGGAATGTACCGCACTATTGGTATTTAATTTGAAATTAAAACCATGTTTAAGCTCCGTTAGAATTCTAGACGGAGGCATTGAATAAACTAACAAAAAATTTATGATTGCCCATTCAATTCAATTACTCCTTTCACGCTAAACATAAAATAGGCTTCTGACAAACAAGTCGAACAAACCGTGAAATATTGAATATCTAACACACACGGAACTCTAAAAATCGATTAACTTCCTCTAAAAAAGTAACTCGTTAATTAACTGTAAATAAGAAAAAAACTGCGCCTAAAATGTTTATTCATACAACTATTACTTTTTTGCGACATGAGTGTTTAATTCAATTAAGTAACCATTACACCGATGACAGCCAGTGTCAGCGTAGACGCACAAAAAGTTGTCGCGGACGTCGGCCAACCATGAGCAAGCAACCACTGACACATGATACATGACCCGCTTACCTCCATCACTAATAACTCTAATCAGGATAATTGTAATTAATTAATACAGTTAGTTCCAACAAAGAACAACGCAAAAAAATGCGGTTGCTCATCCATACACCCAGGTCCACTAAAAGTCTAAACCGTTATTGGTATGGATGAACACAAGATGAACAGAATTCGCACTCTCTCATGACTTCAAAGAGAAAATCGGACAGACTGACATTTGTACTTGCTATAAAAAGAAAACTTTTTGACTGGTTTAATCTCGATCTCCATAAAACAAATGGACGTGTAAATGTTACGGTGTTCTCCGTGTTTATATACTTTATATGGTCACTACGAAAGTGTAACATGTTTGTGGGTATGTAGGTGGAAAATCCGATGAATAACACATCTATGACTTCTAAACTAGAACAAGTTTGGTGAAGTTCGTGCAGTACGTCTGGGAAATGAGCAATCATAGATGTCATGGAAAAGATACTGTGGTCTCGCGTTACATAATGTTCGTGAACTTCGCTGACACAACTCAAACTTGTCTCGTTTCCAGAAATCAATGTTGTTTGTGATCGCGACCGCTGCCCCTCGGAGGGTGGCACACCCCCGCTCTATAAATCACTGTCCAAATTACGGCGTTTCTATAATATTTGTAATCCGGTGCTGGGCACGCGGCCGTATACAACAATTGATACACCCTACCCTATGCGATCCACAAATTAATTGCTAAACTAGGAAATTTGTTCTCGTTAATATTTTGATAATGTCAAGTCCAACTTTATGTACTTACCTATGTACTAGACTTTGCCAGCGGCTTCGCCCGCGTGTCATTTAGCTTATCATAGAAAGACTTATCGCGCACTCCTCGGTAACTGTTTATTTTCCCGGGATTAAAAGTACCTATCCTGCATTTTAATCCGGGTTATGGTCTATATGTGCCAAATTTAATCCAAATCCGTTTAGCTATTTCAGCGTGATTGAGTAACAAACATTCAAACATCTTTCGCATTTATAATATTAGTAGGATTAAGAAATATCGAAATATGCAGTGTGTGCGTGAACTTAGTATATCAATAATTGCTTGTTGCTTGCCCGATCATTTTCATTTTATTCGTCCGATGAAGTATGAATCTCGCAATAGTTCAAGTAGCGGTAGTACAGGTTGCTAGTTCATCACCTATGAACATCATTACGAACCCGATTTCCCTGCTGGCACGCACGTACACGAACCTAGTATATGTTTTACGCATTAGCATAAATATCTTACGAATGTCAATTATTGAGTTTATGTCCTACGAATAAACTTAAGCGGTGTTATTATCAAGATATTTTAGAATATAGTATAAATAAAGAGGTATTAACGCTAATACCCAATTATAGACTTGCATCGGATCGGTGCACGAATCGGGGAAAGAAGATTAGGTTTCCAACCGCAATCTATAGGGGTGAGAGCTTTCTATCTCGACTCGCGGACAGCGTCATGTGAAATTAAATGAATTGTACGATTACACTGCACTTTCTCGTCACACTAAAAATTATATGCGTTCTCGTGTAATTAAAAAAAGTTTCCGACTGTTTATCGTGGTTTCTCTAACTGAGTATTGTTACTGACATGTTAATTGCATTTGTATTTCGTACAATTTGCGCGATACATACTCTTACAAGTTTTTATTCAAATAGAAGTAGCTAATCAAATTATTCCAAGTGAGCAACTTGTTTCTTTTTTTTCTTTTCGTTATTTGGTACTGTTACTGCCCTAAATATAAAGTTCACAACAATTATGAATGCAAAATATGACCTGCAATACAGAGCATGCGAGGCATGTATGAAAAACTGGCCAGCATCTTGTTACTTATTACACGTCCCAACGACTTCTACTCGATATTGACACGATCAATTATACAGATTACTCCAACGATTACTTACATATTGAATTCCCTATATCTGGCCAATCGTACTCATGTTTACTTCTTTAACATACCATTACTCTCGCGCAAACAAGTTTTTTTTTCTTGTTTCGTAAATTTCCCTTTTCAAATGGTTTTCATCCTGTAGATATGGCGGTGAAAGCTAACATTATTTCCATCCTATTGAAGAAAACTTGTTTACAAGAGCTCGTTTTATTTGCAGATGTTTAAAATAAGTTGATCTCACTCAGTAGTCTAGACGGAGCAGAGAGGGTGCGCTCCCCGGGGGATTGCCAATATTGCAAACCAATAAAGTCATCTTCATTCTATTTTGAACTTCGTCATTCCTTATTTATTATTGTTTTATTGTTGCATAAGCATATTTTGAAGTTGTTAAAATTTATTTCGAAGAGAAAGTGTTTATAAAATATAAATAATATAAATAAAAACTAATGTTTTCTATTAACCAAACATGCAACTGTATGCATATTTTTGTAATTATTTTTAAACAAGTAATAAGGGGAAAGTTTAAATTTTGTTGCTGCAAACAGATAAATCCTAAAAAAGCTGAGGTCTATTGAAAGATCGGGAGAAATCTAGCGAAGTATTGGCAACGATCCAATAAACACAAATAAACAATCACTGGATTAGCCTTACTTTCAATTGAGAAACTAAAATTACTTTTAAGGAGTCCTACTTAACAATTTATCTTAGTTCTCATTATAATGTTAAAGTAACTTTGTATTATATTTATTTGTAGTTTCTGTTCAAAAATATAGCCAGAACTGTACCTATCAGAAATTTTAAACTAAACCAGAAGCTAATGGAAAAAAATTTACAAAGAAAAGTGAAACTAAGCTGTTTATTAAAATATAATTTAAAAATTCTTATTTCGAGCGGTCGAGATATTGAGCTTATTAAACGCACAACAATGTACCGAAGATAATAGTTGTAATATAAATCAATAAAAAACGGGATACGAAGATTTTTTGTACGCACTTCAATATCCATTACCTTAACAAGATGGAACTCGTTTCGTAGAAAGAAAGTATTAATAGAGTATAATATCTGTGATACAATTTCCATTGTTGAGTTTGGCAAAATCGTGAAGTCATCCGCGCGTAAAATTCACTGCTTAACGGTTCAACTTTGACACAGAAGGGTTATGTTATGATGCCCAATACCCAACTATATTGAACGATGATCATGGAGTAATTCTAATCAAACGACTGATAATAATGAAAACTTACATACGTTTGAAAAACCAGATTCATCATTTGCTAGAGCCCTTTCATAATATGTAATTGAAAATATGAAAGTATTTGATAATATTAGTTAAAAACGTTATGGGGATTATCCATCCTGTTATCAATAATATTTGGCAAATCCCCGAGGCCCATAAATACCATACAAATCCGAAAAAGTTAACAATACGTGCCTCTAATCTGCAATCGCTGCATAGCAATGATAAACTTTCGCGAAGTAAGCATTACATATACATATGTTTACTCGGTGTACTATATCATCTGTGTCGTATTATATCATCTGTGTCGGTGTTAACAATAGATTGTACTTAATCAATAAAGATAAGTACGATATCAGAACATAATAAAATGAGACATCATAGATGCTGTGCCCATTGACTTGGATAGTAGCGCGAGGGCGCGCGTGCCCGGTCATCGACCACTACACGTCGCGCAAGTTCACTCGCGCATGGGAAGTAGAAGCTGTTGCGCGCGCGCAAGTGCATGTCGGCGCGTTCAACTGGGTGTCACCGAAGCTTTCATATTTCTAATGGGACTGCGTTTGACTGCAATCTCACCTGATGTTAAGCGATGGTGCGGTCAACGATGGTACATGCTTGCCCAGCAAAAACCTATTCACTCGAGCCTACACAGCCTCTGCTTCAACAGAGCAGCTCATATAGACCTGTGACTACAAATCCGGGATCAAATGTTCAACCATACGCGAAATCCATGTTTTCTGTACAATGCATGTTGCTGTTAGGACTAAGGAAATATTTGCAGTAAATTATATAGTCAGCCCGGCTCAGCAATTATTTGCTGTCAATTTACGAGCATATACATTTCTGAACCGTCTATTTGATAGTTATTTTGTGATCTCCAGGAAGCATTAAATACAAATAAGTTAAATTGCTTGGCTTTGGCTACTTACTTCAGCTCTAAGTCTTTTCGAACTTCGTTTATGGGTTATAAACGATACACCCAAACTTTTTCGTGACAAAAGAAACTTTACTTTTTACGAGGGCAATATACATTTTTAGAACGAAGAAAAGTAATTTCAATATTTCCCCCTACATGTTAAGAAATTCATTTCATTTGGAGCGTGTTCAACGTCAGTAAATCAATGCGAGTGTGTGTAAGTTTGTTTCTTTCTATAAATGCTTAATAAATGCTTACACCTCGCACGTTACCTTCCGGTACATTGATTGAGTAAGAGGAATCGAGTTTTAAACAATCGTTATACATTTCATATTTCTTAAGTCGTTTGGAACTACTCGGTACTCGTCTCTACTGTCTCGGAATACGTAAGCAAGTTAAGAATGAGTCTTGATTGGCAAGCAGTACATCGCTCACACTACATTGGCAGCATTGCACATATTTTATGTCTCGCGTGACAGAATATCAATTCCTTTATAGATTTCCGCATTGAAACTTGTTCGTAGAATTAGCATAATTTTCTTATAATCGGATTTTGTCGTCTTAACACCGTTATTTAACTGTTTCGCATATATAGTGGCAAAATTTAATGACTCTTTTGTAGTATCTGTCTTATTTAAATCAACTTGACGTGACCTGTAGAACAGTTATTATGGTTATTTTGACCATATATCTCTTTTATATTTCTTAATTATGCAAATCATTTCAATGATTTCTTACTAAATCTTATCTGCTACAAATTTTGGTGACATCAACATATTTTTGCATCTTTTTGTTTAAGGCGCTACTAATAGCTAAGTGGCGCCCCAATAAGTAAAAAAATAATTACTCGCTGAGTACATCATTCATCGAAAATTAGTTTTTAACAATAGAAGTAAAGGTACTGTAGTTTAATCAAAATCTATTAACTCTGTAAATTATAGTTCGCTGTAGTTGTAGATGGAAAAATTGCTACTTTTGGCACTCTTTCTATCTATATATAACTACAGCGAACTATATTTTACGGAGTGAATAGTTTCTGATTAAACTAGGTAGAGGTACAGTACCTTTACTTCAATTGGTAAAAACTAATTTTCCATAAATGATGTACTCAGCGAAAATTGTTTTTTTACTGACAGGGGCGCCACTTAACTCTTAATGAGTATTCAAAGGATGAGTAAATTAATAATGTACATCTTGAATTCTTTAAATACGCCAGTAGCTGGCACTTGGAGAGACCAAGTCTCAACAATCTTCAACCAGATAAATTCTTTTAGTTTCTCCTGCAGCCAACAATAATCGGCATAAGCATTCCCTTGAACTTTTTGTGGAATTTACGTAGTTATCGTTTTATTAGTTTTTGTGCGTAAAGTTTCTTGATAACCGAGGTGACCGCAGTGTGCAATATTCTCGTGCGGTTAGCACCCAGCCTGTCTATTGTTCAGGCCGAACGAGTAGAGCCTTTTGTATTGTTAGACCACATCGTAAAACACCATGTTGTTTTGCTATTCAATAATATTCGCGCTTAAAATAGACAGAGCGCGATGCTAGTTGTAATTGTTCGACTCTATTAGGTATACATGTAGTACTTTCCTGTTGCTTTTTATATTTTGGTTTAGCAAGGCGACAGCATTATATATTTGATATTGCAACCTCGACTTTAAATACCACATTTAATAGCAATAGCAATACACACATGGCAAGATTGTATAATGAAAGATCCATCCTGTTAGACAAGCCTATTGATATATTTTCTATGAAATTTGTATCTTACAGACATGTCCTGATGAACTAATGTTGTTTCTCAATGGTATTGTTATTATTACTTTTTTTCTTAACTACATACTTTAACATTGCCTACCTTCTTTTCAAAATTATATACCTAATTGTAATCTCTCTTATAAAATTTATATTCAATGTCATGCATGCCTATAATTTGTATAATCACTATGTAAATTATAATTTTTTGTGTCTTTGTTTTGCATTGTTGTGAATATGCTGTTGGTGTGCTAAATACATCAAAATAAAATAAAATACTAACGCATCTAGTAGTTAACGTTACGTATAAAACTTCGGTTTCGCTCGTGCAAATATAACAGAGGACAATGATTTCAGTGGGGAATGTTGTATTGTGATGTAAAAATATCGAGCATAACTAAATATAGGCAGACTAGACGACTTTAAAATAATAATAAAAAAACCCCCATTATGAACTCTATAGGAAATGAAGATGTTACATGAACGTGGAATTATACGAATATATTCAGTGGATACTCTCAAATTGGCCTATCTATTATGCTAAAGTAACCAAATCAAGGCTAATAGAGAATCGTCAAATGATACAAGAAAACGGAGATTACGTTGTGAAAAATTACCCGAGAATAGGCATGAAAGGAAGGGAAAGAGTAAAATAATACCGCAAAATTGATATATAACAATAAATATCTGGCCATGTCCAATTAACTCTCTGACCAACAGAGAATGGCAATTCCTGGTAAAGAAAACATAATAGTGAATAGGAAGAGAGATGAATAAGAAGCGGCACGAATATCGGAAATGCATTATATATAAGAAGCGCATTGCATTCACCTTCAATTTTAGGTGTGGCTGAATAGATTTAATTCCTAACTTCATGGGAGGAGACTCCTTAGAACCAACATGCTTTTTATGGCATATGATCTACCTATGCAATTAACAAATGTAAATGACATGTCATTTACTGGCGAAATTACCGTCACTATCAAATTTTATAGGTCTTTGTTAAATTTTCTTACAAAACAACAGATTCTTCCCACCGAGCCGGTTCACAAATTACCGTAAAAGTTTACATAAGTGTGATCCACAGTCGCTTTAGCTGTTTATTTTAAAAACATAGTTATAACTATGCATGAATGCTTAGCTACCCATAAAAATGCTGGAGACCACACAATAATCATGGTCCTAATAAAAACGAAACCCATGAATGGACGACTCATTAGGGCCCAGTTTTATGTCGTCATCAAGGAAAACTTGCATCCTTGCTCAACGCATAGCTTCTAGAACAACATTCACTGACAATAATTCACATCTACATACGCATGGAAATTAGAAATGTTATGTATTTTTTAATCCCCTTTAGATGAGGAGAGGAAATAATGCACAAATTGAGGAAGTAAGTCGATCTATTTTACAGTTGACACTAGATTTATAAGCTATCTTTAAAATGAGCCGAATTAACAGTATAATTCTCCTTTCGCGATTCTCATCATCATCATCATTTCAGCCGAAAGACGTCCACTGCTGGACATAGGCCTCCCCCAAGCATCGCCACAACGACCGGTCCTGTGCCTTCCGCATCCAGCGGATTCCCGCGACCTTCACCAGGTCGTCGGTCCACCTTGTGGGGGGCCTACCCACGCTGCGCCTTCCAGTACGCGGTCGCCACTCCAGAACTTTCGCGATTCTAAAATTACTAATTTAATTAACAACGTATAAATTAGCTATTGGTTTGGTGTAATAGGTAATTCTACAGTTACTAATGTACTAATTAACACAAATCATTCCACATTCCACTACTTACTATCTTTATAGAATAGGTAGCAGTGATCGTTTAGGTTTTATTACTAATATTTGTAGCCGTAGATATTAAATCCACAATTCACTCGTGTTTGTGATTTTATCGTCTATCTGTCCCTAAAAACGTACATACAGTATAACGTTAGTAACAGCTATATAATCAGAATGACAAATAGCATCTTCATTCTTCGTACGTAACCCATTCCCGTGTCTGGTAACTACTGCATTATACATTTGCGGTGAAGGTCCGTAAAAGCTTATATATTTATTACCAACCTTCGTCACTGTATTCTTGTCATGTTCCGATGTGTGAATTGCTTTCCTACCTGCTTTCTCAAGGTAATACAGTTATCTTCTTACCGAGTTCAACGTTGTCATCACAATTGTCATATGCCACTAATTGCTGTAAAAACTGAACATGTTTAGGCAACATGTGGTCTCACGAGCAAGTGCTTCTAGCGTTACGCTCTCATGAATGTCGTGATTATGTCGATTTACTCCATTAAAAATAACTACTCACATTTCATTTGGTTTAAAGATAAAAATCTCAGTAGAAGGGTAGGTAATTAAAACAATTAATTATGCGCTGTTAGAACACGTAATGCAATTACACGTCATGGTAATGACGGTAATAGACCGATACAGATCGTTGCAACAGCCTTGCGTTTTTACCTCAGAGAAAACTTTGTTAGGTTGAATAACATTAGTGTAACAGATGTATTTTATTATAATGTCATTATTATTAATGGAGTATTAAAGAGTGATCAAATGCTATTCAACCGTCATTATAGCCATCAAAGGAATGAAAGTTATCTTTCAACTGATTATAATCGTGACATTCAGTGACTTGTTAGTGTCGCTATATTCGCAGATAAACAAATTATTTGCTTTACAACAATAAGTTTTTAACATTAGAAAGGTAAGTTTCTAGATTATTACTGTTTTTAGGCTTTACAAAGAATTTACTTCATAATAACAAAACCGAAATTATAAAGTAACAACTTCCATGAACTGAAGATATTGAAGTAAGTATAGACTTCGAGTGGTTAGTGATTTACTAGGAGATAGATGAGAGAGCTGGGTTCGTGCTTGGGTCATTTACGCCAGCGACGCGGTGAAACCAAATCATACGGCTAAATAAGTTTCGCCGGATAATTGTTAACATTACATACAATCGAAGCAACCGCAATCCGCATGATAGGTTCGGTAACGGACGCGTTTTTGCGTTTGCTCGTTTGGAATCTAACAATGCTTTCTTAAACAAAAAACTGGTTAAGCCAAATTTGGTTGCATAGGAATTGGGTCACGAAATCACTACATTGCAGAGAACACAATGTGTCCGTTAGTAAAGAAAGGTAATTACTTTATTGCTAACAAGACTAACTATACAATTATCAAAAACGAAATAAGTTCTCTGCAAGTAATAGCAATTCGTACGTGATTCGTTGTTATCAAACATTTATCTGTTTACAGAGTGATTCGTTTTTCATATATCCCTGTGAGATAGCTTCACAAAACGATTTTCTCATGAATTATGTAGTAAGTTAGGTACCTAAATAGTAACGTAGGACCGACCCTTCTTCCTTTCTGTATAATTTCATATTCCGGAGTCTGAATAAGTAATGCAACGATTTTGAACCGTTTCATACAATTTTAATTTCGGTCGATATTACATCGTAACATTTATTTAGTTGACATATACCTAATACAAGATGATTTTAAATTCATTAGCAATTCTTTAAGGGATAATTGTACTCATCAAATTGAACAACACAATGAGTACAATTATACCTTAAAGAATTGGTAATTAATTCAAAATCATCCTATATAAGGTCCTACATTATTAATCCGAAATATTTGAAGTGGTGAATCTACTCATCATAACAAACAACATTTACTATGGGACCAACCCTGAAATAGCGAAAAAAATCATTTTTGTTCACATTAATCGACAAAATGTAGGGATCAGTTGTTTTTTTTGGCGATTTTAGGGTTGGTCCCATAGTAAATGTTGTTTGTTATGATGAGTAGATTCACCACTTCAAATATTTCGGATTAATAATGTAGGACCTTATATATTGATTTTTTAACTGTGATGTCATTTTTAGCACCAACTAGAAAACTAAAATAGCTCCTTTTAAGTAGTAAATGCCTAAATGTGGTACGTAATTATTTCTTGTCAGAAATATATCGAGGATGATGTATGAGTGTCGTGGGCAGAGCGGACATCCTAATATAAGCGAAGACAATGTTACAACTAGGAATGTCATAGCAATTTGCAACAATGACATAATACACAAACAAACGAAATGGAACGAATCGTAATCCACTCTTATTAAGGACAAGCTCGCACAGCATTTTGTACTCGCAAGATTTTTTATCGCAATATCTATAACATGGAATCGTATGCAGGTGCCCGAACACGCGAAAAAAAAATCGCGGTGGAAAAACCATCTCAGTGCGCGAATAAAAACAACACGAATACAAATCGCGCGGTTAAAAATATTTGTGTGGGCTTGGCCTAAAACACATTCGTTTCTTCACGCATTAGTGCATACGTGCTCGCTGGTATGAAGGATGTTTCTCCGCCAAGGTCGACATGTTAGTTTATACAAGAATATTGCCCTTGTAACAAGTAAAAATAACCAGCGTGAAATTTAAAAATAACACAAAACCACGAAATACTCCACAAGAGTTTGCAGGTTGAGTGAGGAGCATTCTTGGAAATGTTGAGTACGCTTGACGTGATTAATACGCCTGCGTTATTATGATCATTGTAAATCATCACGAGGGGTACCTTCCCTTGCTATGCAAATGTAAAGCAAATTCGCGGGGTTTATAGTTGTAAAAGCTGCGCTCGTCGACAGGCCGTAACTTTTTACGACGGGGTATAATTTTTCATTATAGTGGCGAACTGGCTTTAGTGGTCTAGGTTCACATTTCTTTTGAACGTTATACATAATAAAGTTGTTGTTTTTAGTTTCTTATAAAGCGTTATACTGACACTATGATCTTAAAATACTTTTCTCAAAGGACAGTCTTCTTATGACAAATCCCACTCCTATAAGAATAAGAATAATTTATTTCGTAAATAAAACTTTTTAACAAAAAATTTAACCGACGAAAACAGAAACTGAAAAGCGAAAAATAACTAATTATGAGTCGGCGCCAAACGAACTTTTAACAAGCAAAGTGCGTGTAAGTTGCAAGTGGCCGAGCGGAGAACGCATTTTTGGAAAGTTATTGTTTATCGTTGAAAATTTCACGTTCTATTTGATGTGACGTTGTTTTTATTATTTATTTAAAGTAATTTAATGATCTTCGTTGATTGGTTGTTTGGCGCCGACTCATAATT
Source organism: Asteroscopus sphinx (assembly GCA_949699075.1). Classification (NCBI taxonomy): domain Eukaryota; kingdom Metazoa; phylum Arthropoda; class Insecta; order Lepidoptera; family Noctuidae; genus Asteroscopus; species Asteroscopus sphinx. Next base: position 12,054,692 of record OX453005.1, read on the forward strand.
AGTTATTTTTCGCTTTTCAGTTTCTGTTTTCGTCGGTTCAATTTTTTGTTAAAAAGTTTTATTTTTCATTTTTTTGTGGTTAAAATCTAACTCCAGGTCTCCATTATGTCGTAGTGTCTAGAACTATATTTATGTGTGTCAAGTTTCAACAGAATCGCTTAACAGGTAAGAATTCAGTGGGTGAACAAACACTCATCCCCTGTTTTACTACCCTTAGGGGTGGATTTTGATTTTGAAATTTAAATGGGACCAACTTCGAGATATACCCTATCCATTAAAAAAGGAATCATCTAAATCGGACCACTCTGTAAAAAGTTACGCGTGATCATACATAAAAAAAATATATATATATATATGCGTCGAATTGAGAACCTCCTCCTTTTTTTCATCGGTTAAAAATACGGGTCCAGACAGATGTATAGAGTCACAGTTAGTTTCCACATATTTTACCATAAGTGGCACGCAAAAAATTAATAACAATAATAATTAAAATCAGATTAGTTTGGCATAAAAGAGTATACAAGGCGCCACTAGTCATACACTAATTCTGGTCAGTCCTCATCGTTTAAATTATTATCGTTTATTTATACCAGAAAGCAACACGTTATAAAATTAACTTTTTGTTCCAGATAGTGCAGGCAGATAACAGAGCGTCATACCTGGGCGCACGTTGTCGGGCCAAGACAGACTGTGGTGTCACTAACTCCCACTGCGAGAGAGGCGTCTGCGCATGTAAACCGTACTACGCGCGAGTTGACAACTCTACGTGCCTTGAATGTAAGTTACTTTTTTATTTTTTAACAATAATCTTCTTTAAAAATATTTCTAGAGCTCCTAGTTTACCTAGCCTGCCAGTAGCTTCGCAGACGTTAAATTGAAATAGCAATAATTTTCTCGGAAAACTTTCTAAGTTTGTGAAAGCTTTATCAAAATCTACCCAGCAATTTCCGATATTAGACAGAAAATACGGGCAGACACAGGTGCGTCTACCAACTTCATATAATGACACTAAGTGCGGGTGATGCGTTGAGTTGAAAGTCCATTTGATCCTTTTTTCCTCCGACAAGGTACGTAATTGACGCACTGGATCGCGGTTTTCATCTCTCATTGGCAATACCTTACCTAATCACTCTCGTGTGGTAAACTCTGTGGTGAGACTAACAAATTACTTTCACTTGGGTGATCAATAGCTATCAAGCAATGGCGGTAGTTTTCATCATAGGACATCATCAGATCAAAAGTATTTTTTGTGTTACCGAAATTCAATTTCGCTTTCCATTAGTAATTTGTAATTTGCGAATATTGTATCATTAAAAATGTTTATTGATTTTAACGATCACGGTATAGGCAAAGTTGGTTCTTTATTCTGCTTTATTCTATTGTGCCATTATAGTGATGCGAGTGACTGAAAAATGGACAAACAATGTGTTATTACTTCCCATTCATATTTAGCTTTCACTGCATTCCGCATAACTATTATAATTCACAAAGATGATCACTTGTATTAATAGCACTTTAACACTGGCAAAAAGACTGTTAGCGCGAATATAAAAAATAACAACATCCTATTTCGTCTAGACTTTATCTAACAAGATTCAACCAATTTCGGTTTGCCAAAAGTGGGGTTCCTCGATACGGAATACAGGCCGATTGGATACGATGCGAACTCAATGCTATCGAACAATATCACAGATCTTTTATTACGATAGTCCGATATCCCACGCTCGCCTCACTTTCTTTGCAACAAAAGTATGGGACCAAATCGGACAACTGGATCATCGGTGGATTACAACTTACAACGGTTCATTCGCCGATTATGTTGCGTTTTACTTCGTATAAGGACCGGTATAGTAAGCCAAATTCGCTTTTATATATTCTGCGATACTTTGACTGATATAACGGACTCTTTATTAACTTTGTTTATCGCGACTTGCAATTGAGTGTCCTGGACAAGATGAATGTTATGCCAGATGTTGATCTGTTATCGTGCCATATTTCTAGAACAAATGATAATTAATGTGCTTATAATGTACTTACTCAGTTTCTGGAAGGCTGATCAATTTGATCTTTTGTCAAATCTACTGTCAGTTCCTATGATTGGTCCGCAAAAATACTAAGAACCAATCACATCGCTTGACCTGAGATTTGACAGTTTTTGGTTGATCAGCCTTTCGGAAACTGGGGGTTAGTCTTCTAAAAAATACTTAACCAATTCTACGATTATTTGATACCCAAATCACTTAGAAACATAGCGAGCGTTTGAGAATAAATCCCGAACGACTTTGAAAATAAAACAATAAGGCTGAAAATAAGTCACCGGCGGCATTTTAGAAGGGTGGAAATACCTGCAATTTTTTTGGTGGTTTCGCATGCATCGTTTTTGTGTCGCACGCGAGGAGAATTTGTTTGTTTACAAATAGATATTAAATATATTTTTTTGTGTTGATTTTTTTATTGATTCGTATTCAGTGTCAGTGGTATAGTTAGCACCTTAAATATGGCACGAATGCAGAGCAACATGTTGTAGAGTGGAATGGACACGGATGCGTTGAGTAACATACTTTGCGGATCAGCGAGTCTAGTCAGGCGGCATTTCAAACTAGGATTGGACTAAGGCCCGCTAAGCTAGACGACCATACTTACTGCGTAATCAATAATCTAAGGGACTTTACTCATGAGTCATGACGCGACGCGATGCGAGCGATATCGCATCGATTGTCGACTCGAGTTGTACGTACGTTCTAATTGATACCAAAAATATTTCCAACAGATTACTAGTTGCGCAACAGAAGTCGCTCATCGATATCCCGAACAGAGAATCGCGTGCAAGTCGAAACAAGTGCCAGTGTTCGCTCGCCCCCGTACATTTATTTGAAATAGGATCGCAATTCGCTGGTCATTAGTAGAACGTACATGTAATTCGATATCGAGCAGATCTGTGAGCGATATCGTCAATCCATGCGATCTTGTCTGAAGACATTTGCGATTTTCGATACATTTTCTTCAAACACAATGTTGTTGCGATATCTGACCGATATCGGCAATCGATGCAATTCTGCGTCGCGTCGCGCCATGATTAAAGTCCCTTAATTTCCCATCTTGTCCTTTCATGGCTTCTAATGTGTGTGTGAAATAAATGGAATTATTTACTTTATTACTTTGGCCTTATAGGTAAGTTGGCTTTACAGTTGCCAGTCTCGTAGCGATCAATGTGTTGGAGTATTATTCAGTATTGTCGTAAAAGACGCCATTTTATTATAGCTAGGTATATTATTTATGAACAGGTACTATTAAATTGTTAGACTTATTATTAGTACTACTTTATTTCACTACCCATTATTGTCTGGTCACCTAGTGGATAATTAATGTTCTGAATAAACGTGTTATTGAAATAACTGAAAACTTCGAGTCATTGTACTCATGTTCCCTACATCTGTGTTCGCATCATAAATCGACAAAATGTAAGGAGCAGCTGATTTTTTTCGCGATTTCAGGGTTGGTCCCAATGTAAAAGGTGTTCAAATTCATGAGTATAATCATCCCTTAAATAATTACTATTGAAATAAAATTCATAATAATCGAATATACTTAATCGATATAGGCTTAGATCAAAACACTGCACCTTACAAAACGAGGAAGTTATTATAGAAAGATAATAAACCTTGGAAAGGGGGGTAACCGTGTGTCGGTTTAGATGCGAGCCGTCAGCTTGTCATCTCAAACTTCCTCGTGGTCAGTGTGCCAAGCGTGAGCAATCATCAGACACAACACGAACAATAACAGAAAGATATAAACCGTTTGATATAGACCGTCCGACTGTCAGCAGAAATAATTGTACCTACTCTTACCTTTCTTCCTTACACGGTCGTAGTCATTATTTAAATAGTTGTGTGTGGACACTGCTTTAGTTTACACTGGTGTGTTTACATAGTAGTTAAATAAAGTAAAATAATTCTTGAGGCTGTAAGCTGTAACATTTGTCAGGAATGATTAATGAAATTGTCTGTTTTCCCGCAATAAGTTGTTTTATTTCATTTTTATCTACGAATCATTTTTGTACAGCATAGGCTCTGTGGCATAGGGGTGCCTCCATCAGTAAAAAAATATTCCTCGCTGAGTATATCATTTATCGAATTAACTCTGTTAAACATAATTCGCAGTAGTTGTAAACAGAAAAAGTGCGAGAAACTGCCACTTTTAGCACTTTTTCTATCGACAACAACAGCGAACTATGTGTAACAGAGTTAATAGATTCTGATTGAACTACAATTCTGTAGAACCAGATTTTCAAAAAATGATGTACTCAACGAGTAATATTTTTTTTACTGATGGGGGCGCCACTGAGCTGTAGGAAGCCAGGAAGCCCGTTAATAATAATCAGAATTTCATTACCACCTGCTTAAACGGTGACGGAAAACATCGTGAGGAAACCTGCACATCTAAGAGTGCTCCATACAGTTCTCGATGGAGTGTAAAGTCCGCCAACCCGCAGTAGGCCGTGGTGGAAGGCTTGAATCCTTCTCATTCTGAGAAGAGGCCCGTACCCAGCAGTGGGACAGTAATGGGCTGACGATGAAGGTCTACGAATCGTTGCAATAAAACTCGAAATTAAAATAAGGCACGATTGAATTCCAAGTTCTGCTTTGGTAATGAGAATTCTTGTAGTATTTTCCAAAGTCCAAACCAATCAGTACAATATTAATTAACTCTACTAGTGACCAAAGATAAAGTGCTTCGGAATTCTCGCCCTGCGGGTACCTGGCATTTACAGCTAGCAGGTCGGTATAGGATGAAATCAAATACATGCGACTAATTTTAAAAAGGTGGTGAATTTTGTCTTCCCATGAAAAATCTTGTTTATAAACTTAGCTATAGCTAAGTTTTTTGTATCAAATACTTTATCTTGATTCTCTTTTTATCTGACTATGACGATACATGTTTTTTTAAAAATGTTGTTCAGTTTCATTGCTGAAGCGAAAAATATTAAAGATGGATTCAATCTTTAAAAATTTCGCTTGTATTTTATTTCATTCGTTATAACCCAAAAACAGGGGCTCGTGGCGAAGTAACAACCGCGCGGATTGTACGATCTGCGCGGTTAAGCTGCACTTGCCGCGGTCAGTCGGTGGATGGGTGACCGTTTCCTTACACATCTAGACCCTCCGTGCCTCGAAGAGCACGTCAGTTTGTCGGTCCCGGTTGTCATACGAATATCTGTGGCAGTCGTTACGGGTAGTCAGAAGCTTAAAAGTCTGACAGTGACAACTGATCTAACTTCCGAATGGGTTGCGGAGGTGTGGTGGCAGTCACTCCGTGTAATATGCTGATGATCAGCCGTATCTGGTTGCCGACCCCAATATAATTGGGAAAAAGCTCGAAGGATGTGATGATAACCTAAAAACAACACATCTGAAATGTATGTGATAATAAACATATAAAGACCTCTAACTGTGCCAATGATGTTACGTTTGTATCGAACGCTCTCCAAAAATAGAACCGCGACTACGGCAGAATATCTACTAAAGTAAGACCTCGAGTATCAATTTTGATTTTTAGTACCTTCGTTATAGTAAAAAATAATAAGATACCTAGTACAGCAAACACAGAAATAAAAAAAAACGTCAATGGAGTCGCGCTGTTTTGATCAAAAGATATTATGATAAAAGTATATGTTTCATTATCATCATAATCAGCCCATTACTGTCCCACTGCTGGGCATGGACCTCTTCTCAGAATGAGAAGGTTAAGGCCTTAGTCCACCACGCTGGCCTAGTACGGGTTGGCGGACTGCACACACCATCGAGAACTGCGTGGAGCACTCTCAGGTGTGCACTGTGCAGGTTTCCTCACGATGTTTTTCTTCACCGTTAAAGCAAGAAGAAAAGTCCGATACATTTAGGTATACGATATGTGCTACGTTTACATGTAGTAAAAAATATTCACGAAGTTTTGCTGCCTGCACCATCTTTATTTGGACCACATCATTTGTTTGGAGCAGCATAAATCGATGTCGAAGCCTGCTAGAGAAATGTTAGAGACAAAAAAAACTAATACCTATAATACCTATTGGCAGAATCTTCTCATCGGCGTCTGTAGTTTAATGTTAATATGACGCCAATAAATCCTCGTCGTCTAAAGCTGAGTGCATGGACGCAACGTGAATATGTCCGTCTCGTTTATTTGCGGTAGGTACCAATTTAAATAAACATGTTGATGATTACGAGAGCGGCCCCGTCGGCAAGCTTCGACTGACTTATCGTCCGGTTTGCCAGCCGTAAATTGGTCCCGCTATCCTTCAAGGGTATAAAATGTAGGGACTTATTCATTTTATTTATTTACTATTACAAGACCTATACATGCCTGTAACTTGCCCGCTTTCATACCAGGTCCTTGCATGTGCCAGCTACAACCATGTCTGGCATGCCCGTACCTTGCAAACAAGTAGCTTGCACAACATATGATTTACTGGCATGCTATATGAGGGAGGGACCGCAGGGGGCTGCGCAACCGGCACGTGTGAACGTATGCGGCAGCTACAGACATGCCAGTGTCACCCAAATCCTCTTCTTCTCCTCTTGGTTTCTCTCATTAATTTAGCAACACATTCTTATGCTAGTTACAATATGACACTATTTAATTCACTTCAAAAGCTTTCCGTTATTGCAAAGACTAGAAAATATGCTGTTAAGGCGTCGGTACCGTGGCTTACTGGCTCGTGTATACTACTTGTCAGTTACAGGCATGCAATTAAGAAAATTGCATGCAGGTTTACTTGCAAATGTATCCACAGTGTGGCAGTAACTTGCATATGCCATAGGTGGCATGCAAGCTACTGCTCCATTTTACAGGCATGTGTATTCCAGCCATTAGCTCTTAAACTACGATTGCTGTTACTTCCGTGTGATCTTTTACCTACACTTTTCGAGGCCAATCGTTCACATTTAGTAAGGTTGCATTTCAGAACCATTTACGATATTTTCTTAGAGCATAGTAGAGAACCCTACTCAACAATTTCACGCATCGATAAGAGCAAGTTTGTAGCTACTGAAAACCACCCGGCTTGTATAGATCATAAAACAACCACAATAGCTATCTAGGACGCACCGAAACAAAACTTCATGAACCTCATGGGTAAAGAAATGCCATTGCGAATGAAGATGGCATCAGATACGCTAACGATTAATGGATTCTCTGTAATAACGGTATGCACAAATGGTGTTTATTACTTTAAACTTGAAGACAAACACATAAATATTTCTACAAGAGCTTGTGAATTTTGTTCACACACTAGGTTTGGCAAGCTCACTTTCAAAGGGCACATTATAGAAAGCGATATAAAAACTTTAGTTCCGCGTGTTACGCGTTTATGGCATTAAATTTCGGTGGAAAATATGACACCTTGTTTCTAAAACACGTCTAGTCACAGTTCATAAGGCCACGAATTTTGGGAAGAACATTGTTGCAAGTAAAAAAGTAGTGAAAGTAATTCTGTAAACTAGAAAAAGATTTAGTTAGTCAATCTACATAATAGATCCCGTACATAAGCAATATACCTAGCTGTAATAAACTGGCGTCTTTTACGACATTGTTGAATAATACTCCAACACATTGATCGCTGCGAGACCGGCAACTTTAAAGTAAGCCAACATATAAGGCCAAAGTAATATGAAGTCGTTTAAAAAGTAAATTATTACATTTATTTAAAATTATTGTTGATACCAGCAACCTCTAAAGATTTCGTATTGGTCTTAAAACAAACTGATTTCAGAATGTCGCTATGATTGCTCGTGTTTCACGCGACATCTTGCCTATTTCACCTATTTGTCGCCTCGTGAATATGCCGCTTTACTCACTAAAATGTGGGAACACGTACCAAGCCGTGTGTGGGTACCATGTCAAAGCATGTAAGCATGACATACAGTTTTTCTGCGCAGCACAAACGCCCATTTTGCATCCATTAACCCAGTTATGCATAGCTAACAAGCGTGCAATTTCTTACGATGTAAGTATCGTAATTTTTATGATATATATCTTAAAATACTTGCAATTGGTTTTTTGATTTATGTGGTTTTAATTTGTAGAGGTTTAGGCGAACTCACACTTCTGTAATTTTTCATGTTATTTCATAGGTACCTACTTGATTGATCATTGATTGGACATAATATACAGCACATACATACATATTTCGTACTTCCCTTTATCCATACTCAGTCCTTCATTGTGAAAGACGTAAAAGCTTCTAAAAGTATCTTATATAGCTGTAGTTACGTCTGTGGTAATAGCAGTCTTATCTAACATCAAAATTTTCACTCAAGTTAAAACAATTACTTTACACAACATCAACATAATTTCTCCGTAATTTTTTTGTTTTGGTTTTTTCATTGTCTGATGCAGTTACTCCATTTTCTTTTCGCATTGTTCTGAAGATTTCATTGCTTTCCGAATTACTGCTTTCTTTTTTTACAAGATACTGCACTTATGTTATTTTAATGTATCATACGATATCTAAGGTCCATCACTATGAATTTGGACCGGTTGTGGATATCCTGCCCACATACATGAAACCACATGATTTTCTATAAGTACACACGTTTAGTTCTACACCCACGTGAAATATAATTGTGACTATCTCTGAATGTTTCCGTACAATATACAAAGAAGGTGATTTAGGGCGCCTATGACTAGACAACCGTTATGAAGATAGACTTACCTCCTATATAAGGCTAGAACCTATCCGCCCATAGATATATCCGCCTGTCGCCTTCCCGCTGTTACTTATCTGGAAAGATCCGTCTATGTATCAATTTTGGATGTGAATTACTGAATGAATGAATAGACAGCTAATGACACCGTTTCATTCACACTACGTTCATCAAACGTATCGAATCGACCTTGACTTTGTATAACAAGATTATAATCTTCGGATTGGAAATCGAAAAGTCACGCACATGTACACTCTTTTCACGGTTGTCAGTGCCGTGCCAAATCTAATAAATGTAAGTATTCTTTGTGGTCTTCGTTTTGAGATTAATGTGTCAGACGTCGTAGATCGTAATCGAGATAAATATAAAAGAATTATAATTGTAACAGGCCTTTTGCAAGCCATTCAGAGACGTCGCTTCAAGTACTCGCTAAAAGCAAACGCGTGTAAATAATGTTTAATGATTTACCATAATCATCATTATAACTGGCTTTTAAATTGGTGACACGTACGTTTATTAATTGATTTAAATGCTAAAGTCCGTGTGTTTACCTTCACTTTAATGGAGTTACGTCGGAACTAATCAATAATGAACAAAGTGAAATGATGTTTAGATGAGAAAAAATATCCACCTTCCAAAATAATGCGAATGCGTGATAAATAGATTTCGCGTATTAATCAATGAATGGGGCGACGAAATGTTATCATTAATAAAGATATCGATCGCTAGTTAATAAATCTCTCATGTTTATTCTAGTGTTAATAGCAGCTAGCTACCTCTGATATTCTTGTAAACTGCCGCTCGCATACCAAGCGGTTTGTTGGTGTGACTCTATTATTTATCGTTTAAGCGTTTGAAAGTCGTGTTATGCATAAACATGTTGCTTCTACGAATGAAATTCTGTTTTATCATTTTGTAAATCTAAATATACATACATACATATTATCACGCCCATCCCATTCCGATCGGGATAGACAAAGACTATGGATTTCCCCATACTATATATACTGACACACCTCTTTCGCTTCCTCTACGTTCATCAATCAATCTGCTTACATTTTCGTAGAATTTCTAAAGTACTGACTGACCTGACCTTGTTACTACAGTATTGTTTATGACATAGTAACATAAGTATATGTACATTGGATGCAAATTGTCGGCCACACCCGTATAAACGGACCAACGGTGAACTTGAAATCAAATAGGGTCGCACACGCCTCCAGGTCATGCACCCGTCACTTAGTGCAGTGTCACCATAGAGATTAGCATACATAGAATGGGCAACCTAGAAATTAGATTGCAATTCGTAACACTTCATCTCGTTAAGAGAGACTTGCTCTCTAGACAGAATAATTCTCGTCATCCTGAAACGAAGGCACACGTTTCAATCGTCACTTTGCGTCCACCTCTATCTACATATAAAAGTCTCATTTGACATCGGCTTGCCATTTTTATGACTGTCTCTTTTATTCCTTAAAAAGTATAATAATGCTCCTCCAGTCTATTAACTAGACTAGCATTTCTATTTTTTTCTCTTAATCTGGTAACATTTTTCGCAACAGATTCGGATTGATGTGACTGTGTGTGATAATATTTAAATCACGATCTCGTTGGTGATAGCATTATTCACAATACTTTTATTACGTCTTTCAGAAACCACTTTTAAAAAGCATTTAATTTGTTTAGAAAGTAAAGAGAACTTTTCACAATAGTGGAGTAACTATCGTCGTGACGTAAAATTGTTATCTTTTACGAAGATCATAGTCTTGCAGATATCCAATTTTATAAATTTTTGAAAGCATTTTAATTATGTATGCGTAATGATCTGTTATCGCGTTTTCTTTTTTCGGAGAAATATCTGTAGTCTTATTGTTTTTTTTTTGTTTCAGCAACTCTATTGGGATCAGAATGCTCGGTATCTGAGCAGTGTACCTTGAAGGTGGCCTACAGTGCCTGTCTCGAAGGGGTCTGCCGATGTACCGACGGACATCTTCAGTTCAGGAAACACACTTGTCTCTCACGTAAGCTAAATTACAGGATTATCTGAATAAAAAAAACTGGCGAAGTGTGGGTGTACTATACACCTTTGCCTACCACTTCTGGGAAATGCAGGCGTGATGTAATGTTATCATATGTTTAAAAAAAATGTGAAAGTACACTATTTTAAAAAAATAATTCTAAAATCTTTAAAATTTTACTGAACACGTATATATGTATTAATTTTAAAAATACTCTGACTCCGGAAATCCATTACATGTGACATATTAATTTATTATTATTATTTACACTGCTGCCTGGCTGTACCAGCTACAGTTTTAAAACAGAACTAGGAATAATAAGAATTTTACTGGAAATACAGCCACCAGCGATCTGATTACAATCAAACACAATTGGCGACTTGACGATTTCTGCGCCTGCGCCGTCAAATAAATTACTTTTCTATTTCCCAATGCTAATTCTTAAACGACGTGAAACGGTTAAAGGAAAATGCTTAGCATTGTTTTTTTGTGTTACACTCCTACTTAATGGCTGTTTAACAAGCGTAGCCGGGCTATCAATAAATTTTTCATAGGAAAGGTGTCAATTATGTCACAAGCCGGTAGTGTAAACATTTTCTTTATAAATTCCTACAATTGAACAGAAAAACATTTCGGCGACAATTTTGTTTTTCCTTATCAATTAGTTTTTCATAGGAAAGTGTACTTCATAGCACTCATAACTAATAAACCGCTAGTGTATTTTTTTTAACGATTTAAATTGTGGAAAGAAAAAATTGCTCACGAGCAGGATTCGAACCTTTAAACTGCTTTAAACCTTATACGACTTTAAATTAACTGTAAAATTAGTCGAGTCGGTTAAGAAACACTGTTTCTTAATAAGATATCGCTGACGTTACCCAAAGACGTACAAAAAGTGGAGGTTAATTTCGATACCACTAGCAGTGTTCACAGTAGCTTAGTGGCTAAAAAGCACTTGCGTACTGAGCCAGGAGTCGCAGATTCGAATCCTGCTCGTGTGCGTGATTTTTTCCTTCCACAATTTAAATCGTTAAATTTCGCTTCGCATGCGTAAATGCGTTAAAAATAATAAAATAAGTTTGTATGGGACAACGAATCTATTTCATTCAAGCTTTCTTGTGATTGATTATCAATACTCCTTAGTGATTTAAAAATAATAAAATGACATTTTATTTTGACACATGTTTGAAAAACATTTTGGTGAGTTTGTTCTACGCCTAGGCTCTGATTACAGCTTCGAGCTGGTTATTTTCATTATTAAGTGCCTATAATTGTATAAAAATATGTATATTTCAATAGCAATTTTGTTTTTCATTATCAATTCGTTTTTTTTCATAGGAGAAGTGTCATATATATGAAATAGTACCTACTTATAATAATTGAATAGAAAAATATTTCGAGGGCAATTTTTTTTTTCATACGTTTTCGCGTAATTAAGAAGACGACTAAATGTGAATTTTAATTGAGAATTTAAGTATACCTAAGGGTACGGTAGCTTTTCTCTTACTAGATTATGGATTTTCCTACCAAGAGACCATTTTGGATATCTCTAAATAATATAAGGGAAACTTGTCACTTAGCACTTGTCTTCGAATACAACATATGTCACTATATACTTCTACCACCATAATACCAATAAGCATGGTGTTTACGGCATCCGCCACTTCCCTCAATATTGATCGTCTATGCTGCGTACGGGGAAGTCCCATGTTAAGCGACAAACAAACAAACTCAAGTTTCGTTATAGAGTTCTACTGATATGAAAGAATGCTTGTTAAACTTTATCAAAATCACTAAAACAGTAGTAGATACCTATTAGGTAATAAAGATATCGATTATGTACCTATATTAAATTACAGTAACATTATTTCAATTGCCTTATCGATTCTTCTAACAGAGTTAACAATATGCCGATACAACTTTCAATTTCAACCGGTGTTCCAATATCTGCTACAAAATTATACTAGTCACGGTTAAAGTTACTGTATTGGATCATAACGAATAAGCCGTGAAATTCTTTGAATTGGCTCGAGGAAAGTACAGATTACAACGTCAGCCATAAATTTGACCTCCATTCTACCCGAATTCTCGACCTAATTGAAAAACTGTCTCTAATTCTCATTAATTTATTCGTAGTACGTACCTGATTCTGCTAATTCATTATTTATTACCATTGTTTATTAGATCGTAAATATTATTAACACTGCTTAGTGAACCTAAACTGTAACCAGGAACACTATTTAGTACAAATTCTAAGTAAAAACAAATGCAAGAGCAAGACGCTAGACAGCTACTTCCTTATTACAAAAGCTTAGACTAAGTTTAGATCCTTGTTTAAACCTGGTTTAAACGTCAAACTCCATACATAAAAAGGTGTTTAAGCTTGGCTTAAGCAAAACCTATTATTAAACCCGGTTTTGTAATAAGGAGGCTAATGTTTTATAACAACTATTAAATAAACTGGGGCCTTTGGTTTGATTTCTGAACCAAATCGAGCCTAATGTCAATTCCTTAGAGATTTTACTGTCAGTCTAGGAATTGACACTAGCTCGATTTGGTTCAGAACTAAAACCAGTCGGGAGAAGGACCCCTAACATACTTACACAAATACCGTAATTTTCTATATAAGGGTTCGCGACGTCACATTTAGTAAAAGCCCAATAAAACTTGATAGCAGTTGCTTAAGTCCCCTTTTCGCTCTTCAGTGGTTTAGATGCTTTAACAGACCTTATTTCCGCGATTTATCGTAAGAGCTCTGTGAGAAAAATGAAGTAAGTAATTGTTCTGTCAAACCCACCAGCGTCTGCTCATGTGAACCATGCTTATTACCACACATAATGCCAGTATTGTAACCTTACTGTGAGAACTCCTAAGTATAGCTTTATAAATTCTTTACGTGCCAAGATGCCACAGTAAAGATATGTAGATAAAGAATCTAGAACACGAATTAAGCTGACATTGTAATTTCTGACCTTGTTACCTCTAACCGTATGAATATCCACATAAATATTAATCAAACATATTATGGACGATGAAAGGTGGAATATGTTTCACTATAAGTACCTCTATCTTGATTCGCAAAAAGGTTACAAGTTCAAATCAAAACAGCGCGCAACAAATCATGAAATTATTTTGCGCACTCCACTGGGTACTAGAAACAGTTATACAAAACAGAATGATTGACGTAGTAATACTTGTAATTTCTAACAAAATTGATTTAATAAAAATATGGATACCTAGACTAAAATAATAACGGCTCATGAAAAGTAACGACTCAGTCATAGATAGGAGTAGGTCGACAAATAGTTACCGCTGTTGCGTGCCGCGCTATACTATTCCTGATTAACATATAATAGCCAATCAAATTACCATTTGTGATTTTACATTCACAACACTTAATCAAATTGTGGTCATTATATATTTAACAGGTATAGGAAAACAATATAACTATTTAAATTATTTACATTGATGTAATAGAGTACAACAAACTTTTCAATGACAATACACCTCGATCAACATTGTTGATCAAAGATAATTCAATACCGCTTCGACACATAAAAATGAAGTTAAAACTGTATCTATCCTATTATTAGAGCATGTAATGGTAGACTGTATGGCTAGCCTCAGGAAAATTGCCATGAACCACTCATTGCATCAGCAGTCACGAAGTAGACAAATACCTAGGTGTATTTTATTCAACGACCAATTTACGTGAGCCAATTTAGCGTAAAACCTTTAAAAAACTGCATTTGATAGTTACGTATTTTTATCTCGTTATTTCAGCTGCACCACCCGGTCACGTTTGCTACAGCAATGAACATTGCAGGTTATGGGACAAGGAGAGTCGTTGCGAGTTTGTCATACTCAATCTTTTTGGAAGATGTGCATGTAACAGCTATTTCAAGCAAATCGGGGACAAATGTGTAGCCCAAAAAATACCGCCATATGCTGCCGAAGCTGTGGTAGCAGAACCAGACGCTGTCGTTGCTCCTGCAAACGGAACAATGTCTTACAAAGATCCTAGTCCAACAGTTCAATTAACCTCAAGTCCAGACAATTATTTTGGATCCCCTGTCTCAGTAATCAGTTCGGACGATATTCAGCCAAGCAAATTACCTACGTACACAAATAAAAACGATGTCTTTAGTACTCACGAAGACAGCCCCTTGATGCAAGCTGTCATGAAAGTACCGAGTGCAGAACCAACGAAGCGTTTACCCGTTTCTAATAGAAAAGACGGCGAGCCGAATGATACGATAAGGGTAGATGAGATGACGGCTAATTTGCATGCAAATGATCAACCAATTTATAGGGTTGTAACACAACCTTCTGTGGAAAAGAAAACTAACAAGAAAGGCGGTATTTCAAAGGAACAAGTTAATTCTGGTGGCAAACCTCACAAGGGTGGACATCAAAAGAAGTCATCTCTCAAAGGTATAACATTTTCTGAGACCAAAAATTTATGTTGCATTAAATTGACTTTCGAAATTGAAAAAATATTATTAATCACCGATTATACGGTGAGACATGATATAGTACCTGCCAAAAAGTATACAGGATGTTCCATAGCTATCCTAAATGAAGGGATGGTAGGTACTTTAAATATTGAAAATCGGAAATTTCACTTGAAGAAGACTTCATTTTATTTTTTAAAGCAATTAATACTGCATTTATGGAATTATGAGTCAAAAATGTCTTCAATGAGCCGGAAATCGAACCTTTTAGTACCTATGGCAAAAAATATAATTCTGTATTCGCCACGAATCGATAAGGATTCAATCACTCCAACAAATATTGTATCCTAATTAGTATTTTTATAGTGTAGTATGGTGAAACGAGTTAAAGGCCCACCTGATGTTAAGCGGTTACCTTTGCCCATAACAACTTTGCTGTTATTGGTATTGTTACAACCTAGGCTGTTGCCTAGGTGGTTGTTGTTGATTGAAGGAAGACAACGAAATCTAACCTTGCCTAGGTACATTTCAATAAACTGATACCAAGGCAGCAAATTTTACTCAAATAAGTTTTTGTTGAAATATCTATTTTTGAAGACAAGTTTTTTTTATAAGACACGGATTTGGTACTGTAACCTAAACTCGGTGTGTCAACGGTAACTACAGCAGAGATCTTGTGACCACCTTCCGGCTCCATCATCAGATCAGCTCCTAAACACCATAATATTGCATTGTCATCGGGTTTACATATGTGTACCAAATTTCAGCCAATTATGATAATATGATCTGGTTTAAATTTGGCTTGCAAAATTTGACGTAAAGCAACTAACAAACATTGCAAGTTAAATAAAAGCTTATAAAAACATCTTATTTTATTTGTTGTTTGTCCATATTTCATAGACATCCTTTAATTTTAGACACTATATTTGTGGGACAGATTTTATCCTTATTATTGACCCTATGAAGATATATCAACAAAAGGCATAAAATACTTTCTTGGTACTTCTTTGCGATTTGATATTCGATAGTTCGATTCTCAGCTCAGGCAAGATATTTTTAATAATCTGTAAATGTAGATTTTTTCTTATTTTTTTTTCATGTCGGTCACAGGACACAAATATTTATGTGATGAAACATGAGTGTTTGACCAACAGACAACAGACCAACAGGTCTGGGTGTTTCTTATTTATTATAAGTATGTATAGGTATACAAAAAAAAGCATGTAAGTATTATATCCATTGTCTGGTACCCATAGTACAAGCTCTGCTTAGTTTACGACTAAACTGTGCTGTGTAAAATGTCCCAAATATTTATTATGTTTTATATAAAATACAAGTCTCCTTTAAGAAAATTGTTATGTTTCCAATATTCAATAAAAGTACTTTCCCTCCACGAAGCAATAGCGATGAGCGATGATATCCTGTTTAAGTACTATCTTTGTAAAATCCATGTTTCTAGCAAACAAAAATCTTTACCTTCAACCGATTATTTTCAGACAAGCATCGTATTCGTACGGATACACCAGTTTACGACCTTGGCCCCGCATCTCTGGGCATGCCGTGCATCACAGATCCGCAATGCCAACAGGTGGACCCTTACACGCGATGCCTCAATAAGAAATGTGATTGCACGTATCGAACAAATTCAACTTCAGCTTGCTCAGCTCGTAACAGAGGCTGCTTGCCGAACACGTTCCAAGTAAGTATAAAGTTTTCTTAAAGCGACGCAACGGACGTGGTATATGCGTACGAATGTAACTTATTTGTAATTTCTTCTAAATCTGCTGTTCAGATTGACGAAAGGTTTTGCTAGGTAGTTTGTTTTTTACCTCAGATAATATAATACTGTACTAGGTTTTTATTTTCCAAATTTTATTTATATTTGAATATAATGAAAGAAATAAATAAATAACTACACATTTTTACTATTATACACTTAATCTGTTAAAAAAATACACAACGTGCAATTGAAATAACTGAAAACCTCTTAAGGGGTTATTGTACTCATCAGTATGAACAACTTTTACAATGGGAACAAACCTGAAATCTTGAAAAAAAAACAGTTGCTCTATACATTTATGTTCGCATAACTTGACAAAATGTAGTGAACACTATTTTCTTTCGTGATTTCAGGGTTGGTCCCATAGTAAAAGTTGTATTATTGATGAGTACAATGAACCCTTAAGAGGTCTTCAGTTATTTTAATTACACGTAGTATAGTTTGTGGTTTTTTTTTTGTAATTTTCTTTGAACCGTTAAAATTTTTCCCGAGGATTCAACATAACAGGATTCCTTTGTTGAGCTTTTCTTCATAATAAGTACTTACCTATTACTTTAGAGTATTAAGATCCGTTTAAAAACACCTAAAATACATATCAAAAATAAATATCCAAACTCAAGTCTGGTAGAAAATTTTCACCAAACAATGAAAAACTAATGAAAAAATGGTTTTAAAAACGGCTTCTTGATTATGATTTTTATATCTTTACGTGTTGTTGTTTTTCTAGTGCCGGTCAACTGGTACTTGTATAAGTTGGTACTTCGTGTGCGATGGTCGCAAGGATTGCCCAGACGGTTCTGATGAAAAGTGTCAAGGTACTGGTAAAGGTTCGTACACTCCGCACATTTAATCTTTTACGCACATCTTTTATCTTCATTGATCGGTCTCATCTCCATTTCATACTCATTTTCTATAATAACCTTGGTTTGGTTGGACTAATGTTTCTAATAAATAAATCGAAGGGAATTATTAACTAAATAAGTGGCATCTGTATAATTTTTTTGATTATTCCTTAGCAATTGTTTTGGACAAGTCTAATAGTAGTAGAGATCCTTTGTGAAAGAGCTCCGTCCGGGGAAGTGCTACCACGGTACCACCAGAAGTAGGTACCTACTTCTCCGCCAAATAGTAATGCTTGCATTGCTGTGTTTCGGTCTGAAGGGTACGGGTGCCGGTGAAATTACAATCACATGAGACTTTCCATCTTCATGTGTCAGTTTGAAGAACCGTCTTGCGGTACCATTTAGGCAACAGCCTAGGTGGTATTGAAGTTGTTATGGGCAAAGGTAACCGCTTAACATCAGGTGGGCCTTTAGCTCGTTTCGCCATCCTATACTATAAAAAAAACAAAAAAAAAACCCTTGGAATTTAGCTTCTACTGCAAAGAACAACAAAAAATCTCGAAAATAACCAAATGAGAGTCGGACTCGCACTCTAAGAGCTACGTACTATCACACTTTCTTATTAATTTTTGTATTTGCCATGAAGCCACATTAACACATATTCTGTGAAAATTTCAACTGACGGTTAAGGTTACGGTAATACGGTTAAAAAGGTAAAGACCTGTGACAGACAGACGAATAGACGGACGTATGGACAGACGGGGGTAAGGAACCCTAAAATCGTGTTTATATTTTCTATTATCATCTTCATCCACATTCATGATACACTGAAAAAAAGTTTGTTTAAATGCCAAACTTTAACAACCTGTACCTAACTCAAAAAAGTGGCTACAATAACTAAACTAAACAATTTTTTTTTGTTATTTATAGGTCAGTTTTGTTAAATTAAATTAACTTTAATAACGCCTTACAATTTTTTTTGTTAAGGTTAATGCTACAGGGTAGCCCGCGAAATTTAAAATTTCTTGCGTTTTTTGCAAATTGTAGCTTTATTTCGCGTTGTATATCAATCAACATATGATTCGCGGTAGTAATAACAATATATCTACTGAATAATACTCATAAAATATATAAACCTAGCTTTATAAGCTCTACAAGCTCGAAAATCGATAATTTGATCGTAAATTAATAGTATCAAGCTTGTACAGTTTATAAAGCAAGTTTAATATTTTTTATGAGTATTATTCAGTGGATATATTGTTATTACTGCCGCGAATCATATATCGACCGATATACAACGCGAAATAGAGCCACAATTAGCAAAAAACGCAAGAAATTTTGAATTTCGCGGGCTACCCTGTAGCATTCACCTTAAGCTCCAATATTTTTTTCAGTATTCCCTTCATTTTGGCCTTCATTCATTCATGGAATATACCCATTTACAACAATCCAAAGTTTTTGAGATATAAGCTTCATTCGCAGAACTAACAGGGGAGCGGTGTCCATCAAATTCGTTCAGATGTGGAGGCCCCGGTTCACCGTGTGTGTCTCGAGCGTCAAGGTGTGATGGTACTCCTCAGTGTCCAGGTGGAGAAGACGAGAAGAACTGCAGGACTACTCGACGAAAGGGGTAAGTTCTTTACGTTATATCCTCTAGTTTGTCCAAACGTCTACGTCCGTGGCGACGCGTGACGTCTATTGTTTCAAGTTGAACACTTAAGATACACCTATCACTAAGGTCCCGTCTAAATTTAGGTATATTTAAATAAAAAAACAATTACAATTTGCACATATCGGTAACTTCATCACATACGGTAGATAAAATCCTTAATAATCGAATCAGTGTTAAAAATATTATTAGAATTTTTGCCTAAACCTGGAAATAAGCTGTGTTTTTCGCGGACATTGCACTCCTATCCGAAGTAAAGGGTTGCTATCGGTAGGATGCCTTAGGTTAGTAAACAGATCGGATAATCTAGAAGTTTAAGTGCTAATAGGAATTTTGTTATTAAGAATCTCGTTAACGATGGTAGCCTTCCTTCGAGACTCCTCACTGCGTCAAAGAATCGAAAATTACTGCGTTCTTAAAATTACTGTGGGATCGTATTCTAGCGTCGTTGAACTTTAATAATAAACCCATTCCAAAACATATTTTGAGCATAACATTTAATTATCATAAAAAATTAATGCTCGCTTTGCTAATTTTTAATAACAAAAACTCGCTTCTTCAGATGTCCACGTCATACGTTCCGCTGTGGTTCAGGGGAGTGTCTACCTGAATATGAATTCTGCAATGCCATAATTTCATGCAAAGATGCCTCCGACGAACCTCCACACCTATGCAATGAACAGTCAAGGTAAGGATGCATTTACATTCACATAACTGATTTTATAGTCCCGTCTTACGGTAACTACAATCACTTACAACGATACGAAATGAAAGACACCGTAATCGTTTTGTTTTATTACACACTTGCCATTTTACTTTGGAGCTCTGACAAATGCGCTAACAGTATCGTTGACTCATCCAGTTTGTGTTGTAGCTTTAGGCGTCGCACAACAAACTTAAGGTTTAGCCACGTAATGACCACAGAGTACGGGCGCAACGATTTCAAATTAAAATATCCCTTATACGTAAAAGATTAGAGACAATGGAGACTATGACGTGAGAATGGACGTCCACCCTTCCCCGTCCGGTTAAGCAGTTAGGGTATCCATTTTGGGTACCACTACCAATTCTGCGAGAGTCCATTCGAAAAAAAAAAAAAAAAGTCCACCCTTCCGCAACTCGTCAATGAATGTAAGAAAGAAAGAAGAATGAAAAAACTTTTATATAACACAGGACAGTGACAACACAAAATACACATCAAAATTAAAAAAATAAGGCTTAAATAAACATGAGTTGCTATCGGTGTCGAGCATGCAAATGCCATAAGGATCACCAACTCAGCATGTGCTGAGCGTGAAACACCCAATGTGCTCCCGTATCTAGTATCTTTTAATCTTAAAAGGATTATTTTAAATTGAAGTTGTTGCACCCATCCCATGCCCGTCCTAATGTGGGTAGACCTTTATAAACTGTTGGGTGTATTTACCATTGCATTTCGTAATCACACCACGTGCGACCTGTAACGGTGTTTGTCCAAATATTTGACCTTAGCTTATGGTAGTAGTTGACACGTATCGCGTATTCCGTGTGTATTCAGATGGCGTGCGGCTGACTTTTGTCCGTTCCGCTGCGGGAACGGCCGCTGCAGGAGTACTGCCGTGGCGTGCTCGGGGCGCGATGGGTGCGGGGACAACAGCGACGAAATAGCCTGCAGTGTCTGTAGTAAGTTACATAGACAACGTGTTATTGAAATAACTGAAAATACTCATCAGTATGAACAGCTTTTACAATGGAACCATAGAGGTAAAGTTCTTCCGTGCTATGGAACTATATGGAACTATGAAAAAAAAACACCTGATCCCTACATTTTGTCGATTTGTGTGAACACAAATCAGCAGATTTTTTCGCGATTTCAGGGTTGGTCCCATAGTTGTTCATAACGATGAGTGCAATGACCCCTTAAGTGGTTTAGTATAAACTAAGAATAAGGTTGTATATAGAAAGGAAGAAAGAAAAATATTTATATTTGCGTTTCGACTGACACTCAAATACACCAAAAAAATAAACAAAAACAATTATTAAAATAGGAACACAGCATCAAAAAGCGTGGTAAGATCTCAGATTAATAACTAAAGTAGTTATTAATCTGAGGGTAAGATCATAGAAGTAAACAAAGTCTTTGGGTATGATATAAGCGTCACATCCGCGTAAAACTCAAAACGCAAGCATATTGCTGTGCCACATGCACGCAGGAACAGAGCCACAGCACTGGTTTTCAGCGACAGCCGGCGTCGATAAAATAACGTATAATATCGTCATGATATTAGGCCGTAAACCCTATTTCACCAATGGGATTTAACGAGTCAATTCATCGTTTCTCTTGACCTCTCTTATGACATCGCTGCAATGACAGAGTAACACAAAAAATATACTAATAAACTTCTAATAAAATATAAATAATCTTAGATGGTGTATGAATCAAAACGCGTCTGATAAGCACAATTTAGTTGTTCGAGAATTATTATTATACCTATATCAACGAGACAGGCTTGAGTAAAGTGAGCTCAAAAAACAACAATGCAATTTTACTATCAAAAATGTGTGCAAAAAACAACCGCTTAAAACTTGGCTAATCATGCGGTGACGACCAAAGCATAAATAGTTGGAATCCATTTGAAATATCAAAACACAATACTTCTTGTGCATAACTTAATGATTTCTGACAGGAACTGTTAGCTGACCACTTGACCAAACATGTGGAATATGACCGGCGCTTTCTGCATATCGTCGATTCGTCACGATAACTGATGCCGTTACGTGAACAATAGTGTTCAAACAATACAGCAACAAACGGCATCATAACGTTTTGCCGTCCCCATCGAACGGCATAACAATATCATAATTAAATTATCGCTTGTTTATTTCGCAGAATGTCCAGCCCCGCCGCAGCCTTGAACGCCATTGCTCCTGAAGAGACGATTCGAAGTGGAACATCCATTGCTGGATCTCAACGCTCAAAATTTTGTGTAAACAGTAAAACATTACTGCTTAGTGCTTCATTGCGATATTAATTTTTTAGGCAAAACAAAATTTAGTATAGGTATACATATTTTAATAAATTTTCCGACTCGTTGCTCACATTTGATATTTTAGAACTGTCCACTCAATCTTTATATAGGCGGTATGAACAAAGTGCAGAAAATAATAATTTGAAACTTGAGGAATATAGTATATGTAATGTTTTATTGTTCGACGAAAAATTAAAACATTAAAATTAAAAAAATGTAATTAAATTTTATTAAAACACTATTTATTTCGGCTCATTTTCAATGCAATATCAGCTTACGTGTACATACACTTTTAAGAATATTATCTCAATTTTAATACAGTTTTGGGTAAGAATTTTAACACCGGTATTCAAAGTTTCTTCGAATATTTAATTGCTCATAGGTATTGCAGAATACGGTTTATATGAACTCTAGTTTAAGTATAATATTTAAGCCACGTGTAAAACAAGACTGAAGAGTGATAATAACCCATGAATATTATCCACTTGTGAATTAGACGTAGTAAATCAGAAACTTAAAGTAAAGTAGGTACTGCTTATAGCCCGCTCAAAATGGTTGTAAATATTTTTTTTTTTCGAATTCATTTGTTTGGCACAGACATCTTATTTTCGTATTCCACAGACTATAAAAACGTATAATTAAGATTTTATATTTAAGTTTCTTGTGTTTTGTGTGAATTTACCTGGCTAAACGCAGTCAAGTGTAACTTATTGTAGATAATATAGTGTGGTTATGTGTGTGAATGTGATAAGTAATGTATTTATTAAATTAATTTCAATATAAAATTTGTATTTTATTATACACTAATGACTGATACTTACTTTCCTATTTGCGTTGACTACGCAAAATATATAATAGTTCCGTATGGTGCCGGACGTAAAGAATTGCACCACCCTATACTTCTCAATTCACATGGGTGTCGTAAAAGGAAAATGGAAAATGCAAACAACAGTAAAGTAACGACATCTACAGGAAACCACTGAATGTATTCAACTTAACTCTCGCTTAGCGTTAACCAACTCTTTGTTAAGTCTGTAAAGTAGATTTCCGTTTCAGTAAAGACCATTCCAGTTCAGTAAAGTCTACAAGATGTCGCAATAAATGATCATCGTAGAATTGCTCGACGTAAAATAAGACTACTTACATATTTAACGCAATGCGAAGCATGGTTCGCGAAAAACAAGTCTCCTCAGCATCCATATTCTCCTAGGCATTTTGAGGCATCAAAAATCACATCAGCTCCAATTAATGATTGTCCCAGAGCTGGGCACAAAGCTCTTCTCAGAATCCAGAAGTGTCCAAGCCTTAGTATACCACGCTGGACTACTACGTGTTTGCGGACTACACACACCACAAAATTGATTGAGGACTCTTCAGGTGTGCATGTTTCCTTACGTTTTTCTTCAGGATCCTCTAAGTCTATTTCAAATATGATTTTTTGATCAAATTACATATTTAAATGGAAAGTATCTAAACAGGAATAGGTGTTAGGTAACTAAGCGAATGTCCTAAACATTATTATGCTATACACTGAATGTAGAGTGGGTCTTAAAGTGAATATGGACAAGACAAAGGATATGTGGAATTCCCATACAGCACCCATTCCCGTAAACATAGAAGACTCTACACTCGATGTTGTTGACGATTATGTATACCTAGGCCAAACTGTCCAGTTAGGTAGGTCCAACTTCGAGGAAGAGGTCAATCGTCGAATGCGACTCGGTTGGGCAGCGTTCGAGAAGCTACGCAGTATCACCTCGTCCAAAATACCACAGTGTCTCAACACGAAAGTCTTTGACCAGTGTGTTTCCAGTACTAATGGCACTGAAACATGGTCGCTCACAATGGGCCTGATAAGAAGGCTCAAAGTCAAGGCAATGGAGAGGACTATGCTCGGAGTGTCCCTGCGTGATCGAATCAGAAATGAGGAAAGTCGCAGGAGAATGAAAGTGACACAGCCGAAGAACTGCCAATCTTAAGTGACAGTGGGCGGGGCACATTGCTGGCAGAACGGATGACCGATGGGGCCGTAAAGTTATGGAGTGACGACCGCGTACTGGAAGGCGCAGCATGGGTAGGCCCCCCAAGGTAGACCGACAACCTGGTGAAGGTCGCGGGAATCTGCTGCATGCGGAAAGTGCAGGACTAGTTGTTGTGGTGATGCTTGGAGGAGGCCTATGTCCAGCAGTGGACGTCTTTCGGCTGAAATGATGATGATACACTGTTTGTGACCGTGATGGTAGGTACCTAGTCCATTTTTTATAATGCCTCGTTTTGTATCCTCTGACTGTATAAACTGTATTAAATAGGTAATTGATGGGTGAGTAGCTAGTGGCTAAGTAATAACCGCGTGTTTCGTTAGATTGCTGCGCTAGCCGCGGTCAGGATAGTCGGTTGGATGGGTGACTGTATCATTGTACACATCAAGACCCCTGCGTGTCTCGGAAAACACGTCAAGCTATCGGTCCCGGTTGCCATACGAATATCTATGCCAGTTAGCCAGTTATTACAGATAGTTAGAAGCCCGAAAATCTGACCACTACCTGAGACCAACCTTAAGGCGATCCCACAACGGTGTTCACATTCACAAACGTTTGTCGACATTTAGAAACATCCGCTGGTGGATGCGAATTTCTCCCACACTGGATGTTTCTAAGGCTTACATTTAAAGAAAAATCTAAGCGTGAACTCAGGCTTCCAGCTGTCAAAATGTAGTGCTATTTGACAGTTGGAAGTATCAGTTCACGTTTAGATTAGTCTCTGAATGTAACCCATTATGTTGACTTAACGTTTGACAAAACCGGTGTGGGAGCGCCTTTTGGATGTAGAATAGATATTACCCAGTAACTGGGTTGCAGAGTTCTGATGGTAGTCGTCCGTGTAAAACACTGATGTCTGGTTAGACTGGAAGTTGACCCCAACATAATTAGGAACAGACTCGGAGGAAGAAGTAATAATAATAAATAAATAACTTTTTATTGTAGATATTTCTCTATACAAGTACATAGTAACACTTATTTAATATCATAAATGGGTAGGTAAGGTAAGTAATTTTCATTATAGGGTTTTGAGGATATCAAGGCGACTATAAAGGTTTTCTATTTGGTTTAGAGTTTTCATGATTATTCCTCGTATCCCTCTGGTATTGCATTGCCTACATCAAGAGTAAGACATTGTTAAGGATGTTTATTGTCATAGCATGCAAGTATTTACCATCAAAACGCCACCCGCGCCGGTTTTAAGGTAAACACGCAAATAAGCATTTGACGCTAATCAACAGCCATTTGATGTTGCGATTGCAGTAAGAAGTTGCAAGAACATTAGAGTTCTTCAACAATGGACAGAAAAAGTAATAAAGTGCGTGTCTTCTTCCTAAAATTGTTAAAAGTATTATTGGTTCCAATATCAAAGTTAGTGATCTTATTTTTATTTTATAACATAACATAGTCTTGATACCTAGTCGTGTGATGAGAGGCTCGTGTTGGTCTCGCTGGTGTCAGAGGTGCCGATATTTAAAACATTACAAAGCCTCGGGATAAGGTTTCCTTTATTTCTTCGTTGCACGAGGATTTGACACCTGTGAAGGTGTTCCGTGTGGTGCCGGCCATAAAGAATAGCACCACTCTATCTCTTTTCATGGGTGTCGTAAAAGGCGACTAAGGGATTCAGCAGAGGATGGGCAGCAGCGTTCTCTGAGTATTTAACCAACCAACTGCGATGGCTAACCCGCCTGCCAAGCGTATGGTGATTATAGCATTTGGGCCCTTCTTGGTGCAGGCATATGACCAGAAGTAGACGTCTATCTGCTGAAATGATGATAATGATGATGGTGCAGGTGTTAAATCCTTTGCAGGAACCCGGACTCGGACCTTTGGTTGGCTTGCAGGAAGTCATGGGACGCAAAGAAATGTTGCACCTTAATCACACAATATTATAAATACGAAAGTAACTCTGTCTGTCTTTTTCTTACCTCTTCACGACTAAACCTCTGAACTAATCGTAGTGAAATTTGGCAAAGAGGTAACCTGGTACCTGGAGAAGGACATAGACTTTATCCCGGAAAGATAAGCAGTTCCCGAGAGATACGCGATACTCTCTGGGAAAGCCCTTACCTCACCATTAGACAAACGCTGGTAATTGATGCAGCAACGGATTTTAAATCAAACGATGACCAGTTCACGATTAAATAGATTCAAAATGGCACATTATAATGGACCTTTGTTTCCAGGATAAGAAGATTTACGAGGAAATGCAACATACAAAACTGGCAATGGAAAATTTCAGTCGGTATCATTATAATCATAACATGTATCGCAACAGTGATTTATTTGTATCGGTTATCAATCACAGTTATGCTTAAAAGTAATAAACAAACCACACCAGGCTACCAGCTTGGTACTCCGATTAGACACATACCGTTAGACGAAGTATACAAGGATTTAAAGAAAAACGTTAAAGATTATGTTTTAGATGAAGACCAAGCAGAACCAGGTTGGTACTTATTTAATTGCATTATAGACAGATACGCTGCTTTTAAGGCGCATGTAGCAGCCAAGTGGCGCCCAAATCCGTAAAAAAATATTACTCGCTGAATACAACATTTATCGAAAATTATTTTTTTACAATTGAAGTACATGTACTTTAGTTTAATCAGAAACTACGTGGGACACTCAGAAAGTTTTGCGAAACTAAAAAAAATTGTTCCTGTGTTTGGTCGCTTGTTGCTTATAACAGAGAAAACTTCTGGCAAACATTTGGTAGTATACCATTCGGCATTAATGCTTCTTTGATCCCGTAAGGGAATTGATACCAAGTGGCCAGTCAAATTAAAAAAGCTAGCGATCAAAATCTTACCCCCGCTTCTAGATCGCTTCACTTTGGTAGGCGTTGGCTCATTTTGAAACACCCAAACAGTCGACTGGCGCTTGATTTCTGGGTCGTATTGATAAATCCAGGACTCATCACCTGTAACGATGTCGTAAACACGCCGAGACGAGCCTGCTTCAAATTTGTTAAGCATATCACGGCACCATTCCACCCGGGCCTGCTTCTGAGCATCGGTGAGGTTGTGCGGCACCCAGCGTGATACTATCCTCCTCACGCGAAGATGGCTGTGTAGAATCTCGTGAACGCTTCCCGATCCAATCTTCAATATGTGTTGAATCTCCTGATATGTAATTCGCCTATTGTCTTGGATTAAATTTTTCACTGCTAGCACGTTTTCTTCGGTAACAGCCGTCAAAGGGCGACCGCTTCTTTCGTCATCCCCCAAAGTTGGTCGACCGCGCTTGAATTCGTTATACCAACGATACACGGTTGCCTTGGAAGGGCCTTCATCCATGAATGCCATTTGAAGTCTATCGTACGATTCATCCGGTTTCAGGCGACACTTGAAATCGTATAAAATCATAGCTCTAAAATGTTCCCGGCGCAGATCGATATTTCAGTGAGACACAATACTTTGAATTAACTCGCAAAAAATGTGGAGGGAAATTTTGAAATTGGAACTTACTTATTTTTACTTATAAATAATCATATTTTCGAAAAACATTATAACTGGCCAGTCTCCCATATATAAAAACTTTTTTTCGCAATACTTTCTGAGGGGCCTGGTATTAACTCTGTAAATAATAGTTCGCTGTAGTTATAGATAGAAAAAGTGCCAAAAGTGGCAGTTTTTCGCCCTTATTCTATCTACAACTACAGCGAACTACAATCTGATTAAACTACAGTACATGTTCTTCAATTTTTTTAAACGAATTTTCGATAAGTGATGTATTCAGCGAGTAATATTTTTTTTACGGATGGGAGCGCCACTGGGCTGCAACATTCCCCATAAGGAATACAGAATCCAATGCTTTTATTACAGTATTTTTTTCTATCTTGTCTTATTTAGTAAACAATCTTGGCATGTCTCTTTATTCAAATAACTACTGATAAAATATAATTACTAGTTCTGCACATATAAATAGGTTAAAAAATGTAAATTAGTGTGTGAAATTGTTAACATAAATGTCTTTCAATAGTTATTATTTATTTATTTTATTTATTAATTTCCAATATACATTGTTCTACACGATTAATGATATTGCCGTACACGAAAACCTATTAATTACTTTTGACGAATTGCATTTAAAAGACATGCCAAGATTGTTTACTATACAAGACAAGTAAGAAAAAACAGAGATTACGCCTACGCCGTCTGTCCGCCTGTTTCTCACATTTTATTTTTACCGTAACAGTTAGACAGTTCTAATTTTCACAGAATATGTGGTACTATCATAAACTTATTATACTAGCGTAAAGTATAATAAGGATAACCTTAACCATAAGGTTACTATGGCCTCTAGCATGGCTTCATGGTTTGCTTTTGTCATAATAATATATGTTTATAATAAAACAAAGTTTAACCGGATTAAATCGCGTATATTATTTAAATTGGTTTCCCTGACGTTTCGAAAGCTTACTTTCGAAAGCTAGCTTAGAATACTACCTACCTAGAATGCTCCGTGAGGCTATTGAAATTAAAAAACATACTAATTTTAATAGAGAAGATGGTTGGCAGCTACCACCTGTTTGGAACCCAGTCCTAAAAATAATCAAGTCCCAAACAGCACGCAACACTGTAAAAGATAATGATATTGTGAGTGATTACTGCGTGCATCGAAACGATTTTAATTAATAATATTGTACGGTAGATTAAAATATTTTTTTAGAAATATTTGCAAAGACGGTTATCATCTTAGACTACCTGCGACCACGAAATGCTGCAAAGCTTTCGAAACGTCAGGGAAACCAATTTAAATAATATACGCGATTAAATCCGGTTAAACTTTGTTTTATTATAATGTGTAGTGATCGCGAAAACCTAAGAAGTTATTAATATATGTTTAAATAAAAAAAAAGGAAAAAATATAATAATAATAATAAAATATGGTATGGTACCTTTAGTACCCGAGTCTGACACGACCAGAACATTCTTACCCCTAGTTTCTGAAAGACTGATCAATTTGATCTGTTGTCAAATCTTATGTCAGCTCCTGTGATTGGCCGGCAAAAATGTTAACAACCAATCACATCGCTTGACCTGAGGTTTGACACCTGATTAGATCATTTTTGCGTTGATCAGCCTTTCGGAAACTGGGGGTTACTTTTGTAATGTTTTTGCAAATATTGTTAGTTTTTCAACTACACAATATTATTATTTTCAAAAGAAACAACAGTAACAGTTCTAAAATACAGTGTTTCTTTTACAAATGTGGAAGTTAGAGAATAATTAAGATATTTCTTCATTAATTTTTCAGCTGGAATGTTAAACACTCCGGGTTGTAAAATTCCCATTGCTATGATCGATTACGAAAAGTACATGAAAAATAGAAGTAATAATAATCTTGCCCTATGTGGAAAACGAGCTGTGTTTTTACGAAAATTTGACAACGATAAAGTAATAGCTCGTATAAAAACTCAAATATTGAAGAGGTACGCAAAAAACATCAAACGTATCCACTGTTGTCATCAGTTTATAATTGACAGTATACAGTACCCGCATGATCATTCAAAAATATTGTAAGTATAGGGTTACCTTTAAATTAAACATTAGTTAACTGTAATTTTATCCCGAGTTGAATTAATTTCCAAGCTAAAACTAGAGTATACCCCCTTCTTGTCTACACAAAAAACGCTGACGATTTCCCAATTTCGATGATTGTTTTTAGCGTTCCGTACCCGAAGGGTGCCAAACGGGACCCTATTACTCTCGCTACGCTGTCCGTCCGTCTGTCTGTCACAGGGCTGTATCTTTTGAACGGTAACAGGTAACCGGTTAAAATTTTCTCAGAATATGTGTTGCTATGACGACAAATACTAAAAACAAAAACCAAAGGGGGTCCCCATACAAGAAACCTCAAAAAACATGCATTTTATTCAACGTTTTTGTTCCTGCTCTATCTTCAAAACGGTAATATATACCAGCGACAAACTTGGTCAGATTATAGCGCATATTATGTAGTTTAGCAACAAATACTAAAAATAAGACAAACATAGACATATGGTGGTACCTGCGTAAGAAAGAGATGCAAAAATTCATATTTCGCGCACTGTCTTTCGATGAACTCTCATAAATTAAATCGGTTTCTATGGGGTATCAGGTCGATGGGTGGTACGGAACCCTTACCCGCGAGATCGACTCGCACTTGGCCGGTTTTTATGTTATCTACACCGCACCGTAAAATGCTGATAAGTTTTTTTTTTTTTCGTAATATCTTCGTAGTTACCTAAAATGACGATTTTTTTACGTTGAAATGATGACGAGGTAAACTTGTTTTCATTAGAATACTTTTTGAAAAAACAAAACATCAGCGTAGATTATAATCTATCCAAGCGATTAACACCAAAAACAAAAGATTTTATTCAAATTTAGGGGGGTGAAAACAGTTTTCCCCCGAAACGCTAATTTCATCAAAAATTGAGGTAAAAAAGCCAATACAATTAAAAAAATTGCCAAAACCTTGCGACAAGTCGTTCCACTTAACCAGAGGATTAATTTATTTTAAGGTGTCATATCAAAAGGAGCTATTAGGATCACTCCATTGTCCGTTTGTTTGTATACCTATGTCAGCGTCGATTTTCTCAGCTATCAGATCATCCGCATATCGAACTCGACTCAGCACACGACTAGCTTGCGCGTTTATGTCTTTTGTTAGCAAATTCTTTCCATCTAAGCATTATTTATTTACCTACACGTTTTCCACGTTTTCAAAACCACCCACGCTGCGTGTGCCACATAAGCTGGCTTCAAACTGTTGTCTTCAATATGCGACGGCCCTTAGTACCTACTTGCAAAAGTTATCGCTACATTATGTAGTGCGGCTTGACATGCAGGAAATGTTTCAATCAGTTTGTTAACTTTGTTATTATTCGTCTAATATTAAAACAAACGTCTTTTCGTTTAAACCTACGAGTAAGTATGACAAAGCAAAGAAGAATCATAAAATAAATCATCATAACGGTTACGGTTGTTTCAGATTTAGCAACTGCACAAACTTCCAGGATGAGTCCATAATTACTCTACAATCAGATTTCATAAATATTATATGCTCCGGACACGATAAAAACAATATGTCACGTATAATCTATGATGACATGTACGCCTTCAATAAGAAAATTGAAATTCTTAAAACACAAACAAAAACTTGTAAAATCAAATATAACGTACTCATGCTGGGAATGGGTTCGATGTCTCTACCTCGCGCCGTGAAAACTTTGCCCAGAACAATAGCCCTTTTAAAAGGTGACAATTGGCTTGGCTTCAGAGGATATCATAAGGTATTAATTACACTTTCAAACCGATTAATTATTTCATGGGTTTTTAATAGTCACAGAAATATTTAAGATATTTTTATACAGATTGCAGATAATACATTTCCTAATTTAATGGCAGCGTTAACGGGAAAAAACATGTCTACAATAGCACAACAGTGTTTTGGAAAAATGGATGACTGCAACGAACTCTTAATTTGGGATGAATTTAAAGAAGCCGGTTACGTAACAGCGTATGGTGACGACGACTTACAATCAACGGACGCGTTTACAAAAGACTACGCATTTCGAGAACCACCCACAGACCACTACATGAGACCATTTTTTCTCAAAGGTGAAACTAAACATCAAAACCAGTCTTTAATATACGCAGGGAAAGTATCATCGGGGCAACAACTGTTAGACTATGCTTTGGACTTCGCTAACACTTACAAAAAGGATTCGTTTTTCGGCCTTTTTTGGATAAAGTCGTTCAGTCGTGATGCGGCAAGTCATCCCGAGGATGCAGACACAATACTAGAAAACTTTTTGAACCAGTTGTCTTACACGGGTATCATGATGAACACTTTCGTCATGTTTTTTAGCGACCATGGGCTAAGATTCGGTAGTCTTCGACTAAAAATGGAAGGCTACTACGACGATCGTATGCCAATGAATTTTTTGTGGATTCCATTATTTTTTAAAGGAAGACGGCCTTACGAACTTCGAGCTGTAGCGATCAACCAGTACAGATTGATAACACCGTACGATATTTACAGCACCCTTTTAGAGATAAAGGCAATATCACAGTGCAATAATATCAGCGGTGTCGTACCTGAAGGCTGTCCGAATTGCCACTCTATTTTCAGAGTAGTTAACAGTAATCGCACGTGTCAGGACGCGGCTATTCACGATAAGTGGTGTAGCTGTCACAAATTGTATCCTCTCCCAGTTCAAGACACCGTAGGAATAAAAAGTATACAGGTGGTCGTTAATCGAATTATAATGTTGGTTAAAACAATAGAAACACAACATTGCTGGGGTTGCATGACTCCTGCTCTAAAAAACATTCTTAGAATACATTTTTATTACGACAATGATAAAATTAGTATATTTTATGTTGTGGCGTTTACTATGACACCTGGCAACGGAACTTATGAAGCAACAGTATTGCGGAAAGGTGAACAAAGTGGGTATAGTATTATTGGGCCAATCAGCTTGATTTCTAATTACAGAGGTTTAGGAAAATGTGCTCTTAGTCGCAGAGACCGTGTGTTTTGTGTCTGTAAAAAAAATGACAAATGTTGATTGTTACTTCATCATCATTATTTCAGCCGAAAGACGTCCACTGCTGGACATAGGCCTCCCCCAAGCATCGCCACAATGACCGGTCCTGCGCTTTCCGCATCCAACGGATTCCCGCGACCTTCACCAGGTCGTCGGTCTACCTTGTGGGGGGCCTACCCACGCTGCACCTTCCAGTACGCGGTCGCCACTCCAGAACTTTACTGCCCCATCGGCAATCCGTTCTGCGAGCAATGTGCTCCGCCCACTGCCACTTAAGTTTGGCAATTCTTCGAGCATAGCCCTCTCCATTGACCTTTGAGTGACTTTGAGCCTTCTTATCAATGTTACTTCATTTTACCGAGATATTTTTCCAAGCTGTGATACCTAGTTAGAGTTATGTGTTTTGTAGTAGGTAGGTTCGTAGGCAGGTTCGTAACAGATAATACAATTTGCTGTTCATTAACATTGTATAATGTATTTACCCACAAATGTAGATCTACATATGTATTTACCGAAGTTAAAACTGACCGATTGGCGATATTAAAAAAAATATAAAAGGCTTCAATTATTTATTTCTTGCTCATACCTGTAGATTAATATATTAGATACAATACCTGCTTCCAACTGTCAATATGCAGCAGGTACTATTTGACAGCACTTGGCTTGGCTGTATCGAATATGTGGCAAGCCTAAGGCTTACATTCAGAGACGAATCTAAGGGTGAACTCATGCTTCCAACTGTCAAATAGCCCTGCATTTTGACAGTTGGAAGCATGAGTTCACGCTTAGATTAGTCTCTGAATATAAGCCTAAATGTACAGTCAAACAGTGGGTGGAATCTATGAGCGGGTATCGTAAATATAATTATATTTTTTTCTGTATTATAAAGAAAGTTACACCGGAGCGGGCGCACCAAAACATTTGCGTGTTTGGCTCGTACTGCTGCCCGCACCAGACCACTCTATCGAACACTGTCTTACCTTTATATAGAGATAACCAGATACCACCTAGGCACTACGTTGGACCTGGACTCCCCTGCATTGACACCCGTGACCCGTACCTACCTCATTTATTAAATAGAAAATTTTAAGAAACAGCTGTTGACCTATGTGGCCCCGTCTTGAGTGCATGCTTCCAAGATAAAAAGAACATAGCGACACTTGCATATTCCTTCTTTTTTGTCTGCCTGCACTCCTCGTAAATCATATAGGCGTGACAAATGTGTGCGCAACGGGGTAAGTAATTACTTTGTTTGGTGTGTTGGGAGATAATTGTATGGACAAAAATATGAGGATTTAGAAAAGTGAATCAAGGAATCCTTCCATATATTTTTGTTAGTTGTTGGCTACTAGAAAAAGAGCTACAGGCAACGCTTCATGCAGATCAGACAGATTGCAGCTACGCTTTAGCTGGAGCTGCAACCTGCTACGCCGAAGCTACAAGGGCCACCTCTAGCTTATCTGGACCCGGGGTGCGAACCCAGCTCAGGCCCACTAAGACGACTCGCGACGCCGATGCCGAGGCGCCCCTGATGCTTCTGGGCATGGGTGCGTGCACCCCTTACACCCCCGGGTCTTGACTACCCTGGGAGCTACCACGTGCTGCTATGCCCGCGGCACAATGATTTATGCCACCTATTACTGCGTGATAACTGTTAGCTGCGCAACACATAGCAAAACTAGGTACTTGCAGCCAAAAAAAGAGGGACGACCGTCGGTCCACCATCACCACCGCGTGGCGTGTTATTGGCGTGTTCCAGCCGGCTCATCACACCATTGTGGCAGTCACCACCACTACAGGGCTAGGCGAGGAACATGTGCATGTACGGTCGACCGTTGTCATTGTTAAAAGTTTGACTTTGACAACGCCTTTATTTCGTAAGCAGTAAGGGCGGTTTTCTAATTTAAGTGTTACCACTGGCGTGCAGTCGACTGCACATGTGCTACCCTCTTCGAGAATGAAAAATAATAGTGACGGGCATTTGACAATAACCATGGCCTAATTTATTACTTAATTGTTGGTAATAAAGGTTTTTGTTGGTTGGTTATAATTGGTTTGGTTGTACTTAACAATTACACAGATACTGTTGCTGTTGATAGCAGTCTAATGTTACCAGTAGCACACATACAAAATATAACCAAGTCTATAAAAACATTAACCGGGCACAAAATAATGGCAATAGGTTCGCCCCCTATTACATGGGACTATAACATAACTGGCGAAATGTGGGTGTACTATACACCTCTGCCTACCACTTCGGGGAAATACAGGCGTGATGTTATGTTATGTTAATAAATATTTAATGTCTTTGTGTGAAAGCCATTGAAATTTCCTACTATTGTGAGATCACATGTAATATGATGTATATCATAAAGTCAATGAAGTAGGTATATCATGTCATCGGCTTCTATATGTCACCAGAACACACAATTTTCGAAGCTATAGTAGCAAAGTATGTTGGTGGAAATTTCGAACTTACGTCTGTACGTTCTATATCAACATATAATACCAAAGGCAACTGCGTCCTGAACCCCAATGATCGTCCATATTGTTTGTGCGCTAGCAATGTTATATCATCAGACACGAACGAGGTACAGCTCCTTCTAGAAGGAGAATTGGAAACGGTTTAGGTTTTACAATAAAAGCTAACTAGTTGTGTGGTGCCGGACGTAAAGAATTGCACCACCCTCTCTCTTCTCATGGGTGTCGTAAAAGGCGACTCAGGGATTCACCAGAGGATGGGCAGCAGCGTTCTCTGAGTATTTAAACAACCAACTGCGATCGCCAACCCGCCAGCCAAGCGTGGCGATTATGGCGTATCCTCCCCCCCCTTTGT
This sequence comes from Asteroscopus sphinx, assembly GCA_949699075.1. Taxonomy (NCBI): domain Eukaryota; kingdom Metazoa; phylum Arthropoda; class Insecta; order Lepidoptera; family Noctuidae; genus Asteroscopus; species Asteroscopus sphinx. Next base: position 12,090,585 of record OX453005.1, read on the forward strand.
CCAGCAGTGGTCGTCTTTCGGCGAAATGAATGAATGAAAGTTGCAGTGTAGGTTATACAGTTACACCGTCTTATTAAAATAACTGAAAACCTCTTTAGGGTCATTAAACATACTATTGGGCCAATCCTGAAATCGTGGAAAAAAAATCAGCTGATCCCTACATTTTGACGATTTATGTGAACACAAATGTTGGGAACAACTGTTGTTTTTTCGGACGTTTAGTAAAATCGCTAATATTCGCGCAATATCTACCTTTTGTATCCGTGGCACAAAATAGTATAGTTGCACGCGCTGCTTGGTTGACATCAACGACGATACTTGTGAGGCACGGACATAGTAAAAAATATAGACTAAGTGCTGCGAACAACCATAGTGAAGCCAACAAAAACCGTGCTCCTTCATGTACAACCAGTGCTCACGCACACACATGCACCAAAAACCGTGCTCACCCCTCTCAGTTCACATGTCGCGGCATCTTCCAGTAAGCATCGCGAAAACAAATATCCTTCAGGTGCATGGTGTGTACGTGAGCACTGGTTGTTCATGAAGGAGCACGGTTTTTGTTGGCTTCACTATGGTTGTTCGCAGCACTTAGTCTATATTTTTTACTATGTCTGTGTTGTGAGGTGAAACAGTGTGCCCGTCCCACGCCCACGTACTACGCGCGCGACGGATCCACGCACCAAGTCGCCCATATGAAAGCTATAGCTACGCCCGTGGGTGTGTTGCGAGTGTGGTGGGCAGAAGTGAATAACCGCCGGAATATCGCAGTAGCATAGGGTAGCCGCAAGACTAACCGGTTGGTGCTGTTCTGGGAGTGTTTACAATAAAAAATTTAAAATTTTCATCTCAATCTTGTCATCACATATTCTTAGTTTAATAACAACCATATCATATTTTAACCTTCTTCATTTAACCATTTATTATGTACAAGCATAATACTGATAGTTCTATGGTACCTACTGGCACAGAGGTTATGGCAGTTTATATAGAAATATAATTCTAAAGATCATATCAGATATTTTTAGTATAAATAATCTCTTTTATAACTTAGAATATTATTATGTAAATAAATTAAATTCGATCATTTAGCAATAGAAGTAAAAACATAAATATGTCTGCCTTTGCACAACCAACAATATTGTAATGAAATAATTAGGCTATAATATTTTTTACTGAGCTTGGCGACTGCGATTGGTTTGGGTATATAACAAAAAGAGAGAGTTGAATAACAGCCAATATAGTACCAACCAAGTTTGGTATCTGTAAAAAAGAAACAAAAATTAGCATACTTTAGACTGCCTGCATATTATAATATTGTATTAATGGAATTAATGTGTGTGTGTGAGTGTGGGGTCCTGGGTTCGATTCCCGGGTTGGGCAAAGTGTTATTGGGTTTTTTCATTAGAAAATTCTCAGTAGCAGCCCGAAGTCTGGATTTGTGCCCGGTTAATGGCAATAGGCTCGCCCCCTGTACGAGCAGACCCGTACAATATGAATAGTATTAATTTTATGCATACGCTAGCACCGAATGCATGCGTTTACTTGTTCAACCATTCAGTACCAATAAATTCGCCAAACAGAAACATCGTTTTAATCATCTCTCCCGGTTCGCGGTACTCACATACCATAATCAGATAATCACATCAAATATCAAGTTTAAAGGTGAATCGGTCTCTAACCGTACATCTTTTTGGTCCTTCGCGCATCGGAAAAGCGGGATCATTAACGCGAGTGATCAGAAAACTCTGTGACAATCGTGTGAGTGGTTCCAGTTCATCAGCAACTGTGGAAATTATCATCCACAATCATCAAAGGAGCAGTTCAAGAAGTAGCACAGCAGCATACTAGTCTTGACTGCAATCAGCACTACCAGCAGCGTTATTCGCGATCAGCAGAATCAAAGTAAGATCTTTCCTTTTTTTACTGCTTATCAATATAAGCCTAATCATGGAGGATCTTCTAGCAAATCAGAATCAAACCATGGATGCCATGAGCGACCTCTTGAAAAACTTTAAGAAGGCTGGCCATGAGCGTAGAACACCAGATTTTATCAAGAGGCGACTAGAGACTCTTGACAGCTACTGGCAAGAGTTTCAAACAAATCATGTAAAACTAAGTGGTTTTACTGATAAATCAAGCGATTATTTTGTAGGGAATCATTACAAGCAGACCAAAGAATTTTACGCATCAACCCGTGAATTTATAAATCAATCAGTTACCATACCTATTTTGAGACCAGCAACACAATTGGCTGGTACCTCAAAACGAAGTGCGGAAAATTTAACAGATAATCCCGCCGATGTCGGGATGACGTCTTTCCCTGAAACACCAAGGTTCAAATCACAGGGCACCAATAGCAAGTTGGACGAATTGTTGAAAAAACAATCCAGTAACTTTAAGGCTTTTTCTCGAGCAATAATTAACATAAACATTGATACCATATCAGAGAAATGGGAGTTTCAAGATACGTTGAAAACTTTAGAAACGAGATGGTCGGTCATCGACGGACTCCACTGGGAGATAGATAGCGAACTCGAAAGCAAAGATGAGACTTATGAGGAGTTGTTTTCTGCTTATGAAATGACCTTCAATCGCATGAAAAAGTCTCTTAACAGCAAATTATGGTCGGTAACACACAGAGAGAAGTCCACACCAAAAATGGAAGTTCCTATATTTAATGGAAGTTATCAGCAATGGGTGTCCTTTAAGGATTTATTTACGGAAGGCATTCATAACAATCCATCACTGTCCCAAGCTCAAAAGATGCAGTTTCTTAAAGCCAAAGTAAAAGGAGAAGCAGAAGGGCTAATCCAACATCTACAGATTAGCTCAGAAAACTACTTGACCTGTTGGGAAATTTTAAACCACAGGTATAATAACAAAAAACTTATATTCACCTCGCATCTAAATATTTTAATGAACCTTCCGGTCCAGCAACAAGCTTCATTGAACAACATAAAGCGTATTCACGATACTACCCATGAATGTCTCAACGCAATCAAGAATTTGGGAGTCGATGTAAGCACATGGGACCCCTTACTTGTGTATCTTTTATCAAATAAATTAGATACTGAAACGCATGCTGATTATGTCGAATCTCTTAAGCAGCCACGAGAACTACCAATTTTATCAGAATTTTTGGACTTCTTGGAGAGCAAATTTACGAGCATGGAGTCATCAAGACGAAAACAAGATCAAAAACCAACATATTCAAACACTAAACCGTTCCAGGGTAATAATTCATCAAATAATTATCAGGGAAATAATTCATCAAAGAATTATTATAAGTTTCATAACTTCAAACAATCATATTCGGGCAACAAAGCAATTTCGCAACCATCTACCGGCAAAGAATTAAATTACAACCGAACTTGCCCATTATGCAAAAACGGGCATGGATTATATCATTGTGAACAGTTTATTGGAATGTCCCCAATGAATAAAAAACAAACTATTGACAAGCTTAAATTATGCGAAAACTGTCTTAATCTTCATACCGGTAAGGCATGTTTTTCAATAAATCGATGCCGCGAATGCAATGGACATCATAATACCATTTTACATGAAGCATTTGCGCAACCACAAAACAAATCACTTAACTCAGCAGTAACCAAGCACGGAGCCGTGCGAACTTCGCCCGAGCAAGCACAGCAAATTAACACGCACGTGGCTCAACAACGTGACGTACCAGAAATACTATTATCTACAGCATTGATAAAAGTCCAAAAATCAGATGGGTCGTATATTATTATGCATGTACTGATTGATCAGGGTTCCCAAACTTCACTTATCACAGAAAACGCGGCGCAGCAATTGGCATTACCGCGTCAGAAGTGTACGGAAGTAATAACCGGAATAGGAGCCAGAGATAATCCTTGCAAAGGAGTTATCAACATAAACTGTTCATCAAGGAACGACTCCTATAGATTTAATACAGATGTTTTTATCATGAAAAACTTAACAAAAAATTTACCAAGCTACAGTTTTAAAAAACCGACGTGGTCTTACTTGGAAAACATATATCTTGCTGACCCCGACTTTAACGTTAGTCGTCCTATAGACATTTTGTTCGGCGCTGACATATATTCAAACATTATTTTAGAGGGGATCTGCAGACTTGATCAAACAACACCAATTGCTCAACAAACTCGTCTTGGTTGGATTTTGTGCGGTAATGTGACCTCATTGCAATGCAATGTCGTACAGATTGATGTTGATCAGTTGCAGAGATTTTGGGAAACAGAAGAAATATCGGAGTCAGCACCTCTTTCATCAGATGATCAAGAATGCATACAATTTTATAAGTCTACCACAAAACGCATGATGGAATGGATGAAATTTGAAGAACAATTAGGAAGTTCTAAAAACAAGGCTATAGCTCAGTTTGGGCATTTAGAACGCAAATTAATTAAACATGAAAATATCGCTAGTGAATATAAATTATTCATAAACGAATACCTATCGTTAGGACACATGAAACCAGCCATTTGCAATGTGAAACTTGAGTGTTTCCTGCCGCATCATAGTGTGCATCGTGAAGCCTCTACGACTACGTCACTGCGCGTCGTTTTTAATGCCTCATCAAAAACATCAAGCGGCCAAAGTTTGAATGACCTTATGCATAAAGGTCCAAACTTACAGCAAGACCTTCAATCATTAATTTTAAAGTGGAGGCAGTATCAATTTGCCTTTACGGCGGACATCGAAAAGATGTTCCGTCAAATTTTAATAAACAAAGAAGATCAGAGCTTACAAAAAATCATATGGAGGGATAGTCCAAGAGATAAACTACAAGAATATCAATTGACAACCGTTACTTACGGCACCAAGGCCGCCCCATTCCTCGCAATGATGACGTTGAAGCAGCTGGCGAACGACGAACGAAGCATTTATCAAGAAGCAACGAGAGTTCTGGAAGACTCTTTCTACATGGATGACCTTCTACATGGGACCCATAGCATATCCACTGCGCAGAAATTACAACATGATTTAATTGAACTGCTAAAACGAGGTGGTTTTAATTTAAGGAAATGGGCGTCAAATGATCAGCATTTATTACAGGACAATATGTCATGTCAGCAAGAGAGCAAAAGTTTCAAACAGTTGGAGTCTACAAAAACTTTGGGACTACGCTGGAATCCTGTCAAGGATAATTTCTTATTTGAACCAAAAATTGATTCGGCAGTCGTCAAGGCAACCAAACGATCCGTACTATCAGATATTTCCAGGTTCTTTGACCCATTAGGATGGCTCACACCTGTAACAACTAAGCTTAAAATATTATTTCAAAGAATTTGGACAACACAAATACAGTGGGATGATCAAATACCTGAAGAAATTTATCATGAATGGGTCAAATTTAAAGCCGAAATAGAACATATCAATCAGATACAAATACCAAGGTGGCTAGGAACAAAACCAGAACATAGAGTCGAGTTACACGGGTTCTGTGACTCGTCAACAAAAGCATATGCATGTGTTATTTACTGCAAAGTTTATTATGAAAAACCAAACATAATTTTAGTCGCCGGAAAATCAAGAATAGTACCATCTAGTAAACAATTATCATTACCACGACTAGAGCTGTGTGGTGCTCAATTATTAGCCAAACTCATGGCTAAAGTCAAGCTTTGCTTAATCGATTACAAGATTGACATTTATGGCTGGATTGACTCCACGGCAGTATTGGGTTGGTTACAAGGAGACCCAGGCCGGTGGAATACGTTTGTATCAAACAGAACAAGACAAATCACAGATACAATGCCGTCTGCCTGCTGGCGGTATGTAAAGTCTGGAGAAAACCCTGCAGACTGCGCAAGTAGAGGTTTATCGATACCTCAATTAAATCAGCATCCCTTGTGGTGGCAAGGACCATCGTGGTTATTAACATATAATGCTACTGGTGAACATAATCAACCCATTTATACGACCACAGAAGAAGCGAAGAAGCAAAAGCAAGTAAATAATATTTTAAAGCAGGAAACAGATAGCAATATTATCATTATTTTGTTAAAGAAACACAGTTCGTTTAGCAAAGCTGTACATATATTAGCATGGATATATAGATTTTTAACAAAAAAGAAGCAAAGCAAGCAGCCTTATCTTTCATTAGAAGAGATAAGACAGGCTAAATTAAGGATAATTAAGCAAGTACAGCAAGAAGAATTTTATGAAGAAATAAAAAGCTTGAGAGAAAAAGGAAAGCTGAGCAATAAAAGCAAAATACTTAACCTAAATCCGTATTTAGATAAGGAGGATCTTCTCCGTGTTGGAGGAAGGTTGGCACATGCTCATATTAACACAGACATGCAGCACCCTATCATCATACCACACAGAGGACGCTTGACTGAATTGATCATAGATTATGCCCACGAATTAACACTCCACGGCGGAGCACGGTTAACGTTGGGATTTATCAGACAAAAATATTGGATTGTAGGTGAAAATGATGCCACAAAAAAGCAACTACGTTTATGCGTCAAATGTAAAAAGCAAAGTCCAAACAAGCATAATCAAATAATTCGTAACTTACCTCCTGGAAAATGGTCCATGGGTAGAGTCCTCGACCTTCATCCCGGAGCGGACGGTCACGTCCGAGTTGTTAGCCTAAAAACTAAAAACGGGATTCTCAAACGACCAATCACCAAAATATCAATTTTGCCTGTTAATCAGGAGATACCAAATACTTCTCAAAACGACAAGCAAGTGTCGGAATCAAAGGACTCCAAACAAATCTCGAAACCTCTCAAAATAAATAAACCAGCAAGTTTTAACATATTATCATTGTTTACGTCATTAATATTTTTCATGACAATCATATCAGGAGTCCAAAGCAGTTTCAATGTCACGAGATTTAGACAAAACCAAAGTCTTTATTTTGATAAATTATCCAACATGAAGATAATAAGAGACGAGTGGAAGCTTATTATTTATTACGATATGCAACCTTATTGGGAGGGAATAAGAGCTCTCAATAAATACACTTCGTCTTTAGAACAAACGTGCAAAACAGTGCATAATAATTGCGAGATCATATTACTCCAGTTGAGTCAAGGGCTCGCTGAACTTGAATACTACAATCAGATGTTGCTCGGTCAGCATTCAAGCACGCGACAGATCAGAATGCGACGCGGTCTTATCGACGGTGTAGGATCCCTCGCTAACAGCTTGTTCGGAGTATTAGACGCAAGATTCGCCGAACAGTATCAGAAAGATATCACATTACTACGGGACAATCAAAGACACATCGCTTCATACTGGAAAAATCAAACATCTATCATAGAAGTGGAATATAATCTTTTAAAACGAACTGAGCAAACAATGAACAAACAACATAAAATGATCACTCAACACATATTTTCCATGGAAAAAACTTTAAATGAGTTAAAATCAACAACTCAAAATATTTCGCTTGTTAATGAAATATTTGTAGGATCCATAATAGGAAGCAACATGCTACACAACTTAAAATCATTACAGAGCACCTTGCTAGATACTGTCACGGACATCTATCACGGCCGCTTTAACCCACATCTTTTGACTCCAGAACAATTGCAAGATCAGCTGAGTACCATCGCAAGTCAGCTTCCAACGGATGTTTCGTTACCTATAGAAAATGTTCACACAGACCATTTAAAGGTGAATCGGTCTCTAACCGTACATCTTTTTGGTCCTTCGAGCCGGATCAAGAAAAAAAAAGAAAAATAAGAAAAATATTTAAACTGCTTCAAGTGAAAGCCAGAATGCTAGAACAATTTTTGATATTTGAGATCAGACTTCCTCTCATCAGTAGAGACTCGTTCGAGATATTCAAAATATTATCAGTTCCTCAAGTCAAAGGAAGTGACATGGTTAGCATAAACCCGATATCAGAATACGTAGCAATTAACCTAAAAAAGGACACTTTCATAACCATGACATATGAGACTTTGAGATCATGCTTAACATCAGATGCATATTTGTGTCACATTCAGAAACCTATTTATCGTTTAAAAGGGGATAAGGATTTCTGTCAGGTTGCAGAATCAGAGTGTCAGACTCAGACTACTTCCTGTAAAAACAGCTGGTTAGAAAGCAATATCATGAATAATTATATTTACTTTTGTTGCGATCAGTGCCCTTTACGTATAATGTGTGACGATCAAGTTACCGCTCATCAACTGTCGGGTGCAGGTATTATAGCAATAAACAATGGATGTATTATTAAAACACAACTTTTCACGGTGATTGCGCATAAACAGCAGTCTAGTGAATTAACCATAAGACCAGATGTGTATGCACCTCTAATACCACCAATAAACCATCTCATCAACATAACTATTCCTCATATGATTCCATCGAATGATTCGGAAGTGGAGAGTCGTCAACAAGAATTAGCAGAGATAGCCGAGAAAATTAAAGTTATGAAAGATAACGCACAGATATCAGAAAGTATTTCGTACCATGATATACACCACTATACATTGATATACTCCGTCATCGGATTGACGGCAATAGCAGGACTTGTGTTCCTGTGGCGTCGTGGGCGCGCCTGGCGCATACCAGCGATGCCAGCGCCTACCTCAGCAGTGCAGGCTCAGGGTGGGCCTGCTCCTCTTCATTGCATCAGTAACAGTACACAGTGCGTGAATCTCAGTGATAGAGTAGTGTATAGTAGTCAAAGTGAATTAAATGACAATAATCAGTGTAGTGGTTCAAACAAAAATAGTGTGCGTGTAAACAAAGCAACATCACCTATTTTTGATGAAATTTAAGGACTCATAAGTATAATAAAATCGCATTATCATTAATCATTTACTGTTTCTCATAATAATTTGGATTAATTGTTATTATTATGTATAAACATTCAATAATTATAGTTTAAACAAATGAATTATAACATAAATTAGCATCCATATCAATTAACATTGTCTTCATTTTATAAACTTTAAATTTCAATTTATTTGCGATTCTATTTATTGAATTTTATCATTGTTATTCTTTCTGTCCGGGAGCATGTACGAGCAGACCCGTACAATATGAATAGTATTAATTTTATGCATACGCTAGCACCGAATGCATGCGTTTACTTGTTCAACCATTCAGTACCAATAAATTCGCCAAACAGAAACATCGTTTTAATCATCTCTCCCGGTTCGCGGTACTCACATACCATAATCAGATAATCACATCAAATATCAAGTTTAAAGGTGAATCGGTCTCTAACCGTACACCCCCTATTACGTGGGACTATAACATAACTGTGTGTGCTATACCCCTTCGGGGAAATACAGGTGTGATGTTATGTTATATTGCTATGTTGTTAATGTGCAACAAAAAGGATTTTTCTATCTATACCACTCTGCATCAGAAAGCATGTTAATCTGTTGCTCCTTGTTGTGATAGGAATATCCGAGATAGTTGTTACTCATAGTGAAGCCCGAAAGTTTGACAACAAACAAAAATTGGAGTAAACAATAAAGTTAATTTATTTATTTATTAACTGGTCTAACCGTAGAATGTCAGTATTGCCTAGTCACTATGTTGCAGGGTTCTGATGGCAGTAGCTCCATGTAAAATACTGATTCTCAGCCGCATCTGGTTAGACTTATAGGTGACCCCAAAACAGTTGAAATAACCATGCATTGTCATCCAAACTAAACATGCATACAAAATTTCAGCTCAATTGGTTGAAGTTATCTGCTTCAAAATCGAGTTGCAAGATTCCACCCTAACAAATTACATACATACATACATTGCAAGTTAAATAACACATGACATAACATAACATGACGCCTGTATTTCCCCGAAGGGGTAGGCAGAGGTGTAATAGTACACCCAGATTTTGCCAGTTATGTTATAGTCCCATGTAATAGGGGGCGAGCCTATTGCCATTGACCGGGCACAAATCCAGACTCCGGGCTGCTACTGAAAATTACCTAATGAAAAAACCCAATAACACTTTACCCGACCCGGGAATCGAACCCAGGACCCCACGCTCAGCAGTCGCGCTTGCAACCACTAGACCAACGAGGCAGGCAGTTAAATAAGAGCTTGTAAAAAGGCTATGGACTAGTTCTAACAAGTGCACAGGGCGTCGCGCATCGCATATGTTCGACGACAGTACGTCCTAAACGCGGCGTATCAGGCGCGCGCCCCATACTCTTGTTATAACTAGTCTCTATGAGAGAGAAGAATACGTACCCATATAATGTGGTCATGTTTTATAGCACCATACAGGAACCACAGCATAGAAACAAAGAATGACATCAGTATCATTGGAAAGGGGAGGCATTCTGTGCTCCTCACTCTTAAAACATAAAGCAATTTGCTCATAGGAGCTGCTATTGTTAAAATGGTGAAGGAACATGCCAGCAGTCCTGAAATCAAAACATAAAATGTATTATTACCAGCAATTGGTGAAAGATCTTTGAAAGAAACTCTAAACATTCAAAGGAAACTTAATTCTGCAAAGTAGGATTTATAACTTAATATCTAAACCACAAAATCAATTAAACAAACTATTGATAGGAATATGCAGTCATTTTTGAAATCTAGTTAATTGGGTTTGTTTTACTGCATTGTTAATACAATGTCTTTTATAACAATTATTAATGACGAATTTCATTAAAAAGACATGCCAAGATTGTTTACTCAGTAAGACAAGAAAAAACAGAGTGTACCTACTTATTAATCTGAATTGCATTTTAATTTCCTGGTAGAGAAGTACAGGACTGCTAAGCCAGAACTGTAACGACTAGTAACGATAAATTAAGTGCAAAATAGAATAAACTTACCTAAATGAGTAAAAAGTCGTTCTACATCATCTTCTGCAGAAATGTAACATAGTATTAATATCACAAATGCAACCGTACCAAATACTTGTTTTAAGACGGTTGATTTCTTAAATGTATAAATATAAAATACTGTTGTGTATGATATCATCAACGTAACACCTATAGTATTAACTAAAACTATAATGTTATCACGTTTAAATAATCCGTAGAGAAACCAAAGGCAGGAGCTGTAAAAAAAATTAGAAGTTAATTGGTTCACTTAAAACCTCATAAAACAATACAACAACTGGTTTTTATTTGCTTTTACGTACCATAGCATTCCACAAACAAAAGGTAGTGACGAAGCCTCGGCCGTCGTTCGGTTGGCGACATATTGCTTGCACACAAGGCTAGAACAGGTGTAAAAAGTTGATTTAGAGAATTAAATATACAATACTAAAATGTAAACATAGAGCGTGACATATTGTAATACTTACACGCCAGATAAAAACTGCAATATTGTTGTGATTACAGCTAGACTACTAACAGAATTCTCGTAGTCTGATAGAGGCATCCTGCTGAACTGACTCTTCCTTAGAGTTTTTTCAATGATCGAACCATATTATTATTTAAAAGTACCGTTTCAATATAAAATATCAACAATTCTCACTGAAACATAACTGTTGTTTGTTTTTTTGACAAGTTTGACACAGAGCTGCCAGACGCGTCGAAGTGAATTATCGTACCTATATAATGTACTCTGTGTATCGTACTGACGTTCAAAAATTGTCGTACAAGTATGAAATACAGTTTATTCAGGGTTTTTAGATGAGTACAGTCGACCGCACTTTAGTGGTAACACTTGAATTTCATAAACCACCCTTTCTGCTCACGAAAAAGAGACGCTGTCAGTGTCAAACTGTTACCACTGACGTGCGATTGACTATGCAATGGTATGAACGGTCGACCGCATGTCGGTGGTAACACTTTGACATTAGCAGCATCTTTATTTCGTAAGCAGTAAGGGCGGTTTTCGAATTGACGTGTTACCACTGTCATGCAGTCGACTGTACAAGTCTTATATCATACTGACGTTTTAAAATTATGGACTAATAGCCTACTCCCGCGGTTTCGCTCGCGTATAATTCGGGTTTTCACAGAAAAAAATTATCGCTCAACTCAACATTCGGAAACTGTTTATCTTTCCGGGATAAAAAATAGCCATGCTAATTTTATTTATGGCCTATCTGTATGCAAATTTTATCCAAGTCCATCTATAGGTTTCAGCGTGATTAAAGGATAAACAAACAAACATCCATACTTTTGCATTTATAATATTAGTAGGATTATGGCATTAGGTGAAAGATTATCGTACACAGTATTGAGCCATTGCGATGTTTCGGATCGATCAGATTTTCCCTTAATTTTTTAGGTCCACCCATAATTTATAGTATTTCTAGTGTCTATCGTGTATAATTTTCAGTATTTCTATGAATTCGAGCAGTGTTTTCCAGACATCAAAATTATCGTACTTTTACGTACGATACTACATTTTGTATCACACATCGTACCAGAGGCGAAATTATCATACATCTATCTATATCTATCTTCTATCTATCTATCTATCTATACTATAATAAAACTGTAAAGGTCGAAAAGTCTGTACATTGAGTTTTTTTTCGCGAAACCCGGCTAGGGGGACTAGAAATAAGCTATAGAACACGAATCAATCGTTTAAAAAATTTATGTCTGTCTGTCTGTCTGTCTGTCTGTCTGTTTGTTACCTCATCACGTGAAAACGGCTGAACGGATCGTAATGAAACTTAGCATTTGTATTGGTATTAGTCTAACTTAAAATATAGGGTATGTTTTATCTGAATCGGTTGAGTAGATCTAGCGATACAGCTTGACCCCTCTGTTGTATTAAGTTGCATACAAAGTAGAGGTCATGATTGTTGGTTGGATGCAGGTTGCAGGTTCCTAAAAATACAACTGGATTCTATTAGTATTATAGAATACCATAACATAGCCCATCACTGTCCCGCTGCTGGGCATGGCCCTCTTCTTGGAATGAGAAGAGTTATGGAACTGGATATTGTTAGTGTAATAGATTATCATAACATAATCAGCTCATTACCTACTGCCCCACTGCTGGGCACGGACCTCTTCTCAGAACGAGAAGAGTTAAGAAACTAGAAAATATAGAATAACATAACGTAGTCAACCTATTACTGTCCCACTACTGGGTATGGCCCTCTTCTCAAAATTAGAAGAGTTAATGAACTGGATATTATTAGTATTCTAAAATAACATAACATTACCAGCCCATTACAGTCCCACTGCTGGACACGGGCCTCTTCTCAGCATAAGAAGAGATGTGGTTAGTGTTATAGAATAACATAATCAGCCCAATTACTTCCCACTGCTGGGCACGAGCGTCTTCTCAGAATGAGGGAGTTTAGGGCTAATTCCATGAAATTCCATCACCTTAGCCGGTTGGTTGTAAAAACAAAATATAGTATGGTCGGTAAATAGTGTAATCGTCTGTGTAGGCGCTTATATGTATATATTTGAAGATATTGTGTTCATAATTATGACACGATGTTATTTTCCGACATCCACGCGGACGGAGTCGCGGGCACAGCTAGTGTACAATAATTATCGTACGTCTGGCATCACTGCACATGACAATAATATTTTTTTTAAGTAATTTGAGTTGAGTTTTGTGGCCTGCAAGCTAGGACCTTTTAGCCACAACCCGTTCGAGTTTTTACATTATTTATGGCCTGGTTGCTAGAACCTTTCAGCCACGACTTGAGTAAAACACGCCCTAATAAAATGATGAAATGACTAGAGATTTCTGAGGGATTGATTGTTGCCTCGTATGACTATCAGCCAAAATTAATATCCTATCTCTAATTACTTCTCTTTTATAATACTATAAAGGCTATGCTAAACTAACATTAGCTCTTAAGATCATCGACTAACCGTATTTTTCTATTTTCAATTTTTAAGTTTCTCATGTTAAGTGAACTCTGTTAAGTTCTTTGTGAGATTAATGTCTTAAACCTCATCTATTTTGACAATGGTGTCGATTCTCTTGTTCACGAACTAAACTTATTTTAAACTATCGCTCTCTTTTACTAATAGTAGATACAAGAAAGGGATGGCAACCATTTAAGAGCTGTCAAATTAGACGAAATTAAAATTTCCATACAAGTTTAGTCGTGATCTCGGAACGTGCCCACTAAAATACAAAGAAATGTAACACGTAAACTAATTTGACAGTTCTAAAATGGTTGCCATCCCTTTCTTGTATCTACTTTTAGTAAAAGAGAGCGATAGTTTAAAATAAGTTTAGTTCGTGAACAAGAGAATCGACACCATTAGCTTATTTATTTTAGTTTTTACTAGCCTATGCCCGCGACTTCGCCCGCGTGAATTTCGTTTATCACGCATCCTTCGGGAAATGTTCATCTTCCCGGGATAAAAAGTAGCCTATACATATGTTAATCCAGGTTTTTTCCATTAAAATCGGTCTTACCGTTCTTGAGTTATAAATGATGTAACTAACCCGCTAACCCCTGAGATGTAGTGCCGCCCCCAAGGTGCTGGTGTCCAAGCTTCTTAGTAGAAACACCAAAATTAGAATTTATAAAATGGTCTTAGGACCTATACTGATGTACTGATGTAGCTTGGACACTGACACAAAAAGAGGAGAGTAAGCTCTTGGTAACAGAGAGGAGGGTCTTACGTAAGATCTTGGGCCCTGTGCAGAGATCTGGCGGATCAGGAAGAACGCTGAGATAGAAGAGCTCGAGGCTGAACCAAATGTGATAGGAGAAGCAAAAGCTCACAGACTCCGTTGGCTTGGTCACGTGGAGAGAATGGAAGAAGATCGAGATGCTATCTGCGTCGACCAAAAGGGTGACGCCCGGTCGGTCGCCCTTGATATCGCTGGAGCGATGCGGTGGAAGGCGATCTTCTGGAGATCAGAGCCAGTTATTAGTGAAATACTGCCAAAGATCGTGGCAAGTGGCGTTCTCTCGTTTCGGAGGCCAAGACACATTTTGGGTCGCTGTGCCAGCAGAGTAAGTAAGTAAGTAACCCGACTTTGTTTTATATATTAAGATTTATTGCATAGGGTTCGCCCAGAGCATAATATTATCACTATTACCAAATAATACAGTACAGTATTGTCCTTATATGTACCTACACCAATTACGGGTAAACACAACATTGACTAATCAAGACCACTTAATGTTAATTAAAAACTAATACTCCTAAAAAAACGAGTGTGCTTTAGTTATACCACACGACTGAAGTAAAACTTCACTAACTTATATCTCCCTCAATACTATTTCAATGAGAACAAAGGAATGGCGACGCGGCGCGCGTCTGCTCTGCCGGCGCTGAGTCACGTGGCCGGCCGTCGTGCGCACCTCGTTCCCTGCGTCCCGCACTACCCCCTCCGTTCGCCTCACTTTTCGTAACGAATTCGCCAGCTTACTCCCCAAGTCAATCGTGCCTAAAGAAGTTTTACTTCGAAAACAAAAACAACTTTTATTTGTATTTATTGTATTCGTAATATCGTATACTTTGTGATTATTTATTCATAAATTGTATATATACTTAGGTACAATATTTACAAAGTAAAAAATAAAATTATACAATGTTTACAAAGTAGGTACAAAACAAAACGATACCAAAAGGCGCGCCTAGTCGTCAAAATATCGCACACCGCTGTCATATTCTGGCATCGTGCCCAGAAGACTGGCAGCGTTGCCACGTTGAATGTCAAAGCTTATTCTTTGACCAAAGAACAAGCTAGCCCTCTGATCACGCGAAGTGTCGACCAGCCTCTTAGAGATTTCCTTAAAAAGGGAGCGCGCACTCTGACCCCATGGCCCGAGCGATTCGACCCCAAACCACAGAGTAACCCAAACGGCTCAGTCATAGTTACCTAAAAACATCAATACGCAAAATACGCTAGCAAAACGCATTTTTCGTATGGAAAAATTAAATGCAAACAACTCCAAGAGGCCAGTTTCTCTCTCCCTCACTCATATTATGCGTTTGTGTTTGTTACGAGAAAACAATAGTAGCTCACTCTATCTCACTGCTACGCTATTTTATATGGCCTGATTGCTAGGACCTTTAAGGTTCGTCTATAGTAAAACACCCCTAATTAAAATGATGGTAAACTAGATGTTTCCGAGGGATTGATCGTTGCCTTTTATGACTATCCAATTTTGTGCCAGAAAAGTGATTTTTTAAGTTAATATTTTATAATGTATGACTACTAGTGGCGCCCTTACACCGTACAATAAATAAAAAAAACGGCCAAGTGCGAGTCGGACTCGCGCAGTAAGGGTTCCGTACCTCTCAACGACCTGATACCCCATAAAAACTGATTTAATTTACGAGAGTTTATCAAAAGACATCAACGCACAGTGCGCGAAATATGAATTTTTGCATGTCTTTCTTACGCAGGTACTGCCACATATGTCTATGTTTGTCTTATTTTTAGTATTTGTTGCTAAACTACATAGTATGCACTATAATCTGACCAACTTTGACGCTGGTATGTATTACGGTTTTGAAGATAGAGCAAAAACAAAAACGTCGAAAAAAAATCATGTTTTTTGAGGTTTCTTGTATGGGACCCCCTTTGGTTTTAGACTTTTTTGTTTTTAGTATTTGTCGTGATACACCTCATAGCAACACATATTCTGAGAAAATTTCAACCGGTTACCTATTACCGTTCAAAAGTCCTGTGCCCTGTGACAGACAGACGGATGGACGGACGGACGGACGGACAGCGTAGCGAGAGTAATAGGGTCCCGTTTGTCACCCTTCGGGTACGGAACCCTAAAAAGTAAGGCTTTGATAGCATCCTGGACTGCCTGTGCGACTGACTCAAGTTTATATACAGATGATAGACCGTAATTTATTTGTTTATACAGTACCATAGGTATACCCCCTGGAACGGGCTACTACTACTAGACTTGAACCCTACCTGCCATCCATACACTCAGCTGGATAATTATGTGCAAAGCCTAAATACAGCTGTTATATTTATTTATTAAATTGTAGATAGTAAAGACGTAAACAAGCGCTCAGAGAACATCCAAAGAGTATCAACAAGTAGAACTTTAGACGTTCTCCAAAAACAGCAGTTAGGATTTAGGAACTATTGAAGTCAGCTAACAGCCTTTTACTTTTATCAGATTCCTCATTAACAAATACAAATCATAACAGTTCTGTTGCGTAAATAGAGTAAGAAAAGCCAAATAAAAGAGTTTTATGAGAAACAGAGCTGACTTATATGTATACCTAACTTGAGTGTGTGAATCAGTAAATTAAATTTGCCCAAGGGTGGTAAGAACTAAATTCAGCCATGCTGTAGATAAAGCCTAAAATTGCTTTAGTATACCTACACTTAAAATACAACGTAGGTATTGTATTAAGAAATATTTGCTCTCGCGCTGCTCTCTTGTAGCGCACGTGCGCTATAGGTACGTAGGTCCAGCCCAACCAGTTTCAAAACAATTTTTTCAGGACATTATTTAATAATAATAAATAATAATTTTTATTCCCTTAGTTTTTTACAGTATACATTGAATGTGTTTCTATATATTTTAGACAGTAACAAAAGTATGGGCCGCTGTGCCTGAGCTAGGTTAAAACCTGTATTTCAGGTCACAGTCCTCTTTCCTAATCAATGAGCATTAAATTACAATAAGTGGGGCTATTTTAACATTCAAATGATTTGAGGATGTGTGTATGTGTAGGGGGTGTGTGTGTATGTGTAGGAAAGTGTGTGTATGTGGTGTGTGTTGTGAGGTAGGTATATGTGTGAGTGTGGGTTTGTTGAGTAGATATCTCCAATTACATGAATATATACATATGTCACGCGAAAATTTGAGTTAAGATTCTGAATTATTCATTATCCTTTATTATGTTAAAATTTGCAAGAAATCTTCAATAGCTTGGTAGTCACAAGGAAGCAAGAAACTGGATACTTTGTTTTTGCATTCTTTTTTACTAAATGAATAAAAGTTGAGCGTGGTATTTAGTTTATTATATAGAAAAGGTCCGATAAAACAGAAGAACCTGTTGACAAAAGAACGTTTAAATTTATGTGGCATGGGGACTATGGCATTGCAGCGACGTTTCAGCAGATTAGTTAGTATGTAGGGGTGGAGGGAATGTTGTTTGAGGCGAACAGTTGGTAATTTCCAGGATTTGTAGAGAATATGAGTGCGGTAATAAATAGGACGAAAGGAACTCACTTTCAGGATCGCTCTTTGTGCTATTTCCAGAGGAAGAAGAATAGTTTTTGAGGCTCCACCCCAGCATAAGATACAGTATGAGAGTTGTGACTGACAGAGTGCCATATATACTTTTTTTAGTACGTTAATGTCAGCAACATATCGTAAATTTTTGAATACGTAAAATACGTAATTTGGATGTAAGTAACTTAAACTCCTTTTAAAATGGTATGATGTTTTTGCAAACTCCAAAAAACAACTACAGACGCTTCGCTCTCGCTACTGTGCTTTTGTCAATGTTACCTTAATGAAAAACGCAATTAATTTAGGTTCAGTCCAAAGACCCCCAAATGGCAAGCATGTGAAGAGACAAAGCCTAAATAAAACTCCTTTTAAAACATGTTACTTTAAAGGCTCTGACGTTTTCTGATAATCCCAAAAAATAAATCGCGCTCGCTCCGCTCGCGCAGCTCTTTAATACCTGTGGTGAATTTCTGTTACCCCTCCCCTAGGCCAAAAGCTAGATACAATACGTATCTAAAAACCCAGAAAAAATTAAATTCTACTATTCAAAACATTGCAACAGTCGTCGAAATCCCGCCAACAAGTCAAACGTCATATTTTTTTTCCTGACAGTATAGGTATTACAGATTGTACGATAATTTTATCGAAAAACGATAACTTCGACGCGTAAATGCGATAATTTGAACTTTTGGAGTTGGCAACACTGAGTCACTGTCAAACGTCAATCAAACGCAGTCGAACGAAAACGAATTGTTTTTGTAGGTATTACAAAAAAAGTGTGTTGTGTCTACAGAATTTTTATGATAATGAAATATATAAATGATTAATCACATTGTTCTCGTTTATAGAAATCATGAAAGTGAAATTGTAAACAGCGTAGTGTAGGAACGACTACAAATATTTATAAAGATGAAGTCTTTCAAGCTTATTGTCCACCAGTCTAGCTTCAGTCGTAAGTATTTATTTATTTAATTAGCTGACGCCTGTGGCTTTGCTCTCGTGGTATGTTTATAAAAAGTATCATATTTGTTGCGCCACAATCACCACAAATTTAATTTTTTTTGCTATTTCAGAACTTTAAAAAAATGTGTTCAACAAACTTAGAATAATTCTTCTTTGGCTTATCACATGCATCCCTCGGAAGCTATAGAATATGTCCCTGTCTTATAGTAATAAAACTTTAAGGGTGGTAAATACACTCAATTTTATCGTTAAAAATATCCCACTTGTGGGGCCCAATCCCAACACCCCCAAAGATAGAGCAATTTTAGTATTTGACACAGGGCTGATTGATTTTAATCAAGTGATTTTTTTATAAAAATCAGTGATTTAAATCAAACTTGTTTTTTTTCCATAAAGGACATCATTCAAATTGGGCTTTTTCTGAATATTCTGGTCAGAAAATAATGCTATAAATCATTAGAACTGGTCACTTGGAGCAATAGTTATTATGGCACCAAAGCTGTGGAGTGATTCTGTAACCTGTTACAAGGGTTCGAAAAATACAGAATTTCATATGAGAGCTTTTCATTTTGAGCAATACTTATTGTGGCACAAAAGGCGTGGGGTCATTCTGTGACCTGTTTTATAAAGGTTTGAAAAATAGTCATTTTCTTACAAAGGCTCCTCATATTCAGCAAGACCCATACAATGCACATATGCAAGTTCAGGTGCACTACCTGTGGATTATACTAGTTTCTCTGCTAGCTAACTTCACACCTGAGTGAGAATGAGCGAGACAAAGACATTTAAAAAGCTGTGGGGTGATTTTGTGTTCTGTTTTAAATATATAGAGATTTTCATACAAGGGCTCATCATTTTGAGCAACAATTGGTCATTTGGAGCAATCATTATTATGGCACAAAAGCTGTGGGTAATTCTGTGACATTTCCTACAAGTGCTTGTCATTTTGAGCAATTGTTATTAAGACACAAACAATGCAAAAACGCTAGCTCAAGTGCACAATAAGCTACCTGTGGACTATATCTACTGATTTATTTGCTTGCTCCACCCCAGTGTGAGAGTGAGCGAGATAGAGAATGACCCTACAGCTTTGGTGCTATAATAACAAATGCTCAAAATGACTAGTTCTAACAATTTAAAACATTTTTTTTTCTAGCACATACAAAAAAGGCCCAAAACTGCATGAACGCTGAATGTTCTCCTTTCATTGATTTATTTACATCATAATGTTATGGGACTAGAAAAGAAAAACACTTTAGGTGTTGAATTAATTTTTCAGAACTAAATATAGATCAGTAAAAAGTCTTAGGAGTTTGAATGAACTATTTCCTACATTTCTGTACTATGTTTCTTACTACTATCATACCATAGTTTCAGATCAGTAAGTAAATAAATAAAATCAAGTTTAAATCCTTCAAAGACAAATAAATAGAAAAAAATAACAAATTAATCATGATTTTTGTGGTTTTTTTTAATAAAAAAAATCTGTCATAAACAAAAAACATGACTTTTATTAACTCTGGTATTTGACTTACCTACATTTAGTGTACAACGTTAGTATAGTATTATATCATCTGTGATGTGTTATTGAAATAACTGAAAACCTCTTACGGGGTAATTGTATTCATCAGAACAACTTTTAGTACCTATGGGACCAACCCTGAAATCGCGAAAATCGCAATCGCGATGATGATGATAATGATGATGATGATTTGGAATATTATGAAGCAGCTACTTTCAATGGTAATGGAGCACACCACCAGACTGGCCGCTCCTCGAACCAATATAAACTTTACTACCACTATGTAGCATCTTTACAATTTTTGTGTAAAAAGTAACACTCATGTATACAATTATGTAAAAACAACATGTCTTATAAATGACGAGGGCTATAACACGAATATCTATTTATTGTCCTTCAAATACGTTGTGCAACATCAACTTTTGATATCTATCCATCAGACTAAGCGCCATACATTAGAGAGCATTGTCCTTTAAAAATATTTTCAATAAAACAAAGTAGGTGTATCCATTATCTAATAATTGCATGAGGTAAAATATCGGTTCAATAAAAAAAACATGTTATTAACCATACTAACCCAACCAGTGGTTAGTAAAAAAAAATCCGTTAGCTACCATATGGTTAAAATCGTTACTTACAGGCTTCGCATCTATAAACACTACAGATAAAAGAAATGCTGTTGGAAATGTGTAATAAGTAATAACTGAAAATAATTTCACTGTTCTTTTAGGATTTTTCTGTAGCACAGATCAGTATCAATTTTGTCTTTGTTGACCTTGACATTGCGTGTATTTAAGTATTTCCACTAATGTATTCCAGTATATTACACTAATGAAAACATTCATGAGTTTTATAATTAATTTGTTTACAATTTTTTTTTTAGCTCTGGACTTAATTATAAACCTAAAAGATTACCCTGGTCTAAAGGAAAGGGATATTGTTGAGATCTATCATCCGGAAAATGATTACCCACGCCTGCTACTACAAGTTACTAGAGTGGATGCACCAGGACGAGGAAGAGGTATTATTGATAAATAATTATTCCAAGGTGTGATGCACAGACCTGTAAAGGCGCTCCCTCATGGCGAGAATTTGCATGTAATGTGAGAAATTCTCTGAAGTAAATTAATAAATTTGTACTGTCGAATTGAATGCTCGTGGTGAGGGAGCGCCCTAAGCCTAAATAAACCAGCCTAGATAGCCTAGATGTATCAGTAGTAGAGCTCCTTGTGAAAGAGCTTGTCCAGGGTAGTACCACCATACCAATTTCTGCCCCTAAACAGTGATGCTTGCATTGCGGTTCGAAGGGTGCTGGTGAAAATACAAGCACATGAGACTTTCCATCTTTAGGTCACAGTTTGGTGAATGCAATTTGCAATCAATACCATTCACGCAACAACCTATGTGGTATTGCAGTGGTTATGTCAAAGACAACCGCTTAACATCAGGTGGGTCGCTTGTTTCGCCACCCTAATATCTGGCACATGCTGAGCTGGACATCCATTTGGTACAATACTGAGACACATATCACACCTACTATAATAAGATAATAATAATATAAAAAGTCACTGTGTTTTTTTCCGAGTTTTTCAAGTTCATTTTTTTATGTCTTTTTATTGTCTTTACTTGTATGTCCTGTCTTGTTTTGACTGCCTCTGACTGGTCTAGTGGTTGCAAGCGCGACTGCTGAGCGTGGGGTCCTGGGTTCGATTCCCGGGCTGGGCAAAGTGTTATCGGGTTTTTTCATTAGGAAATTATCAGTAGCAGCCTGGAGTCTGGATTTGTGCCCGGTCAATGGCTAGGCTCGCCCCCTATTACATGGGACTATAACATAACTGGCGAAATGTGGGTGTACTATTACACCTCTGACTACCCCTTCGGGGAAATACAGGCGTGATGTTATGTTATGTCATGTTGTTTTGTACTAAATAAACGTTTTATATATTTATCTATCCTATGCCATTAAAAAGAAGATGCCACATAAACAAAGTTTTGCATGAGAACACAATCGTAAGATGTTCGCGGGGGACAAGGGGCAGATGGCGTGTTATGATTGGTTAGCTCGAAAATTTGGTGGTATGATTGGTCGTGCTCGCTTTCAGAGTGACATACCAAATGGCAGTTGGGCAGCTCTTCTGCAGTGCTACTGAATAAGCTTGATGATCGCGGGTATCCGTCTCATTGGAGTCTTTAGGCTTACTGGTCTGTGGTGTGATATGATGGGCTAGCAACTTATCTCCATATGCAGCCATTATCTGTTCTTCCTAGAACATTTCTACAGTAAAAAAAGGAAAATTAAACACATTATTTTATTTGCTCTAATATATCTCTAATTTTTCCATATTAATTGAGAAATAAATCTCATAATTAGTGTGCGGCACTTAATCAACTTTCATTGGTCCTTTGGTTTTGTTCACAATCAGTAAAAGATAAAGAGGTCAAACTACTACATTATAGTAGCATTATAATGCAAATAACAAATACATTTTTCTCAAACATGCTTGGAAATTCGAACATTATTTTAACAACCTTCTTCGAGATAAATCAAAAACGCTGTTGGTACTGGTCATGCGACATACATGCGAGCAGCGGCCGGCAATGTTAGTATGAAAATCCATATCTATCCTGTTAAGCAGCCAAAAAAAAACTACTATGAAAACTCACAACTGTCGTGTAATTAAAAATGGAATGAACTTTTTACTCCGAAAAATAGCAACCAAGGAGGCTACATGGTAGGTACCTACTACTTAGTTTGAATTTCCACGCATATGCACTTTTGAGAAAAGTACTATACAAACTTTGGCCGCAACCAGGAATTGATGGACTCACGTATGTGACGCTATCACTATTTTCACGTTCGTACATCAATGCTTCTATTGCCGGCCGCTGCAGTATTGTACTATTATTTATGCAGTTCCAGCTGTGCCCATCACTCTACTAAATTTTTTCAATCCAGGGTATAATCAATCACAAAAATATTTAATCCAGATCTTTACTTTATGTTCAGCTAGTAACAATAAAACTTACGAGCGTCTAAATGCTCTAATCAATAACATCAAATACAAATAATTATGATCAACTGCACAGCCAATTTTATTTTTGTACTTAGGTTTGTAAAGTCTCAATACTTTACTTAATTTTTTTGATATTATGTTACATTAACGAAAATGAATTTGTATTTTTTGCTCTTCACATCATGGGATCATCATGATATCATCATCATCATGTGTTTGTGGACGGATGGAATAAAATTTTGCTAGTATGTCTGATGCTCTGTGAGAGAATGTATGCGAGGGTGTCCACTGTTCCATGTTAATGTCATATATATTATGTAATTTGTCATATAAAATTTGTCATATATGTAAATTGTAATATCATCGTTATATCGTGTATCGTTTCTATGTTAATTAATGTAATTGGTTT
Organism: Asteroscopus sphinx; assembly: GCA_949699075.1. Classification (NCBI taxonomy): domain Eukaryota; kingdom Metazoa; phylum Arthropoda; class Insecta; order Lepidoptera; family Noctuidae; genus Asteroscopus; species Asteroscopus sphinx. The sequence continues at coordinate 12,114,548 of OX453005.1, forward strand.
TTTGTACCGTGTTAATTAACTATAAATAAATAAATGGGAATTCACATCTGGAAAAACAACGAATGTTTTAATAACTTCTTAGGTTTTCGCGATCTACACATTATAATAAAACAAAGTTTAACCGGATTAAATCGCGTATATTATTTAAATTGGTTTTCCTGACGTTTCGAAAGCTTTGCAGCATTTTGTGGTTGTTTTGTGTGTATTTTTGTTCCTTCACCCTAAGGTCGACTGGTTGAAAATACCTAAGGTATTTAGTTCGCCTCTGTACGTATTTTGTGCAAAAAGCAATAATAAATAACTAAACTCTTGATAAATTTGCCTAGAAATGGCCTAGTTGGATGATTAATAAGCATAAGCAGCAGGTAAAATGAAAGTTTGCAATTTTTCAGATACCATCAGTGTGGAACAGAGCATAGCCACAACATTCCAATTGCGAACATTTGCAGATGTTTACGTGAACATAGTCAATGTGGCAGATGTGGCTCTGGACTCTGTGGAGCTCACATTTAAAGATCAGTATATGGGGCGGTCAGAAATGTGGAGGTTGAAGAACAGCTTGGTAATTATTTCAATTACAATAGTTTCCTAAAGTAACTTGATATTGAAGGTAGGTAATTTAGAAATACAGAGCACCAGAGAAGCATGTGTATATTGTTATTAGAAGATGCAGACCAGAGGGTGTTCATTTCTCGAATTAAATTAATATGTAGTCATGTGTTTAGTTATGTAGTCTAAATTTTTGTTATTCTGTTGTACACTTGTTTTTATCCTCTATTAATATATCAACATCTCTCTATCGCTCTAAGGTTTGCTGTAAGAAAACTCATTTTTGACTTAAGCTCGCCGATGTAATAATAATACTACTGTAATAATAATATGTAAGCTTACTGGTCTGTGTAATATGTATATGTGTGTACAATAAAGTATAATTAATTAAAGTTATTACATACAGTAATACCACTTTTATAAGTTACATCGACAATATTCATTGACGCAGAAAGGAGAAATCTAACGCCGACTAATAAAGATTGTAAACACCAATGAAATACAGGCTTTATTATTTTACGTTTAGATTTGAAATAGAACTACAACAAGAAACTCATACTATCTATCTTATAACATTTGTGCACTGTATGGCAATCGCAGATCGCCAAGCAGCGGACGCCAGCCACCATGACGCGACGCAACAACCAATAGCGGATGAAAATGTATAGTTATGATTGGCCAAAAGATTTTTGCACCTCCCAAAAAAGGACATTGTTGTAACTTATTAAAGGGATACTACTGTACTTTGCCTTGTTAAGAACAGCTTCTACAATCTTTGTAAGGATTAACAAGAGATATATTAGATTAACCAGACGTAAAACTGCCTAACGCAGTATTAGCTTAAAGCTTAAACTGGCCGCATTAATTCCCTAATCAATAACAAAATAATATTTCAGGTAAGCACCTGTGTGTACTTGAACAAAAAGATTGAATACTGCGGTGGTGCTATAAGATGTCAAGTCTACGAGATGTGGTCCCAAGGCGACAGGGTGGCTTGCGGAGTCATCACCGAGGATACCAAGATTGTGTTCAGATCCTCCACATCTATGGTCTACCTTTTCATACAGATGTCTTCTGAAATGTGGGACTTCGATATACATGGTGACTTGTATTTCGAAAAGGCGGTAAACGGATTTCTTGCAGACCTTTTTGCAAAATGGAAGGTAAACAATAAATCGTAACATAAATCGTAACAATAAGTCATAATAAAAAAAACCGGCCAAGAGCATGTCGGGCCATGCTCAGTATTATAGGGTTCCTTAAGTAGGTCTAATTACAAACGTATCAAATCGAATATTAATCATTGCTATTTTAGTTTTTGCAAACAGCGCCACCTAGCGCTAAATTTATGAAGCTAAATTTAAGAAGTGTGTTTCTTTTTGTGATTTTTTTAAATAGATAGTAACTAAAGGAGCATTATTTGCTACTATCATTTTTCTCTAAGGTCAATGACCTAAGAACTAGGACGTCTTAAGTATTTTTCAGTTTTCTCACTATAACTCAAAAATTTATAATCACATTATACTCGAAATAATTTTAAAAGAGAGTTTTTATAAAGGTCTATCAATGTTGAAGACTATAAGTTTCTACGTTGCATAGTTTAGAAATGGCAGGGGGGGACACACATTGCAAGCCACTTTGGCGAACTGTATTTCGCAGATGGTATACCTGATAAAAAAGTTGTGTATGAAACATTACCTTCATTTTAGTAGACCTATTCAACGATACCCCACACGAGGGGGTGCAGCGAAAAAAATATTGTCATCCCCATTTCAAATGTATGGGCGCCACCCCTAAAATACGTAATCAAGATTTTTTTATTCTTTTAAAATTGAGATCTATATCTATTCCATTTTTTGTCAAAATTTCATTTACTTATGTTTATAACTGTAGAAGTTATTAAGCGGTAAAGGATTAGGACAGACGGACGGACATGACGAAACTATAAGGGTTCCTTGTAGGACTACGGAACCCTAAAAATGAAGTTTAGTTAACGGCAATATGAATAATGTAATAATGTATCTTTATTTTTCATAGAAAAATGGCAGCAATCATGAAGTGACAATAGTGTTATTCTCAAGAACATTTTATAAAGCTAAATCTCTGGAGGAGTTCCCTCAACACATGAAGGAATGTTTGCAAAAAGATTACAGAGGCAGATTTTATGAAGATTTTTACAGGTACATTCTTAACTGTAATGTGAAATATTCATAAATTCATAAGGTTCTTTTTTACCAGCAGGTTATAATAATTCAAGAAGTATAAACTGTTTTTGGCTTATAGAGGGTGGCTACTGTCAAGACCTGACCTGCCTCTAGCATGAGTTTTTGCGTTATCGTCTAGTAATCGTCAAATATTGTATGGAATTGTTTAGTTCCAAATACACACACGGTGGCGCTGGTAAAATTCCCATATTTTTTTGTCGATATCTACACGATAGCTAGAACTCATGCTAGAGGCTCTGAAAACTCTTGGGATGGCCTGATTTTCTCGTTTTTTTTCGTGTTATCAGCTGTCTTGAGTACATGTATAGATATTGTACAGTCGAATCGCACATCAGTGATAACATCTAAATTACTGTTTAAGGTGCTGCATTGAATTTGCAACCGTCCCTTACTAACACACGGCAAATTGCGCGTGCGAGAACAGAGCGGAATTGCGCTGTTTTGATGTTTTTTTTACATTTTTGCTAATATCTCAGCGAATAAACATGTAAACAAAAATCTGGTGCACCATAATCTAGATATGCACATGATATATCTTATTCGCAAAAAATAATAGTAAAAACTATTGGGATTTCCGAATGCAATGCAAAATATTGGTAAAACGGACCTTACTTTGGAAAATAAATCGATAGAGCTAATTTTATTGAATCGTGTTTTCCCTACACCAAAATCTAGTAAATATAATGAAAAATCATATATATAAAAATTAGATCTACGTCGTATCCACAAATAAAAATATTTTGATTATAAAATCCCTATTTTTCTCAATGCCGCCCCTTAAAGACGCTGTCAAGGTCAAACTGTTACTTCTGATGTGAGGTCGACTGTACATCCATCCTATACTAGTGGGTACTAAGTAATCATTTTATTAAATTTTGTGTACAGGGTGGCAGTTCAAAATGAGAGATATGAAGACTGGTCAAACGTTCTTCTACAATTACGAAGATTGTTTACGGATTACCAAAAAATCGTATTGCAATACCATGAAAGACCAAACTTAGAAATTCCGACTGCAATCAACTCCACGGCAGCTCAAGGGAACTTTCTTGAAGTTTTAAATATGAGTTTAAATGGTAAAACTTTTCTTTATTTCTGTTTAAGTTATGCTGACACTTCCCTTGGCGTATTTGTCCAATCATTCGTATTAATTAATACAAAATATACCCTATACCTGCTAACATAAAGTTTATTTTGTATTAGCAAATTTCCGGAAAACTTATTCAACGTTACTTTTTGTTTACACAATTTGAGAAACTAGTTTGTTCAGAACATGTTATAATAAGATGTTTCACCAGGTATTCTCTTCCCGCAATGACAGCGCGATGCCTCCAAGCTACGTCACGATCAGTGCTGCCATTGATTGATATCTTCAATATACTTAAGGAGATTTTTGTTCATAATGAATATAAAATAAGTTCCTAACTAGCCTATTTGTTATCTCGTGTTATTCATCTAATTAGTTAATAAAGGAAACTATATTAAACTAGCTTTTACCCGCGGCTCCGCTCGCGTTAAATTCTGCTAACCCACGTCAGTCCAGTCCAGTCCACTGCCCCACTGTCCCACTGCCCCACTGTCCCACTGCCCCACTGTTCCACTGTCCCACTGCACCGCTACCCTACTGCCCCACTTCCCCACTGCCTCACGGCCCCACTGCCCCAACTGTCCCATTGCCCCAACTGCCCCACTGCCCAACTGCCCCACTGCCCAACTGCCCCACTGCCCCACAGCCCCACCGTCCCACTTCCCCACTGTACCACTGCCCCACAGCCCCACTGCCCCACGGCCCATTGCCCCATCTGCCCCACTGTCCCACTGCCCAACTGCCCCACTGCCCCACTGTGCCACCGTCCCACTGCCCCACTGTCTACTGCCCCACTGACCCACTGTACCACTGCCCCTCTGCCCCTCTGTCCCACCGTCCCACCGTCCCTCCTGTCCCACTGTCCCATTGCCCCACTGCCCCACCGCCCCACTGTCCCACTGTCTCTCTATCTCACTATATCACTATCGTCCCGTCCCATGTCCCATGTCCTGTCCCATATCCCATCCTATGTCCAGTCCTATGTCTCGTCCCATGTGCCGTCCCACTGTCCTGTCCCATGTTCCGTCTCATGTCCCGTCCCATTTCCCGTCGCATGTTCCGTCCCCTGTCCCGTCCCCTGTCCCGTCCCCTGTCCCGTCCCCAGTCCCATCCCCAGCCCACTCCACTCCACTCCATCGTACATTACTATCCGCTCGTGCAAATGCATAGAAGCTTCGATCTGTCGGGCGAGTACGCAACCCACGAATACATTTTTTTCTTTTTTTCTTTCTTTCTTTCTCAAAACTTTCTTTGATATAAACCTCACGGAGCCCGAGACCTTTCCAACGAATGCAAAACCGTGGAAATCGGTTTGTGCGTTCTGGAGTTATGGCGTCAGGAAGGAAAACCCGACTTATTTTGATATAGTAGATTACTAGTTAAAAAGTGATTCTTTATAGAAGAAAGTAAATGAAAAAATGCATTTTCCTCGGGTAATTTATTTTCACAAAGTGGCAGCACATCAAACTGACAACAGCCCGCTATTGGCTCCACGGCCGATGACGTAGTACGGAGGCAATCACGTGACCTAGCTGTCACGGGAAGAGACTACCTGGTGTTATTATACCATGGTTCAGAATAACTATGAGAATCGATTGGCATAGTATTTTTTTCTAAATCACAAAATTACATGCTTTTAGAGCTACTGTAAGTTCCCTGGTTGGTAGCGTATAAAAAGAAAAATGTCGTATATGGACTACCTGATGCACGGAAACTAATCAAGCTGAACTTGCTGCACCTTAAGGACCTATATCACGATACACTGCTGATGTACTGAATTTAACCAAACATATTTTTTTCAAATGTCACATGGTATAAAAACCGACCCAATCGATTCTCCTCGTGATACTGAACAAACTAGTTTTTCAAATTGCGTAAAAAAAAACTAACGTTGTATAAATACACCAAGCGAAGTGCCAGCACTAAGTTTGGGTCTTTTTAAATTTTAATACTATTTCGAGATAGTACAGTTGATCTCATGTCAGTGGTAACAGATTAACCTTGACAGAATCTTTATTTCGGGAGCAGTAAGGGCGGTTTTCGCGCACGTTCTGACGCGCACGAAAACGACTGTACCTATATTTGCACCGCGACGTTCTTTAGTAATCGAATAACACTTATACAGCATTAATTTTCTGTATTCCAGTATTCGAGAAACACTATCTGGATAGGTGTTTCGATCGCACCGGTCAACTCAGTGTGGTCATTACACCAGGCGTCGGCGTGTTTGAAGTCGACAGGGAACTCACCAACGTCACTAAACAACGAATCATAGACAACGGTGTCGGCAGCGATTTAGTCTGCGTAGGAGAACAGCCATTACATGCAGTACCATTACTAAAATTCCATAATAAAGACAACAATCTCAACTCTATAGATGATTACTCTATGCCACATTGGATCAACTTATCATTTTATTCTACAAACAAAAAAGTGGCATATTCAAACTTTATTCCTAGAATTAAATTGCCGCCAAGAAAGAGTCAAGAGCCGCTGAGGAAAATGTACGAAGATGAACGGAAAGGGAAGTTGTTGAAGGAGGATGAATATATGCACAATTCTATATTTGATTACGACGCGTATGACGCTCAGGTCTTCCAGTTGCCCCCAGCGCATAGCACGTGGTGAGACTTCCATTTACTATACGTCGGTTGACTCTGGTTTAGAAACCGTTTGTGCACGAAAAAAGCATGTTTGCGTTACAGTTTTTTAGAGAAAAAGAGATAGAAAACCTTTTCTTATGAAAAGGTTTGCTATCTCTTTTTCTCTCGTTGCGTAAATCATAAGATGAAACGAGATAACAACCGGTCGACAACTGGTTATCGTGTGGTTTTGAATCAGGGAGCAGATACTGTTTCGAACCACAAGTCAATTGTAAAAAAATGTGGCCGTCACGGAATGCCCGGCAGATGTGAAATATCGGCGGAGAGAGAGCGAGCATAAGAGAGCGTCATGCCGTTTGCCGCCACGGCATACGTGTCGCACATAAACACAAAAGATTTTTTTATTTATTGTGAATGGACTTGTTGATTCTGCCTTATTTACCAAACCTTTCCCTACTCGAGTTTCTATATTTATATTTATTGTGTTATCGTGTTCTCGTCTTACCACTGAAAAAATATTAATTAATTTAAACATTCCATACAGAAATAACCATTATTTGTGTCCTTTATAGCGTACAAAGAGTGACACGGGCAAAGAAGACGTCAGTGGCGGGTCTCGAAGGCATTAGTAAAAGAAGTCCGTCTACGTCCAGTTTGCATCACAGGAAGATGTCCGACCCCGATATACATCATACTGTTGCCGATATCCTGGCGAGTGGGAGTGAGTATTTTTTATGAAATTACAAATAATAGAGCATCTAAAAACTTTCAACATTTTCCGATGTAATTGACGGCTTTTAGCTTTTGAAAGTGTTACACAGGCGATCAAAGTTGCGCAATTATAACACAAGTCGATTTTGACGTCACGATCATAGTCATAGCAGCTGTGGCAACACGATTGGTTGAAGTCGGCGACATGAGAAATAAATACTATAAGTAAATGGAATAAAGCAATTCAAAAAATAATTGCCAAAATATTTTATGCTCCTTATGATACAGTCGACTGCATGACAGTGGTAACACTCGAATAAGAAAACCGCTCTAAGTAAAGCAAACAATAGCTTACGAAATAAAGACGCTGTCAATGTCAAACTTACCACTGACCTGCGGTCGACTGTACCCCACTTTCGGCTATTGTTGTTCATTGTTTTGTACGACAAAACATCGAACGACGTTAATATACTAATATTAAAATATTTTTCTTCAGATAAACAGGGATCCTACGACACAAATAGCGATGCGACCGACTCCCCCCTCTCAAGCAACCGGCTTTCACCGCGCAGTTCCATCTCCTCCCACAAGCCAGTGATCAGAACAGGACGAGCACTCATCAACCCCTTCGATCCTTCCCACGTTACTGTCAAGCTAACCAGTAACAGAAGACGTTGGACGCATATATTTCCTAAAGGTAAATACCACCAATAGCGATGGGACTCACTTCGTAGAAACAGGCTTTCACCGGGCAGTTCCATCTCCCACAAGCCGATGATCAGAACAGGACGAGCACTCATCAACCCCTTCGATCCTTCCCACGTTACTGTCAAGCTAACCAGTAACAGAAGACGTTGGACGCATATATTTCCTAAAGGTAAATACCACCAATAGCGATGGGACTCACTTCGTAGAAACAGGCTTTCACCGGGCAGTTCCATCTCCCACAAGCCGATGATCAGAATGGAATGGGCACTCATCAACCACTTCGATTTTTCCCACGTTACTGCTAAGCTAACCAGTAACAGACGACGTTGGATAGATATTTTTCCTAAAGGTAAAAAGGTAAAAAAATTTTTTCGCTGCACCCCCTCGTGTGGGGTATCATTGAATAGGTCTACTAAAATGAAGGTAATGTTTCATACACCACTTTTTTATCAGGTGTACCATCTGCGAAATATAGCCCGCCAAAGTGGCTTGCAATGTGTCCCCCCCCCTGCCATTTCTAAACTATCCAACGTAGAAACTTATAATCTTCCACATTGATAGACCTTTGTAAAAACTCTCTTTTAAAATTATTTCGAGTATAATGTGATTATAATTTTTTGAGTTATAGAGAGAAAACTGAAAAATACTTAAAACGTCCTAGTTCAAAGGTCATTGACCTTAGAGAAAAATGGTCATAGCAAATAATGCTCTTTTAGCTACTTTCTATTTGAAAAAATCACAAAAAGAAACTGCATTAAACACTTCTTAAATTTGGCTTCTTGAATTTATCGCTAGATGGCGCTACTAACAACACGCTCTGAGTCGCGAATGCTGCCGATTATTGCAAAAACTAAAATAGCCATGATTAATATTCGATTTGATTCGTTTGTAATTACACCTACTCAAGGAACCCTATAATACTGAGCATGGCCCGACATGCTCTTGGCCGGTTTTTTTATTATTATGTTTTATTCGCTTCCCACGCCTATGGTTTTATAGGGAAAAAAATTACGAGGTTCCAAAGACTGCAAAAAGTTATCCATAAATCAAGTAAAATACATAAGTTTCATGGATTTAACACAAAACGTTAAACCTTAAAATGACTGGAGTTTCTTGCCGGCTCTTCTCCATAGAGCCAACTTTTTGGAACCGTGCAACTAGATTCATAATTAACGTTTTGAAAGTGCATGTATCTGTAAAGACGCTTGTCATCTTAGTCTACCTGCGACCACAAAATGCTGCAAAGCTTTCGAAACGTCGTAATCCGGTTAAACTTTTTTTATTAAAATGTGTAGTGATCGCGAAAACCTAAGACATTATTGCATGTAAATGCTTATTCGAAATAAAAACTTTTGACTTTGATTTTGACTTGACTTAAAATCATTGTTTTGGACAAATCAACATATTCACGCTAGCCACGGAATTATTCTACGACTTTAACGCAAGCGTAATTTAATAATTTTGTTCACACACACTAATAACTAAAGCTACATATTTTTTCCAATGTCAGGTCCAACGGGTGTGTTGATACAGCAACATCACTATCAAGCACGGCCAGCTGGTGAGCCTGCATCTAGGAGCGAAGACCATCGCTGTGAAAACAATATCCCTAAGGAAAATGGATCATCTATCATCAATAATAACCACTCTATTTATCAGGTTGATGGTGAGTACGCGCCTCAACTTTTTTAAACGAACTTTTATAGAGGTTCCTGTTAGTAAAACTTTGTGAGTACATAGCTTTTCCTTTTTTCAACGATTTTTTATTTAGATTTCTGTCCTTAAAAATCTTCTAATATAATAATGTGTCCTCCCGGCCGGATTTCGGTCACGGCAGCCAATCTCAATGGAGACTAGCCATCTGCGCGGGACATATTATAGTGCACAAGTGTGTGCGCAAACAGGTGCACTCTATTCCCTCACTCTCATAATCTTTTACGATCTGCACGGTTAAGCTGCACTAGCCGCTGTCAGTCTGTGGATCTTCTAATATAGCATGCAATGGAGTTCTTGTAATGCTCATTAATCTTTATATCCGTAAGCCCTACATAGTAAACATTCTTTTCGTTCTCTTACCATATCCAAATGTATTAAAAAGATAATGTATCCAAATGTATAGATAAACGTGTGGGTTCAGGGGACCCCCGTCAGGAACGACGTTCCTCACGCGCACTCACACACAGACACTAGAAAGAGAGAGCGCTCGGGGTGCGAATATGCCTGCTCATAACGCAAGTCTTCGTGATGTTACATTTTCTCCCGAATCACACCTACCGCTAGCCGCGTTAAGGAACTTTGTTAAAAAAAAGTGCTTCCTCTTGCTAGTTATGTTTAAAAGCTGTGTTTAAAAGATAAAGTAGGATTTTTGAGGTAACAGTAATGATCTTAATTATTCGAGTTTTAAAGAACGATAGGGACAATCAACAGAGGTGTTGATTCTCTTGTTCACGAACTAAACTTATTTCAAACCATCACTCTCTTTTTTTTACAGTAGATACAAGAAAGGGATGGCAACAATTTTAAAACCGTCATATAGTCGGAATTTATATTTCCATACAATTTTAGTCGTGAACTCGTAACGTGCCTACTAAATTACAAAGAAATGTAACACGTAAACTAATTTGACAGTTCTATATTTGTTGCTATCCCTTTCTTGTATCTACTATTAGTAAAAGAGAGCGATAGTTTAAAATAAGTTTAGTTCGTGAACAAGAGAATCGACAGCATTGCCGCCCTCTACAGTTAAAACTCGTAAAATAAAAACTTGTTTTGCAGGCAACGTGATAGGCCGTAAGCGCTTGATCAGCGCATCAGGTACCTTAGCAGTCCTAGGCGTCGCTTCAGGCACGCCTTCCACTACCAACAACGCGTCGCTAGCGTTGCTGTGGGGAGCTACGGGCGAGCAGGAATGGACGCCCGCCCTTACTACAGGTTGGTAGCACTGTTTTATAATAAGGTGTGTGCATTGTGCGATTGTGGCATTGATTCGTTCATGTATAGAAGGCGAGTAAGTTATTGAGTTTTTGGTTTTTATGAAAGCATTCAGAAAAGTTATTTGATAACTTACCTGCCGAAATTGGGAGGACATCGATCAATTAAAAGTTTAGGATTACAAACCTAGTCGTCATAGTTAAAAACAATTATAATTTTTAAACTAACTAGGAAAGTCAAGCATTAAAATCATTAAAAAAAAATTACAGCTTTTTAGGTGGTATTTTTCGCTGTCATTATTAATTAAATAAAAATGTTTAAAACCATCATGATTAACAGGTTGACTGTCCCCATACATTTAAAAATACATTAAAAATGTAGGTACATATATTTCTTCCACTTTTCATTTCAAAAAGTAACTTTTGTTATAAAGTAAGACACAAATTCACACGAAAACTTATTAAGGGGCTCCATTGGTTTTGGAACTGTCCTTTATAACAAACGGCAAGTTGCTCGTGTGAGAACAGAGCGGAATCGCGCTATTTTGATGTTTTTTTTTTTGCATTTTTGTACATTTCTCGAGGAATAAACATGTAAATGAAAATCTGTTATAGCAGAATCTAGAAATGTACAAGATGTATTTTATTCGCAAAAAACGATACTAAATCTATTGGGATTTCCAAATTTCAATCGAAATAGTGCACATACCTTACTTTGGAAAATAAATCTATCGAGCAAATTTGATTGAATCGTGTTTTCCCTACACCAAAATCTAGAAAATATCATGAAAAATCATATGTACAAAAATTTGATCTACGTCGTATCCACAAATGAAAATATTTTGAATGAAAAATCCCTATTTTTCCGAAAGCCCTTAAGACGGGGCTGTAGTGTAGTACTTTTTAACTTTTTTGAACCTCTATAAATTGTGCAAAAAAAAAACATTTTACCAAAATTTCACATACAAGGTGCTGTGTGAAGATAGAAACGTGTATTAATAAATAAGTAAATAATAAATATTTGAGACATTTATAATAATTGGCTGGCAAAATTGCATGCATCATGACACCAAAAAGAGTGTAAAAGTTATGTCAAAGATAACCCTTATTATTTTTTAGGTCATGTGAACTGATTTAAAAAAAACAAAATAGAGCAGACAAAGCGCTCGCGCGCGCCGGCCAACTCCATAAAAACTGCACTGCAAGAGGACCTTAATTTTCTAATTCTTTTTCTACCTATACCGTTCAAAATGAACGGTCTTAGGTACGCGATGGTTCAGTTAAGACATAATTCGATGATTATTTATGATTTACTAACTTGTAGGATGCACCTCTTCTGCACGAAAAATAAAATGGTCGTTGAAAATGTGCAACAACTACCGTTTATTTGAAATACGGTTTTAGAAACGGCCACAATGAGAAAGTGTCCGAGCGAGAGGCAGTTAAAAAAAAGAAAGCTCAACAACCGCAATTTCTAATCATATAATTGAAGTGTACAAAAACCATAAGCATTTTTGAATTCGATTCAGTATAATTACGATTGCATTGTGAATTCCATATTTATCCAGAATTTACATCATTATGTCCAACGCAAACTTCTAAAAGGAAGTCTAGAACAGAGGCCAATTAATCCATGATTGGTACTTCTGTATTGGTTTGGTAATCATGTTGAATTATATGTATGTATGTCGTATATTGTACTAAATGTTCACTTCACTTTTGATGTTTCATGATACCATCGCGTTGAAAAAATATCTTCAAACCTCATTGGAACGAAGCGAACCGAGCTATAGGTTTGATATTCCATTTATTGGATTTGCATTGAGTAGTTTCTGCATTATTATGTGTTAATTAGTATATTATTCTATGCGCTACTTCTTGTATAAAATATGCGCTTTATTTAAAACAAAATTGACGCAACTATTTTTATTTATTAGGTATTTTAAGTATTTTTTTTTAATTCTTTAAACACCATGTATTATTTTATAAAATCGATGTCCAACAAGCTTATATAACGCTAAGTATATTTTTTATATTAAGCACATATAGAAAATATTACATATTGAATACCACCTAAGCATATTAGAAGAAAATTTATTTCGATTGAGTCTGTTCCGCGCCTTCTGTTTCCTTCGCCAACATTATTTGTATCTTTCTACACAATTCCCCCTGTTTGCTCATGTTAGTGTTATATTAATGGCCGTATCGCTGAGCGAACAGCCTTGCAAGGCAGCTTCGGACTTAGCCGCGCGAAGCAGCTTCTGTTTAAGATTTATTACACGAGGCTGCCGAGCGTGGCAAGCCAACTTGTCTGCGTATTTTTAATTTCGCTCAAGAGCGCTCTACGGGTTAGCAAGGCTAAAAATAACCGACTTTAATGCGCAAGTTATGCATACCGAGGCTCCTTTGAGCATCAACAAATTCCGACAACGCTTCTGACTGACCGAGCACTTGTTTCGCGCAGCAGCTTTGCGAGGCTGCTCACTCTGTTAGTACCCGGCTAATCGCACTTGAACCAAGAGGTATAAATAAGTGACACTATCGCTCCTAGACTGCCATCATTTTGTTATTTATTTAATATTTGTAAATCCGCATGCATTATGCTTTTATGCAATTAATGCTTAAAATAGAATTCCCTTCATCTCATTGACTTTTCATATTCGTCTTATATTATTTTTATACAAAAATATGTTTTCAGCTTCTCGAAAATATTATTTTCTAAAAATTTGTAAATAACCTATTAATAAAATAGTAAAATTAATATTAAGTATGTTCGTAGAATTATTTAATAATAAGGCTGTACTTGCTACTTACTTCGGTATGCTTACAGGTAGAGTGAATGAATAATTAGTTGAGGGCGCATTAGTTATTAAGTAATAAGGTAATAATAATAATTTATTCACTAACACAATGCAACATTACACCAAGAAAAATGTTAGACTGGTGAAATGTGTAATTTTATATATTTTTCAGTACGGGTTTTATTTGAATTGAATGCATATTGCGTCTTGGCTTGCAAAAGACTAATGGTCTAGGGCCCACCGCTTGAATAATGAGACTCGATCGAGACACGTCTGCCCAAGATGCACGTCTCATATAATATTTGTCGTCGTCTGATTGTGTCATATTTTCGTAGGATTAAAAATGTTATATAAACACATAATTGCTATTCGAGGTGGTCTTGCACGCTCATGACTGGATCGTGTCTCAACTTCCAATCAGTGAAGGCTGGGTAAAGTCAAGCTTCGGCCGTGCCTTAGCTACGCCTCGACAATGCTTCCATTTTGGCTAAGACACTGGACGACGAGAAAAGTCCTGCAATAACCCTCTAAAGATATGTTACATAAATACACCCCAAAAATATATCACATATAACCTTATCAGGTGTGGACTGGAAATCATTGACGATCCCGGCGTGTCTGCCAATCACGACGGATTATTTCCCGGACAAACGGTCGTTACAGAACGACTATCTGGTGTCCGACTACAATCTACTACCGGATGACGTCAATGCTGACTTTGCGCAGAACAGAGCCATTTACAAAGAGCCCCTCACTACAATGGAAGTCTTTAAAGAGTTGGTCTCGCAGAGATTGGCACAGGTCAGTTAATGTGGAATAGAAATTCTGCTTTTATGGTATTGATCTCAGTATTATTTACTATTCGCGACATGCTATCTACTAAGAAACGAACTGTTAAGCGCCAATGATGTGGCCACGTACAGTCGTATATCTAATGGTTTCTGTGTACAGATGTATCCTACACATTTGGCTATCCTCGTTTAAGATAAATAACCATATGTTTGTAAACCTCAAAATACTATATTATTAGTGCATCTGCCTTGTTTTTTTATGTCTGTTATCTTTAAAAAAATGCCTAAAACCGCTTTGTGCATTAAGTATTAAATAAATAGATAAAATTCAATGTTCCATACCTTCTCTTCTTGTAACGGAAAAAATATATGTCATATCCTATCAGGTAGTCAATTGGCAATTAAGGTGGCCAATTTCTGGGTTAGCAGGATATGAATATTGTACCATCGACACGAAGAAGAAGAAGGTAGTCAAAAAAGAGGAAGGCATTCCGCCTAGAAAAGAAAATACTCCACCGACAAGATCCTAGCCTAAATTCCATAAATTGATGATGATGAACTTTTTTCTCAAGCAATTTGTATTCGCTGAATTCCAGGGTTTCCAACTTATAGTCGGTGTGAATGAGAACGAAGTGATAGAAGCTCATTGCCCATCCACGACAGCTCCGCCCCCGTCCAAAGTGGCCCCGCAGTGCGGCAAGCCAGTCAACGTGGCTCCAACTAAGCGATACTTGCTCTCTATTGGAAGGATCTTCCACAAACTCACTTTAGTTGGATCTACCATCACAGTCACTAGATATAGACCCAGGTGAGATAATTGTTTTTTTAGGGTTCCGTATCCAAGTGACTCAAAATTTTTACTCTCTTATTTGCGGGAGAAGTGGGGGTGACCCAAAATAATAACATTAGTAGCCGTTCGTATTATGTTCTCTTGTTAGCTGCCGCTAAAAGTGTTACGTAAATTTAGTATTTGTTGTTATCTTTATTTCGTTGTTGTGTATTCACTGAAAAAAAATATAGAAGATAATAACGAACCTATATTTAATTTTAATAGTACACCTCAAACAAATAATAACTGGGGGGCGACTGACCGGAACATTTTGTCGCAACGTAACATTCAAAACTCTCAGGCCGCAGACGCACTGCCCGATGCCTCGCTTAGCGCCTAGCGTCTAGTGAGACGCCAAGAGTAGAAGAAACGTACGAAAACATAAGGGACCGGCCGCACTGCGCCCTCGCTATTCGCCTGTATATTTTCGTACGTGTCTTTTCTCTTGGCCTCTCGCTAGACGCCAGGCGCTAAGCGGGGCGTCCGGCAGTGCGTTTGCGGCCTCACTTTCACACACTGTACTTAACATCTGTCGTATTCACCTGTTTACGCGTGAATGCTCCGGTCATTCTCCGGAACTATTTCATTATTTTTATTTGCAAACTGTTTTCTTTTCGACTGTACCTGCGCGAGCTTCAACTATTGCTCACTTCAGAGAGGCAACGTTATGATATGTATGCGTAACAACATTTGTTTTATCCCCAGACATCCATACCCACCATTCAACATCCATTACCGTTACCGTTTCCACGCGCCGAACCACGACACTTACGAGGTGTCCTGGGTTTCCTTCACCACGGAGAAACTGGAAACGTACAACTGGAATTACATGGATCATTACATCTGTACTCGAGGGGATACTGACTTCGCATTGGTTGAGGTGATTGTTACGGTAATTGGGCCAGACGGCAGTTATCCTTAACAGCCTTGAAATTGCTAAAATTTTTGCTGCCGGGCCTTTTTTATTTGCTGTTGTGTGTGCGTGTGTGCTGATAGTAATACCCCGATGTTAGCCTAGATTTATGTTATGATTTTTAGTGGAAATTTTCCGAAACCATACTTTAAAATTAGAACATTTGTTAGTGTGATAAATAGACCCCGTTATCTTGTCGTACTGACGTCACTTTTTTGTAGGGATTGAATGTTTTAATTTATCGACAGTCTCTATATCGATGTTTGTAGTTTATGTAACAATGCGATTGATTTTTGCCTTTCAAATCTCTGCTCAATCTCAATATAGCAATCTTAATACCTAATTACAATTTCTTGATTAAAGATAAGCTCTGCTCTCGTCTTGACTCTGTACCTGTATTTGTTCTATGTCTTGAATTTTTTGGTAATTTTGTGCGTCACATTTGATGCAAATAAATATTTTTTCTTTCTTTCTTTTCTTATAAGTAGATAACCTCATTGGTCTTACGGGATGCGATAACCTTAGATAAATAATTTACCAATTTGCAACTGCATGGCACATTGACAGACATTATTTTTATTTATTTGTCCCTTCTAGATGTCAAATCTGTGATTTGTCCTATTATTTTTTATCAAATTTTTATCCGTTTGTAGTAATTGTCTTCGACTCATAGATACCAGGCCCCTCAGAAAGTATTGCGAAAAAAAGTTTTTATATATGGGAGACTGGCCAGTTATAATGTTTTTCGAAAATATGATTATTTATAAGTAAAAATAAGTAAGTTCCAATTTCAAAATTTCCCTCCACATTTTTTGCGAGTTAATTCAAAGTATTGTGTCTCACTGAAATATGGATCTGCGCCGGGAACATTTTAGAGCTATGATTTTATACGATTTCAAGTGTCGCCTGAAACCGGATGAATCGTACGATAGACTTCAAATGGCATTCATGGATGAAGGCCCTTCCAAGGCAACCGTGTATCGTTGGTATAACGAATTCAAGCGCGGTCGACCAACTTTGGGGGATGACGAAAGAAGCGGTCGCCCTTTGACGGCTGTTACCGAAGAAAACGTGCTAGCAGTGAAAAATTTAATCCAAGACAATAGGCGAATTACATATCAGGAGATTCAACACATATTGAAGATTGGATCGGGAAGCGTTCACGAGATTCTACACAGCCATCTTCGCGTGAGGAGGATAGTATCACGCTGGGTGCCGCACAACCTCACCGATGCTCAGAAGCAGGCCCGGGTGGAATGGTGCCGTGATATGCTTAACAAATTTGAAGCAGGCTCGTCTCGGCGTGTTTACGACATCGTTACAGGTGATGAGTCCTGGATTTATCAATACGACCCAGAAACCAAGCGCCAGTCGACTGTTTGGGTGTTTCAAAATGAGCCAACGCCTACCAAAGTGAAGCGATCTAGAAGCGGGGGTAAGATTTTGATCGCTAGCTTTTTTAATTTGACTGGCCACTTGGTATCAATTCCCTTACGGGATCAAAGAAGCATTAATGCCGAATGGTATACTACCAAATGTTTGCCAGAAGTTTTCTCTGTTATAAGCAACAAACGACCAAACACAGGGCTCCGCGGGCTACTGCTCCACCACGACAATGCACCTGCGCACACCGCACTCAAAACGAGGGACTTCCTGGACAGCACGCCAGTCAAACTCCTGGGTCACCCTCCTTACAGCCCTGATCTAGCACCGTGTGACTTCTTTTTATTCCCAAAAATAAAAAATCAGCTCAAAGGGATACAATTTTCGTCGCCGGAAGATGCGCTGGCTGCGTTCGAGCAGGCTGTAAACGAGGTGTCTGCGGCGGACTGGAAAAAGTGTTTTGAAAACTGGTTTAGGCGCATGAATCTTTGTATAGAGGCTGGTGGAAAGTACTTTGAAAAGATTTGATAAAAATATATGTACGTATAGAACAATTTTTTTTAGTTTCGCAAAACTTTCTGAGTGTCCCACGTACATAAACCATCGACATTTCGATAATCGATAAATTAAAACATTCAATCCCTACAAAAAACGACGTCAGTGCGACAAGATAACGGGATCTAGTGTTAAAGTAGGTATTTAGATTTAAAGAAAGTAATTTGGTTGCTTCCAAGTTTTTTTTTTTTCATTTTTGAGTTTGTTATATTCTTATGCATCTGTAGTTACAGCTGTGGCTTCAGTTATGACCCTTGAGTCTTCGTGTAGTCATTTCTTTAATTCAGATAAATACATAAATTACCAAAATGTACAGCTTTGTTCTATGCTATAAAAGAGTATCCATGGAATTTGTTGCCAGTTCTTCTCCATAGGACCTACCATGTGGAACCGTGCAAGACATTTCGTAAGAATCTGTAATTTGGTATACTTGAAAAAAAAAAAAAAATGTATTTGAAAAAGCAGGGATTCACTAACAACACGATTTGATATACAAGTTGTTGATCTGTAACCGTGCCATATTTCTAGAACAAATGATAAATAATGTGCTTAGTCATCTAAAAATACTAAATACATTGTACGATTATTTAATACCCAAATTTTCACATAGAAGCATAGCGAGGGTTTAAGAATAAATCCCGAACGACTTTAAACATAAGTCATCGGCGGCATTGTCAAAGGGTGGAAATACCTGCAAATTGTTTTGGTGGTTTCGCACGCATCGTTTTTGTGTCGCACGCGACAAACGGAAGGAATTTATTTGTTTACAAATAGGTATTTAAATAAAAAAATGAAAAATTGGTATTGACTTTTTTTATTGATTCGTGTTCAGTATCCGTGGTATAGTCACCTCCATAAATATGGCACGAATACAGATCAACATGTTGTATACGCCTCGTATTAGTAGCGTAGATCGGGGTATAACTGTATAAAAACTGTTCCACCCCATTAACCACATAAAATTTCGTAGGCCTTGAAATACTGGCGGTTCCGAACCCTCCTCTTGCCGCTATACAACCCGGCAACCAAACAAATAATGGACGATGACGCAACCCACTGCGACATCTATCCGACACCAACACGGCACGATCTCGACCAACTAACAGATGGGTTCCTCAAAATGACTGAGCAATATTTCAATAAGGTCAAAAGACCTAACAAGCAGAGGGTAAGTATGGTAAAGAGTAAAAGAGAGTGGATTTCGTTTAAGATTAATTGGTCAGCGCTAAATTATTTATAGCAATGCTGAGTAGTTTTAAGCATTTTTGCTTGTACTACTCCACCAAGCCAAGTAGATGCCTGACTGGTATCGGTTCACCCTCCCGCTAACCGCGCGTACGTGTCAGTACCATGCATTTCGTCCTCCCTACCCCACATATTTGTGGATGATTGTCGTGATCAGTATGTCGAAGGCTCGTAAGTGCGAGCGAGAGTGCAACATCGTTATGCCGTTCCCACGTTTTATGATCGTGACTCGTGAGCATTGGCGTTGAGTACAGCTTTTGCCAGAGGTTCTCGTACTCCCAGCAGACATCATAAATGGGGAGTGGCGGGCGGCGTCTGAATTTCAGTATTTTACAGTACACTGCTATACTGCGATTTGAATATTATTTTAGATTTTTATTCCAACTCCAGCTACACATTTTTCGTTTGCGTTTTTAAGCTTTATTTCCAGTGTATGAAAGTTGAAAAGAACTAAATCATTCATATTTTAGAGTATTTTTAATAAAGCAACGTTTTTTGTCTTTACACTATTTATGTTTTCTTAATATAATTGCTCGCTATTTTAGATATTTAGCGCTGATCAATTGATATATTGTCAGTGAGAATACAATACCGCGTAACAGCATTTTGCTGTAAAGCCTTACTTTGTAATATATAACATTGAAAATTAGACTTTATAGCAAAATTCTGTTACCCGGTATTGCAGTCTCACCGACGATATTCAAATCCAATCTAAAGAGCACACTCAAGTAAAATCATAAACACTAAAGAAATATAAGATTTGTTTATTTGAAATAGATATTTTAAACTTATTTTTTATATTATAAATCATTTTTGTGTATATGTAATGTAACTTATGTATGTAAATTATTATATCACTTATAGACATTTTGAATTGACCGTCTTAGCTCAAAATGTAGATATTTTCAAAAGATAATGTTTATAAGTGAAGCATATTTAAGCATGATTATAGTTAGTTGCACACGTATGACACGTAGATACCTACTACTTGCACTGCATGTATTGTAGATGAGCACCGTTTCCTAAAAATAATACGTAGACTTGCTAGAAGTGCTTGAACATGGCCAAATTGTTATCAAAAACTATTCACACTACTGAAATTATTTGTACTAAATGTTTACTCAAACATGAAATTCTAAATTGCACTATCGTGATTGTGTAAACTGCATGTCAACTTTCAACTAAAATAGTCTCCACTCTTATACATTTCTTTCTTATTATAAAATGAAGCATCGTCCATGTTAAATGTATGTACGTGATATGGGCATGTTAATAATTTCGTCTGTCAAGTTTAATTAATTTTATGTTGCACACTACGTGTTATTTTTAATTTCTTGTTTGAGTCTGAGCGCATGTATATTATTAACTTGATAATACAACCTAGAGACCGCAGACCGGGCGTGACATAAGCTGCCTTGGCATTGTGTAGGCATTTGGCTTAAAATCATTACCTTTCAGTATCGAACTAAGCATCGCTATCAACATTACCTAAGCAATAAACTAAATTACGCGACATTTTTTTATAGTATAGGATGGCGAAACGAGCTAAAGGCTCACCTGATGTTAAGCGGTTACCTTTGCCCATAACAACTGCAATACCACCTAGGCTGTTGCCTAAATGGTACCGCAAGTCGGTTCGCCAAACTGAGACATGAAGATGGAAAGTCTCATGTGATTGTAATTTCAACGGCACCCGTACCCTTCAGACCGAAACACAGCAATGCAAGCATCACTGTTTGGCGGATACATCAATATATTTATCAATACATCGATATTGGCGTAACAGCACAGGTAGTAGCGTCGCTTAGCATCGATTTTTTTTCCTCGTCGTCGTACGGCGACATCGAGTCCGCTCTGTGGTCCGAATTGTAAAAATCTTGTGCAAAAATCGCGTCAGTAAAATGCCTCGAGATCGCGGGCTCTCAATACCGTTATTGGGGGCGTTCGGTCGTTTGAAGGCGACAGTGCGCGTGAGTGCGTCACTCGCTCGTGGTCAAGGGGGCTGTGGAGCCGCCCCTGTACGGTGTGGGGGCTGTGGAGCCGGCCCTGTACGGTGTGGGTGCTGCAGATGGCGCTGACAGGCGGCGCGGCCGACGCGGCGCTGACACGGCGCCGGCACTCCACCTCCATCCTCACGCGGAGCGCGCAGGTACCGCTCCTCACCAACACTAAATAATAACGTACTATGTGTATGATCCAAATAGGAATAGGAATGACTTTCCGCCATATCGTGACGTCTTAGCTGTCAATATAAGCCGGTAAGGTACGGTGAGCAAAACAGTTTTTTTTTTACAAAAGAACCCTGAGTATATCTCGACGAAAAAGTTTAAATCTGAATATAGCTTTTCAATTCCTCTCATTTAATGTAACAATGTACAGTAGTGCACATTTTATATGGCCCACCGATGTACCAGCGCAGATGACACAATTTAAATACGCGGGAGATTTGTTAACCAATCCGAAAACACCATCGCTGCGCGCCAAAAGTCTCAGCCGTTGCTAGAGTACGGAAGCGTTTGAGCGAAATAGAAAAAGACGTCACGGCAATCTATTTTAAGACCTTATGGGCATTGCATAAGGTTGATAATATTTTTTTAATGTGTCGGGTGTTTTCGTCAATCGTCTTTTCGTTTCTGCGCGAACGAAGATTGACAACGCGCCTTATTTTATGTGTTGTACTGTAACACTGTGCAATTTCTCGTTCTCAAAGTATTTGTCTAAATTGGAGATCATCTCTCGAGCTCTCCCATGCAAAACAGCGTCTCGGTTACTAATTTTGGAGCAAAGTCAGTGAGAAAGTAACAAAAACAGATAACATACAACATCCATAACCACCCCTTTTACTGTCCCACTGCTGGGCATGGACTGCTTCTCAGAAACAAAACAGATAAAACAATATCTAATAAGAAAAACTGGTAACAACAAATTTAACAAAACAGGAAACAATAGATTTTGAAATAGTAGGTAAGATGTCTGATGTGGTAAAAAAACGTTATATAATTTATTTTTTAGCAAACCGTATTTTCGAGTGACAACTGACAGATCGTGGTCATTGACATTCTTATTCTTATTCGGATCGCATAGTACTATTGCGTAGACATGACCCTCCCACTGCTCCATGTTTACCGTGAAGCAGGGACGCTCCCACTGTGAGTCTACTTTGTCAACATATTATACACGCGGGTGACCCTGGGTTCAGCAAGAACTTGTTGAACTGATTTTAGGATAATTGTGAACGTCGATTGGATTTTAGTGCAATATGTCACGTTAAGAGTCACGTCTACGTTAGTATTATTTAGTGTCCAGTCCGCACATCCGCCGTCATTTCCTCCGCCTCCACGCCAACTCCCTGATGACATTTTTATATTTTCAGTTTGTACCACGATCAAATGACGCAGACCTCCAATTTTTATAGAAACAATATGTGCGGAATAAAATTTAACACGATCCAAAGTTTTTGTTTCCAATAGTTTATTGGAAAAATCATTGGTCTGTTCTTTTGATCGCTTGACTCGTATCTTTATGTTCAATTCGTAATCAAAATTTTATGATTTCAATGTTATTTTCTGTGGCATATTTGCGCACTCATTTCATTGGCTCCATGAAAACCGGGTTTGTGATCAGTTGATGTTAAGTTGTATTAACCTCACATTGGAGTGGCGTTTGACCTTCTAATTTTCACACCTTAACCCTAGTAGACTAACGTTAACATGTTAATAACGACACAGTAGGTACTAATTTCACCCGAATATTAATCGTAATTTTATAGATAACAGTGCAGTCGAGGTCGTCGCCAGGTGGATGTCACTTCTTGATGTTAACTGTAGATATATATTTTGCAATCAATCACTTATAATTAAGATGCAAATTCCTGAATGGTGTATCCTTAAAGTCGACGATGACAAGTCATTTTTGATATGTTATTGCGTTGTATGAAGTTATTTATTCAAATGTTACTTTGCATATTCCAATCCAAATCAAAAATTACTTTTTGTCCGACCGACTGGTCTTTCTACAAATGTACTCATTCTTCGAGAACCACCACATTGTATATGCATACTGCGTATATATTTGCACTGCTTATTATAAAATTATGCAATTATTATGCACGGAATGCACCAATATTGAGACATTTTGTTTGCTGGCTTCTTTTGATTATTTTTATATATTTTTATATGTAGGTAATTATATAGCATTTTAAAATAGAATAATAATTAAGTTAAACTCCTGAGTTATACAACGTGTAACGGAAAGGGTATATACATAGCAAGTGCACGGCTTCTTTGGATGATAACAAATTATACGGCAAGGGTTTTAAATCCTATATCTACATAACGGAACATAGGAGAAATTCCAATATAAGAAACCAATCGCTTCAAACTGAAATTTACACATCACTAGCACCTCTAATCACTTAATCTCATCACTTAATATTAGCAACTGATGTGAAAAGATAATGACATTCGTAGTGCAGTGACACGTTTTTTATGATTTGAATTCAATAAACTTATGAAATCAAAAATTTAGGATAATTTTTTCGAGTAATTTATTTTGGGCTGAAATTTTGCATAGAGGTTTTGTACCAGATATACTCTTCACCCCTTTCGGATAGAAGAGGTTTTGTACCAGATATACTCTTCACCCCTTTCGGATAGATATATCCTTTCGGTTACACGTTGTATATATATTACGTAATTGAATGTATGTAATTCAAATTATATTCCATTGATGGTACGCGTAAAGATAAAAAGCAATTTCAGTCTTAGGAGCAGTTCTTGTTATTACACTATTTAGAATGTTATGATAGGATGTAGGAGAACTGTTGCCGTGTTAAAGTGCGTGTTGTGTGTGGTGTATCAGGGCGGTGTGTCCAACTCGCCGTTCAGGGAGCGTGTGGGCAGCACGCGGCTGCCTGACCGACCGAGGCTCCGGATCGAAGCCATGTCAGTACTACTTACGTGAAACACACATATCATAGCGTTCACTGTCTAATTTTAAAGGCGAAACATGTCAAAAACATAACACTCCTGTTTTTCTGGTAGTCATACAAAAAAGTAAATTGGATCTAGCTATCTTTTATTATTGGACAGTGATTTTAAATGTGTTTTTTACGCGTCTCGTACACAATCATGACACGTCTGGCGTATTATTCTGCATTGTAGACACCATGTATGAAAACATGCCTTGCGTTTCGTTTAGTTAGTTAAACCATTTTTAATTAACTACACAAAGACTGTTCAACTCGCTAGGAATTAATGTTGTGAACGAACAAAAAGACGCGTATAAAACAGTGCAATGCGTGTACGAGGATCGCTTCATGTCTATCGCATGGTGTGCCGGCGCTTGTGCAAATATCTTCACATTATTAACGTTCAATGCACCTCATTCGTCTATAACACGTTTGTCATTCCCTCCTTAGTGTGAGCCAAGTAATAACAAGCTTCATTAGCTTTGTGTTCTTATAGGCATTAATTATTAAATGTTTTTACTTATTTATTTATGTAATCTGCACATATATATAATTTAAGTATATGTAAACAGCGGTGTTGATTCTCTTGTTTACAAACTAAACTTAGTTTAAACTATCGCTCTGTTTTACTAATAATAGAAACAAGAAAGGGATGGCAACAATTTTAGTGCCGTCAAAATAGTCTGAATTAAAATTTCCATGAAAATTTTGTCGTGATCTTAGACCGTGCCTACTAAAATACGAAGAAGTGGTACACGTAAACTAATTTGACAGAACTAAAATTGTTGCCTTCCCTTTCTTGCATCTACTATTAGAAAAAGAGAACGATAGTTTATAATAAGTTTAGTTTGTGAACAAGAAAATCGACACCAATGTAGTTTTAATTTTCCCTTGATTTTGTTATTTTCTAAATAGATTGTTTTTTTACAGATACCCCTTAAAATGCCAATTCTAATTTATAACACGGTTTTTTTTTCCTACCGCTAGGCTATCATCGAATGCTTGCCCGTGCCTCTCCTATCAGTTGCTTATTCTTATCCTTATTGAATGTTTCATTGCAGCAACTATCACCTACTAAGTCACTAAACACTAGTCAAAGTAACAAGTAAGTATAAAGTTGCTTCATCAAGCCTTTTTATAATATCATCATTTTTTTCTATAACTCAACTTCAGCTTGGCAGCTTTGCATTTGAAATAATCTGCTTTATTATCATCATCATAGAATAGTATTTACTTTGTGATGAAAGGTTCTTTTAATGCGATTATGACTTCAGGGCCGCAGCGAAAACTGTTCTAGAGAGAACGCAATCTCAGACTGGGGAGTGCGACGATACCTATGATGATGGGTAAATATTACTGAACTATTTCTATCGATCCACTGTTTAGTAAAAAACGTCATGTAGTCCATCATATCATGAGATCATGAGTGCCGGGTGAATGAAGCCTAGCGAAGGCAGCGAATGCGCGAGAGTATCACTCGCTGTAAGATAGTGGTGGTTTTAAGTCAGTAAAAGTGCAAAATAACCTTTTGTTGCCACGACGTAGATTCAGTCAATCAGTCAGTATTTCCACACAAAAAAAAGTTGAATCCTGGTGGATGATATTGGATGTTCAATATTTTTTTTTTTTTTTTTTTTTTATGGTATTGGATGGCGAAACGAGCTAAAGGCCCACCTGATGTTAAGTGGTTACCTTTGCCCATAACAACTGCAATACCACCTAGGCTGTTACCTAAATGGTACCGCAAGTCGGTTCGCCAAACTGAGACATGAAGGTGGAAAGTCTCAAGTTCAATATGTTCATACTGTATACAGCATTGAATTTTTTTTAACAGCTTTGGGAAGGTAATCCTTTAGACACCCAAAAATGTATTATTTCAGAGTGCTAGAACCGAAATTAAAAGCAAATTCGTCATTGGTGGAGATTGTGGAACGTATGCGCAGCCCACAAGTGGGCGTGGGCTTCTTGCAACAGACCGTCAGTTTGCCGTCACACACTTTTGTGTCGATTTACGCCATACATTGGCTACAGGCCAACATGGAGGGAGTGACTTACGAAAAAGCTACATCGGTTATGGAGGTAAAAGTGATGCGCAATATTTTATTCAATGCATTCACCTGTAATTAAAAATATGATCATATCAGACTTTCGACATTCACTGATGACAGTAGCTACACACATTCACATTGCACTATGCATGATGTAATAATATGTTTCACCAGGTATTCCCTTCCCGTGACAGCTGTCACGTGATTCCAAGTCTACGTCATCGGCTGTGGAGCCAATAGAGGGCTGTTAGCGTGACACTCGTCAGTTTGATGTGCCACTATGTCTAAATAAATTACCCGAGCAAAATGCATTCTTTCACTCATATTCAAAAGAATAAATATTCTACTACTATTATATAATTGTTAAATGTCAGTTGTCTGTTTGTTTGTTTGTTTGTTCCAGCATCACTATAAAACTACTAGACCGATTTTGTTGAAAGGGTTTGTGACTAAAAACTTATGATTTGACTTAAAAAACTGGTATGTATTTTACCTCGCTACGATGACGGGAACCGGTGATTTTTAATTATATTTTTCTACAACATTTTGCATACATTAAGGTGAATAAGGCGCTCATATCCAGCTGTCATTCGCACGCCTGCGCTCTAGCGCGCGCCTCCATAGAGAAAATACGGCTGCTAAAGATATTGCATTAAAAACTTTTTGGTCGGGCCGAATTGTACAGAGTAGAAAAAAAAATCCTGTCGTATGTGGGTGGTGCCATCTTGGAAATGCAGTCTTTTGAGCCAACCGAAAATCAGAATCTTTCGACTTACAGACAAGGACCGGAAGCTACCTCTAAATTGCGATTTCTCTAATTTTTTGTATGAAAAGCAATAAAATTTAGAAGTACCTAAACGTTGTTATATTGTATCCATCTTAATATACGAATAAGCATAAAGTTATCTTGGTGTAACTAAAAAAATACTATTTTCAGTCTACAATTTTTAATTACCTTCTTCTTCAAGTATATTATCTTCTTCTACTACTATTATAAAATTGTTAAATGTCAGTTGTCTGT
This sequence comes from Asteroscopus sphinx, assembly GCA_949699075.1. Taxonomy (NCBI): domain Eukaryota; kingdom Metazoa; phylum Arthropoda; class Insecta; order Lepidoptera; family Noctuidae; genus Asteroscopus; species Asteroscopus sphinx. The sequence continues at coordinate 12,141,913 of OX453005.1, forward strand.
TTGTTTGTTTGTTTGTTTGTTTGTTCCAGCATCACTATAAAACTACTAGACCGATTTTGTTGAAAGGGTTTGTGACAAAAAACTTATGATTTGACTTAAAAACTGGTATGTATTTTACCTCGCTACGATGACGGGAACCGGTGATTTTTAATTATATTTTTCTACAACATTTTGCATACATTAAGGTGAATAAGGCGCTCATATCCAGCTGTCATTCGCACGCATGCGCTCTAGCGCGCGCCTCCATAGAGAAAATACGGCTGCTAAAGAAATTGCATTAAAAACTTTTTGGTCGGGCCGAATTGTACAGAGTAGAAAAAATAATCCTGCCGTATGTGGGTGGTGCCATCTTGGAAATGCAGTCTTTTGAGCCAACCGAAAATCAGAATCTTTCGACTTACAGACAAGGACCGGAAGCTACCTTTAAATTGCGATTTCTCTAATTTTTTGTATGAAAAGCAATAAAATTTAGAAGTACCTAAACGTTGTTATATTGTATCCATCTTAATATACGAATAAGCATAAAGTTATCTTGGTGTAACTAAAAAAAAACTATTTTCAGTCTACAATTTTTAATTACCTTCTTCTTCAAGTATATTATCTTCTTAATCTTAACTATTATAAAATTGTAAACGTCTGTTTGTTTGTTTGTTTGTTTGTTTGTTCCAGCATCACGCTAAAACTACTGGACCGATTTTGATGTTTTTTTTTTGTTTGAAAGCTGATGATCTGACTTAAAAACTGGTATGGGTTTTGAGAAAGAAAGAAAAAAAGAACAATATTAATTCGTGGGTTGCGTACTCACCCGACAGATCGAAGCTTCTATGCATTTGCACGAGCGGATAGTAATGTACGATGGAGTGGAGTGGAGTGGAGTGGACCGGGGATGGGACTGGGGATGGGACTGGGGACGGGACAGGGGACGGGACTGGGGACGGGACAGTGGACGGGACAGGCGACGGAACATGGAACGGGAAATGGGACGGGACATGAGACGGGCCATGGGACAGGACAGTGGGACGGCACATGGGACTGGACATAGGATGGGACATGGGACAGGACATGGGACATGGGACGGGACGATAGTGATTAGTGATATAGTGAGATAGTGGGATAGTGGGACAGTGGGATAGTGGGACAGTGGGACAGTAGGACAGTGACAGTGGGACGGTGGGACAGTGGGGCAGTGGCGTAGCGGGGTAGCGGGGCAGTGGGGCAGTGGGGTTGTGGGGCAGCGGGGCAGCGAGGCAGCGGGACAGTGGGGCAGCGGGGCGGTGCAGCGGGGCAGCGAGGCATTTGGGCAGTAGGATAGTGGGGCATCGGGGCAGTGGGTTAGCGGGGCAGCGGGTTACCCGGTGCAGCGGGGCAGCGGGTTACCCGGTGCAGCGGGGCAGTGGGGAAGCGGGGCAGCGAGAAGGCAGCGGTGCAGCGGGACAGTGGGGCATCGGGGCAGTGGGGAGGCGGGGCAGTGTGGCTGTGGGGCAGCTGGGCAGGCTGTGGGATAGTGGGCAGTGGGATAGCGGGGCAGTGGGGCAGTGGGATAGTGGGGCAGCGGGGCAGTGTGTTGGCGGGGCAGTGGGGCAGCGGGGCAGTGGTTTACCGGGGCAGCGGGGCAGTGGTTTACCGGGGCAGTGGGGCAGTGGGATAGCGGGGCAGCGGGACAGTGGGGCAGCGGGGCAGCGTTGGGAAGCGGGGCAGTGGGGCAGCTGGGCAGGCTGTCGGGCAGTGGGATAGTGGGGCGGAAGGGCAGTGGGGTAGCGGGGCAGCGCGGCAGTGGGATAGTGGGGCAGCGGGGCAGTGGGGGGCAGCGGGGCAGGCAGTGGGGCAGTGGGATAGTGGGGCAGCGGGGCTGCGGGGCAGTTTGGTAGCGGGGCAGTGGTGCACTGGGGCAGTGGGGTAGCGGGGAAGTGGGGGCAGCGGGGCAGGCAGTGGGGCAGTGGTATAGTGGGGCAGAGGGGCAGCGGGGCTGTGGGCAGTGGGGCAGTGGGGTAGCGGGGAAGTGGCTCGGCGGGGCAGCGGGGCAGAGGGGCAGCGCGGCAGCGGGGCTGTGGGGAAGCGGGGCAGCGGGGCAGTGGGGCACGGGTAGCGGGACAATGGGGCAGCGGGGCAGTGGGATAGTGGGGCGGCGGGGCAGAGGGGCAGCGGGGCAGCTGGGCAGTGGGGTATCGGGGCATTGGGGCAGCGGGGCAGTGGGGCAGCGGGACAGTGGACTGGACTGGAATGGACTGGACTGACGTGGGTTAGCAGAATTTAACTCGAGCGGAGCCGCGGGTAAAAGCTAGTAACTATTATAAAATTGTTAACTTCTGTTTGTTTGTTCCAGCATCACGCTAAAACTACTGGACCGATTTTGATGTTTTTTTTTTGTTTGAAAGCTGATGATCTGACTTAAAAACTGGTATGGGTTTTGAGAAAGAAAGAAAAAAAGAAAAAAATTAATTCGTGGGTTGCGTACTCACCCGACAGATCGAAGCTTCTATGCATTTGCACGAGCGGATAGTAATGTACGATGGAGTGGAGTGGACAGGGGATGGGACTGGGGATGGGACTGGGGACGGGACAGGGGACGGGACTGGGGACGGGACAGTGGACGGGACAGGGAACGGAACATGGGACGGGAAATGGGACGGCACATGGGACTGGACATAGGATGGGACATGCGACGGGACGATAGTGATAGAGTGAGATAGTGGGACAGTGGGACAGTGGAACAGTAGGACAATGGCAGTGGGACGGTGGGACAGTGGGGTAGTGGGGCAGCGGGGCAGTGGGATAGTGGGGCAGTGTGGTAGCGGGGCAGCTGGGCAGCGGGGCAGTGGGTTACCGGGGCAACGGGGCGGCGTGGCAGCGGGGCAGCGCGGCAGTGGGTTACCGGGGCAGTGGGATATTGGGGCAGTGGGGCAGCGGGGCAGTGGGGCAGCGGGGTAGCGGGGCATTGGGGCAGTGGTATAGTGGGGCGGTGGGGTAGTGGGGCAGCTGGGCAGTGGGGTAGTGGGGCAGCGGGGCAGTGGTGTAGCGGGGCCGTCGGGCAGAGGGGCATCTGGGCTGTGGGGCAGCGGGGCTGTGTGGCAGCGGGGCAGTGGGATAGTGGGGTAGCGTGGCATTGGGGCAGTGGGGGACAGTGGGGCAGTGGTATAGTAGGGCGGTGGGGTAGCGGGGCCGTGGGGCAGCGGGGCAGTGGTGTAGCGGGGCAGAGGGGCAGTGGGGCATCGGGGCTGTGAGGCAGCGAGGCAGTGGGGCAGCGGGGCTGTGAGGCAGCGGGGCAGTGGGGCAGCGGTGCAGTGGGGCAGTGGGATAGTGGGTCAGCGGGGCAGTGGGGCAGCAGGGCAGCGGGGCAGCGGGACAGCGGGACAGTGGGACAGTGGACTGGACTGGAATGGACTGGACTGACGTGGGTTAGCAGAATTTAACGCGAGCGGAGCCGCGGGTAAAAGCTAGTAACTATTATAAAATTGTAAACGTCTGTTTGTTTGTTTGTTTGTTCCAGCATCACGCTAAAACTACTGGACCGATTTTGATGATTTTTTTTTTGTTTGAACTATGATGATCTGACTTAAAAACTGGTATGGGTTTTGAGAAAGAAAGAACGAAAGAAAAAAATAAAAAAAATAATTCGTGGGTTGCGTACTCACCCGACAGATCGAAGCTTCTATGCATTTGCACGAGCGGATAGTAATGTACGATGGAGTGGAGTGGACAGGGGATGGGACTGGGGACGGGACAGGGGACGGGACTGGGGACGGGACAGTGGACGGGACAGGGGACGGAACATGGGACGGGAAATGGGACGGGACATGGGACAGGACAGTGGGACGGCACATGGGACTGGACATAGGATGGGACATGACGATAGTGATATAGTGGGACAGTGGGCTGTGGGACAGCGGGATAGTGGGACAGTAGGACAGTGGCACGGTCGGACGGTGGTACAGTGGGGCAGTGGAATAGTGGGGGACTGGGGTAGTGGGGTAGCGTGCCAGCGGGGCAGTGGGGTACTGGGGCGGCGGGGCAGTGGGATAGTGGGGCAGCGGGCAGTGGGGTAGCGGGGCAGTATGGCAACGGGGCAGTGGGATAGTGGGGCAGTGTGGCAGCGGGGAAGCGGGGCAGTGGGGTAGCGGGGCAGTGGGGTAGCGGGGCAGTGGGGTAGCGGGGCAGTGGGATAGTTGGGCAGCGGTGCAGAGGGGTAGCGGGGCAGCGGGGCAGTGGGGCAGCGTGGCAGTGGGGTAGCGGGGCATTGGGGCAGCGGGACAGTGGACTGGACTGGAATGGACTGGACTGACGTGGGTTAGCAGAATTTAACGCGAGCGGAGCCGCGGGTAAAAGCTAGTAATTATATAAAGAAGCGCTTTTGAACTCGTAATTTTATTCAGTTTCCTTTAATAACTAGTTAGATGAATAACGCGAGATAACAAATAGGCTAGTTAAATAGTAAAATTCATTTTAGAATCATTATGAATAAAAATCTCCTTAATTGTATTGAAGAAGATGTCAATCAATGGCAACACTGATCGTGACGTAACCTTGGGGCCATCGCGGGAAGAGAATATTATTATACCATGGCACTACGTTACTTAGTCTGATGTGACTCTATAATATTATCCTAGAATTCGGCTTGGTGATGGATCTCTGTAGACCTAGTATTAATAAGCTTTTTTATTGTAGAAATTGCTACTAGAGAAGATGATCTGCCACGCATCAGGCGATACGTCGAAACGTTTTGTCGTGGGGTACTACATGTATCATATCTTGCCACTGAAAAAAGAAAAAGGTTAGAATTATTATTTTAACGCATGTACGCATGCGAAGCGAAATCTAACGATTTAAATTGTGGAAAAAAAATTGCTAACGAGCAGGATTCAGGTTAAAACACACTGTTTCTTCATAAGATATCACTGACGTCACCCAAAGACGTACCAAGTGGATGAGAATTTCGATATCACGAGCAGTGTTCACAGTAGCTTAGTGGCTAATGCACTGGCGTACTGAGCCAGGTGTCGCAGGTTCGAATCCTGCTCGTGAGCGATTTTTTCTTTCCACAATTTAAATCGGGAGGTTAGCATAGTTTGATAGACTTGACAATTGGGATTTACGTAGTTTTTATGGTTCCGAATCTAAAAGCACAAAATCAAACCCTCAAGATGAGATTTCGGTGTATCTCTAAACACTATCGCTATCGACTTTTGTCTTTTAATTCATGATGAATTTTAGAAATATTTAATTTTTTTAATTATGGTAACATAACCCTCGATGTGCGGATCTGATTCACACATGACCGGATTTTTTTAAGAGCATATCCTTACATGATATTAGAATCTGGAACCTCATGGAAATGGTTCTTTTTTTTAAGTAATGGCCTTATTTCTTTACAGACTGTATGCCAGACTACGTGAAGCCTCTAGGGGATCTTCAAAGCTTCGAGAACGAATGGATGGAAGTCGAAGTTTTAGGGCCGCGGTCACCCTTGATCTCAGCCGAGAGTTTGATGGGAGCCATCGATATTTCCGGCTCCTGCCCTGTTACTGATGATACTGGGGTGCCGGCGTTCCTCTGTGATAATATAGACCCCAGTTACATGCAACTAGGTTCAGATAGTGACAGTAAGTATACATAATTGTGTAATTGATGTCTTGAGAATTAACAGAGATATTTTATTTTTTAACCGACGAAAAAAAGGAGGAGGTTCTCAATTCGACGCTTTTATGTATGACTACGCATAACTTTTTACATAGTGGACCGATTTTGATGATTCTTTTTTTAATGGATAGGGTATATCTCGAAGTTGGTCCCATTTAAATTTCAAAATCAAAATCCACCCCTAAGGGTAGTAAAACAGGGGATGAGTGTTTGTTCACTCACTGAATTCTCGATTCTGTTGAAACTTGACACACATAAATATAGTTCTAGACACTACGACAAAATGGAGACCTGGAGTTAGATTAAAACCACAAAAAAATGAAAAATAAAACTTTTTAACAAAAAATTGAACCGACGAAAACAGAAACTGAAAAGCGAAAAATAACTAATTATGAGCCGGCGCCAAATAACCAATCAACGAAGATCATTAAATTACTTTAAATAAATAATAAAAACAACGTCACATCAAATACAACGTGAAATTTTCAACGATAAACAATAACTTTCCATAAATGCGTTCTCCGCTCGGCCACTTGCAACTTGCACGCACTTTGCTTGTTAAAAGTTCGTTTGGCGCCGACTCATAATTAGTTATTTTTCGCTTTTCAGTTTCTGTTCTCGTCGGTTCAATTTTTTGTTAAAAAGTTTTATATTTAGTAATTTTAGGTGCGGTCGACCGTAAGTCAGTGGTAACAGTTTGGCGTTGGCGGCGATGGCGGTTTTCTGACTCGGGTGTTGCCACTGTCATGCGGTCAACTATACTTTTCTTATATTTTATGTTGACTGTCTTTTCTTTATATTTTACCTGTGTTTTTAGGGTTCCGTAGTCCTACAAGGAACCCTTATAGTTTCGTCATGTCCGTCCGTCTGTCCTAATCCTTTACAGCTTAATAACTTCTACAGTTATAAACATAAGTAAATGAAATTTTGTTAAAAATAGTCTAGATATAGATCTCAATTTTAAAAGAATAAAATAATCATGATTACGTATTTTAGGGGTGGCGCCCATGCATGTGAAATGGGGATGAAAAAAAATGTATAACTCTTCTTCGGGGGCCTTATTGTTCGTGGCGAATATTCGGGCATGGGTAGGGTCTGACCTGGGCCAATAGGGCGTTGCTCCGCGAATCCCTCTGATGTTAGCAGAGGGCACAGTGGAGGAGCAGAGACAGGCTTTTTTGAGACAAGAGATATTCACATAAAGTGGCAACAGTCCAGTTATCCAACCTGCGGACCACAGTTTTCTTGCATTTTATATGAACTCGCTGCACACGGATGACGCCGGTGGTCGCTACACGCCACGAGAGGCGGCTCCTCGCTTCGTGTGACCGCCACCGACCACTAATGTAGTTCTGCTATTCAGCAATGGGTTAATAAAAGTAGCGGCCACCGAACACGAGAGGGTGTCGCGTGCTCCCGCTACTTAGTCGCCTCCTCCAACTCCAGGTGGCGGCGTTTTCGGGCTGTAGCACGTGGCCCCTGTGTGGTAAAGTTTAAAAGGAAAAGTTTTTTCTCCCACTTGCTCGGAAATTGGTTCATTATTTTAAAAAAAGTTCATCAATCGGCTCTTTTCCGTACGCAACGAAATAACAGGCCAGTAATATCCAACACGACAATAATAGAAATTGCTGGACAGTTTTTATTTTTTAAATTCTGCTACCGAGGTTTTTAAGTACACACTTACAAAAATTAGGTGTTTATATTTATCATTATAAAAGCTGAATGCGCATTTTTTTTTCAAAACTTTGAAGTTCGAATTGGCGCAAATGGACATTAGATACTGTTGAATTAATTTGTTTATAGTTTCCTCGCAAAAGAGAAAAAAGTACTATAAAAGTCTCGGCCGAAATAGCAATTAACGGCCTCGACAGTAATGTACTATTTCATACCAACACAAAAACCTATAATCTACCACTATCGACTAGCTCTTGTTTTTCCTTTAAAAAACGTTAAATATTGACACTAAGTTTAAAGTTTTTTCAAAGAAAAACAAGGTCATCGGTGGAAGTAGATCATAGAATCCCTGCGCTACTAATTTAATTAAACAAGGTGTCAAAACAGCTTCGTTGCCAAATAAGTTTGAAAACCGCTGGTTTAGACAATCTGAAGGTTACCGTGATCATCATCATCACTGCTGGACAGAGGCCTCCCCCAAAGGGGGGGATATGCCATAATCGCCACGCTTGGCAGGCCGGTTGGCGATCGCAGTTGGTTGTTTAAATACTCAGTGAACGCTGCTGCCCACCCTCTGGGGGATCCCTTAGTCGCCTTTTACGACACCCATGAGAAGAGACAGGGTGGTGGTGGTTACCGTGATACCTGATAGATATTGATAGGTATTTTCCGCTTTGTCCAGTGCCTCTATACAAGAACACGCACCTGGATATCGACGTGAGCAATAAGAGCGACCGCATCGAGTGGGGCCACGCGCGCTACCAGGCCACGTTCCGACCGGACCAGGCCTACGAGATGTGCATACAGTGGGCCGTCGCCAGCGGGAACATCGTGGCTGAACTGGTTCCTATCACCATCATAATTATAAGCTTATTATAATGTATATTACTATGTGTATAGCTTGATATTGTTTGACGACGTCTGTGGTCTAGTGGTTCGAAGGTCGGACTGCTGATCACGAGGTCGTTGGTTCGATTCCCACAGGACACAAAAATAACACCCAGACCAACACAAACACTTATGTTCATCACACATTTTCTTATCTTCTTCTTCGTGTCGGTGTCGTGTGTGTGTGTGTGTTATTTTCTTATGTATTATAAGTATGTATTTACAAAAAAAAAGTATATGTATAAGTATTATATCCATTGTCTAGTACCCATAGCACAAGCTCTGCTTAGTTGTGGACTGGTGCTGTGTAAAAATGTCCCAAAAATATTTATTTTATTTATATTGAGGACACGTCTGGTGCAGTGCCTGAGTGATTCGTGCGGTTCAGGGATTTCCCGCACAGAACAATTTTTTTATGGCCTACAGATGTTCCTGGTTGGGGTTTTTGTGTACGTGAGGATTTTTGTCTGTAAACACTTTCATGATACAGAAGAAATCCTAACGTGTTTTTTTTTTAAATTCAATCTCGATAGCAGTGCTACTCGTGCAGCAAATTCTTATAATACAATTCGTTGCTTATTTCTACTGTGGGCATTAAGGCTTATATCCAGAGACCAATCTAAGCGTGAACTCATGCTTCCAGCTGTCAAATAGCAGTACATTTTAACAGTTGGAAGCATAAGTTCACGCTTAGATTTGTCTCTTTTGAATATAAGCCTAAGAGTAAATGTTGGTGGTCTTTTCTCCATACAAACGCTCTCGTCTGTTTTCTTTCTGGCTTACAACCCTAGAGCAATCTTTTTTTTATAATAAAATAAATATCAACTTTTTCTATGCCCCTATGTTTTTGTTTTTGTTGATTAATTATCTCTAGAAGCCCAAAAAAAATCTGTCAGTTTAGACCGCTGTCTACAGAGGCGTATTGTATAAATTTGAAAACTGTAATTGAAAAAAGACACAAAAGGCACAGTGCATATTATTCTTATTCAGTTTATGAAATATCTTTTAAATTGGTACAGTTTCGGAGGAGGAAATAGTCGAGAGCCAAACCTCGAATTATGACTTTATTTGGCTATTCAGTCAGAGCTGTAATTGTCCTTATCGCACTTATTTGAGGACGAGCGCTCGCAAAGCGACAGCGATATTTTCTTCAAATGCCTAATTTTTAAAAGTCTGCCCGCATTTCCTCTTAATATTCTAAACGTCCAGTATCCATATGACTATCAGTTTCTCGCCACACTTGATATTCTGAATGAAAATTTGTATATTTTCAGTCAGAATTCAAGGTAGAGTCGTGTATAAAACCGTTAAACTTTCCAGATATTCGGTTGGGCGCGCAAAGCTCAAAGCTGTCGACTTCAAATGGTGCCAATACCGGCGGACCCACTCGCTCTCCCGTTCACGTTAAAATCAGACCCTTTGAGAGGACCTATCTACGTGCCTCTCAACGAAGAGCCACTGCTCAGGAGCAAAGCAACATTATTCGAAGGTTTTTTAGTTTCCTAGAAAAAGTCAATTTCAATTATATCAGAGTACTAGACGCGTCATTTCGACTAAAAGATTTGGTCCAATAACTTCACTCGCTCACTCACACACACTTCGCTCTTTTCTTCGCTCTTTGCATTGAGGTCATTTGCAATGAACCATTGCGTAGTACGACTTTTGTATGTCTTCTAATAGTGACGTAATGGTCGAAGGTTGACAAAATTCCAATAGATGACTGGGCTATTTTTCAACTGACATCTTATTATTTTCCATCGTGGATAGAACTTTTCGCCACTGTTAGGTACGTTACGGGAGACAAGTGAAACCACTGTATGAGGAAACACCTATTTGCTATAAGCACACTAGACAGATATATTAAAGCGTATCTAAAATCTAATTTCAGTCATAAATCGTTTCGTATCGATATTCCAAAAGAGAAAAACCGATTTCATAAAAACCTGTAGGTATATCACCGCTAAAACTAAATCGAACTCGCAAAAACTCGATACGTCGAACGCAAACTGAACCAAACGACGACACGACTTTTGGTTGGATGATACGAGTCCAACCAAAACCAAATCAAACCACGCATTCGTTGCTACACACAAACCAAAAACCAATGAGATTCCCTTCCTCTCTAACTGTGCAAGCGCTTAGCGGAGTGAAAAAGATGAAGTGGTTTTTACTACATTCGATAGATTTGGCGGTTTCTTGAAAAGAAACACATTGAAACAGAACTAAACAAGGAAGCAATAAGATCGAATTCAGAATGTTACTATGGGAAAACCAAAACTATGCACTATGCAATCGAAACTTGCGGCAAGCACTACTGAAATTGATTGATTTAAAAATCTAATTTATATCCGTTTTCGTATAAATCGAATAAATTAATAGTTTAAAAAACACTAGAAAAACACGGTTTTATAAATGCACGTAAAAACAAAGTCTATATACATTTTATACAGGCACGTCCTATGTCTATATTTACACTATTCAATATATAATAGGTTTGTTATAACCTTGAAACCTGAACTCAACTGCCTCGTTGGTCTAGTGGTTGCAAGCGCGACTGCTGAGCGTGAGGTCCTGGGTTCGATTCCCGGGTTGGGCAAAGTGTTATTGGGTTTTTTCATTAGGAAATTCTCAGTAGCAGCCCGGAGTCTGGATTTGTGCCCGGTGAATGGCAATAGGCTCGCCCCCTATTACATGGGACTATAACATAACTGGCAAAATGTGGGTGTACTATGCACCTCTGCCTACCCCTTCGGGGAAATACAGGCGTGATGTTATGTTATGTTGTTGAAACCTGATCGTGTTCAAAGTCCATTACGTGACCTTTCTCACAAGTGCAAACACGACTATAATACGATATTTCATCATGGAATGCCAGTGCCTATCTTCCGGCTTCATCATTAGACCTTGAAACCTAATCGTGGTCAAAGTTCATTAGAAGACTTTTCTAAGAAATCCAAAACAGTTATGATACGATTTTCCATCATGAAGTTCCAGTTCATATCATCCGGCTCCATCATCAGATCAGTTCGACAGTACCATATTATTGTATTGTCATCAAAACTACATACAGCTGTCAATTTTCATTACGCTACGACCCTTGGAAGATGGTTAAATTAGTTACCTTAGATTCCATTACATAGTTACATACAGGTCGATCTAATAAAAGCGTGTTAAAAACGTCAATGTCTAAAGCACACTAATTTATTTATGTAAAGGCAAAGGTGCGCGGAGCGATGCGGCCAGGATGCGGGATGCAGCCCACTCACACAAGCAACCACAGAAATAAATAGACTGGAAAAGTGGGCAGGGCGCGCGTGCCAACACTCTGCACCATAGTGCATTGCATTTCAAAGCCTTTCTCAGTACGCCTTATGACTTGTTTCTGTAAATACTGTAACAAAAACCCGCAAAAATTTCTTATTGTGCTGTTTCTTGGTATTCACTCACGTACAAACATACCCCACACACGCACACACTCCTCACACAAGCATTACACACTCTCACACACCCCACACAAACATAACTCACTCTCACAAGGCACTTTACAACAACAACTTAGAATTTAGGTTTTCTGAATTCTTCTTCACTTAAACTTTAATTTAATATTATACGTGGGACACTCAGAAAGTTTTGCGAAACTAAAAAAAATTGTTCTATACGTACATATATTTTTATCAAATCTTTTCAAAGTACTTTCCACCAGCCTCTATACAAAGATTCATGCGCCTAAACCAGTTTTCAAAACACTTTTTCCAGTCCGCCGCAGACACCTCGTTTACAGCCTGCTCGAACGCAGCCAGCGCATCTTCCGGCGACGAAAATTGTATCCCTTTGAGCTGATTTTTTATTTTTGGGAATAAAAAGAAGTCACACGGTGCTAGATCAGGGCTGTAAGGAGGGTGACCCAGGAGTTTGACTGGCGTGCTGTCCAGGAAGTCCCTCGTTTTGAGTGCGGTGTGCGCAGGTGCATTGTCGTGGTGGAGCAGTAGCCCGCGGAGCCCTGTGTTTGGTCGCTTGTTGCTTATAACAGAGAAAACTTCTGGCAAACATTTGGTAGTATACCATTCGGCATTAATGCTTCTTTGATCCCGTAAGGGAATTGATACCAAGTGGCCAGTCAAATTAAAAAAGCTAGCGATCAAAATCTTACCCCCGCTTCTAGATCGCTTCACTTTGGTAGGCGTTGGCTCATTTTGAAACACCCAAACAGTCGACTGGCGCTTGGTTTCTGGGTCGTATTGATAAATCCAGGACTCATCACCTGTAACGATGTCGTAAACACGCCGAGACGAGCCTGCTTCAAATTTGTTAAGCATATCACGGCACCATTCCACCCGGGCCTGCTTCTGAGCATCGGTGAGGTTGTGCGGCACCCAGCGTGATACTATCCTCCTCACGCGAAGATGGCTGTGTAGAATCTCGTGAACGCTTCCCGATCCAATCTTCAATATGTGTTGAATCTCCTGATATGTAATTCGCCTATTGTCTTGGATTAAATTTTTCACTGCTAGCACGTTTTCTTCGGTAACAGCCGTCAAAGGGCGACCGCTTCTTTCGTCATCCCCCAAAGTTGGTCGACCGCGCTTGAATTCGTTATACCAACGATACACGGTTGCCTTGGAAGGGCCTTCATCCATGAATGCCATTTGAAGTCTATCGTACGATTCATCCGGTTTCAGGCGACACTTGAAATCGTATAAAATCATAGCTCTAAAATGTTCCCGGCGCAGATCCATATTTCAGTGAGACACAATACTTTGAATTAACTCGCAAAAAATGTGGAGGGAAATTTTGAAATTGGAACTTACTTATTTTTACTTATAAATAATCATATTTTCGAAAAACATTATAACTGGCCAGTCTCCCATATATAAAAACTTTTTTTCGCAATACTTTCTGAGGGGCCTGGTATATTTGTTGCCTAAAACCTTGCAAATTGTAACTTAGCAGGATGAAGTCACTGACTCCTGAAACACAGGTATAATGCCTAGCTCTGGAGTCAGGGTCATACTATGTTTGTACCAGTTTTATGTCAATAAAGAATTTATTTATTTATTTATTATTAACTGCAGAAACAAAAGCTGTAAAGTACATTTGATTAAAGTGAATTTTTAAAAATGAATGACGTCAATATGTAAGGCGTAGTTTGTTCAATTTCAATTTGCCACGCATGAATCGCAATTCAAATTGTGATTACAACCATTCTATCTATTTCTGTGCAAGCAACCATGCAAACACATACATAACACTTGTTGGACAGACACACACACTTTTGTCTCTGATATAAATTGTGGAAAGAAAAATTCGCTCACGAGCAGGATTTGAACCTACAACTCCTGCTCCCGTTTCAAAACCACACGATAACCGATTGTCGACCGATTCGGTTTGATATCTCATTTTCTCTCGTTGCGTGAATCTTGAGAACCGAACCGGGCGACAATTGGTTATCGTGTGGTTCTGAATCCGGGAGCGGGTTTGAACCCTGGGGCCTTACTCCCGACTGGTTCGAGGTCTAAACGTGCAGTACAATTTGACACTAACTCGAATTCAAATTCGATTGATACAGCACTTGTTCCGTGTGGTGCCGGACATGAAGAATTGCACCACCTTCTCATGGGTGTCGTAAAAGGCGTCTAAGGGATTCACCAGAGGCAGCGATCTCTGAGTATTTAACCAACCAACTGCGATCGCCAACCCGCCTGCAAAGCGTGGCGATTATGGCATATCCCCCCAACATGCTTGGGGAGGTCCAGCAGTGGACGTCTTTCGGCTGAAATTATGAATGATGATGATGATGATACAGCACTCGATCTAGTCGGGAGTAAGGCCCCTGCTCGTGAGCGATTTTTTCTTTCCGCAATTTATATTTTTAGATTTCGCTTCGCATGCGTTAAAAATAATAAAATAATTAGCTTTTGACTTCAAAAGAATTATCAGCTCTACTAATAAAAATAAACTGCAATCATCTGCCAAGTGTGGTATTTATAGCAATTTCCCCTTTGAAAGAAAAGAAAAACAGAAAAACGATTTATTGCCAAAGTTACCTCGTTTTTAGTTCGATGTTCATTGTGGCAGGAATATCGGCCCGTAATATATGTAGCATTGGGCAATAACGGGATGAGAAACTATAATAATAAAATATTAAATTGGAATAGCGCGTCTAGTATAATAAAAATATCACTGACCTCAATTAACACCTATAGCTAAAATGAAATTAATTATTCATAATGTAAATTACCACCAGGTTTTCCCGAAGATACATGGCTAGAACGTCTGTTCCTCTTCCAAGAGGCCATAGTGGGTCGTTTCGGGTTCATAAAGTGTACAGTAGAGAGTACATCGCATGAAGCGGGGGTGGGGGACCATTTATACGTGCACGTGACTGGTAACATGTTCATACTGATACCAACCACCGTCAAGTCGGAGCAACGGGCGCTGAGGACCAAGCCTGCCAACAAACCGCTCAATGCTAGCAGGTAATCCTAATCTTTATATATATAATCCTTGTGTGCGTCTTTTAGTAATTGTGTAACTTCTCGTTGGTCTAATGGACGCAAGCGCGACTGCTGACCGTGGGGTCCTGGGTTCGATTCCTGGGTCGGGCAGTGTTATTGGGTTTTTCATTAGGAAATTCTCAGTAGCAGCCCGGAGTCTGGATTTGTGCCCGGTTAGTGGCAATAGGCTCCCCTTTATTACATGGGACTTTAACATAACTGGCGAAATGTGGGTGTACTATACACCTCTGCCTGCCTTCGGGAAAATACAGGCGTGATGTTATGTTGTTGTTGTAACTTCTGAACAACTTGACCAATTGAGGATTTATCCACACAATGTTTTTTTTTGTCTAGACCATGGTTCATAGCTATGACATGTAAGACGCGGTAGGTGGCGTTGTGGTTAGGTTATTAACAAATTCTATATTTATGGAACAGAATGACTCATATACAAAATATAATTATGTTGGTTTAGTGCCAAAAAAGATAATCAAAAAGTGTTTTCACTTTATCTGACACATTCGCTACTCGGCAGTTCTAGTGGTTCTACTCTTACGTTTTAAATCATTTTCGGTTTTGGGTATTTTTTCAATTACCTTGTATAATCAGCCAAAGCAAATGAGAAGGTTAAGGTCTTAGTCCACCGCACGAACCCACACATCGTGAGGAAACCTTCATACATACACTCCACTGTACTCCATACAGTTCTCGATGGTGTGTGTATTTCGCAACCCGCACATAGCCAGCGTAAACTTCGTATATTATGATAGAATTCGCGCGGTTGTTATTTAACTACGACCTGGCAATTAATTATAGTTCTCATGACAAGACGGTCTGAGTTGCCAAAAGTAACGTCCTGGATTCTTGAATCCTCAGTTAGACGATGTGTGTTTAGTCTGCTAGAAAAGTTTTGTCGGGTAAATGAAATTAGATTCATTTATCTATTTGTCAGATATGTGTTACATTTTGGTGTAACAAAATGATTAATTTTATAAGCAAATGGCAATAGCTTTGCTTTTCTTTCCACATGGGACTTCAGTCAGTGGCAGAAAGCCCGCATTTTGATGTAGTATCTAAAATACACTTCCCCCCTTTTCCACAATTTACAATATTGACTCATCATAGTGGTTCGAGGGTCGGACTGCTGATCACGAGGTCGTGGGTTCGATTCCCACAGGACACAAATATTTGTGTGATGAACATAAGTGTTTGTGTTGGTCTGGGTGTTTCTTATGTATTATAAGTATGTATTTACAAAACAAAAAGAATATATAAGTATTATATCCATTGTCTAGTACCCATATCACAAGCTCTGCTTAGTTTGGGACTAGATGGTGCTGTGTAAAAATGTCCCGAAGATATTTATTTATTATTATTATTATTATCTGAAATGTTACCGACAGATACCCTGTTCATTCGGAAGCGGCTCCCAGTCCCCACGAGGGCTATATCACGAGGCACGTCAGCGGCAAGAACAAGGACGATTACGATAATAATCGAAGGGTAAGATATATGTAACAAAAACCCTGTTGTTCCTGTGAGCTACGTTATCTGAATCGATACTCATACGTAAGGACACAACTCATTTGGAAAAACTCTTGAATAATAGTAGTTTATGAAACTTTTGCATAACAGGGGTTATTAAAACACGAGTGTGAGTTTAAAAACCGAGCCGTAGGCGTGGTTTTTAATAGAATCACACGAGTGTTTTAATACCTAGTTATGTCAGTTTCAAACACTACTTTATCTAAACTCAAACAATTTTAAATAAAATACCAAACTCACAATCTTGGTAACATTGTCGTTAGTTTTTCTTGATTTTTCTGGTAAAAGATTGTTCGTCATTTACGTTGCTGCATCCAGAAATTCAGGTGGGGTCGTATTCTCAGTTCAGTATAACTGCTATAGTCAGATATTTTTGCCCAGAATAAAACTTTAGACATACAAAAACATAATAATAACGTAAACAATTACAATAAATTCACAAGTTATGACGACCAAATCCGCACGCTTGAAGTTTTACGGGCAGATTTTTAATGTACTTATCCAATTTGAAAACCTGCCCGTAAAACTTCAAGTTAAAATTTTGTTGCGATTCGTTTTTCCACTTGTCCGATGCCATTCGTTTTTCCAATTGTCCGTTGCGATTCGTTTTCCACTTGTTCGTTGAAGTTTTACTTGTACTATGTGTCCCAGCAAGAAGGAAGAAGGAAGGCAGAGGACCGAGCGTTGTGGCGCAATTTGGGAGAGGCCTATGTTCAGCAGTGGACTGCGATAGGCTGAGTTGATGTGTCCCAGCACACATTTAGTTTTTTATCATTTCTTATTTATATTAAATTTTACCATCAAAATAATTACCATTCGATACGAAGAAGTGAGAATTTATTTCACCGAGTTAAATGGTACCTTCGGGAAAAAATTATATAGTTATTTTTTCAAATTTACACTACAATAGAATTTTCTACCACTTGCTTGGAAATTGTTTCATTATTTAAAAAAAAACATCAATCGGCTCTTCCGTACGCAATGAAATAACACGCCAGCAATTACCAACACGACAATAATAGAAATTGCTGAAATATATTTTTTTAATTATGCTAGAGAGGTTTTGTAAGTACACACTTATATTACAAAAATTGGGTGTTTTTAGGTACATGGGTGAATTTTCAAAAAATCTTACCAACAATTTAGAAAGTCATTAAACTCTTGAGTTGTTTAACACGATAAAAGTTCAAATTGTTTTTATTCTTGTGATCTTGTCTCATAAGACATTCACCATTAGACAAGATAACAAGAATAAAAACAGAACTACTTTCTAAATTGTTAGTAATTTTTTTTGAAAATTCACCCACATGATATCTATTATTTTAAAGGCTGGATGCGCATTTTTTTTTCAAAAGTTGAATAGAGAACAAGAACCGCGCGCGATCGATTTGGAGCGAATGAAAATTAGAGTACCTACTATTGAATTAATTTGTGTATTGTCTCGCAAACGAGGGAAAAGTACTATACAAGTCTCGGCTGAAATAGTAATTTACTCAAAAATGCATGTAATGTGGTCATTATTTTAACAACCTTGTTTGAGCAAAGTCGACCTTGCCGTTCTGTTTCAAGGAGCCGCCCGCAAAGTTTGGTGGCCGCTCTAACAGGCCGGCAAGACATTGCCGGCCGCTATTTTGACGTTTCAACGTTTAAAAAAATCAAATGCAAAAAGATTTTATTTAAAACACAGCTGTTTGTATTTATAGAGATAGGTACAAAAAGATTTTATTCCATATTTGGCTGTATAGTTCCAAATACCATTGCTAAAAAAAAAACAAAAAAATAAGTAACTAAGTGCGGTTCAGCGAAAATTTTATTTTTATTTAGTGACTTTTTTGCTAAAAATGAGCTCTCAAAGCCAAAATTCTTCCGAATCAATGTGTTTCAATTAACACCGCCAGACAATAAAGATGAAGCTAAATTTGTGGTTGTAAATTTAATACCGCGAAACTCAGAGGAAAAATATAAGCTTGCATATGAAAAATTTGTGCAGTGGAAAATGAAGAAATAATACAGCAGTCAAACACCGCATTAAAATTATCGTAAACTATTAGTAATATCAAACCAGGAAAGTCGGTGTTGAACTACTAAAAAGTAACTGTACTTTTCATAATTGTCATTTTAATTAAATTTCTAGTTAATTAATATATATTTTATTTTAATTAAGCATTATGCAAGAAGAAGTTGCAAAACTATCTACTTAGTCGGTCTTATGAGGAAACTGAGAACTTGTTTATTATACAAAGCTAATTGATGAAAATGATTAATGGTTTGTTTTTGTTTTTCGGTATTAACAACACGACCTAAAGAACGTGGCTGGGGGGGACTGGATGCGGAAGGCAGAGGACCGAGCGTTGTGGCGCAACTCGGGAGAGGCCTATGTCCAGCAGTGGACTACGATAGGCTGAGTTGATTGATTGATTGATTAAAAACACACTATAACTCAAGAATCCCCCAACCTTTCCCCACTCTTCACTACACAAAACACACACACACACACACACACACACACTACACACCTACACCCACATCTTCTGTTTTGGACAAGCATTTTAAGTCTAGAATATTAATGCATCTTTACATGTCTGTTTTATTATTTTCTTTATTACAGCAATTCAACATATCAACTATATTTTTAAATATTTCAACAAAACAAAACAAAAAAAATACATTTAAAAATATAAAAAATAGTGGCCCACCGGTATTGGGTACAGGGACCAAGCTACCGGCGGTCAGGGCTCCAGAGAAAGGAACCTCCTAACAAATACGCCGTATCTAGGATAACCGCTTTCTGCATCAAGCCCTTGACCCAGCCGCCTAACGAGAGCCTCATGAGATGGTGATCGAGGCTCTTTGCTACAAGGCCATTGGCCGTAACAACTATCGGCACAATGATTGCTGAGTCCACCTCCCACATGTCGACAACCTCGTGTGCTAGATCAAGATATTTAATTTGCTTGTCTTTTTCAGCTTTCACGAGGTTCCCGTCATGTGGGACACAGATATCAACAATCATTGTGTGGCGCTCAGATCGATCTATCACCACTATATCAGGCTTATTGTGAACAATAGTCCTGTCAGTGATGATAGATCTGTCCCAGTACAATGTGACATGGCCATTTTCAAGAACTGGGTCGGGCACATATTTGTAGTACGGTACTTCTGATTCCACGAGATTGTATCTCAAAGCAAGTTGCTGGTGAATAATTCTGGCTACTAGGTTGTGCCTGTGCAACTACTCGCCGTTAGCTAGACGCGAACATCCGGATATAATGTGTCGGATAGATTCTCCCGGAAAGTGACATGCCCGACAGATGTCAACCGTGCCATCCTTCACAATATACTTTCGGTAATTGTTCGTCATCATAACTTCGTCCATAATTGCACATACAAAACCTTCGGTTTCTCCGAAGAGATCACCAAACCGTAGCCAGGACACGGACGCTAAGCCATCCACATCGGGTCCATGAAGAGCCTAATAGAAGCGCCCGTGTAGCTCCTTGCTTTGCCATACCTCCTCGCGATCTTTGGTACTCAGTACTGCAGGTTTGCTTGCGCCAGTTCTCTTTAGCCAAAGAGAGCGGGGTGAGTCCCTTGTCCACTGCAATAACATCTCGATGCATACCCACGTCCAACTGAAGGAAATATTCCCTTAGACTGCACACCTCACGGTTGTGGAGGGTCTTTGCATTTAAAAAGCCACGACCCCCACACTTCCGCGGGATGTACAGCCTCATCACCGATGACCGTGGGTGATGCATACGATATGCCGTCAGTAGTTTGCGGACTTTCCGATCCAGGGCGTCAATATCCGTCTGAGTCCACTTTAGTTTACCGAAGGAGTACATCAACACCGGCATGACCCAACCGTTAAAGGCGCGCACCTTGTTTCCGCCTGATAAAAGACTATTGAGAACCTTTTTCAGGCGGCCAAAGAAGCGCTCCTGCAACGATTGCGACATGTCGGCCTGGTTGATGCCTAACGCCTCCGCCATACCCAAGTATTTGTAGGTGTCGGTTGGGGAGAGGGACCCAAGATGTGTAGAATCCGAGAATTGAACACCCTCGGATTCCACAATCTCACCATGCTTTACATGCATGACTGCACATTTGTCCACACCGAATTCCATCCTGATAGAATTACTAAAGTTTTCAGTTACCCTTAGTAGCTCCATCAGTTGCAAGTCGGTGGGGGCAATCAGTTTAAGGTCATCCATATAGAGCAGGTGAGATATTACTTGACCTCCTCTTCTCAACCGGTAGCCAAGCCCCGACTCCTCCAGCAAAGTACTAAGAGGATTCAGGGCCAAGCAAAACCACAGGGGACTCAGACTGTCGCCCTGGAATATTCCCCGCTCAATCGTTATAAATTCGCCGTTCTCTGGAGTCTGTCGGCATCCCGGATAGCGAAAGCCCGTCCTCCATTGCCCCATACATGTCAACAGGAAGGCGCGCAGAGTCGTATTAACTTTGTACAACTCCAGCACCCTCATGAGCCATGTACCAGGCCCCTCAGAAAGTATTGCGAAAAAAAGTTTTTATATATGGGAGACTGGCCAGTTATAATGTTTTTCGAAAATATGATTATTTATAAGTAAAAATAAGTAAGTTCCAATTTCAAAATTTCCCTCCACATTTTTTGCGAGTTAATTCAAAGTATTGTGTCTCACTGAAATATGGATCTGCGCCGGGAACATTTTAGAGCTATGATTTTATACGATTTCAAGTGTCGCCTGAAACCGGATGAATCGTACGATAGACTTCAAATGGCATTCATGGATGAAGGCCCTTCCAAGGCAACCGTGTATCGTTGGTATAACGAATTCAAGCGCGGTCGCCCAACTTTGGGGGATGATGAAAGAAGCGGTCGCCCTTTGACGGCTGTTACCGAAGAAAACGTGCTAGCAGTGAAAAATTTAATCCAAGACAATAGGCGAATTACATATCAGGAGATTCAACACATATTGAAGATTGGATCGGGAAGCGTTCACGAGATTCTACACAGCCATCTTCGCGTGAGGAGGATAGTATCACGCTGGGTGCCGCACAACCTCACCGATGCTCAGAAGCAGGCCCGGGTGGAATGGTGCCGTGATATGCTTAACAAATTTGAAGCAGGCTCGTCTCGGCGTGTTTACGACATCGTTACAGGTGATGAGTCCTGGATTTATCAATACGACCCAGAAACCAAGCGCCAGTCGACTGTTTGGGTGTTTCAAAATGAGCCAACGCCTACCAAAGTGAAGCGATCTAGAAGCGGGGGTAAGATTTTGATCGCTAGCTTTTTTAATTTGACTGGCCACTTGGTATCAATTCCCTTACGGGATCAAAGAAGCATTAATGCCGAATGGTATACTACCAAATGTTTGCCAGAAGTTTTCTCTGTTATAAGCAACAAGCGACCAAACACAGGGCTCCGCGGGCTACTGCTCCACCACGACAATGCACCTGCGCACACCGCACTCAAAACGAGGGACTTCCTGGACAGCACGCCAGTCAAACTCCTGGGTCACCCTCCTTACAGCCCTGATCTAGCACCGTGTGACTTCTTTTTATTCCCAAAAATAAAAAATCAGCTCAAAGGGATACAATTTTCGTCGCCGGAAGATGCGCTGGCTGCGTTCGAGCAGGCTGTAAACGAGGTGTCTGCGGCGGACTGGAAAAAGTGTTTTGAAAACTGGTTTAGGCGCATGAATCTTTGTATAGAGGCTGGTGGAAAGTACTTTGAAAAGATTTGATAAAAATATATGTACGTATAGAACAATTTTTTTTAGTTTCGCAAAACTTTCTGAGTGTCCCACGTATATTGAAAGACACTCGGCTAGGTCGCGGGTAAGGCTATTGTTCACTGAGCGTTCGCACACTTCGGAAGGAAGGTGGAAAGGGTACCGTCCCTCGTCTCCGCCACGTGGATGGTACGGCAGGCTGGCGGGCAGCAGGTAGACGCTGCCTCGTGGTTGCAGCGGGTACGCCTCTTGCCGGAAGGTAGAAGTCCAGCCGGAAGGTAGAAGTCCAGCCGGAAGGTAGAAGTCCAGCCGGAAGGTAGAAGTCCAGCCGGAAGGTAGAAGTCCAGCCGGAAGGTAGAACCCTGGAAGCGTGCAGAAGGGTGCGCATGTTAGTGGCGGCCAGGTTAATACAACCGCGTGCGATGTGGTAGCTTCTCCGCCCTCTAGTGACACAAGGAACGGTGATGAAGGAGGATAGTGGAAGCTCACACATCACAGCGGTTAACAGGCAGTAAAGGGTGCAGTCACAGCATAGTATATGACAGGTGCATAATTGTAGGTTAAGTGACACGAGGCGTGCAAAACATATAGTAGGACAGTGAACTTCGCTGATGGCACATGAAATAGGTTGCAGCACACTGTAAGGCATAGCATAGAGCTGATGCAGCAGTTAATTACACATATTTTAGCTTTAAACCAATGAGATCCACAACGCTACAATGTATACAAACTTAATTAAAAAACGAGTGTGCTTTAGACCACACGACTGAAGTAAAATTTCACTAACTTATATCTCCCTCAATACTATTTCAATGAGAACAAAGGAATGGCGGCGCAGCGCGCGTACGTCTGCCGGCGCTGTGTCGTGGCCGGACGTCGCGCGCGCCTCGTTCTCCGCGTCCCGCACTACCCTCTTCGTTCGTCTCACTTTTCGTAAGGCATTCACCACCTTACTCCCAAAATCAAGCGTGCGTAAAGAAGTCGAAAAGAAATCTCATGTGGATTGTTCACATGAGTACCTATACAAACTTAAGAAACATTTAACGTCCTCCATATTTGCTAGCTCAACTGCGACCGAAGGGTCCCTCGTGAGTGTAAAAAGTATCACGAGCTTCCCACAAGCCAATGCGAGACGAGTTGCAAAGCACGAGGCGAGAGCCGGGAGGGCCCCGGGAGTCAATCTAGCATTACAGTCTATCTATGTTTTTGTATAAGCAATATTGTTTCAGATGGGATTCCTTTGGTCATGGAATCACATGATATCTAAAAAGTGGAAGTCGTCTCAAACACCAGCGACTGGTGACGAGGGCTTCCAGATGCGAATGCTGAGGGACTTCAAACATTTCTGTGCGAATCAAGAGCAGAGACTCAGCCAGTTCTGGGATCAGTGCTGGGAGCTGCGAGAGCAGGCTCGCGGTGTAATTTGTTAAATTATAAGCCAAATATTAAATGTAAATTAATTAATCTTTAATATATTTAATGATCTTTATAAATTGGTTTTTAATTATAAAGTCTGTCGTCGTATTGGGATCATTCCGGTTTCCGATGCATTACTTAACTGTACAAACACATTTTTTTTTTAAATTTAGATTTCCATACAACTTTAGTCGTGATCTCAGAATGTGCCCACTAAAATACAAAGAAATGTAACACGTAAACTAATTTGACAGATCTAAAATTGTTGCCATCCCTTTCTTGTATCTACTATTAGTAAAATAGTGCGATAGTTTAAAATAAGTTCACATCTGGGGGCCTAGTACGAGTTTGACACTTACGAATACTTAAATAGTTTTCGTCGACTTTCATTCATAAATCAGTAGCGCCCCTGGCGGATACAAGGAAGAACTACTGATTTATGAATGAAAGTCGACGAAAACTATGAAAGTATTCGTAAGTGTCAAACTCGTACTAGGCCCCCTGTGAACAAGAGAATCAACACCATTGTAAGCCAAAAATCTGCGACGGTAAGTAGAACAAATCACCGTTTTTTTTTCAGCTTATAGTGTTATCAGTACCTTACCTATTTCCACACAATACCTGCATCTAAGACCTGGATATCATCATCATTCATCATTTCACCCGAAAGACGTCCACTGCTGAACAAAGGCCTCCTCCAAATATGCCATATTCACCACGCTTGGCAGGCGGGTTCGCGATTGCTTTTGGTTGGTTAGTGGCCAAAATCAATAGGTATCCAATCCATCCCACTAGAGATAGGAATTTGACATAAGCTCCATACAAAATATGTAGGTATATGGATATCAATTTTGGCCTTAAATACTCAGAGAACGCTGCTGCCCATACTCTGGTGAATCCCTTACGGCCAAAATTAATATCCAACCTATCCACGATTTGTCCTACTAGAGATAGGAATTTGAAATAAGCTCCATACAAAATACGTCAAATTTCTATCTCCAGTAGGGTAAATCGTGGATAGATTGGATATTAATTTTGGCCATTAGTCGCCTTGGGTGTCGTAACGCATGAGAAGAGATAGGGTGGTGCAATTCTTTACGTCCAGCACCACACGCAACATAGACCTGCATATTATTATTATTTTGGGATATTTTATTTTTTCTTAGTCATTTGACTAGATTTAACTATATTTACGGGCCTGAACCAAGTAAATGTAGCGTGTGGTGTGTAAAATGTAATGTGTTAATGGTGTGTTTAATTTTCTTCTATTTGCATGAACTTTCTTACGATACGGCACGTGTTCAAAATTGCTGCTTTTTGTAAAGTAATATAAAGAGATTCTTTCAGGTCTATTATTTTTAGGCTATGGAGAAGATGGTTAGGAATAACACCTGTTGTAGAGAGGACTATAGGAACTACATAGACTTTTTCTTGTCTCCAGATTCTGGACACTTCTTCTTTTAGTTCTGCGTACTTGCTTATTTTTTCGCTTATTGTCTTCTGTAGGTTATGGGTATTGGGAACTGCAATGTCTATTAGGTACGTAATTTTATTTATTTTATCCTGCAGTGTTATATCCGGTCTATTATAGTGAATGGTTCTATCAGTAAGTATGGCGCGGTCGTAGTATAGTTTGTGTGTGGAATTTTCCAGGACAGTTTCTGGTGTGTATTTGTAGTAAGGAGTGTTTGTGTTTTGTATGAGTGTATATTTGAGTGCTAGTTTTTGATGAATGACGTTTGCTACTTGGTTATGTCTGTGAGTATAGTCTGTCTGTGTAAGTGTGGTGCATGCTCCTGTTATGTGTTGTATAGTTTCTGGTTGAGTGTGGCACTTACGGCATTTATCGTTTGATAAGGTGGGGTCTTTGATTATGTATTTCCTGTAGTTTTTTGTGTTGATGATTTGATCTTGTATAGCTATTATAAATCCTTCTGTTTCTGGAAATAAATTGCCTACTTTAAGCCATTTATTAGATGCTATTTCGTTAACATGGGCTTGTTCTAGATCATGAGGATGACGACCATGAAGTACTTTCTTCTTCCAATCTTCAATTTTTTGTTTTTGTGGGTCACTATTACTAGTTGCGTTTGTATTTGTATGTATATTTGTTTGATCATTTAAGTTCAGTGGAGTGTAGTTTGAATCATTTTGGGTAATTGCTTTATGAATGTTACTTGTGTGAGATTTTGTGTGAAAGAATGTTTTAAGCCTACTAATTTGCTTTTGCCAAAGGTGATGGATGTCTATTAAGCCTCTGCCTCCGTTTTGTCTTTTGATAGTTAGTCTTTCTATTGCAGATTTTGGGTGAAGATTGTTGTGTTTTGTAAGTGTTGTGCGTGTGTTTCTTTCTAACTGTTTTATATCTGTTTGGCTCCATTTTATCACTCCGAATGAGTAGGTTAATATTGGAATGGCGTAGGTATTTAAAGCTTTAATAAGATGTTTCCCAGCAAGTTGGGTTTTACACACGGCATTTATTCTTCTCTTGTACTCTGTTGTTAATGTCTGCTTAATTTTAATGTGATCTAATCCTTTCAGTTGCGTGTATCCTAAATATTTATATAAATCTGTCGGTTCCATTGCTGTTATTGTATCGGTATTGTTTACTACATAGTCACCAGGTCGTATCTTGCCACGTATTATGTGTAGTGTTTTACATTTATCTAACCCAAATTGCATGTTAATATCATTACTAAATTCTGCTGTTGTCTCTACTAGTTTTTTCATTTCTCTTTCGGATTTTGCATATAATTTAATGTCATCCATATATATTAGATGTGAGATAGTCGTTTCTTCTGTGCTATGTTTAAGACAATATCCGGCCCGGCAACTTTGTAGTAGATGTGATAACGGATTCAGGGCGAGACAGAACCACAGAGGGCTCAGCGAATCACCCTGATAAATTCCTTTTCTAATAAATATTTGTCTTGTTGTGACAGTGTTATGTGTGTTACCTAGATGTAATGTTGTTTTCCAAAGTGTCATGATACTTCGCAAAAAATCTAATACTTTTGGGTCTATTTTATAAATTTCTAATATTTTTATCAACCAGGAATGTGGAATACTGTCAAACGCTTTTTTATAATCTATATAAGTGCAATGTAGATTTCTACTTTTTATGGTAGCATGCTTATGTATAGTAGAGTCTATTACTAACTGTTCCTTGCATCCCATATGGCCTCGCCTGCATCCCTTTTGCTCTTCCGCTATTATGTTGTGGCGTTCGATGTGTGAATTGATTTTTGATGTGATTGCTGATGTAAGAATTTTATAAATTGTGGGTAGGCATGTTATTGGTCTGTATTGAGAAGGTTGTGTAGAATATTTGGATTTCGGAAGCATATAAGTTATTCCTGTAGAGATAAATTCAGGCATATTCTGTTTTTTTAATATGATATCTGTTAAGTTTGTAGCAATGGATTTGTGTAGTGAAATCAACTTTTTGTACCAGTAATTATGTATTTTATCTACCCCAGGTGATTTCCAATTATGTAACCTAGCTGTAATATTTGTTATATCGGATTCAGTTATCTCCACAAATTCCATTTCTTCTATTATACTCCATTTAGTTTCTTCTTCTGTTATCCAAGCTGCTTTGTCGTTATGTTGTACTTGTTCTTCCCATATGCCAGACCAAAATGATTCAAGTTGTTCTTTTGTCGGTATGTCTGTGTTGTTTTGTGTTGTTGTATCAGTGTGTGGTGTCTGTTGTAAGTTTCTATAAAATACTTTTTCATTAGTTGCGAATATGGTGTTATCGTTTCTGCGCTGTTGCGCCTTCTTATATCTCCTGAGTCTATGAACTTTAAGTGCTAATTTTTGCTTTAATGTGTCTAAGAATTCTTCAGGTTTTCGGTTGCTGTTTTCATGTCTTGTGTGTGTAAATCTGTTTTTGAATATTGTTTCTACTCTTTTAACTACTTTGTTCGATCTGTTGTTGTTAATATATTGTGTTAATCTACCACAGTCCGCTCTTAGTTTTTCTATATCTTTTTCGAGCCTCTGTTGCCATGGTGGTTTGGTGTCATGTCTTGGTCTTGTATTTCCTGGGTATTCAGTGATTTTGTAATTAAGTTCTTCTGAAATAACTAATGCTGTGCAATATATTAGAGTATGTAAGTCTACTAGTTGTGTGTCTTCTGATATGAATTGTTTAAGTATGGTTTGATTAAATAAATGAATTAACTGAGTAAGTTTAGGGCTGTATTTAAGTTTTGGCAATTTTGGTCGAGCTGTTGGGTCCATCCCAGAATATTGTGTAAGGGTTGTCCTTAATTTATCCTGTATTTCTTGGATGTGCCTTTCTGCTATCGGATTAAGATCGACTAAGGTCTCAATATCATTTTCTAGCATCAAGGTTATAGACTCGGTTTGTGTGGATGTGTGTGACGTTTGGGTGTTCTGTATGCATGGTTGTGATTGTGTTATTATTATTATTATTATTATAGCCTTTATTTCCCAAAAAAACAATCATGCAACATTTACATTGAATAGTATTCTTAATTAATATATAATAAATAAGATTAGACATAATTTTCATAATTAAATCAGTAACACATTTAAATCAGTCTCATAACTAGATACCTACATAATAATATCTTAAATAGGTATTCGTGATTACTAACTATTGTAATAAAACAAGTTACTAATACAAATTATAATAATATACTCGTTGCAATCCTGTCAAACTTGTTTTATTACAATAGATACCCATCCACTCAAATATTATAAAATTAATAAAATGTGTATAAACATTAAATTTCTTAAACAAGATTAGATAAACATTCAATTAATTAAATATCAGTCGTAAAATAGAATAAATTAGATTTCATGGTACAGTCAATCCCATATCGATGGCAGACAAGCCAGTATAAGCAGAGCTAGTCTTGTATGAAGTTCACATACTTAGCCAGCTCCATCCACAGTGGCTCCCCTACCATCGACATGCGCTTGACTTGGCTTGACTAAACATACATGATCACACAATTTTTGTTACTAGATATTATAAGTTAGAATAAAAAGTAATAGTATGTATTTAAAACTTCAAACATAGCCAAATAAACATTAATTCATTAATTGCATAACATTCACAGTATACCTATAATAAATAGGATTTCATTTACATAGCTGTAGGTATACATGATCACAATTTAAAACTTCAAACATAGCCAAATAAACATTAATTCATTCATTGCATAACATTCACAGAATATAATAAATAGGATTTCATTTTCGTAGCTGTAGGTATACATAATCACATTTAAATAGATTTCATATTATATAAAAATTAATAGATTTCATAATTATATTATATATAAATTAATAATTAAATAATTGGATTATTATGACTGTTTAAATGTATTTAAACATTCACAATAGCTCAAGTTAGTGTGATATTGGGTACCCATTTACGGGTGAAGGCCTCCTCCATCACACGCCATTTTTCTCTGTCTTGCGCAATTCTCGTCCAGGTGTGGCCAGCTGTGGCTACGATATCATCGCACCACCGGCGTCTAGGTCTGCCGCGGGGGCGTGGTGTATCTCGAGGGTACCAGTACAAAATCCTTTCACTCCAGCGTCCATCTGTGGCTCTTGCTACATGGCCTGCCCATCGCCATTTTAACCTGCATGCCAGTTCCGCAGCATCCAATATTTTTGTACGTTTTCTTATGTCTTTGCTTCTCTTTCTGTCTCTAAGCTTAAATCCCAGCATGCTCCTCTCCATAGCTCGTTGGAAAACTTGAAGCTTGTTTATCACTGATTTTGTAAATGCCCAGCTCTGGCATCCATATAGTAGTGTAGGGAGTATTATGGTATCCATAGCTTTCTTTTTCAGGCGTGTAGGTATGCGCGATTTAAAAATTTCTTTTAATGACCAGTACCTTCTCCAAGCGCTTTTTATCCTGCGGTCTACCTCATTTTCCGTTAAGTTGGTAAAACAAATGCTCTGCCCAAGATATATATAGCTGTCTACGTACCCTACTGGTGCGTCTTGTAATTTCATTGGCACTCTCAAGCTATTAGTAAGTAGACATGTTTTTTCAGCATTCATGTGAAGGCCACATTTTCGACTCTCCTTGTCCAAGGATTTCAGCATGCATTCAAGGTCCGCATGACTTTCGCTAATCAGGATTATATCGTCAGCAAATCGGAGATGGTTTAAAAATTCACCATTTATTTTGATACCAATATTGTGCCAATTTAACTGTCTGAAGATGTGTTCTATTACTGCATTGAATAAATTTGGTGAGACGGGATCGCCTTGTCGCACTCCTTTTCGAATGTTAAATGGCTTTCCTTTTTTTTCTAACTTAACCACTGCTTTACTATGCTTGTAAATTTCTTTTAAGACGTTGATGTATTTTCTTTGAACTCCTTGTTCTTGGAGTGAATGCCATAGAGAGTCATGGGAGATTGAGTCGAACGCCTTGGAGTAGTCTACAAAGGCTATGTAGAGCTCCTTATCATATTCATTGTACTTCTCAATTATCTGCGTGATGGTAAATATGTGGTCGTTGGTAGAGAAGCCCGCTCTGAAACCTGCTTGCTCTCTTGGCTGATTTTCTTCCAACGTCTTTGAAATTCTTTTTAGTATTAAGCTGGTAAATATTTTGTAGAGTGTTTGTAGTATACTCAGTGGTCTGTAGTTGCCTATATCTCCTGGATCTCCTTTTTTATATAACAGTGTTATTATTGCAGTTCTCCAGTCAGATGGTATCAGTTCTTTTGTCAAAAAATAGTTAAATATAGTAGTTAGAATAGGCGTGACAGGCTCTACAATTACTTTTAATATGTCATTTGTTATACGATCTTCTCCGGGGCTTTTAAAAGATTTCAGTTGTTGAATAGAGTGGTTTACTTCTCGGTCTAAAAATTTTGGAACGTTTTCTGGGTCTAACAGCTCTAGTTCTTCTGATAGTGGTTCTGGTGAAACAGGGTAATCATAAAGTTTTGTGTAGAATTCGGTAGCTATTTGTAGTATTTTGTCTCGATGAGTAATTTGCTGTCCATTTCTTGTTAGATTTGTAATCCATTTTTTGCTAGAGTCCAGTCTTTTATATGCTCTTTTAACTGACGCATTTTTCTTAAGTTCTTCTTCGATAATTTCGTATCTATGTTCTTTTATTCTGCGTTGTATTTGTTTTCTAATTAATTTGTATAATGCTGACAGTTGCTTCTTTTCTATAGTGGTTTTGTTTTTATTTTCTTTAAGTAGAGTTCTTTCTTTTATGAGTCGTGCAACGTTTTCCTGTATCGAGGGTTTACACTTTGATCTTTTTGTAACTTTGTCTCTGCTGTCTCTAATTTTTGTGACCAATGTGGAGTAAGTGTGCTCTATGTTCGTGTATTCGATGTCTTTTACCTCTTCTGTAAAGACCTGCATATAGTCTTACGTAATTATGCGATTAAGTATTGGTTTTGAATCCAGAATATTGGAACCGAATTCAGTAAATGAAATCTTAACTTCTGTTCTGTGGTAAGTTCGAACATTGGAAACGGGATTCGGGCAAAAAGAAGGAAAATGACTAAGGATTACCTACACACCTACAACATAATTGTGCAATATTTGCAATTGCGCAATGTTATTGACCGTTTATGGGTGAGATTGCAATACAAATGAAGATCGGGATGATACAATAATAATTGTGCAATATTAATATTGCACAATTATATTGTAGGCGTAGGTATGGGCTGCCTAACTGAGCTCGATGATAAATAGATCTATGAAATTGTTTATAAAAAAAAACTCAACACAATCTGTAATTTTTAATTACAACAAAAATAAATATGTAAAGATATAAATTGTGGAAAGAATTCGCATGCGTAAAATGCGTTAAAATAATAAATATGTAAGTTTCATATAAACATTCATTCCGTACCTACAAGTAATTTAACATTAAAAAAAATATTTATTGACTTTGTCCCAAATGTAAAAAAAATCATAAGTAGGTAGGTATACCTAACAATAATAAACAAAAAAAACTACTAAGATAATAAAAATAATGGGTAATAATATTAACATTTCTAGGGATGGACCGTTATTCGGTAAGAAACATTCGGTTTAAGAAGCCGAACTTCGATTTTTTTTTGTTAACTTGAACCAGACTTCGTCAGACACTTGATCATTTCTTGTTGAGAACTCATTATTACACCTATCATTTTTGATACGAAAGTTATATTAAACTCGAATAAAAACTAATATTGTCATTTGTAATTAGGGTAACTAAAGGGAGAGGGCGGAAGCGCGGAAGTGTGAGTGGCGTGCAACAGAATTTCACAGAAAGTGCAAGCGCAGGATGTAATAATCAAGCACTGACACTTTTCTAGCGCCATAATTGAGCCGAAGTTTGGTTTCGTGTGTGTTTTCTTCGGTGTAACCCACATTCGGCCCATCTCTAAACATTTCTGAGAAATTATACCTAATTTTTAAGTGACCAATTTTTTTAAATGTTTAACAATTGAATTCATATTAATTTTTGAAGTATCTGGTTTCTTACTAAACACGAGACGACGAGTAAGCATACTTGAAATGCTCGGAACTTGTTTTTTTTCATGGCTTTCAGCATCATCTGTATCCGACTCAAAATTTAAGGCAACGTTTTGAGAGACATATGTAAGTAATGTCAAAATGTCCTTGTCTACTGCAGAAGAAGATAATTCTTCACATAAAGCTTGGACGAACCAGGAACCACGAGTGCGATTTCTCCACGAAAAATATCCAGGCACGGTTGAAAGTACAAGTAGGAAGTCAGGATGAGTAGGAATTTTGTGAGGTTCATACCATCCGTCAGTTTCGATGTCTCTTGCACAGATTTCACTGATGTCAAATCTCTGGTCTCTTGTTAATGTAACACCATCATCGTATTGGTCACCCTGGCAAGCTTGAAAAAAGAACAACTTCGGTTTACCAGCAAGTGTAGGACAATTTTCTTCAGTAAAATGGCACCACAATTTTTCTGACTTGTAGTGTGTATCTTTTGCAAACAACATTCCTGGCTCTCCGTGAGTTAAGACTACAATAAGAAGACAGTCGTTTTTTGAGTGATTCATCTTTGAAGTCTGTTTAATATGCTTCATGATTTCTGTAAATCGTAGATTGGGGAACACGTCAACAGAAAATCCCAACTCCTGAAGGCATTTTTCAAGATTTTCACAATCTTTTGTTGTACCAGGCCGTGGTGGCAGGTCAACTTCGAACTCGTCGTGACTAAAAATCATGGCCTTCCCCCGGTACTTGTGATTCATGTTGTAATATTCATTTCTCTGAAAGTTGTTAGATTCGGGGCGGTATTTTGGTTTCGTGCCATTATTATGTTTTAAATTTTGTTTTGTTCCTTCATTACCATTCAAATAAGATTTTCCTTCTGCCATTCTATCAAACCAAACAAAACTATTTAACCATCTAAAAATAAAATTATTGTATTATGTAGTAAGTACCGGACTCGTGTTTTAGGTTATCTATACGACTGTACCAACGAGTATAAACACAACCACATTCAGTTGGTATATTTTTAGCTAGGTATTTAATTCACTCACTGATTATGCAACAGCAATTAATTTACAGTAAAATATAGGAGTAGTGTCTACTTTCGTCTTTCAGCATAGATTGCACTACTTACACCGGCTCACTCGCTTCAACTATGTTTATCGAATGAGTTGCGAAATGATTCATCAACAGCCTTGTTCCTATGAGGTAAGATATTGCAGTTATTGCACAAGCTTAATAATGTAATGTTATGTTAATATGGGGAACTCCTGCGCGAAAGCAGTGTTGCCATATGAGCATATGACATAAGTATCCATTTTCGGGACTATTTCGTATAATATACCTAGTTAATTATTAACAGTTTAAACGAACAGGGGGCCTAGTACGAGTTTGACACTTACGAATACTTTCATAGTTTTCGTCGACATTCATTCATAAATCAGTAGTTCCTCCTTGTATCCGCCAGGGGGCTACTGATTTATGAATGAAAGTCGACGAAAACTATTAAAGTATTCGTAAGTGTCAAACTCGTACTAGGCCCCCAGAATTGTAGGTACCAGAAACACGTTCTAAAACAACGACGACCATACAGCCCAATGCGACACCTCGGACACTTGATACAAAATTAATGCTAGCACCATCTACATACACAAAATTACGTCTGTACATGAACGCACACACACGTGTAGTTTAGGGATGTTCGCCGCTCGTAATACCGACTGAGTTCCAAGCGCTTCTCAGTAGTTCTCAAAGATGGCGTGCTTGTATAGAGACTGGCGATTGACGTCCATTGCAGT
Source organism: Asteroscopus sphinx (assembly GCA_949699075.1). NCBI lineage: Eukaryota > Metazoa > Arthropoda > Insecta > Lepidoptera > Noctuidae > Asteroscopus > Asteroscopus sphinx. The sequence goes on from OX453005.1 coordinate 12,175,574, forward strand.
CTTGCAGTCCAATTGCCGGCAACTTGCGGGCGGGTGCAGGGCGCGGTTGAGGAATCTTAAATTGGCGGGGGGCAGTGAGTGGCGTTCTGTACGTTAGTACTTTTAGATATTCTGTGCCAATACGCAGGACATTGTTTGGATGGGCTCTGAACACTTGTGAATGTTCATTTTTATCTTTATTTTAATAAATACCTACGACAGTCTATGGCATTGGCACATAATTTTTAATTTTTATGCGGAGTGTATGAAAGGCAGGCCGAATCCAAGGCTACCAAGGCTGGCAAGCATGGTCCTGGGGGGGGGCAGCCCCAGCTGGGTACGCTCATGTCTGCTAGTCCTCGATACGTCAGGAGGAACGGCAGTTCAAGTCGTTCAGTATTCTACTCACACTATCTGTCCTGCCCAGCCCAGGGTCGCATAATGGACACCTCGAAGAGTCCCAGAGTTGGAGTCAGAGTCCCACTTTTAGCGCCGACGATCCCGATCCGATAGTACCTACTTAATAGATATGTACTTCACTTAGATAAGAACCTGATCGTATTATTTACGTACATCTAAGTAAGTACCACCAGAAGAAGCTGGGGGTTAGTCTCGATCAGGGGCGGATCTTGAATTTGTGGGGCCCTGGGCTTATAGGTACTGCTTAGGGGCCCTACCTAATTACTCAACTAATTGCCATTTTGACAAGAAACTGTTTTCTGTAGTGATGTAGGTATATGTAATGTAATATATGTTAAGTACAGGAAGAAAATAGGAAAACAAAATATTTTATTTATTAATGAAAACATTATTTATTGCAAAATAAATTGACAGGTTATAAATGGATGGAAAAATATATTATGTTATATACATTATAAAGCAACCTTTCTGCATTTTTGTGCTGCAAATTCTTTTATTTGGTCATCGCACTGTAGGTCCTTTGTTAAATCGCAATTTATCGAAAGAACTGATAAATGATTTAGTCGATAGTTCAACATTGTTGTCCTGTATTTGTTTTCTATATACGACATCCTGGAGAAAGAACGCTCCGCTTCACAGCTATACAGCTTCGTTTTCAGAGGAACCAGAGGGTTGCTAGAAGTCAAGATATTGCGCATTTTCGTCGTTGGTATTTTTTTTCTGGTTTTCAAAATCTTGCATATTTTCATCACATGTATTTTTTTCCTGGTTTTGCGATTTTTTGCTTCCTTCGGTTAGATTCTCTTCGTATAAAATACCTTCCTTTACGTTTTTTAATGGATTTATAGCAATTTCATTCGCGTTTATATGTTCTGATTTAAAAAAAGTTTCATTTTGCGCAATTATTTCTTTCTTTTTCTCGACCAAACTGTAATTTTCTTTTTTCAGCTCCTCTTTTATATTTTCTAGCAGACATTGTAAAATAAGAAATTTTTCTGAAAATAAATAAAGAACGGGATAGAACTTTTAATTTTAATACCTACTTTGTAATGAGTTTAGCAATTCACAAATTATCATTAAATATCGAACGAGTTCGATTCATTTAGTTTTGAAAACTGAAAAAAAAAAAAAAAGTCATGTTTTATTATTCTTTTTACTTACCTACTGCCTATTAAAAGCAGGAAGTCTAGTTATGCTGAATACTTTCAATTTTAGTAAATTAAAAGAAAGGTCCGGTCCTTATAACTTTTATAGTTATCTATCACTTAGTAAACTAAACACATTTCTAACAATAACAAAGTCAATTCATTAATATAGTCGACGATAGCAGAAGTGCGGAAAAATAACAAAATTGCGTCGGGCGATAAGCGGAGGGAAGTCCCCAGTAATAGACAATACACGGAATACACCGACCGAAAACAAGCGACAGGGAATTCCCCGTTCCGTTTGATACATGCGCACACGGGTTGATTGATCGCAGTGTTGCCAACCTTATGATCGGATTTTTTTTTATTCTAGGTAATTTTTATTATTGACAATATCGTCTATTGGTTTCAGTTCGGTTGGGAGCCCTCTGTATTCGCGGGGCCCTGGGCTGCAGCCCAAAAAGCCTTCCGCATCTGCTCGCGATTGACGATATTCGACATTCATCGCACAATTTGCCACTCCGGTCAACCATCGTTCCCATATCGCGTGCGATGATCGTGTTTTGAAAGAAAGAAAGAAAGAAAGAAAAATTATTTATTGCCACAACAAGACGACATGTTTTGACGTTTGTTTCTATGATCTCCGGTCAATTTCATGCGACTATGAACCGTAATATATCTTTATTATGCCTTTTTATGTGCCTATCACTAAGATGTAGGTATCAGTCGGAACAATGGTTCGTAGTCGTACATCGTTCGTCAAATGTGAGTAGACCCCAGGGATAGTCAAAGCCCCCAGGATAACTTGCTCTAATTCTGTGTACATAAAATAAGTTATTTATCCTGTTTTGCAATGATTATACCTAAGTCATTTGATAACACATGACACTCATGTTATAGTTTACGAGCTTGACTGATCGTTGATGTATTCGTAATAAAATATGCATAGGTATTTGCTATACCGCATTGAAATTGAAATCATCATCATTTCAGCCGAAAGACGTCCACTGCTGGACATAGGCCTCCCCCAAGTATCGCCACAACGACCGGTCCTGCGCCTTCCGCATCCAGCGGATTCCCGCGACCTTCACCAGGTCGTCGGTCTACCTTGTGGGGGGCCTACCCACGCTGCGCCTTCCAGTACGCGGTCGCCACTCCAGAACTTTACTGCCCCATCGGCAGGGGCGGATCTACTTAAAGGCTTTTTGGGCTGCAGCCCAGGGCCCCGCGAATACAGAGGGCCCCCAACCGAACTGAAACCAATAGACGATATTGTCAATAATAAAAATTACCTAGAATTAAAAAAAATCCGATCATATAGTTGGCAGCACTGCGATCAATCAACCCGTGTGCGCATCTATCAAACGGAACGGGGAATTCCCTGTCGCTTGTTTTCGGTCGGTGTATTCCGTGTATTGTCTATTACTGGGGACTTCCCTCCGCTTATCGCCCGACGCAATTATGTTATTTTTCCGCACTTCTGCTATCGTCGACTATATTAATGAATTGACTTTGTTATTGTTAGAAATGTGTTTAGTGCGTGTGTTTAGTTTACTAAGTGATAGATAACTTTAAAAGTTATAAGGACCGGACCTTTCTTTTAATTTACTAAAATTGAAAGTATTCAGCATAACTAGACTTCCTGCTTTTAATAGGCAGTAGGTAAGTAAAAAGAATTATAAAACATGACTTTTTTTATTTATTTTTCAGTTTTCAAAACTAAATGAATCGAACTCGTTCGATATTTAATGATAATTTGTGAATTGCTACACTTATTACAAAGTAGGTATTAAAATTAAAAGTTCTATCCCGTTCTTTATTTTCAGAAAAATTTCTTATTTTACAATGTCTGCTAGAAAATATAAAAGTGGAGCTGAAAAAAGAAAATTACAGTTTGGTCGAGAAAAAGAAAGAAATAAATGCGCAAAATGAAACTTTTTAAATCAGAACATATAAACGCGAATGAAATAGCTATAAATCCATTAAAAAACGTAAAGGAAGGTATTTTATGCGAAGAGAATCTAGCCGAAGGAAGCAAAAAATCGCAAAACCAGGAAAAAAATACAAGTGATGAAAATATGCAAGATTTTAAAAACCAGAAAAAAAATACCAACGATGAAAATGTGCAATATCTTGACTTCCAGCAACCCTCCGGTTCCTCTGAAAACGAAGCTGTATAGCTGTGAAGCGGAGCGTTCTTTCTCCAGGATGTCGTATATAGAAAACAAATACAGGACAACAATGTTGAACTATCGACTAAATAATTTATCAGTTCTTTCGATAAATTGCGATTTAACAAAGGACCTACAGTGCGATGACCAAATAAAAGAATTTGCAGCACAAAAATGCAAAAAGGTTGCTTTATAATGTATATAACATAATATATTTTTCCGTCCGTGTGGTGCCGGACTTAAAGAATAGCATCACCCTTATCTCTTCTCATGGGTGTCGTAAAAGGCGACTAAGGGATTCACCAGAGGATGGGCAGCAGCGTTCTCTGAGTATTTAACCAACCAACTGCGATCGCCAACCCGCCTGCCAAGCGTGGCGATTATGGCATATCCCCCCCTTAATTGGGGGAGGCCTATGTCCAGTAGTGGACGTCTTTCAGCTGAAATGATGATCCATTTATAACCTGTCAATTTATTTTGCAATAAATAATGTTTTCATAAATAAATAAAATATTTTGTTTTCCTATTTTCTTCCTGTACTTAACATATATTACATTACATAATAGGTACCTACATCACTACAGTAAACAGTTTCTTGTCAAAATGGCAATTAGTTGAGTAATTAGGTAGGGCCCCTAAGCAGTATAAGCCCAGGGCCCCACAAATTCAAGATCCGCCCCTGCCCATCGGCCATCATTTCTCGAGCAATGTGCCTCGCCCACTGCCACTTAAGCTTGGCAATTCTTCGGGCTATGTCGGTCACTTTCGTTCACCTGCGAATCTCCTCATTTCTGATTCGATCACGCAGGGACACTCCGAGCATAGCCCTCTCCATTGACCTTTAAGTGACTTTGATATTGCATAGCTTCCCGAACGCTGCCCAACCGAGTCAGAAATTGAAATACTCACGAACAAACAAAAAAACAGAAATCGTGGAAATACTTTACAACTGTACCGATGCCTACATTAGGTACCTACTTTATAACATACTTTTATTTTTACTTTATTGATGTGACCTACCTAATAAAATAACAACATAACATCACGCCTGTATTTCCCCGAAGGGGTAGGCAGAGGTGTATAGTACACCCAGTTGTTATAGTCCCATGTAATAGGGGGCGAGCCTATTGCCATTAACCGGGCACAAATCCAGACTCCGGGCTGCTACTGAGAATTTCCTAAAGAAAAAACCCAATAACACTGCCCGACCCGGGAATCGAACCCAGGACCCCACGATCAGCAGTCGCGCTTGCGACCACTAGACCAACGAGGCAGTCCTACCTACCTAATAGCCCACGAAATTCGTTTTTTGCAAATTGTAGCCTTTTTTCAATTTGTATATTGATCGGAATAGAACACAAGAATAGATAGATACAAGCTTATATTGATAATATTGCTGCGAATCATATTTCGATCGATATACTTAGGTACGTCAGCGACAACAACTTACGTGTACAAAAAAACTGAAGAAATTTTTAATTTCGGGGTCTAATTTTATTTTTTTGCCGTGGAGCCTCATGGATGCCCTCCTTCCGGGGACGGCAGAGCCAGTGTCGGCCTCTTACCGACTAAAACCACGACGATGTTCCTGCAACTACCTATGGCTGGGGGCGTGGGAACCCCCTGTATACGCACAACCACCCCCGACAGTCCCCGGTCCGCCACAAGCAGGCGATTCCCTTCTCGTGCGGCCTAGCGTCGGCGGCATAGGGAAAATAATCACTACGTTACAGTCGGCCGCGCACACGGAACGCTGCGGGCGGGCCCCGATCCGACATGACAGCTAATAACTAACAAGTTGGAGATATTTGATCCTCTTTATCGACCCAATCGATATCTATCAACAGAAACTAGGTAATACAGGAAAAGTAAAATAAACTAATAAAAAAACCGTCGTAAAATATTATATACCTAGGTATTTTGCTTTTTGAAAGAAAAAGGCACTTAGGATGGAAGAAATTTATTGCTTACAATTTACTAAATATAAGCATTTATAAAAATACAAACCAGTCATTTCATTGCGCATCAAAAATCTATGAGGAAGTTAGAAGTTTAATAGGTATATTGGGTGGAATTTAAAGGTGGTCATTGAAGGGAAGGTAGGTACCTTAATTAATGACGATAGTCAATTTTACTGAAAGGTGACAAACCTTTATATTTAAAAATAGTTATAACATAACTGCATTAAAATTTAAAGAACTTTGAAAACTTACTTGCCTAATTTGATAGATACTCAAACCTTCAAGGATAAAAAAAAATTGAGCCTGTATTTTTGCTACTAATCGACAGAGTCAATAAAAAGGATCAAATCACTCCAACAAACATTCTGTCCTATATTGAAGGAAGGCTATTAGGTAGGGACTTATCAATAAAATGTTAAATGATATCACAAACCTACACAAAAAACACCTTGTTTTATTTGTTGTTGGTTCATATTTCATGGACTTCCTTTAATTTAAGACACTGTTTTTTGACAGATTTGATCCTTATTAATTGAACCCGGAACCTTCTCATTCTGAGAACAGGCCCATGCCCAGCAGTGGGACAGTAATGGGCTGATGATGATGATGAATGATCAATGAACCTTATGAAGATCTATCAACATAAGCCATAAATAAAATACAGGCTAGTATTCTTTAATGTTGGTGTTAGTTCGCTTTGCAGTTCAGGCAAAAGTTTTCAGAAATCTTTAAATGCAGTTATCCTTATTTTTATTTTATTTTTAGGTATTTGTTATGCTTAATATTTTAAGGCACTTCCTCTCCAGTGACCACCTCTATATTTCTCCCTGTACCTATAAACTATCATAAACTTGTATTATGAATAAATTTTTAATGTTGAACAAGGCACAATTTTAATATACCATATTAAATAATTTCTATTACTAATATAAACGCATGGTTATTAAGTTATTAACTCCTCACAGATACTTTGAATTCTATTCACACTAAAGGTAAATCAGTCCTTAAGATGCCATTATCACATATACTCATCTTTTAACATTGAAGTATTAAGTTCCTTATTTGTTTAATTTCGATGTAATTCTAATTACAGATCATAATTATACACAAAATGTATTATGGCATCAGGACATGCAATATCTGCACTCTCACTTAAAGCTTCACCCAAAAATAATAAAAAAGATAAACCAACAAAATAAAATTGGCAGAAATGGTAGTATGCTAAGAACTAATACAACAATAAATTCTCTTATTAAAATGAAAAGAATATGTCTTTAGGTTAGGTTGGGGAATTATACAGTTACAAATAATGCACAAAAATTTAATGTAAAAACATAACAAAACTGTAGTGAGACTGTAGGAACTGTTGAAACAAAAAACACTGTTGAAATCAGACCTCTAGATTATTATTATTAATTATAATACCTTGGTATTAGTATTAAAAACAGAACTGGTCAAATAAGCCATTATTAAATAAAATAATTTTGTTTTTTTTACATTTATGATATGTACTGTTATAATGTTGAAATTGATCTCTTTTGTTACATAGAATCACAAATGATAGTATATTATTAAGTACTTTTATGTCATTCCAATCCAAATATTGTAGCAAAATAATACATATGATTTCATTACATATTACAATGTTGAGCAACATTAAAAAATATAAACTTTGAAATTTGTTCGCACATAACTCTTTTCTCTATAAAATGAGCAATAGGAGATTATTAAAATCTCCTAGACTTAACATTACTAGCACATAATTAATAACATAAGTAAAATTATTTGTGACATGGCATTGCTATTTCACTAACCACCAAACTGCATTTGTATACATTTTCTAAAATCAATTTAAAAAACAAACGCATAAACCAAATAATCTTACAATATCAATGCATTCTACAAACATTATTTTCAACAGCCATTGAACTTTATTTTCTAATCAGATTATTAGGAATAATTTCCTATTAATACCTAACTTAGGTACAGTCGCCTGCATGACAGTGGTAACACGTCAATTCGAAAACCGCCCTTACTGCTTCCGAAATAAAGATGCTGCTAATGTCAAAGTGTTACCACCGACATGCTGTTGACTGTACAAGATCAACAAGACAATAATTCAGTGGGATTACTTCTTACCAAACACAAGCAGACGAGTGAGCATGGATGTGATGCAAGGAACCTGCTTCTGTTGATGCATGGGCATCAGGTCTGGGGTATTAGATTCAAAATCAAAAGCAACTCTTTGACAAACAAATGTTAATAGTGTCAAGATATCCCTCTCGGTTCCAGCATAGCGTAATTCTTCACATAATGCTTGCATAAACCAGGAACCACGGGTAGTGTTTCTCCAGGAATAATATCCAGGTACAGTAGAAAATGCAATCAAAAAGTCTGCATGAATAGGGATTCTATATGATGCAGAGGAAGATCCATCTGTCTCAGTATGACTCAGAGTAATACCACCATCCAATTTATCACCTTGGCAAGCTTGAATAAAGAACAGCTTTGGTTTTCCAGCAAGAGTTGGGCACTTGTCACCTGTAAAATAGTACCACAAGTTTTCTGGTTTGTAATGAGTATCTTTGGCATACAACATTCCAAGCTCTCCATGAGTCAACACAGCAATAAGCAGGCAGTCAAAGTCAGAATGATTCATGTCTGCAGTTTGCTGAACATATTTGATAATTTCTTCAGATTTCAAATTGTTCAATACCGTCACACGGAATCCTAAGCCCTTAAGGACTTTAGCGAGATTGTCACTATCTACGTTCGTGCCAGTTCGTGACTTCAGGCTGTGAATGTCGAAATGCTCGTGGTTGAAGATGATAGCCATTCCACGATACTTATGGTTCATGTTGTAATATGGTGCGTTTCTGTCAACAGGCATCTGTGCATATCGCCGTGACTGCGAAGACTCATGACTGCCCAACGCGTCGCCTTCATCACCACCACCGTTGGGTCTTTGTTCTGTTTCTGCACTTCCATTGTCTTGAGCTTCTCCTTCCAACATTTTGATTATTTATTGCTCTATGTTGGTGAACAAAGAGATTTTCAGGTCTTCAGATAAATCACACAGACACACCCAAATTGAAATAACACCAACAGGATTGGCAAGTGTTGTTACCAATCAGTATAATACCTTTATGGTTGTTACCTATTAACATATGCGAAAACCGTGACAACCGAAGTCAAAATGGAAAATCAACTAAAAATAACTAAACCACATCAAGCAAAACCATAATCTTTTTTTTTTAATACATATATCATTAATCTGTGTTTTTAAGTTTTATGGCCTCAGTGTTGCCAGATTGATAAAACGAAAATACGGTGCACAGTGGGTCAAAATTACCAGAAATACGGTATTCAGTTTAAAGAAATACGGCAGCAGTAGCCCACAAAATTGAAAATTTCCTGCGTTTTTTGCAAGTAAAAAAAGGTCTAGCTCTATTTACGTTGTTTATTGATCAGCTTTTATTTACGACAATTATAACGATCTTTATAATAATGTATTAAGTAGTAGTAGTAGTAAAAACAAACTAGCTTTACAAGCTCCGTAATATTAATTTACTATCAAATTAGGGATTTTCGAGCTTATAGAGCTAGGATAATGATTTTTTATGAGCATTATTCAGTTGATATATTGTTATTATTGCCGCAAATAATATTCCGATCAATACACAACGTGAATTAGAGCAACAATTTGCAAAAAACGCAAGAAATTTTGAATTTCGCGAGTTACTAGGTGCTCAGCTCACTGACTTGAGTAACACAGTAACAGATTGTTTCTGTTGAAGAATATTGTAATTTTTACTAACAAATGTTTTTAATTTTATTGGCTTATTACCAGTTCCAGGTTGGGTTCTAAAAATTACGGTAACTTTCATACACCATAATTTATGACTACGGTAAGTGGCAGAAATAAAAATAAAAGCCTTACGGTAAATCTGCCGTAATTACGGTGCATATGGCAACACTGTATGGCCTGGTTGCTAAGACCTTTAAGCCAAGTCTTTTTATTGGAACCAAAATCTAAAGGTCGGATCAGTGTTGCCAGCGCGGTTTTTATCAAAAATTATTTAGTCTTAATCGACGACTATTAGGAAAAGTTACCTTTTATATTATTTGCAGTATTTTAAATTGGCAATGTATGTCAATTATTTATTATTTTCACATCTAATTTAATTAGATAATTATAATAATGAAATTAAATTTAAATAGGACTACAAGTCCATATTATACTTTTCTTATATTTTATGTCGACTTCTTTATATTTTACCAATGTGTTTTTTTTTTTGTTTTACTTTCTTTGTAACCCCACCTGTTAGTTACCTGCTTGTGTTTATCACTGTTTTTCACAGACAGTGTGACCGTTTTTGGTATTTTCAATACCAAGTTGGTATAATTTTGCTTCCGCAAAATTGATTTAGTATTTTTTTGGTATTATTTCAGATTTTGGTATTTTTTGGTACAATTTTAACTTGACAGCCTTTTCATAGCATATTTTAGGTATTATTTTCTGGCAGTACCAGTGTTGCCATATGTACCGTAATTACGGCAGATCTGCCGTAATTTTGGCTTTTGTTTTTCTTTCTGTCTCTTACCGTAATCATAAATTACGGTGTATGAAAGTTACCGTAATTTTTTGAATCCAACGGTAGTATGACAAAAAAGTAAAAAATTAGTGTATTTTACTGTATTACTCAGGTCAGTGGGCACCTAGTTGCATGCGAAATTCAAAATTTCTTGAGTTTTTTGCAAATTATACCTCTAATTCACGTTTTAGATATATTGATCGGAATATGATTAGTCAATAATAACAATATATCTACTGAATCTTGGGGGAGGCCTATGTCCAGCAGTAGACGTATTTTGGTTGAAATTATGATGATGATCTACTGAATAATGCTCATAAAAACATTAAGGCCAGGATATTCGAAATCGACCAATTTTTGATTGAACGGTAAACAATCAAATATTCTTTTTTTTTGTTCTGATAAAAATGTATGTTGTGGTTTGATAAACACTCTTTATTAATAAATGATTGAAAACACGATACTTACAACTTCACTCGATCATAAAAAATTACGAAAACAGGGAAAATTTTGATCGATTTTCAAGTCGTATTTAAAGTATATCAAACTTTTACTCACAAAAACCATGTCAAAAAATAGGCAATGTCATTTTAATTCATAATAAATGAATAAAAAATCTCAAAATATTTTAATTTTTTTTTAAACGATATTATATAACAAAAGTCGCTAAGGCGCTAGCTTCAATAGCCCGCCAGGCGTCTCCGAGGTAGGACCTGTGTCGCTTTTGCTGGCTCGCTGCGTTCCCCCGCTAATCGATCGAAATATCCGAAAAACTGTTATTCGTTGATCGTAAACACGTAGTTTTGAAAATCTGTTTGTAAATATTGTTGTAGGTTCTAGTACTGTAAACATTAGTTTAAATTGTATATAGTTTTTAATATACTTAGGTATTTATTAATATTATGGGTAATAAAAATAGAAGAAATAAAAAAATATTCATATATGAAATGCGGAACTTGGAAAAAATAAATGAAGTTAGTTTGATTATTATTTTATGTATTTATAAACTAACTAAATAATCATAAATTTACAGTAATAGTAATATAAAAGAAATACAATTTGTACAGTCAACCGCACGTCAGTGGTTACAGATTTAACTTGACAGCGTCTTTATTTCGTAAGCAGTAAGGGCGGTTTTCGTAATTCAATTGTTACCACTGAAGTGCACTGAACCATCAGTGACTGTACCATCTTATGTATGAATATTTACGTAAATAAAGAATTGAATTGAATTGAAAGTAAATATAGGTACACTAGTTAATTTTTACGTTTTTATTTTTACAATACAGAAATAACAGTAGTGCAACTGCATCAAAAATATTTTTTGCTTAGTAACTTTTTTGTATTTTCAGTTCTATCGATGAACTGACAGCGTCTTTATTACGTAAGCAGTAAGGGTGGTTTTCGTAATTCAATTGTTACCACTGAAGTGCACTGACCCATCAGTGACTGTACCATCTTATGTATGAATATTTACGTAAATAAAGAATTGAATTGAATTGAAAGTAAATATAGGTACACTAGTTAATTTTTACGTTTTTATTATTACAATACAGAAATAACAGTAGTGCAACTGCATCAAAAATAATTTTTGCTAAGTAACTTTTTTATATTTTCAGTTCATCGATACCAAGATCAAAAGGCTTATTTACAAAAAAAATAATTAGGGAACAGTACGTATCTACCTACAACTCAATTTTTTACCGCCTAGGTATCTGTCTGTGGCATCGTAGGTCCCAAACGAATTAACCGATTTTGCTTTAGTTTGTTTTTGTTTGAAATGTGACTTGATTAAAAGTGTTCATAGCTATGATTCAAGAACATTTCTTTAGCCGTTTGAAGATTATTAGCTCTTTTCTAGTTGACGAGAATCGAGTGTCCTAATAGGATGATCGCATCTTTTCATGCATTTAGCTCGTAACATCGCGTTGTCACCATAATGACAAGATAGTGCGATGTCACGGACAAAATGCTCGAACAAAATTCACGCGAGCTTACGATGGTCACGTAGTCGCTTTGCATTAGGACATCGCTTTAGAGATGCGATGATAGCGTGAATGCCAGTTAGGACACTTGTTCGGCAACGGTATGTATCGCAAGTTCACGCGAACTTTGTTCATGCTTTCGCATGCAGTCGCGTAATCGCGTTATATTAGGACGACGCCTAAGCGTAGTGCGGAAGAGCTGTATCTATCTATACTATATATATATATAATTATATATAATATATAATATAATATTATAAAGAGGAAAGATTTGATTGTTTGTTTGTTTGTTTGTTTGCATTGAATAGGCTCCGAAACTACTAGACCGATATGAAAAATTCTTTCACCGTTGGGAAGCTACACTATCTCCAAGTGACATAGGCTATATTATATTTTCAAAAAAATTAGGGATCCTTACTAAAACACCAATAATGTAACCCAAGGTGTAAAAAAATTACCTTAAAATTCCTTACATCGTGTGCGCTGCTAAAACTATTGATGATAGAACAAAATAATGTATTACGGCTATGCAGAAAACATCATTATCTACAAAAAATGTCGCGATAGCATGTGTCTAACTATTATAGTTACGTCACAAAAAGTGATATTTTATTTATAAAATTTAATTAAAATGACGCCTCTAGAAAAGGCTCTTTATTTGTACCTTGGTATTAATCCTTATCAAAATAAATTACTTCATATTCAAAACTGCTTCAACTCCAGTTCACATGTATGGGTACCACCCCTAAAATACGTAATCACGATTTTTGTATTCTTTTAAAATTGAGATCTATATCTAGACTATTTTTTATCAAAATTTCATTCACTTATGTTTATAACTGGAGAAGTTATTAAGCTGTAAAGGATTAGGACAGACGGACAGACGGACGGACACGACGAAACTATAAGGGTTCCTTGTAGGACTACGGAACCCTAAAAAGGGGTGTTAAAATTACCAGGATTTTTTTTCCTGGGGTCACACTTGACACAAGTATTCTTCAAATTAAAGAAATAGGTACGTATTTTTCTTTTCACATAACTTCAACGGGAAACATTATACTTACGCGAGCAAAGCCGCAAGAGCACTGCTAGTAATACATAAGATTCGTTGAAAACAGAAACAAGATTAGGTAAGTAATAAAATAAATTGTGTGTTATATAAAACTGTATCAATAAATGTATTACTTTAAAACTAAACCCTCAAAGCATTAACATGAGTTCACATAAAGCAAATTATATTAAACTGGAACTACTGCTATTTATTTATACAGTTACGCAAAATTTTCGCAAAGCGGGGTCAGCGAGTTCATTTGAAATGCGCGTCCGCGCCACTTCTAAGTCTGTGGTCCGCGCGACTCGCCGTGCGGTGAGGGAGGTAGCGTTAGATGCCTACTGCGCTCGGATATCCTGGCCTTAACCTAGCTCTAAAAGCTCGATAATCGACAATTTGTTAGTACCTAACTTTATATTGTGGAGCTTATAGAGCTAGGATGTTTTTACTACTAAATAAGGGATAATTCGCCAAAAATCTAAATTTTTGCCTAATTTACCTACTACTACTTACTATATTATTACGTTATTGTGATTATTGTTGCGAAAAATATTCCGATCAACGTGAGATAGAGCTACAACTTGCAAAAAACGGAAGAAATTTCGAGTTTCGAGGGTTACTACGTCGCAATCACCAATATTGCCTTTGATTAAAGGCAGAAAAGTATGAACATTTGTCACCGTAAATCTGCCGTATTTCTTAAACTGATTTACCGTATTTCTGGTAATTTTGACCCACTGTGCACCGTATTTTCGTTTCATCGATCTGGCAACACTGGGCAGTAGTAACTTTCATTGGTTGGCGGGAAAATTCGTAAAGATCATGTTGTGGATTTTTTATTATTTTCCAAAATTTGTGTTTCTTCGAGTGTTAATGTGTAATAATGGTGGATTATTAAATGTTAAGTGCTCGTTAACGTGTACAAGTGTGGATAAATGGTACAAAGCTGAAAAACATGACTTTCGTATTATCTCATCCATCCATCCCCTCAGAAACCTAGTAAAGTTTCCATCACTTTACTAGGATAAATAATAATTAATAATAATTAATTAATAATTTTTTTGTATAATATGTTCAATGATTACGACTGAAGGACAAGTATCCATGGTCATGAATAAATTAAAAAAAAAAAAAAAAAAAAAGTAACTTTCATTCATTGCCCTAGTTTTGTCTTTGTCTGATGCTTATCACAGCTGCTCTGTATAATTTCGCACACCCAGAACAACACTGTATTATGTCGAAAAATCTCAAAATTGAGTTATGTCTATGGACGAATAGCCAAAAATTTGCCGCGCATACCACGAAGACAGGCGTATTTCTATTTACAAAAATGTCCAACAGATGGCACGCTAACTCTCTATTGGTGAAGACGCGCTGCCAGAATAATACCACGAACACAAAACTATTTCTAGTTGCAACTTGTCCACCTTAGAGAACAGCACCATACCCTTTACGCAACAGTGAATTATTTTGTGATAATGCACTGTTGTTGAATGTAGTACGAAAATTACTCCAAATTATTTAGTTTTAATTCAGTTTGGGTGACTGTGCTTATACAACGTATTTGATACTATTTCGAAATAGTACTCTGTTGTTGACGAAGGTATTTCAAACTTTTTGGATTATTCCAAAATGGTTCAGTGTTGTTCGTAAAAGGTGAAAATCTGTGAAATGATGCACTATTGATGGTAAATATAAATGATGTCCTAATTTTATTAAAAAGACATAATAAATGTATTTTTTATACGCAGAACTGGTACTTGAATTATATTTAAAAGAAATGTATTTACAATTTATGTTGTTCTTTATTTACAAGAAGATTAATCATCTTTTTTTGAGATAATGCACTATTGTTGAATTTGAAAAATTTGTAATTGTTATTTGGCAGATGATGAGGGGTTGTGGTCTCCTATTAAAAAGGCAATGCAAGCAACCACAGTAGAAACCTGACCTTCTGTTCAACAAAACAGCGTGGAAAAGGATAACTATTGTAGCATCAACCGATGAGAGATCAGCGTTGGCAGCATCAGCCGATGAAGAATATTTTACTCTGATACACTTTTTCTGCCTTTTAAACAAATACCTCGGCCTCTTTTAATCCCTAGAAGATAATCTTCTTCTTCCTCTTCGAACTCCTCGTCAGACTCCAGCTCGCCATCGTCATGCTCCAGCAGCTCAAGTAGTTCATCTGATAAAGAATCTAATAGACCGGGTCGTTCTACAGCGAATACTCAAGGAGATTCCAATTCTACTCCGACAAACGCACCATCAACTTCTTCTGCCATTGATACTGCTCCATCAGAGATCGAACCAAAGTTAAGTAGAAAGAGAATAAGAAATCCTGCTGGCTAGAAGTATAAGATTGCTAAGAAAACTTTGCGGAATACAGGAAAAGCGTATGTTTCTTTAACAAACCTTACAAAACTGATAGCTGAGTGTCAAATTCGGATTACTATTTTGAAATAAATAACAACAGGATTTGGGCATGTAAAGAGTTTTTAAGGCTACTCTGAAAATCTGTGATAGATATGATATTAAGTAGGTCTTAAAAGAACATGGACAAGACAAAGGTTATGTCGAATTCCTTTCTTAAACATAAGAGAATCTACACTCCATGGTATAATAAGATGTTTCACCAGGTATTCTCTTCCCGCAATGACAGCGCGATGCCTCCAAGCTACGTCACGATCAGTGCTGCCATTGATTGATATCTTCAATACACTTAAGGAGATTTTTGTTCATATCGAATATAAAATAAATTCCTAACTAGCCTAACTATTTGTTATCTCGTGTTATTCATCTAATTAGTTAATAAAGGAAACTATATTAAATTACTAGTTAAAAAGTGATTCTTTATAGAAGAAAGTAAATGAAAAAATGCATTTTGCTCGGGTAATTTATTTTCACAAAATGGCAGCACATCAAACTGACAAGTATCACGCTAACAGCCCGCTATTGGCTCCACGGCCGATGACGTAGTACGGAGGCAATCACGTGACCTAGCTGTCACGGGAAGAGACTACCTGGTGTTATTATACCATGCTACACTCGAAGTTGTTGACGATTGCCGAAAAAACACATAGGACAAACTGTCCAGTTAGGTAGGTAGGTCCAATTTCGAGAAAGAGGTCAATTGTCGAATCCAACCCAGTTGAGCAGCGTTCGGGAAGCTACGAAATATCTTCTCGTCCAAAATACCGCAGTGTCTCAAGACGAAAGTCTTTGATCAGTGTGTATTGCCAGTATTTACTTACGGCACTGAAACGTGGTCGCTCACAATGGGCCTGATAAGAATGCTCAAAGTCACTCAAAGGGAGAGGGCTATGCTCGGAGTGTCTCTGCGTGATCGAATCAGAAGTGAGGAGATTGCAGGAGAACGAAGGTAACCGACATAGCCCGAAGAATTGCTAAACTTAAGTAGTATTGGGCAGGGCACATTGCTCACAGAACCGATGACCGATGGGGTTGTAAAGTTCTGGAGTGGCGACCGCGTACTGGAAAGCGCAGCGTGGGTAGGCCCCCCACAAGGTGAACTGACATCCTGGTGAAGGTCGCGGGAATTCGCTGGATGCATAGAGCGTAGGACCGGTCGTTGTGGCGATGCTTGGGGGAGGCCTATGTTCGGCAGTGGACGTCTTCCGGCTGAAATTATGATATTAAGACGGCGGTTTCAAAGAAAACAGATAGTAGTTTTATGAAATCTGATGCACGCCAATCACCGCAAAATAAACTCAAATAAAAGATAGTGTGACTAATTTCATAAATTCTGTTCCTAGAATAGAGTATCATTACCTAAGAACTGAAACTACAAGAGAATACTTCTCAAGTGATACATAAGGTCGTTATTGTATATTGAATCTCAGTAAAAAACAGTAGAATAATAGTGCATTATTTCAGAATCAATCAGTAAAAAGCACGTAACTCGAAATAATTGTTTTTTTATTTTGTTCAGTCATTTCACAACAGTGAATTAAGTAAAAAAATGCATTATTTGGCTTTATTAGTTCTTTTGAATCGACTGAACTACATAATGCTGATACGCATTGGATTCTTCACATGCAATGTTCAGAACATTTGCAATAACTTTGACGTAACATGAGATAACGGTTTTTCGTCGATTCTGAAAAATGAGCTATTTTGACTTAGTGCAGTATTGTTCTGGGGGTGCGATTTGTCTCTTTTTTAAAGTAGTATGTACAAATCTTTGACTATGGAACTATTGGACTTGACATAAACGAAAAAAAACCGTGTCGATTTTTGATATGTCCGAGACATATTATGGCCGCCTAGTAGTCTTGTTTTTTACAAAAATATAATTGTAGTACTTATCGATAGAGTTGTTTCAGAAAAATTGTGATGATTCCTGGGTTAAAATGGATAATAAACGTTTTAATTCGTAGATTTTGTGGTTTTATTAACCACAACAACTCGAGACAAAAAATGGCGGATTTTCAAATAATCGCCACGCTCAGTAATTCATTTAAGAAATGTCACGGAAAACTGACGTATGAAAGTAGTGTCGTATCTTTCCTTCACATGTGGTTGTACGTATGTTAAAGAGAGAAGACTATAAATATCTTATCTGTAAAATTGCATAGACAATAATGTCGCTTCCATAGATTCCATTTTCAAAGGTACAAATAGTTTACGGTTACTCCCACAAATTGTGCTATAGCATGATCGGGGTTTGGTTTCGTAATTTTGGGGTAAAAAATCGTTTTTGGGAAAATTTTAAGGAAAGGAAAATACACAGATATTTTAGTATTGTAGGTATTGTACTGTAGTTTATACAATGAAATGGGAAAATAATCGAGGTTTGAATGAAGACGAAGTATCGGAAGTTTTTAAATAGGTATCATCGTTTTAATTAACATTGTATTGGATAATCCAATACAATGTTAATTGAAATTCTTATTATTCCAACCAAGGTAAGGTCCTGCGTCCCTTAGTTCATTAGCCTACCTAATTCCTTCCGTACTAAACATATAAAATTGAAACATAATTCACATTTATTTAATCGTATGGCATCTATCTATACATCTATATTATTATTCACAATGAAACATTGTTTTTTTGTTTAATTTATGAATGTATTAATAATAATATTTTTTTATTTTATTTGGAACACAATTTGAATTGAAATTTGATAATTGATATAAAAAATAAAAACAAAAAATTAGGTGTTTTATTTGAATTTTATTTTAGTACAATTTTAGTATAATTCTGTATGTATTTTAGTATTTTTTAGTACTGAAAACATTATTTTTTAGTTGATTACCTTTTTTAAAAACTGTAACACTGTTCATTCACAGACCAAGTCAAGTAGAGACAGCGTTGCCAGACGTACGATAATTATCGTAAATATACGATAATTTTGGCTCTGGTACGATACAAAATTGATTGAAATACGCAGAAATACGATAATTTTGATGCTGAAAATCATTGTTTTTGTTCGTAGCTCAGCACTGTTACAAGTATATACGATAATTTTAGAACATCAGTACGATAATCCACTTGTACTCATCTGGCAACCCTGAGTAGAGATGCTCAATGCTGTTGTTTAAATGTTGCGCGTCGTTAACTGTGACAATAAACCATTTTTCTTTCTTTTATATTCCATATATACAATATTTACAAAGTACAAAATAAAATGAGTGTTGAGTATTAAGTAAATTATGAAGAACAGAATATTTAGGTAGTAGTTACCTAAAATATGGGACAGTCACAATTTACCTCGTACAGTAGCGCGAGCGAAGAGGCAGAAAAGTTTTTTGGTATTTGGAAAAATATCACACCTACCATTTTAAGCGCATTTGAAAAGTAGTTTTGGATTTGGCCTACTAGAGATAGGAATTTGACATAAGCTCCATACAAAATTGTCAAATTTCTATCTCTAGTAGGGTAAATCGTGGATAGATTGGATATTAATTTTGGCCGTTAGTGTTTAATGTAGGGGCTCGTAGCGAAGCAGCGACGACACAGCCCCTAGACGCCACATAACAGGCGACCGATTTCTATCACACATAAGGGAAAAATCCTGTATGTAAGCCGCCACTCAAACAATTTGAATCAGTTACAACCACTTCTGTGAGCCGTTGACACTTCCGTGTTAGTGAACACAAAATTTACAAATAAATGTTATAATGACTTCTTGCACAGTACGATTGTGTTGTAAAAACAGCAAGTCTGAGAGTCCAGAAAGACGGCATAACATTTCATCGTTAAGTTAATAATGTCATTATTCAATTAGATTTTCCAACAGATTTAATATTTAATGAGAGTTCATCTTATACTGGTTAATTCGTAACGGACACCAAAGGTGCAGACGGCACGTTGATGTCTTTCACAAAACATCTCTTTCTTACGCAAGCACTTAATACACTATCTCTTTCCCTCTATTTAATTGTCAATGTAACTAGTGATGTACTAAATCTGTTATCGATGAAACAAAGTTCTCCATACTATCAACGAAATTGAAAAATATAGGTAGTAGAATATTTAGCAATCTACAAAAAAAAAAAACTACGATTTCAAACATTCAATCTTTATATACCTATAACAGCCAGGGAGTCTACTCCCGTTCAACGATAAACGAACTTTTGTTCCGACCGATACGTACACGATAAATGATATATGTACCTTTTTTAGGGTTCCGTAGTCCTACAAGGAACCCTTACAGTTTCGTCATGTCCGTCCGTCTGTCCGTCTATCCATCTGTCCGTCTGTCCTAATCCTTTACAGCTTAATAACTTCTACAGTTATAAATACAAGTACATGTAATTTTGTTAAAAGATGGTTTAAATATAGATCTCAATTTTAAAAGAATAAAAAATGCGTGATTATGTATTTTAGGGGTGGCGCCCATACATGTGAAATGGGGATGAAAATATTTTTTTCGCTCCACCCCCTCGTGTGTGGTATCATTGAATAGGTCTACTAAACACACTTTTTTATCAGGTGTACCATCTGCGAAATATAGCCAGCTAAAGTGGCTTGCAATGTGTCCCCCCCCCCTGCCATCTCTAAACTATGTAACGTAGATACTTATAATTCTCCACGTTGATAGACCTTTGTAAAAACTCTCTTTTAAAATTATTTTGAGTATAATGTGATTATAAATTTTTGAGTTATAGAGAGAAAACTGAAAAATACTTAAGACGTCCTAGTTCAAAGGTCCTTAGAGAAAAATTATCTTAGCAAAGAATGCTCCTTTAGTTAGTTCCTTTAGTTAGTCCTTTAGTTAGTTAGTGTTCCTTCGTGACACACATTCGAGGCTCTTAAGGTCATCAGAAAACCTCACGTTGGCGATACCATCGCATTCCACAAATTTCTTTGGTAATTCTTTTACAGTTCAGGCTGCTCGCCTGTGGAATGCTTTGCCAGTACAAGTGAGGCGTGCTCAATCTTTGCCTATATTAAAAAAACTGGTAAATGATTGCTACCTATCATCACTGTAATTTCCGGCAGGTACATTATGTAATATTTAGACATATTGTATTGTATTTATTATGTTTATTGTATCTTATATTTATGTAGTTTTGTTATAGATATATGTATAGTATTTATGTTATGTAGTATATGTATTCTATTATGTTGTTACACTGCGTACTACGTCTCTTTACTTGCCCATATTGTCCATCCTAAGGTTGTCTGGAAGAAATCGCCTTGAGCGATAAGACCGCCCATTGTACATGTGTTCTATATAAGTCATATATGTTGCTATCTTCTTTTGTGTACAATAGTATTTGTATTGTATTGTATTGTTGAAAAAAAATGACTTTCCTTCGTACGTACGTATTTTTACATTTATAACGTATTACTAATTACTACATATTTAACTGTCGAAAACATTGAAAATTTAAAATTAACTAATAAAATTACAGTAAAAACTACAACAAAAGACCCTTCTTTTGTTGTACAAACAAAATTATAGATCTCAAACGATTTTAAACCTAATTGACTACTAAGTTAAGTTAGAAATCGTAAAAATAAAGAAAGTCGCTAGCTAGCTACCAATAGCCAATAGCTATTTTACTTGGTCAGCTCACGGCAGCGCGGCGGCTGCCCGCTACACCGTAAACTTGTTGGTTATTCGAAGCAGTAGCCAATAGCTAGCTATCGTGTTGACAGATATCGTAGCCATTGATCGAAGTAGCCATGGCTATTTGTTGAATAGCCGCTATTTAGCTAGTTATTAGAGTAGCTACCCACTTCTAAGCCTTACTCCTGACCCCGCCTGGATCGAGTGCTGTATCAATCGAATTTGAATTCGAGTTAGTGTCAAATCGTACTGCTTTTTTCTAGGAATTGAAATTAGCTCGATTTGGTTCAGAGCTTGAACCAGTCGGGAGTAAGGCCCACGATGTTAATTTACAACTTCGACACGGACAGGGTCACAAGCACAGCTAGGAATGAATAATTTAGTAAAATAACAACTTTTGTGTCACATTCGATTTTATTTAAGATTTGCACGGATGTGTAATATTTCTCCATGAAGCTACTTGGTCTTTTACTTCTTTCGAAGGCCTCTTTGCGAAAAACTTCCTCAATTAAAATCAATCGCACTATTACATCCCTGAAAATGTTTGGTTTTGTTAAAATCTATTAAATATCACAATAATACTGTCAAACGCGGTTTGACACGTAAACACTGAAAAAATTACTCAGTACTATCAGAATTTCGCTTTCAATTACTACTAAAATAAAATAATAAAAAAGATTTCAATACCCAAAAGAGACCTCTTGAGCAGTCGCATAATTTGAGGTTACATTGACGGCAATTGTACAGTTTACTGTCTAATTCAACATTGTTTATATAAAAACAATCAGAAATATATCAAATAGGTTAGGTAAGGTTAGAACTGTGAGCGAGCGAAGTCAGTGGTGCCGCGGTAGCTGCCAGCGAGTACTAGAACCAAATTACAGTTATTAGTTGTTATATTCATTAGTCACAAAATTTGTTTTATTTGATTATATCGAATGGTATTTATAATGGCTTTATTATAAAAGCTCAAAGTTACAAATGCACTATTCGAAGGCTATACATATATAAAATTAATTTATTTAAAAAAAGATTAGTGGTGATTAGATTTTTTTTTTTTTTGTCCTTTAAATTTAAGTTATTTTTGAGTAGGTTCTTTTCTTTTGAATAACGATTTATTTACGTGCTAATTAGCTGTTATAGTTTGCAATAATATTTGTTTTTGTTCCATGCTGTGTTCACTTTTAAATGTTAAGTAGGTACAATAATATTTATACCTAGACGTAGTACCTAGTATGTTAATGTAACATTTTGTGTAATATTGCTGGGTAAAATAAATAATATAATACTACTACTAAATTAATTATTTTATTATTTAATATTTATTTACTACTTATATAAACGGACAATTACCTCTTTTAAAATATCCGCTTTACAAAATAATAACTCCATATTCAACACCAAATAAATACATAAAGATATTTTTAAAGATATAATTATCTTAATTCTGAAAGTACAGAGCACCCATCTTACTTTCAAAATTAAGATAATTTTGAAAGACTCCCTCCCTACATGTAATACTTACTATTATTATTAGTATATTAATTACTTTATTATTAAATAATATTAAAAGAAATAAGAAGCTAAAATCCTTATAATTAATACTACGTATTACATAAAAATAATATCGATAAAATAATATTTTATCGATATTATATCGTGTTGAATCTAAATCTGTCTCGTCTCTAACCCTACAAAGTTTGAAGTTTCTATGACATAATGACATTGTCAGGGCCAACCGCAGGATAAGGAATATAATATAATATAAATATATAATATAATATGAATATAAGGATCGCAGTACCCCGCTTCCTCATACCTCAGCTAGTGGCAGAATTGTTTGTACGCATTGCCAAGCGTGGCGATTATGGCATTTCCCCCCCCATTTTGGGGGAGGCCATGTCCAGCAGTGGATATCTTTCGGCTGCAATGATTAAATTCAACAATATCCGTCTAGGGGCTGTGTTGTCGCTGTAGCGAAGCAACGACTGCGCGGATTGTACGATCTGCAAGGTTAAGCTGCACTTGCCGCGGTCAGTCTGTGGATGGGTGACCGTTTCGTTACACATCGAGACCCCTCCGTGCCTCGGAGAGCACGTTAAGCTGTCGGTCCCGGTTGTCATACGAATATCTATGGCAGTCGTTACGGGTAGTCAGAAGCCTGAAAGTCTGACAACTGGTCTAACCTCCGAATGTCAGTATTACCCAGTAACTGGGTTGCGGGGGTCTGATGGCAGTCGCTCCGTGTAAAATACTGATGTTCAGCCGCATCTGGCTAGACTGGAAGCCGACCCCAATATAATTGGGAAAAGGCTCGGAGGATGATGAGTGTTTAATGTAATCGTCCAAAAAATATCGCGCTCGCTTCGCTCGCTCCTTACAAGGCAGCATACAGCAAAATATTTAATGTCTTTGGGTCTAGGTATGTGCTTGGTGGACATTAAAAGCAACTACTATTTTGCATTAATTTATCTTAATCTTATAAAGAGGAAAAACCGAAACCGCCAAATAGATTTTTTTTAAAAACCGGCCAAGAGCATGTCGGGCCATGCTCAGTATTATAGGGTTCCGTAAGTAGGTCTAATTACAAACGAATCAAATCGAATATTAATCATTGCTATTTTAGTTTTTGCAAACAGCGCCACCTAGCGCTAAAATTATGAAGCTAAATTCAAGAAGTGTTTCTTTTTGTGATTTTTTTAAATAGAAAGTAACTAAAGAAGCATTATTTGCTAAGATCATTTTTCTCTAAGGTCAATCACCTATGAACTAGGACGTCTTAAGTATTTTTCAGTTTTCTCACTATAACTCAAAAATTTATAATCACATTATACTCAAAATAATTTTAAAAGAGAGTTTTTATAAAGGTCTATCAATGTTGAAGACTATAAGTTTCTACGTTGCATAGTTTAGAAATGGCAGGGGGGGGGGACTCATTGCAAGCCACTTTGGCGAACTGTGTTTCGCAGATGGTATATCTGATAAAAAAGTTGTGTAAGAAACATTACCTTCATTTTAGTAGACCTATTCAACGATGCCCCACACGAGGGGGTGCAGCGAAAAAAATATTTTCATCCCCATTTCACATGTATGGGCGCCACCCTTAAAATACGTAATCAAGATTTTTTTATTCTTTTAAAATTGAGATCTATATCTATTCCATTTTTTGTCAAAATTTCATTTACTTATGTTTATAAATGTAGAAGTTATTAAGCGGTAAAGGATAAGGAAAGACGGACAGACGGATAGACGGACAGACGGACGGACATGACGAAACTATAAGGGTTCCTTGTAGGACTACGGAACCCTAAAAAGCGATATTATACTGCATGCGCAGGGCATTGATTGTCTTCTACGTATAGTTGACCCACAGACTGCACGTGTAAAAGGACTGGCAAAATGTCTTGAAAAGATGAATTTTAACGTCCTTATTACATCATGCGAATCTACGAGCCAACATATTGCTTCTGGCAGCCAATGCCCTACGCTGCCTCTCAATATCCATCGTATCCGTCAGGTCATTCGAGACCCAGTGACCCAGGTACTTCAACTGCGAAACTCTGACCAAAGCTACCAGGTGGGACTATTTTAATTTTTATTTCGAACGATGGCTGGAAGACCACAAGTTTACTTTATTGGGTATTTCTCCCGAATCACACCAACTGCAAGCCCCCATAAGCCTTGCCTTTCGTGTGCTAGAAAATATTTTTTCGGTGCTGTTCATGGTGCCCGCTCCGAGACGTGATGCCCTAAGCGATAGCTTAATTTGCTTATAGGCTAATCCGGTACTGACCTATATTTATATTGTTTATTTTTATCCCCCAAGACGTGATGCCCTGCAATTGCTTAATTTGCTTATAAGCTAATCCGGTGTAGTCAGGGCCGCAAAAAAGTAATTGAAAATGTTTCACACAGTGAAATTTTATTGGAAAGTTTGTATCCTCAATGACAATAGGTAGGGGAAGGGTGGGCATGATGGGGTAGCTAAGGGAAATAACAAAAATATAGCATAATCACTATATTTATTACTCTTATTAATTTATGGCACGTTATGTCATTAATCTAACTATGATTTGGTACAGTCTTTGGAAAATCAACTTATCACATTTTTTAATAATTAATCATTAATAGGAACATTATGAAAAACCATCTTGCCCCATACTATGGGGTATGATGGGGTATAGCTGTTTTCATAGCATCCGTCGACCACTCTCCCCTTTTGGTTTTTTTCTTGTAAGTACGTACCATGATTTATCTAAAACATAATAAACCAATGTTATTTATTTGGAAATTAAAATGAACCCAAATCCACAACCCCATTTTGCCCCAATAGCCCATCATACCCTACACCCAATACCCCATCTTGCCTCAAAAGGTAACTTTGAACAAAAAAAACATTTCACTAATAAAATGTTTAACGGAGTCATACAAACAACATACCATATCAAAATAAACAACACTAGTAAACAAACATCAAAAAGACATAAATGGAGTGATCATAATTACCATAAAATAATGACGTTTGACGTTACACAAAATTAGATCGACGAAACGTTAAAACAGTTTTTCGTTTGTAAACAAAAGATGCGTGCAAAATCAAAGTTTCTCTCGCTCTGACCGTTGGTCGAATGAGGCTTCCTATTGGCTTATTGCTTTCTATTCACAAACGTCTAGTTTCTTGTATTTGTGAGGTACCCCGTCTTACCTCGTGACCCCGTCATGCCCCCCCTTCCCCTATTATTGCTTTTTTTCAGATAATGAAATACTTCATACTTATAGAGTAGTAGTGGATCGAGCGTTGTGGCGCAACTTGGGAGAGGCCTATGTCCAGCAGTGGACTGCGATAGGCTGAGTTGATAGAGTAGTAGAACTAATAATATGGATGCGTTACGTAGCGTATTGTATGATAAAAAAAGTTTTGAAATGCTTGATCAACTTGAAAAGAGTTGATGATCTTCAAGAGGCTGAAAAGGGGCCGCGAGAATTGCAGTGCCTAAGGGCCCCGTCATGGTTAATCCGGCCCTGGGTGTAGTGACCTATAGTTATAATGTTTATTGTTAAGTATATTTAAAAATTTGCATACAAAGAAATGTTATGTTATTTAAGAAATTAATATAATCTTGTTGTGCAATAAAGAGGATTTGTATTGTATTGTATTGTATTGTTATGTGAACATGCATACTTATTTAAAAAATCTGAACCAATACAAGAGGTACCTTTCTGGATTATTTATTTGCAAAATCATTACCTAACTGGTTGATGGTTGAAAATTGACCATCAATTAGTCTGCTGTCGCAGGCAGGGGTTCGGGGGCCCCATGGATCTCAGGGCCCTGGTCTTAAGCCCAGCGATCCCGTGCGTAAAGATGGGCCCGTAATAACTGTGATTTACCTACTGAAACTACAGCTCGGTTTGTTTACCAGTTTAGCAGGTCTGTTGCTATGACAACGGGTCACCTACAATGAATTGAGGATATTGAGTCTTCTGTATTTTTCGAGACGTCCTCAGCTAAAATGTCCATTTTCAAAGTAAAACAGTGGTGGTCTAACGATAAACTTCAAAATGAACAGCCAAACGAAGGGAACCAAAATGCAAATTGTCTTAAAGTGGATAAGTTTAATTCGCATCATGACAG
This sequence comes from Asteroscopus sphinx, assembly GCA_949699075.1. Taxonomy (NCBI): domain Eukaryota; kingdom Metazoa; phylum Arthropoda; class Insecta; order Lepidoptera; family Noctuidae; genus Asteroscopus; species Asteroscopus sphinx. The sequence continues at coordinate 12,202,557 of OX453005.1, forward strand.
TGACTGTATTTTGGTCAGCGAAGGATCATTAATAAAAGTATATAAGCCAAATACAGAAGAAGCATCCTCGAATACTTTATTGGAAACAGAATTAAGTGATAGTATACTACAAATAGAGACTGGAAAGTTTACAGGGTAAGTTTATTACCAGGATGCAGTGTACGTTTCGATCACGTTTTTTTTTCGTGATCGAAGAGTTCAGGGTCCATCAACAGTAACACACCGGAATTAATATTCCAGTCGCTTATAGTGTAGTCGCTTTAGCAGTAGTAGAGCTCTTTTGTGAAAGAGCTCGTCCGGGGAAGTACCTACTACCACCGTACCTACTTCTCTGCCAAATAGTGATGCTTGCATTGCTGTTTCGGTCTGAAAGGTACGGGTGCCGGTGAAATTACAACCACATGAGACTTTCCATCTTCATGTATCAGTTTGGCGAACTGACTTGCGGTACCATTGAGGCAACAGCTTACGTGGTATTGAAGTTGTTATGGGCAAAGGTGGCTTAACATCAGGTGGGCCTTTAGCTCATTTTTTCCCTCCAACAAGAATAACAACAACATGTTGATCTGTATTCGTGCCATATTTAAGAAGGTGATTATACCACTGATACTGAACACGAATCAGTAAAAAAATCAATATACGTTTTTTTTTTTTTTTTTTTAAATACTTATTTGTAAATAAACAAATTACCCCCGTGTGTCGCGTGCGACACAAAAACGATGCATGCTACAGCACCAAAACAATTTGCAGGTATTTCCACCCTTTGACAATGCCGCCGATGACTTATTTTCCGAGTCGTTCGGGATTTATTCTCGAACCATCGCTGTTTCTAAGTGAAAATTTAGGTAAGGTATTAAATAATCGTAGAATTTTCCAAGTATTTTTAGGTGACTAAGCACATAATTTATAATCAGATCTAGAAATATGGCACGATTACATCAACATCTTGTATAAATAATAAAAAGTGGTCGCCCATTCACGTAATTTCATGACGCGCCGATCAAGTTGCAGTGACGCTGCAGTTCGTATCTGACAGCGACCGCCGAAGATAAGAGAATACGAAAAACTTAACTGCAACTGCACTTCTTCAGTTACGTAAATTAGCCTACTGGAAAGATTATATGCAGCGCTACAGCTTCCTGAAGCTATTACCGTGTTGGCTTACGGCCAAAATTAATATCCTATCTATCCACGATTTACCCTACTAGAGATAGAAATTTGACATATTTTGTATGCAGCTTATGTCAAATTTCTATCTCTAGTAGGGAAAATCGTGGATAGATTGGATATTAATTTTGGCCGTAAGTGTAGAAGCTAATAGCAGTTTAAATAAAGTACTTACACGAATGCATAGATCTACATTATGGAATTGTAAAATAATAAAATTGCTTACAAAATCTGTACCAAATAGACAGACAAGACTGAAAGCGAGTTGATAAAAACACATGATAAAATAACTACCTGCTTATTATTTATTATCTTAGTAAGATGTTAGTTATTATGAATTAACAATTAATATTTTCTTAAAGGAATTGTGAAGATCGGCAGATTATAGTGTTGCACCCACAAAGCTATGAAATATATCGACTGAAGATGAAAGAAGGTCACATGGAAGCTGGTAACCCAAGTTCATTGATTATGTACATATTACATAACATTATGCGCCAGTTAGGATAGTTGTAGCAACCTACTGTAAGCATACATACCTAATCACGGCTGTTTCCCATTGGGATTGGCAGAGACTGTGACATAAGTCTATATGTATATATGATGCACAGACCACTAAGCCTCAAGACGCCACTTAGCTGGATACCCCCGGTCACCAAGACTGCATAACATTCGCCCCGCCACCATTCGGTACGTCACTTCGTCAGCGAGCGGCACCAATCATACCACGCTACTTTTGAGCCGACCAATCATAACGCGCCGTCCGCTCCCTGTCCCCCACAAACATTTTCACTTGTATTCTCATGAAAAAAATTGTTTATACTGCGTCTTGAGGCATTCTGGTCTGTAATATCACAGAGTAATATGATGTAACATTACTATCAGAAGTTAAGGGGGGTGGAGTTTTTACTATGGTAGCTACCCTGAAATTGCAATAAGAATATTTGTTACACACAAAATCATCAGTGTGGCTCGACAAAATGTTTGGGACAGCTGTTTTATTTTCGTTGGATTTTCTTCATAAATGTGCGTAGGTACTCACCGCGAGTATTTGCATGTAATGTCACAATTCAAAATTTGATGATGAGCATTGCAATAGTGCGCCAGCTCAACGGACTTACCGTATTGCTCAGCTTAACGCAACAACAACACTACTGCAATGTTCGAAGTTGTAACATAATGAGTACGACTTATCCCACTTCTGATGATACGAGAGGTCTAATTAAGTATAATAAAATTCCTGTTCATACTACAAGCTATTTATTCAAGTCTGCACACTGTAATGCTCGGCTTAACGTCCACATTGCTGTAATGTTCGAAGTTGTAACATTTTAAGTCGTATTCACCGGTGTAATGCTCAAACTTGAGTTGTTACATTATACCCGAATGCTCGCAGCGAGTACTCTCCTTAAGTCCTTTGAATTGTTGATAAAAATTTCAGGTGATCAGAATTACCTCTGGCCTTTAATAAAACATTCATTTACAAGAAAAGCAGACAGTTTGACTTGTGGCCCCTTCGGAAATATAAAAACCAGAGATTTTATTTGTGTACAAAGTCTGGACGGCAGCCTGAGTTTCTTCGATCAAGATACATTTTTATTTATGTGCCTATTCAATGACGTCATCATACCATCACCTGTCGGTTACATTGCAAGCAGCGATTCGTTTGTCATTTGTAAATCAACGTGGGTGTTAGAAATATACAGGTAAGGCACAATTAAGCAGGTAAGTGCCTATTTATGAAAGTTCTATAGGAATTATTCACAGGCCAGGTAGCAACTCGGGATTCAACTTCATGCACTAGCGATAATATCTCTAGGCAAGTTTTCATAGTGCATTATAATGTTACTGCTGTAACAAATAAACTTTCTTTAAAAAAAAAATAATTAACAAAAACAAAAAACCCGACTGCGTGTAAAAATAACAGAAAAGATATAAACAAGACTTATCAACACGCAGTCGGAGGCTACGTATGTTTTTGGTCATGAATTACATAATAGTTCATAGGTAGCCTCCGCCTGCGTGTTGATAAGTCTTGTTTATATATCTTCTGTTATTTTTACACGCAGTCGGGTTTTTTGTTTTTTTAATTAATTTTTTTATTTTATTTTTTTTAGTTTTGTCATGTTTTATTTATCATACTATTAATGTTTTTTTTGAAAAGTCAAATTCATTTTTAACGTTGAATATTTTGTTATTTTTTAGCATTTTTCATTCCAAATTACATTTAAACATATAAGTTGTATATATTTTTGTAAAGCATTTATAAAACCCTTTATTTTGATACCCCACTCGATAGTTTTCGAAGGAAAAAAAAATTTTTGAAGAGGTAATACGGCGCCAAAAAGCGGCCATTTTAATTTTATAAATTTTGATGTACCCAGTGTCACTCTCAGAATTAAGACGAATCTAACGACACCTCTCAATCTCAAATCCATCAAGCCGTTTAGGCCACAGAGCGTGCCAAAGAAATATACATACATACATACACTCGAAAAACATAACCCTCCTTCTGGCGCAGTCGGGTAAAAACAAGCGAAAAACGTATAGTATATTCCTGTGGCTATGATTGAATAGAAACCTTCATAGAACTTGGCACCCATTTAGATCCCAATACTTGTTTTTTTTATAACATAGAATCAGAAAGAAAAGAGCAAACTAGCAAGAGTGTGGTAAGCAATGAATCTGCACTTCCTGTACCAAACTGGCCCCTTTTCACATTTATGTTTTGGTGCGGTATTATTATTTGACAAAAGCGAAATTATTCAGTGTTTGAGCACGTGTCTGTAGATAAATTACATGAAAATTACCTAGTTTCACTTGACTGTTTCTAAATAGCAGAACATTTTATTCGGACTGGGAATCATGCCAATGTTTTAGCACAGATGTCCAGTTTATTTGTGCCTAGATTTTAAAGTGAATACCAGATTTTAATGTGAAACAATTTTTGGAGGGTGTACAGTAGAAAGAAAGAAAGAAAATTGCGTCTGCAATTACCATTATAAACAGCCTATTGCAAATTTAATCATGTAGGTTATTGACAGAAATAATGCTCCTGGGATGGTGATGATCGCAAAACAAGCACTTCCGCACGGCTATCACACTGTCCGTCACCTGCTCTCCTGGCAGTACCAGCCAATTAGATGGATGGCCACCACGCTATCTGCAGACGAGGTTGACGTTGAATATATATTTGTGTGCTTGGGTCCCACTCCCAGTCAACTTGGTGATTTCCAAACTAATATTCCCATGTCTTAGTATTATTATTATTATTTCATACGGAATGTATTTTGCTTTTATAGTTATCAACAGCTAAGAGAATCTAGCGAACTAACTATAAGACAGAATAAAAAAAACATACCACAGTGGGTCTACAACGCAGGTGAAGAAATTTCACGCGTGCAAGTAATCCAGGTAATCATCTTTCGCGTACTGATGATCTCCATTTTACTTTACTTTCATTAATTGAATTATTTGTAATATTGCTGTTTTTCTGCAGACCAGTAACAACTTTTCCAGTATAGTCGCACTTGGCGAAAGACATGTTTACTGTTTCCAAGATAATGGACTGATGAAGTTCATGATCAAATTTGATTTTATGCCGATTTGCTTCTGCGCTTTTCTCATTGGCTGGTACTATGGTAAGTAAATTTTTGACATAATTATGCGGTGTGTCTGAGAAAATGTTTTATATTATTTACGACTGCATTATGTTTTTTTAGAACCCGGTGCTCGACTACTAGTAATGGTAACATCGGATGATTCAAAATTATTTATCTACGAGAGCACGACTTTGTTGTGGTCATGTTCACTACTTAGTCCTGCCATATCATTATCCAGATGCTTTTTGAAATCCCTGCCAGGTGGTCTGGTCACACTCTCCAGTAATGGAATAGTGAATGTCGGTTATTTAGGAACGGAACCTGATCTCAACACAATTGCTCCACCGATGATCAATGATACAACTGATTCAGAACAAATACAATCAGAATTAGAAGTCGTTGAAGAATCTTTAAGGAAAATTTTAAACAACAATGAAGGTCAAAAATCTGTTTAAGAAATACTACTTGAGGAATGTTTAAGAATAAAATTGAATTAATTTAAAAATAATTTTAGATGCAGATAATGGGAGATCCGTAGTAGAAGAAATACTAAAAATAAAATCAGACGTAGGTAAACCAGTACAAAATTTATTTCAAGAGTTTTCTGGTGACAAGGAAGAAGCTCTACATTTATTGATGTGTCCAGTGGTTGTGATATTAACGTGTGAAGATTCAAAATTTATTCATAGTGTTCAAGTGACTTATGTTTGCGCATCACCGTTTTCATGTTCAGAGTCGACAATTTGTTTAGATGGTGTTAATGGCACAGAAATTATAGAAAACCAAGTATTTTTAACAAGTGAAGGTGACGTTTCTGAGAGTCGAGTGACAATATTATTCACCGTCACTGATAATACAGGAAAAATAGTTGTGTTGACTAGAAAAGTAATATTACCGTTAAGTCTTTACTGTACTCCCTTCGAGAATGTTTATGTAGCTGAGAGACGGTTTAAGTTACGCATAGAAACAAATCAGCCATGTATTGAATTTTCAAAAATATTCACAGGTGAGTAAATTTTCTACAAATTCATGTCTAGTGATAATATACATAAAAAATATGCTGACATTACCAATATTTTAGATTTTTCAGAAGAAGAGCTAAGAAAGTATGGTAAAATTATAACGTTTGCATATAGGTCAACAAAAAGTACTATAACATTGAAAACTGATACGGAACAATATTCAATGGAGGCAGACGATTTTACTGAAATTACATCAATTTTAGACCATTTCTTAATAAAAGTAATGGATCACTACTCACGCCTGGGCGTAAAAGATTTCATTTTCAACTTAAAACATGATAAAGAATTTGTGAAGCAACTCACACATAAGTTTTTAAAATGCGTTGAGACACATGCAAAGGAACGGATCAAACTAAAAGAATTTGAGGTAAATGTTTGCAAATCAAATAAAAATTCAAAAAATAAAGTAGGTAGTAGCCAGCCAAAGTTAAACGATTCTATGGTTTCAGGATGAGTTGAACATTCTTCAGAAGCAATTCACAGTGGTGCAAAAACGACTATTGGTACAATATGGCTCTTTGCCACCTGGAGACTGTGACCCTTTAGAATTTCTCATGAAAGATACACATAAACGTTTGATCAAAGTGGTACACAAAATAATAGAATGTAAAGAAACAGTGTGCAGGTGGGAGCCAAGTCATAGAGGAATAAAGATAAAGGCTCCGAATACGGGTCTTTCAGTAAAATAATGTAAAGTGTAGTAGGATTAACGGAATTGTTATTTTTTTTTCCAGAGCCGGAAGTGCTTTAGCTGCAGTTGGAAATCTCATAATTTATTTACTGAAACACTCTACTAGGGATGATTTTAAGGCAAAGCTAATTGAAGAAATGATGTCTTTAGATTCGCTCTATGAACTAAATCAAGTAAGCAAGTGTTATCAATTTGTACGAGTCTGTAGACATATTTCTAATTACTTAAGTTATTTGACAGGAATGGGAGGAGGCTGTTACTCAAGCTGTGTCCTATATTTTGAATAACGTGTTTAAAAAAACAGAAAAGGATAAAGAAAAACTAGCTCCAGTCACCGAACAAGGAATATTGTCACATACCAATCTAAAACGTTTTATAAAACAAATAAGAATAGTCTTTGACAAAATGTTTTCTGAAGTATTAGAAAACGATGACGCGGAATTGGGTGTTCAAAAAGTGACGCGTATAGAAGAACTTGTTGAAGTGTTATAAATTGAAAAGTATTTAACTTATGTATTATATAATTACTTTATTTTTATTACAAAACAAAATGCGTTTCAAATAAACCGTATTGTACAAACATCAACAAGCTTTATTTCATTAGATTATTAAGACAGTAGTTATAAATATTTGTATGTAAAAAATCTTATTCTCTAAGCGACGTGTAGCAACGAGTACAAGACGAGGTTGAGATACAACATATGTACCAAGAGCAGGAGTACCTTGTCACGTCATTTTTTCTTAGCGTCCTTTAGACCAGCACCCGCGTTGAATTTGAAGAAAATGATGTCTCCATCCTCAACGACGTAGTTTCGACCTGTACCAAAAACTTAAGTTAGTATGCTTTCGACACACTCATTAACTTAACACGGGACGTGAGGGGTGCGTTTCGTCGGCGGGCCTGCCGAGTTTGATACTCTACGGAACTGCATAATTATGAAATGTCATATCAAATGCGAACGCTTATAGCATCACGATATTTTCAGCATCCATTTAAGAATATCGATGTAAAATAACGAAAAACATTGGATGCGCATTAGGTATATGAGTTTTGTAAACTTTTCGTTTGAATTTATGATTTATATGTATGGAATCTGTATGGAATCGAATCAAACAAGGTAGCACGACGAGACAAATAGTAAACCGCCAATCATAAAGATATGAATGTACTACACTATAATAAAACAAAATTTGACCGGACTGGTCGTTGTGACGATGCTTGGGGGAGGCCCATGTCCAGCAGTGGGCGTCTTTCGGCTGAAATGATGATGATGACATCGCGTTTATTATTAAAAAAATATTAATTAATAATAATTATTAATTTCCTTTATTTAACCCTTGACCCAGCTACCCAACGCGAGCCTCCTCAGTTGTAGGTCGAGGCTCTTGACTATTAAACCATTGGCCGTAACGACAATCGGCACAATGATTGCTGTTTCAACAGACTTTTCAGTAATTTTGTCAGGCGGCCGCAGAAGCGTATTCTCAGCGATTGCTTCATGTCAGCCTCATTGATGCCTAACGCCTCCGCCATACCCAAATATTGTAGGTTTCGGTTCGGTTCATCTGAGATTTATGGAATCCGAGAGTTGAGTTCTAACAGATTCCATAATCCCCCCCTGCTTCACATGCATGACTGTACATTTGTCCACACCAAATTCCATCCTAATGGAATTACAGACATTTTCAGTTACTTTCAGTAACTTCACCAGATGAGAATTGCTAGAGGTTTCAGTCATCCATGTAAATAAGGTGGGATATCACCTGACCACCTCTTCTCAACCTATAGCCCATCCCTGAGCCCTGCAACAATGTGCTCAGAGGGTTCAAGGCTACACAAAACCACAGTGGGCTCAGACTATCGTCCTGGAATATACTTCGCTAAAACCTAATCGGTTCTCCACTCCCATGAATCTGTCGACATCCTGGATAGTTAAGGGTCATCCTCCATTGCCCCATACACGACATCAGGAGGGTGCAAAGAGTTGCAAAGACTTTATACAATTCCAGCACCCTCATGAGCCATGTATGTGGCACAGAGTCGTGTACGCCTTCTTTTATAATCTATCCAACATGTCGACAGATCTTTTCGGGAACGGTGAACTTGTTGGCTAATGGCTATGTCTATGAGGAGCAGCTCATTCGAACCGCGGAACCGATTCCTACATCCATTATTAAATTAAAAACGCTTGTCATCTTGATCTTCCTGCGACTTGACATCTTGACAAAATTGTCTAGATTGCGGTCAAGAGCAGATCTATACCTCATTAAAAAAAAAGACTACTAACGCTGCAAAGTATTTGAAACGTTAGGAAAACAACTTTAATAATATACGCGATGTTATCCTTTTATACTTTTTTTAAAAATTAGTTATGATCGAAAACCACACACATCATGATACATTATCATGTATCTACGATTAAAATAGATTGCAACAACATTGGAGTGTTGCCTCGCCGCCGGAGTGTGGACACTAACGGCCTAAATTAATATCCAATCTATCCACGATTTACCCTACTGGAGATAGAAATTTGACATATTTTGTATGGAACTTATGTCAAATTCCTATCTCTAGTAGGGCAAATCGTGGATAGATAGAATATTAATTTTGGCCGTTAGAGAACGCTCGCTCATAGTCAGCCGCCGAATGTGTGATAGCTTTAAGTGTTTTTCTGATATCTCATTATTTTCAATCTTGTATACGCTACACCGTAAAGTCAGTGGCTGACAGTGAGAGTGACCGTCCTTAAATGACAAATACAATTTAAAAAACCAAAAATGATTAAATACCTTGTTGTCTATATTTTCCGGCTGATTTGCAAGCGGCTTCAGTACCTTCCTCTTTGAAATCTTTATAATGCATCACTTCAGCCATAATGAAGCCTTTCTCAAAGTCTGTGTGAATCCTACCAGCGGCTTGTGGTGCCTTTGTCCCTTTCTGTCAAATTATTACGACAATAATATTAGTATGATTCATGATCAGACGATCAATTATATTGGTACGCAATAAAATCTTAAGAGGCTGACAACACCTAAAAAATCAGACCTCTGCGGTCACTGTCGTTTCGTACAGAACTGAAAGAGAGGCAACGAGCCGAGGGACGTCGGATACGCCGCTCAACTTGAATGAAAATTAACCATTTATTTTTTTAATAAAAAACTAAAAGCTTATTTGAAAAACAGAAACAATAAATGTTTAGATTATTGTCTTTCTCAAATGTTTTCTTAATTTTATTTATCATCATCATCATCATTTCAGCCGAAAGACGTCCACTGCTGGACATAGGCCTCCCCCAAGCATCGCCACAACGACCGGTCCTGTGCCTTCCGCATCCAGCGGATTCCCGCGACCTTCACCAGGTCGTCGGTCCACCTTGTGGGGGGGCCTACCCACACATTTTATTTATAATATTTAGTAAATAATAGAGATTGTTTGCTTTAAAGCATGTTTTAAGAGGTTAGTTTACAATTCTTTTCTATCGAGAAAACTTCAAGATAACGTGTTTTGGGCACAATACAGTTTCAGAAAATACGATCAAGATAAACATATATTTTTTTCACTGCCACGAACTGAATAGATACAGCTAAAAATGTTTTTAAAAGAAGCCTATTTGGGGTATTTGGCTGTTGTCAGCGTCTTAATCAGAATTATTATTTCACGCGAACTATAATGGTGCTTGTACACGGTGCATGTAACTGGAGCGGGGTACATGCGCGGGCTACCCGCGCGTGCTAGTGCGGTACATTCATAAGAAAGAAAGAAAAATATTTATTGTCCCAGTTAACGACGCGCATCATTTAAATAATAGTGCAACAGAAACACAAACAGGTAACTAACAGGCACTGGATCCGCGCATTTCTTAACACGGTTGTTCACACGACGCATGTAACCCGCGCAAGTGCCTCAACATGAGCATGTTACTAGCTGTGTACAAGTACCATAAAACAGACGTAAAAAATGTTGCACAATAATAGCTTCACGGTGAAATGAAAATCATTGACGTAATAAAAATTAAACTCGCTCAAACTTTTGCTCAATCATTGCGCAATTTTCAATATTAACCCTAGACGATCAAAAACATTGCGAACTACAATTTTGATCACCACCTTCCACTTAGGCCACCTAAGGGGAAGGTGGTAGGAAACTGAGGAACAAATGGCGACACCATCGAAAGTATCTAAAGTAAAATCCATAATTATTATTCGAAAGACTGGATCACGCAATGACCTATTTTTAAAATTCAATTTAGTCCGTTGTATTATGGAGTTCGGGAGTGGCGACCGCGTACTGGAAGCCGCAGCGTGAGTAGGCCCCCCACAAGGTGGACCGACGACCTGGTGAAGGTCGCGGGAATCTGCTGGATGCGGGAGGCCCAGCACCGGTCGTTGTGGCGGTGCTTGGGGGAGGCCTATGTCCAGCAGTGGACGTCTTTCGGCTGAAATGGTGATGATAATGATGATGATTATGGAGTCTAGTTTAAGCAAATTCATTGGTTTGAAATAACGGTTGAGGGTGCCGATTCTATTGTATACCGCGCAATTAGCTAATTTTAACCACGTTTTATCTCTTTCCAGATATAATTGAAAAGGGCAGGCAATATTTAGAACGGTCAAATTAGTCTATGCCCTTGCAAGTTACGGTAAAATAGTCGTGAACACGAAATAAAGAAAAGAAGTGGAAGTGCCCTTACGATTATTTAGTACGGCACAAAGTGTCGCCAAAAACACACATTGACAATTGAAATAGTACATTCAACAAATCGGAATCATGACCCACGATAAGCTTAATATCCTACAGACATTCTAATACAATTGGGTTGAATTTCGCTTAAACAGATATTTCCCTGTCAACTGACTTGTCATCAATTTCGTTAGCTATTGACAGTTACAGCTAGTTTACCAATAAAATTATTTTTCTAAATTTTATTCTTGACGTTTAACTCCAGATATTGTTATTTATTTATTTATCATTTATTGCGTGAAATATTGTACAGAGGATATTATAAATTAAATGTATGTTCCACACTCAGACGAATAAAAAAGGCGGACGGAATCTCGCTAAACAAAGACTGAAGCACTTCATTTTTTCTTGAACCCACTATAATTTCGAAAGCATTTTAACACACCAGATTTATACTGTTATTTTATTTATGATGCTATAACAATGACTACCATAACACTAGATTTTTTGCGTAATCGCGGCTTTTTGGCATACTATGGATGTGAATGTGTGCGTGCTGGCCCATACTTTTAAGCGAGCCGGCTTGCTATGGATGCTTCACTTATTAAATAGCGAGATTCCGTCTGCCTTTTTTATTCGTCCGAGGTTCCACATATTTAGCCGTTAAGAGTATTGTTTGACACCTTTTCATACTTGACATTTTATTATTTGTAATTTTTATTTCATATTTATTAATGGTCTGTAATCGAAAAAGTTAGTATAGGTTTCTTAAAAAATATAGTTGTTTGTAGGAAAACCACGTGAAACGACAGCTAATTCGAAATTCAAAACATAATTCCTGCTTTATCAAAAACATAATTTCCAATCCAATTATAAATCTATTCCATTGATAACAAAGCTCAAAATGGCACAGACCTCTGACCCGTTTTAATGCAGTTTCTGTAATATTCAAAATGTCCTAAGTGCAGCATAGAAGAAAACCTTACTGTTTTGACGATTTCAAACGAATTATCAGCTGAGTGGGTCATGATTCCGATTTGTTGACTGTACATTAAAATCACAAAAAACAATTATGTGATTGGGTTTATTTTTCTAATGGGGCCTAGCAATTATATAATGTTTATTTTTTTTAATTAAATCTCAATTCAAGTTGTTAAAATTAAAAAAAAAAATGTTTTACACATAGTGTATAATGCGCCTCTATGAGAATCATTTTTCATTTTGCTATAATTTTTACACCTTATAATTACAAAAAAGGTATAATCTAGTATTTCACATAAGCATTCGAGACTTGACCGAACGTTGTGGCGCAACTTGGGAGAGGCCTATGTCCAGCAGTGGACTGCGATAGGCTGAGTTGATATATTCGAGACTTCAGTGTCACAGCGGGAAACTAAGCGCGATTAGGTTAATGTTGCGCATCTACGTTTAATAGTACCACCGGTGCGGTAGCCGTATGCCACTTCCCCTTGTTTTCTTTATTCCGTGGCCGTAAACTATGGTGATGACAGCTAAATTCACGTTGAAGACAAGCAAGTGGACTAAATTTGACAGGACTAAAATCTTCTATCTTTAACTAATGTGTTTAGTTAGAAAGAGACATAGGCAGGGGGCCTTATTACAAAAGCTTATACCAGGTTTAGACCCTTGTTTAAACTGGGTTAAACGTCAAACTATTATTCAAGTTAATAAGGTGGAGTGAGTCTAAATTAGTTTAGCTTGAAAACAACAGAATCAGCATCAAAGTCAATTTAACTCGTTCTGATTAGTTGTAGTGGCTTTAACGAAGGTGCTGCCTGAAGGTGCTGGTCTGTGAGGTGGTGGTGGTGGTGAAAGCGGTGGTAGTGGTGATGGAAGTGGTGGTGGTGGTGATGAAAGTGGTGGTGGTGGTGGTGATTAAAGTGGTGGTGGTGGTGGTGATGATGAAAGTGGTAGTGGTGACTTTCGTATTGCGTTTGTCTCCCCACTAAGAAATGTAACAGCAGTGGAAATTGGTTGCTAACCTGAATCGTCCAAGCTTTTACTTCATCTGGTCCAGCAGTAAAGAAGTACTCTAATTGTAGTGCTTTGTATCCTTGAACGATGATCTTATCCAATGCGCTGTAAGGAACAATATGCCGATCAAGATATTTATCAAGAAATAAGTGTATGGATTATTGTTCTTTAAATTGTTTAAATATTGTACCTAGTGATATTGTGTTCCTTTAAGAAAGCTTGTTTTTCAGCAGGGTCCATCTCGAATAGTTTCATTTCAAGCACACCGGAGAAAGGTATAAGAGGTGCCCCAGGATCATTTTTGTCAATCCATTCCTTCAATTTCGGCAACCTAAAATAAGATAATCGTAAAAATATGTGCCACAAGTGCCGCAACACCACAATTAGGCTAATAGCTAATATAAAAAACAATATTACGTTTTAATTATCATATTTTCTACAATTTTATTTCTACTCAAATCTAACTGTTTTCAGTAAATAAATGTAAAAAATACAAACCATTTATTCTTCTTTCGAATATAGTCTTTTTCAGACAAGTTCACGAGGTAAAGAGCGGGTTTAGAAGTCAGGAAGAGGTATTTATTGAGCACTTCTATCTGAAATTATAATTACATGGCATATTATTTCATGGTACACTCGTATCTCTTAAACATTCCTCAAATCTCAGTTCGTATCGTATCGAAAGATATTAAACTTACTACTTACGTATAATTTAAGTTGTTAGCAAGTAAGTCAATTTCTTTTATTATTTCAGTATTATGTTATTGAATAATACATATTATGGCAAATAAAGTCTTTTCATTTGAAAATTTTAATACTTTTCTTAAATTATTAGTATTTCTGGGATTTTGGGGAAAACCATCGACCATACACCGCTTAAGACGCCTCATAACAGGCGAACGATTTCTGTCTGCACATCCTACTAATAGATCTGAGGCCAATTCTCGTAACTTAAAACGTTCATGTATTTGAACATTTGAAAAACAAGTTTTATGTTTGGTATACCAATAGTTGCGGATTTTGCCCTCCAGCTCTATTTTCAAAACTCATCCTGTAGATAGGTTGCAAGTTGCAATCAAATACAATCTATTAATTTTAAAGGTGGATTCTACCCATTGAACAACTTTTCTCAAGACCATTGGTCGTCAGACGAAAATATTTTTTTGAATTTGGTTTTTGTATAGGAAGTCAATTTATTTTTCCTCCGACGTCCCAGATTTCTTAGGAAAAGTTTTCAGATACCAATGTAGAGGTAACAATGTTTATTTTAGACTATTTGCTTTCAACCTATATCATCATCATCATTTCAGCCGAAAGACGTCCACTGCTAGACATAAGCCTCCCCCAAGGATATGTTGGGGGATATGCTATAATCGCCACGATTGGCAGGCGGGTTGGCGATCGCAGTTGGTTGGTTAAATACTCAGAGAACGCTGCTGCCCATCGTCTGGTGAATCCCTTAGTCGCCTTTTACGACACCCATGAGAAGATATAGGGTGGTGCAATTCTTTACGTCCGGCACCACACAGAACAATTTATACTGGGTGTCAGGGAAACGCTCCCGAAACTGAAAGGCTATTATTATACTACCTAAACACAATCTAATACCAATAACCATTAGCCTTATACTTATTGTTTTAGTGATTTGGTATTTTGCAAACCCGCAATGTAAAGCGTGCAAAACTCGGGATCAATGCCGCGCGTACCTAACCTACCTAAGCTTGCTACGACACGGACTGCGTATGCGAGCGGATGTCATTCACCCCTAGCGCCAGCTGATATTATTTGAATTACATTGCGAACTTTAAAAAAATAAGTAAATAAATGGTTTTTTTTTTGCAAACCAGTTTTATTTAACTGCCTAAAGCTGGTTATGTATGAAAAATGCAAAAAAAAAAATGAACAAAATAAAACAAAAGAATCGCATTTTTTGTGGTTTCGTATTAGTAATCACCAATCTTCGTTTTCGGAAACGTTTCCCTGACACCCAGTATACAATTCAACCTATATACTAATCGTGTATTGTGTGAATTATAAAATAATTACATCGGCTGCACTCCAATCTCCAAATCGAATGTGTTTTTTCTCATCTACCAAAACAGCTTTGATTCTTGACAGTGAATCCTGTAAAAGTAAAGTAATTTGACCTGAAATAAATATTTAGGTACCTAGTCTGGCAAAAACGTCTATAAACGGAACAATTATTTTATATTTGTCAGTACTCTGTCAATCTGTATGACCATGCAAAAAATGTGCCTGTAAACACTTCAATTGAATTAAAACGAATAAGACTATCCAAAGTTCTGCCAGAAAAGTGATTTTTTGTAATGTATGACTGGTGGCGACCTCATTTTGTATGCCATTTTAAGTCAAACTGTAATCTAGAAACATTACCTACGTGATTTTTTTAAGGATAGGCAACTTACGTATTCAGGCTTTAGTTTTTTGTCACCCCCGCGACCGACAACTTTGTCAAGTTTCTCAAAGTTTTGCACGAGTTGTTCCTCGTCCTTCAAGCGAAGCTCTTCTCCGATGGTCTCTAAATCTCTAACGGGATTCACGTCACCGTCCACATGAATAACGTCTTCATCATCAAATGCACCTAAAGAGTATTCCGATATTATTAAACTAATTTTAACTACATATACACAAAGTTTTGGAGGATCCAATGCTAAAAGGGGATTTAACACAAATTCTTAATTTCAATACAACTATGCTGGAATTCCAATACTTAAGACACGGTCAATTACATACGTAATATTGCTAGTTCCGTGTATAATGGTTTTGTTGACTGATTGATTTGTTGCCGATTCGCGGTCTCTTCTCAAGGACTCGTCTGCTCCAACGGCTATCGGTCCTTCGACAGACATGACCACGACCAGCCCATTGCCACTTCAGCTTGCTTATTTTACAAGCTATGTTGGTCACTCCGGTTATTCTCCGGAAATTCTTGTTACAGATTTTATTCAATGAAACTCAAAGCATAGACCTCGCTCCATAGCTCTCTGAGCGACTGAATTTGTGGGCCAGCTATGTTTAATAATACATAGCGAAAGTTTAAAAGTAAATCAGGTAGTTCTTGCATTGGAACCTCCCATTGTATTGCTAGAAACTTACGGCACAGGTTGAAAATAGCATCACATGCTTTAATATGCGACAAGAAGGCGTTTCCGAGACCTTGACCTTCGGCTGCCCCGCGAACAAGACCAGCAATATCAACCACATTCAGGAACGCCGGTACTTTACTAGAAAATATAACTTGCTTATTAAATAACTTCTTATTCGAAGGTGGCGTTGAAAGCCGACCTCGGCATAAACGGGTCAACCTACAGTTATAGGTATTAAACACATTATACAACGTGTATCAGAAATGCGTGGTCATATTTTAAGAGCTCATTCAGGGCATAGCATAGGACAACTAAAAATAAATATCAGCTGTTCCCTACAAATCATCGATGTCGGTCGACAAAATGTTAGGATGAGCTGATTTTTTTTTCGCGGTTTCAGGGTTGGTCCGATAGTAAAAGTTGTTCGATAGCATCCCCTGCATAAGCTCTTTAAATATGACCACGCATTTCTGATACACGTTGTATAGCCTCAGTATAACCAATGTCGGTTGCTCCATCAATGGAAATATGATTAATAACATCAGTTACGCTGATGACATGGTTTTGCTGAGTCCATCGATCAATGTGTTAAATAAACTGATAAGTATTTGTGAATTCTTTGCTGCAGCTCATGGACTCAGGTACAATACCATAAAACTACTCTACCCTGGAAGTTAAGCTCGATGAAGCTCCTCTTAACTGGGTCAAATAGTTTAAGTACCTGGGTCACTGGGTTGCAGATAACCTATGTGATGATATGGATATTGAGAGCGAACGTAGGGCGCTATCAGTTAGATGCAATATGCCAGCTCGCAGGTTTGCACGTCGTTCAAATCAAGTCAAAGATACCTTATTTAGAGCGTACTGTCAGTCTTTTTACATGTGCAGCCTGTGGGTCCGGTATACGCAGAAAGTTTATAGTGCCAATAAAATAACTGGTACAGGGGACTGATGGGTCTGCCTCGCTTCTGCAGCGCGTCAGGGATGTTCGCTTGAAGCCCGCATAGATGACCTTTATGCAATCATGCAAAAAAGGATTGCAACCCTGTTGCGTCAGGAGAGAGGCAGTTCCAACAGTCTGCTTGCCGTCGTGGCCCAAGACTGTTTAGGCAGCCATTTGAGACACTGGCTGACTGTACAAAAGCCAGCAGCCAAGTTATTCTCTATTAAATAATATTTATTAATAATGTTTTGTGTGTAATATGGACTGACTGTATGGTTCGTAATAAATGTTTTATTATTATTATAATAACACTCTCGAAAATCAGCATTTTCATACGAATACAATAATAGTACTGACTAGTTAAGTCAGGGAAAATACGTGTTATTTCATAATAAACAAACCGTTTTAAAATTCTAATCAATCATTCGAAAAAATAAGGTTTTGATAATTCAAGCAAAGCATAAAATCAAGTACAAACGGACAATTTTAAAATAAAAAATGTCCTTTTTTTCAGTTTCGTGCTAAAATATTTAAGTAATGAATTTTAAATACTTTTATGATATGACTTACCTGACTGGTTTGTGAAATTCACAGAGGTAATCAAATCGTTCGTCAGGTACTGGTACCCTACGTGCTGAAAATGAAAAAAAAATTGTCATAAATCTGAAAAAATATTAAAGCTCAGTGGGGGTAACCCGGGTAACCTTATGAGAATTCACTTTTTCTTCCTTCCTCATATAAATCGCGATTTTTCTTATTAGTAGCGGTGGGCGATTATGAGATATACTAATGATATCATTCGATTATGAAGATGTCTCGAGATATCTCGATTACAGCAAGTTAGTAGTTACTAATTAAGTAATCGCTATTGCGAATCAACGCAGAGAACGAGCGAAACACGATGGTCGGTCGGGTACACTAAATGAAAATTTAGTGAGGTTAATTGCCATTGGTGGCGATTCTCTTGTTCAAGAACTAAACTTATTTTAAAATATCGCTCTCTTTTACTAATAGTAGATACAAGACCTGAAGAACGTGGCTGGGGGGGACTGGATGCGGAAGGCAGAGGACCGAGTGTTGTGGCGCAACTTGGGAGAGGCCCTTGTCCAGCAGTGGACTGCGATAGGCTGAGTTGAGATACAAGAAACAGATGGCGAAAATTTTAGAACTGTCAAATTAGTTTATGTGTTACATTTCTGTGCATGACGGACCCAGGCAAATCGCGAGGTACAACGGTGGAAGGGAGCGACCCACGCGCGAGGCCGCTTTCTCCAGTACTTTTTTCGCGTCTTTAGTGTCCTTTGTAAATATTTGAATAGTTAATCACCTATTTCTTATCCAATTTGAATGAAAATGATCGTATTATTGTGGAAATAGTGATATTTTTATGAAAATTACGTATATTGCCTTGATTAAAGTGCTAACTAGTGTGTAGGAATAAAATCTTCTAAATTACTTCTGAAATAGGTTTGAGTACATAAGTTTTGCGTTGAAATACATAAGTAAATAGCTTGCCTATAATGTATATAGTTGAAATAGGGTAGGTAATGCTATGTAGTTTTGTCAATTTCTTGTTAAACTGTGGTCCAAACTCAGTGGGCTGCTAGCAACCGCATGGCGCACACGTACACAGAGAAAATAATCACTACGTCACTAGGGCATGCATTCCGAAATTCCGGAATCTCGAAACTCCGGAATCTCGGACAGATTTTCACGATTTTTCAGTTCCGGAATTGAGAAACTCAATATCATAATTCCGATATTCATACTTACTTAATAAAGTTACTGTGTTTACAGCACATATCCATGCAGTTTCATATATTTTCAGTTTCGAAATTAGCTTATGTAATTAGTCTCATAAGTTTCAAAATTGTATGCAATATTTAAATCAAATAAACCTATCAAAATCTTCTGCTGGACATAGAGATTTCCCAAGTTGCGCGACAAGACTGAATCTTCCTCCTTCCGCATCCAGTACAACTCAGCTACTTTCTTCAGATTCTTTGTTCATTTACGTAGATGGTCATACGCTGCGTTTTTCACGGCCTCGTCTAAAGGATGCGTCTGCACCAACGGCCATCGGTTCTTCAACAGCCATGAGTCCATGACCCAGCCCACTACCACTTCAGCTTCCTGATTTTACAAGCTTTGTCAGTCACTGCGATTATTTTCCGGATAATCTCATTGCGGATCTTTTTATTTAAAGAATATCCAAGCATAATTTGCTGAGTGACTTGTGGACTAGTCCAACTGCCAGGGTCTACTGCTCGGCATCGTAGGACACGACAGACAGGACTTACAGGTTGAAGATTTGTTTTCAGACTTTTCGGTAGAAGCAACGCGAAGATTCGACGAAGGTTGCCAAATGCAGTCGGCTCCTTTCTCGATATTGTGTCTACCAAGCTGAATAATCTGATCTTAGTGGCCTGACATATTCCTGCACATTTTCGAGCGCTTTCTCTTCGACAAGAACAGACCTCAGCGCAATACCTTCTTGTCTAGATTTATCCCAAGACCAACAAGCCAAGAGGCTCCATTTATGCTATACAGCATTTTAGTTAGTTGTTCCAGAAACTGCCGTTGAAACGATCTCATCGGCAAGCGGAGTTGTGAAATGTTATCGCCGTTTACGTTGATACCCTTTCCAGTCTAGTTTAGTGTTGTGTAGACGGCCTGCAAAGCTTCAGTGTAGTTTTGGTGATATTACATACCCCTGTCTCACAAGCATCAGCTACTACTGCTCTTCAATGTGACATCATTTAAGAGCATTCAGAATTGCCCGAAGATCTTCTTTCAAAAATGCCATATAAAGCGGCTAATTCAATTTTAGCTTTAGTTTTATAATTATTAGCGTCTTCTGTACACTCTGCGGTAGAGAATAGTTGTGGTTAACAGTGCTGTAACTTTTTCACACTTTGTAACAGCTTGTATAAATGACCCAGGAGTGAAATGCATCTGTTTTCCTTCAGCAAGGTTATTTCACCTTTCTTGAAGAACAGAACCACCGAACTCCCGCTCCATGCCTTCTGTGTAGTGCCTTGTTGAATGGCGGAATAAAAAAAACTAGCTGTTTCAAAACCAGAGCCACGCTTGAATCCCTAAAAGGAGTTCAGTGGTAATACCGCCATCATCATCACCCAAGGGCCGCACTAATAACGTACTGGTCAACCTTTCAAAGATTCTTGAAATGGCACGTAAATGTTGCTAGAAACCGCTGGTCTTGCTGTTCTCCCGGGAAACTTTCAACGTCATCTAGCATCTCAATCTTAGAAGGACCTATATTTTTATCCGCAGCTATAAGTTTGATTAGATGGGTACTTTTTCACCTGTGTAAATCTCATAGATACAAAAAAAAGTACTTACGATATCAAGTTTGATAAAAATGTAGCTTATATTTTGGGATTTTATTTATTGTTGAAAATGGGTTCTTGGGATCGTCAGATTTTCAGTATGCTGCTGCTGAGAGAAAGATTCTCAGTCAGTTGCGAATGTAGCCTGCTGCTGAGAAAACTCTTTCTAGAGTTGATTTAGATTCGGTGATTTAACATGACACGGCCATGTTTCTTTAAATAAAGTCGAATCGAAAATTTGAACATTCTAAAACAATAAAGTTTCGAAATATACTAATTGTAAAAAAAAAAACCAATTCCGGAACTAGTTCCGGAATTCCGGAGTTCAGTACCCAATATCGGAAATCAGTTCCGGAATTGGAAACCTTCCGATATTGCATGCCCTATACGTCACACGTACGCAGCTACTTCAGACTGACGCACGTACTTACTTCGTAATCAGTGTTGAAATGGCTTCTGGTAGAAATGTGTTCAGTGTTGAAATGGCTGTGCAGTAGATGGATGTAAATCAAGCAGGAGGAGAAATAACAACCGTTATTTTTTCCATTTACATGCCTATGATTAAAATAATTGTTTTCGTTGAGTAATAATAATGATATTATTTAAAAAAAAATATTGAGTAAAAAATATATAATCTACTACTATTATAAAATTGTTAAATGTCAGTTGTCTGTTTGTTTGTTTGTTTGTTCCAGCATCACTATAAAACTACTAGACCGATTTTGTTGAAAGGGTTTGTGACTAAAAACTTATGATTTGACTTAAAAACTGGTATGTATTTTACCTCGCTACGATGACGGGAACCGGTGATTTTTAATTATATTTTTCTACAACATTTTGCATACATTAAGGTGAATAAGGCACTCATATCCAGCTGTCATTCGCAGGCATGCGCTCTAGCGCGCGCCTCCATAGAGAAAATACGGCTGCTAAAGATATTGCATTAAAAACTTTTTGGTCGGGCCGAATTGTACAGAGTAGAAAAAAAAATCCTGTCGTATGTGGGTTGTGCCATCTTGGAAATGCAGTCTTTTGAGCCAACCGAAAATCAGAATCTTTCGACTTACAGACAAGGACCGGAAGCTACCTCTTAATTGCGATTTCTCTAATTTTTTGTATGAAAAGCAATAAAATTTAGAAGTACCTAAACGTTGTTATATTGTATCCATCTTAATATACGAATAAGCATAAAGTTATCTTGGTGTAACTAAAAAAATACTATTTTCAGTCTACAATTTTTAATTACCTTCTTCTTCAAGTATATTATCTTATCTTCTTAACTATTATAATCTTAACTATTATAAAATTGTTAAGGTCTGTTTGTTTGTTTGTTTGTTCCAGCATCACGCTAAAACTACTGGACCGATTTTGATGTTTTTTTTTTGTTTGAAAGCTGATGATCTGACTTAAAAACTGGTATGGGTTTTGAGAAAGAAAGAAAAAAAGGAAAAAAAGAAAAAAATTAATTCGTGGGTTGCGTACTCACCCGACAGATCGAAGCTTCTATGCATTTGCACGAGCGGATAGTAATGTACGATGGAGTGGAGTGGAGTGGAGTGGACAGGGGATGGGACTGGGGATGGGACTGGGGACGGGACAGGGGACGGGACTGGGGACGGGACAGTGGACGGGACAGGGAACGGAACATGGGACGGGAAATGGGACGGGACATGAGACGGGACATGGGACAGGATAGTGGGACGGCACATGGGACTGGACATAGGATGGGACATGGGACATGCGACGGGACGATAGTGATAGAGTGAGATAGTGGGACAGTGGGACAGTAGGACAGTGGGACAGTGGGGCAGTGGGGCAGTGGGGTAGTGGGGCAGCGGGGCAGCGGGACAGCGGGGCAGTGGGCCAGTGGGGTAGTGGGATAGTGGGGCAGTGGGGCAGCGGGGCAGTGTGGCAGCGGGGCAGCTGGGCAGTGGGGCAGTGGGTTACCGGGGCAGCGGGGCGGTCGGGCAGCGGGGCAGTGGGTTACCGGGGCAGCGGGGCAGTGGGTTACCGGGGCAGCGGGGCAGTGGGGCCGTGTGATATTGGGGCCGTGGGATATTGGAGCAGTGGGGCAGTGGGGTATCGGGGCAGCGGGATAGTGGGGCAGTGGGGCAGTGGGGCAGTCGGGCAGTGGGGTAGCGGAGCAGCGGGGCAGAAGGGCAGCGGGGCAGTGGGGCAGCGGGGTAGCGGGTCAGTGGGGCAGTGGGGTAGCGGGGCAGCGGGGCAGTGGGGTAGCGGGGCAGCGTGGCATTGGGGCAGTGGTATAGTGGGGCAGTGGGGTAGCGGGGCAGTGGGGCAGCGGGACCGTGGGGCAGCGGGGCAGTGGGGCAGTGGTGTAGCGGGGCAGAGGGGCAGTGGGGCAGCGGGGCAGCGGGGCAGTGGAGAAGCGGGGCAGCTGGGCAGCGAGGCAGTGGGGCAGCGGGACTGTGGGGCAGCGGGGCAGTGGGGCTGCGGGGCAGTGGGGCAGTGGGGCAGCGGGGCAGTGGGGTAGCGGGGCAGTGGGGCAGCGGGGCAGTGGGGCAGCGGGACAGCGGGACAGTGGGACAGTGGACTGGACTGGAATGGACTGGACTGACGTGGGTTAGCAGAATTTAACGCGAGCGGAGCCGCGGGTAAAAGCTAGTTATTTATAAAATGGTAGTTAAGCTTGCGTGTTTGTGAATTTACTTATGATAATAGATGCATGTACGCTACTCATGTATAAGAACAACTTCAATTACTTGCTTTCAAAGTTGTTTCCATTTTTATTTAGGTAGGTTAAAGTGTTCGTCACAGACTACTTATTAGTTACGTTAGGTTAAAACGTAGTGATTATATTATCTTTGCGTTTGGTTATGTAACTAAATTTGTACATTGACCCCTCGAAATAATTTTCGTTACCTATTTTTAGACATAAACACTCATAACTTATGTAGGACTTACTGTTAGTTTCGGTATTTTCGTTGTGTCCATTTGCCAGTCACAGTAAGGGTTCGTGTAGACGACTACAGCAACTAGAATCGACTATTCACAAGCGACTGTAAATAGGTCTATTTGAATAAAAACCAATTAGTATTAGAAATATTGTGTAGGTACTCATATTTTATCGAAAGATGCAGCCCTAACGTTATTGCGATTGCTGCGAGGTCACGAGGTCGCGCGCAGCTGCGGCGTAATAATAACTTTACGCTCGAACATTAAGATACATTTTCGCACGCAGCGGTCGGTGACGTGAAAGAGTAGGCTAGTAACGCAGTAGGTATGGAAGATTTTACAGGGAGTGCAATATCTGTTACGTAGTAACTTATAAGTAATCTGTGACAATGGCATAATTGACTGTACTCATCAAATTAAACAACTTTGAATATGGGAACCAAGCCTGAAATCGCGAAAAAAAAACCAGCTGCTCCCTCACAGTTACACACACACATCACACATGTCACATTTAGTCGATTTATGTGAACACGAATGTAGGAACAACCGATTTCAGGGGTTGGTCCCATAGTAAAAGTTGTTCAAATTGATGAGAACAGAAAACCCTAAAAGATCCCATAAATGATGTTATATCCCTTAAAGGGTTATTGGTGAATTAAAAATAACCCTATATGTGGAAAGAAAATTCGCTATAATAAACATTACCTTTACCTACATATCTATCGTATTTGTATTATGTTACGTTATTTATACACATATGCACCCCATTATTGTCCAACTGCTGGGCACGGGCCTCTTCTCCGAATGAGAAGGTTTCGTGTGGTTTCATGTAAGTATAAATAAAAGATCTCTCCAATATTAAAAAACAAATTCATTTAATTATGTTCGAACGAAGAGTCAAAATATATCGAATTGAAAAAACATAAAACAATTAATGTATTAACAACTTAACATGAAATAAATATTTGCTCATTTAAATATAATTAAAACTTCAAGTGGTAGGTAGGAGCAGTCCCAGTTCAATTTCTTTTCATTTGGCTCGTTATCGTTGAAGCCCTTTGTGATGGATGGGCATATGAAGGTTTATGTATTTGAACATAATTTGAAGTTCTATGAAGAATAGATGAAGGTCTCTGTATTTGTAATGAAGACAAATACGCGCTTTCCATTTTGGCTGGGCGGAGTGTAGGTTCTCTATGGCGACATTTAGGGTGAGTAATAAATGGATTGTCCATTGATCTTAAACGTAATCCTACATTTAATATCAACTTGCATCGTGCCTCAAATGTTCTTAAAGCTTTTAGGTACATTGACAAATTGACTTTATCCATGATAGGATTATGTGTCTTTAAATACAATCCAATATGAATCAAAGCAGACGTTTGAAAAGAGAGCCCTGGATATTTCGGTCTAAACACATTGACAGAGCAACACGCTTCTGTTAAAATGTTTCCTAAAGTTTGTTCTAAGTATCCGATGTTAGGCAACTTCTTTAAACAAAGCTGTGAAAACATTTTTGATTCTTTGAATACAGTTATATCTTTATATAAATGTGGTCTATCTAAAAACTTATGAAGACACACTTCACTACAGAATAAATATGATTTACCAGCGTAACACGCAGCAAATTCATTAGTCCCCATTAGGATTTTTTGTGCTGGTAAATTTTCAGCATAAGTAACAAGACATATTCCATTTTCATAAATATAGTCGATATTAACTATTTTGATTACAACGGGAATTTCTGGAATTTCTATTTCTCTAGGCGACAAGTAACAATGCGGGAACGTCATAACCAAATCTATATGCTCCTCGCAGATCCAATAAAAGTTGTTTTTATATTGAACAACGCCCTTTTTATCGCCCGGATGCCCCATATGTCTATATACATGCTTGTGGAAACATACTGGACAAAATTTTTTGTATTGTGTTTGTCGTTTTTCAAATTCTTCATTTGAAATCCACATGGCACGTACAATTCCCTTTTCGACATTAGATACGTAAAAATGTATTTTAGAAGTTAATTGCTTTAAATGACTATTAGCCTGCTGGAGAACATGCCATCTTGATTGGCTACCATCAAGAAGGCAAAGGTTTTGATAATCATCAGTGATCCATGACCTAATTTGGTATCGTTTTTCTTTCCAATTTTCATACTTGTATTCGATGAGACGGTATGAATATGGTGGCATATGTTTCAGAATATCATAGTAAATTTCTCTTTGAGAATTTTCTAGAATTTTAGATCTGTCAGTAGAAACATCAAATATTATATTTGGATATAGACCGTTTATTACTAAGGCTTTAGCTACGTAAGGTAATAAAGGAAAGCCATCGAAAACAAAACCGTATGTAACTGTACGATGATCAATAGCGAGAGTTTGAACAGCTTTCACTATATGGTCAGCATCAATTGTTTTTCCTTCTTTAAGATCCTTATTCAATAAGGAAGCTAGTTCTGTCCAATGCATGTTGTGTAATACATTGCGTACCGCTTTTCCTCTTGATATACATAATAATCCATTTTCTTTAGCCAATTTAGCAGCCAGTGTGCTCTTTCCGCATTTAGGTGATCCTATAACGCCAATTCGCAAAGGATACTCAAAATACGATTTTATAACATCGCTAGTGATGTATTTCAGTGGATTTGTTCTAAACTTAATGACATTATCTTTACTACTAATAAAATAAATATATGATCTATGGATAACGGGAAAAATTGTACCTTTACTTCTGCTTATTTTGTAGGAATTTATAATAGTCAGTGGATCTTCAAAGAGGTACACTGGACACAGGCGATAAAATTTGCTAAAAAAAAAGAATCCTCTCAAAAGTAACATTTCGGCAATATCTGGAGTAACAATAAATGTTTGCTCAAAAAACGATTCACATCTATTTTTCAAGATCGATAATTTAGATAAAGTATATCTAGTAATTTTGTGTATGGATTTTGTACCATCAACTGTCACAGTCTTAATTTTTTGTTCTATTAACAAATCCCTTAATGATCGGAGGTTCTCATCATTGATCTCGAATATACCTTCTATTCTAGCTTCTATTCTTTCACGTGCTTCATCTGATTTTTC
The DNA here is from genome assembly GCA_949699075.1 of Asteroscopus sphinx. NCBI lineage: Eukaryota > Metazoa > Arthropoda > Insecta > Lepidoptera > Noctuidae > Asteroscopus > Asteroscopus sphinx. The sequence continues at coordinate 12,229,114 of OX453005.1, forward strand.
CCATACATTCAAATCTTTTGGTTCCGGATATTCTTGCACCATCTCATTATAAGTATTAAACAAGATAGGATCAACATTTGCAGATCCTGCTGGATGCGCATCCATTATTACGCTCTCAGCAGAATGACTTTTTACTGGTGCTGTTTGAGAGAACAACATGTTCTCTAAAACTTCTTCCATTATAAGTTTAACTACAATTTTCTTCGTTATATTGTGCATCCATAGTTTACGTTCATTATTTAATTTAATTTTCGCTGCTTTTTTGGCCTCATCTTGTTGGGACTTCCACGACTTAAACATCATGGGAGCTAGTCGATTAACACTATTTTCTGAAGTATTTTGCATTTCTATCACCATGTCGGGTATAGCATAACATGCCAACATATCATCAACATCAGTGGGTAGTGTCGGATAACCATCTAAAACAAAGCCCGTTGACACGAAAGGATCGAACCAGATTTTCGTAATCAGTTTTTGTATAAGTATCGATAAAATAGGCGCTCCACGTTCAAAGTGGTTATTTACCATTCGTCTTATTTCTACTTCATTCGCTAAGATATCAGAAGGTAAGTTTGCGTTTTCCTCATTCATTTGAAATTCTACTACAGCTTCTTCGTCTAAAGGATCGTCAACAAACATGTTTTCGTGTTTACGTCCAACGCTTTTAAAATGCCTTGGCATCATGTAATAGTTGATCATGTCTGCGAAATCGATGTGTAATAATCCGAGCTCTTTTGCTAATTGCTTAGATAAAGTTGATGCTCCACTACCGATGCAACCTGTTACACAAATTTTTAGTTTTGGTAACTTCTTATAAGGTTTATTATAAAATTGATATTTGGTTATGTTTTTTCGAAATAATTCTAAAAATTCTTCTTTGCAAAAGTAGTGCATTTTGTTGGCGTGTTTTAAGGAAAACTCTGGTTTCCCCTCCCACAAAATATTATAATTATAATAAGCAATTGGACAGTAAATATTAGTTTCGCAAAGAAATTGAGGATCATTGTAGGTCAGAAGATCTTTTGGAGCTGTCTCGTCTTCATCTTCACCAGGAACTTCTGCTTCTTCATCTTCATTAATCTCACCAATAGAACAATAGCTCTGGCGAAGTTTAAGTAACATTTCTTCAATTATATTCACGTATGTTTTATTTTCAAGTTCTATTTCAATATAAGATTTAGATTTCTCCTCTAATTTGAGTTTTACATTGTCCCAGTCTTCACGGAATTTTTCAACTGCTTCAGTAAAAGATGTGATAAATTGGGTTTGAAGATTTGTTTGTGAAGGTTTTGGGTCTTGTCTGGTTATAAATAAAAAATCAAGAGAATCATTTATCAAACCAATAACAATAATTTGCATATCGAAATCTTGCAAGTTATCAGAGTCCAGCTTCTCAGTCTGTAGTTTGGTTTCAATGAGTGGATCTTTCGCTACTAAAATTGTTTGGTCGTAATGTTTAGTATACTTTTCACAATTAGTGTAATATTTTAACAGTTCTCGATCGATTTCTCGATTTTCTATTAAAGCTATAGTATAATCTGGAAATAACTTAGGATCGCTAATATAACCCCAATATTCCGGATCTGGCGGGAAACCATCTATGATGTACTTTCCATACAAATGTTCAAAATGAGTTTCTTCTTCAGTTTTAGTATCGATTGAAGTGATAAATTTAACCATTGCTGTCATTACTTCTTCAATGGTTGGTTCGAATTCCTTCTGCAAATCATTCGCTACAATATATTTGGATATAGCTATTGTAACGTCTTCATCACCCATAACAGGTATTAAAGGCTTGTTTCTTACGGTAGTTAGTTCGATTGGTGCATAATGTGAAACATCTCGGTTAGCAAGAGCCGTTTTGCACTCGTCTACGCTGTCTAATATGGGAAGAAAAGAAAGCTGCCCCCTGAGAGCGTTAAACTTGGTTAGAAATTCTGGGTCTACAACTTCCTTTGCTTTTTCAACAGCTTTTTCTTCTTCCACTTTTAGTTCTTCGTCCTCTCTTTTCATTCTCTCTTCTCTTTCATTCTCCTGCGATTCTTCCTCTTGCATTTTTTTATGAATACGTTCAGCTTTTTTTTCATTGTATTCTATACTTTCTAAAAGTAAAGGCAGATATTTGTTTAATAGTTGCAGAACAGAATTACACCATTTGTTTAATTTAGTAACTCTGTCCAATTCTATCTTCTGCCATTCTAGAAACCGAGCGTCTTCTATAGTGGCTATTATTTCTGACAAAATGGTTTTAGCAAATGTGTCATACTTTTTGCCTTTTTCAGTTTCCAAAAATGTCTGGAACGTTGTTATAGGAGTATCAAAAATCCACGATAAACATTGGGAAACCATAGATTTTCCGGAACTTTTCGTTCCTGTTACTATAACTCTGCAAGTTGGTTCTAAATATTTCAATTTTAAGAAAGGACGTGGGTTTCTGCAGAACGAAATAAAGTTATTAAGAGAAGACATTAGATATACGTGTTTGAAGTACATAACACCATATTTCGGGATCCCTGCTACTGATCGTCTCAGTTTAAGTTCAACAGGACACCTATTAAACCAGGGTGACGCATAATATTTGAAATTAACAACACCGCTTCGAATAACTTTTAAATCTCCTACAATTGCCCAAAATTCTTGCATATCTTCTGGGGGCTCTGCCAAATCTAACGGTTCTGGTATGATAACCGGCTGAATAGGCAATAAAATTAGCCTTTCTATTACATGATGCACCATTTGTGGCACTCTAGTCCGACCATCTATTTCAATAACCATTTTTGGATCGAAATCTTTCATTTTTTTTTGCATAAAAGGAAATATGTAACTTTTATAGTTGCAAATTTGTTCTATAGCTCGGTCTTCAAAATATATAGGTGGTTTGCAATTATATTTAGGATGGAAAACACGAGAATTATGAGGGTTTTCATAGTCGCTAAAATTATACTTAGAAGGCCAACTTAAATCTGGTACAAAATTCGAAACAACGGCATCAATGTTATTTTGGCCCGTCTTATAGTTAAAATATCTGCGACTTCTCATTTTTAACAAGTCCAAGTCAGGACAAGTCATATGAATTATAATATCCGGCGGTAGACATAAACTGAATATTTCATGAAGTTGATTTTGTATAGCTTGTTTTGTTTTAAAATAAGCTTTTTTGTGGATAATAACATTAGAACAAAAATCTAACACAAATTTTGGTAATTCGGCAGGTTTATTTTCTTCTTCTTCAACCCCTTCTTCTGCCTGTTGATCCTCTACAAGTATTTCTTCTTCTTCTTCTTCTTCTTGATGTTCTTCTGGTATAAACAATTCACTGCTTGTAGGCGAGTGAGTCGCTTCTGATGGTTTCTTAGGCTTCTTTTTTTTTAAATTACAAATTGTGTCAAATAACATTTCATCTATCTCTAGGAAAGCTTCTTCACTGTGTAATGCATTGATCAAATAAATTGGATTTCTGTTACATGTTACTAAAGGTAGATCTGATATAACGTATCCTCTGTGTTGAACAGCTAAAGAGTTTAATTTAATTTTCAACATGGTTAGGATCATATCAAAGGAACACACTTTATTGTGTCTCATGTTAAAATCCAAAGTTCTTCCTGTTGGGCTATCTTGTAATATTTCATCAAGTAATATAGTTATAGGGCACAAATGAATACAGTTCAGCTTTTTGGATAGTGCTTCACCAAGAGTAAATGCTCCAGCACCCGCTTTACCATAGATTAAGTAGCATGTTGGCTTAGTGTTCAGGTGTATTTCTTGAGCATCGATGTCTGTCCAAATATCACAGAACTTAGAATCCTCAGGTATTGGAGCTCCTGTGTTATCCAAACCGAGTATTGCAGCAGCTAAAAGCGGGGACTTGTGTTCATTTTGTTTTATTTGTTCATTGATGTAATCAGTGTTTCCAGTATACACTACACCCTTATTAATTTTAATATTCTTCACATCATATTTGTCTATTACGTCCAAATTACTTTTATAAATCTCTAATTCTATCATATTACCTAAAAGTTATGTATCTTCAAGAATAATAGAAAATCTAAGAAATTCTGTGTTAAATGTCAGTTTGACAAATGTTATTTATTCACATTGAGATTCATATGGATCAAAGAGAATTTAAGCACATCTTTAAATTTACATCTATATGGCCATGATTTTTAGCAGGTTATAAAATATACACAGGTTGGCCGATAAAATGATGTCCAAAGAAAAAATCTAGACTTCTTATGTCGTGCCCACAGAAATATAAATACGGTAATAGAAATGGTATCTACTGTCTTTTACTACCCGAAAACATGTCGCTGGTTTTCTGCTACCAACACATAAATACGCAATTACGCCCATGTTTCTAGCATTCAATGCAAAATAAATTAAGCTTAAAAACAATTTTGCTGTTAGATATACTGCAAAATACAATTTTATTGACTCTGCGTCCAAAACAGCACTGATGATCAAGCAAATAATTCGCTTACTGGTGTCCTATGAGACACTTGTACGCGGCGACAAGTACACGCACCTTTACCACGTCTATTACCATATATTATTTTGATTTCTATGGTCGTGTCGTGCCCCATCCGAAATGACCGAAAGTATGTTCCGCGATTATTTCCAGTTATCGAGAAAGGACATCATTCAAATTGGGCCTTTTCTGAAAGTGCCAGAAAAAAATAATGGTATAAATCGTTAGAACTGGTCATTTGGAGCAATAGTTATTATGGCACCAAAGCTGTAGGGTGATTCTGTAACCTGCTACAAGGGTTCGAAAAACAGATAATTTCATATGAGAGCTTGTCATTTTAAGCAACAATAGGTCATTTTGAGCGATTTTTATTATTGCACAAAGATCATTCTGTAACCTAATATAAGGCTTTGAAAAATGTAATTTTTTACAAAAGCTCCTCATTTATAACTCCACCCCGAGTGAGAGTGAGCGAGACAAAGACATTCAAAAATCTGTGTGGTGATTCTCTGTTCTGTTGTAAGGTTTGAAAAATAGAGATTTTCATACGAGAGCTCACCGTTTTGAGCAACAATTGGCCATTTGGAGCAATTTTTATTATGGCACAAAAGCTGTGGGTCATTCTGTGACATTTTCATACAAGAGCTTGTCATTTTGACCAATTGTTATTAAGGCACAAATAACGCATAAACACAAGCTCAAGTGCACAATAAGCTACGTGTGGACTATATCTGCCGCTTTCTCTGCTCGTTTCACCCCATTGTGAGAGTGAGCGAGACAGAAAAAAAGATAAAATAAATAATAATAATAAGGAATTGAATTGAGAATTATAAAAAAATGGGAGTTTACCTATTTCGTATTATTGACATCTATCTGTCGAAGTCCGATCGTAGAATTGGGCAGATCATGACATGATGTGTCTGTTTGTGTCTTTTAGAAACGAAGCTATTTGATGAATTAGCCAGCTAATACACACCATTTCGTAAAATGCAAAACGTTTGATGATTTGCACACGGCGGATATGATATTATTTATGGTAGGTGAAACGAGCTATAGGTCCATCTGATGAGCAACCTTTGTCTATGATAACTATAATACCGCCTCGACTGTTGCCTAAACGGTATTGCAAGTCACATTCGCCAAACTAAGACGTGAAGATGGAAAGTGGAAATGGGATTGTAATAATGTATCCGTCTTAGGATAATCGAAAAAATGGAATTTTTCGAAAATCCTAGGACGATTACAAAGGGCCGGATAATTGAAATGGCGGACCTGATATGAACGTTATGCACTGACTGGATGCGTTGATTGGCTTACGGCTACATTCCTTCGTCTTTCGAGCCGTGTTCTGACCAAGTAGAATTAAAATGTTATAAATCGACTCTTAGATTAGCCAATCAGCGTTCAAGTTTCCAATCGTCTTAACCAAACTGGGATTTTTGCAATGATCCTGATAATAGCTCGTGTGATGACTAAAATCTTTTTGAGATTCCAATTATCCAGATTTTTGCAATCATCCTAGGATTTTCACAAAGATTCGATCTATCTGATTATCCTACGACATATCTAAAGTACATCAAATCAAAGGCAATAACAGAGTCTAGTGAGCGAGCGCAGCGACCGAAAACTAACCTATCTGAGTCAGGGTGACTCAATTTTCGAGTTCTTTTCGCTCACTCTAGCATCCCGGATTCCCTCAGTTTTTCCTTACTAATACTTTGGTAACCCTACGTGATCGATATGGCTGATACCCAAACATGGCTGGGCAAATCTTCAATCGTTTTGCATTTTATGTTATCGTGGGTCAATTCATAAAAAAGCCCCGTTTTATGAAATTCTCAGGCACATCATGATCTGCTACATTCTTTGATCGGACTTCGCCAGATAGATATCAATAAAACGCAAGCAGGTAGCCATCCGATGTAACTAAACTCGCATGGATAACTAATAAAAGAAATCTAAACTCACATCCAGTGATATTTTTGAATGTCTTTGTTCCGCTCACTGGCTCGTAGTGATGCAACGACTGCGCGGATTGTACGATCTGCAAGGTTAAGCTGCATTTGCCGCGGTCAGTCTGTGGATGGGTGACCGTTTCGTTACACATCGAGACCCCTCCGTGCCTCGGAGAGCACGTTAAGCTGTCGGTCCCGGTTGTCATACGAATATCTATGGCAGTCGTTACGGGTAGTCAGAAGCCTGAAAGTCTGACAACTGGTCTAACCTCCGAATGTCGGTATTACCCAGTAACTGGGTTGCGGGGGTCTGATGGCAGTCGCTCCGTGTAAAATACTGATGTTCAGCTGCATCTGGATAGACTGGAAGCCGACCCCAATATAATTGGTAAAAGGCTCGGAGGATGATTTGTTCCGCTCACTCTCACACTTTGGTGGAGCAAGCGCTTGCGTTTATGCGTTGTTTGTGTCTTAATAACAATAGCTAAATATGACAAGCTCTTGTTGAAAATGTTACAGAATGACCCACAGCTTTTGTGCCACAATAAAAAATGCTCAAAATGACCAATTGTTGCTCAAAATGATGAAATCTCGTATGAAAATCTCTATTTTTCGAACCCGTATAGCAGGTTACAGAATGACCCTACAGCTTTAGTACCATAATAACAACTGCTCAAAATTACTAGTTCTAACAATTTACAACATTATTTTTTTCTGACTTTGAGAAAAGGCCCAAAAATGTATGAACGCTGAATATTCTCCTTTACGTTTTTCTAAATGTACTCCCATAGAAGTTCTACTAAGTAGGTGCATTTTCTTTGCCGATTTGCAAGAAAAAGTGTCCATGAAGTACTTGTTTTTTTTGTTATGTTGTTGTGTTTTTTTGTATGTTTGGAAAGATTTTTCGCAGAAGATCGAGCTCCTAATTTAAATCCAGCATTGCTCGAAAGGAAGAGGATTTAATTCCGTGAAGATTAACTCAAGACATAAATTGTGAAAAAAAAAAACTTAAAATTTATTCAAATAACAACTGTTAAAATATAATTACTAGTTCTGCACACGTAATTAGGTTAATAAATGTTATTTAGTGTGTGAAATTGTTAACATTATGTCTTTTGATAATTATTATTGACGAATTGCATGCCAAGACTGTTTACTAAATAAGACAAGAAAAAACAGGGATTACAGTATGCAGTTGCGGTTGTAAAAACCACGTGGCTAGAAAGCGCAGTGCAGGCTCAGTCCAAGATTTTAAATTGAAATTTCTTTATTTATTTTCATCATTTTTCATCATTTCAGCCGAAAGATGTCCACTGCTGGACACAGGCCTCCCCCAAGCATATATTGGGGGGGGAGGGGGATATGCCATAATCGCCACGCTTGGCAGGCGGGTTGGCGATCGCAGTTGGTTGGTTAAATACTCAGAGAATGCTGCTGCCCATCCTCTGGTGAATCCCTTTGTCGGCTTTTACGACACCCATGAGAAGATATAGGGTGGTGCAATTATTTACGACCGGCACCGCACCACACAGAACAAACGGTTATTTATTTTGCTTAATTGTAATATAATAAAAATAATAGGTTCAGATACTTATTTTCATTAGGATCAATAGTGCAGAAGGGGAAGTTTTCAGCTGCTGCTTGGCTTTTCGTCAGCACATTAAAAAAAGTTGACTTCCCAACATTGGGGACACCAACAATACCAACTTTGAGATTTGTGCCCACTCTGCCAATTAATGGCTTTTTTTCAGGCTCTTCAACTTTCTTTGGAGGCATCCTGAAACATCAAAACAGACAATGTCAAAATAGATATCAAATATCATATCAATGTCAATATAAAAATAGATACCACACATCTCTGGAGTAAAAACCCAGCCAAGTGTGAGTTGGACTCACTCTAAGGGATCACAACACATGTTAATTTACCTTATTTTTATTATTAGTAGTTTAACTATAGAGCAGCCTTTCCCAAAGTGGGCGATAACGCCCCCTTGTGGGTGCTGCAGGCCTAAAGGGGGACGGTAAGAGACCCAGAAAAAAATTGTGTAAAGGCTTAGGGGGCGATTTGTAATTTCATCTAGCTAGGAGGACTCTTAGACACCAACTGAATTCTCGACTTTCGACTACAACTTGTGAACATCAACTAATATTCATTAAGAGATTGCTCAAACTTGGTTCGATATTTCTCTCCGCATCCTGTTTTATTGAATAAATAAAATTAAAATCATGTCAATCGGTCGCTCCGTTTCTAAATGAAAGCATCAGGTTCTTACTTCACATTCGTTTTTATATAAGAAATAATTATGTTTGTTTTATTTTGAATAAAAGATACTCTGTCTGAATACTATAAAGTTGCATTTCAATAATCATTCTCATTGGGAGGTGTAACGCGTAAGAGTTAACTTGAGACCTGAGCGCCGTTGTGTACTACCTACTGCGCTTAGGTCTCAAGTTAACTCTTGCGGGTTATAGTAAAAGTCTTGTTTAGAATGAATGTTTAATCTCTGCTAATATAGCTCACAATAATTTATTTATTTATTTTGAAGTTATAGTGTTTTTTAAGTAGGTGAAAAAATGGGGGTGCTACAAAATAATTTATTCTCAAAGTGGACAGTAGACAAAATAAGCTTGGGAACCACTGCTATAGAGTATGAATTACAATCAGACCAAGTTTGACGCTCGATGTTTTACCGTTTATATGGTAGAACAGTAACAAAAAGCAATAACAAAGCATTTTTGAAATTTTTGAAACAATGCGTTTTTTTGAGCTTTGGTTATTTTTTGTATTTGCCATATTAACACCCAACACAGCCTGGACATGGGCCTCTTCCAAGCTGGGGGGGGGGGGGGGACTGGATGCGGAAGGCAGAGGACCGAGTGTTGTGGCGCAACTTGAGAGAGACCTATATTAACACATATTCTGTGAAAATTTCAACTGGCTACTAATTATGGTTAAAAAGATGCAACCCTATGACAGACAGACTGATAGTATAGGCATAGTAATAGGGTCCCGTAATAGGCACCCTTTGGGTACAGAACCCTAAAAAGCTATGATAATAGACTTGAGTATCTATGATATCATGTAGATGATACAAGTAGGCTAACATCTGGTCAGTGTCGCCTTATCTCTATCTTTATGAGTTGGTGGTTACATATTGTGGGTTTACTTACACACAAAATACATGCCAAGTGTAGATTTGTAGAAAATGTACCGCTATACCATACCATCGTGGGTTTACAGGTAAAATTCACTAATTGGCATAAGTCTATTTTTTTCATTAACAGTACCTAATAAATAAATTATTACTTATTAGCAAAAAAACTAAAAAGTGATTTTGCCAAAAATTTCACAAACCGAATTTTACCAATAAACCCAATATATTTTTTTACTTAAAAAAATACAGAATGGTTTTGTTTGAACTCTACAGCCTTGTTTTTAAGGTTTTAACAGCTGGGTTATACAGGTATCTGACACACAAAATGCCTATAATTATTAAGTATATAATAAAATACATAAGTAGTTTAAATAAAAAGTAGAATTACATTCATGCTATTAATATAAATAATTAAATACTCTGTAAAAAGATAACCTCTATGAAACTAATTTAGGTAAGTACTTTATTACCTGATTATTTAGTTTATTGGTTTAAGGTAGCTAAGATCACACTTATAAGACAACTACACCAACTTTTATAGTCAGAAATTGTATTATAACTCAATTCTAGGTACAGAAAAATAGTAAAACTAACGTGCAAGGTGTAAGAAATTCTGATTCTGTTTTTTTTTTTTTTTAATTTTTGTGGCCTGGTTGCTAAGACCTTTAAGCCAAGTCTTTTTTATTGGACACAACATTTTAACACAATATGAATAGAATATATACACTATTTGTTAAATTTTTTGGATAGTACTTTTAACATATTTGTAAAGTGGTTTAAAACAGTTCAAATCTTTTAATAAATGTTTAAGCGACGGCGGGCGGGAAGAACTAATTTCACTTAAGTTTTCTAGCACATCACTAAGATCACTGGCTAAAATTAGTCTGTCAATCAGAAATTTCTGACATCTGAAGAATATATGTTCCATGTCTCCGTCATTTTCTTCACAATATGGACAAGTACTGGTTTGAATTATGCCAAGTCTTGCAAGGTGTGATGGCATAGTGTTGTGGCCAAAACGCAGTCTATTAATGGTGGTAATAAAGTCACGGCTGGCATCTTTAAGTCGATCGTACCAAGGTCTAACAGGTAGTAAGCTTTCTTGGATGTTTCCATACCATCTTCCTTTTGTCTCCTGATCTTTCTTCCACATCTCTATCCACAGATTCTTAATATTTTCATTTATAGAATACAGATAATCAGTCATAGGCACATATACCAGGCCCCTCAGAAAGTATTGCGAAAAAAAGTTTTTATATATGGGAGACTGGCCAGTTATAATGTTTTTCGAAAATATGATTATTTATAAGTATAAATAAGTAAGTTCCAATTTCAAAATTTCCCTCCACTTTTTTTGCGAGTTAATTCAAAGTATTGTGTCTCACTGAAATATGGATCTGCGCCGGGAACATTTTAGAGCTATGATTTTATACGATTTCAAGTGTCGCCTGAAACCGGATGAATCGTACGATAGACTTCAAATGGCATTCATGGATGAAGGCCCTTCCAAGGCAACCGTGTATCGTTGGTATAACGAATTCAAGCGCGGTCGACCAACTTTGGGGGATGACGAAAGAAGCGGTCGCCCTTTGACGGCTGTTACCGAAGAAAACGTGCTAGCAGTGAAAAATTTAATCCAAGACAATAGGCGAATTACATATCAGGAGATTCAACACATATTGAAGATTGGATCGGGAAGCGTTCACGAGATTCTACACAGCCATCTTCGCGTGAGGAGGATAGTATCACGCTGGGTGCCGCACAACCTCACCGATGCTCAGAAGCAGGCCCGGGTGGAATGGTGCCGTGATATGCTTAACAAATTTGAAGCAGGCTCGTCTCGGCGTGTTTACGACATCGTTACAGGTGATGAGTCCTGGATTTATCAATACGACCCAGAAACCAAGCGCCAGTCGACTGTTTGGGTGTTTCAAAATGAGCCAACGCCTACCAAAGTGAAGCGATCTAGAAGCGGGGGTAAGATTTTGATCGCTAGCTTTTTTAATTTGACTGGCCACTTGGTATCAATTCCCTTACGGGATCAAAGAAGCATTAATGCCGAATGGTATACTACCAAATGTTTGCCAGAAGTTTTCTCTGTTATAAGCAACAAGCGACCAAACACAGGGCTCCGCGGGCTACTGCTCCACCACGACAATGCACCTGCGCACACCGCACTCAAAACGAGGGACTTCCTGGACAGCACGCCAGTCAAACTCCTGGGTCACCCTCCTTACAGCCCTGATCTAGCACCGTGTGACTTCTTTTTATTCCCAAAAATAAAAAATCAGCTCAAAGGGATACAATTTTCGTCGCCGGAAGATGCGCTGGCTGCGTTCGAGCAGGCTGTAAACGAGGTGTCTGCGGCGGACTGGAAAAAGTGTTTTGAAAACTGGTTTAGGCGCATGAATCTTTGTATAGAGGCTGGTGGAAAGTACTTTGAAAAGATTTGATAAAAATATATGTACGTATAGAACAATTTTTTTTAGTTTCGCAAAACTTTCTGAGTGTCCCACGTATAGTATTTCTAACGTCAAGAGCATTAATACCCTCAAATGCAGCTTTATCAGCAACTTCATTACCAGCAATGCCTCTGTGAGATGGCACCCACATAAAAGAAATTTCAATGCCTCTGAGCGAATGTCGATAAATTAGTTCTTTTATAATGTACAAAATGAAATTAGTTTTAAAATGAATTTTGAGGTTAGATAAACCTTTAATTAAGCTTAAAGAGTCTGTGACAATCAAAAAGTATTTACAATTATTTACATTTTCAATTCGCTTCAAAGCTTGAAAAACTGCATAAGCCTCTGCAGTGAATATTGAGCACACATCCTGCAGAACAAAACTCTGAGTAAACTTGATCTGTGAATCATACACGGCACAGCGGACATAACCATCTCCTTTACTACCATCAGTATATAATGTATAGTATACATTATTTTCTGAAAGAAAGCTTAGCATGTCAAAATTATTTAAGAACAAAAAAAAAGAAAACAATAAGAAGAATAAAAACAATTATTATTATTTTTTAAGAACAATTATTTATTTGCAACTGTACTATGAATTACTTTAATGGGATGTATAATGCTTTGATATGAAAAAGTATAACAGGGCCAAAGGCACTGCTTCCTTATCTTAAAACAACTTTTCTCAATTTCCAGGAAAATATTGAGCAGCATTGGAGAGTGACCAATTAAGAGAGAATTACCAGTTGCTAAAGGTCCAGAAGTACTGATTCTATGAGGTATAATTTTGTTGATAATTTGTGTGTTATTAGAGTATAGCAATTTCAAACAATATCTCTCTGTAAGAAGGAGGCGTCTCAAAATCAGAGGCATAATTTTAGTTTCAACTTCCATGGCCCTAATGGGAGTTGAGCACATAGCACCAGAAATTCTTCTCAGAGCTCTATTCTGCAAAATGTCTAATTTATGGACATGAGGACTGTTTATATAAGCTATAGCACTATAGTCAAAATGGCTCCTTACTATTGCTTTATATAAAATAGCTAATATTTTGGGGTCTGCTCCCCAGGAAACTCCAGCAAGGCATTTAATTATATTTAATCCTTTTAAAGCATTTTGTGAAATATACCTAATATGCTTTTCAAAAGTAATTTTTTGATCAATGATAACTCCCAAAAATTTCTTTGAATAAACTCTATTAATTAATTCTACACCATATAATATATCACAGTTTGGGTTATTGTTACCAAAAATCATAAAACTACTTTTAGATGCATTAATTTTGAGATGTAATTCGCCATTATAATAGTTAAATAATTCATTTAAAGCACTATTAACATTATCAATGGCTATTTGCAAATTATGGTTACTACTATATAAAACGATGTCATCAGCGAATTGCAAAATACTTACATTACTTGTATCTACATATTTACATATTTCACATGTGTACAAATTGTACAATAAAGGTGACAATGTAGCGCCTTGCATGGTGCCTTTAGATGCTGTTTTTGGTCCATGTAATATATTATTATGCTTAACATAAACAGTTCTGTTATTCAAAAACTGATAAATCCATTTACTTAAATGACCAGGGATACTTATATCGGACAAAATTTTTACCAGAATTCCAGGATCAACATTGTCAAAAGCACCTTCTACATCTAAAAATACACAGACAGTGTGTGAAAATAAATTATTTGCTCTTTTCAGGTCTGAGATCAAAGACACAAAGCTGTCAACGCAACTACGCCCACGACGAAACCCATACTGCACATGAGGAATTATACCATTCGCCTCCACATACCAATCCAACCGAGCCTTAACCATATTTTCAAATATTTTGCCGAGACATGATGATAGAGATATTGGCCTATAAGAATTTGCATTATCTGGTGATTTATCAGGTTTGAGTATAGGAATGATACACTGTGTTTTCCAAGAGTCTGGTATCAACTTTTTATTCCAAAGAGAATTGAGAATTTTTAAAAAATCTTTTTGAACAGACTCATGCAAATTTTTAATCACAATATATGGAAAATCATCTAGGCCGGGGCTTGTGTTACGTCTAGATTGTAAACTTAATATAAATTCCACCCATGTAAAAGATTCCAGTAAAAATTTTGAGTTCTGATTGTTGTTGTTCATTTCAAAATAAGTGTTTAAATTATGAGTTTCTATCAAGTTCCTATTGTCTGAAAGTTTGTCTAAAAATAAAGGAATGAACTCATCATTGTATGATCTATTTACAGTTTTAATTCCATTAAATCTTTTAATAAAATTCCAAATTTTACTGATGGGAGTAGTCCTGTTAAAAGTATGACAAACATTGTTCCAGCCAATTTTTTTTTGTTCATAAATTGTCCTTTTCTTTAAGGCATCTAGTCTTTTATAATTAATGTAGTTATCAACATTAGGGTCAGTTCTGTACAGTTTAAGGGCGTTATATGATGCAACTACAGCCTGCTCACAAACTTCATTCCACCAAGGTGATGGAGGCCTACTTTTGAAATTATTATGTTTAGTAAACTTCGGAATTACCATCAACTTCAGGGCAGCAAGACGATTACAGAATTCTAAATATGAAGACATAGGATCTTCCTCATCTATCGTCATGTCTCCAAATACTATTTCTGATAATTCACGATATTTATTCCAATCAGCTTTACCATACAAAAACTTATCGATCGGAGGATTAACTTGATATTTATCAACAGCCAAAGATATTTCAGTTATTGTGGGGTAATGGTAACTTCCCATAGCATCGTCATGTACAGACCACTCGCAAAATGGTGCAATACACGGACTAATGAAGCTGACATCAATAGCAGATGGATTACGTCTGGGATTATTAATCGTAGTAAAACTGCCATCATTCAAAATGCACAATTCAGCGTCATCTATAACATCATATAAATCCTGACCTCGACCCTTGGTTGACAAACAGCCAAATGCAATGTGATGAGCGTTGAAATCGCCACTCATAAAAATTGGTTTAGGAAGATCTCTTAATATATTACGCAGCCTATTCATTCTGATGTGCCCGCTATTAGGAGGGCAATATACACAAAGTATTGAAAGACTACCTTTTTCAGTGGATAATGATATAGCAACTGTTTGAATATCTTCATAGAATCTAGTATTTAAAAATGTATACTTAAAATATGCCTTAATCAATATTGCTACTCCATTATGAACATTCTTTGAATTTCTATTGTAAATATTATATCCAGGTATTTTAAAGTTACTATTGTCTTTAAACCAAGTTTCATTTAGCAAACAAACATCAATATTTTGTTCTTGCAAGAACTTAATAAGTAGGGGCTTTTTACTATTAGCACTTTGAATGTTAAACTGCGCAATACGTAATCGAGATGTTCTAGGAGGATTTAAATCCATTATTTGGATAGATTTTTGAGTAACATATCTTTAATTGTTAGTGTAGTGATGGGTGTAGAGTCACCCTTATTACCCAATTCCACCAATGTCTGTACCAGGGCCATTAGTACATCATTGTTGGACATTATTTGAGACTTGATGTCTACTACAGGTAAGACATCATTGCTGGCGGCCTGGAAAACAGGCTTGCTATGTACAGATTTATTTACATTACTATTTACAGTTTTATAAACAGGTTTAATATTTACAGATTTATTTACATTTTGCAGTGGGTGTTTTGGTAACGGCAGTGGAGGAAATTCTGTATTTTGAGATATCTTAGTCAAGGAAACACTTGCATAAGTAATTTTAGATTTCTTTTCAGTAATTTTTTTAATCTTTATTGGACATATTTTTGCAATTGCTAGATGAGGACCGCTACAATTGATGCAGCAGATCTCGTTTGGTTTATCACAATCTTTATACAAGTGCTCCCCTGAGCAGATCGAACATCGTTGCTTGCCATTACAAATTTTAGCCGAATGGTTAAATTTAAAGCATTTGAAGCATTGCTGCAATGGTGGAATGTATTCAAAGACTCTGTACGCAAAAAGGTCATATTGCACATTATCGGGTAATACATTTGATAGAAAAGTAATGCTAACTGTTTGGAGTGGTATACGCTCTTGACCCACTTTTTTAGTGAATCTTCTGATTGCAATGATCTCATAAATAGAAGATAGCTTTGTGTAGAGTTCCTTGTTGGAAATGTTACCTGGTACAAATCTAATTATACCTGTTTTTTCTATTTGTGCCGCAGGAATATATGCTTTTATTTCATATTTCTCCATAAAAGTTGAATTGTTTATAAAATTATTTGCCGTATTATATTGCTTGAATGTAACTGCAATTTTATTAGCATTTACACGCTGAATTGCCACCACACCCTTTACTTCGTTATTGAAAATGTGATTTAAATAAATGGGACTTTTGTTGCCCAATCTGTCTTTTGCATTTTTATTTTCGACGTATACTTTAAATTCGGTGTTGGAGGAATTCTCCGGGTAGAGTCTTTTATAGTTCGGTTTTAAATATGGTAAGTACATGGAATCACTCTCACCGCCGCCGCTACCAGAGTCCATACAGCTGGAGGTGCCTCCGTCCTCAGGCCGAGGACGTTTGTTCGAGATGGGCGGTTTATCACCGCCCCCCTCATTACCATCCATTTTTTAAAGAAAACTTATGCTACTGGTGTAGTTTTAATGTACTCAATTGAAGAAAAATAGGGAAAAAAACTTTTAAAGAAAATTTGAAAACCGCGCTTTATCAAGTTCCCGCCCAAAAAACTTCTGATTCTGTCAGGTCCATCCAAGGTTGCCAGTTGCCAGACGCATTGAATTGAAGTGAATTATCGTATCGTACTAAAGTTCAAAAATTATCGTACCAGACGAAAAATTATCGTACAAGTATGAAATACTTCGTTTTTTCCGGGTAGTCAGATGAGTACAGTCGACCGCACGTTGGTGGTAACACTTGAATTTTGAAAAGCACGCTTTGTACTTACGAAATAAAGATGCTGTAAATGTCAAACTGTTACCACTGACGTGCAGTTGACTGTACAAGTCTAATATGGTACTGACTTTTTTAAATTATGCAATTATAGCCTATGTCCGCGGCTTCACCCGCGTTTATTTCGCTTTATAACATAAAATGTTATCGCTTAACATTCGGAAACTATTTCTTCCCGGGATAAAAAGTAGCCTATCGCTAATCTGGATTATGGTCTATCTGTATGCCAAATTTCATATAGTTCCCTTAACCGGTTTCAGTGGGATTAAAGGATAAACAAACCAACATCCATACTTTCACATTTAAAATATTAGTAGAATTATGGCATTAGGTGGAAGATTATCGTACACAGTGTTGAGCCAATATGATGTTCCTGCTCAATCGGATGTTCCCTTCATTTTTAGGTCCCCCAATAATTTATAGTATTTTAAATGTCTATCGTGTATAATTTGTAGTATTTCTACGAATTCGTGTAATGATTTCCAGACTTCAAAATTATAGTACTTTTGCGTACGATACTACATTTTGTATCGTAAATCGTACCAGAGGCGTACGTCTGGCATCGCTGCCAGGGTTGCCACACGCGTCGAAGTGAATTGTCGTACTGACGTTTAAAAATTATCGTACCAGACAAAAAAAAATCGTACAAGTATGAAATACTAAGGTCCGTATTCCAGAAGGATACTCAAGCGTTGATCTCTGTTTAAAACTAGTTTTAAGTTGAGCTTTGATTTTAGAACGTCCCTCAAGCAGAGATTTGTTGATCACAGTTCAGCTGAGTTTAGTTTCGTTTTATATTGTCACCTGTTTCGGTATTTGGGCAGATATTTGATCTGTAATCACTCAAGCATGGTCCAGACTACGCTTGAGTAGAGATTTCTATTATATTTCAGGTCAAATTCGTGTGTTTTGTTGTTGAATTAAAGTTTATAATTACCGTTCTGGAATAAGACCGATACTCAAGTAACGATTCTGTCCTTAAGTAGTGATCAGGTGATTGGAGTTTAAACTGTACTTGAGGAAGCTTCTGTAATTCGAGCCTTAGTTATTTCAGGGTTTTCAGATGAGTACAGTCGACCGCACTTTAGTGGTAACACTTGAATTTCAAAAACCACCCTTTCTGCTTACGATTAAGAGACGCTGTCAGTGTCAAACTGTTACCACTGACGTGCGATTAACTGTGCAAGTCTAATATCGTACTGACATTTATATATTATGGAATAATAGCCTACTCCCGTGGCTTCGACCGCCTATAATTCGGTTTTTCACAGAAAAATGTTTTCGCTCAACCCTCAGAAACTGTTTATATTTCCGGAATGAAAAGTAGCCTATCTACTAATTTTGGTTATAGTCTATCTGTACTGTATGCTAATTTTATCTAAGTCCATCTACCGGTTTCAGCATGATTAAAGGATTTTGACGACATCTGTGGTCTGTGGTCTAGTGGTTCGAGTGTCGGACTGCTGATCACGGGGTCGTGGGTTCGATACCCACAGGACACAAATATTTATGTGATGAACATAAGTGTTTGTGTTGTTCTAGGTGTTTCTTACATGTATTTATTACATGCATGTATTTACAAAAAAAAAGTATAAGTATTATATCCATTGTCTAGTACCCATAGCACAAATGCAACAAATGCACAATGGCAACTACGTTTATTTCTAAAGGTAATATACTCACTTTTAAACTCTTTTTAGGGTTCCGTAGTCCTACAAGGAACCCTTATCGTTTCGTCATGTCCGTCCGTCTGTCCGTCTATCCGTCTGTCCGTCTGTCCTAATCCTTTACAGCTTAATAACTTCTACAGTTATAAACATAAACAAATGAAATTTTGTTAAAAAATGGTTTAGATATAGATCTCAATTTTAAAAGAATAAAAAAATCTTGGTAACGTATTTTAGGGGTGGCGCCCATACATGTGAAATGGGGATGAATTTTTTTTTTCGCTGCACCCCCTCGTGTGTGGTATCATTGAATAGGTCTACTAAAATGAAGGTAATGTTTCATACATCACTTTTTATCAGGTGTACCATCTGCGAAATATAGCCCACCAAAGTGGCTTAAAATGTGTCCCCCCCTGCCATTTCCAAACTATGCAACGTAGAAACTTGTTATCTTCCACGTTGATAGACTTTTATAAAAAACTCTCTTTTAAAATTATTTCGAGTATAATGTGATTATAAATTTTTGAGTTATAGTGAGAAAACTGAAAAATACTTAAGACGTCCTAGTTCATAGGTCATTGACCTTAGATAAAAATGATCTTAGCAAATAATGCTCCTTTAGTTACTTTCTATTTTAAAAAATCACAAAAAGAAACTTTGTGTTATATTGATAACACAAAGTAACAGCGCCGCCTAGCGTTAAATTTAAGAAGTGTGTCATATCAATATATGACACACTTCTTAAATTTAGCGCTAGGTGGCGCTGTTTGCAAAAACTAAAATAGCAATGATTAATATTCGATTTGATTCGTTTGTAATTAGACCTACTTAAGGAACCCTATAATACTGAGCATGGCCCGACATGCTCTTGGCCGGTTTTTTGTTTCTGACATTAACCCATGGTATAATAACACCAGGTAGTCTCTTCCCGTGACAGCTAGGTCACGTGATTGCCTCCGTACTACGTCATCGGCCGTGGAGCCAATAGCGGGCTGTTAGCGTGACACTTGTCAGTTTGATGTGCTGCCACTTTGTGGAAATAAGTTACCCGAGCAAAATGCATTTTTTCATTTACTTTCTTCTATAAAGAATCACTTATTAACTAGTAATTTAATATAGTTTCCTTTATTAACTAATTACATGAATAACACGAGATAACAAATAGTTAGGCTAGTTAGGAATTTATTTTATATTCATTATGAACAAAAATCTCCTTAAGTATATTGAAGATATCAATCAATGGCAGCACTGATCGTGACGTAGCTTGGAGGCATCGCGCTGTCATTGCGGGAAGAGAATACCTGGTGAAACATCTTATTATACCATGACATTAACCTACATTATACTCACATTATTTGAATAAATTTGATGTGATAAACAATAACCTATTTAAAAAGAGTTTATCCATGGAGTTTCTTGCCGGTTCTTCTGCATAGGACCCACAATTTGGAACCGTGCAAATAGAGCCTGACCTTTCAAAAGTGCCTGTAATTAGGTTTATTTTAAATAAAAAACATTGAAATTGAAATTGACAAGCTCTGTTTAGTTTGGGACTAGATGGTACTGTGTAAAAATGTCAAAAAAAATATTTATTTATTAAATATTTATAAAACCATACTTTCGCATTTATAATATTAGTAGGATTATGGCATTAGGTGAAAGCTTATCGTACACAGTATTGAGCCATTGCGATGTTTCGGATCAATGGGATTTTCCCTTAATTTTTTAGGTCCACCCGTAATTTATAGTATTTCTAGTGTCTATCGTGTATAATTTGTAGTATTCCTATGAATTCGAGCAGTGATTTCCAGACGTCAAAATTATCGTACTTTTACGTACGATACTACATTTTGTAACGTACATCAAACCAGAGGCGAAATTATCGTACATGCACGATAATTATCGTAAGTCTGGCATCACTGCTGCTGACTCGACAGAGGCGAGTGATCGAGTAACTCGTGAACCACTCGAGTGACTCGACCACTCGAGTAAAATTATAAAAAAATATTGTTGGGACATTTTTACACAACACCACCTAGTCCCAAACTAAGCAGAGCTTGTGCTATGGGTACTAGACAATGGATATAATACTTATATACTTTTTTTTTTGTAAATACCTACATACTTACTTATAGTACCTACAACATAAGAAACACCCAGACCAACACAAACACTTATGTTCATCACACAAATATTTGTGTCCTGTGGGAATCGAACCCACGACCTCGTGATCAGCAGTCTGACCTTCGAACCACTAGACCACAGACGTCGTCAAAATTGAAAAATAACTCGAATGACACAAGTGGTAAAATCTGACTCGAGTCGCATCACTATTTTACCCACAGCTACGTAGTATTATAATAATATTCTCCACGGCCCGTATTCCAGAAGGATACTCAAGCGTTGATCTCTGTTTAAAACTAGTTTCAAGTTGACCTTTGATTTTAGAACGTCCCTCAAGCAGTGATTTGTTGATCACAGTTCAGCTGAGTTTAGTTTCGTTTTATATTGTCACCTGTTTCGGTATTTGGGCAGATATTTGATCTGTAATCACTCAAGCGTGGTCCAGACTACGCTTGAGTAGAGATTTCTATTATATTTCAGGTCAAATTCGTGTGTTTTGTTGTTGAATTAAAGTTTATAATTACCGTTCTGGAATAAGACCGATACTCAAGTAACGATTCTATCCTCAAGTACAGTTTAAACTCCAATCACCTGATCACTACTTAAGTATAGAATCGTTACTTGAGTATCGGTCTTATTCCAGAACGGTAATTATAAACTTTAATTCAACAACAAAACACACGAATTTGACCTGAAATATAATAGAAATCTCTACTCAAGCGTAGTCTGGACCACGCTTAAGTGATTACAGATCAAATATCTGCCCAAATACCGAAACAGGTGACAATATAAAACGAAACTAAACTCAGCTGAACTGTGATCAACAAATCTCTGCTTGAGGGACGTTCTAAAATCAAAGCTCAACTTGAAACTAGTTTTAAACAGAGATCAACGCTTGAGTATCCTTCTGGAATACGGGCCTAAGGCCCGTATTACAGAAGCTTCCTCAAGTACAGTTTAAACTCCAATCACGTGATCACTACTTAAGTATAGAATCGTTACTTGAGTATCGGTCTTATTCCAGAACGGTAATTATAAACTTGAATTCAACAACATAACACACGAATTTGACCTGAAATTGAATAGAAATCTCTACTCAAGCGTAATCTGGACCGCACTAGAGTGATTACAGATCAAATCTCAGCTGAAATTCCGAAACAGGTGACAGAATAAAATAAAACTAAACTCAGCTGAACTGTGATCAATAAATCTCTGCTTGAGGAACGTTCTAAAATCAAAGCTCAACTCAAAACTAGTTTTAAACTGAGATCAACGCTTGAGTATCCTTCTGTAATACGGGCCTAAGTGTACTACGTAATATTCTCTTTGCCCACAGCAGCAGCAGCAGCACGTATTATTATGTTCTTTGAGCAGCACAGACGTATACAGTCTAACAAACAAAGAGAATAATTATAATCACTACGTTTACTAGCAAAGTAATTGGTATAGGTACAGGGTAGAGAGATATAAATGAAGTTTTCTCAGAAGATTATGGATGTTTTCGAGTGAAATATCATTTTAATAACGGACAAAGTTAAACTGTATTTATACAAATCCCTAATCCAAAGAGTATATAACCACTACGTTTAAGTACGTTTACTTACTAGCTACCTCAGATTAAAGTAGGTCTGTGCTAGCTACTAATATAGTAATCTGTGGACTGTAGTACTGTACTAGAGATGCGTAGACGGAGAATCCGTCTACGTAGAGATTGTGGTAGAGATGCTACGCTAGGAGTGGTCGTTATTTAACGTAATCGGTTTCAGTAACTACTTACGAGGCTGATAATCGTATATGTAGTTTCGTGGACCAGAATGTAACGATTATTTTACGTACCCAGTTCTATGACACTAACGCGACGGCCGGCGCGGCGCGTAAGCGTTTCTTTCTCTAACACAGTAACACATGTGCGTAACAGATTATTTTATGTAGGTACGCAGTTTTATGATACTGGCTCGGCGCGAAAGCGTTTCTCTAACATGTGCGTTTACCCCGCCATGTTGATGTGTGCGTACCTATACTATCAACCCACACTAGGACACAGTTCATCGTTCCTTCGGGATATGGCTTATTCGCAAGATAAAAAGAGACGGCATTACGTTGGGTTTTTTTGCGCATTTTTAACTTTTTTTCTTATTTTTGGAATAAATTATAATAAATAAGAATAAAGATAAATAAATAAATAAAAATGAAAATTGTGACCTTGGCCAGATTTCAAATAGGGTTTTCTATTTTTAGATATTTTGTATTTTTTAAACAGTTGGCGAGATATGATTGATGAATGTTATTGTCTTGTGTTGAACTGCGTTCTTTAAAGTTTTTGATTGGCTTAGTATAAATGTTTTCTTAGAGATTGTATGTATTGTATAAACTGCAAATGAACATTTAAATTAATAAACTGTAAATAAAAATCATCGATTATTTTAATGATTTGTAAATACATCTATGAATTAGCATAAAATTAGCAAAAAAAATAGCATTTAGTTATGTATTAAGGAACATGTAACTTTAGATTTTAGAACAAATAATCGAAGTATGTAACACTTTCATTCGAACCTAATAATCATAATCACATCATAACACGAAAGTAGATACATAAAATAACCATCACTGTATGTATACAGAAATAACTAGTTACAAAAATAATCGGTTTTGAAAGAGGTTACGCGTGTTCACGAAACTACGTACAACCGATTACGTGCAAAAGACGTTACGACCCACTACTATGCTACGCATAGCAGCAGTGTTGCCAACTCCAAAAGTTCAAATTATCGCATTTTCACGTCGAAATTATCGTTTTGTGACCATGAAGAATCACGTAGTGATTGTATACCTACTCTTTGGTCAGAATAAACTCTAACTTCATGGTTTTGATCAGGATTGTTGCTGATCCAGAATTGCACACATCAGCGGAAGCTGATGCTGATTTTTGACATTGAAATCAGCGGATGCTGATTTTTTTGAATTGGGAATGTGTTTTTGTTTTCAGTTTTTGTTGCTGCAAGTACTTCAATAGGGAATAGGAAAAGGAATAACAGAAGATTTTGGGTCTGTTCGTGGGTCACATGATGGCTAAAAATGGGGTTTATTCAAACTTACCCAAGGAACTTACAGTTTGGCATAAAAGAGTCAACAAAACGGGGGCGCCACTAATAATATATTGAAAAATTTAAGCTTTTAAAATTATTTTGCGTTTTGGCAGAACTTTGGATAGGCATATTCTGGTACATATATATATTCATATAAATTCAATTCAAGTATTGTGGAATCGCTAAACAAGTCGACGCCTTGTCGCTAGTCGGCATCTGCTTGGCTTCCTCATAGCAACCGGGGGTTCCACCTGGTAGGGCCTGACCGCTAAGGTGTCGTGAAGAAACGCACCCGCGGGAATGGTACGCGAGGCGCTCCTACAGGTACATTCGTAAAAACTATACCGCGTCCGCAACTATACACATAGCTGTGTTGCAACCCGTTTCACGACAGGCTGCACACGGAGGGCATGCATTCCGAAATTTCGGACAGATTTTTACGATTTTTCAGTTCCGGAATTGAGAAACTCAGTATCGTAATTCCGATATTCATAATTTTTTAACAAAGTTACTTTTCGGCTATGTGTTTATAGCACATATCCATTAAAGGGCATGCAGTTTCATATATTTTCATGAAGGAGGGTGTGAGTTCGATGCCGGCCCGCACCTCTGTCTTTTCGAATTCATATGCGGATTTATATTCGATCATGAGGAAACCTGCACACCTGAGAGTGCTCCATACAGTTCTCAATGGTGTATGTAGTCCGCCAACCCGCACTAGGCCAGCGTGGTGAACTAAGGCCTTAGCCTTCTCGTACTGAGAAGAGGCCCGTGCCCAGCAGTGGGACAGTAATGGGCTGATTATGTTATGATTACTTAGTCTCATAAGTTTCAAAATTGTATGCAATATTTAAATCAAATAAGCCTATCGAAATCTTCTGCTGGATATAGACATCTCATAGTTGCGCGACAAGACTGAATCTTCCTCCTTCCGCATCCAGTACAACTCAGCTACTTTCTTCAGGTTGTTTGTTAATTTACCTAGATGGTCATACGCTGCGATTTTCACGGCCTCCTCTAAAGGATTTGTCTGCTCCAACGGCCATCGGTTCTTCAACAGCCATGAGTCCATGACCCAGCCCACTATCACTTCAGCTTCACTTGCAGATTTTGCGATGCTTGGGGGAGGCCTATGTCCAGCAGTGGACGTCTTTCGGCTGAAATGATGATGATGAGTTTGAATTCCGGAGTTCAGTACCCAATATCGGAAATCAGTTCCGGAATTGGAATCCTTCCGATATTGCATGCCCTCACACCCGCAAAAATGACATGCCCGGCCCGTAGTCAAGGGCATAAGAGTGATCCCTCGGGAAAGGGATTTATCCCGTGTCCCAATCCTCGCACCCCTTGGTGGGGGCGCCGAGAAGACCCCAGTAGCTGGAATCGTTCAATCGTGTTTTCGTCATTTGTTAGACTAAACCTAGTGATTATATTCTCTTTGTGTTCCACATGCAGATGCGTAGGTGTGCGTGGTATACTTACTCTCATCTTATTATACCTTCTCTTTGGGTGTGCGGTTCAGATCACATCGCGCGGGAATTATAAATTGGACAATAAATTAGGTATTTTGATATCTAAATGATTGATGAATGATGTACCTACACAATTAAGAAGTTATGACAGAGTGCAATATTTTG
Organism: Asteroscopus sphinx; assembly: GCA_949699075.1. Taxonomy (NCBI): domain Eukaryota; kingdom Metazoa; phylum Arthropoda; class Insecta; order Lepidoptera; family Noctuidae; genus Asteroscopus; species Asteroscopus sphinx. The sequence continues at coordinate 12,254,621 of OX453005.1, forward strand.
ATAGGTGACGAAAAGGTGGAACAAGTGAAAGATTTTGTATACCTGGGTTCCATGTTTACGAGAGATGGCAAGCTGTTCATGGGGGAGTGCCTACACTTATGTATGGTAGTGAAAGTTGGGTATGGCAGAAGAAACATGAAAGCAGAATAAATGCAGTAGATATGAGAGCTTTGAGAAGTATGTGTGGTGTAACTTTGAGAGATAAAGTAAGGAATAACGTGATAAGGGAGCGTTGTGGAGTGAAAGAAGATGTAGTGACAAAGATTGAGAAAGGTATGTTAAGATGGTTTGGACATATAGAGAGGATGAACGAGAGGAGATTGACGAAACAACTACCTATACGAAGCGAGTGTGGATGGAAGAGTTGGAAGGGGACGACCTCGGCGAACGTATCGTGATCAAACCGCGATGTTCTCAAAAAATGCCAGGTTAAGAGTTCTCTAAACCGACGAGCATGCATGACGAGGTTAATGGACGTAGATGAAGCGAAAGAGGTGTGTCAGGATCGTAGCAGGTGGAAATCCATAGTCTCTGCCTACCCCAATGGGAAACAGGCGTGATAATATGATGTATGTATGTACACGATTTTTTAAATGATGTAGGTGTGATTCGGGACTCTGTGCCCGGACATCGCATAAGGAGCGTCACTTGAGGGACACGAAAATGTGCCGCGCTGTATACTACGCATTGCAGTTCTCGTGGCTCATCCACCAAGGCGAGAGTAACATAACCACGCTACCTCCCCGGGTGGCGTGACATGCGATAGGCATTATCTCCGCAACAAAAAAAATAAAAACCGGCCAAGTGCGAGTCGGACTCGCGCACCGAGGGTTCCGTACCTTCCATGACTTATAAGAAGTTATTGAGTTGATTGAATAATAAATAATAATAATAAAATAGTTTATTTACTGCGTTACATAAGGCACAAAATGAATGAAAGGTAAATTGCGGTTTACGATTAATGACGTACCTATTAAAAAAAAACTACTGACTAGATCTTATTCAAACCAATTTTCGGTGGAAGTTTACATGGTAATGTACATCATATATTTCTTTTAGTTTTATCATTCTCTTATTTTAGAAGTTACAGGGGGGGACGGGACACATTTTACCACTTTGGAAGTGTCTCTCGCGCAAACTATTCAGTTTAGAAAAAAATGATATTAGAAACCTCAATATCATTTTTGAAGACCTATCCATAGATTTCCCACACGTATGGGTTTGATGAAAAAAAAAAATTGAGTTTCAGTTCTAAGTTTGGGGAACCCCCAAAATTTATTGGTTTTTTTTTCTATTTTTGCGTGAAAATCTTAATGCAGTTCACAGAATACATCTACTTACCAAGTTTCAACAGAACTATATTCTTATAGTTTCGGAAAAAAGTGGCTGTGACATACGGACGGACAGACAGACATGACGAATCCATAAGGGTTCCGTTTTTGTCATTTGGTTACGGAACACAAACATAAAGTAGGTATACAAATGTCTTTGCGCACACCGCGCGCTCTCTCTTTCTAGTGTTTGTGCGTGAGGAACTTCGTTCTTCCTCTGCGCTCTAGGCAGCTGTCCCCTCCTGCCCTAAGGCGACGCCCTTGTAAGGAACAGCTGTTTTTTGCGATTTGAGGGTTCCTCCCATAGTAAGTTGTTTTTTATGATAAGGACATTCACCCCATAAAAGGACCTCGGCTAATAATGTTACAACTTATCACAGACGCCTATTAGCCGGATACGCCCGGTCACAAAGCATATGAAGTAGCACTGCATATCTTACGCCCAGCCACCAATCGGGACGGCACTCCGTCAGCGAGCGGCACCAATCATATCACCGAACATTTGAGCCGACCAATCATAACGCGCCGTCCGCCCCCGGTCCCCGGCAACATTTTACGACTGTTCTCATGCAAAACTTTGTATATGTGGCGTCTTGAGGCTTACTGGTCTGTGCAACTTATATAAACTTTCTGTTATCAATTAGTGCAGCCATTCTCAGTGTTCCGAGGAGCTCTAGGGGCTTCCCGCCCCTAAGGCCCCTGCGAGGGATCCGCGGTAATAATATCTACTTAAGTCCTGAAGAACTAAACACATCATGTCCTGTCACATAACAGTCAAAATGATGAATGATGGAAACAATTTCATCAACTTACAGTGGAATTAGTACAGTGGTATATAAAGTAGGTACCTAATTTTGTACTAGAATAAACATAAAACCAGGTTAAGTGCTCATTTTAGGGTTAACTGCCAAAAAAGTTTGAGAACCGCTGACGTAGTGAAATTATACATTTGATATGGAAATCTTTATTATCAATTAAATACTTTGATAAATATAAAATATTTATGTTGTAAGCGCAGCCCATGGAGGTGACATTGGTGCCGGATTTTGTAAGTATGACATAACAACTGCAGATATTGACAACATGAAGGAACTCACAATCTGAAAAGATAAATTATTGGCATTATAAAAACATAATTTAATTAATTAATTATGGGAAACAAGCGTGATAATATGTATTGTAACATAAATTAGCTGTCAGTACAATATACAACGTATAAATAATTAGTAAGGGTAGGCATATCTATACGACTTTGAATTAACTGCAAAGTTAGTCGAGTCGGTTAAGAAACACTGTTTCTTAATAAGATATCGCTGACGTCACCCAAAGATGTACTAAGTGGATGAGAATTTCGTTACCACGAGCAGTGTTCACGGTAGCTTAGTGGCTAAAGCACTGGCGTACTGAGCCAGGAGTTGCAGGTTCGAATCCTGCTCGTGAGCGATTTTTTCTTTCCACAATTTAAATCGTTAGATTTCGTTTCGCATGCGTAAAATGCGTTAAAAATAATTAATACATAATTATCAGAAAATTATGAAATGACCACAAGCGAATTTTAGGGGTTAGACAAGGGCGAGACACTTTAAAACAGACGTTCTGGGCTGTTTAATATAAACACGCAGCGGAAGCGTATTTAACTCAAGGCCGGTGAAAGACGTGGATTTGTAGAAACAATTTTCTGAAACATCTGTCGGACACATAACTAAGACGTGGTTAAATCTTTTGTGGTAAGACCGTAAGTGTTTTAAACGATGTTTTAAACTGTGTTTTAAACAAAGATGTGGACCAGACTGGATGAGACAAGCCAGAGATAGGGAAAAATGGAGAAGATTGGGGGAGGCCTACGCCCAAGAGGCGACTTCCATAAATAAATAATTTTACATGCATGTCAATAATAATAATATAATCAATAATCTAAATAAGAAATTAATAATAATAATGATATGTATATTCAAATCATATGATAATCTAACTAAATTGATAATAACTAATTATTAGAAGTACAAATTTACTAATTATTGTTATAATGATTTATGGTAGAATAAAGAGGCTTTTTATTTTATTTTATTTTAAACAAATAAAAAACATTACATATTTAACAGTGAATCTACTTAATATTCTTTGAATTATTTCTGCTGTGTTTTTACCCATTCTCTATCTAGTGAGCATATATAGTACAGGACGATTGTTTAACTATAGTGTCCTGCTGTCTGGACAGTGAATGTGTTAATTTATTATCGTATTCTACTTATTATTTGCGATAAAGATAACATTTCCGTCCAATATTCAAAGATATTCCACGTTTTAAACGACATTTTTCATTTCTACGTGTGTTCAAATAATCAGTATGTTGTGTTTCCTATTTTGAATTTTATAATTCAAAGTTTAGAATAGGTACATAGAATAAAATATGTACACAGCAGGAGCTTCATAAATGCACTTGTTGTATGCAAGTGCAAGTAAATATTTAACAGATAACTGCTACTTTTTTGATCCTTTATACTTAATCAAAACTTTTTTAAATCCTATTTTTGTACAAAATATCCCCAATAGTGGGTCTCGGACACAGGTCACACAGGACATTTCTCATCTTTAGTTTGTGTTTTTTCGTGGAATCGCCTAGCTATGTTTGTCACACTTTCAGGTTATTCCCTTAATTTGCGAGTCCTTAGTTGAGTTTTTATAAGAGCTAAGGGACTTTCCCCAAAAACATACTCATGACTTGTTTTAAAAACTGTTTAAAACACTTAAGATTTAAATTGTGGAAAGAAAAAATCGCTCACGAGCAGGATTCGAACCTGCGACTCCTGGCTCAGTACGCCAGTGCTTTAGCCACTAAGCTACCGTGAACACTGCTCGTGGTATCGAAATTATCCTCCACTATGGTAACGTCTTAGGGTGACGTCAGCGATATCTTATTAAGAAACAGTGTTTCTTAACCAACTCGACTAACTTTGCAGTTAATTCAAAGTCGTATAGATATGCCTACCCTTACTAATTATTTATTATTATTTTTAACGCATTTTACGCATGCGAAGCGAAATCTAAAGATTTAAATTGTGGAAAGAAAAAATCGCTCACAAGCAGGATTCGAACCTGCGACTCCTGGCTCAGTACGCCAGTGCTTTAGCCACTAAGCTACCGTGAACACTGCTCGTGGTATCGAAATTATCCTCCACTATGGTAACGTCGTCACGTCGTCGTCGTGTCGTATGGAGGATAATTTCGATACCACGAGCAGTGTTCACGGTAGCTTAGTGGCTAAAGCACGTCCTGCTCGTGAGCGATTTTTTCTTTCCACAATTTAAATCTTTAGAATTCGCTTCGCATGCGTAAAATGCGTTAAAATAATAAAATAATAGGAACACATGTTTAAAACATTTTGAACTGTTTGTTTTATAAATTTAAAAAAAAACTGTTTTTTTCCATCCCTGCAAAAACAACATGTGCAGAACTAGTAATAATATTTTATCAGTAGCTATTTAAATAAAGAGACATAGGTACCAAGTATGTTTACTAAATAAGACAAGTGAGAAAAACAGTGTACAAAGACATATCTTTGTAGATAGCCATTGTTCTTTGAGGCAGTATATTACTGTTCTGTTTGTGACCTTACTCCATGTTGTACCTATAGCGATAATAATATACTTACATGGAGTAAGCACAGTCTACATGTCAGTGGGAACAGTTTTGTTTCACCCTGACAGCGTCTTTATTCTGTAAACATTGAGGGTGACCTTCGTAGTTCAAACTTCAAATGTTACTACTGCCATGTGACTACAAGAATAAGGTATACAACATGATCATTGAGGATAATATTTTTCTGCTTATCATAATTACTAAAAATTAGCAATGGGTAATCTTTATTCTGGAAAGTGAATTTATTCACTTATTCAGAGTCTGTGTCCAGTACCGGTTCACCTTAGTTATCGTCATGCATTAGGTCACTCTCATTTTGGTTCCCTAGAACATTTTATTCTTTTGGTTTACTGGATCATCTGGCACATTTGGAACATTTCTCCATTTTATTCTTTGAATAGATATTTTGAACAGTGTAAATAATAAGATACAAAGTGAAGTGAACATACATACAGGATTTTTTATGCACATTCTATACAGATTTTATGTGTGCCAGTCATTCCATATTGAACTCTAACCAAGTACTATTAAGTATTCTGTGCTCTTCATACTATTATTACAGTTGTCACAGTATCATTGTCTTGGTATAGGTTCTACTATACCATTTTAAACTCTAATTCCATAGTGGCAAAGATTCTTCGTGTCTATGTCTGTTGATCTGATAAGTGAGCAAAAGAGTCAAAGGAATCGGAGTGAATGCACACTCCGTGGCTTTGGATTAAATGGAACTGCAGTGCTGGTAAGTATTGTAAGGAATAAATAAGGTTTTTGTATCAGCGTTTGATAGTCAGTCTGCACCTTTGGATCAGTACCTCCGGAGCTACCCACTGCTATTAAAAATGCAATTAATGAATAACAAAAAATGCTTATAACCAACCTGTTTTGTATCATCCGAAACTCTGGAATTAGCAAAACTGATACTGGAGCAGAAGACAGCAGTCCAAGCACACCATTTTAGACGCATCATGAGACCACACATAGAAAACACCATACCTGAAAGTTATAATAATAATGATTTGCTTATCAGTAGTTTCTTGATTAAATGAATTAGTTCCTATGTTTTACCTACCTAAGATATTCATGTAATCAGTAGTAAGATCTTCAGTTGGTGCTGATGTTGCTGGTGGGGGTTTGAAACGACGTTCACGATCAGCACGTCGTGGGTCTGAAGTTAGCTGCATCTGAAAAATACAGAAGACATTTTTATGAGGGAAATGTTTAGGCAATTATTCAATTTACATTTTCTATTTCTACATTTTTATATCAATAAATTACAAACCTTTTGAGGTTTTATTACAGGCCCACAAATTATTGAAACTTTTTAACGTATTGTTCTCATAAAATTAGTTAGTTTCGCAGTTTTCTAAGGCGACTGAAGACACAGCAAAAACACAAGTACAATACATGAAAATGATTTTATTCAATATGCCTTATTCCCAAAAATAAATAATTTATAGGTATAAATAATTTATAATGAACAGATGAATATAGTGATGAGCGTAATCGATTTTAAAATATCGATTACCAAAATAATCGACCCTAATTAATTAGGCCTTCATGATCGATCATGTAATCAATTGTTAAAATAATGGAAAAAAATTAGAACACTAGTTTTTTACAAAAGTTAGCAATATAAGTAAGATTTTGATATTGTATGTAAAGAAAAGATCATTGCCTAAAATATTATTATAACCTACTACCTACTTTAATATAAAGATGATGAAGCAATGATATTTTAAAAAGTACAGATATGTTGTTGCGCGCGATATCTGAAGACTCGAAAACGTCCTATTGGGACGTTTTGTTACTAGTCTGCGTCAAGCAAGGCGGACCGACGACCTAAAGAACGTGGCTGGGGGGGACTGGATGCGGAAGGCAGAGGACCGAGCGTTGTGGTGCAACTTGGGAGAGGCCTATGTCCAGCAGTGGACTGCGATAGGCTGAGTTGATGAAGGCGCCGAGCGTGACGTGTGAGAATTGTGCACAGAAAGTGTACTTATTATGACGCGAAACTAACTTAAAGTATCTAACTTGCTTACTTTGCACTAGTTTATGTGTATTGTGCTGCCGCTGCATACGGAACTTATTTTTCTTTGGTTTTATTAGGGTACAAATCTATGCTTTTGAATATATTTGATGATGAAGACAGATATTTTAAAAAAAAACTTATGATTGTCACTTGCTTTAACGGTAAAGTATCAAATAAAAAACATTAGTTCAGTTCAAAATACTTTATAAGCTAGATTACACAGATTTATTATTTACGCGCAATACAGTAATTACGTGGTATTGGTGCGGAACCCCAATTGTGCTTTCCCGACTCTTGGCCGTTTTTTAATGTTCTCAGTTAAAATTTTACTAGATAATATAACTTCTGTTGCAAACTATGATATGATTTGCATATTTAACAAAATTAACTTCTTAACCGATTATTACTTTTAGGTATAATTGATTATCAAAATAATCAAATCGACACATCACTAAATGAATTAATAAAATGACGTGCAGTGCACATGACATGACAATGACATGACGCTAGTCGCAACCACAGGTTAATGATCACACCATCACACAGATTCGTTTAATCCGTAGTCAATGACAGATCATATTACAGAACGTTCCTCTGTTTGATCTTTCACTAGGGGTACGTTCAGTATTATCGTCGGACGACGGCGGACGACGCCCGGAGCGTTCTTAGGTCGTTCAGTTACTCGGAGTGATCGTCCGGGCGTTCACACCAAACCGTTCAGTATTGTGAGCGGGCGTCGTCGGGCGATCGCACCGGTCACCCCGTGAAATAGTAGGGTAAAAGACGCCCTGCTGTCATGTTGACAGATAATAGTATGAAATGACAGATAATTTGAGGTTTCGATTGTCATAATTGTCAGTGCTTCATTGTTCTAGTGTCAGTTTCATGAGGTCGCCCGAAGTCGTTCAGTAACTCTGAGAAAATCGTCAATGATCGAGCGATATTCGCACCGGGCGACTTTTACACTGAGTGCGTAGTAAGTGAACGTAGCCCTTGTGGTTAAAATCGTTATTTGAGCCCAGAGACATGACATTTACCGCGGGAGACATGACATTTACCGCCCGTAGAGGAAGATAGTACTCTTAACAAAATAATGCAAACAAAAACAGAGCAATTTGAAGAAAGAGGAACTACGATCTGACAGAGATGGCATTCGAGGAGTTAAGGTATCCCCTTCTAATGTAATGTTGCCAGGGCAGAGTTTTTTGGTACACTTTAGTATGTGTTTTTTTTTTTATAGTATATGATGGCGAAACGAGCTAAAGGCCCACCTGATGATAAGCGGTTACCTTTGCCCATAACAACTGCAATACCATCTAGACTGTTGCCATATCTTACTAGTTAGACTACTGTCTTATATGTCTACTGTCATACTGTCTTGTTGTGGCAATAAATCATTTTTCTTTCTTTCTTTTCTTTTACATGATATTATCTGAATGTATATGTCGTGGGATCATCAGAAATATATAGATATATTTGCGAAAATCCTAGGACGATTACAAAGAAACAGATTATTGGAATCTAGGAAAAAAAATAGCAATAATCCAAACTATTTTCAGGATCATTGCGAAAATCCGGCTTATCTTAGGTAAGTCGCGGAAAACTACTTACGTTATGAGTCCTGATTGGCTGATATTAACTTTATGCACTGTCGGATACGCTGATTGGCTAACGGCTACATTCCTTCGTATTTTGTTGTTGTCTGATATTGTTTCAGTGTTTTGTTGACTACTATGTACAGTCAACAAATCGGAATCATGACCCACGATAAGCTTAATATGCTACAGACATTCTAATACAATTGGGTTGAATTTCGCTTAAACAGATATTTCCCTGGCAACTGACTTGTTATCAATTTTGTTAGCTATTGACAGTTACAGCTAGTTTACCAATAAAATTATTTTTCTAAATTTTATTCTTGACGTTTAACTCCAAATATTGTTATTTATTTATTTATAATTTATTGCGTGAAATATGGTACAGAGGATATTATAAATTAAATGTATGTTCCACACCCGGAGGATTAAAAAAGGCGGACGGAATCTCGCTAAACAAAGACTGAAGCACTTAATTTTTTCTTGAACCCACTATAATTGCAATAAATATACTGAGTATTGAATTTCGAAAGCATTTTAACACATCAGATTTATACTGTTATTTTATTTATGACGCTACAACAATGACTACCGTAACACTAGATGTTTTGCGTAATCGCGGCTTTTTGGCATACTATGGATGTGAATGTGTGCGTGCCATACTTTTAAGCGAGCCGGCTTGCTATGGATGCTTCACTTATTGAATAACGAGATTCCGTCTGCCTTTTTATTCGTCCGAGGTTCCACATACTTAGCTGTTAAGAGTATTGTTTGACACCTTTTCATACTTGACATTTTATTATTTCTTAATTTTTATTTTTATTTTATTAATGGTCTGTAATCGAAAAAGTTAGTATAGGTTTCTTAAAAAATATAGTTGTTTGTAGGAAAACCACGTGAAACGACAGCTAATTCGAAATTCAAAACATAATTCCTGCTTTATCAAAAACATAATTTCCAATCCAATTATAAATCTATTGCATTGATAACAAAACTCAAAATGGCACAGACCACTGACCCGTTTTAATGCAGTTTCTGTAATATTCAAAATGTCCTAAGTGCAGCATAGAAGAAAACCTTACTGTTTTGACGATTTCTAACGAATTATCAGCTGAGTGGGTCATGATTCCGATTTGTTGACTGTACTTACCTTTTTTGTGATAATATTTTAACATTAATATACTTTATTTAAATTAATATCTAGGTAGATAATAGAGGATAATAGAGGTCTATTACCTTGTCGCTTCTTTACTTTTTCACGTCTTTACTGTAGACTTATGAAAAACCATCTTCTGACCAACCAGAATAGAGATGTTGTAAGTCGACTTTTAAATTAGCCAATCAGCGTTTATGTCTCCAATCATCCTAAAAAAACTGGGATTTTTGCAATGATCCTGATAATAGCTCGTACGATTATGATAACCTTTCTTAGATTCCAATATCCGGTCCTAGGATTTTCGTAAAGATTCGATTTGTCCGATTATCCTACGACACAAACAAATTACACATTATAATATATTTATAAAGGACAAGAACAAGGCGGACCGACGACCTGATCAAAGTCGCGGGAATCCGCTGGACACGGAAAGCGCAGGACCGGTCGTTGTGGCGATTCTTGGCGAGGCCCTGTACATGTACTGCAGTGGACGTCTTTCGGCTGAAATGATGATGATGATGATGATGAATATATTTATATTTCTATACATTTATGTAATTTATTCAAAAAAGTTCGTAACCATAAAGGTACGTTTTATTGAAGTGTTATGGCAACATCAAAAAAGTGATGGTGTCAAATTCAAATGTTTTAAAGCTGGAAAAAAACTATCGGACGCGACCTAAGTCGTGACTGACTGTCGTGAGTTAATTAAACGAAATGAAATCGTTTATTTCATGCAATGAACTGAGAACCACGGGAGCGAAGCCAGGGGAAAATCTAGTAAGAATACAAAAACGTTGTTTCGTTGGTCTGAATCATGTTTTCAGTATTTTTTCATCGTAATTTTTATCGTTGTGGTTTCTAAAATGGTACAAAGATGTTCCGTAAAAGGTTGCAGAAATGAATCATATTGCGGCTGTAAGTTACATATATTTTCACAGGTGAAGCTAGAAACAAGTTATCAGGCGCGAATTACAGTCGTGACCGACGGTAGCGTCTGATGCTCTATCTGGTCAATAATCTTACACCTATGTGTGCAAACTATCAGCAATAAGTCGCGGACGGACGTGATTTATAGCGCTCGGATTTTCAACGAATATCTGGCTCTCCGGATGTTTCCTTTAATCGCACAGCGTCTGTCACAATGTGTAGACTATATCGTCGTGACAGTCAGTCACGACTGAGGTTCGCATCCAACAGTTTGTTTCTGGCTTAAGCTTTAATACAAATAATTATGTATGTTGTTGATAGGGTGACAATATTTGAGAAATTATTATGGGACTTTGGGTTCGTGTTTCAACTTCTCGACCCATTATTTCAATTTGATTATCTAATTATACCCTTACATAATAGAAAAACATAGACAATTACCTATATATTAAATGCGTTGCCGCAACAATGGCAGTGTGCGTATCGCGTAGTACACGAATGTTCGTTATCAAGAGATCTCTAGCGATATTGTCGTACGCTCCAAGCACACTTTTGCGTTACACACACCGGTGGGTGTCAGCGCGTGGATTCGATTAGTCATGTCGAATAATCCGCACGCTACTCAGGCTGAAATTATAAATTTAACTTTTTCTTGTAAAGTATTGTATTTGAAGAAGACTCACTCATGAAATGTAATTAATAAGTCGCTTTCGTATGCTTCGTAGTCTAACTTTTACACGTTTTAATGACCCAATACGGCATTTTTACAATATCATGCGATGGTGACGGTCGATCGCAGACTAAACGGGTGATGAAGAATTGGACAATCTCATTTTACAAATTCTGCACAACCACAAGTCATAGCAAAATAAAAATGATACATCCCACTCGATGCCCGAAATTCGGGTCACTCTAATAGAGCGAGACGACTTGACGCTGTGTTTTCTATCTGTGAATGATAATTTTTTCCCTCGGCAGAGTGCACTGTCTTGATCTTATGCCATGTCTCTGTTTGAGCCTTACAGATACGGCGTTTACAGATCAAATCTCTGCTCAAATATCGAAACAGGTGACAGTATAAAATATAGCTAAACTCAGCTGAACTGTGATAAATAAATCTCTAATTGAGGAATGTTCTAAAATTAAATCTCAACTCAAAACTAATTTGAAACAGTGATTGACAACGCTTGAGGAACGTTCTGTAATACGGGCCCGGTTCTGTAAGACTTGGTTTTGGTTCAGTGTTTTTCCATTGTTATCAAACTATTTGTTGCAGAGTTTATCTTTATGAACTATTTGTTGCAATTAGCGGTGGGCATTGAATCAACCAACGCCTTTTTTAACACCTTTTTCACAAGAAACTAATTAACTGTTTTCTATTGCTCAAAAAATAGGTTGAAAAATAATGTATGCATTTGACAAACAAACAGGTTACACAAAACTTATGCATTGACAAACAAATTGTTTCCAAAAACTAATTTTATTTTATTTTAATATGAATAACGTTCATTATTATTAATTTTTTAAATGAAATTGTTTTAAACGCAAAGACGTTAATACTGAAAATAATGATAAATTCAACTGTTTTCAAACCTGTTAAAATAACAGCTTTTTCAACCTGTTATTTACTGGAAAAAAAAAACCAAATGTGTGCTGGTACACATAGTACGTAGAAGTGAAACTTCAACGGACAAGTGGAAAAACGAATCACAACCGACAAGTGGTTAAATTCCCTCAGTTTTTCTTTATTAATACTTTGGTTACCCTACAAGATCGATATGGCTGATACCCAAACATGGCTGGGCAAATCTTCTAACGTTTTTCATTTTAATTTATACATACATACATACATATTATCACGCCTGTTTCCTATTGGGGTAGGCAGAGACTACGAATTTCCACCTGCTGCGATCCTGACACACCTCTTTCGCTTCATCTACGTTCATTAAACTCGTCATGTATGCTCGTCGGTTTAGAGTACTCTTAAACTGGAATTTTTTAAGAACATCCGTGATTTTAAGTAATATTAGGTATTAATTTGTCGTCAAGTCATGAAAAAGTCCCGTTTTATGAAATGATCGCAAACAGGTAGCCGTCCGATGAAACTAAACTCTCATGGATAACTAATAAAATATATAAAATAATTTGTTTTTTTTTTTTCGTATGGACTCTCGCAGAATTAGTACCCAAAATGGATACCCTAACTTCTTAACCGGACTGGTGGCGGAGAATCCCGTTAGGGACTCCATCCGCCGAAAATTTCCCTAAACCTAACTTATAACTAAAAACGCGGTTGCAAAACCGCATAAGGGCGTCCCCCTAGGGAGGGCTCGAACCTCGGCTTACTGGGGGATTGCGGGGGTACCCCGCCGCTATGTCCCCCTGGCAGCCGTTGCTGCATCGAGAATAGTTTTCTCGAAAGCGGCGGACTTTCGGTATATCGGGTGGGTGACGCGTTTCGCGAATCGCCGTTAAGCGGCAAGCCTCGCCGGCGAGGCGAAGACCTACCTAATCCTAACACAGTGGCGGTTAAGCCTACTCCTAGGAACTACTCAGCATAGGGCCGGTCTCGCGTGACGAGATTATCTCCTGTTGCGACACCGTGAGGGCGTCCCCAGGGGGGAGCTCGGGCCGAGGCTCAGGGTGGAGCTGGGGGACCCCGCCACCGGTCCCCCCGGCAGCCGCTGCTGCATCGTGTTGGGTTTCTCGAGAGTCGGACTCTCGGCATCTGTGTGGACGTCGCGTCGGTCCTCGCCGGCGGGGACGATAGTTAGGACGAAGGCGTCGGAGTGTGCTGGTGTCCTTATTAGACTCCTGCTGAAGTGTGGTGTCATTATCGGGTTCTATTAGCGCGTGCCTGGGACGGCGTATCTTGCTGATAGCTGAAGGCTGATATTTGATGGCCGCTACAACCAAGAAGTTGGGATGCTTGGGGGCGGAATCGAAATAGCGTTTCGAGGCATGCTTGAAATGTTTTATGGTGGGCAGTTTAAGGTCCATGTGGAGATTATGGTTACGGAAGTACCAGGGGGCACCTACGGCCTTCCGCATAAATCGGTTTTGAATGGTTTGAAGGATGTGAATTCGGGCTGGGTGAACGTGTGCGAACACAACGCTTGCATAAGAGATAATGGGTCGGATGCAGGAGGTGTAAATCCTCACTTTGAGCCTTAAGGGCAGTTTACTGCGCGCATTAAGGAGGGGGTGAAGACGTCCGAGAACGAACGCGGCACGATTGCGTACCCTTTGAATGTGCGCCCTGAAGGTCAATCTACGGTCAAGGATCACTGAGGTGGAGCAATCGGAGAAACCGATATATAGTCCTCAGGAAGCTTATTGTGCACTTGAGCTTGCGTTTATGCGTTGTTTCTGTCTTAATAACAATTGCTCTCTATGACAAGCTCTTATAGAAAATGTTACAGAATGACCCACAGCTTTTATGCCATAATAACAATTGCTCAAAATGACCAATCGTTGCTCAAAATGACGAAATCTCGTATGAAAATATCTATTTTTCGAACCGGTATAGCAGGTCACAGAATGACCCTACAGTTTTGGTGCCGTAATAACAACTGCTCAAAATGACTAGTTCTAACAAGTTATAACATTATTTTTTTCTGACTTTGAGAAAAGGCCCAAAAATATATGAACGCTGAATGTTCTCCTTTCAGAGAAACAATATCAACTGTATATAGGTAGTTAGTTGAAAGCTGCGTTTTGCTGAAGAAGGCAGTAGGGAACTAAGATTAAAGACATGGCGGCCCATACACCTACAATATAATTCGCCTCTTATTCTTATCAGTCTCCTCTTCATTTTATTTTCCACAATTCATATCTAAATCGAATCACGATTTGTACTGACGGAAATTCAACGAGTGAATTCTGGATCATAGGTAGGTCGTTTGTCCTACTAAAAAAATCGTACCTACTCCATGCCTCAGAATCTCGGTTGTTTTGGTTTATTGGTCTCAAATAGTCTCATGTTTAAAAAACAGTCACCATCCACGGAGTCTGAAAGAAAGAAAGAAAGAAAAATGGTTTATTTACTACAGCCAGAGGCACACAATAACAATAATATACAATTTTAAACAACACAGACTCCTAAAACTATAATTGTGTGCCCCGCGGCTGCACCAAATAGGCTCAGTTCAGCAAAAATGCCAGACAACTAGTGTCTGGCGCTGGTTTTCAACTGGACCATCTGCAGTCAGATGTCTTGAAAGAATTATGTATAGCTTGTAGTGACTTCGGAACCATACCCTGTGCGTGATCAGACATGCACTTGGCTGGTTTTATTTTTGTCGTGGGTAAATCTTCATGGACGCACTTTGCCTGGTGAAGGCGGAGCCACGGTCTCTTACCGACTAAAACCACCGCTGGATTCCTCTAACTACCGGCGTGGGATAGACTGCATTCGCCAACCACACCCAACAAGTTCCGGCTCGCCGCAAGTAGGCGAGCCCCTTCTCCTCGTGCGGCCTATATCAGCCGCACTCTTCTCTGTGGCGCGCATGGAATACTGTGCGCCACGGTCACGGGCCTAGTCTAGTCGGGCGCAAGATTACCCCGAAGCCGGCCCCCACAGGATCTATCCTCCCGATTTTTTTTATTGAGGTTTTCTTCCTCGCGGTCCGGGCGGTGAAGCCAAGACCCTCAGTCCCAAGAAGAGGTGCGATAACACAACCGCAGCACTCTTTTTAGGATTACGAGATCGACGGGGGCAGGGAAGGACGAAGTCCCCCGCTGCCTGCCCAGTGGTAGGGTGAGTGCACACCGGGACCGTATCTGCTTCTCCACTGAGCCCTCTGCTAACGTCAGAGGGACACACGAACAACGCCCCATCACACGAAGTTTTCTGGCCCAGTATCCCGTTATGGCCCTATAGTAATCTAGATTCTAAAATTTTCGAGGTTAAGCTCCACTTGCCGCGGTCAGTCCCTAGATGGTGACCGTTTTGTTACAAATGATCAATAAACCAAAACAACCGAGATTCTGAGGAATGGAGTACGGTTTTTTATTAGGACAAACGACCTACGGTCTAGAATTCACGCGTTGAATTTCCGTCAGTACAAATCGTGATTCGAACAAAGGTGCATTGGACTCAAGTTCATTCGAACAGCTTTAAAATGGAGAATTGTTTTTAGAATTTAGAACTTTTTCAATTCGATCAATCGTCTTTCGAACACATGTACGCGACTCCATCATTAGGTAGGTACTTACCGTCATTCGTCATTCCTTCATTCCAGCCACTACACTGTCAGTAGTAATGTCATTAATTGAAGATAATGTCATTATTACTGAAAGCGTCTGGTCCGCTCTCGAGTCAACTTATGTACTCATTCAATAGGTAGGTCCCTAGGTACCTACGAACTAACACAGATAGTTACCTACCTACTTACCTTAGGTATAAGACGATACAGTCACGCTAAGGTTTCGCCGTGCATGTTACATACCAAAACATTTATCCCATGTATTTTCCGAGTAATGGTCAAAATATGCAAATGGCCTCAATTAATGTAACTGGCCGTAGAAAAAAGGGAAAATATTCGGTGTTTGGCGCTGGTCTGCTATTGGTCAAAGCATCGGCGCACGCCCACCGCCCGCGGCTGCACGCTGCACGCCTCGCTCGGCCATTTATATGTGAAATCTAAAATAATACAGCCATCTACTTGATATTAATTTTAATAGTCGTACGGTTTTCAATCTGTTTACTGGGCGCACCTGCGTATAGGTAGGTAGGTTTAATATTTAATTTGATTATTTATATTGAAGAGTTTTTCCAAATGAGTTGTCTTTACGTATGAATATCGATTCTGATAACGTAGTTACCTCACAGGAATAACAGGGTTTTTGTTACATGTTGTATACCGGATATCCCATCGCTATGCTTCATAGAGGGAAAGTATGAAAAATCTATAAATATTGGAAATATGACGACTTCATTTCTTTTTAACAAGTGGTTCTGCATTTACAGATTATTGAAATCTTTGCCAGGGCCGGTAATCGAACTAACACAATCGCAAAGAAGTAGGTACCATATTCCTGTATTTTATGGGTTCTGTTGATAGATATCGATAGTGTCATAAAGAGGATCAAATCTTTCCAACTTGTTAGATAATACACATACTCAATACACACACGATAGAAGAAGCTGGAAATTGTACGCTTGAAGATTTCCGTTTCAAGCGTGCACTGCTGGAAATCATTACCTATAAGTATCTCGGTGGAGTATTTTCTTTTTTTATACTCTACGGGCTTGCGTTTGACCGCCACCTCACCTGATGTTAAGCAATGGTGCGGTCGACGATGGTTCACGCTTGCCCAGCAAAGGTGAGAGGATGGCAGTGAAATATTTCGACCCATCCTCTTAAGTGGCTACATCAGGCATCGTACCGGAACACGACTAGGTCGCTTGGCGGCACGTCTTTGCCCCGGTGGGTGGTTGCAAGACGCAAGCCGTCGGCCTTGACCTACAACCAGTATTTCACCTGATTTGCACCACCCAGGGATCACGTGTAGGGATTCGGAAAAGGGGTACTCTCCTACAGACGTGGGTGACTCGATCCCCAAAAAGTTATTTTTTTCGGTGGTTATTGATTATCCTTTTTGAGATAACTAACGTTCTTATTTTCTGAGTTGATTCTATAAAAATATTATCTATTTCTGTTATTAAGGCTTTTATTTTCTGCTACTGCTGTTATACTGTCCGTAAATCGTATAAACTTTGTTTTCTCCATGAATTGTAACACCCCCTCCGTTTGATTTCGTTATTTTTGGAATAGCATACATTCTATAGTAGTAGGGATTCGAGAGTTCTGGACCACTGATCCAAAGTCCCTTATTCGTCCGTCAGAGGGACAACGCAAACTAAAAAAAAAAAAAAAAAAAAAAAAAAAAGTTTGGTATCAAATTAGGGGTTTTGGACCACGCCCGATCGAATGCAAGCATCCGTTTTTTGATATCTTCAATGGATGGAAAGTTAGCTTCTTGCATTCATTAGGACCTACTTCATTTGTAATCACCTAATTACAGTATCGAGCTCTACTTTCCTTTATTAATTAATCTCGTTAAGGTGAGCTCCTTAAGGTTCTTAATCATCTGATGGTTTGCTAATGGCTTACATTTACTATAACTCACCACGTTTCTAGCTCAGGTATGCTATGTATCAGTTGGTTGACACGAATCCTACAATAATCTAAATAAGACTATGTAATACTTTATTCAATCAACTTTATTCCCATTTTAATCTTACATCTTAAAATACGAATGAAAATAATTTAACAAAACTCAGCATAGAACATCCCTTGAATCTATACGCAAACTGAAGTAAAATGATTCTGAATTGTATTCATATTCCAGTCCCATCTTCAACAACAACAATTCCTTTAAAAAAAACTTTGATAAAATCTTCTAGGTGCTCGACCGTATCGCGTATGAGTGTTAATAAAAGGTACAGTACAACATAGAAAATAAGGCGCGTCGTCAATCTTCGTTCGCACAGACACGAAAATACGATCGACGAAAACACCTGAAACATTAAAAAAATATAATCTACCTTATGCAATGCCCGTAAGGTGTACGTAACGTAGGTTAACCAATTTCCTGCATGCTTAAATTGCGTCATCTGCGCAGGTACATCGGTGGGCCATATAAAATGTGTAATACTGTACTTTACTTACCATCTAAATAGCAACATTCATAAAAATAATTGCATAATTCAGTATCAAATGTTAATGTTGTTGAATCTGCTTTTGGTAATAGAATTATCTATACTAATCTATATATATACTAATATTATAAAGAGGAAAGATTTGTATTTTTGTGCAACATACAGTTTTAAAGTAAATTTAGCTTAAAAATTTCAAAATGTTAATAATACATTTGACTTCCAAACGGTTTAATTATTGCAAAATTTGCATTCGAAAAGAAAGATAGTCGTTGGAGTCTTAAAGACATTATATGTTTCGATATGAATGTTAATAAATTTAATCCGCTACGTGGTAGCTCATATATTGATCTTCCAAATGACATAAAAACTAAAACCGGCCAAGTGTGAGTCGGGCTCACACATTGAAGGGTTCCGGACCACCCATCGACCTTTTTTATTTTAAGTATTTGTCGTGATATAGCAACACATATTCTGAGAAAATTTCAACCGGCTACCATTATCGTTCAAAAGATACAGCCCTGTGATAGACAGATGGACGGACGGACGGCGTAGCGAGAGAAATAGGGTCCCGTTTGGCACCCTTTGTGTACGGAACCCTAAAAAGCTACCATAAACGTAAAAAACGTGGACAATTTATGTTTTAAGTGGGCATTACTTTCGGGTTTATATCTTGTAAATAGAAACGTTGATAAGGTAACATCTTGTGCTATCCATGGAAATAAACATACATTTGATAGTATTTCTTTTCCAGTTAAAATCACCGACATGGCGAAAGTGGAGAAATTAAATATGATCAGTCTAAATGTTTTTGGATTAGAATTTAATAGAGAAAAAAAAGTTACATTCTATTGTAGGTCCGTTATTTTTAACTAACTAAATGTCGAAAATCTTATCACATCAATTTATTATACGTTTCCAACTATTCAAATTATCATTACTGCCATATCAAAAATGTACAACGGTTAGTTAGCAAGCAAATTTCAAATCATTGTCATGCTATCTATATATGTGATTCATGCTTACTTTACTTCCCGACAAAAAAAAAACATCAACAGCACGACGCGCTCACATTTGTACCGACTTACCAAATGGTGAAACTAAAAAAAGAATTGGTTTGATTAGCCAACATCAAATATAATAAAATAAAATTTGATAAATACCAAAATATGTTAAAAATATATTTTGTAATGTATGCTGATTCTGAAGATTTTTTACTGCCAATTTTGTCATGTCCCAATGATCAATCTAAAGCTTTTACACATAATATAAAAAAATATGATGTGTATAGTTTTGGGTATTATGTAAAGTGTTCGTATGACGATATATTATCAAAATATGAGACATATAGTGTCCAAAATTATGTACAAGTATTCATGAAACGTTTAAGTAAAGACCTAAAAACAATATTTGAAAAAATTGCTTCAAGCAATATCCTTTTCTGTGAACAAAGAAAGATAAAAAATATTATTTCAAACAATAAAATCTGTCATAGTTGTGAAACTGAATTAGCAGATAAACCTTTTTACGTCTTTGATTGGCATTCTGGTAGGTATATTTAGAGGTGTTGCACATGAAATATGTAATTCTGAGTTCAGGAGTCATATTCCTGTTTTTTACATAACTTGAGTCATGAGATTTTTGTTATTTTTTTAAAATTATGACGCTCATTTTTTTGTTCACGGATTAAGTTTTGATGACAGTGAAGTTGAAATAATACATTAGCTTTTCTAAAAAGTAAAAAAAAAAACAACAAGTTTGCTAAAGATTCGTAGATTCCTAAATTTTTTTTTATCATGTAGTTTACATTAGTTAACTAAAAATCTTCATAACGATCGATTTGGAGAATTAAAAAGAAACTTCCCTAATAATCAAAATTGTATTCGTTTAAGAATGAAAGGTGTTTATCCATATGAATTTATGACAAGTTATAATTGTTTAAAACTAACGTCACTACGCAACCAAGATCAATTATATAGCTCACTCACAGTTTCTCATATTAGAAACGACGATTACAATCATGCAAATGTAATCTGGCTACACTTTCATTGTCGTAGTACTATGTTAGATTAGTCAGACTTATATTTGAAAACACATGTTTTGCTTTTGACTGATGTATTTTTTACAAGTTGATTTGGAGTACCCTGATGAACTCCATGACTTACATTCAGACTTTCCTTTATGTCCAGAAAATATTTGTGTGGTTAGTACTAAAGAAACGAAGTTAGTGCCAAACTTAAATAATAAATGTAAATATATAATTCATTACAGAAATCTAAAACAATGTATTAAAATGTGAATAAAGTTCATTAAAACCAAACTAACTAAATCAGATTTTGAAAAAGACTTACAAGTTAATGAACAATCCTGTCTTTGGTAAGACGATGGAAAATATTGAAGAAAGGGTCAATGTAGAATTAGTAACACACTGGCAAAAAATCACTGTAAAATTTTAGTTCCTCAAGATTTAATTGCAAAAACAGTGTTCCATAGATTATCAATATTTTCATAAAATTTAGTTGCTGTTCAATTGCTGAAAACCAAATTAATATAAGTACCTATAACAAACCAATTTATTTAGGATTTTGTATTTTAGATATTTCAAAAACTCTTATGTATGATTGTCATTATAACTACATCTGTAAAAAGTTCAACGACAAAGTTAAGTTATTATATACAGATACTGATAGTTTGATGTATCAAATTTTTACAAATGATTTTTATGATAATATAAAACTAGACCTCCCTACATACTTTGATACATCAGACTATGACTTACATAATGTTTTCGGATATCCAAAAAGATATAAAAATAAATCAGGTTATTTAAAAAAGAAAATAATGAAGAAATTTTAAAAGAATTGGTAGGTTGTTGGTTGAATTGGTAAGATCAAAAATGTATGCTTTTGATGTCGAGGATAAATTCATAGCAAAGTAAATTTTTTTTAAATTTCGGATAAGTATGCACTTTTAAAACGTTAATTATGAATCTAGTTGCACAGCAAAAGCGAAAGGTGTTGACAAAAGTATTACCAAAAAGATGAATATAACATAAAAGGGGAATTATAAGTCATGTCTATTTAATAAAAATGTTCAATATTGTAGTATGCCTAGATTTAAATAATTATATGATAAACATGTTTTGTTATGTTTCTGAGTAAAAATTGTATGTTTTTAATATTTATGACAGTGAAGTTGAAATTATTCCTCAAAGTTAAGAAAAATACATTTCCTTTTCTAAAAAGTTAAAAATAAATAATCAACAAGTTAGATTCGTATAGTCAAGCTGGAATGTAACATTTCAACTTAATTATTACTGATAAACGATTTCGTAATTTACATGCACTCCTAACTTTCTAATCTAATTAGTAGATGGGATATAAACCCATGCAAACATCATAACTATAGTTAAATTTGTTGTTTTGTCATTGTTGTTTAAGTATTGTTTTTCGTTAAGCATGGCACTAATAATTGATATAGAAGGATTCATGATTAACGGAAAATTTACCATGAAAGAAGTTGCCGTGATGCATACCGAGAAAACGAAGTTTTGGCTGCCTGACGTCAACTTCAAAGCGCTAACATTCAAAGATCAGAAGACTATCGCAAATGTATATATATGTGCAAAATAATATCCATGGTCTAAAATATGAAAACCTAGCAATTGAGGAACTAAAATATCGTCTTAAACAAATTGATAAGGAAGTGCAACCTAAAACATGGCTGTATAAGGGCGACATATACGAGCGAGATTTGCTCAGAGAATTAGGATTCCCAGGCTGCAATATCGAAACATTAGGATGTCCTAAATTTACAAGAATCCTCGTTGAAGAGAACGAAATAAAGCATAGAATTCCGAGACAGTTACACACAAAATGCCTTAGACATGAACTCTATAAACGATCTGTAGCCGAACTACACTGCTCATTGATCGAAATTTTTATCTTCAGAGAATGGTTACAAAAACATCACAAAGGGTTTAATTGGATAAAATAAAGTGTGTGTGTGTATAATAGTTGTTTTAAATATTATGGTTTAAAGGTAATCTAAATACTAATAATGTAATTTATTACGTAAAACATGAACATTCTCCTGAACTACAACTATACAGCTGTAGGTATTTGTCATGAGTCAATAAAGACTTTATATATTTATTTATTTTGAGCGATTTTTTCTTTCCACAATTTAAAATCTTTTTGCTTTATAAATGTTTTGGCACATTAGCTACCTCACTGTAATTATGTTCGCTTTAAGTAATAATGTTGTTAACTCAGAATTGGATATTTTTAAATTATTGTATATGCAAAACTTTTTAATATTAGTGATACACAAGTAAATTATAATAATGATTCATATGTATATAGTTGTTAAGCTGTATGTTTTTATTATATTTTAATTTGGAAATGTTTAACTTTTTATTACTTATGTTATAATTGTCTCTTTTCTGTTCACATTTACAATATATTTATATTTAATTTTTACACGTAAAGCAAATTTAAAAAAAAGCAAAAAGCAAGCGTTTTAATTTCAACAATAAAAAAAAACATTTTTTTTATATATACTTCATATACTTATTGTACTAATACACAAACTTTTCTTTAAAAGTAAGAAAAAGAAATGTAAGTTAGCTTGCAATGTTAAAAGTTTTTTTTTTACTTTATCAAAACTAAAAGTAATTTTTTTTTTTACTTTCTCAAAACGGTTATCAAAAAATAATTTTATAAAATCTTTTTTTTTACTTTATCAAAACTAAAAGTAATTTTTTTTTTTACTTTCTCAAAACGGTTATCAAAAAATAATTTTATAAAATCTTTTTTTTTACTTTATCAAAACTGTAAAATGACTGATGTCTGATTTTTGTGTAGTTTTAAATTGACATTTTACTTCATTATCATCATCATTTCAGCCGAAAGTCGTCCACTGCTGGACATAGGCCTCCCCCAAGCATCGCCACAACGACCGGTCCTGTGCCTTCCGCATCCAGCGGATTCCCGCGACCTTCACCAGGTCGTCGGCCCACCTTGTGGGGGGGGGGGGGGGGGCTACCCACGCTGCGCCTTCCAGTACGCGGTCGCCACTCCAGAACTTTACTGCCCCATCGGCCATCCGTTCTGCGAGCAATGTGCCCCGCCCACTGCCACTTAAGTTTGGCAATTCTTCGGGCTATGTCGGTTACTTTCGTTCTCCTGCGAATCTCCTCATTTCTGATTCGATCACGCAGGGACACTCCGAGCATAGCCCTCTCCATTGCCCTTTGAGTGACTTTGAGCCTTCTTATCAGGCCCATTGTGAGCGACCACGTTTCAGTACCGTAAGTAATTACTGGCAACACACACTGGTCAAAGACTTTCGTCTTGAGACACTGCGGTATTTTGGACGAGAAGATATTGCGTAGCTTCCCGAACGCTGCCCAACCGAGTCGGATTCAACGATTGACCTCATTCTCGAAGTTGGACTTACCTAGCTGGACAGTTTGTCCTAGGTATACATAATCGTCAACAACTTCGAGTGTAGATTCTCCGATGTTTACGGGAATGGGTGCTATATGGGAATTCGACATAACCTTTGTCTTGTCCATATTCATTTTAAGACCCACTCTATCAGAAGCTCTACTGAGGTCATCGAACATTGTACCAAGGTTCTCCATGGTCTCAGCCATGACTACTATGTCGTCGGCAAACCGAAGGTGACTGATGTACTCGCCGTTTATGTTAATGCCTAGCCCCTTCCAGTCCAGAACCTTGAAGACATCCTCCAATGCAGCAGTGAACAGTTTCGGAGAGATCACATTTCCCTGTCTCACACCTCGCTGCAGAAGGATAGGTTTCGAGGCTTGGTCCTGTAATCGGACTGACATAGTGGCGTTTTCATA
Source organism: Asteroscopus sphinx (assembly GCA_949699075.1). Classification (NCBI taxonomy): domain Eukaryota; kingdom Metazoa; phylum Arthropoda; class Insecta; order Lepidoptera; family Noctuidae; genus Asteroscopus; species Asteroscopus sphinx. The sequence continues at coordinate 12,278,839 of OX453005.1, forward strand.
CAAAGACTAACACTTCGATGTACCGATAGTTAATCTGGCACCGTTGAAGAGACTGTAGTACCGCCCAAGTCTCGATCGAATCGAAGGCTTTCTCGTAGTCCACAAACGCTAAACAAAGAGGCAAGTTATACTCTTCGGTCTTCTGTATAACCTGCCGCAGCGTATGTATGTGGTCTACGGTGCTAAAGCCTTTTCGGAAACCGGCTTGTTCGGGAGGCTGGAAGTCGTCAAACCTGCGCGAAAGACGGTTCGTAATGACTCTCGAAAACAGCTTGTAGACATGGCTCAGAAGTGAGATGGGCCTATAATTCTTCAGTAGAGCATTATCGCCCTTTTTGAAGAAGTGTACCACCACACCTCTGCTCCATGCCTGTGGCGTTCTTCCCTCGAGAATGACGGAATCAAACAGCTTCTGAAGGGCCTTATGGATTGGTTTTCCACCCACCTTCAGGAGTTCGGCCGTAATTCCGTCATCACCCGGTGCCTTGTTGTTTTTGAGCTGCTTCAGAGCCATCATGTCTATTGGGCAGAGCCAGCTTGCAAAACTGAGGACCGACGATGGCAGAGTCGTATCCTCCAAGCCAGAGCTATTGAAAGAGGTCGAGAAGTTCTATGGACAGTTATACACGTCCACCCGGACACCCGCTGTAAATCGAGCTCACAACCCAAGAGCTCGATTGACCCGACACTATACCGAAGATATCCCGGACGTCAGCCTGTACATTTTACTTATAGAGAGATAATTATTAAATTACAATTTTATTTTGTACTTTAATTATAACATTCGGTTATAATAAAAAAACGACGTGTAATTCAAATTACCAATAAATGACTATTGACTATTGACCATTTGAAGGAAAGATTTTTCCTACAAATGGCATTTTTTGATGTTTAAAAATTTTATAAAATTCTTTTTTGATAACAGTTTTGAGAAAGTAAAGAATAGAAGAATTTACAGTTTTGATAAAGTAAAAAAAAACTATTTTTATATAAAAACTTTCCTACAAATGGTAATTTTACAGTTTTGACAAAGTAAAAAAAAACTTTCAACAATGCAAGCTAACTTACATTTCTTTTTCTTACTTTTAAAGAAAAGTTTGTGTATTAGTACAATAAGTATATGAAAAAAAATTGTTTTTTTTATTGTTGAAATTAAAATACTGCTTTACGTGTAAAAAATTAAATATAAATATATTGTAAAAGTGAACAGAAAAGAGACAATTATAACATAAGTAATAAAAAGTTAAACATTTCCAAATTAAAATATAATAAAAACATACAGCTTAACAACTATATACATATGAATCATTATTATAATTTACTTGTGTATCACTTAATATTAAAAAGTTTTGCATATACAATAATTTAAAAATATCCAATTCTGAGTTAACAACATTATTACTTAAAGCGAACATAATTACAGTGAGGTAGCTAATGTGCCAAAACATTTATAAAGCAAAAAGATTTTAAATTGTGGAAAGAAAAAATCGCTCAAAATAAATAAATATATAAAGTCTTTATTGACTCATGACAAATACCTACAGCTGTATAGTTGTAGTTCAGGAGAATGTTCATGTTTTACGTAATAAATTACATTATTAGTATTTAGATTACCTTTAAACCATAATATTTAAAACAACTATTATACACACACACACTTTATTTTATCCAATTAAACCCTTTGTGATGTTTTTGTAACCATTCTCTGAAGATAGAAATTTCGATCAATGAGCAGTGTAGTTCGGCTACAGATCGTTTATAGAGTTCATGTCTAAGGCATTTTGTGTGTAACTGTCTCGGAATTCTATGCTTTATTTCGTTCTCTTCAACGAGGATTCTTGTAAATTTAGGACATCCTAATGTTTCGATATTGCAGCCTGGGAATCCTAATTCTCTGAGCAAATCTCGCTCGTATATGTCGCCCTTATACAGCCATGTTTTAGGTTGCACTTCCTTATCAATTTGTTTAAGACGATATTTTAGTTCCTCAATTGCTAGGTTTTCATATTTTAGACCATGGATATTATTTTGCACATATATATACATTTGCGATAGTCTTCTGATCTTTGAATGTTAGCGCTTTGAAGTTGACGTCAGGCAGCCAAAACTTCGTTTTCTCGGTATGCATCACGGCAACTTCTTTCATGGTAAATTTTCCGTTAATCATGAATCCTTCTATATCAATTATTAGTGCCATGCTTAACGAAAAACAATACTTAAACAACAATGACAAAACAACAAATTTAACTATAGTTATGATGTTTGCATGGGTTTATATCCCATCTACTAATTAGATTAGAAAGTTAGGAGTGCATGTAAATTACGAAATCGTTTATCAGTAATAATTAAGTTGAAATGTTACATTCCAGCTTGACTATACGAATCTAACTTGTTGATTATTTATTTTTAACTTTTTAGAAAAGGAAATGTATTTTTCTTAACTTTGAGGAATAATTTCAACTTCACTGTCATAAATATTAAAAACATACAATTTTTACTCAGAAACATAACAAAACATGTTTATCATATAATTATTTAAATCTAGGCATACTACAATATTGAACATTTTTATTAAATAGACATGACTTATAATTCCCCTTTTATGTTATATTCATCTTTTTGGTAATACTTTTGTCAACACCTTTCGCTTTTGCTGTGCAACTAGATTCATAATTAACGTTTTAAAAGTGCATACTTATCCGAAATTTAAAAAAAATTTACTTTGCTATGAATTTATCCTCGACATCAAAAGCATACATTTTTGATCTTACCAATTCAACCAACAACCTACCAATTCTTTTAAAATTTCTTCATTATTTTCTTTTTTAAATAACCTGATTTATTTTTATATCTTTTTGGATATCCGAAAACATTATGTAAGTCATAGTCTGATGTATCAAAGTATGTAGGGAGGTCTAGTTTTATATTATCATAAAAATCATTTGTAAAAATTTGATACATCAAACTATCAGTATCTGTATATAATAACTTAACTTTGTCGTTGAACTTTTTACAGATGTAGTTATAATGACAATCATACATAAGAGTTTTTGAAATATCTAAAATACAAAATCCTAAATAAATTGGTTTGTTATAGGTACGAAGGGACGTTCAACGGGAGATGCTGGATCCACCCTAATCAAAACAGTATTGGAGGCTTGGGAGCAGGCTCAGGATGCGGTAGGAGTGTTCTGTGATCTTTCTAAGGCGTTCGACTGCGTGGATCACCGAACGCTCATTCTGAAATTAAAACACTACGGAATCCGAGGTAGATCTATTGATCTCGTAAGTTCATATTTGTCGAATCGGGAACAAAAGGTAGCTATAGGTAATGTCACTTCTGTAGGCTCACTTGTTAAAATGGGTGTACCTCAGGGATCAATTTTAGGCCCATTTCTGTTTCTTGTATATATTAATGACCTCCCATATATAATAAAAGATACAAAGACTAACATAGTCTTATTTGCTGACGACACTTCACTTATATTTAAAGTGAATAGGAAAGATAGTGACCTTGTGGAACCCAATAATACTCTTAATATTCTTTCCAATTGGTTCTCTGCTAACAATCTTCTTCTTAATGCAGGAAAAACCAAATGTATAAAATTTTCGACACCTAATGTACACCATATTGTTACTAATGTAAGACTAGATGGAAAAGTTTTGGATCTGGTTCCCTCAACTGTCTTCCTGGGTATCTCAGTAGACTCTAAACTGCAATGGGGACCTCATATAGAGGCACTTGCTGGCAAACTGAGTTCTGCTGCTTTTGCCATTAGAAAAATAAGGCAGATGACTGATGTGGCTACGGCTAGATTAGTATATTTTGCATACTTCCACAGTATTATGTCTTATGGCATCTTACTGTGGGGTTCATCTGCTGATGTAGAGACTATTTTCATATTACAAAAAAGAGCAGTCCGAGCTATTTATAATCTAGGTTGCCGTGAGTCTTTGCGTGAGTTATTCAAAGAGATAAATATTCTTACCTTACCGTCCTTGTATATTTATCAAAATATTTTGTATGTGCGTAAAAATATCTTAAATTACAATAAAAGAAGTGATACCCACAGCTTCAATACACGATATAAGCATGAGCTTGTTGTACCCGGTTTTAGACTTATAAAAACTAGTACTAAGTCGTTTATGGGAAACAGTATTAGGTTCTATAATAAACTTCCAACTTGTATTACTGAACTACCATTGATAAAATTCAAGTTAGTAACAAAACGTGTGTTAATGTCAAGAGCTTATTATGATATAAACCAATACATTGCTGATAAAAATGTCTGGAATACGATTCCCACCTGCACACTGCGACCCACTGGTTCTCCTCAACTAGGTATTTGATATCTCTTGGCATTTGACATGTAATTATTTCCTATTGGATCATTTATAATTGTTAATTTTATTCCTATTGGACCATTAGTTTTATTTTCTATCTTTTACTTTTGACATTGGATCTATTTTTATTATTTCCTTTGACATTTTGTTTTTTTTTTTGACACATTTTATTTTTTGTATCGATCTGTTGGTAATTTTTCTACCAAGTCATGTTATTTTGATATTTTTTCAGTTATTATTAACTGTTTATTATTAAATTTATTTACACTTTATTAACTTTACTGTTTCGGAATTATACAATTTATTTACACTTTTTTTCTAATATTGCATTTCTGACATAGAACTGCAACGTATATGAACTGCTTACAATTTTTAATAGGTGATTAAAATGTAAAATGTAAGTATCATGTGGCCATTAATGTTTTTTACAGTAATTCTATATATTCCTGCCTATTTGTTGTCTAGCAGTATGAGTCTGTCATGCTCACTTAAATGTCATGCTGATGGTGGCGTTAGTGTCGGGTCGTTAAGTTCCCTTCAATATGGTTGAGTTAAGCGATGGCTGATGCTCGCGTCATGCTCGTGAACGGGTGCCGTCTGTCGGGACAGGTCAGCTTCTACATACTATGGCAACTCTTCTTACGTTTATTTCTAAAGGCAATATACTCACTTTTAAACTCTTGTTTATTTCTGACATTAACCTACATTATACTCACATTATTTGAATAAATTTGATGTAATAAACAATAACCTATTTTAAAAAGAGTTTATCCATGGAGTTTCTTGCCGGTTCTTCTCCATAGGACCCACAATTTGGAACCGTGCAACTAGAGCCTGACCTTTCAAAAGTGCCTGTAATTAGGTTTATTTGAAATAAAAAACATTGAAATTGAAATTGAAATTGTACTTATATTAATTTGGTTTTCAGCAATTGAACAGCAACTAAATTTTATGAAAATATTGATAATCTATGGAACACTGTTTTTGCAATTAAATCTTGAGGAACTAAAATTTTACAGTGATTTTTTGCCAGTGTGTTACTAATTCTACATTGACCCTTTCTTCAATATTTTCCATCGTCTTACCAAAGACAGGATTGTTCATTAACTTGTAAGTCTTTTTCAAAATCTGATTTAGTTAGTTTGGTTTTAATGAACTTTATTCACATTTTAATACATTGTTTTAGATTTCTGTAATGAATTATATATTTACATTTATTATTTAAGTTTGGCACTAACTTCGTTTCTTTAGTACTACCCACACAAATATTTTCTGGACATAAAGGAAAGTCTGAATGTAAGTCATGGAGTTCATCAGGGTACTCCAAATCAACTTGTAAAAAATACATCAGTCAAAAGCAAAACATGTGTTTTCAAATATAAGTCTGACTAATCTAACATAGTACTACGACAATGAAAGTGTAGCCAGATTACATTTGCATGATTGTAATCGTCGTTTCTAATATGAGAAACTGTGAGTGAGCTATATAATTGATCTTGGTTGCGTAGTGACGTTAGTTTTAAACAATTATAACTTGTCATAAATTCATATGGATAAACACCTTTCATTCTTAAACGAATACAATTTTGATTATTAGGGAAGTTTCTTTTTAATTCTCCAAATCGATCGTTATGAAGATTTTTAGTTAACTAATGTAAACTACATGATAAAAAAAAATTTAGGAATCTACGAATCTTTAGCAAACTTGTTGTTTTTTTTTTTACTTTTTAGAAAAGCTAATGTATTATTTCAACTTCACTGTCATCAAAACTTAATCCGTGAACAATAAAATGAGCGTCATAATTTTAAAAAAATAACAAAAATCTCATGACTCAAGTTATGTAAAAAACAGGAATATGACTCCTGAACTCAGAATTACATATTTCATGTGCAACACCTCTAAATATACCTACCAGAATGCCAATCAAAGACGTAAAAAGGTTTATCTGCTAATTCAGTTTCACAACTATGACAGATTTTATTGTTTGAAATAATATTTTTTATCTTTCTTTGTTCACAGAAAAGGATATTGCTTGAAGCAATTTTTTCAAATATTGTTTTTAGGTCTTTACTTAAACGTTTCATGAATACTTGTACATAATTTTGGACACTATATGTCTCATATTTTGATAATATATCGTCATACGAACACTTTACATAATACCCAAAACTATACACATCATATTTTTTTATATTATGTGTAAAAGCTTTAGATTGATCATTGGGACATGACAAAATTGGCAGTAAAAAATCTTCAGAATCAGCATACATTACAAAATATATTTTTAACATATTTTGGTATTTATCAAATTTTATTTTATTATATTTGATGTTGGCTAATCAAACCAATTCTTTTTTTAGTTTCACCATTTGGTAAGTCGGTACAAATGTGAGCGCGTCGTGCTGTTGATGTTTTTTTTTTGTCGGGAAGTAAAGTAAGCATGAATCACATATATAGATAGCATGACAATGATTTGAAATTTGCTTGCTAACTAACCGTTGTACATTTTTGATATGGCAGTAATGATAATTTGAATAGTTGGAAACGTATAATAAATTGATGTGATAAGATTTTCGACATTTAGTTAGTTAAAAATAACGGACCTACAATAGAATGTAACTTTTTTTTCTCTATTAAATTCTAATCCAAAAACATTTAGACTGATCATATTTAATTTCTCCACTTTCGCCATGTCGGTGATTTTAACTGGAAAAGAAATACTATCAAATGTATGTTTATTTCCATGGATAGCACAAGATGTTACCTTATCAACGTTTCTATTTACAAGATATAAACCCGAAAGTAATGCCCACTTAAAACATAAATTGTCCACGTTTTTTACGTTTATGGTAGCTTTTTAGGGTTCCGTACACAAAGGGTGCCAAACGGGACCCTATTTCTCTCGCTACGCCGTCCGTCCGTCCATCTGTCTATCACAGGGCTGTATCTTTTGAACGATAATGGTAGCCGGTTGAAATTTTCTCAGAATATGTGTTGCTATATCACGACAAATACTTAAAATAAAAAAGGTCGATGGGTGGTCCGGAACCCTTCAATGTGTGAGCCCGACTCACACTTGGCCGGTTTTAGTTTTTATGTCATTTGGAAGATCAATATATGAGCTACCACGTAGCGGATTAAATTTATTAACATTCATATCGAAACATATAATGTCTTTAAGACTCCAACGACTATCTTTCTTTTCGAATGCAAATTTTGCAATAATTAAACCGTTTGGAAGTCAAATGTATTATTAACATTTTGAAATTTTTAAGCTAAATTTACTTTAAAACTGTATGTTGCACAAAAATACAAATCTTTCCTCTTTATAATATTAGTATATATATAGATTAGTATAGATAATTCTATTACCAAAAGCAGATTCAACAACATTAACATTTGATACTGAATTATGCAATTATTTTTATGAATGTTGCTATTTAGATGGTAAGTAAAGTACAGTATTACACATTTTATATGGCCCACCGATGTACCTGCGCAGATGACGCAATTTAAGCATGCAGGAAATTGGTTAACCTACGTTACGTACACCTTACGGGCATTGCATAAGGTAGATTATATTTTTTTAATGTTTCAGGTGTTTTCGTCGATCGTATTTTCGTGTCTGTGCGAACGAAGATTGACGACGCGCCTTATTTTCTATGTTGTACTGTACCTTTTATTAACACTCATACGCGATACGGTCGAGCACCTAGAAGATTTTATCAAAGTTTTTTTTAAAGGAATTGTTGTTGTTGAAGATGGGACTGGAATATGAATACAATTCAGAATCATTTTACTTCAGTTTGCGTATAGATTCAAGGGATGTTCTATGCTGAGTTTTGTTAAATTATTTTCATTCGTATTTTAAGATGTAAGATTAAAATGGGAATAAAGTTGATTGAATAAAGTATTACATAGTCTTATTTAGATTATTGTAGGATTCGTGTCAACCAACTGATACATAGCATACCTGAGCTAGAAACGTGGTGAGTTATAGTAAATGTAAGCCATTAGCAAACCATCAGATGATTAAGAACCTTAAGGAGCTCACCTTAACGAGATTAATTAATAAAGGAAAGTAGAGCTCGATACTGTAATTAGGTGATTACAAATGAAGTAGGTCCTAATGAATGCAAGAAGCTAACTTTCCATCCATTGAAGATATCAAAAAACGGATGCTTGCATTCGATCGGGCGTGGTCCAAAACCCCTAATTTGATACCAAACTTTTTTTTTTTTTTTTTTTTTTTTTAGTTTGCTTTGTCCCTCTGACGGACGAATAAGGGACTTTGGATCAGTGGTCCAGAACTCTCGAATCCCTACTACTTTCTATTCTATATAAATATTATAAATTAGAGGAGAAAGTGGACATCTTACTCCTTGTATTATCTTTGCTCTACCTTTTTCCTCTCCAATTTATGTTATTGCTTCTTGTTCCCTGATATAAATTATATATATCTAACCTGTCTGTAGTCTCAACCTACCTCTTGCAGTATTCTCATCATATTTTTTCAATTAACTTTATCGAAGGCTTTTAGATCTATAAAAGCTATATGTGTATCTAAATGGTATTCTATCGACTAACACCTATCGTCGTCCTAGCAGTCTTAACGCAAGTATTGCTTCTCTGGTGCCCCTTTTGCTCTAAAGTAAGGTCTGGTCTGGCCTTAGACACAGATAATATAATACTATACTAGTACCATAGATAAAACTCTGAGTAAGTAGGTACTACTACTACTCTAAGTGTCTACCCAAATAAGTTTCGGTGATGTCAGTAGTAGTATAATTTTCGATGATGGCAGTAGTAGTAGAGCTCTCTGTGAAAGAGTTTGTCGGGGAAATATAACCACCACCCTACCTATTCCAGCCACCCAACAGTAATACCTGCATTGCTGTGTTTTGGTGCGAAGGGCTGGTGAAATTACAATTACATGAGACTTTCCATCTCCATATATCAGTTGGGCGAACGTGACTTGCAGTATCATTCAGACAACAGCCTATAGGTGGTATTAGGAGCTATTTTTGGGAAATGGTAACCTTTGGCTCGTTTCACCATCATATACAAAAAAGGTAATTATTTAACCACCGACCCTAATTGTAGAGAGGAAGTAAGAAGTACACTAACGGCCAAAATTAATATCCAATCTATCCACGATTTGCCCTACTGGAGATAGAAATTTGACATAAGCTCCGTACAAAATACGTCAAATTTCTATCTCTAGTAGGGCAAACCGTGGATAGATTGGATATTAATTTTGGCCGTAAATGTACCTAATACTCTTTCGGCTGTAATGACAGGCTAGATGAATACCAGTTGTTGGTTGTAACTTACAACTGGATTATATTAAACAGAAGTAAAGCTTAAAAGCTTCTTATACGTAGTTTGATTTTAGTAGCTCGACAGTATAAAGTCAATAAAATAAATGTATCTATATAATATGTCACAGTCAAAATCCTTAACTGGATAAAAGTAATAGATACTTTTAATTGCAATAAGCGTTCAAAAGCACTTTTGACCAACTTCTTTAAATTTTAGACTTTTAAATTATTTTTTATGCTTTTTGACTTCGATAGCATTCAGACTGCGCCCGTCAAATAAATAATATTACCATTTTGTGATTAATAGACAGGTAGGTTGGTAGGTAGGTAGGTAGGTCGACGTCAAAGTAGGTACGTCTTACCCTTTGTTTCTATCGTAAACACAGCAGAAGCATAATTCAGGTTGAAGAGGAATACCTGAAGAAATGTAGGTAGGTACAATTCATTACTAGAAATTATGCCAGCACCTTTAGCGGCCACACATCAAGTTCTACCGGACACATGAAATTGATAATTTTAATGGCCAAGTGTAATTCTAATTTGGTTCTCTTCCCTTTTAGTATAGAATTCAGGTTATTTACACACAAACTTACATAGGGTAGTGAAACCAAAGGATGAACAACCCCCCAACAAATGAACATTTGGTCAAAAATTATAAATATTAAGAATTAACTTAATTAGAAGTAGTCCTTCATACAGAAAATATTGACTTGTGTTTAATATCTAAAACACACTTTACTAAGCAATCTCACATACAATTTAAAGGTTACAAGGTATACCATGCACTTCACCCAAACAATACTGCAAGCGGTGGCAGTGCAGTCATGATAAAAGAACATCTTTACCATCAAGAAGAAAGTAAATACGAGGAGCCAGAAATTCAGTCTGTATCCGTACGTGTCAAAATCAAGCGATACTCTTTTTCAATTGCTGCCGTGTATTTTCCGCCGAGGTATCAGTTGAAAAAAGAGAAATATCTATTCTTCCTCAAGACACTTGGCGATAGATTCATCATTCCTAACGCTAAGCACGTCCACTGGGGCTCTAGGATCACAAATACTAAAGGAAGAGAACTTTTAAGTGCGATAAAAGAGATGCAATGTGATTTTGCATCCACAGGAAAGCCAACCTATTGGCCTACCGCAGTGGCGTGCATTGCATATAGGCAATTAGGCAGTACCCAGTACCTTCCTCATTCAAATTCAATAGTGGTATAAGTTATTATCTTTTTCTCACAGTACGATGATTATTTATCTTTTAATAGACCTATTAATGCTAAATTAATCTTCCTACATACAAAAATCAATAACTTAAACCACAATTAAATTCCAATAAAGTAGGCCACTGCACGCCACTGGCCTACCGATCCACAAAGAAAACCTGATCTAATTGACTTTTTTGTGTACAAAAATATATCAGCGAACTATTTAGATGTTAACGAAATGTATGATATGAACTCAGACCATTCTTCTATAATACATTAACTGAGCACGTAATATTTAAAGAAAATAGATTAAGATTAGTTAATAAAAAAACTGATTGGGAAAGTTTCAAATCTGATTTGGACGATAGTATAAACCTCAAAGTTCCACAAAAAAACCCGGAGCATATAGACACAGAGTTGGAAAAATATATAGCAGACATTCAACAAGCAGCATGGAGCAATACACCCGAGTTATATGGAAGATCAAAGGCAACCTCATACCCAAAAGAAATTTTAGATATTCTACACAGAAAAAGACTTCAAAGAAGCAGATGGTACCTGACTCGATTTCCAGAAGACAAAAGAATACTAAATAATCTTACTAAAAGACTTCAGAGAGAAATCAAAGATTTTATTGACACGTCTATGAACTCTGATCTGAGAAAGCTAAGCAATGATATCAGTACGAACTACTCGCTCTGGAAAGCTACAAAAAATTTGAGGGGACCTGTTTTGCAAATCCCTCCTATCAAGGAAGAAAGCGGAAAATGTAACGAACAAAAGGCAAAAAGATTTTCACAACACCTGGAATGTATATTCAAACCAAATGAAGGTCATTTCGACGACCTTTCTGAGAATGACATCCTGCAAGAAGAGCTTGAGATCAAACTTACAACCCCAAAAGAAGTTGCTAGAGAAATTAAACTAAACATTAACCCCGAAAATCACCAGGATATGATCTAATCACAGGAGATATTCTGCACAATTTACCACGTAAAGCCATTGTCAAACTAACAACTCTCATAAATGCTGCATTCAGATTAAAATATGTGCCTAATTTGTGGAAAGTTGCGGAAGTTATTATGATAGCAAAACCAGGAAAGCCTCCTCACGAAGCTACATCGTATCGACCAATTTCCTTGCTTCCCATACTGTCAAAATTGTTCGAAAAGCTACTGTTTAAGCGACTATCACCATTGTTGGATGAAAATAATCTAATTCCGGAGCATCAGTTTGGATTTAGAAAAAATCACTCAACAATAGACCAAGTTCATAAAATAACAAATATCATTGAGAGAACGTTAGAAGAAAAGAAAGTTTGCTCTACAATTTTCTTAGATGTGACACAAGCCTTTGATAAAGTTTGGCACAAAGGCCTCTTATGCAAACTCAGAGCTAATTTGCCCAAACAATTTTCAGATATACTTGAATCGTATATATCCAACAGAGTCTTTAGAGTCAGACAAGAGGATGCCTATTCTGAACTTAAAGAGATAAGAGCTGGAGTACCACAAGGAAGTGTATTAGGTCCGGTCCTATACCTACTGCACACGTGTGATATCCCAAAACTACAAAATAACACAATTGCAACTTTCGCTGACGACACAGCTATAATGGCTACAGGCAACAGTCACTAAGAAGCAGGAGAAAAAGCCTAAGATGCAGTTAATCTTGTGTATAACTGGACAAAGAAGTGGCGCATTAAGCTCAATGAATCCAAGTCGGTCCATGTCGACTTTACAAACAAAAAGTTTAAGTACCATCCAGTGTTCATAAATAACCAACCAATACCACACGCTAACACAGCTAAATACTTAGGTATGACGCTTGACGCTAAGTTACGCTGGAAGGCTCACGTCAAGAAGAAGAGAGAAGAATTGGGCTACCGCCACAAAAATATGTATTGGCTCCTTGGTAGACATTCTCAGCTGTCAATACATAACAAGCTATTGTTGTATAAGCAAATTCTAATGCCAGTATGGACTTATGGCATACAACTATGGGGTTTTACCAAAGAAACTAACATAAAAATACAATATAATACAAATACAAAAAAAAAACAGCGTTTCCAAAACAAAGTGCTCAGGGACATCGTGAACGCTCCTTGGTATATTAGAAATGAAGATCTTCACCGGGACCTCAAAATGGATTTCGTTAAAGATATCATTCAAAAGTATGCCGAAGCTCATGAATATAGACTTCATCATCATGTGATCGTTGAGGCTATCCAGCTCCTCGACAACACAGACTTAGTGAGAAGACTGAAAAGAACAAAGCATTTTGAGTTAGTGTAGTGTTAAAATAAAAATAGTGATGAATATTAATTAAAGACACATGAAAAAAGTGACTTCGCCTTAAGAGACGCTAAGATAGTGCCAGTGGACACATTCTTAGAAATAATATTATTATCTAGCAGTTTAAGTTAACATAAAATTACTTATTAGTCTTGTAGACTAGATCGTAGTTATATTAAGGTACCAATAATTAACTATTAAGACCTTAAACAAAACAAAAAAAAATTAACTAAGTAGGTACTACTAATATGAGGGTGGCATTTTTTTCCACAAACAGCAAGTTTTTTTTACCGAATTTGAAAAAAAATTGAACCCTACCATAGTCTCTTAATCGTTCATTTATTGGTTCCACTACACTATTTCTAGAATAAAGATACTGGGTAAGGTTAGTATTTTCATTTCTTGATAGTGGGGCTTATAACTGTCAGTTTCTTTAATGTTTACAAAAATTCTAATCAATCTTCTTATTCGGAGCAAGCTTGGTGATCATAGCATCCGCAAAAAAAAAGAATTAGAAATTATTCCAGCACCTACGGCCACATCAAATTCATTTGTGAAAATGTTTAAAAAAGTCCCAAGAATTTATTTGAAACATTTAAGTAAAACCACATAATATTAGGTCCTTACATATGAAATTGGCGTTTTGTACGGGAGGAATATAAAGTTTTTTTTTTTTTTGTAAAATATATTTAATTAATCAAAGTATGCACCGTTGCTATCTATGTACTTTTGCCATCTCATAGGTAGTTCATTGATCCCTTTACTAAATAAACCATGGGGGCGAGAATCGATAAACTCTTTGAAGGCGGTTTGGACTGCCGCCTCCGAGTTGAATTTTTTCCTTGTAAAAAGTTGTCCAAATTCCGGAAAAAATGGTAATCTGTTGGAGCAAAGTCCGGGGAGTACGGTGGATGTCGCAGACATTCCAATTGTAGCTCATTTAACTTAGTGGTTGTTTGTTGTGCAGTGTGTGGTCTTGCATTGTCGTGAAGCAGCAGTGGCCTAGAGCGATAGACCAATCTCGGTTGTTTAGCAGCTAGTTCTTCCTTCATGGTTTGCAGTTACTGACAATAGATATCTGCCGTAATCGTTTGGCCAGATTTTAGAAAGCTGTAGTGAACGACACCGACGCTAGTCCACCAAACACTCACAAGTAAAAACAAATGAATGACTGCTTTCAAAACTCAAATGTACCAGCTAAATGAATTTATAAATTTGAATTTGGAATACTTAACCAAAGAGGAGATATTTCAGATCAAAGTGGTCAGTACGACAAAACGCTAATTTCATATGTAAGGACCTAATATAATGGACACGTGCCATGCCTTTTCTATCCAGATCTCCAGAGAAACAAAACACGAGCAGTCATCAATACAACCAGTAGAGTAGTTGACATTTACCAAGTACCAATGATTGCAAAAAAAAACTACTTAATATAACGGAAATAGAAGGTGTAATTATGAACGTGAGTAGAGCGTGGCGGGCAGTGTTGCCAGGTCCGATTTTCAAAATCCGGGAGACTTATTATGAAAAAAGCGGGAGATGTATTGAGGAACAATGAAAAAAAATCGGGAGATCATATTTTTCAACAAAAATCAAAGTTTTTGAAGTAATCCCGGTATAATATTTTGCTAACATCCCAGCTGTAATCAAAGTAGTTTGATATTTTACTGCACTGTGTAACAAGTGACGGAAATATTCGGGGCAGTAACTTATCAGTCTGTTTAATTCGTTTAATTTTATGCAGTTGTTTTGCCAGGTTTTGATCTTATTCCTATTATTAGGCTTTATACAGGGATTATAAAAAAACGGGAGATTTTTGTCGAAAATCGGGAGACCGGGAGATTTTTAGGAAAATCTGTGAATCTCCCGGAAAATCGGGAGACCTGGCAACAGTGGTGGCGGGTGCGGGAGCGGGCGGGCACAATTATCTAATATGGCGGATTAATTAGTAGTTTCACTGTGAACATCGCTCAATATACGCTCATCATTAGCAGTGCAGGTTGCTGTTAGGGCTCTTTTCTAGGTCATAACATTGGTTTTTAGTGTAGGTAATGTTCTAATGTTTTATTATGTTGTAGTAGGTACCTACTTCTTTTTTGTAGTCATTAGAAATATTAATTGTAGGTACAGCGCTAGTAATATATAAGTCTATGAGGTACAGTCTTATTACACGCAGCGATTATATTATGATAGCGGCGAGTAATATTATGGTTATCAGTTTATCAGTTACCGTGGTCAAAAAGTACCTACGTACCTACTTAGTTGATTCAATAAAACCTCATGATCACTGGAGAACTGACAAACTGGTTGACAATTAAACACAAGTACCTACTGACTGACTGATTTTTTAACATAGGTATTTAATTTTTTCAAGTCAGATTACCTACATTGCTGGCTGTTTTTACTTAAGTTAATTTTCAAATAGAGCGTTGTAAGGTCTGGTAAGGTAACTCGTTACCTCTTCGTTGAATACAGATTAATCAATATTTAGGTACTTATATTTTTTTAGGTACCTACAAAATTAGGTAATTCAGGTAAAAAGTAGGTACTCGCCTAGTACTAAATTTACAACTCAAGATTACCTACTTTAAAACAACATTGAGTCAACACAACCGTTTCCTTATTAGGCTGGTTCTGGAAAACAATTTGTGTATTAATAACTTGGGTCTGATTCAACCAAGATTCTGGCAAAATTAAGTCAAATTACGTGGACAGCCTAATTTTATTAGTGATGCGGCTTAATATACGTCATTACGTATATGATCGTCGAGGGTAAAACAATGCTTGGGTGTTATTTAGATAAGATATTTATTATTTAAATCGGCGCGGTAAGTATAGGCGAGGGCGGCCGGTAATTCGGTAATCAGTGGTTGCAGTTCATGGTTCGACAAGGTCACCGACTGGGCCCAACGAGATAATTTTGGTGGTCGATGTGTTGTAAGCGGTATGGTGCCATCGATCAATTACTGTGATCCATATCCATATACCTACCTGCGATCATAGATTATTGCTTTTCAGAAATAAGCATGATATACACATACACGTTATACACACATGAGGGGCTCGTAGCTAAGCAACGACTGCGCGGATTGTAGATCTGCAAGGTTAAGCTGCACTTCCCGCGGTCAGTCTGTGGATGGGTGACCGTTTGGTTACACCACGAGACCCCTCTGTGCCTCGGAGAGCACGTTAAGCTGTCGGTCCCGGTTGTCATACGAATATCTATGGCAGTCGTTACGCGTAGTCAGAAGCCTGAAAGTCTGACAACAGAACTGGTCTAACCTCCGAATGTCAGTATTACCCAGTCACTTGGTTGCGGGGGTCTGATGGCTGTCGCTCCGTGTAAAATACTGATGTTCAGCCGCATCTGGCTAGACTGGAAGCCGACCCCAAGATAATTTTGTGTAGTAGTAGAGCTCCTTTGTGAAAGAGCTCGTCCGGGGAAGTACTACCACTGTGCCTACTTCTCCGCCAAATAGTGATGCTTGCATTGCTGTGTTTCGGTCTGAAGGGTACGGGTGCCGGTGAAATTACAATCACATGAGACTTTCTATCTTCATGTCTCAGTTTGGCGAAGCGTCTTGCGGTACCATTTAGGCAACAGCCTAGGTGGTATTGAAGTTGTCATGGGCAAAGGTAACCGCTTAACATCAGGTGGGCCTTTAGCTCGTTTCGCCATCTTATACAATAAAACGATAAAAAAAAATAAAAAAAATTGGGAAAAGGCTCGGAGGATGATAGGTACACCTTATACACATACTTAACTTATAGATAAGTACAGGGTGGAAAAACGAACAGGACATGGAGGAAAAGTACATTAAATATGGAAGATAGCTAATTTTACTAAAAGGAAACATTCCTTAATATTTAAAAATAAGTATAATTATTTTTAAAGATTTTTGAAAACTCGCTTGTCTCAGCCGGTAATTTAACCTTCAATAATGCAAAAAACGTGGCTGGGGGGGACTGGATGCGGAAGGCAGAGGACCGAGTGTTGTGGCGCAACTTGGGAGAGGCCTATGTCCTGCAGTGGACTATGATAGGCTGGGTTGAAGATGAATGCAAAAAATATCCTGTATTTTTAAAGCCGATCGATAGAGTCCACAATAACGATCAAATCAGTCCAACAAACATTGTGTCCTAGATTGAAGAAAGACCATGAAGTTTAACATAGTGTAGTTACATTTCAATAACAAACATACATACAACGTAGAAAAATAAGTTAGATTAAAATTATTTATTAGTCTTGTCAGGTGGACCGACGACCTAAAGAACGTGGCTGGGGGGGACTGGATGCGGAAGGCAGAGGACCGAGCGTTGTGGCGCAATTTGGGAGAGGCCTATGTCCAGCAGTGGACTGCGATAGGCTGAGTTGATTGTTGATATTAGTCTTGTAGGCTAGATTGTAATGTATTACTAAGAACCGTGTTCTTTATAATCAGGGAAGAAAAAAAAAAAAAAAAAATTTCAATAACATGATGGCAAGGAAGAAAATCAGGAATCCGCTGGATGCGGAAGGCACAGGACCGGTCGTTGTGGCGATGCTTGGGGGAGGCCTATGTCCAGCAGTGGACGTCTTTCGGCTGAAATGATGATGATGATGATGAAGGATGAAAAAAAATTACTCAAGAAAACCTTATTTATTTTATTATTTTAACGCATTTTACGCATGCGAAGCGAATTCTAAAGATATAAATTGTGGAAAGAAAAAATCGCTCACGAGCAGGATTCGAACCTGCGAAGTGACTCCTGGCTCAGTACGCCAGTGCTTTAGCCACTAAGCTACCGTGAACACTGCTCGTGGTATCGAAATTATCCTCCACTATACGTCTTTGTTACCAACCAACTGCGATCGCCAACCCGCCTGCCAAGCGTGGCGATTATGGCATATCTCCCCCTTAATTGGGGGAGGCCTATGTCCAGTAGTGGACGTCTTTCGGCTGTAATGATGATGATGATGATGATACGTCTTTGGGTGACGTCAGCGATATCTTATTAAGAAACATTGTTCCTTAACCGACTCGACTAACTTTACAGTTAAATCAAAGTCGTATAGATATGCCTACCCTTACTAATTATTTTATTATTTTAACGCATTTTACGCATTTCATTTTCATTCATTTTTTCTTTCCACAATTTATATCTTTAGAATTCGCTTCGCATGCGTAAAATGCGTTAAAATAATAAAATAATTAGTAAGGGTAGGCATATCTATACGACTTTGATTTAACTGTAATGTTAGTCGAGTCGGTTAAGGAACAATGTTTCTTAATTAGATATCGCTGACGTCACCCAAAGACGTATAGTGGAGGATAATTTCGATACCACGAGCAGTGTTCACGGTAGCTTAGTGGCTAAAGCACTGGCGTACTGAGCCAGGAGTCGCAGGTTCGAATCCTGCTCGTGAGCGATTTTTTCTTTCCACAATTTATATCTTTAAAACCTTATTTTTTGTGGTTTTTTAGGGTTTCGTACACAAAGGGTGCCAAACGGGACCCTATTACTTTCGCTACACTGTCCGTCCGTCCGTCTGTCACAGGGCTGTATCTTTGTAACGATAATAGATAACCAGTTGAAAATAAAAAATACTAAAAATAAAAAAAAGTCTAAAACCCCCTTTGGTTTTAGACTTTTTACATACAAAAAACCTCGAAAAACATGCATTTTTTGCAACGTTTTTGTTTCTGCTCTATCTTCAAAACGGTAATACATACCAGTGTCAAACTTGGTCTGATTATAGTGCGTACTATGTAGTTTAGCGACAAATACATTAAAATATACTATATATAATACACATTAAAATAGGCACGACTGCTGAGCGTGGGGTCCTGGGTTCGATTCCCGGGTCGGGCAAAGTGTTATTGGGTTTTTTCATTAGGAAATTCTCAGTAGCAGCCCGGAGTCTGGATTTGTGCCGGGTCAATGGCAATAGGCTCGCCCCCCATTACATGGGACTATAACATAACTGGCGAAATGTGAGTGTACTACTACACCTCTGCCTACCCCTTCGGGGAAATACAGGCGTGATGTTATAACATAGACATATGTAGTGGTACCTGCGTAAAAAACAGATGCAAAATTTCGCGCACGGTGCGTTGATGTCTTTTGATGAACTCTTGTAAATTCAATCACTTTCTATGATGTATCCAGGTCGGTGGTACGGAAACCTTACTACGCGAGTCTGAGTCGCACTTGGCCGGTTTTATTAATTCATGGACTTCCTTCAATTTAAGACACTATGTTTATTTGGCAGATTCGATCCTTATTATTTTCCCTATCAAGATGAGCCATAAAATATAGGACGGTACCTAGTTTTAATATTGGTTTTAGTTCGATTCCCGGTTCAGGTTTTCAGAAATCTGTGAATGCAGTTATTCTTATTGTTAAAAACAAAAGACTGTTTTCTTTTAGTAAATTTGCTATCTTCAATATTTAATGTACTTTTCCTCCATGTCCCATTCGTTTTTTCCACCCTATATCTACTATATTGTATTGCTGCACGTAACGTCATATTTGTAGGTACATGTTTGTTCAATCTACCCATCCATAAATTTGTATTTATATTAGTGAGCTATACATCCTTTGGTTTGTGCTACTTGCTTATAATATGTATCCATCCACACAAATTCAACCAATAGAACTGAGGTACTCACTCCAGAAGTAACGGCATTTCTTAAAGTCCCCTTTACTTCTCCCTCACAATTGAAAATTCAAAGCGTGTCACGTGCTGACTTGTCACGTCAAAATTCTTGGCGGGGCGGAGTTCTTAGTACAACAATGCGAGTCCTGGAGAGCCTAAGGATCCCTAATTCCAGGGTGAAGGCCTAACTTCCGGGGACTGCTGCGCACCAAATTGCCGAAGAAAGGGTACTGGGGCGCGCCATTGTCAACCGATTCCAACGAATAAAACATTGTTAACAACATGTAGCGATCGACTCCTTTGTCCCGTAGCGCACTCCTTAATTATGTGGAACAGTGAAAGGGTCATATTTTCTATTAAATTTGTACAATTTTGAATAAAGAGCTACATGGTGTTTCTATTATTTCATTGATTTATTATTGCGTCTAATTTCGGGATAAGATGATGTGGATATAGGAAATCTGTGAGAGAGAAGAGTTATTGATATTACGTACAATTTACAGTGAAAATAAGAAGGTTTTACTTCGTGTCTAACTTTAGTCTGTAACTTTTGGCCGGCCGTCGCGCGCGCCTCGTTCCCCGCGTCCCGAACTACCCCCTCCGTTCGCCTCACTTTTCGTATCTCCGTAACGCATTCACCAGCTTACTCCCCAAGTCAAGCGTGCCTACAGAAGTTTTACTTGAATAACTGCTACTGTTCAGAATGAAAAACAAAGTCAAGTATCAACATTTGAAGCACCCTGTTTGCGTCATATCGCATGTGGTGGCACGGCGAGTGAGTACAGCGCTATTGTACCCTCATGAGCAGATTACTATAATCATGGCGCACGTAATGTGGTAAATGATAAGGTGTGCTCTAGGGCTCAAAACATATGCTTTTGTAACTTATTCGTTCCAGTAGGGCACCCTCGACGGCACCGCTTCCAATCCGCGACCTTTTTGATGAAACAACCCTTAATAAAGGCTCTTATTATGTATGGGTTATTAAATGGTTATCGGTTAATGAGACAATATCATTTGTCTAACAAATGCTAAGTAGATTCCACTTGCAATTTAGTGTCGCAGACAGAAGATTGAGTAAAAGCTTATCTTAGAAATCCAAAATTGTTTTTACTGTTTGTAGGTGTTTTCGATTTTTCAAGGGAACTTATCTGAATGATGCGTGGCCTCAACGTGTTTCAATCGAATTTTATTTCGCAGACAAAGTATTTTCCACAATAACCTAAAATTTTCGTTTTGAGTTATTCCTCTTGTAGATTTCTGTATGATGATGTAGAAGATCTTGCAGATTTATAATAAAAATTCAGTTAATAGATTACTAGCTTTTACCCTTGGCTTATCTCTCGTGGTTCCTTATCCCACAGGAACTGTGCTCTTTTATGGGATAAAAAGGAACCTATGTAACTTTCGCTTTCTCTCTTTATGCAAAAAATTTCTTCGATCCGTCGCTCTGTGGCTGCGCGACAGAAGAACAAATCAACAAACACACAAAACAAACTAAAAGGTCTAGGTAGGTACAGTTTATTCTTGCTCCATTTTTAATAGTCCATTAATTAAAATAGCCACGCTATCTTCACGTGCATCCAGAACTCCACGTATTTAGTATGCAACCTCCGATATCCCAAGCAAATCGCTCCAATCACTTATAATTACAATACGGTAATACTAGACCAGCATTCGTTGCTCGTAGGCTACCTACGAGCTACGCCTAGTTATGTAGGTGCATAGAGCTCCGATCAATCGGTGGGATCGGCTCATTATGCAGCATCCATGAGCAGAGACGCGGCCTGTCATTACGGCAAATGGAGGCAAATTGCGCACATCTAACGCACTGCCGCCGCCGAACCGTCGGTAATGCCGACTGCCGGTAAAAGCGTGAACTCGAATCGGTATTAAGTTGTATGGTAATGAGGATTCAGGACTAGGCTGTTTATGTAGGCTTTGAAAATACTTACATGTAAGTACCATTCATAAAGCATATTTCATTATTTTTCATAATAATTAAGAATAAACTTATAATAGGTGCCCATGGAATTTTTAATAGAAAATTGATGTTTTCCATTTTTTCATTGTACACAATGAGGCATCCTTATTTGAAAAATATTTGAAGTACTGGCTTTCAGTGTTTCTTACAAATCATGATATTTCAAAGATCCGATTATTTAAGAAAATGATCGTGAACATAGTCCTGCCCCCCTAGCCAAGTTGACATTCTACAATCGTCAACGCTAATAGAAAACAATCAAAATGTATGGGAATGACATATCTCAACGAAAAAGTCATTCGTTGAGATATGTCATTCCCATACATTTTGATTGTTTTCTATAGCGTTGACCAGCGTTGACGATTGTAGATTGTCAACTTGGCTAGGGGCACTGATTAGACCCCGATGTCTGTTGTAGAATCACTTGTTCCGCAGCTCGTTGTTTCAAAGTGCAATTGTCTTGTTATACTTTATACCTGAATTTCCTGATACTTATTTTCCTAGAATTAATTTCCAATACCTATCTAGGTACTAATGAGGTTTTTCATTTAAAACTAAATTTCGCTGCTTTGCCTGAATAACGACACAACAAAAAAAAAATAAGTACACAAAACGAACGATCACTTGATTCTGTTCGTTATAATAAATAAATAAATATTTTTGGGACATATTTTACATGGCACCATCTAGTCCCAAACTAAGCAGAGCTTGTGCTATGGGTACTAGACAATGAATATAATACTTATATAATTTTTTTTCGTAAATACATACTTATTATGCATAGGAAACACCCAGACCAACGCAAACACTTATGTTCATCACACAAATATTTGTGTTCAGTGGAAATCGAACCCACGACCTCTTGATCAGCAGTCCGACACTCGAACCACTAGACCACAGACGTCGTCAATGTCATAATGAAATTTCTGTATTCTAAAATTATTCCAATACCATTAAAAAAATTAAATATTTGTACGCCGGAAACGGCAGAATATGTTAGATCCATTTTTTTTTATAACAACTGTATTGTACCATATTCTGACAAATAAATGATCTATCTATCTATCTATGTACTTACTTAAATTTTGAAAACAAAATTGAGTTGTGTCGTTATTCATGCAAAGCGGCGATTTGGTCATGCTCATCGCTCTTACCTGAAATATTGGTTGTATTTGACGTGTTTCTATTTTTATTACAAGGATGAATTAACTTTATTCATGGTATGGGATGCCGAAACGACCTAAAGACCCACCTGCCCCCCTAGCCAAGTTGACAATCTACACAAACGTCAATCGTCAACGCTAATAGAAAACGATCAAAATGTATGGGAATATTGGGAATGATATATCTGAACGAATGCTTTTACGTTGAGATATGTCATTCCCATACATTTTGATCGTTTTCTATAGATTGTCAACTTGGCTAGGGGGGCTGATTATAAGCGGTACGGTTACCTTGTTGTTGTCTTGTTGTGGCGATGCTTCGGGAAGGCCTATGTCCAGCAGTGGACGTCTTTCGGCTGAAATGATGATGATGATGTGTGTGTTATGTGATGTGCCAACCAATAATGACATATATCTCTGTAAGTGCAAAGGGATAAATGTAAAATGATCTTAACACATATTGTTCGTATTTAAGCATAGGAAGATAGGTACCTAGCAATTGGTACTCATTCAAGAAAATCATCTAATTGTCACCGGCCTGTTATTAGCGGTAATTTGCGTAATAACCAGTGCCCTTGTCGGTAAATGCTACTTATGCTCGTATGTATGTACTCACGCACGATTGTGTTTTTGTGTTACAACCTTCTGCTAGGTATACCTACATGCATGTATGTACTACAAAAATGCAAAAGTGTCCAACAGGAAAACCTTCATAGTTGCATCATAACAAAGTCTAAAAATCAGAGTCTAAAAATATTATTTGCTTTTATTTACTCATTATAAAAAGCCTCTCATTATAGGTATAGTAAGTACGTTAAGGCCTGAAACACTATGCCATATTTTGTGGGTCTACGAGTAATATGTTAAAACGGCGTAGCATACTAATAAGTACAGTCGACCGCACGTCGGTGGTAACACTTTGACATCAGCAGCATCTTTATTTCGTAAGCAGTAAGGGCGGTTTTCGAATTGAATTGTTACCACTGTCATGCAGTCGACTGTACTATTGTTTTAAAATAGAACATTTGCTAAATATTTCGTGTGACTTGTTTTCGATAAAAACCATGTTTCTAAATGCCTATGATACAAACACTTAACATTTTGATCCGTGGACAATGAGTCAAAAAACCAGTATAAATTCAAGAAAATGCCAGTGCAGTATTATAAATATAATATAACGGCGTAGCACACAAATATGTACTGCTTTTTTTAAATGGAACATTTGCTTAATGTTACGTATGTCTTGTTTTCGATACAAACCATGTTTCTGAATACCTATGATACAAACATTTAAACATTTACATGGTTCAAAGAACCAGTATAAATTCACGAAAATGCCAGTGCAGTACTATAATTAATACCTAATACGTTAAAACGGCGGCGCGGCGCGGCGTAGCCCAATAATATGTACTATTGTTTTCAAGTAGAAAAATTGCTAAATATTTCTTATGGCTTGTTTTCAATACAAAACACTCAACATTTTGATTCGTGGACAATGAGTCAAAAAACCAGTATAAATTCACGAAAATGCCACTGCAGTATTATAAATATAATATAACGGCGTAGCACACAAATATGTACTACATTTTTAATTGGAACATTTGCTTAAGGTTAAGTATGTCTTGTTTTCAATACAAACCATGTTTCTAAATGCCTATGATACAAACATTCAACTTTTAGATGGTTCAAAGAACCAGTATAAATTCACGAAAATGCTATAATTATTAAAATGTTAAAAGGGCGTGGCGTAGCACACTAATGTACGGATGTTTTCAAATTGAATATTTGCTAAATATTTTATATGGCCTGTTTTCAATACAAACCATATTTCTGAATGCCTATGATACAAACACTCAACATTTTGTTCCGTGAACAATGGGTCAAGAACCAGTATCAATTCACGAAAATGCCACAGATGCTTTTAATGCAACTCGTCTGATGCGTATACGATGCCAACTGATTAACGCTAAGCATAATTCAAAATCAAAGAAGACAGAATAACTGGGACAAAAGAAGAAATGAGTAATTCTTTAAAAATAGAGTGTAGGCAACCATGCAATAATAAATTAACTTTTCATTTCTCATACTCGGAAAGTAGGGTTTGTTTGATCAGAGTAGCGGGTGGAAGACGCTGCTTCCCTCTCTAGGGCGGGAAAGACTCATAGTAATTGCTTCCCTCCCTAGGGCGGGAATGAATTGTAAAAATAGAGCTATATACGCTACGATTTTTATTACATAATTAAGAAAAATATCTATAAAAAAATGCTGCGGTCTTGTGAGTGTATAAACAGCCAGTGTGAATTAAAAAAAATCCCTATTAAGCGTGACGGCCCAGCGCCGGTTGTGACGCGGCGTGTTCCACATTTAAAATTTAAGAAAGACTGGAATACTAACTCTGCACCCAAATTCAAAATCTCGTTTTTATAGACTAATATTTGATTAAAAATGAGTTCAAGCGATTCTAAAATGTTGACCCCAGATTCGATTAAAGACGAGGCAAATACAGTAATCGAAAATCTTTTGACAGAAATTTCAAAGGAACGATACTTAAATACTATAATATATCTTTTTAGATTTTATGAAGTGGCGAACAGATAAGAAAATATGTGTTTAAAAAAAACTAATATTTAGTACTTTCCTTATATTCAAAATGAAAAGTAGACTGTTTAACACGAGAGAAAGTCATCTATTTCTACTCGGACTATAGCCTAAATACCTCGTATGGGAATTGATTCCTTTTGACCCTTGTATAACAATCTACTATTTCTAAACTGGCAACTCTGCCTAGTTTAAAAAAAACGTCATTTAGTAGCTTTACCCCTCAACGGTGCATGTAATAGTATTATTGTGTAACAACTGTGAAAAAGAGTAAACTGGTGGTTTCTGTGCTCAGAAGACTTTTAACAACAATTCAGTCCACTCCACACTCCAACAGAGAGTACCTACCTACTAATTGCCATAGTATAAATAGTGCCATTTATGTTTATATTTTTTAAATTATGTTGAGTTCTACAACTCTGAGAGTTTTGTTGTGAAAACTACGAGTTTTCCATTCTCGCATGAAAAATTATCAAATTATAATCTCAAACTGTGGAAGATCAGCGATCAGTGAAAGCAGCAGCCAACCTAATCAAGTAATTTACATACATACCTACTGTATGTCTCATACAAATAGGCACTAGACGTTGCGCGCAGCTTCATCATTTCAGCCGAAAGACGTCCACTGCTGGACATAGGCTAGCAGCTTCACCTGCGTATAATTTTGCTTATCACAGAAAAACTTATCTTGCATCCCTCGAGAAATGTTTATTTTCCCCAGATAAAAAATAGTCTATCCTCGCGCCCAACCTAAATTTAGGTCGATATAAAATTATAAATTACGACCCAATGTACTAATAATAGGCCCAGACTTCAATTTGTAAAAATATACCTAAATCGGCCCAACGACCTACAATAGGGACATCAAATGCAAATTAAGTCAAACAAAGATTTCAAAGATTTTTTAGGTCTTTGGGCCTATATTTGATGATGAACGACTACTGACCGTACCTATGTACATATATAGGTACTACGTAATGTAAGGTAGTACGTAAAGTAGGTCGTTGGGCCTTACGGTGCTATATGTTGATCTGGGTTATGGTCTATTTGTCACCAACACGCCTGCCAAGCGTGGCGATTATGGCATATCCCCCCAACATATGCTTGGGGGAGGCCTGTGTCCAGCAGTGGACGTCTTTCGGCTGAAATGATGATGATGATGATGGTCTATCTATA
This sequence comes from Asteroscopus sphinx, assembly GCA_949699075.1. Classification (NCBI taxonomy): domain Eukaryota; kingdom Metazoa; phylum Arthropoda; class Insecta; order Lepidoptera; family Noctuidae; genus Asteroscopus; species Asteroscopus sphinx. The sequence goes on from OX453005.1 coordinate 12,305,567, forward strand.
TGCCAAATTGCATCCAAATCCGTTCATCCGTTTCAGCGTGATTGAGTAGGTAACAAACATCTAAAAGTCTTAACAAACTTTCACATTTATAATATTAGTAGGAGTAGGATAGGATACGCTTGCTACATGCCGACTGCTATCCTTACGCAATAGCGAACAGCGTGATTATCTTTGACGCAAATAACGTCAATTTAATATGCGGTTTAGTACCGCTAGTAGATATACATAATGTTATACAGGTCCTCATAACAGACGAATTATTCGCACCGAGGAGCTCAGTAACGAGCGAAATGACATCAAAAATGAAAATTATTTTTAATCGTAGCCAATTGGCGTGCGGCGTGACGGGTTGTAACCACTGGCCTGTCGCTAGCCAAGCGTGGCCTTAATTAAACGGTAGCTCTGACAACTGTATGCTTTGACCACATTCCTGTACTTGCGTACTTGTGTGTTTTGGTCGCTGAACTGAGCAGAAATGTGGCAGCGAGTCGTGCTAGTACCTATTCAACAAATATTTCACACAAACACAAATATTTGTGTGATGAACATAAGTGTTTGTGTTGGTCTTCGTGTTGTTTACAATTAGTATGTATTTACAAAAAGAACAGTTTTACACAGCACCATCTAGTCCCAAACTAAGCAGAGCTTGTATTATGGGTAGGTACTAGACAATGGATATAATACTTAAATACTTTTTTTTTTGTAAATACATACTTATAATACTTAAGAAACACACCCAGACAAACACAAACACTTATGTTCATCACACAAATATTTGTGTTCTGTGGGAATCGAACTCACGACCTCGTTATCAGCAGTCCGACACTCGAACCACTAGACCACAGAGGTCGTCTAATTAATATTAATTTGTGTTTTAAATAAAACAAAACAATTTATAATATTTTTAATGTTAGGCTGTATGGCGGTTTCCTTCGACCACCTGCGCACGCAATGCTGTATGTCACCGTGCGATTACATATGGGTAGTAATCCGCGCGCCATTTTTCACAATTTAAATATTTGTCTAAAATGTATGTTTTTTTCCTCGCAAGTGTGTTGAAAAATGTCGTATGACACGCGTGAGCATTGACTATTATACTCGAGGCTGGATTACAGCCCGAGCCGAAGGCGAGGGCGTAATGGAGCCGAGTCAACATAGCTCACTTGTATCATAATGTACTATTATCAGTAGTTATTTGAATAAAGTGACGTGCCAAGATTGTTTACTAAATAAGACAAGCGAGAAAAAACGGACCGTATATAGATAAAACGTTTATTTAGTACAAAACAACACTAAGATAAGAAAAAAATACTTTAAAAACTAGGAAGAAAGCACAGTGGCTTTTTATAACTTGCGGTCTTTGCATGAATCATCATTCTCGCACTTTCAGTTCGCTTCCTCTAACCAGATGCGGCTGAAAAATGCGGCGGCAGAAAATCTGACAACTGATCTAACTTCCGAATGTCAGTATTTTACACGGAGTGACTGCCATTAGAACCCCGCAACCCAGTTACTGGAAAATACTGACATTCGGAAGTTAGACCAGTTGTCAGATTTTCAGGCTTCTGACTACCCGTAACGACAACCACAGATATTCGTATGACAAGCGGGACCGACAGCTTAACATGCTCTCCAAGGTACGGAGGGGTTTCGATGTGTAAGTCAACCTATGCATGAATATAAGTGTGATATGTGATACTTCATATTTCTGTGTGTGATACGTACGCGTTTTGGTTGTATAGGAGAACAGTTAAACGGACGAAATCTAAATTTTAACTTCCCATACAAAAACCATAGCGATTAGAAAGGTTTTTGTATCAGAAGTAATTATTTTTTTCGTCTAATGACTCGTTTTTTTATGAAAGGTTATTAAGTTTTATTGGTAGAATCCACCTTTTAAATTTGTCGCAAGTATTTGATTTCATTCTGTATATGTTGCCACTTTTAGGTAATCATGTCTCTTGATCTCTGTAACATTAACTTAGTACATAATTATTAGTTCATTTTGTTATTTATTATTAAAAGTTTATTATAAAACAAGACACTGGTGTCGATTCACCTGTTCACAAACTGAACTTATTTTAAACTATCGCTCTCTTTTACTAATAGCAGAAACAAGAAAGGGATGGCAACAATATCAAAACTATCAAATTAGTTAACGTGTCACATTTCTTTGTTTTTTAGTGGGCACGTTCCGAGATCACGACTAAACTTGTATGGAAATCTAAATTCCGACTAATTTGACAGATCTAAAATTATTGCCATCCCTTTCATGTGTCTACTATTAGTAAAAGAGAGTGATAGTTCAAAATAAGTTTAGTTTGTGAACAAGAGAATCGACACCAATGTCCTTCATTGCGTAACAACTAGTAATATTGCGGCTTCCCTAATTCTCTAATACCGTTAAGTGTCCTCCAACACAGGGTCCTCACCGTGCTTTTGCCCAATGAGCTTCTATCTTTAATCTATCCAGTCAGTGGGGCGATTGTGTAATGCATTCACTTTGACATTAGCTTTCATTTTAAAATTAAATCAACATTCGTTGCGTGGTACGCAGTTGCCAATAACATGGATTGTCAAAACACACGGAGTAATGAACATTGAAATCCAGATTATTGCGATCGCGAGTGAGTTACGCAATTCGGCAGCTGTTCAACATAACCTTAATCTGTCTTGTGAGAGCGGAAGGTATCCTTAAAGTTAGAAACACACTTGACTGGTGTGTTGTGGTGTGTCGTGATCGTGATGCGCTCTGGCGCGTGTGCGTTCCACAATAATGTGTCTGTAACCATACTAAATGTATAAAACCGATATGTTTCTGACGCGAAATGACACACCAAGGCACGATAGTATAAGATTTCCCAACGTAGAAAAATGCTCCGACCTAATGGAATTTCAAACTTCTTTCGTTTGCTTATCGAGTTTGATGGGCTTATCGATTTCCTGAGTCATGACATCACTAAACTGGAAAATAGTTTCTAAGTTTTATGCCTTAACCTTTTAGATTTAATAACCTAGGTACCACTTATTTGTTAAAAAGCCTGCAGCGATATGTACCTTAAATGGTAGACGCCAATTTATTCCTTAGGTACATTATTATCACGTTAGAATCGTGAGTTGCCGCCTTTGCAGGTAACTAAACTTTATAATATATAGGTACCTAAGTACTGATTACCTGGTAATAAATATAGGATACAAAATAGATTCAATTTTAATCTTACAAGTCCTTCCTCTCATTCACATATTTAAAGACACGGTCATCGATATATTTCAGTGGAGCCGATTCATCGAAATTAAAATTATAAATTCGTTAGTTGATTTCATTAAACTGCAAATTAAACTGCAACTGGTTAATTTTCTTTGTCCAATTTCGTTGTCCAATCCAATTTATTTGATGAGCAGTGTCTTTTTACATATAACATTTAATGGAAATCATCCAATTTCTTTGATCAAAGTCACATTGGACAAAGAAATTTGACGAGTGGCATACCACCCTTAGATACACTCTCACTTCACTGACTTTTGTGGTACAGTCGACTGCATGACAGTGGTAACACTTTAATTCGAAAACCGCCCTTACTGCTTACGAAATAAAGATGCTGTCAATGTCAAAGTGTTACCACTGACTTGCGGTCGACCGTACCTATCTAATTTATGTTTGTGATTATTTTTATCATTTTATTGTTATTCTTATGCTGTCACTGCCCTGTGATCAGTACATAATTTTTCTTCATTAATTTTTGTGTGAATTCAGTTAAGTAGGTACTGTTGAAAATCTGTCTTGTCGCATCCTACGCATGTCAATACTAGGTCTATATAAAAAAACCTGCAAAGAGCCATCATTGAAGCGTAACCAGCTGCTAAATTGCGTAACTCACTCGCGATCGCAATCATCTGGATTTCAATGTTCGTTGCTCCGTGTGTTTTGAACTTTTGACAATTCGTCTTATCGGCAACTACGTACCACGCAATGAATATTGCTGTAATTTCAAAATGAAAGCTAATGTCAAAGTGAATTCATTACACAATTGCCCACCAGGCTTGGAATGACCAACAATGATGATGATTATAAGACAAGTCCTTCGATGTCGTATTGAAATTGAAGAAGACTAAAAATGTCTAACGGACCGCGAAAAATGACAGAATACAATTGTACAAGTGGACAGATGCGAGAAGGTGATGGCATTAGGTAAAATTGAAATGTATTCTGAGATAACAGCAAGAAATGAGTCAGTAAAGGAATCGATGATCTTGCGTGGATGCGATTTTCACAGTATCGAGGAAAATAGCATGTGCCTTTCTAACTGATAAACAATCAACAATACTCTCAATACAACTCAGGATATAATGCAAAGTTTGAATAGCGCGCCGGTCACATACAAATTCAAACTGAATTGCCAGTTTATTTCATTAAAGGGTGCATTAACGTCTTTTAAATGACTCATAATTGACTAACGTGTGCATTATTCATATCTACAATTGCTACTAGAAAGCGCCATTAAAGCAATTTATACTTATAACGTTCCTATAGCGGACTTCCTCACGTTTTGACTGCCCTGCTTAACCATATAATCACTACTGAAATATTTCACTCCACTTACAGTAATATCGCGCATTAAGTCGCTATCGCGCGGATAATTACCTTAGTTGAAACAATACAAAATAATAAAAGCGAATCAGGCGCTGGCTATTTGCATTTCCGATGGACGGTGGTCGGGGCAGCAGGTGTTTTTCCTTTCTCGCGGGCTAATGTTGCGGGCGATAGAGCGAGAGCTCGACCACTCTCTTGTACCATTCTGTTTCTCCTTGCCTCATACGAAATTATTATTTTGATTACGTTTAATTTGCATACGGCCTGCAGAGCGGTTGCCCCGGGGCCGCGGGGCCAGTGCGCCGCCCTGCGTCGTTACGACCCCTGTAGTTTTCTGTAATGTTTTCGCCATTTTCAACAAAATTCCACACAAATAGTATAATTTCAGGTATTATCATGGTTATTACGAAGAAGCGCCCGTAGTTCTCGTACCTCTGTAATAGGTCGATCGATGCTCAAATTCTTGATAACTACGAGTAATCAACATAGAACCTGCCCCGGCAGGCTTAATGATCCGATATCTTCAATTATTGGTAATATCAGACGTTTAAACGTTCTTAGGAAGCTGACTGGCAGGTTTGGTTGGATGGTCAGACCGCTTATTTTTTCCTAAGGTCACATTTCTTAAACGAGTGCTCGCACGCATATCAGATGTATGTTTTTAAATGTGTTTTGCGCTCCTTCGTATAGAGTCTCTTACAAGATAGTACATTGTAATCGTTATGGACAATGTCGATATAACTGCCGTGGATTTTTGTCAGATTGTGCAATGGAATATTGTGAAGCCATGTTTACAAACTTCAATGAAAACAACGTAGAATTGTGCATAAAAAGGATTAACTTTATGAAACACATAAAAAGAACATGTCGGGCGGCTACTGTGCGGCGCACACGCATTGGCGTGGGCTGGTCCAATCGGCGGCCGGGACACGCCCACATGCGCACAATCTTCTTTATTCTCACATTACTTGCTATGAAACTCACGTGTATTGTCTAATAACAAAAGCTTGTTTATGAATCAATTCAGTTTGTTCTAAAATAAATTACAGTGACAAGACCATGCATATGTTATTTTTGACATTATTCTTTTTGTTGAAGAATACTTTGGTTAAAACCGTGAATTAGGGCTTTTGCTGTTGGTCTTTTAATACTAGAATATTAAATTTTATGCTGTGTTCTGCTTGCAAATGGAATGTGTGTAAGTACCTACTTGAACAAATCAATTTTCATCATGAGCTGAACTGAAAGATTCTCAAAAAAATCTACCTATTCATTTGAATGCTTGATTTTCTAGAATTATCATTTGTATCTACCTACCTAGGTTGGTATTTGTACTCAATCAATATCGAGGTTTTTCTATGTTACACCGATGAAACTTAGCTAATAGAGATTTTTATTAAAAAAGAGTGGAAATGTGTATACCTACCTACTTAGTTGATCAACAACTTTTACAAAACTATAACGTATCATTGAACACAATTGGTTGATCGATAGCTGTCGGCGATATTCCTATTGGTCTTTTCATCGACTTTGATATCCGGGACATAGTGAGGCTGCACCTAATGACATAATCGTGCCCCGTGGCGACGGTCGCGCGATCACTGTGATTACGAGACGAGCGACCAGCGTGGCGGGCAGCGGGACGGAGATACTGTTGCAAATTGATTCGATGCTACGGGCACTGTGGCGGCCACAACACCTGACCATCTATATTGTATATAGAGACAGGCCAGACCTGCCTACAATGCGCATGGTAACGCAAACCCTTAAACACCCCAAGTAGAATATTAAGAAGGCATAGGTCAACATCATCATCATAATTTCAGCAGAAAGAAGTCCACTGCTGGACATAAGTAGGCCTCCCCCGAAAGGGGGAATACGCCATAATTACCAGGTTTGGCAGGCGGCTTGGCGGTCACAGTTGGTTGAATAAATACTCAGAGAATACTGCTGCTCATCAAGGGATGGACAACCGAACCAAAGGGATAACTCCTTTATCAATACAATACAAATACAATACAAATACTCTTTATTCTACACAAAAGAAAATAGCAACATATATGACTATGACTATTTATCGTCTTTTACGACACCCATGAGAAGAGATGGAGTGGTGCAATTCTTTGTGTCCGGCACCACACGAAACGAAGTATAGGTATCATCAACTCAGCCTATCGCAGTCCACTGCTGGATAAAGGCCTCTCCCAAGTTACGCCACACCACTCGGTCCTCTGCCTTCCGCATCCAGTCCCCCCCGGCTACTTTAATCAGGTCGTCGATCCACCTGGCTGGGGGGTACGCTAATACGCTGCCATAGGTATTGTTCGATCTTTGCTCAATTAAAAGTGTGGGGTGGAAGGAATTTTTTACCATTAATTTTTCCACGACTACCCTCGTTTGGAAGCTGCAGATCGGCGACGCTAGTGCTCGCCGCGCCCCTTGCGCCGGCATGAAGAGTTTGTTGGATCGTAGCCGCCGATTGATGCGTACGTGACCGTGTCGCGCTCCTAGCACTTCTTCAGTTTCGATTAACTCACATAATTATAAACTATTGCTACTGAGACGTTCTCAAACCCTTCTGTGACGAGTGTGGTGTGGCTATATTTACCCAATCACCTTAGTTGGACTGGAACATTCGGCCGTGCTGAGCTGATCTGCGCCAAGAGCGACTGCGTGGGAGTGAAAGGTTGGTGGTATTCATTTCTTTTACCCTGTGCAGCCTGAGCAAAGATCAGAAACCAGAGTAGCTTACTCCACACTTGGAAAACTATAATTATTCTTTCAGGTCCTTCGAACTATCCTAAAATTTACCAGCCCCTATATCTCATCCACAACAGGTATAATGCAATTAAATGCAATACAACTGGAACTTTAATTTCGAATATTATATTTTACCCTTTCAACTGGCAAGAGGAGAGCGACAAGGCAACTTAATCTCTACGAAACTCCTCGAAATTTTTTTCAAGCGACTCATCTGGCAAGAGAAAGGTATCAGCATCGATGGAGACGAACTAGAGATTTGCAGATGACTTGGCACTATTGTCCGAAAATATTGAAGAGGTCATTAGAATTATTGAAGACCTCCGAACGGAATCTGCAAAAGTTGAACTGAAAATCAATACCTACCACAAAAACTAAAATCATCATCATCATCACTAAAATCAATTTAAATTAATTTTACCTATTAACTATTTGCATGCTACATCATGTTATATAAAATGGAAATGCTCTGTCAACAATGTGGCGACAATGTATTAATGTATTTTTGTGTCATAAGCTCCTATAACAAGACTGTACTACACTAACCCCCAAGATACAGGTCTACATGCCTTCTGTGACAGGCCTAGTTTGCGGGTTAGTATCAGATTTCTTGCAATACATAATATTATACGATAGTGATTGTAAAAATTTAGAAGCATGTATTTATAGCGTCAAATAAACATTTTTATTTTATTTTTATTTTTTAATCATGACCAAGCTAAGCTCCCCGATGCACAAAACTACACTCACACTTGGCAGACAAAGTTCGAGAGACTCATTTCCCAAGCATCTTTCGGTGCAAATAGTGCAGTAATCTATCCATTGCGCTAAAAACAAAAGTTTTCGAGCAATGTGTGTCACCGGTATTCATATAATTGTGGTGCAGACTGATACGACTTACAAAACCGTCTCGAGAAAAGTTCAGAGTAGCGCAAAAAGGAGTGGAGAGAGCAATGCTCGGAGTTACCTTATGTGACCGTAAGACGAATAAGTGGATACGCTACTACTACTGTTAAATAATAGAATAAATAATATTGTTATTGTTCCAAATCAACAACATCAATCGTCGATTTAGAGTCTATGTTTTTTGTTTCCAAAACGACTACAATTTCAGCTTGCAGGTAGATATAGAAACAAAATATTAGTCTTGAAACCTGTCTTGAAACTTGAATTTATGTAAATATAAACATATAGTTAAATAATCTAATCTAATATAATCCATAACTATAGTAGCCACAGAGTTGTTAACTTATCCACTGAAAAGTTTCATTCCCGTTCATGTTCACTGCTGCAAGTTTCACACTGCCAATGTATAGGTAATGGTAATCCCTTAAAATTGGATACAAAATGTTTAACATGTATCTATAACTTTCTTTAATCAAGGCTTATCTACCGCGAGAAAGAAGTCCGTATCTTTGTAAGGCTTGCCAGAAGACATAGGTCCAGCTCGAAGTTACTTGTCTCGGGAGCCTGCAGGACTATTGCGAAATATTATGGGCTGAAAGAGGGGGCTTGGGAAGAAAACGGCGTCTGCCTCTCCCTATCCACTTAAAACATTGAAATATAAGGCAGAAGGATGGCAGACGTGTGTCATCAATCCACAAAAAATCAAACAAGATGTTGAAGAAAGGGGTGAAGAATCGTTAACTCTTGTAGGTATGTTTAATGACATATTTTCCAGTATACATTCCACAACCAGTGGTTAGACGATGCAAAATAAACATACCATCAGCCATTCTCGGATATTATTGTTTTAAAAATTCAATTCCGTCTGTCACAACAATACGGTACGGCCTATTTTGTGACGGTATAAAAATACTGTAATTTTCACACTGTATTCATTTTTCTAGGTATATTAGATATAATGGGCTCTAATAGCCTTAGATTTTCCATGCAGCCATGGGATTTTTTCCATTGTCCTACCAACTGTTGTTTTCTATGCATAATAGAGGCTACGGCAAGATTATAGAGTGGGTGCTGCTGGTGATACCTGTGTTTCCATGAGACTGTAACGGGAACGCATTAACAAAAGACTCGGTTTGATTGAGGCCGCAGTCGTAGCCCAACATGTTCTATAGGAAAATGACAAAGAAACATCGTCAATTTTTGCAGCGATTTCTTTGTAAAACACTCGGCTATTGACGTCGATGTGACTCAGAATAATGAAGTAAGAGTTTTATCGCCAAAGGGTTTCATAAAATTGCAGTGATGTTCAATAGAATTAAAGTTTCAAAGAAAATTGCTAGTTTCTTTGAGGTTTCTCCAATCATACCATGAAACTGATTTAATAGTCTGTGTTTGCGTACCTAATGCAAATCATAACCGTCAATGTTATGGATAGGTTTTATTCATTCATTCTAATGAATGAATAAAACGCCGTATGTTCTAACGTTGCACAAAAATGATTATAGACTAAATTAATTGTTGTACGCTTGACACAATCATTTTTATTAAATTTTATATAGGTAGGTATTGCCTAAATGTTATATCTTTATTTATTATATTCTTTATTGTACATACACCAAATGAAAACAAAGACAGTAGTTTACAGAAAGATGATGGACTAGAGGAATGGGAACCGATCGATCTTCATGTTCATTTCATTAGCATTTCTCAACACTACCTATATTTATTTTAATAGTGCACTATGTGTTTTTCTTTCTGCATAGGTAACCCTAAGGTTGATTGGTAGAGAATACCTCACGGATTAAGTCCGCCTCTGACAGTTTTGTGCATTAAGTGTAAATAAATAAATAAAATTTAAATAGGTACCTAGGTACTTTAATTTCGAATACCAAGGTACTCATAGAAAACTATGTAGGTAGGCAGGTCCATATAATAGAAAGATCCTATGATAAAACTAATAATAGCTGCCATTCACCTAATAATTCCGTCTTTTTGTCAAATTATCGTAATTTAAAAAGTCATTAATGAAAGAAAATGCGTTTGTTGAGGTAGACCCGCCTGCATCGCAGCTGAGTCCCTTTGTCCAATAATAACATGTTATGAGAGACCGCATCAAAATAAATGCGACATAAAACTTTATTTTATTACTCCAAATTGTCTCAAATTTGACAAAGATTGTATCATAATTAGCATAGTTGGAGAAATGAAATGATCATTCGTGTTCTTTTGGGGGGCGACCGTTTGATAGACACCAATTTAGTAAGATACGTTTTAAAGAATTGGGTGACACCTGTTTGCTCTGACTTCAGAAAAGAAGTAGGTATCAAAAATAAAATATTTCAGGAAGCATCTGTTCAAAACCTGATAAATAAAATTTTACATGATAGCAGTACCTAATTGAATAAATAATTCTGACTTCATGCCAGTGTTTACCGGTAGGAAGGAAGGAGGTTTTTTTTGTTTTTTCTAAAGGATAGAAAACTATAATAAATAATAAATAAATATTTTTGAGACATTTTTACACGGTACCATCTAGTCCCAAACTAACCAGAGCTTGTACTATGGGTACTAGACAATGGATATAATACTTATATACCTTAAAAAAAAAAAAAAACTATCGTCTATTTAAATTTCAGAATACAAACTCTGAAAAAAGAAAAAAAAAATGTAGGTTGTGTTTTAAAAATATGTCAAATGGCATTTCGTTAAAATAATACATTTTATCGTTAGGGAGCGAGCATTCGCGAGTAATGTAACAAATTCACCGATGCAATTTTTTTTATTTGTTCCGGAGAATTACCAAATTCTTCTTAAATTACAAATTACATAATTAAATTATATGCAAATACTCGCGCTGAGTGCGCCTGGGAGCGCCTTTACATCACAAGCACAAGCACTAAAAATAGTTTAGAAATGAAATCATTTTCCGACTCACCTAAGTACTTTTTGTCATTCGTTAACGCAATAATATAAAAATGAATGAATTATAAAACTATAGATTTCAGATTTGGTTGCTGAATGACAATAGATCCGCTACTCTCCGCGAGATGGCGCGTTCGTACATTTCTACAGTTGCGTTGCATTTAAAATTTCCTTAAAGAATCACTTAAAGGTTGATTGAATTGATGAGAACGATGGTTATTTTATTGATTAAGTACAAAAAATTACCAACACGATGTTAAAGAGCATAGTTATTGTTAATTAACCATTAGTTAACCAATCCAAATCACTACTTTACGAACATAATGCCTACCTATTATGTTTTAATTAATTAACGAATATTATAAAAGGCTATTAAGAATCTAATGACTGCATTCCGTTTGTGGGTGTGGCACGAAACATGCCATTTGTTCTTTTACAAACGGTGTAAAAACGTTGGTTGATCCGCCTACAATTGGATCCTGCATTTGTATTCATCACCATTCATCCGTCTGTATTGGTGCGGAACCTAACTGTTGCGGGGCACGCAATCGATGCGGTGACATAGCATTGCGATGTATAATTCAAATTACCATTAATCATCGATATATATGTACTACGTACTAGATGTGCTGTTTAGAAGAACAACATGGTTACACGAGTTATGGTTCCGGAACCACACTGTCATCTGTAATTAGTTCACTGGACAGCTGTCTCGCGAACACACGTAAATTTTATCAACAACGGTTGCGTCAACTGAATTTGGAACATGCTGCTTATATGAGATCGCGTGTCTATGTACCTATTGAAGTCGTTGCCGTTAATACATAAATATGGTCGGTCGTTCAGTACCTATTTGATTGTGGTTTTGCTTCCTTGTAAAATAGGTAAAATATATAACTTTTTTTTTATACTTAAGGGGCTTGCGTTTGACCGCCACCTCACCTGATGTAATGCGATGGTGCGGTTGACGATGGTTCACGCTTGCCCAGCAAACTAACTATGCACGAAAACGAACGAACTTTCAACGATTAAACTCAATTTGTTAAAATATTGTGATAGATACGATAGATAGGTTGGTACATAGTAAAAGCAATTTTAATCATAAGTTTTGTTGGAGACAAGAAACTTTTTGAATTGCATAGTTACCTACATCTAAGGCAGTCATGTCAAACATACGGCCCGTGGGCCGCATGCGGTCCTCGGACCATAATGATATGGCCCGCGACAGAATCCAGATCTCAAGATTTTTATCAATACAGATATTACCAATCAGTATGTGTTTAGTTAATTTGAGTAACACTAACACACCCTAAATTTTGTAAATGGCCTTTTAGAAAATCTAGTTTGACACCCCTGATCCAAGGCATTACTTTTGTTACAATAATATTGTTGGATTGAACTGATCCATTTGCCCACAGTCAAATTCTTTATAATGTTAGTCGCGTGCATCAAAGTCGTAATGTTTTTGAATGGATGCTGATAACCAAGGCTGTAGTAGCAGCAGTATAACGCGTGTTCCACAAAGAGCGGCAGCTGAGGGGGCGGCCGGGGCGGCACAGATCCGCCTCACCGATTGTTACCCGCGAATAAAGAACACTAACCAACATCCCCGTAGAAATTCATTTCGCTATGCTTTTTATCCTCAATAATAATCACCCGAGGCGAACGCCACTCACTCATTACATAATTCTCGCTTTTTGTGTCAATAATTAGAAATATTTTCTTGCTCCACAAATAAAGTGAATTGGCATATTTTATAAGTGACGCAGACAAATAAGTCTGGTGCAACAAAGTGTTTGGAACGTCATCGCGTGTAATACACGATGTAAAATCGTTCCCGCAATAAAACTGTGAGCGTATTTCACAAAGCTCCATAAATAATGGTCAATATGTCGAGCGGTATTGTCGATGCTGACAAATTGCCCCTCTCGGTTGCCGCCGCATTGTTGGCTACCGAAGCTACGTGGTACACTTTTGTCATCTCTCCCCGCACAATGCAACACGAATCTTCCGAATGACTTTTGTCAGCTATCATTTTCACTTCTATCCTCAACAGAATTGCAAATCGGTTTTATTATGTCCCGTGGGTCGTGAGTCTTCGTTTTACAATTTTATGATATGATAAATGGGAATGTATGTTTGTCTCGAAACGTTTGACGCCGATAAATGTTTGGTTTATGTATTGTGTTGAATTCATGAATGAAATTTCGAAAAGAAGGCAAATAAAATTGATTGGTATGGAGCTATAGCAAAAAAATATTGAAATGCTCTTGTAAATGTTTAATGCCACCAAATTTTTTGTAAGAAATAGGCCAAAAACCTTTTCTATTTTGTGTTTTTCTATAGCTTTACCTAAGGCTCATGGTGAAGATGCTATATTATTTTACATATCTTTAAGCATCTTTCGCAATATCAATGAAGCGGCACACACGACGGACATAAAAATATATTTTACCTTTCTGTATCTTAAGATAGTGAGCGATATGAAATTCATCTTAAGACAGTGAGCGATATAAAATTCATCTTAAGATATTGTAATTGTATGTTGTTATTACGATAGTACAGTCTAAATAAGATATAAGTACCCAGGGTCATCAGATATAAAGTTTCCTGTCAGTACATAACGTGAGATGTGCGCCGCATTGGGGTGCTTGCCTTCCCGGTGCCTCCGTTTCCGAGTGGTATCGGCTCTCTACCGATCCCACTCGGCGGCCTCCTTCTGAAGTATGACAGTGTCACAGAAGGCGACCATCCAGGCCATCGGCTCGCCAGCATAGCCAACACTATTGCTGGCAGGGAAATACTTGCCCGATGTGCCACCAGGCCCCGCTGCTCTAAGCTCCACGCATTGCAGGGTACTCCTCGAGCGTGTTCTGTGCGGTGTTCTGGTCGTTCCCAGAATAATGGTAATTTGCCGTGGATTCGCGTCCGATCCTATTCAGATACTTACCGAAGCAACCATCATCCTCCGAGCCTTTTCCCAACTATGTTGGGGTCGGCTTCCAGTATAACCAGATGCGGCTGAACATCAGTTTTTTACACGGAGTGACTGCCTGGTGAAAATCAGCTAGCCGGTAGGTAAATAGTAAAATACCTACATAATTTTAGTTAGCGGAGGGAGGTAAGACGGGTAGCGGGGAGTTACATATTGCCCGCGAGTATGATAGGTAATCTAAAAAAGCAGGCACAGTCTTTTCCCAGGTTCACGTTTTTGGTCAATGCAATACCTACTGAGTTAGTGACGCTTCGTAATTAATTATTTTTAAATTAAAAACCTATTTATCAACAATTTCTGCTGCTAGCGATAAAAATTTTACATAACCTGAAAGAGTTTATGTAAACTTTCTGTTTCTAATAGGACAAATCGTGGATAGGTAGGTTATCAATTATGCCCGTTAAAAAAGTTGCAGATAAGATATGCCTCCAACCCTTATACTAACGCACTCCAACCAAAAAAATCTGCAGTTTAACAAACATCAAAACATCTTCAAATCTTTCTCATTTACCTATATCTAATGTTAGTGAGATAGTGGGATGGGATCATCATCATCATTCATTATTTCAGCCGAAAGACGTCCACTGCTGGACATAGGACTCCCCCAAGCACACAACGACCGGTCCTGCGCCTTCCGCATCCAGCGGATTCCCGCCACCTTTACCAGGATGGGATTAGTAAGATATTATTACCCACTCACTGTGTTCACCCCATCCCAATAACATACTCACTCTTTCCAGGTTTATTTTATTCATCAAAATTACATTCACCTATATTTAGTATTTACCTATTAACGAGGGTGTGAACCGTGTCCCCGGCACTCCCTCCAAACTTACACATATTTGCTTTAAAATCGAACTGCACAATAACATTATTGTTCCCTAACAAAAGCAAATTACTGTGAAAATGAAATAAAAACCCTCTCTTCATCCCCTACTATTAAGAGATGATGTAGCGATACTCTGCGTAAGCGCAACTGTGAATGTTTCGCAGTTCGCTACGCTTTGAACGATTGTGACCCCAAGTCGTAACATTTAAAAACGGACTTTGTGACGGCTACCGAAAAGTTTAAATTTCATTAGCCTGTTTTGTCAGTTTTGTAATACTGGAATACAATCTAAAGTAACCGTGACGGGTGAATAGGGCATAAAAACCTCATAAATCAAAGTCAAAAAGGCATAGAGAATGGGCAGAGCGGTGGTCGCGAGTAGTATGTCACCAGCTGCTTCGATCGCGGGTTTGCTCTGACATTGTTCGTTAGTTCCCATCAATAATGAAGGTAATTTTCGGCATTTTGTCACATTAGTGAGACGTATTGAACTATTGTTATAGTTGTTTGGATGAATTACATTTATTTTTAGCGCTAATAATAATCTACTAAGCAGTTAAGAGGTATATAGATCATTAAATAAACTCTATTTAATTTACTGCACACAATTTATTCGTAGGTATTATTCTGCTTTGCTTTCTTGGTTTATTGGAATGTCGAACCAAATATTAAGTATTAAGACTAGATCGAGATTGTTAACACAAGGTATTTTAAAATCTATAATTTTTATGCGTCTCTAAAATATTCAGGCGTTATTAGTTATTACACAGACAGCCTTTATTTTGAAAAAAAAAGACAGGTACTAGAATACCTATTAGATAGCAATAATTACACATAACTGCACAAGGACAAAAATTCATAATTTCTCTAATACTAGCTCAAATATTAGATTTGATGATGAAGTACAGACCTACATTTCTTAATCTGCCTTTATACACTAACATCAAATCATCCCCAAATTCAATAGCACCTATAAGTATTTGTATAACACTCAGCGGGACTCATGTTTGTCTACATATTGTCCGCAGTTGATTTGTTTACTGCAACCTCTTGCATGCTTGTTCGTTTGTTCAAACACTTTGAAGCATGTTTGCAAGTCTATAAATCTTTCGATTTTACTCTGGTGTTTTAGTTATTTATTTAAGGCATTATGACAACAACAGTTTACTGCAACTTAACGGTTTGCATGTTAGTTGGTTTGTTCAAACTCTTTGAAGCATGTTTGCAAGTCTATAAATCTCTCGATTGCCTGCTTACCTTAGTTGTTTTGGTTACAACAAAAGAAAATGCAATGATAAAGTTTTAAAAGAAAGGTGTGGTCAACTGGTCACGTATGAGTCGTATGACATAACATAATTATCTAACATTGTATACTCTTCTTCGTTTTAAAAGATAACTGTCCATATCGATCGTGACGATCCGATTTGATGTAACATAATCCTGGGACCTTAGGTCCGACTGGATTGAGTGACGTATCAATTGAATTTGAATTCGAGTTACCTAGTGTCAATTCGTACTGCATTTGTTTAGGAATTGACATTAGCTCGATTTGGTTCAGAGCTCGATGCAGTTGGTAGTAAGGCCCCCTGGTTTTGTGTTTCAAACCTAATTTTATGTTTTCTTGTTCTTTAATAGAAAATAAGAAGATTTAGTTTGAAGTTAGGTAAGCTCTTTAAAATTACAAATTCTCAATAATTGGGGCTTTTTGGAACAGATTGGCCAAAATTTCTTTAAACTCCATAAACTAAAAGCCACAATTTACAAAACCCCGGTTTTTTATTTGCTGGTAATAAACAAATTAGTTATTATTTCAAATGTTGGCGCAAGGAAGTTTTATTTGAACGACCGCCATTTGTGGTTTGGCAACAAACATTAAGTTCTAAAGTTTACGTCTTCATTACAAAATTAGGTTGTTTCGTGACGCAACAGTTTAGCTGCATTCAAGATGATGAGTACTATCTACCAAAAAATTAATCAGTTTGAATAAATATCTTAGGTTTTTGCGATCACTACACATTATAATATAATATTCGGTCCTGTATGGAGTACTGCTCTCATCTCTGTGATGGCTCGGCTAAATATCAACTGGCGGCTCTCGAGTCGATTGAGAGGCGCGCCAAGAGGCTCGTTGGCAACGATGCGCTGGTCGACGCCAAACTACAAAGTCTCGAGCATCGGCGCAGAGTTGCTAGCCTATCGGTTTTTTATCGAATGCATTTCGGCGAGTGTGCGTTGGAATTGCACAATTTAATTTCCCCAAGCCCTTTCCACTATCGGACGACCAGACGCACGGCGATGCGCCACCGTTATATGGTAGATATTCCACCCTTACGTACGAACCGGTTTGCTAATAGCTTTATCATGCGTACCGCCAAAGAGTGGAATTCCTTGCCGACGTCAGTGTTTCCCGAGAAATATAATCTGGTGGTCTTCAAGACTCGAGTGAATAGGTTTTTGCTGGGCAAGCGTGTACCATCGTCGACCGCACCATCGCTTAACATCAGGTGAGGTGGCGGTCAAACGCAAGCCCGTAATAAAAAAAAAAAAAAAAAAAAAAAAAAAAACATGTTTATTCGGATTATATCGCGTATATTAATAAAATTGGTTTTCTTGATGATTCGAAAGCCTTGCAGCGTTTATAGTAGCAGGAAGACTAAGATGACAAGTTTTTTTACCGATATTTAAAAAAAAAAAAAAAAAGAAAAAAATGTTAATTTTGAACAAAGTTATTCAAATAAACCTAAGTATAAAAAGGTTTGCTTTAAGATATGTGAGTAACACGGGTTATCAAATCTCTAGTAGGTATCGAATATACCTATTCTAATTTTAAGCAGATAAAAAAAAATCGAGAACATTTTTGCTCTCAGTTGTAATCAAAATATAGGTAGGTATATAACAAATAATGTAAGTTAATATATCTGGTTTACTAAGTTCAGTGGGCCTAGTACGAGTTTGACACTTACGAATACTTTCAAAGTATTCGTCGACTTTCATTAATAAATCTGTAGTTCCTCCTCGTATCCGCCAGGGGCGCTACTGATTTATGAATGAAAGTCGACGAAAATGATGAAAGTATTCGTAAGTGTGAAACTCGTACTAGGCCCACAGATCAATTATCTAACGTAATTTACCTGACCACCAAGTGTTTCATGAGATGAGCGGATGAGCAATAAAAAAAATTAGACTAAGTCTCTAATGGTACTTCAATTAATTTATTAACTTTTTACATAATGCAGGCGAAGCACGTATCACAGGCATGTGCAAAGCACTGTTCACGTCTGTGGACGGACAGAGGCGGTTGCGGTTGAGTCGCGGCCAAGACGCCCCGCGCGCCATCTGCCGCCGCCCTAATTACTTCCTACGCTTTTCAACCCGTCTGTACCCCGCTACCAACTTTTGTTATACTTACCACCATTTAATTTTTTAAAAGGTAATTACGTGCTTGTAAAGAAATAAGAAAGTACGCTACACAAAGAGCTCGAGTAGAAAGTTTCTGTTCCGGTCGTCGACAAACTGTCATGAACATAGTTTTGTTTCTAACCGCAAACTATTAGGTAAATAATTCAAATAATAACATGCATCCTGTTAAAAACAATAATGTAGGTGTTTATTGAACAAATTTCCTTCAAATTATTTACTGAATATCTTAAAAAGATATAAAGTTTACGCTTAATTTTTGTAAAAGCTTGATTTACTTTCTCTACTCGCCGCTAGATGGAAGTATAATTATATGTTAGAAATATTTTGCTGCTTTGTAATGTTTACAGTAGGGATTAACTTTTTCAATAAAACTAGTGTAGTTATTTGTATTGCTTACTTTTTTGTTGTGTAGGTATACATAATTTTTCTGCATATTTTTGTGTTTTGGTTTATTCATGAAAGCTTGAAAGCTCCGAAAAAAAGAATTTGATCAAATGGAAAATTCTATATTTTCTACATCTCCCCAGTTTAACAACAACAACATAACATCACGCCTGTATTTCCCCGAAGGGGTAGGCAGAGGTGTAATAGTACACCCACATTTCGCCAGTTATGTTATAGTCCCATGAAATAGGGGGCGAGCTTCCCCAGTTTATTAGCCCTTAAAGCGTTCACATCGCATAGGTATTGAACTATTGTTCACCCATAGGTCGGCACAGCCGCGCCGGCCTACTATAGGTAGGCTAAGTTCTTATGTTAAAAGTAGCGAGCCCACTGTCATTTATAAGAATTAGGGTCAGCATGAACCAAAGTAAATAAATAATAAAATAAATAAATGTTTTGAGACATTTTTACACAGCACCATCTAGTCCAAAACTAAGCAGAGCTTGTGTTATGGGTTAGTATATCCATTGCCTAGTACCACTAGTGTGGTACTAGGCAATGCATATAATACTTATACTATACTTTTTTTGGTAAATACTTTAGGTACGGTCGACAGCACTTCAGTGATAACACTTTGACATTGACAACATCTTTATTTCGTAAGCAGTAAGGGCGGTTTTCGAATTGAAGTGTTACCACTATCATGCAGTCGACTGTACTATCACTATTATACATATAAACATCCAGAACAACACAAACGCTTATGTTCATCACACAAATATTTGTGTCCTGTGGGAATCGAAAGTATATGTTTACAGTCAGTGCATAAGTCATCATCATCATTTCAGCCGAAAGACGTCCACTGCTGGACATAAGCCTCCCCCAAAGGAGGGGATATGCCATAATCGCCACGCTTAGCAGGCGGGTTGGCGATTGCAGTTGGTTGGTTATATACTCAGAGAACGCTGCTGCCCATCCTCTCGTGAATACCTTAGTCGCCTTTTACGACACCCACGAGAAGAGATAAGGGCCTTATTTATATTACATGTAAGTTTTTTGACTTCACCCATTCGAAATTCGAATGGAATGCAATTGCGTTATTTAGTCTGGTCCTACTTAACAAACCCTTTTATAGTCTTTATAATATTTTCTCAGCATGAATTACAAAGCGGTTATTAAATTAACACAAACGACTTCACTTCCAAAGATTTTAATTGGAAAACGTCCAAACACTTTACCGTACTGACGTGTCAGCTCTTCTGAAGCAATCTAATTCAATTAATTTATTTTGGTCACCAATTACTGGAACAACGGCGAAGCGACCGAGCGCAGAAAATGCGAACAAAATACGACTATTTATTATTTGTGCATTGTCCCTGGAATAAGGCTGGGCGGTGCCGCTACACAATGGACCCCTCCATTATCCCGATAAAACAATAAGCGCTTTATTAAAAAGACATTCAATAATTTATTTTATTCATATTTTATTCGCACCGCACCGGCTCTAAACAAAAGTGTTCAATACAGCGCCAGATATACCTGCACAATACCATCAGATTTTGTCGTGTTTATTAATTTAACGGATGGCACAAAGGTGAAATTGATAGATTTCCTTTGTTTAATGAAATTTTCTGTTTGTTATCGGCACATATTTATTTTCTGTTATGGAGAGGCCGAATTTAAATGCAGTCATGTCGTTACCGTTGTCGTGAATGTCGCCAGATTGTATTGTAATGAAGAATAGGAATGGGCGGTACAGAGCCACACAAACAGCTGAACTATTCAGGGAATGTTTGAACAATTCGGGTCGCGCGCCATCTGTCGAGGGTCGATTGAGACATTTTTGCGAAATAGCGCCGTAATTACACACTTCCGCATCCGGAAGCGCGTGCGCAGACGTCGACGCTTACGCCCACCGCATTTTCGGATTTGTGAAACTTAACACTTTTCGTAGGTAACAATAGGTAACTTATATGAAGTTGCCAGAAATGAATACTCCATTTTTTTTTTTTTCATTCATACAAAGTTGCACATTTTATTCTACCTTTGAAATTGTGACGGTTATGAACCGTACTTAATAAGCCGAACTTAATAAGTACCTACCTATTGATTTCTTAAAATTAACAGAAATTATGGTTTTAAGTTGTTACTTTTTAGGGTTCCGTACCCAAAGGGTGCCAAACGGGACCCTATTACTCTCGCTACGCTGTCCGTCCGTCCGGCTGTCTGTCACAGGGCTGTATATATGTAGTGCTGCTGCAGGGCTGTGTAAATAAATAATTATTAGAGCAATTAAATTGCCCGGTGACAATCTCCGTACAGAGTGAAGCCATGAATTGCTTAAGTGGCTCTATTTTGCTCAAAATGAATTTCGTAAATGCTCGATGTTGCTTCATGTGGCCGTAATATCAAAACTACTGTGTTTTTATTCTCCCGCTTTAAGCATCATCATCGTCATTCATCATTTCAGCCAAACGACGTCCACTGCTGGACATAGGCGTCCCCCAATTAAGGGGGGATATGCCATAATCGCTACGCTTGGCAGGCGGGTCGGCAATCGCAGTTGGTTGGTTAAATACTCAGAGAACGCTGCTGCCCATCCTCTGGTGAATCCCTTAGTCGCCTTTTACGACACCCATGAGAAGAGATAAGGGTGGTGCTACTCTTTATGTCCGGCACCATACGGACCTTTAAGTATCAGTATAACTTTATTTGAATCATCATCCTCCGAGCCTTTTCCCAATTATAAGTCGGTCGGCTTCCAGTCTAGCCAGATGCGGCTGAACATCAGTATTTTACACGGAGCGACTGCCATCAGACCCCCGCAACCCAGTAACTGGGTAATACTGACATTCGGAGGTTAGACCAGTTGTCAGACTTTCAGGCTTCTGACTACCCGTAACGACTGCCATAGATATTCGTATGACAACCGGGACCGAGAGTCTCAGTCGAAAGCTTGGGCATCTTGCTTCCACGCTGCGGCGGAAAGAATTTTCGAGACAGTTCCTGCAATGTTTTGACCATGGTGTTGGTTTTCTCCTCAATATTGCCCGTGGTTTCCAGCGAGTCGAATCGATTTTGAAGTTCCGCTTGGAACCTTTCGGAAACCAAACTGGTTTGGAGCGGCGAAGGTCGGAGAGTAGACTTAATCAAGCGCGTTCTTTCAGCTCTAAAATTGATATTTAGAGTGCCTCGGATAAGTCGGTGATCGCTTCCGGTGTTGAACCTATTGATCACAGAGACATCTCTAAATATGTGCTTCTTATCCGTCATGATAAAGTCTATCTCGTTCCTTGTCACCTTGTCGGGGCTTTTCCAGGTCCATCTTCTTTGGGGCTTCTTCTTAAAGAAGGAGTTCATTAAGAAGAGCCCCTGGGACTCCAAGAAGTTGACCAACATTTGGCCCCTGTGGTTTCTGCGCCCCAAACCGTAAGGTCCGATTCTCGATTCGCCGCGTTCTTGTACTCCCACTTTAGCGTTGAAGTCCCCCATAACAACGTTGTAGTGAGCCTTAGCGGTACTATTCATAGCCTTCGCTATGTCTTCGTACATCGCTTCGGCTATATCGTCAGAGTGTGTCGAGGTCGGCGCATATACCTGCACTATTTTCAGCTTGTACCTATCATTTAGCTTTAGTACAAGGTACGCTACCCGTGTCGACACGACGGGAAATGTCAGCCGCGCATTCGTTTTCATCAGATAATAGGTCCTTAAACCTACAGATTAGGAAGCTGATGCGACGTGACCTCCGCCGCTCCAACACCCGCGCCATTGAGGCTGCGATTGAGCTAAATAGGGGGTCGAAAGTTTTCGCTCAGCAGCTAGGGAGGACCCATCTGATGAAACTGAAAGCCGCGGATGGCAAAATAGTCACCTCTAAGATCGAGATGCTTGATGAGGTCGAAAACTTCTATGGGCACTTGTATTCCACCAAAACGGCGAGACCAGCAGTTCCTAGCAATGACGACAAAAGAGCCCAGCTCACGCGCCATTACACCGAGGATCTTCCGGACGAGGGACCAGGGCGAGATTAGGGCGGCCCTCGAGCAGCTTAAGAACAACAAAGCTCCGGGCGATGACGGCATTACCACTGAACTCCTAAAAGCAGGCGGGGCTCCGGTCCTGAAGGAGCTACAGAGTCTGTTTAATGCCGTCATCCAACAAGGCTCTACACCGGAGGCATGGAGCGGGAGTGCGGTGGTACTGTTCTTCAAAAAAGGGGATAAAACCCTACTAAAGAACTACAGACCCATCTCACTCCTGAGTCATGTATACAAGCTGTTCTCGAGGGTCATCACGAATCGTCTCGCCGGAAGACTCGACGAATTCCAGCCACCAGAGCAAGCTGGGTTTCGAAAAGGCTACAGCACCGTAGATCATATCCATACTGTTCGGCAGATCATACAGAAGACTGAAGAGTACAATCAGCCGCTGTGTATGGCATTCGTGGACTACGAGAAGGCCTTCGACTCCATCGAAACTTGGGCAGTTCTGGATGCTCTTCAGCGATGTCACATTGATTAGCGGTATATAGAGATGCTGAGATGCCTATACAACGCTGCTACCATGACTGTTCAGCTCCAGGACCAAAAGACGAAGCCAATCCAACTGCGCAGAGGGGTGAGACAAGGGGATGTAATATCCCCGAAATTGTTCACTAACGCGTTGGAGGACGTCTTCAAGACACTGGACTGGACTGGACAGGGTATCAACGTTAACGGCGAGAACATCTCACATCTCCGTTTTGCCGATGACATCGTTGTAATGGCTGAGTCGCTGGAACAACTGGGCGAAATGCTGCACAGCTTAAACGGAGCCTCTCGACGTGTCGGTCTCGGCATGAATCTGGACAAGACTAAAGTCATGTTCAATATGCATGTCATGCCGAGGCCGATATTCGTCGAAGGGTCGACACTCGAAGTTGTAACGGAATACGTCTACCTAGGGCAGGCAATTCAGCTTGGTAGACACAACTTTGAGAAAGAAGCCAACAGAAGGATCCGTCTGGGCTGGGCAGCGTTTGGCAAACTTCGTCGAGTCTTCTCGTCGCCTATACCGCAAAGTTTGAAGACAAAAGTCTTCAACCAGTGCGTCCTGCCTGTCATGACTTACGGTGCCGAGACGTGGACACTGACAGTTGGGCTAGTGCACAAGTTTAAAGTCGCTCAGCGAGCTATGGAGCGAGCTATGCTTGGAGTTTCTTTGAAGGATAAAATCCGAAACGAGATTATCCGGAGAAGAACCGGAGTGACCGACATAGCTTGTAGAATCAGTAAGCTGAAGTGGCAGTGGGCTGGCCATGTCTGTCGAAGGACCGATGGCCGCTGGAGCAGACGAGTCCTTGAGTGGAGACCGCGAATCGGCAAACGCAGCGTAGGGCGCCCCCCTGCCAGGTGGACGGACGACCTAAAGAGCGTGGCCGGGGGGGACTGGATGCGGAAGGCAGAGGATCGAGCGTTGTGGCGCAACTTGGGAGAGGCCTATGTCCAGCAGTGGACTGCGATAGGCTGAGTTGAACCGGGACCGACAGCTTAACGTGCTCTCCGAGGCACGGAGGGGTCTCGATGTGTAACGAACTATAACTTTAATTGAATGTAATAATTTATCGCAATATGCTGAACTAGGCATGTAGCAACATTACAGCGTAGTCTGATCTGAACTGTGCTTTATACATACCTATACCTATCCATACATATAATTGTTGGTGCTTCTGTTAGTAATCGTGTAACTACTGAACGACTAACTTGACCAATTGAGGTCATAATCACAATATTATTTGCTTTGTCGAGCTAACAGCATAACAGGATCCGATAGGTGTAGTCACGTTATTATTTACAAATTCTATATTTATGGACCAAAATGACTCATATTCACTATTAAATAAAATTATGTTGGTTTAGTGCCAAAAAAGAAAAACACAAAATCTGGAATCGATATAAGGTGATGTTGTGAGCGAAGGCGCAGGAATCAACTAGTATGCTGTATCACAGACAGTAAAAAATATAGACTAAGAGCTGCGAACAACCATAGTGAAGCCAATAAAAACCGTGCTCCTTCATGTACAACCAGTGCTCACGTACACACCATGCACCTGAAGGATATTGGTTTTCGTGATGCTTACTGGAAGATGCCGCGACATGTTAACTGAGAGGGGTGAGCACGGTTTAAGGTGCATGTGTGTGCGAGTGCACTGGGTGTACATGAAGGAGCACGGTTTTTGTTGGCTTCACTACTAGTATAGTATTATATTATCTGTGGCTTCACTATGGTTGTTCGCAGCACTTAGTCTATATTTTTTACTGTCTGTGGCTGTATAATGAATTTTAAGGTGTACAATAAAGTATATATAAATAGATAAATAAAAAACGAGTCTGCTTTAGAGCACACGACTGAAGTAAAACTTCACTAACTTATATCTCCATCAATACTATTTCAATGAGAGAGAACAAAGGAATGGCGGCGCAGCGCACGTCTGCTCTGCCGGCGCTGTGTGTGGTGGCCGGCCGTCGCGTACTCCTCGTTCCCCGCGTCCCGCACTACCCCCTCCGTTCGCCTCACTTTTCGTAACATATTCACCAGCTTACTTCCAAGTCAAGCGTGCCTAAAGAAGTTTTATTTCAAAAATAGAACAAAATATTCATACAACTTCTCCCATGTCAACGTTGTCTAAACGACACTAATTCAAGGTTCAGCGACAGGAATTCACATAATTAATTAAAGGTCCCGACACCACATAACTGAGTGATTTATATTAGTCCTTCGGAATTCCAGTTTTTGCTCTGACACACGACATTCATTAACAGCAGTCACGCTTTTGAAAAAAAAAAACTGCCATACGGTGTAAATTTTACAAATTCACAAACAGCGGCGCCTTAGTTCAATTTACGAGATTTATGGTAATTAAGAATAGTTACATTAATTTTTGAACTATAATATGTGAGAATATAATAATATTTTTGAATTATTTCGAGTCTAAAACGTACGAACTTTAGGTACGAACATTGCTGACCAAAGATATTTAATTTTGTAATGTTATGGATACTTAGATTACTTTCCTATTTTGTACTTAATGTCTATCTACACCCTACGCCGTAGTTCTTGAAGAAATCGTAGAAAAATAAATAATACTAATAAGAAGAAATGCGGGTGGTCTTTTCTACATACAAACGCTTTCCACTGATTTCTTTCTGGTTTATGCACCGAGAGCATTGATTTTTTACAGTAAAATAAATATCAAAGTTTTCGATTTTGTTGATAAATTATTTCTAGAAGCCCTCAAAAATTCTCAAAATTGCCTATTTATTTAGACCGCTGTCTACAGAGGCCTAGTGTATAAATTTAACAACCAGTAATGCAAAAGAAAAAGATAGCGACACGGTACATATTCTTCTTATTCAGTTTATGAAATATCTTAGTCCAGTTCCGGAGGAGAAAATAGTCGAGGGTCAAATTTCGAATCATGACTTTTTTATTTCGGCTATTCAGTCGGAGCTGCAGTTGTCCTTATCGCACTTATTTGAGGCCAAGCGCACGCAAAGCGACAGCGATAGTTTCTTCAAATACCTACCTAAATTTCAAAAGTCTCTCTTCCCACATTTCCTCTTAATGTACGTTTTGAAATGTTATAATCAAGAATTTACTTTTGTTTAGTCATCCAAATATTGCGAGAGGAAAAGTCGTTCCTGCAGTTTATGTTAAATTTGTATATGGAAAATAGACTTTAGAATGTCGAACATGGTGCCATTACTAATATAACGACTTTCTTCCAATTAAACTACATGAAAAGAAATACTGAACGTTGGCTTCGGTTAGAGGTTACAGATCGTACCGCCGCCGTTTGATCGGGACTCGGGAGGCTGTGACTCGCTAGTCTCGCTACTCGCCGACAAAGCGCACATTTGCATCCACTTTGTCATTCATGTCGTATCCTCCAACTCATTTCTATTCCGCTTATATCACCGCAGAATGTAGAGCCATGGTAATGAGATTCAGACATTTCCGACTTTCTTTTAAAACTTAATGATGTGTGCAAGTCGAGGGTAATGCCGGAATTATATTATGTATCTGCTACTCTAGTATACTACTGACATTTGGCAAATTATATACGCTCCAGTCTCTCGACTATGAAAGTAAAATTAGCATCAATAAACTGCAAACACAAAGTAGCTCGATTACTTTCCAACATCAAAAGAACAAAATAAAGCGCAAACTAATAAAGTGACGCAATAGGAGATTGCTTTAATACTTAAAGTCCCCAAACGAGGGCCGATTGAAAAGCTCCCCTAGCGCCGTCAAATGACAGAGCAGAGTTTTCATTTTACTGAATACATGCGCTAATTTGCATCATCTTTTAGAATTGCAAACAATGTCTTGCCCCGTGACCTTTATTATTCTTTCATCATATTGATGAGTTCCATATTTAGCCGCCGAAATTTGATGTCCTTTTTCGCAACATATTTTTAATTATGCACAGCTCGGACTCTTTGTTGATTAGGTGCAAGTCAAAGTGAGTTAAATACAGTACGGGGAACCCTTACAGCAATTTGCTGTGATTATTTTATCACGTCACAAAAAGACGAGTCGGGTTCGCGGCGCGTATTTACAAATTTTAAATCCGCTCGGCGACGGCGGCGTGTGTGCGAACTCGACGCCCCCCGACTTTATTGGCGTCGTCAGCACCTCGTCTCTTTATTAACTAGTGTTTGATCTTCGTGTGACGCACGAGGAAATAGATAAATTGTTTGTTTTCCTCGCTAACGTCAATCGCAAAAGGGTCGTATTTGGTCTACCAAAAGAGTATTTTGTTTGTACTTCTGCCGGAGTGTGTTCTTAATCATTATTTGAAGTTCAAATATTAATTTCTTCAGGCGCTCGACTTAACGTGGTCTTTTAAGCGGAACATTAAATGTAAACGAGTCAAGTGAAGGGTTGTTTTCATTTCCGTGATTAGTGCCGGCGCGTTGTGTGGAGATTTATCACCTCTCGGAACGCAGCGAGTGTCAAATGGCGCGGCGGATGGCGGATATGCCGCGTGTGACGAACCGCACCACTAAATTAAAACATTTTAACTTGACAGCTACCGTCATGGTTATACTGGGTACGTTTTAACGGAGATTTGCCCTTCGGCGAACAGTGACGGGCAGAATGTTGTTTGAATTTAAATTTATTTGAAAATAATACGTAGATACGCAATGGGCGGTGCGTAGGCGTTTAGTTTGCCAATTATGGAGTTATTAGTGTCCATTGCATAATGTACGATTGATTATTATCATTATATTGAGTCAATATAATTTGTTTTATATTGTAGATGAAGTCTATGTCCAACAGTGGGCGTCTTCCGACTGAAATGAATGTAGATGAAGTGGATCGCAGGATCGGTCGTTGTCGCGATGCTTGGGGGAGGCCCATGTCCAGCAGTGGACGCTTTGGGCTGAAATTATGATGATGTAGATGAAATTATTTGAATTTTTATTTTCATAATGAATATTATAATACGTCTTCCTGAATGCCAATTTTGGGTACCTACTCGTCTAGTAGTATGTTATAGGTACACACGGCTACACATCAAGCTGTACAAACCAGTATAGGCTGACCTCGCGTTGTAAGGAAAACCTATACAATGCGTGTGTACTTATCTAGCTGGATTAAGCAAATGGTAAGTTGATGAAAAGCATCAATGGAAGACTAGAAACCTATAGTTTCTTAGTTCTAGACAGTGAATTTTTCATAATTCAAATATAATTTTGATTAATAACAGCTCTTCTGTTTCTCTGTTCCAACCGCGGCTATATGTCATGGAGTCGGGATGATCGCAGCCACTGTTTTATGATGCGCACTGACAGCTCCAATAGTCGTGTCGCCTCAACACAAATAAAAAACAAATGACACACGTTACTTTTTTTTTTGTCAGTGAAATTAGAAATTGGAAGTTGTTTCGACGTTCCTTTATTTTGTTTTCACCGTGTTTTTGAATACAGGACATGAAATATATGTTTGCTAAATGCGTTCTCTTTTGTGTCTCGACGTTTCCCTTCACGTATTGAAGTATGGCAGATTAATGTGAGTTCGAAGAAGTCGATATTACTTCTGAAGGGGGTCTAAACTAAACCATGTGATTTACAGCGACCGGGCTGCGCTGTTAAAAAGTTGTAAACTGCCTGTGTTTCCGCCGCTTTTTGCAACAATGTTTTAGTATTCTGACGACTTATACGTTAATGTTTTGTATAATGTTGTTAACTGTCTAAAATAATAAACTTTTATAATGACAGTACACGAGTAATGTATTTATTTTATGTAGTGATGTACTCTATCTACAACATAATGTTATAAGTAACAAAGCACTGTCTTGTAAGCTATTGTAACTTATGTTGTAAAGATCGTATCTTGCTATATGTATGCACTATGTACGGCTAACGGATACATATGAAGCTATAAATTACCAGAATAAGGTGACCTCTCATTGTACCAAAAGCCACTACAATGCCAGGTCAGCTTATACTGGATTATATAGCTTGACTTGACTTGGCTACATACCGTGTGTACTAGACGTTGTTTAAAGAGCAGAAAGTTGTGTGAAGTATTGTTCAGTGCGATACTACGACAAAATAAAATAAAGTTTGGGGAATCCTAAAAGCATGCAGTGGAGTATTCAAATTGTATAATTTATTATGAACTTTATGATAATGTAACAGGTACTTACATGAAAAGCCTGTACTTATATTAAAAAGAGTATAAAATAATAAGTACCGTGAAGTAATTAAGATGTATTGTTGTCACGAGGGAAGGAACTGTCTCCTGAGATACAGGCTAACACACCTTAGTTCAGGAGGCAGAGTTTCATTGTAGTAGTGTCACTTACTGAGTTTTAGTAATTTGATGATAAAGATTTTTTTAATATACCATGTTTTGAAAACAAAAGCGAGTTAATATTGCATTGTCTTTCAGTTATGAGCTATAAGTTTATCAAGTCTCTAGCTCATCGGGAAATTAGTTTAAAATAAAATTAAATTTTATACCGAACAGACAGACAGGAAGGAATGTGAGTTAATAAAAAAAACGTGGTAAAAACAATTGTTAATGTACTTACATGCTGTGTGTCCTGAAACCATTGCCAGTAAAATGTTTCTCAGGCCCTATGCCTAATTCTATTTTTATTTTTTAAAGATTTATAAAAACCCCATAGTTTGTACATAATTATTTATATTTTATATAAATAGTAATTTAGTTCATAGAATTATTAACTAGGTTTATATTATACACATATACTTATTGATGTTGTATTTCATATGAATAATGGATTTGATTAAAATAGTAAATAGCTTAAAAAATCAAAATACGAGTCTGGTTTTGTACTACCTATATGTTCCATAAATCAAAGGAGTTTTTTTTCTAATTCTGGACCTGATTCAATTAGAAACACACAATTTAAATTAATCACGCTACTATGTAAATCATCAGCTTAAAAAGTAACCAATTAATTTGCGCGTGAGTGTCGTGACGTTTCTCGGAAGGTGTAGGTACCACTACAACGTGTGGAAATGGACTCGTTTGACTTGCCGACAACGTCACAATTTATGTGACGATATTAATCATAACTTGTTAATGAGCCCTGGTTTATTTCAAGGGCAACATCCGGCCTGTGGTTACGATTGGTAGTCTGGAATGAATCGAAACTTTGTAGGAATAGTAAAAAGATACAAGTATTAAGGTATCTATGAAAGCTCAATGGCATGTTGACTTAAGTTATGTGTGAAAGAAAAGAAAGAAAAATTGTTTATTGTCCCAGTTAACTTATTGTGGTTTATTGGTTTATTGTGGTAAATTATATTTATTTAAGTACATAACATACATAACATACATAAGCAGAAAATTATTGTCTCACTGCTAAGTACACTCTGTTTTTCATTCTTGTCTTATTTAGTAAATAATATTTGCATGTCTTATTAATGCATATCGTCAATAATAATTATTAAAACAATGTATACACACATTATTTTTTTTGCAAATATACGTGTGCGGACCTAGTAATTATATTTTATCAGTAGTTATTTGAATAAAGAGACATGCCAAGCTTGGACGAATGAAAAGAACGGACGTAATCCAGCTAAACAATAAGTGAGGCACCCATAGTACGCCAGCTCGCTTGTCGTACGAGCTGGTACGCACACATTCACACCCATAGTATGCCAGACAGCCGCCATTACGCAACCAATCTCGTGTGACAGAAGTCGTTGTCGTAGTGTCAAAAATTAAATAAAAATATGCCGTCGTGTGTTGTAAAATGATGTCGAAACAACAGTGCTACAAAGAAAAAGTGTCAAGGGATTACCTTTCATAGGTACGTGAGTAATTTATCACTTATTTACCACATTCTTGTCACTAAACAAATCTGCACTTTTTTTGGAACACAAACCATCGACTACAAGACCGGTGTTGTCAATTATTTAAAGGGAAATTTACCCGAAAGTATGGGACATTGTTATTTTTTGCATTAAATTCCATTTCTTCAGATAATTAGATAATTATTATAACGGTTTTACATAAAAATAAAACCGATATTATGTGCCGAGAGGGAAAACATACAGCATTGTATATGAAGAAGCAGTGTATACTCAACCATAAATGCGCGGTACATATCATAGATAAAGTAGTTTAACTAACGAACACCAGATGGCGCTACTATCGCAACCAGCTAGTACGCGGGAACCGCGGTCCCATCTAAGTTTCATAGTCTTCACCAGGAAGAACTTCCTGCAATGCTGTATGTTTTCCCTCTCGGCACATAATATCGGTTTTATTTTTATGTAAAACCGTTATATTGATGTGCCTTCCGGAAAACATACAGCATTGTATATGAAGACGTGTTTGTTATCTGCTGGTGAAATAGGTAGGTAAATTAAACACAACGCTATGATGATTATATTAAAGTATTATTCTGAAAACGAATTTTAACAAGTAGTTTGTTAAGACTTATTTATTATTAAATATTAACAGACATAAAACAAAAATTTTCTTTAACAAATACATGAGAAAATAATTCCAGAACTTTAAAAAAGTAAATGGTAATTAATTAATTATAGGTAGAATACTTATAAATCAGTAAGAGTTTCACTAGGAATATATTTCAGATGTTTGTTTGAGACAGTAATAATATTATGTCATTTGTGATGGAGTAAATGTGTTTAACAATGAGTTACGATTATCTCTAGGAAGATCTATTTCGCGACAATAGTGCTTAAAGAATGTATTGGATGATTTCCAATTACTACGTGATAATATATCGTCTATTGATTTATTATCTAACCACCCTAAGGAAGCTACTGCTGATCTACAGCTTCCTGGAGATGCCTGAATTCCACTATCTCTGAGAACCGTGCGCACCCAGTTTCCAATTACGGTGCGTGAGGCAGCTTTTGCTTTACTACATACGGTAATAAAAATATTGTTCAAATCCTTAACTTCAGATCTCCTTGTACTATTTTTTTCTATTAAAAGCCTAACTAAAGTGACTGGACATATGTTTTTATCACAATGTGTAGAAAGCTTCCATGCGGATTGACGATAATTGTGTGTATCAGTCTTAGATCCGAACGCCGGTATTAAATAAATATTTTTGCCGTTATCAATGCAGTTGTCATTTGAGATTTTAAGCAAAGTTAGGTCATGAACCCTTCGGCCTGAGGCTAATAACAATACTGTTGCTGTTCTACGCGCTAATTCAAATAGTGTGTCTTTAGGTGGGTTGGATGAAAGCAAATCCAGTACGATTCGGGGGTCCCATGTGAATGATAGCCTTACTACTTTTGGTTTAGCTACTCCTACTGCCTTAAGGGTATGTTTAATAATAAAATTTGAAAATGTTTGTTGTTCTACGTGAGGACCACAAAAAGTTAAAACTGCCGATTTATGTATAAGAATAGTGTTATAAGACAACTTTTCGTCTAGAAAGAGATACATTAAGAATTTTGCGATGTCAGCAGGTAGAGGAGATTTTGGATTTAGTTGAAAATTGGAGCACCATGCCAACCATCTTCTGAGTGCTGGTAAATAAGTAGCTAAGGTGGAATGTCTCCAACTATTTTTCAGTAGTTCTTTCTCCTGTGTGGACCACTCTTTTATTTGGGCGCCCCACCCCCAATTTTCCAGACTTTCAGGATTAATGTCTGTACTTGTGGAGGAGGCTGTAATGTTGCGACATCTATCATGGTCTCCGACAGGTTTTGAAGTTCATGTGGGTGATCCAGTGCTCTGGATTTCAGGTCTTGAAGCCATAAAACTCGAGGCCAATCTGGAGCTACTACTAAATAAGTTCCCGTCGCACTGTTCAGGTGCGCAAGAACTCTGGGCAGCAGGCTGGGAGGAGGGAACACCCATGCCAGCTGATGTTTCCATGGTCTGCTGAAGGCATCTATATAGTTTGCTGATCGATCTCTGCAGTCTATCGATACGTATTTTTCCACTACAGCAGTCTCTTGTGACGCAAACAGGTCTATTTCCGGGCGACCCCATTTTCTAAATACTTCCGCAGTCGCTCGAGGTAGAAGATGCCATTCCGCAGGCTGTTTTCCCCGTGATAACTTGTCCGCTATTATGTTGTATCTCCACGGTAGATAGTGAGCTGATAGGGTTATTTTGAACTTGTCCGTTAAGTGTAACAGTTTGAAGGTTAGTGCTAGTAGCCCCAACGATCTGGTTCCCCCCTCCTTCCGAATATCTGCAATCAGGGTTCGATTGTCTGATTGAACCAGCACATGTGTTTTCTGTAAAGCCTTTGCATTTATCTTGATTGCTGCTATTACTGCATAGAGCTCTTTTTTGTTGCTGTGCCATCTTCTTTGGAGAGTCGACCATGCACCTGACATTACGGTCCCGTCGAGGTGGGCACCCCACCCCCAATCCGAAGCGTCCGTCGCTAGGAAATGGGTAGCAGGCTTTTTGTGTATGGGCAGTGTGTGACATGTGGCTCCGCGCCACCACATCATCTCTTGATACACGACTTGAGGCAGCGGCTGTCTTTGACGTGGTCGTTTCTTGTCGAACTGTCGAAGAAAGATTTGCATTTTGCGACAATGCAGTCTGCCTCGAGGTACGACGAAGTTCGCAAAGTTTAACTGTCCCAGTAGACTTTGTAATTCTCAGAGGTTGATGTAACTTTTTAGCAACGACCGGTCTAACGGGTAGTTGAGCAGTGACATAAGGTTCTCTGCCGTTTGCCAACGAATACCAAGGTATTCCAAGTCTTGAGTTGGTGTTAAGACCGACTTCTGATAGTTGATTTGCCAGCCCAGGTATTCCAAGTGCCTCACGGCTTCCGCAGCCTGAAGACATAACTTGGATTGGTCTTGGTTGACCAGAAGGAAGTCGTCTAGGTAGACTAGCACTCGACATCCCATCCCACGCAAGGTCTCCGCGACCCAGCATGTTACAGAAGAAAAAAGGTGCGGCGCTGACGCCAGGCCGAAAGGTAGGCATGTCATCTCGTATAGCTGATCTTTGTAACTGATTCTTAAGAAAGGTCGGTGTGATTTTGATACCGGTAAATAAAAATATGCCTGGGAAATATCTATTTTTATCATCCAGTCTCCCGGTTGGAGGGAATCTGGTATCGAGGTGTGAGAAATCAGACGAAAATGTCTTGTCTTCACGAATTTGTTCAATTCTCGAAGATCGAAAATTGGGCGCATCGATCCGTCGTTTTTCTTCCGCAGAAAAAGTTTGGAGATGAAACTGGGCGTTTTCCTGGAAACTGGTTGTAAAACACTTTGATCCAATAGATCTTCTATTATCTGTGAGATTGCAGGGGATGGTTTGGTTGCGTATTGCGTCATTACGCGTCTTGTTGGCATTAGCAGAGGAGGTTTCCTGTATAGGGGTATTCGAAACCCAGTGATTGCTGATATTATGAATTCGTTGGCATCAAGAGCCTGCCAACGGTGTTTGAACGTATTCAAACAACCTCCCCTGAAATGTGTCTGGTAGTCACTTTTTTCCGTCTTTGTTTCGAAATGAAGAACTTTTAGTTTGTTTGTAACCGTCACTTTTCCCTTTGTACGTTTTATTCGTTTGTATTTTTTTGTAGGTATCTCGAAAATTATTTTTATTTTGTGTCTGAGTTTGAGGTCTGTATTTGGAAGTAGATGGTGCCGGTTCCTTGTGCTTGTTTTTCAGATGCTCTTTAGTTTTAGGAGCTTGTGGTGGTGAAATCCAAAAATGAGGCCCTCCGAGGGATTGGATAAGCGACATAAGTTTTGATTTGTCAAATAAAAATTCTTCACTTGGGGGTATATTACTAAGAGCAGCTTGAATACTTTTATCCGGAATTTCGTATATCAATCTTTTACGCCTAGTTTCTATGCATTCGGCCCTTTTACCACAAATAACTTGTAAAGTTTGGTCGGACAGTTTATAAGATGGAGAAGTATTACCGAATGTTTCAGAAATTGTATTAAAAAGATTTTCGGATTTTAGCTCTGTTGGGTTATTATGAGCCCAATCGATAATTCCTTGTAAACCGGATTGTAATAATTCCCTTTGTTGTAACAAGGCGTTGGTAGTGGCAGCCATGATTTCTTCTGTTGAAGCCAAGAAATCTGTTCCTTTGCTCAAACAACACATTTCATCGTTAATTTTTAAATTACAAAATCCTGGATATGCTAGCATATCTGCCAAAGCCTTCTTATAACGGATATGTTGCCAAGTAGGAGTGTTAAAATGTTGAAGACTTATTAATTTGCGTAACCGTTTTTTATCAGCCGGTTTAATTACTTTCTTCTCATCAAAATTGGTCTTACAAAAACCTAAATCTAACGATTTTGGTGCTTCTGCCGATGGATTAATAAAAAAAATTACTGTTGACATTATCTGGTTTTTCAATTACGTCACGTGTGTTCAAAATCATGTTCGGAACAACTTTTTGTCTCATAATATAGTTTGTAAGAAAACTGACCTGCTCGTATAACGCGTCGATCCGAGGATCGACCGTTACCTGTGAATCTCGCTTTTGTTTCTTGCGTGGAGGTTCCTCGTGTTCCACTTCGCTGTCCGATGAACTGCTAGAGGACGAAGAGTCTCCATTTTCTTGTCCTTGATCCCTCTCGGACGTCGGCTAATTAAAAACGATCGATCGATTGGCCATCGGGGCCCCATCGACGTCGTCATTCGGCGCGGGATTCATTACGATAATAAAAATAAAAAACCGTTATTTTTTATTTGCACTTTGAAATTGAGAATTAATACAATAATTATGCAATCTAACACTTTGATAATTAATTTTTAAATGGATAACCGATCTATTTAAAGATTTCGACCGAGCGCGGCGAGAGTACACAACGCTATGAAACTTAGATGGGACCGCGGTTCCCGCGTACTAGCTGGTTGCGATAGTAGCGCCATCTGGTGTTCGTTAGTTAAACTACTTTATCTATGATATGTACCGCGCATTTATGGTTGAGTATACACTGCTTCTTCATATACAATGCTGTATGTTTTCCGGAAGGCACATCAATATGTTACTAAATATATTACATACCTATCCATCTTTTAGGTTTCCTATAGGAAATGAAGAATTGAATTGATAAGAGAGTGTAGAGGGGAAAATGATTGGAGTCCATCCAAATCTAGTGTGATTTGTAGTGTCCATTTTAACACTGGTGACTTATACAAAACTAAAGGAGGACTACTTCGTGTTGTTCCTCGTTCATTACCAAAAAAATAACCAATCCAGTACAGTACGCGTAAAACTTCTTAACCAGCGTGAGTTGTAATTAGTGGGTAATACAAGTGCATCCACCTTAATACCTTTATTTTTAGGGTTATCTTGTACATTTCTAGATTCAACATGGTGCAACAGATTTTTATTTTCATGTTTATTCCCTGAGAAATAAGCAAAAATATAAAAAAAATACATCAAAACAGTTCGATTTCGTTTTGTTCTACGCACAATTTGCCGTTAGTTAGAAAGGAACAGTTCCAAAACCACTGAATGAGTAGGTATATATTAAATATTTTTATATTGTTCACTGTGTTTTTATTGTAGTTTAATTTAAAGGTGAAGCATAACGTCTGGTGCGTGAATTTATTTTTCAGTTATTGGTTTTAATTCTACTAAATCAAATTTCCAGCCACAAGCTGCAACCATGCCCAGTGTGCAGACGGTCACGGCGGAAAGTTTGAAAAAAAATATGTTATTTTCCCTAGTGAGAAATTGAAATCATCATTGTCATCATTTGACATTTTACGCTAATAAATAAAATTTTTTCTAGATAATCTTGAATTCCTTTTGGTTTTAAATTACTGTTTTATGTGAAAAGGGCGTTAATATCAGTATTGTTTAACAATACAAAGTTATTTACGCAAAACACAAAATTACGTCTCAAGTATAATAAAATCCTAAGTAGGTCAGAAATACAAAAAAAAATCAGTACGGTGGCGGCCTCAAGCGATGAGCCTTAACTTTGCTTCAAATATACGCATGTAAGGCAAAGGAGGCCTATCACGTCACGTTAACATCTAGAAAATTTAACTGTCTAGGTTTTCAAAGAATTTTTACCTAGTGTTAAAAAATTGGGAAATTTTGTTTCACATGACAACACTTCATTCACGCACATATACTTACGCCGCCGCCATTGCAGTGCATCAAATCTTTTCTTAGCGAAATTACGTCCGTTCTTTTTATTCGTCCAAGATGCCAAGATTGTTTACTAAATAAGACAAGAGAGAAAAACAGACTATAGGTACGGTTCTCTTCTCCGAATAAGAAGATTACTCCACCATGCTGGCCTACCGTGGGTTGGCAGACTACACACACCATCGAGAACTATATGGAGCACTCTCACATGTGCAACCTCCTCAGGATGTTTTTTTTCCTTTATTCATCATCCAAGCATGTAACATTAAATAACATTTTAGTGCACAAGTCCTGAGGGGTCCTGAGGATCTCGTGGTTAAGTTATCACCGCGTCACCGCGTAATACTGATGTTCAGCCGCATCTGGGTAGACTGGAAGTCGACCTCAACATAGTTGGAAAAAGGGTCGGAGAATGATGATGATGATGATGATTTAGGTCCTAAATGTGATTTAAAACAAAGTTATTGGCCTGAGAGTTTGTGTCTGCACCCACGGTACAGGCGAACATAACATAACATGACGCCTGTATTTCCCCAAAGGGGTAGGCAGAGGTGTATTTTACACCCACATTTCGCCAGTTATGTTATATAAGTCCTACTACATGGGACACAAACTCTCAGGCCAATAACTTTGCCTGTATTTCCCCAAAGGGGTAGGCAGAGGTGTATTTTACACCCACATTTCGCCAGTTATGTTATATAAGTCCCATGTAGTAGGGGCGAGTACGAAATCCAGGAAATAAATCAATATTTTTGGGACAGTTTTACACAGCACCATCTAGTAAATTTAGTAGTAATAGTAGAGCCCCTTGTGAAAGAGCTCGTCCGAGAAAGTTCTACCACCGTACTTATTTCTGCCGCCAAACAGTAATACTTGCATTGTTGTGTTCCGGTACAAAGGATACGGGTGTCGGTGAAATTAAAATCACATAAGACTTTCCATCTTTAGGTCTCAGTTTGGCGAACGCGATTTGCAATAACATTTAGGCAACAACCTGGGTGGTATTGCAGTTATTATGGGCAAAGATAACCACTTACCATCTGCATCTGCATCTGCTGGAGTAGACGAGTCCTTGAGTGGAGACCGCGAATCGGCAAACGCGTAGGGCAACCCCCAGACAGTGGACTGATGACCTGAAGAAGGTAGCTGGACTTGATGCGGAAGGCTGAGGACCGAGTGTTTTGTTGCAACTTGGTAGAGGCCTATGTTCAGCAGTGGACTGCGATAAGCTGAGTTGATTGAACCACTTAATATCAGGTGGGCTTTAGGCTCGTTTCGCCATCAAATGCCATAAAAAAACTAAATCTTTTTTGATGATATTCAACTAAAGTTCTTGTGAGAAGCAGCAACTTGATATAAAGCTTTCTATGAACATTCAAGCACTTTATGATTGTAGACACTTGTCTGTAATTTCTAAACGACAAAGAACTTACCCATACAACCTAGGTATCTATCGACCAACTATTCAATGTGCGACGCAAATATTGTACAGAGTCGAGTTGTTCGAAGCAGGTGGCACAAAAGCGATGCTAATTTAACGTTGCGTTTAATGCCTTCTCTTTGATGTACACTATCTGCATCGATCGGGTTAAAGAAGGTTTACACGTCAACAACGAAGGTATGGTTTGTTTGTTTTGACAGTGATTAAGGAGTTTTGGTGGTGTTGTAGTATAGTTGACTTAACTATGATGAGATTGAATTTATGAGTTGTTTGCTGGATTTTTTTAATTTCCTTGTTATGTTTTTCATTCGATGAAAGGA
Organism: Asteroscopus sphinx; assembly: GCA_949699075.1. Classification (NCBI taxonomy): domain Eukaryota; kingdom Metazoa; phylum Arthropoda; class Insecta; order Lepidoptera; family Noctuidae; genus Asteroscopus; species Asteroscopus sphinx. Next base: position 12,344,760 of record OX453005.1, read on the forward strand.
AAGAATGCATAATAGTGTTAATTTCACATATTTGAGAATAGAATATAACTTTATTCTTTACTGAAGAAATAGAAGTGTATTTTTTCTTAAAATGAAAAGTTTGAAGCTTTTCTTGGATTATACTTAGTAATCATTTTAGTTAATCTTTAAGACCTGGATTAAGAGAGATTAAGTTAAATGAAAAAGCATGGTTGTCTTTACTTTTAATGATTTCATAACTTATTCACACATAACATAACACATAACCAGCCCATTACTGTCCCACTGCTGGGCACATTAACTTATTCACATTGAGCATTAAACCCTATAGAGATGAATTACGGGCTGTCCAATTCCGAAATTGTTCTATTTAGATGCACAGATAAATATCAGGCCACAAGCGCACTGACCAATAAGAGCGCGCTAAGGTGCGCTTTCATTGGCTCGCACAATGTTACGCCGTACGCTCGTGGCATTGTCCGGAGCCAATAGCAGCGTGTTATGTCTAGTCGAAATTTAGCGGAATTTATTTTATAAGCAAAGCAGATGTGATTACGAAGGTTTAATGCTCGGTGCTTATTCCTCACTGCGATCATATGTAAACACGCCGTAACTGCAACATTCAGCACATTCTAACTTACAGCTTCTCGCTACATTAACATGAGCTCAAAGGATCCTCGCCATCCGAATGTAAAAGGTAAGCATTCGGAACGTTACTGCAAAAGATAACTAAACTAAAGAGGCCGGAGCACCTGCCCTGAGGAAACATAAATCAAAACCAACAACTGTGCTTAAGCCCACTTCTAAAGAGTTAAAATGGAATAGGTAATCTTTAACTAGCAGTCGATAATTACACGTATTTAGTAAATTTCGCAAGTTAGACGCTGTTATGCTAAAAACAGTTTATGAAAGAATAATAAAATGGATTCTAATCCGGCTGCTTTGCCTGCCTTATTAAGTCGCAAAATGCTATTAGACTTAACATGACGCGTGACTGGTTCTTAAATATTATTCTATAAGTTATTCCGTTAGACTAGTATAGCTGAAATGAGAAAATTATACGACGATGTTTCTATACAACATTAACTGTTTGGTACTGTATAATTATAGATTAATATTTGGGAACATTTGCCTATAAATTGGTGTATTCACACAGCGTTAACTATGTCGAACAATGTCTACAATCGTATTATTTTAGGCAATTAAATATTAATAATATTAATAATGATTGGCTATGGTGTTGGTAGACTACTTTTGTAGAATAAGTACCTAACGGATCATAAGTAAGTATGTACATTAGAATATAGAAATACCGTATGTACATTTTAAACCTTTAAATAACTTTTTTATAATTATTCAAAGTTTTATTGAAATAAAATGAAAACCTCTTAAGGGGTCATTGTACTCATCACTATGAACAACTTTTACTATGGGACCAACCCTAAAATCGCGAAAAAAATATCAGGTGTTCCTTACATTGTCGATTTATGTCGCGATTTGGGTTTGGTACCGTAGTAAAAGGTTTACATACTGATGAGTACAATGACCCCTTACGAGGTTTTCAGTTATTACAATAACACGTTGTAGAGGGGGGCAAACGAGCAAGCAGGTCACCTAATGGTAAGCAATCACGGCCGCCCACAGACATCCGCAACACCAGAGAAGAAGCCAATGCGTTGCCGACCTTTTAAAAAAATTTGCTCTTTTCTTAAAGGTTCCCATGTCGAATTTGTTCGGGATAACCGCTGATATAACTTGATTCCACAGTTTAGATGCAAGTACTAGGCAAAAAATGTCGTGTGAAGCGTACAGAATTGAGCGCCAACCATCAAGATGGTGAGGATGGAGATTTATGAAGATAGGTTAGAATAGAATAGAATAGAATAGAATGTCTTTATTTGCAAGGAATAGGTACATTGTAGTTGGTACGTTCATTCATAGTCCGCTTATTCCGCTATATGCTTTATATCATAGCATGCAAATGTTTATAATTATATTTTTTCTGAATTTATATAATATTATTGCAATTATTTATTTACACTTGTTTATTTTTAGTCAAAATTTGATAATAAATATTCGTTTAATGAATAAAAACTGTAATGGAGCAGACACGCGTGCAAAACTCTTTTAAATTTAGTAAGAGGCAATGGTTTAATGGTATCGGGTAACTTATTATATATTTTTATACTCATCGAATAGCTGCTCTTTTTATATAGTTCCGTTTTTGGCAAGTGGTCGTAAACGAGGCAATCTCTATTCCTCGTGTTCCTCGGAAATATATCCTTTGCCTTTTTGAACAAATTTGTGTGTTGTTTAACAAAACAGGATACTTCATAAATATAAAGGCAAGGTAATGGAAGTATCCTTAAAGATTTAAAAATCGGTTTGCATGACTCCCTTGATCCGATCCCGCTAATTGCGCGGTTGTACGATGGTGGTAGTCAGCGGCTGGTATAAGGTCAAATGATTCCTCAGAGCACTCCCTAGTCTCCCTATGATTATTAACATACTGTGCTAAGATAGTTAAAAAAAATACTACAAAGTCTTTACCAAGTTCTAGAAAAAGTTTTGAAACTTTAAAAATTTCAAAACAGTCCGACATTGGACGTTAAATAATGCGATCTGTGATTAACTTATAAAGTTAAGAACAACTGTACAATACAGACGTAAAATATCTTCACAATAAATATTGTGACCATTTCGCAGACAGGGGAGAGACCATGACTCGAATATAAAATAGTTAACGTGACCTCCCTCATCTTATGCTCAATCAGTTCCCGAATAATTCAGTTAGGAACGATAAATCTCTGTTTAGGGATAGGGAATTTGATTACGAGAGGCTCAATGCGATAACGTTAGCATTATGCGATTATAGAGGTCACTTGCAATTGATTTATTTTATGATCTAACGTTTAATCTGATAACTGATGTAACCCGCTTGTTTATAATCGTATTAAGTGTAGATTTCTATTGTTCCATTTATAATTTTGTTGTTCTACGCAGATTAACTGAAAATGAACAGACTTACTTGTTGATGTAAAGACTGCGCGTAGGCACTTTGGAGGGCTGTCACTATCAATTGGTACACCTATATTCGAAATATAATTTTATTAATTTGGAATCTAGTGAACTATCTCAATTTGACATTGTAGGTACATATTGCTGGGGAAATATTGTTCTTTCCCCAGGATTTATCAAAAGCGTTGCACTTGAGAGGTACCGGCGCGATCCTTTGCACGGAAAAAATAAATAAAGCCCAACTTGAGCTACATGTAACATAAAAAAGTGACTGCATAACCTTTAAGTAATATCTAATTAACTTTAGTAACGTCTTACCAAAATTTCGATTGTCACTCCAGTTTGGTTAAATATTATTTTAAGAAAGAAAGAATAATATTTTATTTTTGCGCTCGATTTGACGAACGCAACAACCTAAGACATATTTGAACATACCTAGTACTTTATAATTTTATGACTTTAATTTTTTTTCAGTGTGGTGTTCCCGGAACTCCTTTATTTTGTGCTGAGGATAGAAACCACACGGTGGCCACCGTGTGGTTTAGGTACTTATTGCACCACGCCACGTTAGCTCAGGTTTATGATAGCACGTCGCCGTCGCTTCCACACCACTCAAGGAAAAAAAGTGATAGCTATGTTGTCTTGGACGAATAAAAAAGGCGGACGGAATCTCGCTAAACAAAAAGTGAAGCACCCATAGTAAGACGACTCGCTTAAACGAACGGGCTGGCACGCACATATTCACACCAATCATCATCATTCATCATTTCAGCCGAAAGACGTCCACTGCTGGACATAGGCCACCAATAGTAAGACAAAAAGCCGCGATTACGCAACATATTTTATGTGATGGTAGTCATTTTTATAGTGTCACAAATAAAATAACAATATATATCTGGTGTGTTAAAATTCTGTCGAAATTGTTTCAATCACAGAAATGGATGAGGGTTTCAATCTTGTCTTGGTGAGATTCCATCCGCCACTTTTATTCGTCTGAGTATCATCATTACAGCCGAAAGACGTCCACTACTGTACATATGTCTGAGTATGTTGTGTTTAAATTATATTTACCAATACTTCAATTTCCCATTCAAAGTGGTTACATAATTGTTACACAGCTATCCGAAGACCACCAAAGGATCGAAGTGTCATATCACAAAATCGAAGATGAAGCTAAAGTCTGTTTTCATTTCTTGTCTTATTTAGTAAACAATCTTGGCATGTCTCTTTATTCAAATAACTACTGATAAAATATAATAACTAGTCCTGCACATGTAATTATGTTAAAAAATGTTATTCAGTGTGTGAATTTTTTTAAATAATGTATTTTAATATTGACGAATTGCATTAAAAAGACATGCCAAGATTGTTTACTAAATAGGACAAGTAAGAAAAAACGGAGTGTACCCTATCACGTAATGTTTTACATACATAGAAGCGATTCTGATTTCCGATGCTGTCCCGTACGATGCAGGATTGACATTTCATTGTCGTACGGCCAAAATTAATATCCTATCTATCCACGATTTACCCTACTAGAGATAGAAATTTGACATATTTTGTATGGCGCTTATATCAAATTTCTATCTCTAGTAGGGCAAATCGTGGATATATTAGATATTAATTTTTGCCGTTAGAGAATGGGGACCACCGAGACTTGTCATTAATAAAGCATAGATTGAGCTAGGAGCTAGGCCGTCATGTAATGTAGTCGCTTGCAGGTGATCTCCGTTTCAGTTAACATTATAAACAAAACTAACTATATTTATAATGTTAAGGCGCATGTAGCAGCCAAGTGGCGCCCCCATCAGTAAAAAAAAGACTTGTGGCACTCGGAGACTGCCGTGGTAAAGCTATTGCATAGCATTTTTTATGTAAATACAAAGAGGAGGTGCCCTAACGCCGAAACTCTAAGCAGGCATGAGTCACCAGATTGCGGGGCGAAGAGGGGGATTACGCATGCGCAGTAACGCCGATACAACCAATGCCACCTAGAGGCGATTTGCAGAACTAAAGAGACAAGCGTGATATTTCAAAAAGTCATTAAAATTTCTGCTATTTATCGATAGATGGCAAAACTAAAAAGTATCACCGCTGTGCCGGTCGGAGTGGGGGGTGTTAGGTTATTTTCGTTACGGAATTTCTGGATTCGGTCTCCACGCTCAAGGCCCGCGATAGAAGCTATGCAATAGCTTAAAATATTACTCGCTGAATACTTACATCATTTATGGAATATTCGTTTTTAACAATTGAAGTACAGGTATTGTAGTTTAATCAGAAACTATAATATTAATTCTTTGAATTATAGGTCTCTGTAGTTGTAGATAGAACAAACATAACATAACATACATAACATCACGCCTGTATTTCCCCGAAGGGGTAGGCAGAGGTGTATAGTATACACCCACATTTCGCCAGTTATGTTATAGTCCCACGTAATAGGGGGCGAGCCTATTGCTATTAACCGGGCACAAATCCAGACTCCGGGCTGCTACTGAGAATTTCTTAAAGAAAAAACCCAATAATACATTGCCCGACCCGGGAATTGAACCCGGGACCCCACAATCAGCAGTCGCGCTTGTGACTTGCTTGCTTGCTTGCTTGTAGACAGAAAAAGTGCGAAAAACGGCCACTTTTGACACTTTTTCTTTCTACAACTACAGCGAACTATAGTTTACAGAGTTAATAGTTTCTGATTAAACTACAGTACCTGTAGGTACGTCAATCGTTTAAAACGATTTTTCGATAAATTTTGTATTCAGCGAGTAATATTTTTTAAACTGACGAGGGCGCCACTTGACTGCTACATGCGCCTTAAATTGGCACATCACTGTGGTAGAGACTCAAAGTACTGAGACTACTGAGAGTCGTGTCCTTAATAAAGCGTAGATTGTGCTAGGCCGTCATATGAAGTAGTCATTGCCAGATGATCTCGGTTTCAGTTACAAAACTAACCATGTATTATATATCAACAATGTTGGATTGACACATCATTGAGTTAGATAGGTACTGATGGGTACTGGGGACCACCGAGTGTCGTGTCATTAATAAAGCGTAGATTGAGCTAGGCCGTCGTGTAATGTAGTCGGTGCTGCAAATGAGCTCGGTTTTTACGGCACGAGCTCGCGGCCACCCGCAGAGGCGACACTTAATGCTGTAGCACGTTTAGGTTATGCTACGCCATGCGTAGCAGCGCTTCGAGCGACGACGCGCGACGTAGCAGTACACTCTTCGCAATTTGTACTGAGTACTATTTTTAACCGACTTCATTGTTGCTGGGATTTGATAATGATAAATTCCTTTAAATGTGTAGGTAGTAAGCATGGCTCAACAGTATTATTTGCTTAATTAATATTTTGTATATTCTTGAGAATACTAAAATTTATAATTATTTGTAGTTAGTCTGAACTTGTGAGTTGTGCCAGCGTGTTTCATCTTTATTGATATGAAGTCAATTCCCTGATGAGACTGTTGAGGGTAAAATGTCAATACCTACTGTAGCATAAGCTTAATATGTTTTAATCTACACTATGCTCCCCTCGTCATTTGTGGTTTCAATTCGCTTTTTACGATGAACGTCGCCCTCTTTGCGTCCCAAATTACTCCTTTACAAAAATGACGTAATCACCACGATCGTCAATCTAAAAGTTGACTTAATCAGTGGTATTAAAGCTCACATCCGGTAAATTTGGAATGTGTTTAAGGTTATTGTAATTTGTTAAAGTACTTGTGCCAAAATTCATTTGTGAGCGAGTTGATTAAAACAGTAGGTGTATCAGTGCAGCAGGGTCAGACTGCTGTTTATTTTAGGATGGTATTTAATTTTTAATGTCTTCCTCTTTTTGTTACTTACTATTAGAATATGTATAGTGTTTTTCTGTGTATTTCATTTTCATTGTATCTTGATATGATTTTACTGGTCAGTTTCAGGATTTAGGCACAGAATATCTAATAGTACTAACGTACAGAACGGCCACTCACCGCCACCTTAAGATTTCTCGCCTGCACCCCGCACCCGCCCACAGTTTGCCGGCAATTGGACTGCAATATTGCAATGGATGTCGCTTAGCATTACGAGCGGCGAGCATCCTTAAACTACACGTGTGTGTGCGCGTTCGTATACAGACGTAATCTAGTGTATGTAGGTGGTGCTAGCATTAATATTGTATTTAGTGTCCGAGGTGTGATATAGGCTTAATTAACACTGCAGCCTCGTTAGACTGCCTTGTTGGTCTAGTGGTCGTAAGCGCGACTGCTGAGCGTGGTGGGTTCGATTTCCGGGTCGGGCAAAGTGTTATTGAGATTTTTCATTAAAAAATTCTCAGTAGCAGCCCGGAGTCTGGATTTGTGCCCGGTTACTGGCAATAGGCTCGCCCCCTATTTCATGGGACTATAACATAACTGGCGAAATGTGGGTGTAGTATACAGCTCTGCTTACCACTTCGGGGAAAATACAGGCGTGATGTTATGTTAACACTGCAGCGCCGTTGTTGATTTGTAACCGTAGGTATACATTTGAATCATGGTATTGAAAATGAGACAGCTGATACCTACTTATACTTACTGTTCTTCTTAGAATAATAATATCAGCCTGAACTAAGGGTAGTAGAGTTATAGTACCCGGCAATGCCGGTACTATATAAATATAATGCTTATCATTGCTGTGTAGACACTACCAACTTCCAAAACATTTTCCACTTCAAATGAGTCTTGGTTTCTTCAGAGTGGTGACAATGAATAATGGCTTTACAATTTTTTACAAGCTTTTATTTAACTTCACTTATGGGACAAATCATGCAAGTAAATTTTGAACTAGTGTCCATTATCAGAGTTGACTGAAATTTGGTATACTTTATGTAAATCCGATGATAATACAATATTTCAGTGACAACGAGCTGATCTGATGATGGAGACGGAAGGTAGACGACGGCACTCCTCGATGTATCACAGTAAATTGAAGCAAACTCTATGGAGTTTGTGCTTACTTTTTCTTTCTACAACTACAGCGAACTATAGTTTACAGAGTTAATAGTTTCTGATTAAACTACAGTACCTGTAGGTACGTCAATCGTTTAAAACGATTTTTCGATAAATTTTGTATTCAGCGAGTAATATTTTTTAAACTGACGAGGGCGCCACTTGACTGCTACATGCGCCTTAAATTGGCACATCACTGTGGTAGAGACTCAAAGTACTGAGACTACTGAGAGTCGTGTCCTTAATAAAGCGTAGATTGTGCTAGGCCGTCATATGAAGTAGTCATTGCCAGATGATCTCGGTTTCAGTTACAAAACTAACCATGTATTATATATCAACAATGTTGGATTGACACATCATTGAGTTAGATAGGTACTGATGGGTACTGGGGACTACCGAGTGTCGTGTCATTAATAAAGCGTAGATTGAGCTAGGCCGTCGTGTAATGTAGTCGGTGCTGCAAATGAGCTCGGTTTTTACGGCACGAGCTCGCGGCCACCCGCAGAGGCGACACTTAATGCTGTAGCACGTTTAGGTTATGCTACGCCATGCGTAGCAGCGCTTCGAGCGACGACGCGCGACGTAGCAGTACACTCTTCGCAATTTGTACTGAGTACTATTTTTAACCGACTTCATTGTTGCTGGGATTTGATAATGATAAATTCCTTTAAATGTGTAGGTAGTAAGCATGGCTCAACAGTATTATTTGCTTAATTAATATTTTGTATATTCTTGAGAATACTAAAATTTATAATTATTTGTAGTTAGTCTGAACTTGTGAGTTGTGCCAGCGTGTTTCATCTTTATTGATATGAAGTCAATTCCCTGATGAGACTGTTGAGGGTAAAATGTCAATACCTACTGTAGCATAAGCTTAATATGTTTTAATCTACACTATGCTCCCCTCGTCATTTGTGGTTTCAATTCGCTTTTTACGATGAACGTCGCCCTCTTTGCGTCCCAAATTACTCCTTTACAAAAATGACGTAATCACCACGATCGTCAATCTAAAAGTTGACTTAATCAGTGGTATTAAAGCTCACATCCGGTAAATTTGGAATGTGTTTAAGGTTATTGTAATTTGTTAAAGTACTTGTGCCAAAATTCATTTGTGAGCGAGTTGATTAAAACAGTAGGTGTATCAGTGCAGCAGGGTCAGACTGCTGTTTATTTTAGGATGGTATTTAATTTTTAATGTCTTCCTCTTTTTGTTACTTACTATTAGAGTATGTATAGTGTTTTTCTGTGTATTTCATTTTCATTGTATCTTGATATGATTTTACTGGTCAGTTTCAGGATTTAGGCACAGAATATCTAATAGTACTAACGTACAGAACGGCCACTCACCGCCACCTTAAGATTTCTCGCCTGCACCCCGCACCCGCCCACAGTTTGCCGGCAATTGGACTGCAATATTGCAATGGATGTCGCTTAGCATTACGAGCGGCGAGCATCCTTAAACTACACGTGTGTGTGCGCGTTCGTATACAGACGTAATCTAGTGTATGTAGGTGGTGCTAGCATTAATATTGTATTTAGTGTCCGAGGTGTGATATAGGCTTAATTAACACTGCAGCCTCGTTAGACTGCCTTGTTGGTCTAGTGGTCGTAAGCGCGACTGCTGAGCGTGGTGGGTTCGATTTCCGGGTCGGGCAAAGTGTTATTGAGATTTTTCATTAAAAAATTCTCAGTAGCAGCCCGGAGTCTGGATTTGTGCCCGGTTACTGGCAATAGGCTCGCCCCCTATTTCATGGGACTATAACATAACTGGCGAAATGTGGGTGTAGTATACAGCTCTGCTTACCACTTCGGGGAAAATACAGGCGTGATGTTATGTTAACACTGCAGCGCCGTTGTTGATTTGTAACCGTAGGTATACATTTGAATCATGGTATTGAAAATGAGACAGCTGATACCTACTTATACTTACTGTTCTTCTTAGAATAATAATATCAGCCTGAACTAAGGGTAGTAGAGTTATAGTACCCGGCAATGCCGGTACTATATAAATATAATGCTTATCATTGCTGTGTAGACACTACCAACTTCCAAAACATTTTCCACTTCAAATGAGTCTTGGTTTCTTCAGAGTGGTGACAATGAATAATGGCTTTACAATTTTTTACAAGCTTTTATTTAACTTCACTTATGGGACAAATCATGCAAGTAAATTTTGAACTAGTGTCCATTATCAGAGTTGACTGAAATTTGGTATACTTTATGTAAATCCGATGATAATACAATATTTCAGTGACAACGAGCTGATCTGATGATGGAGACGGAAGGTAGACGACGGCACTCCTCGATGTATCACAGTAAATTGAAGCAAACTCTATGGAGTTTGTGCTTACTTTGATCAGCTTACAGTACGAACCAGTTTCCATTATCAGAGTTGACTGAAAGTTGGTATACATTATTACTGTTCAGGAAAACTAAGAAAACCATTATAAGAAATATGGCTTTAATATAATAAAATTTGTAGTAGGAAACAATTGATGCAAAAGACAGGTTGTCAACAAGACCGTTCCCATGGCAACGGTCATCTGCGCGCGCCCCTCGACTATCAATGATGACGCGTTAACATACTCCGGGCCTTGAAGTATCTTCAACACTAATCTCAGGTTCCTCCATAGGTAGGCGGATAATGTAATGTACCGCTCTCCGGATGGTTCCTCTAGATGTATATATATCGACCACTCTGCATGCGTTGTCAGCGCCCATATGTAGACGCGTGATACGTCCCAACCGCCAGCGTTGTGGAGGCAGATTCGGTTCCTTTACAATTATCATATCTCCGACTTTCGGGATTGCAGTGCCAAGCTTCCACTTGGTTCTTTGCTGTAGTTCCGTTAAGTATTCCATTCGCCATCGCTTCCAAAATTCAAGGCGTAGCTTTTGAATGGCGTTGTAGTTGGGTCCGGAGTCCCCCGCTGAAAACGAAGGCACCGACGTCAGTGGCCGTCCGATAAGGAAGTGCCCGGGAGTAAGAGGATTTAAGTCATCGGGCTCGGATGATAAAGGGGAAAGAGGACGAGAGTTGAGGATCGCCTCTATTTGCGCGAATAGAGTTGACATCTCCTCAAAGGTTAGAGAGGCGTTAGCGGCTACCCTTTTTAAATGGTATTTGGCAGCCTTTACGCCTGCCTCCCATAAACCACCAAAATGTGGTGAGTATGCTGGACTAAATCTAAATTTGAACCCTTCATTACTGGCAAAGTCAGTTACCGACTCACGGCTGGAGCGCAAAGCTTTACTCAGTTCATTGTATGCGCCCACGAAGTTAGTTCCATTGTCGCAATAGATTTCATGGGGTTTACCTCTTCGCGATACGAACCTGCGTAAACAAAGTATAAACGCTTGAGTACTTAGATCGCTAACCAGCTCTAGGTGTACCGCTCTGGTACTTAGGCAAACAAACAAACAAAGGTAACATTTTGTTATCCGATTGCCTCTCCCCTTCTTACTAGATATAAGAAATGGTCCAGCGAAATCAGTACCAGTCGAATAAAAAGGAAAGGATACATTTGTCCTAGCTGATGGTAAGTTTCCCATAATTGGTTGGATAGTCCTACCACGAAAACGAGTACACACTACGCATTGCTTATATAATTTGCGTGCTAAGGTTCTTCCGCCTATTGGCCAATACATTTCCCGCACGGAAGACAACAGCAGCTGCGGACCTGCATGAAATAGACGACAGTGTTCGTGTTGCATTAGTAAAAACGTAAACCTATGTTTACTGTCCAAAATAATAGGATGTTTTTTATTGTAATTAAATTTTGAATTATCAATACGACCTCCTACCCTTAACAAACCTTCCGCGTCAAGAAAAGGATTTAAAGATAAGATTTTAGATTTCTTAGGTAAGCATGAACCGTTGCTTAGAGCCTTTATCTCAATGTCAAAGGATTCATGTTGACAAATTATTATCAGGGTAGCTCTAGATTTATTTATTTCGTCTACCTGTAAAGTATCATGTAATTTATTTACATTTTTACAATTATATATAAACCTCAGTACATAAGCTAGTACCCTTAGTAACTTATTATAATTAGAATAGTTGTTAAAAAATATGATTGAATTGCCACTAGAACCGTTGACAGATAACATTTGCGTATGTACCTTTAATTCAGGTAATTCAACTATTTTATTTAGTTGTGGTGGCCAGGAGGATGAATCCTCCTTTAAGAAGGAGGGTCCTTCCCACCACATAGATTCATCCTGCAGACGCTGTGGATCTACACCCCTGGAGGCCAGATCGGCAGGATTGAGTTCCGTTGCTATGTGCCGCCACGAAAATCCCTGCGTTAGTTCATTAATCTCTATCACTCGATTACCTACAAAGGTTTTTAAAAGCTTTGGTTGTGCTTTAATCCAGCCAAGTACTATCATTGAATCTGTCCAAATTACTTTATGCACAATGTTGTGACATCGAATGGACTTAAGTACCTTTGTGGACAACCGAGCACCAAGCAGAGCGCCACACAACTCTAGGCGAGGAATAGTCATAGCTTTTAGAGGTGCAACCCTCGCCTTAGCGCATAGTAGTCTGACAGTGACGTTATTTTTACTGTCAACAGATCGCATGTAGACGCAGGCTCCATATGCCTCTTGTGACGCATCTACAAAACAATGCAATTCAATAGAAATTGGAAAATCACATAGTGAATTTCTTGGTAAAATAATTTTAGACAAACAATTCATATTTTCTGCAATTTTTATCCATTTTTTAACTATATGAGTTGGCACTGATTCATCCCAGCCCAACTTTTCAGACCATAACTGTTGTAAAATAATTTTAGCCTTTATAGTACATGCACATAATAGTCCTAACGGATCAAAAATTTTACAAGTTGATGATATAATTGAACGCTTTGTAATTGTTTTATTAGTATCCATATCAATAGTAAAATGTAACGTGTCCGGTGAAGGTGACCAATTAAGTCCTAAAACCGTGGAATGTTTACTGATATCAAGAGTTTTAGAAGTGGTCTCTCCTTGTAACACCTGGGGACAGTTTGTGCGTATTTTATGTAGAGGTAAGCATGCTGAATATAAAACCTTACTGACACCATCATAAATTACTTTAATGTCCTTTTTGGACTGACATCCAGTATTCAAATCATCCACGTAGATGTCATGTTCTATGATATTAGAAATAAAAGGATCCTGACACTCACGAGCTAATTGAAAAAGACATCGCGTGCTTAAAAAAGGAGCAGAAGCAGTCCCGTAAGTCACTGTATTTAGCTGCAGCACTTTGAGAGGTAGAGATTCATCATCCCTCCATAAGATAAGCTGTAAATGCCGCTGAGATGGGTCAATTTCAACTTGCCTATACATCTTTTGTATATCACGAGTAAGAATGTACTTAAAACTTCTGAATCTTAATAGGATCGAGAGCAAATCATCTTGTACTACAGGACCAACATATTGTATGTCATTTAATGATTTTCCTGAAGTACTTTTGGCTGATGCGTCAAAAACGACACGCAACTTAGTAGTTTCACTGTTCTCTCTTAATACCGCATGGTGCGGTAAATAATACCCAAACTTAGGCCTCTTAATTTTATTCAAATGGCCTAAGCTACGATACTCTTCAATAAATTCAGTATATCTTCGTTTCAGCTGAGGGTTATTATTTAATTTCCTCTCCAGGCTCATGAAACGCTTTTTAGCTAAAAAATAAGAATCACCAAGTGCCTCTTCAGGAATTTCTCTGAATGGCATCTTGACAGAAAATCGTCCATTAGGAAGACGATTCATATTTTCCAAAAAATGCGAATGACATAATCTGTCTTCGGGTGACAAAGTGTCACTAGACGAATTCATTTCCTCAACTTCCCAAAACCTTTTTAGGTCGTCATGAATTTCTTTAGTAAATTTACATGCAACGAGACTAGGGTTACATTCTCCCAATGGGCCACTGACTAACCACCCTAGCTCAGAGTTTTGTAGGATAGGTTTACCTACACCCAATGAAATACGCTTTTGTCCAACAATATTCCAAAAAACATCTGCCCCTAGAAGAACATCTATTTCAGAGGGGTGATGAAACTCTGGGTCGGCAAGCTTGATATTTTTGGGTAAATTCAGTGATTGAATGTTTACAGGTGCACTAGGTAAAATACCTGTTATTTGAGGTACAATAAGACATTTTATTTTACTATTGAACGAATTAATGCGCGACTTTATATTCAGGTAGCATCGTTCAGATATATTGAAAGTTAAATTATTGATACCTGAAATGCGCACAGGTTCAGTAGTTAATGTTGTAAGTTCCAACTTTCTTTTCAGGTTTTCAGTCACGAAAGAAGATTGGCTGCCAGTATCTAATAGCGCCCTAACCAGGTAAGTGTGTTTAGTGCATTCATTAACAACTTCTACCATAGCAGTACATAACAGAACCTGGCTGACGGAGACTACGGATAGTGATACAGGAGGAGTACGAGATGACGTAGAAGGAATGGCAAGCGGTAAGGTCGCTTCTGTATTATTGCTATTATTATGAGATGTTTTATTAACATGCAATAAAGAGTTATGCTTTTTGTTACAGAACCTACAGAACAGCTTCATACGGCAACGAGATACATTGTGACCTTCACGCAAACAATTTGTACACAATTTTAATCTAGACACTTCCTTCGTCCTATCTTCTAAATTCAAGTTCTTAAATTTAGTACATTTGTGCACTCGATGTCCTTGCTCACTGCACAATAAACACAAATATTCACATAAGTTTCCAACAGACGAAACAAAAGTATTATATTTGTCCTTATTAAAATTGGAATCAGAATCATTTTTGTTCCAATTATTTTGCGATTTATTATTAAAGTTTCGCTTATTTTTATTTACATCTCCCTTGTCATTTGTGTTTATAGCGACTGCTGCAGTTTCTAAAATATCAGCACGACTGCGTATAAAGTTATTAAAATCATCCAACTTAGGAATGTCTGGCAAGCTGTTCCTATGCTCCTCCCATTTCATACTCGTACTGGAATCTAATTTCGCCGTAACCATAAATATAATTAGAGCGTCCCACTGGTCAGTCGGCTGACCCAATGTGTTGAGAGCTCGTAAATTTTTAGAAACGTTATCTATTAAATAACGCAAACATTTAAATGATTCTGTACTCACCGATTCAAGACTGAATAGCGCTTTAAGGTGATTATTTATAAGAATCTTTTTGTTATCGAATCGTTTACACAATAATTCCCACGCTATTACATAATTATCTGAGGTAAACTCCAATGATTTTATCACTTCAACAGCACCGCCCTCTAGTGACGACCTCAGATAATGAAATTTATTAATGTTCGGAATTTGTGCATTTGAATGTATCAACGACTGAAAAGTGTCCCTAAATTCAAGCCATTTCAGGTATGTTCCATTAAATGTTGGCAATTTAATTGTTGGCAACTTAATGGATTGAAATCCATGAGCTTGAGAATGAGAACAAAGAGACTCTGCTTTTGAAACACTACAAGCATCGCTGAATTTTTCCTTTTCAACCTTATGCTTTTCAAGTATGTCTTCTATTATAGACATTACAGAAAAGAATTTAGCGTCAATAGAATCTCTTAAATTTATTTGTTCATCTACATCTGCTTCTTTGCAATTACTTTCAATTGATGTCTGAATGTCATCAAACTTCTTAAACAAATCTTGACAGCTTTCTAAACGTTTTCCTAATTCACGTATTTTAATACTATTTAAAGAATTAATTTCCATCTGCTGCATTTCCTGCACATATTCACAAATTTTAGTTAGACGACCTCTAATATTACCTCGTTTTCTTATCAATTCACTAAATTCAGCATCCGACATCTTTAAGTTAAATTATAAACACTGAACTAGGTAAATAATGTGTGCATTAAAATCAAACCCAATGGTCGATTGCGCTCCACTCGTGGTCGTCACAATAAGATGGCCACTGACGTCAATCAGCGTGACTCAGCGACTAGAAGGAAATATAATGCAAGAATAATTAAAAAAACTATCTTATTAAAAGGATTGCTTTGCAGACATGGGAAATAATATTCAATATAGAAGTTAAGATGCAAAGTTTTAACAGCGATAACTATGGCGATGGCACGCCTATAGAAAATTGTAGGTTGGTCAATACCCAAACCTGAAAAAAAAAATATGAATACACTAGGTAATCCCTTTAAATTAAATTTTACGTGCTAAATTAAAAGATAGACACGTCAAATATTATCGGCCTTTACGACGTCTTGGGATTTAAAGGCAACTTGAGAAGAAAAAACTCTAATCACGCAAACAGAGACGGAAATTGGGGTGGGAAAACGAATAATGAGCGTACTTCCCTCGGAAAGACCACCTGACGCGATGCCTCGCCTTGTCCTGGTAAGCCTCCGAACACCAACAATCTCCACGTTGCCACACAAGCAAAAAACTGGGTCCACCAGCGCGTTCAGGCAAACGTTATTTTCTGTTGCGGTTGTTTTCTCTCTCCGAAATCTGAAGACTGCAGGTCTTCTTTTAATCACGGTCGCCAAATGTTCAGGAAAACTAAGAAAACCATTATAAGAAATATGGCTTTAATATAATAAAATTTGTAGTAGGAAACAATTGATGCAAAAGACAGGTTGTCAACAAGACCGTTCCCATGGCAACGGTCATCTGCGCGCGCCCCTCGACTATCAATGATGACGCGTTAACAATTACATTATGTAAATCCGATAACAATACAATATTTCAGTGACAACGAGCTGTTCTGATGATGGAGACGGAAGGTAGACGATGGCACTCCTCGATGTATCACAGTAAATTGATGCAAACTCTATGGAGTTTGTGCTCACTTTGATCAGCTTACAGTACGAACCAGTTTCCATTATCAGAGTTGACTGAAAGTTGGTATACATTATTACATTATGTAAATCCGATAACAATACAATATTTCAGTGACAACGAGCTGTTCTGATGATGGAGACGGAAGGTAGACGATGGCACTCCTCGATGTATCACAGTAAATTGATGCAAACTCTATGGAGTTTGTGCTCACTTTGATAAGCTTACTGTAGTACCAAATCCGTGTAGTATAAAAGCTTGCCTAGCTTTTTAAATTGTATGCTATTATCATACTATTTGACTAGAGTAGAAGCAGACAGTACAGCAGCTCAGCAGCTGGGAGGCAATCTTTTACGCCAGCTATATTTACAAATTACAGCCCACAGATATAGATAGAGTACAATGGTTGTAATCACAATTTTACTTGCGATTCATGCGTGGCAACTTTCGAACAAACTACGCCTTACATATTGACGTCATTAATTTTTATTAATTAACTTTAATCAAATGTACTTTACAGCTTTTATTTCTGCTGTTAGAAACAGCACAATAAGGCATTTTTGCGCGGTTTTTGTTACAGTATTTACAGAAACAAGCCATAAGGCGTACTGAGAAAGGCTATGAATGGCTTGACTGCCTCGTTGGTCTAGTGGTTGCAAGCGCGACTGCTGAGCGTGGGGTCCTGGGTTCGATTCCCGGGTCGGGCAAAGTGTTATTGGGTTTTTTCATTAGGAAATTCTCAGTAGCAGCCCGGAGTCCGGATTTATGCCTGGTCAATGGCAATAATAGGCTCGCCCCCTATTACATGGGACTATAACATAACTGGCGAAATGTGGGAATACTATACACCTATGCCTACCCCTTCGGGCAAATACAGGCGTGATGTTGATGTTTATGAAATGCCCTGCACTATAGTGCAGAGTGTTGGTACGCGCGCCCAGGCAGGGCGTTAACTTTTCCATTCTATTTCTGTGTTATAGCCTCTAGGTAGCGCCACCTTAGCACTTCTTTCATAAAACATACTTACGTTTTTTACGTTTTCGTTTCAGCGTCTGAAAAGGTTTCAAAATAAAAATGCAGATATTCACTCGGAAAAATATATTCAATTTTTATAAAATCAATATCAGGCATTTTTATAATTCGCACAATTTTGTACAATATACATTTTACAATTACAGTTTTGAAGCTGACGACTATCACCAAATATTACTTGTCTTTCAATTCGACAACGACGCAAAAGCCAATGATTTGGAAAACATATATGAAAAGATCTGTACCTATATTTTGAATTAAGGCTACTAATGTATGATACAACATATAACCAGTCTTAATATACAAATGTATTTTTATTCAATGTTCTCATAAACAATATGAACAGTTTTATTATATTATTTATAATTTAAAGGCCCGTACAGACCAAAAGCAGGTGAAAGACCTCGCAAGTTGTAATACAAGGAACGATATGAAACATGTCACACCACATATTAGCGCGAGCCCGCTGGCAAACTGCGCTTCTCCTGCCCTGCTCTGGATCCGCTGGCGACAATCACGGCACGTGGGTAGGAGCGGCGAGGTTGCGTTGTATCACTATAGTCGTCATACTAACTGGCCAGCCACACCGGAGCAAGACAGGGCGTTACGTCAGTGTGACGTCAAAGCGGTTACTAGGCATTTGTATTGTTTGAAAACCGACACAACATGTCATATTGAAAGCAGTTCTGTGTCGGGACCGCCGTCAATACACTTTAAAACTGCCTATCTTTTAGTGTGACGTCTGCCGCGCCGCTCATGCCCCGCGTTGCTACTGACCTGCTTTTGGTTTGTACGGGCCTTTACTGTTTGCCTGTCAGCGAAGCAGACACAATAGTTAAATAATCACAGTAGATCATAATTATGTGACCGAACGAAACGTTATGTATTGACCGGCCGCATCTTGAACCAGCTCAACCCAATCGAGTGCCAGACGGCGCGTTTATGTCTTTTGTTCGCAAATCCTTCCCCGTGGCATTTGCGGTGCGGCATAACTTTAACAACACGTTTTACAAAACCACTAGCTATGTGCTATGCATAGGCTGGGCGCAGGGCTGGGTTCAGTATCCAACGGGTCTTAATGTCAACGTTAACTGAAAAAATGGGATTAGAAATGACAGCTCCGTAATTGTTCTAATAAATTATTTAACTGTCGCTTGTAACACATTTCTCTGTGAGCCATGCCCGAAAAGATAGATCATCTTATAATCCCATTCTATAAGTGAACGGGTAAGTAATTAGTAAAATACTTAATGCAGTATTACATTACTTGTCGTAGTTATTGACATGACAATGAGTTTGGTTTAATCACAGATTTGACATTTACCGCTATGGCGGTAGAATCTGTGATGTTTAATAATTGGTTTAATAATATAATTTGTCTATTTCTTAAGATTATTTCAGGACAGTTATTTCATCACATAAAAAGCTCTTTAAATCAGTAGGTGATACTTTCTTAACTTTTTTATATCAGGTGAAATAATAAATCATAATAAAAACAACATACCACTTTACAATAGCATTTTTTTCACACTAGTTTACAAAACAGTGATTAAGAAGTGATTGTTTATGAGCAAAGTGAATTTTTATATTTACTTATACCTACTCCATTTATTTTAACATTAGAAAAATAGCGGGGAAATAACGATAGATATTCTTGAAATGACTGCATTTTATTGTTTAAATTTATATGTAAATGGTTGTAATAGTTGTAATTGCTTTACGACCACTAGACGAACGATGCAATCAAAAGTTGAGATTCAAAATCAAGAGTTTAGATTGGCCGCCGTGACCGAAACTAGGTCAGGATGTCATTATTATTTTATTATTTACATTTATTTATCATTTAATATATATATTTCGTATATATCTTTTATATAAATCATATATGCTGCTTATTTTTTCGTGTACAATAAAGAGTTTTCATATTGATTTTATTATATAATAATGAAGCTATATTCTGTTTTTCTCCCTTGTTTTATTTAGTAAACAATCTTAGCACGTCTCTTTATTGAAATAACTACTGATAAAATATATATATATTTTATTTTTGTTAGCCTGTACTGTCCCACTGCTGGGCAAAGGCCTCCCTCAATTCCTTCCATCTATCACGGTTCTGTGCCGCCTCCTGCCAGCTGTCATCGAGAAAAACATCGAGCTCGTCTCTCCATCTCCTAATCTTCGTTTCGCTGATGACATTGTCCTTTTTTCATCATCAGCTACTGGACTAGAGCAGATGCTACAAGAACTGAGCAATGCAAGCCTTGAGGTTGTACTTAAGATGAATATGTCAAAAACTAAAGTCATGACCAACAGCTCACCACGGAACATCCAAGTGGATGGGGAGGAAATGCAGTATGTCCAAGACTACATCTACGCGGGCCAAGTAATCTCCTTCCAGGCAAGACAAGATAAATAAATTACAAGACGTACTGAAAACGCCTGGAAGAGCTACTGGTCCATGAAAGAGCAATTCAAGGGCAATTTGGCCTTGTCACTAAAACGTAAGCTCATATGGTGCACAGACATGGTTTTTGACCAACATCCAGAAGTCCAAACTCAAGGTTTGCCAAAGGGCCATAGAGCGCAGTATACTTGGTGTTAAATTAACAGACCGTGTTCGAAAAATACTGCGCTCCAAAACGCAAATTGTTGACGTGGGTCAGAAGGTCGCCCAACTGAAGTGGGACTGGGCAGGACACGTTTGCCGTATGCCAAATGAGCTGTGGGCCCGAATAGCACAGGACTGGAGCCCTGAGACAGCGAAGCGGGGTCGCGGCAGACCACGCAGGAGATGGATAAAATATAATTACTAATATATTTCTGCACATGTACTTAATTAGGTTAATAAATGTTAATTAGTGTGTGAAATTGTTAACATAATGTCCTTTGATAATTATTATTGACGAATTGCATTAAAAAGACATGCTAAGGTTGTTTACTAAATAAAACAAGTAAGAAAAAAATTTTATTAACAAAAACAAAAAACCCGACTGCGTGTAAAAATAACAGAAAAGATATAAACAAGACTTATCAACACGCAGGCGGAGGCTACATAGGAACTATTATGTAATTCATGACCAAAAACATACGTAGCCTCCGACTGCGTGTTGATAAGTCTTGTTTATATCTTTTCTGTTATTTTTACACGCAGTCGGGTTTTTTGTTTTTGTTAATTAATTTTTTTATTTAATTTTTTTTAGTTTTGTCATCATGTTTTATTTATCATACTATTAATGTTTTTTTTGAAAAGTCAAATTCATTTTTAACGTTGAATATTTTGTTTTTTTTTAGCATTTCTCATTCTAAATTACATTTAAACATATAAGTTGTATATATTTTTGAAAAGCATTTATAAAACCCTTTATTTTGATACCCCACTCGATAGGTTTCGAGGGAAAAACATTTTTTTTTAAGCCGTAATTTGGCGCCAAAAAGCGGCCATTTTAATTTTTATAATTTTGATATACCCAGTGTCACTCTCACAATTAAGACGAATCTAACGACACCTCCCAAGTTAAAATCCATCAAGCCGTTTAGGCTGCAGGACGTGCCAAAGAAATATACATACATACATACATACATACATACATACATGCATACATACATACATACATACATACATACATACATACATACACTCGAAAAACATTACCCTCCTTCTGGCGCAGTCGGGTAAAAACAGAAATTAAGTACGCTTATATCGAGAAACCGATAGAGAAATATCGTTATTTTTCTAATGTTATTACCATGAAGTATATAGATCTGTACAATAAATAATCAAATCCTTTTGAAACATGCTGAGGTATTGTTACAATAAATTAAATCTGCAATTTTGGACTAAAGAGTGATTCTACTTACACTAGTTTAACATATAATATCTAGCTAAAATATGAGATAATTAATTTTTAATAGTATCTATACTGTACAACACTTTTAAGTCTCACAACAAATACATACACGTCTGGTCGCGTTGAGCGACGCATTGTCTTTTGATACACGTGTGGGTCCTATGTTACAGTGTAGTGATATGTGGTATGTACAGCGGTGCGGCGGCGAGGCGCGGCTATCACAGGAGCGGCGAGGCGGGCTGCGCGAGCGCCGCGCGCCCCCGTCACACCAGCGCGCTGGGCTTCACGTCCAGCGCGTGCTCCGGCGAGCGCCCGCCCGCGCCCCCCTCGCCCTGGCTGTTCTCCTCCGAGTCTGAGCACGAATCTGAACTACCCTTCTTACCACCATTGTGCGTCTTTACATGCTTCGCGAGGTGATCTGACCTCATGAACCTTTTATTGCACACTGGACACGCGAATCTCTTTTCTCCCGTATGTGTTCGTAGGTGTCGCTGTAACTCGTCTGAACGCGTGAACCTCTTACCGCAGAACAGCCAGTTGCACACGAACGGTCTTTCTCCTGTGTGCCATCGGAGGTGCGCCTTCAGGTGGGATGTCTTGCCGTAAACTTTTCCACAGCCAGGTATGTGACAACTGTGTATGTTTTTCTTTCGGAGATGTGCCCCCGCGGGGCCAAGCCTCTCCGCTTCTTGGCAATTGGGACAGTCGCAGGTGGCTCGTCCAGCATATCTTCGCTGTGACCTTGGGGACGGTGCTTGTGCCGGAGGCGCCGGTGAACCAGGTGCATGCAGACCGAATGATCCTTGTGTGGGGAGCACAGATTTGTATGCGTCTTGTAATAAATGAGGTGCAGGTGGTAATAAATGTGCGCCACCCGAGAGAGAATGTGTGAGTTGGGAGTAGTCTTGTCCGGCGTAATTCGCCATCTGACCGCCGACGTCGAGCCAACCACTGTGCACATCCCACCACGTGCTGCCGACGGCACTCACACCGCTCATCTCAGCCGCTTTTAGAGCACCAGTTCCGCCGCCACCACCAACGTTGAAGGGCCACGACTCGTAGGGGTGACGCGAGTACATGGAACCGAGACTTGCACTGGATTCACTTTTGCCGAGAAGTTGGTCTCCCGAGGACGGGAAGTAGAGATCATTGCCGTACGAGGGCGCCACTGCGCAGGAGGTGGGTCCACGCCCGTACGGCGAGCAGGCTGGCGGCTGGGAGCGTGGTGCGGCGCCCGCGCCGGGCGGTGAGTGGGCGCCCGGACTCTTCTTCCACGGGTGGAACCCTTTGCCCACGGCCGCGTCTGCCAGCGGAGGGGGCGATTTACTTGACAGTTTGTTGCATTGGGCCGCCAGCATCGCCAGAGGCGTACCGCGTAAGCTCGGATGTTCCTGGAACGACAGAAAATAAATGGTTAATTATTTTAAATAAAAAAGGCAATGGTTTATTAGGGTTTAATTATCGACCAGTGTTTAAACCGTGGGAATCGGTCGAAGTGTCAAATCAGATTTATAGCCTAATTTATATGTGAACTAATGCTGCGGTGTTCCGCTCGTGCCCGCAGGCTTCAGAAATAATATAAATAAATTATGAGAAGCTTATAGGTAGTGTATTTACAATTAGGCGGCGTGGTGACAGCTCCCTGCTGCTACCGGCCGCGGGACGTCGTTATTAATAAATACTGCCTACACGCTTGTGTCTAGAGAATTTAAATCTTTATTGAAATTGAGATACATAGTTCAAGGTATATTATCTTTATCTATTCTTAAAACTTTCGAAATTCGTTGATTAAATCTCTACATGGAGCTCATTTAGGTCGGCAATTATTATTGAGTCAATTACGTACGGCTGCAGCCGAGGGTACAAAATGAAACCGATTTAATTAACTTAAAAATTTAATCGATATAATTATTACAATATATCGGTCTAAAACTAAAATGCGTGACAAATGTTCGATATGAGAAACAAGAGTGACGAGTAGGTATGCTAATTTAATATTGAATTATTAGTATTGCGCAACTTCGGTCACACGCTATCGAATTGCTGATCAGGCGATCTCACGGTGCAGTTCGCTGTATAGTGTGTCATCGCTTCAATAATTTAGCGTTCCGCAGGCAAGGGTCATCATTATGTAACATCTCCCTCCGCAAGATCGGCAACTATTTAAAAACTCTAGTTGAAAATAGTGTCGATGGTGTAGCTTGATTTTTTTCCATAATTTCTGTGTTGCAGGCCTTCTTATCCTTTGCATTAACTTAAATTTCAGCAGTGATTTTCTTTTGTTGGTTGAATTTTATGGATTTTCCTTCATGATTGGCAAGTCTATAATTTTCAATATCTTTCCCTTGATTTGATCATGAAGATTGCTTGCAGTAAATGATGTAGTCTTTAGCACACATCCTTTGGGTATAATAGATAAATAGCTTCCTTTCAGTATTCTGTACTGATCTTCAGAACAAGTTAAACGAACTTTCGTTGGTTTGGGAAAGCTCACGATGAAATGTTGGTCGTCCAACTGCTCCATGACTTCAGAAAACAGGATAACTGATGTGAATTCACAGGAATCGTGAATTTGCTGGTGCAGTATAAGATGCTGGATATAGTTCGACTGCTTGCCGTGGTGGTGACTTAAGTTGTCCTCGCAAAAATGACCGTGATGGTACTTCGGACATTCTGTCTCTATATACAATAGATCTTTTTCGTGAACTGCTAGGATAGGGTAAGTTGGAATTAGGACCTTATTATCACTATTAGGAGCTAGGGATAATTTAAAAAGGATAAAGTTAGTAGGATAAACTACTGGTGATAACTAACAACTATACTATTCCCATTATAGTAGTAGTAACATAGTCTAATTATATTAAAATATTCCCTGAAACTAATATCTATGATTTTATTCTTATCGTGTAACATACCTAGCCTATTTATCCTATCCTTAAATATAGCATGGTTCTATATAGAATGATGAGTATAAAACTTTATTAAGGCTTGTACAACGCTTTAGCAGTAGCATCTCTCAAGAAGTATACTTGACCATACTTAGAGAATGCATCTACTATAGTAAGGTACTTATTTGTTCCAACACTTAGCAAATCTAAATGTACAACCTCAAAAGGCTTTGTTGGTAGATGTTCAATTTGAACCGTGGTCTTATTCGATCACGATCGTATTTCACTTGCCCACATATTCTACACTCATTGATATACTTGGCTATATGCTCTTTAATATTTGGCCAATAGCATCTACGAATTCCATTCCAATCACTTGCTATACCGTTTGAATTGATTAAGTGAGCAGCACACCCTACAACTTTATTTAATATACTATTACTGACTGCCTTATTAATTAATTCAGAATCACCTTGAACATTATAATATTCCTTAACTAATTGATCACACAATTGAATAAACCTTGTCAGCACATTCGGGTTTCCGTCGAACTCGGGTACTAACCGGAATGCTCTATAAATAATATCTATATTCAAAGACATTTTCTCGAAATGCGATTCTGTTTCCTCAAATAATGTATCTAAACTAATATTTCTTCTCGAATCTAAAATTGATTCCCTACTATTTCTAACTAACCTAGGGTTCCTGGATTTTCGTTGAAAGAAAATTTTGGAAAATTATATTAATTAGTACAGGCTAGGAGTAAGCGTTCACTAGAAAGAATCTAATGTACTTACATTAACATTAAATCGGCTTCTTTGCGCTATCAATGTTTGGATACCTCGATGCAGCACGACGTGTAGATTCGGGATACTCTGGAGTGGCTGGATAGCCACACGGGCGGCTTTACGACACGGAAATCTTCCTTATTACGCGAAACCGACCGCGAGTATCCTACCGACTGCGCCAATTACGTACGGCTGCAGCCAAGGGTACAAAATGAAACCGATTTAATTAACTTAAAAATTTAATCGATATAATTATTACAATATATCGGTCTAAAACTAAAATGCGTGACAAATGTTCGATATGAGAAACAAGAGTGACGAGTAGGTATGCTAATTTAATATTGAATTATTAGTATTGCGCAACTTCGGTCACACGCTATCGAATTGCTGATCAGGCGATCTCACGGTGCAGTTCGCTGTATAGTGTGTCATCGCTTCAATAATTTAGCGTTCCGCAGGCAAGGGTCATCATTATGTAACAAGTCGTTGTAATTTATTATTATTGTTATTTTTATTATTAGAAAAGTAATATTAAAAACGAATAACGAATAATAACCCGTTCGTTGATGTTCTTTTTGCTAAATAAAGGTGAGAGCCATAAGAGCATCCGGCCGGATATTTCACCCCAATGTGAGACACAATGGTTTGATAAAAAAGTTCCATTGTATGCAATAATATAATCCGGGGATCACGACACGGGTCCGAGACGTGGGGGGCGAGGGGCGAGGGGGTGCCCGACCACGCCCATTATATTGTGATTGGCGCAGCTGTTGCGTCGCAATATGCGCCAACCCTTAACGTTGATACCCGGTTCAAACGGTTCAAGTTCATTCAGCTCACTTTTAAGACGCTGTAATATAATAAAATCTTTGAACAACTATTTCACGGGCGTAAAATAATTGCTTAAGTTCACACGTGGATTTTAAGGAACTGGTAGTTAAAACAATTATTTTTTCAAAGTAATTTTCCTTAATAACAAAAAGTACTGAAGAGTAAAAGTATAATGTGTGTGGAACTAGGTAGGTCTCTAACTAACTACTCTTTGAAACTTATGTCTAAACATTTTCCTTCATTTAAAACTGGACGGAATCTCGCAAAAAAAAAAGTGAATCACTCATAGTAAGACGGCTCGCTTAAAAGTACGGGCTGGCACGCACACATTCACATCCATAGGAAGACAAAAAGCCGCGATTACGCAACAAATCTCGTGTGACAACTTAGACATTGTCGTAGTGTCACAAATAAAATAACAATATGGTGTGTTAAAATTCTGTCGAAATTATTGTGGTTTAGGAAAAAAACTATGTGCTTCATCTTTTCTTAGCGAGATTCCGTCCGCCATTTTTTATTCGTCCGAGATTTAATACAGCTAAGGCAGCGACGCCGGCTACATTGTCAAGATCTCTGTTCGAACGAATCACGGACATGAATATAGACAGAGAAAGAGTCATAATTACAATACACAATGTACGTATTATTAAGACCTACCGGTTGATGTAGGCGAGTGGCATTCTAGTAAATAGAAATAATGGGTCCGGCCCAGTACGCTATCAAACGTCAACATCTATGGAGCTGAGTTGTAAATATGGCTGCGCTCTCAATTAACTCCACGACAATTACAATTACCATAAAAAATAAATAAAACTCCGCCAAATTACGGCGGCGGGCACTTACGTCGTATGAACCCGCCACATTACCTCCACGAATGTTATTTGCTCTCCATTATAGAATTATGTTTGTTGTCTTGATGATCAACATTTATACGTCCTCTGTTTGACCTTTACTATACGTGTAATATATATAATGTATTATTTCAATATTTCCAAATCTCAGACACCCCAATTAATTTTTATTCTAATCAATTGATATTAGCAAGTTATTATTTATGGGTTGGGATGCATTAAAAGAGCCTCCACGAGTGACGATATTTAATTGATCGTCCGGCGCACCCTGGGCAGTCAGCCCCGCTACCAACCTGCTGACTGGCTAATCTTTTCCCCACGGCATGAGCTGTTATTATTATGTAGCTCATGTCGACACGATAGAAGAAGAAGAAGATTATTTATTTTCTTTATTTATTTTAGTTGAATTATAAGAATGTTGGTAACCACGGACTAATGCGGCTATTTCCATAGGATAATACTATGACATCTTCGATCAAATATACTAAATTTTGTCTAGAGCTCATCGAGCCCTTTCGAGCTCTACACAATGATATTTAAAAGTAGGTATAGATATGTCATACCCTAACAAAACAAACGACAGAAATGTCCCGTACGCAGCGGCAGCACAGTACACATAAACTAGTACAAAATAAGTAAGTTGGTTACTTCAAGTTACTTTCGTGTCATAATTGGAACTATAGAAATAGATAGAATGGAAAAGTGGGCAGGGCGCACGTGGCAACACTCTGCACCATAGTGCAGGGCATTTCAAAGCCTTTCTCAGTACGCCTTATGACTCATTTCTGTAAATACTGTAACAAAAACCCACAAAAATGCCTTATTGTGCTGTTTCTAGCTGTAGAAACAAAAGCTGTAAAGTACATTTGATTAAAGTTGATTTTAAAAGATTAATGACGTCAACATGTAAGGCGTAGTTTGTTCGAAAGTTGCCACGCATGAATCGCAAGTAAAATTGTGATTACAACCATTCTACTCTATCAATTTCTGTGATTGGAACACTTTCTGTACACACAAGACAGCTGTTTTGTCACCGGTCACGCTCGGCGCCTTTCGGTGGATTAATAGAAAAACGTCCTAATAAAGACGCTTTCGAGTCTTCAGATTGCAAGCGCAAGTAACATATCTGTACTTTTAAATATCATTGACTCTAAACAATATATTATGACATGTTTTGTTTACCTACGTAGACATCGGTCTCGCGCTCAGCGTCGCATGGTATGAAGCTTTGCACTTTTTTTTTTATTGTCCTATTGTAAAAAGTAATGTAAACCATTCTACTATCGATTCTGAAGAAACCAGGTTGGGTTTTGAGTTATTTAAATAACACGTTGTACAAGAAACAACGATCAAATTGATTCGACGATTCGATTAGATTTCGTAAATGTCGCTGTATAAAAACGAGTTATAAAATTGACACCGTTCTTTTCGATCGTTATTTCGAAACAATTTAAAGATAATAGGTATTAGGTGACGAGAGTGGTAGAATCAATGCGAGACGCGGCGAAGGCGACGGCGGCGCTGAAGTCATAATTACCCTAGGCATTATGCTCCATTTGGGCGCAGGCCGAAACAGAGTGATATCGGGTAATTGGTCGTCAACTCGGCCGCTCGGCTCTCGGCCGCGAGATTGGATCAAAGCGTAGATGACGCCTGTGAGCCGACACTGCGGCGCCACACCCGCATTATACAATGTTGATGGCCTTTTCCTTGTCAAAAATGACGAAGATCTTTTGTCTTAAAAAATATGAGATGAAATAAAACGAGATTACCTAATGTGAGCACAAAATTGTAGTATCACTGGAGTCAGGTAGTCGCAGCTGACGATGCTTACAGAGTTATGTTTTGTTTTGCTATTGCTACAGGAGCAGTGAGATAATTATCGTAAAAGACCATTGCATAAAACTATAGTTGACTTTAAACACCTGAATTAGGTTTTAAAACTTGAAAGCCATGTATAGATCAATCAATCAACCAACTCAGCCTATCGCAGTCCACTGCTCCCCCGGCCAGGTAGACCGACGATCTGATGAAAGTAGCTGGACTGGA
The DNA here is from genome assembly GCA_949699075.1 of Asteroscopus sphinx. NCBI lineage: Eukaryota > Metazoa > Arthropoda > Insecta > Lepidoptera > Noctuidae > Asteroscopus > Asteroscopus sphinx. Next base: position 12,373,832 of record OX453005.1, read on the forward strand.
TGCGGACGGCAGAGCACCGAGTGTTGTGGCGCAATTTGGGAGAGGCTTATGTCCAGCAGTGGACTGCGATGTATAGATACCTGAATTAAAAAATAAATAATAATAATTAATTGTGGAGGAATACTTTGACGCCTAAGCACGCCTTTTATTTAATTTTATTTTGTACTTTTATTTTATATTTGTGTTGTAAATATTTTACATTTGTAGATAGGTTATTTAATTATTGTAATCTCACTATTCTGTAAATTTATCAAATAAATAATAATAATAAAAGTTTTTAAACTTTCGCGAATTTCACTCGTTCATTTAATTTTTTTTTTTTTTTCCTTTTCATTTCTGTTTGTTATATTTTGATTTAATAGGGAAGGTGACTACTTTTTTTTAAATTGTTTTTTATTCGAAATCTAGAAACTTTTTCAAGAAAAATAAGCAACAGTGAAACCAATAAAATATTTGATAAAATGTCCGAGTTATAAGCAATTTAAATTTGTTCGCTAGACAGAGACAGCACTGGCAAAGAATGACGTCATTGTTCAAAACCTTCATATTAACTTGACATCTCTCTGAACAATGTCCGTTTCGCACGACAAGGACAGAAAATGCCCCTTCCAAAAACCTAAAAAGCGTGTATCTCTCCCATTTTTCATGGATTTTGTTTATTTTTTCTACAATGTTGTCCTTTCTGTACCTTCTTTTAAATAATATAACATTTTTGGTTATTTTTAACAGTAGTCAACTACCGGATTGTACGCGACAAGTCCCGTAAACTTAATTCAATAATTAATAATATTGCAGAATTTATACATATATGAATAAATAAATTAATAAAAATAAATTATCTGCGCTCATGTATTATTAGACTGATACTGAAACCTCATTATGACAGGTTAGTGTTAAATGTTAGTCAGTTATTGATCTATATTATGCTGTATTAACTCATAATAAGTCATAATGTAGTACTGTAATCAGCAAGGATGTCGATATAGTTTTATTTCTGGATCGCTAAAACACGTTCTTTAGAAACGTTATTTTCTGTACACAGACTACAATGTCAACAAAACTTTTAATTTTTTTAAGACGAATGTAATGTGTGTTTATTATGTGTCTTTAGGATTCATTAAATATTCCCAGGACGTGCCAAAGGCGTAGCACTAGAGGGTACCGGCGCGGTGCATTGGAGTTCCCGGAGCTCCTCTATTTTGTGCAGAAGGTGGCCACCGTGTGGTTTTAGTCGGTAAGAGTCCGACATACCCCTCCGCCGTCCCCAGACGGAGGGTATCCATGACGATTTCCACCCGAAAAATAAACCGGCCAAATGCGAGTCGGACTCGCGCACCGAGGGTTCCGTACCTTCCTTGGACGTATATGAAGTTATTTAGTTGTTCATCTAGCTATTACTGGTTAAATAAGGTTTATGTTTATGAAATTAAATGTTTCATTTTATTTTTATATTTGAGTTGATTGAATCAAAGGTAAATTGCGGTTTACGATTTATGTAGTATTAAAAAAAACTAGATCTCGTTCAAACCAATTTTCGTTTTATCATTCTCTTATTTTAGAAGTTACAGGGGGGGGGGGCACATTTTACCTTTATTTTGGAAGTGTCTCTCGCGCAAACTATTCAGTTTAGAATAAAATGATATTAGAAACCTCAATATAATTTTTGAAGACCTATCCATAGATACCCCACACGTATGGGTTTGATGAAAAAAAATTTCGAGTTTCAATTATAAGTATATAACCCCAAAATTTATTGTTTTTTTTTCTATTTATTGTTTTTTTTGTGTGAAAATCTTAATGCGGTTCACAGAATACATCTCTTACCGAGTTTCAACAATATAGTTCTTATAGTTTCGGAAAAAAGTGGCTGTGACATACGGACGGACAGACAGACGACAGACAGACAGACATGACGAATCCATAAGGGTTCCGTTTTTTGCCATTTGGTTACGGAACCCTAAAAAAAAGTAAAATAAAACTAGTTTGTTGGAATTGATGTAAGTCATTAATATTTTTTTCGGATGTAGAGTCCTTACGCCTAATTCAATTGTTATGTTAACCTTTCATGTAAGAAGAGGGACCTACCACAGTAAACACAACATACAGTACGGAAACTACGTTAGGACGCCCCGGATTGAATCACTCACAAAGACTCCTCAACGAGAACCTAAGCGGACGTCGGTCGCGGTGCTGTCAGTACAAAACCCGCTTAGAGGCCTTGTTGCGGCGGCGGCGTGCGTCAAGTGAGTGCGTCGTTTCGAGCTTTTGTACGTAGTTCCGTACTGTATGTTATGTTTACTGTGCACCTACCTTATGCAAAAACCTCCTGCATTAGGTAGAGATATTCAATATTCAAGGTCTCAGATAATTATACCAGTAAACAACGTTTTATTACAAGTGCCTATGATATTTTCATTGTCTAATGCGATAAATGTAATGTAATGTGTGTTATTGGGTTTTTTCATTAGGATATTCTCAGTAGCAGCCCGGAGTCTGGACTGTGCCCGGTTAATGGCAATATAACTTGTGAAATGTGGGTGTTACGTAATGCGTGAAAAAATCGTGACAAATGACATAATTCTAAAACCAAATCATTTAGGTACAAAGGAAACTAGAATTAAGCGCCATCTTGGATTTTTTGAACAGCAACGAGAAGTGAAAAGTGGATTTTTGGCATTTTCTGAATTAATTACTGAATTAGATATCCCCAAGATCGTGTGGTACAGAGCCCAGGTCACGAACGCAAGAAAATATAATAGTGTTTTTATTTAAAGTTTATGCTAAGATTTTCTTTGATTATTTCATATTTCAACTTTATTATATTGGAAAAAGTCTGAAGTTTTATGTGGTATATTAATTTCTTAGGTTTTCGCGATCACTACACATTATAATAAAACAAGTTTAACCGGATTACATAGATGAAAAGCGTCATTACAGATATTTATAAAAAGCATTTTAATCTACCGTAATTTTTTTTATGAATTAAAATCATTTCGATGCACGCAGTAGTCACAAAAAACTTTTTAATATAAAAATGATACTGTGAATTATCATTTTTATATTAAAAAGTTTTTTGTAAAAGGTAAATGCGATTCAGGACGTTGAAAAACCGCTTCTTAGCGTTTAACCAACACAGCGGCGGGAAAAAAAGGTTATTGTTAGTCTTAGACACAATAAATGAAAATTCTACAAAACTTAGTTCCTACAATATGAATTCCTCTAACAAAATTTTCAATAAACACATCTATTACTAAGATCTACGACACCAAAAAGTAGCTTAAAACGCTGATTACTTGTGTTTTTTGTAATACGGCTTTTAGCCAGATTTTAGCAAACACATATTCCTATAAAAAAAAAACAATTTTTAAACACGGGTTTCTTAAAAAGTGTTTTTGTGGTGGTGAGTTTCTTGAATATTGGTATTGCTTTTTAGATGCTAGGATATCAATTTAATTATGCTTCTGGCATTAACCCCTTGTCTGCTTAAACCACAGACAGTAAAAAATATAGACAAAATGCTGCGAACAATCATAGTGAAGACAATAAAACCGTGCTCCTCCGTGTAAAAACCAGCGCTCACGCACACACATGCACCTTAAACCGTGCTCACCCCTCTCAGTTCACATGTCGCGGCATCGTCCCAGTAAGCATCGCGAAAACAAATATCCTTCAGGTGCACGGTGTGTACGTGAGCACTGGTTGTACATGAAGGAGCACGGTTTTTGTTGGCTTCACTATGGTTGTTCGCAGCACTTAGTCTATATTTTTTACTATGTCTGTGGCTTAAACGTGGATCCACGCGAGACATAATGGATTTTTAATTGCGTCTGAAATTGGGGCATACAAGAGGTTAAAATTGGTCTTCTGAACGATGCCCAGACATTTTTTGTCATTTGACATCTATCGTTGCCGTATTGTACGACGGCAGTATCACAAAACTATATCAGTCGCTCTAGATTTCTGAGACAGTAACAGCAATTCTCAGTTCTGTTTCTGAACAGTCAGTTGATCATCATTATCACCAGAGCAAACCGTAAACGTCCACTACCAAAGGGTCTCCTAATAACCGGCTCAATGAACGTTCAACAGGAGACTTATTTTATTTTATTTTTTTATTCTTCAGGACCACAAAAAAATTGCGCAATAATACAAAATACAAACAAAAAGAATATCATACAAAACTTAGGTAATCACGCAATCAGCACCGTTATCCACAAAATAATACATACAATTTAACAAATACAACAAGCTTAATGCACTTCATGCAGACAGAATTAATGTGTAATTATGAGCGAAAATTCAAAACTTGTGGATATATTTGATAAGTAGTTTACAATTAGGAATTATCAAAACATTTTCTTGTGACATTTTTTCTTATATTGGGCTAGTGACTTAAAAAAAAAGTCAATATCGGCAAAATTATCATAGTATGACTTCATAATTCGCCGCAAGGGAGCTCGTTCAAGCTTTCCAGAATCACTACGTTTTGTGGACTTTAATGCAACCTCTTGTTCTTGATGACATCCTAGTTTAGAGCCGGGAAGCAGCGCAAGCGATTCTAAAGATCTGTATTTCTCTACGTGTTGCCTGATCTCGAAATCTAGTTAACATCTAAAGATTTGTTGCCACCCTCGCTAGATCAATGAACCATGATAGTACCATAAGAAAAGTAGTATTATTACCTATTTTATGATAGTACATTATGTAGATATGTACAAACTTATATAAAACATAAAGCTGTTGAAGCAAAGAATTGCTATTATTAAGTAGATACTCTACGAGATAATTTGAAAGGAGGCCGGATGTATCAATGACTAAGCGTATCAGATTACTTAATAATGCAGCGTAGCTTTATTAGGTCAGCCCAACATACTGAGGTCACGCTCACCGATATTATGAGTATCAATAAATATTTGCTTTATTCATGTTACTTTTAGCACTTTAAACATAATTATATTCTGCTGAACTAACTTTATTGGAAAAATAATACATACGTTTTGTACATTAACTCCTTGAAAATATAAGAGTAAAATAATTAAATTAATGTGTGAAGCAATAAATCGTGGTAACTGAAGGCGAACGTATCTCACGGACCAGCATGGCGGCAGGAGATGGCGGCCGCGGCTTCACGCAGATTGGATAATTTAAAATTATCTACCAAAATTATCAATCAATCAACTCAGCCTATCGCAGTCCACTGCTGGACATAGGCCTCTCCCAAGTTGCGCCACAACGCTCGGTCCTCTGCCTTCCGCATCCAGTCCCCCCCAGCCACGTTCTTCAGGTCGTCGGTCCACCTGGCAGGGGGGCGCCCTACGCTGCGTTTGCCAAAATTATGATGAACCGAAATGAATATTCAAGCGAAACGCTTAGCTCTCGACGTGTTATTAAGATGATCGTGAAGTCGTTACTGACAAAATTGTATTTCATAAAATTCATAACTATACTTATGAGCTAATATTTTTTCGACAACACGTTATTGAAAATAATGAGTCTAATCTTTATTCGACGACCAATCATTCCATAAACGATAAATAATATTGATTGGTTATTTAAATATGTTGGTATAATAAGTTATAGGACGGAAGAATACATAAATGGGTATGGTACCTAATAACTTATTACGCAGAAGGTTTAACTCAATATGATAAAGTAATAGTAAATAGATTCATCAATATCCAAGCAGCATTAATATGAATATTCATATCTGATATTATCGCTAATGGTAATTTCAAGAACAACGCAATAAAATTAAATACTCGTAGATAAAATTCCACAGACGTATTATTCCAATTTTACTAACATTTATTCAGTGCATATTATTATATTATCTTATTACAACACCAAAGTTTAAAGCGACCCACTTCTGTGGCATGGCAATTGATGTGATTTTGGTCGATAAGCCGAGACCAAATTGCCAATGGGTAATTGCACAATTAGGGAATTATCGAGTTAATTCCGGGTGAAACTGTACGCCGCCGTCGCCGACCGCCGCGTCGCGTCGCCTCAACCCCACAGCTCCCCTTCAATTCTAATGCAAACTGCAAGCAACTAATTTGTCATCCACAATTTATGACATATTGTTGACTTTAATGTCGCAACCAAATTAACTCAAATCCATTTGATGCAAATGGCTTCGCTCGTGTAAACTCAGTCACTAACTACATTGTGACATTGTTTTGTAGACTAACGTAAGCTAAGTATGCTTTGAAATTTCCGGGTTTTGAAATCCTGATAACTACGCAACGTAAAGTAACCTATTATTGGGAAATGAAAGCAGTATGAAAGTTGTTCCAACATTGTCTTTGCGAGCTTGTTAAGAATGAGTAATCACCTCAGCAGTCGTTCATCGACTCTACCCAATTAATGAAGCGAGGATATGACATCAAATTACAAAATAATTTGCCACGTCTGCTAGCCTCGGAGTTAATTATGCTACTACCGTTTGCAGCCGTTAAAGGGTTCAGAGTGCTATTTGTCATTTGACACTTACGAGGGGGAATATCGATTGGCTCTTCCTATAATGCTACACTTTTAGCTGGAAGCGCGCGCATGTCTTTAATGCGTAGTCAAGTGTGGGCCAAACGACCGTTGTCGTAAAAATAAGTTGTATGAATTAAGTAAAAGATAATGACTTGGGAACATTATTTCTACATTAAGGTTCATCTTGCACGCGAACGGTCTCGTTGATGTGTGAAACTCTCACTGGCAGGTTAATTACAGTTAATTAGATCACTTTTGTATCTTGTATCGCTGTTGCTGCAGGATTTCTTGCATTCATTATACTTTTTGTGTGATGTTCGTTAATATTAAATGGTTTCGAGGAAACAGTGCAGTGCGGATGCGTAAAATAAAGCAGCTCAAAAGTACTTTACCATTGTACGATAATTGAGAAGTTATTTTGAATGTTTTTTTTTACATAATATCTTTGACCTCTCATCAATGATTATCATTGCCTCTCATAAAACGTTTTTTCGTGACTGAAAAATATAATACATGGGTCATATTTAAAATAATTGTAAGTAACGGATAGGAACCTGATATGAATGTTATTTTATTGTAACAGAAAAATAACAAAAAGGAATTATTAGGGCAAGCGTAATTTTTGTATATTTTTTAATATGACCCACATACAACATCAAAACAATATGAATACAAGACAATCCAATCCATGAATGGAAGATTGATGATGACGCTTTGAATTGCATCTCGTCAGCAAATATTTAATAACCATATTCTGCGAGTTAAGTATGCTTACTTTTTATTATATGATAATGACAGTTGTTACAAGTACGTATGTCGTAATAAATTATAGTGCGAACAATTTTCAAGTACCAGTAGGTACTAGCACTGAAATGACAACTTTATGATAACATTATAAGCGTTTAAGTTTATGAAGATATCCTTTAATATAATAACATGTAAGTACTCGTATAACACAAGCTCTGCTTAGTTTGGGACTAGATGGTGCTGTGTGAAAATGTCTAATTTTTTTTTTTTTTTTTGTATATATGTATATAGGGCAGGTTATTCAGCTTGGTAGACAAAACTTCAAGAAAGAAGCCGACAGAAGGATCCAGTTGGGCTAATGCAAAAGCTGCCCGCATTTGGTAAACTTCGCCGAGTCTTCTCATCGCTTATACCGCAAAGTTTGAAGACGAAGGTCTTCAACCAGTGCGTCCTGCCTGTCATGACTCATGACTTACGGTGCCAAGACGTGGACACTAACAGTTTGGCTAGTCCACAAATTCAAAGTCGCTCAGCGAGCCATGGTGCGAGCTATGTTTCTTTGAAGGAGAACTATCCAAACGAGATTATCTGGAGCAGCAACGGAGTGACCGACATAGGTCACTCATTGTAGGATCAGTAAGCTGAAGTCGCAGTGGGCTGGCCATGTCTGTCGAAGGACCGATGGCCACTGGAGCAGATAAGTCCTTGAGTGGGGACCGCAAATCAGCAAACGCAGCATAGGGCGCCCCCCTGCCAGGTGAACCGACGACCTGAAGATTGGCTGGGGGTAGGGAATACGGAAGGCAGAGGACCGAGTGTTGTGGAATAACTTGGGAGAGGCCTATGTCCAGCAGTGGACTGCGATAGGCTGAATGATATATATCTGTCCATATTATTTTATTATCTTACATTACTATGCATTTGAAAGATATCCATCATCTGTCTATGTATATTTATTTGCGCATACGCTTAACGAAAACTTAAAACGTATTCTTTATCACTCAAAATACCTTAGCTGAAAAAAAAAAAGCATAAAATGTGTAACAACTAGTCTGTTTACGGTACCTACACATCAGAGTGCGGTGGTGGTGAGCGAAGGCGTGAAACCGCGTTAGTTAACAAAGGTCATTAGGCCGGCCACATGGCAGATCGCTCAAATCGAGCCGAAACAAATTATTTATTTAAATGGAAATTACCATTTGTGAGGTGCCGGACGCTTTGACGCGCATGTGCGTACGGCGCCATATGTGGTCGACTACGGTTTTTGTTCCGAATTCAAATTGTCATGGTCTATTGATTCATGCCGACTTTGTGTGGCCAGCGATATTTTTGATATATTAGGTCTTTACATATGAAATTGGCGTTTTGTACGGGAGGAATATAAAGTTTTTTTTTGTTGTAAAATATATTTAATTAATCAAAGTATGCACCGTTGTTATCTATGCACTTTGGCCATCTCATAGGTAGTTCATTGATCCCTTTACTAAAAAAACCATGGGGGCGAGAATCAATAAACTCTTTGAAGGCGGTTTGGACTGCCGCCTCAGAATTGATTTTTTTTCCTGGTAAGAAATTGTCCAAATTCCGGAAAAAATGGTAATCTGTTGGAGCAAGGTCCGGGGAGTACGGTGGATGTCGCAGACATTCCAATTGTAGCTCATCTAACTTAGTGGTTGTTTGTTGTGCAGTGTGTGGTCTTGCGTTGTCGTGAAGAAGCAGTGGCCTAGAGCGATTGACCAATCTCGGTTGCTTAGCAGCTAGTTCTTCCTTCATGGTTTCCAGTTGTTGACAATAGATATCTGCCGTAATCGTTTGGCCAGATTTTAGAAAGCTGTAGCGAACGACAACGGCGCGAGTCCACCAAACACTCACAAGTACCTTTTTCTGAGTTTTTCGTTTAGGGCAGGATTTGGCTGGGTCTCCAGGGTTCAGCCATTGCGACGAGCGCTTCCGATTATCGTACAGTATCCACTTTTCATCACAAGTAATGATTCGATTTAAAATCCCTTCATTATTGTGTCGGTTGAGCAAAGTAACACAGCAGTCGACGCGTGTTTGCAAGTTCGATTCACTCAATTCATGAGGTACCTACCCATCGTTCAAGTTTTTTTACTTTCCCGATTTGCTTCAAGTGGATTAATACAGTTTTATCACTAACCCCGAAGCATGCAGCTATCTGTGAAGTGCTTTGTGATGAACCCGCTTCCACAATAGCCTTTAATTCTTTATTTTCCACTTTTCTTGGTCTCCGGCCGCCCACGGGGTTGGTTCTGAAGGTCAAAATTTCCAGAACGAAAACGTTGAAACCAAAAACGTACCGTGCTTTCTTTTGCGACACCAGCGCCGTACACATCATTAATCCTTCGAGCTGTTTCTGCAGCACTGGTGCTACGGTAGAACTCGTAGGTACTCGTAAATATACCGATATTTCTTGTTTTCCATTGTGCGGTAATAAGCGACGCCAAAGAAAAAAATAATGAGGAAAAACAAATGAATGACTGTTTTCAAAACTCAAATGTACCAGCTAAATGAATTTATAAATTTGAATTTGGAATTCTTATCCAAAGAAGAGATATTTCAGATCAAAGTGGTCAGTACGACAAAACGCTAATTTCATATGTAAGGACCTAATATTACTTTCTTTTTATAAATCGTGTTACGTGCATGTATTAAGGGTACCAATCTGTGTAACAAAAAAAATGGGATATATGTTTTTCCGACTATGTTATTGCGTAGATTTCTGCTGAAGATTTTACTACTGAATACAGTTATGGCTTCTACATTATTATGTTCCGATTATTCATGCGAAAAGGTTTATAAATCCTCTGTTAAATTGTTTCAAGAGCTGTCTTCTTTTTTTTATAAATAAATTAAAATATAAGATAAATTGTTTCTGAATAAATAAATGAAATGTTTTTTTTTATATTCTTAACGGGCTTGCGTTTAACCGCCACCTCACCTGATGTTAAGCGATGGTGCGGTCGACGATGGTTCACGCTTGCCCAGCTAAAACATATTCACTCGAGCCTTGAAGACCACCAGATTATACTTCTCGGGAAACACTGACTGCACGGCGCAAGGAATAACACTCTTTGGCGGTACGCATAATGATAAAGGAAACTTAACAAATAACATGAAAAACACGTTTTGATAATTGCATCATTCTAGTTCCAAGGGCTTATCGATAACTCATTTACCCAAAAGCTAAGCGATCTAATGGCCATGTTTTAATATTCACAAGCAACGCCTAAACTGTAATGTGCGCGTTTAAATATTATAAGTCGATGAAATTGTGTGGTAATGTGTCGGACACGGGTGTGCGGCGCCCAGTATCTGTCCGAACTCCGAACATTAGCCCCGGGGCTTGCCCGATTGCCCCGGACGAACGTCGACCAAACTCGGATTATGAATAGGTACCTATCTATATGTAGGTAGGTCTATGCGTAGGAGTTTGAAGAGGACAATGTTTGATAATCGAGATTTCAGCAATACTTTTATCAGGGAAGTGAGATTTAGAAATTTGACTAACCATTGTTCCGACACTGAATGGAGTTCAGTACCTTATTATTGATGTGACAACATAAAAAAAAACTTCAAAGTTATCAAGACCTCAGACTAAAAGAATAAGATAGACGGAGTGCGTATAACTAGTGAATGAAGCCAGAAAAAGGAATATAAAATGGCGAAGGAGTACCTACTATTCCGCCCACGCCCACTTTTTTCGCGAGCCGCCGTCGGTAGCGTCAATCTTATTCTTTTAGTTTGAGGTTTAGACGTATGCTCCCGATTGCGGCTCGCGAACACTGTCGGCGGAATAGTAGGTACTCCTTTGCCACTTTTTATTCCTTTTTCTGACTTCATTCGCTGGTTCTACGCGCTCCGTCTATCTTATTCTTTTGGTCTGAGAGGAGCATCAAGAACACGTCTATAAAAATTACCTACTAATATTCTGCGTGTTGGAATTTGCTCTAAAATTCTGTATGACGGTCGACCTTCACCGGCTGAGAGCAGATAATAGGTGCACCAATTTGAAAAAACCAGTTCCCGCGTGATAAAAAACAAACGGCGGACGTAACGAAACAAGGGACTTCTCGAAGGCTTTGTTCTGTCTCCTTGTAATTCTTTAAAATGCGTCGCGGGAAGATGTTATTATGTAAATGTTTGTTTATACGGCTATACTCTACCAGTTGGTAAGTTGGTTTTAGTACCTATGTGCTAACATGTATGTAATGAAACATATTTCGGATTTTCCATTGAAGGCCCTAGAGTCAACGTAATTAAACATTTAAGAATCTGTTGGAAACAAACCTTTGTTGCTTTACAGAAAACCAGGTTTAATTCTGTCTATTGGGAATAAGGTTACTTTATCTCTCAAACCTGATTGACAAATAAAATACTTTATGGAGGAAAAAATCTCTTTATTTCCTGGTTTCCTGTATTGTAAAATCCTGCACAAGCTTGCCAAAAATAAGGTTTTTTTTTTTTGATGTGACTAAGTTCTATCTTTGACCTAGTTATACCTTTGCCTTCAAATTACATTAGGGAAAAGTATTCCTAAAGCATACATATTATTTCTGGTATCAATGCCTATACATGGTAATAAAACGAGCCATTAAACTAGACTCCAGAGCGTGCACACTCAAGGTCGCCCTGCAATACATTCGCATTGCGTGCATCGTCCGACATCGCCGCCGGGCGTCTCTCTCAGACAGTTCCAAGAAAAAGTCGTTAAACTCACGTATTTTTGGTAGCAGCTTAATGCCAGTAATTTCCAATGAAATTATTATAATTAGCTCCATTTATACGATAGTAACAAACAAATAAAACGGCTGGAACACCGCACCGGAGGGCACGCAAGTCGCTTTTCCATTAGTTACGAGTTACGACGACCCGCACCGATTTGTACCACTATTTTATATTAAATTGAGGCTTGCTGCTGCTGCAAATTGAACTCGACGTTTACTTGACTTATTGATGTAAAACTTAGGAGTCTAGCTCCTTTATTCATAAACGTTATGTCAACCCTATAGGTCTACACACAACTAGAATGTTGCTTAACTATCTGGAGTATCTGGTGACTTCTCCATCGAAACAAAACGATAAGGCGTCTTAAATTAATGGCTTGCAACTTTTATGATTGAAAGGTAAAAATTAGAGACTTCACACATTGTAGTGCCTATACAAGGTGTTATTGAAATAACTGAAAACCTCATAAGGGGTCATTGTACTCATCAGTATGAACAACTTTTATTACTGAACCAACACTGAAATCGCGGTAAAAAATCAGCTGCTCCATACATTTTGTCAATTTATGTGACAAATGTAGGGAACAGCTGATTTTTTGTCGCGATTTCATGGTTGGTCCCATAGCAAAAGTTGTTCGCACTGATGGGTGGAATGACCCCTAAAGAGGTTTTCAGTTAGCTATTTCAATAATACATAGGTAGGTACTTATTTGAAGACCTCTGTGGTCTAGTGGTCCGAGTGTCGGTCTACTGATCACAAGGTCGTGGGTTCGATTCCAACAGGACACAAATATTTGTGATATGAGCATGAGTGTTTGTGTTGGTCTGGGTGTTTCTTATGTATTATAAGTATGTATTTACAAAAAAAAAGTATTTAAGTATTATATCCATTTTATTGTCTAGTATCCATAGTACAAGCTCTGCTTAGTTTGGGACTATAGATGGTGATGTGTAAAATGTCCCAAAATATTTATTTATTTTATTTATTTATTTATGTGTGTCACTTTATGGCTTAGGGTTTATCGCTAATCGCTTATCTTATCGCTAAAGACACGCAATTTCAATGGTCGTCCCATCCATTGAAATCGCGTGTCTTTAGCGTGACAAATAATTACTGAAAAACAAATGTTTTGGTAGCTCATCAAAATGTAACATTCAACAAAAACCGCAGTGACATATGTCGATACAACAACGCTGCTATCGCAATTAGTGACATTTCATCCGGCCTCTGATAATGGCGTGGAACTGTTTCAAAACCTCGTAATTTCCTTCAACTTCTGTTTCATATTTTTTACATTTAACTAATTGAACCGCGTAGGGTATTAATTGCTGAGACAATTACCGGCGTTGGCCCCCGGGGGCTAAACCACAAAGACGTCGACGCACGACGCAACGGCATAGAGGAGTCGACTCATAAAAACGGACAATTATGCATTCAACTCTTTGTTTTACATCAATTACCTAAGACCAACGTTTCTACCATATTTTCTTCTTCGTAAGTGGGTTGATTTGATAACCTATGTGTGGCTAATTACATATAATATGTTTTAATAACTTACACGGACTAAAAAACTAGGTAACTGAAAACCTCCTAAGGGGTCAATGTACTTCATCATCATCAGTACGAACAAATTTTATTATGGGACCAACCCTGAAATCGCTAAAAAAAATATCAGTTGATCCCTACATTTTGTCGATTCGTGTGAACACAAATGTAGGGGCAGCTGATTATTTTTTTGCGATTTAATTGTTGGTCCCATAGTAAAAGTTGTTCATACTGATGAGTATAATGACCCCTTAAGAGGTTTTCTGTTATTTCAATCGTTGTAAATGTAATGTTTGTACCTATTTCACCACATTATGATTCAAGATGCACTGTAATGAATTTTTATGCAGTTAGTAATCCAATTTTTCACTTCAGTTTAATGAAGATTGTGTTTTAATTAAATTATTAATAATTACTCCTTTATCATCTAAACCTAAAGGCGTTATTCGTACTTTCGTGGCCGCACAACCAGTGGGGTAATTGTGTAATGCATTCACATTGACATCAGCTTTCATTTTGAAATTACAGCAATATTCATTGCATGGTACGTAGTTGTCAATTTGACGGGTTGCCAAAACACACGGAGCAATGAACATTGTAATCCAGATGAATGCGATCTCGAGTGAGTTACGCAATTCGGCAGCAGTGGGGTAATTGTGTAATGCATTCACATTGACATCAGCTTTCATTTTGAAATTACAGCAATATTCGTTGCATGGTACGTAGTTGTCAGTATGACGGATTGTCAAAACACACAGAGCAATGAACATTGAAATCCAGATGAATGCGATCGCGAGTGAGTTACGCAATTTGGCAGCAGTTTCTTTAAGCAAAACAGTCGCGAAAAAGTTTGTTAAAGAAGGTTTAATCTGCTGAAACACCGTAAAGAGTACAGTATTAATACTAAGTTTTCAATCATAATCGTGAACCGCACTAGTAAAGTCCATTACTTACTTATAACAATAGCAACAATTAGATAATAAAACAAAAGACTATAATTTGGCGTCACGAAAAGTGGTGGTGGTGAACAATCGCGGGTATAGCAGCCATTACGAGGCGTCGAGAGCCGCGTCGTCACGTACCGCGCGGCGGAAGAACAAAGCGATCCGCGAGTATCTACTAAACAATTGAACGGCCACAAAAAGTCCCATAATTCAATTTGCATCCCGCTAGATTGTAATAGCCGGCAAGAACTGGGTACGGTTAGGTGCCGCGGGCGGCGCGGGCGCAGCTCCGCTTGCAACGCTCAGAACAGCTTTCGCCGCTTTTCAACACTTCGACGAATCGATTAGATTGACGTGTTTCTTTTACTGATTTTACCTATTACGGGTGTAATTTACGACGGATTTTTTCTTTTTGCTCTAAGTTGGAGGCATTGATACATGCTTACTCAGTTATGGGAATGCATGCACTGCGAGGCTGTTTCTTGATTTCATTTTACTTTTTAATAATTATGAAAACAGACAGACTCCAAGGTTTGATAAATAGTATACTCTGTATCCAACGACCATACAGCCCATAGACGCCTCATAACAGGCGATCGATGTCTGCAACACATCTATGAAATTTCACTAATGTAGGTCGCCACTATTCGACATTTGAAATCTTCAAATCAGTTTCAACCACTTACCTACATAAGCCGTGAAAACTGCCGCGTTAGTAATTAGCCAATAGCCGCCTTGGTAGGACCAATCGGATTGCATTACCCCGCCTCAGCTAGTGGCAGAATTTATTGTACGCATGATATTCAACATTAGGCGTCTATTGGGCTGTATGGTCGTTGTCTGTATCTGAACTTAAAGATAAGTAGACACAGTAAAAAATAATATGTTTTCGTTTCTTTCAGATTTCAACCGCAACCAATAAATAAGGGAGAAGTTATCGAACTACAATGAAACGTTATCTACATGACATGAAAGTCCGGTACACAACCTTGTAACTCCAAACGATATCATAACAGACTGTTACACATCTTGTAAGTTGTTGGTACTGATATGGTAATACAACAACGTAACGTCGTGGTATCGGTGCCGTGCGTGTCGACAGGCGAGGCGCGAGTCGTCCGAGGCACGAGGTGACTCGCGCATTATTATGATAATGCAGGCGGAGCAGATGCTATCGCCCGCTATCCGCTCTCGTAACACAATTGAATTAGCATAGCGGACCGCAGCGGGCGGGCCGCATCAGCTCGCCACGCGACCACCAATGTACCTCATCATCGATTCCAATCCGAGACTCATCGAATCGAACTAAGCGACTGTGATATCTACTATTTCATCGCTTTAATCCAATTTCGATAAATTAACACTGGATGTTAAGAACACCCTAAGCCGATAAGCATTGCATGCATGAGGAGGTTATTGATCTTAAATGAAAGGAAAAAGGTGTGTTAGGATAGTAGCAGTAGGAAATCCATAGTCTCTGCCTACCCCTACGGGAAACAGGCGTGACAACATGTATTACAATTATGTATTCGTTCCGAAAATGTAACGTTGTCTTCTTCATTTAAACTCGGTCTGTATGGAAGTATAGGTACATGCTGTAATTTTAATGGCTTTATTCCCGAATGTGGGTCATTGTACTCATCATTATGCACAACTTTTACTATGGGACCAACCCTGAAATCGCGAAAAAAAAATCAGTTGGTCCCTACATTTGTGTTCACTTAAATCGATAAAATGTAGGGACCACCTGTTATTTTTTCGCGATTTCAGGGTTGGTAAAAATTGTTCATAATGATGAGTACAATGACCCCTTTTCGGGAAAGAAGCCATTAAAATTTCAACATGTATATTATTATTATGGCACTAATGCTACTTATCATTTTCACAAGTTACAAAAATTAACTGGCGGGAACGAGTTAATTTGCTGTGGAGCCTGTAAGTTACGAGCTTCACTTTTGAATCACTTGATCGATCATTAGAGAGTAATTTTGATGGCTGTTATTTTGCAGCTACTTTCCTTTCAGATTTATTGCTCTGAGAGAAAATGGTATTACAGTAAAGTTTGAAATACCTATATATCTGAACAGGGAAAGCGTGTGGAAACACAACGCATTTGGATCAAGTTTTGGTGCTG
Source organism: Asteroscopus sphinx (assembly GCA_949699075.1). Classification (NCBI taxonomy): domain Eukaryota; kingdom Metazoa; phylum Arthropoda; class Insecta; order Lepidoptera; family Noctuidae; genus Asteroscopus; species Asteroscopus sphinx. The sequence continues at coordinate 12,390,431 of OX453005.1, forward strand.
TATTGACATGCAGTACCAAAACTTTAGTGCAATTTTGGAGCATTTGGTGTATTCAGCAGTACTCGTAGGTAAATGGTGCTAAACGTTTCCACACGTCCGCTGGCCAGTTGCGGCGTGTTGTTATGAATGAGCAGCAACTGAATGGACTCACCGCAGACCGCAACGCATCGCTTGTCAGACGAGACCATTCCATCTACTTTAAATAATTGCTCTAGCGCTATGGAATGGTAGGTCGACTTCTATTATAAGTAGGGATGCATTAAAAGAACCTCCACTTGTGACGATATTTAATTGATCGACCGGCGCACCCTGGGCGGTCAGCCCTGCTACCAACCTGCTGACTGACTAATCTTTTTCACACGGCATGAGCTATTATCATTCTGTATCTCATGCCTACACGATATTAGAAGAAGTGCTGCCAGATAAAAAAAGTAAATCCGGAGAAAATTCCGGATATTTGCAGAAAAACCCCGGACATTTTCTTTAATATTTCTAATTTCGTGACATATCGATTTCTTGCGTGAAGCGATGCATTTGTGATGTGGGTACGGGTAGGTGAAGTTGAAGTGAAGGAAAATTCTGGACGTATGACAACCTAATTTTAAATTATTAAACAATAAATATGACATTACCTCCAATTTGCAATTATTTAGTCCTGAAAGCATAAACGACTAACAGCATTCGAAGTTATTGTTGCAAAAAAGTATAATAAATAATGCCTAGGACATTTTTAAATAAACAAGAGGTTTACCAAACACAAACTTATACCAAACAAATCAGGGGAAACAATTATCAAGCTAGTCGCGACCCTCCAGCAAAAGATCAACAATGTGACTGCATTAGGGCCATCAAAGTCAGGCGCGGTTTAAACTCGAGAGCCGTCGAGTATTCATGGAGGAGCCTGCCGAAGAGCACGTGATATATGACCCTCGGAGGGAGCTAATGGCCCTACGACCCTCTCGAAACTGGGGTAAAAAGGAAGTGAGAAAGATGTAGAAGTCATGAAACTTTAAGAGAAGATCCCATAAAGATTTTGTGTTATGAAAAGTATAAATAAATGGTCAACTAAAGTTGAACTCGCTGGACCTAAAGACTTTTACAATATGTGTTTTATATATACCTGAAAACTGTAGATAAGTACTTACGTACGTAAAAGCCTGTTTCAACAACAAAAACCTCATAAAAGTAGCTGTGTTCTATCATTTATTTTTCAGTTTTTATTTCAACACCTTAGACACCATAAGAACACCATGAAGTGTTTTATTAATTATTTGTACAGTTTCTCTCTCGGTTTAAGAAAAAGTTACACTGAATGGGGTTCTGTAAAGAGACATCCGGATTCATACCATAACAGACTGCCACGAGTGCGTTTAATGGCCACTACAATACAAGGAGCATTTGTTTGATCCCTACAAATTGCAACCGGAAAATTTACACTTAAAAGCCGGATGCTTCATAGTAAATAGTCGCAATTTCCGATATATCTTCTAATGTATGGGATGTGTGCTGGTTTTACGGTGATTGAATAGGTAATTTTAAATTTATGGGTTTAGCCTTGTTGCATTATGTGGTGATCCATTTATTATTTATATCATAAGTACCTATATATATATATATATATATTTATTTATTTGTCATAAGTATATTGACAGTATCTAGAACGTCGTATTGTTGATAGATTTAGGAGAAAAGAAGAGACTTATTTCAGTATAATACAATGCATTTACTACTCACGGTACTGAAACGTGGTCGCTCACAATGGGCCTGATAAGAAGGCTCAAAGTCACTCAAAGGGCAATGGAGAGGGCTATGCTCGGAGTGTCCCTGCGTGATCGAATCAGAAATGAGGAGATTCGCAGGAGAACGAAAGTAACTGACATAGCCCGAAGAATTGCCAAACTTAAGTGGCAGGGGGCGGGGCACATTGCTCGCAGAACGGATGGCCGATGGGGCAGTAAAGTTCTGGAGTGGGGACCGCGTACTGGAAGGCGCAGCGTGGGTAGGCCACCAATAAGGTGGACCGACGACCTGGTGAAGGTCGCGGGAATCCGCTGGATGCGGAAGGCACAGGACCGGTCGTTGTGGCGATGCTTGGGGGAGGCCTATGTCCAGCAGTGGACGTCTTTCGGCTGAAATGATGATGATGATGATGACAATGCATTTTGTGTTCCCTGGTCACGCCACGATGACGTGAGATATCAAATCAAAAATCGATTTGTTCACAATATAGTAAGTGACACCATTAGAAGCGACAGTCACTAAACCTTATAAATAATCCGTTATGGTGATAAGAGATTCGGCGGTGGTATGAATGGTATCGATGTGGAGCGCGCGGCGGGGGGCGCACTGCGGGGTGCCATCGCGGACGGCCCAGCTTCTTTGTACCTCGCTTAAGTGTTAAATTAATTGTTGCCCACACACCAACAACACCCTTTCAACTAACAACGGCTTTATAGCACGAAATAATCAATATTGATTTAGTTTCTCAACATAAATGGCCACGAATGTCAACATGACTTAACACACATTAGTCTAATACCTGAACACATTCGAGTTGACAGTAGAACAATGAAGACGCCGCTTCCGATTTTTTTATTCGGTAGAAGGTATTAATTAGTGATGCATCTTCGAAAATAACCTTCTCCGTTGTCGGGCCATCATATATTGACAGGGCGCGCGATGACGGCGCTGACGGGCAGCCGCGGCGCCTCTGGGCCCATGACTTGCGGCTTGCCTTCATTACGCGCTTTCGAGCCGCCTCGAGCCGCCCCGGTACCACTCCACACACTAACAAGCCGGGCTAATGCAATGAATTGCAAAATCTCGACCTATCATCGGGTCTAACCCATTTTTTTACTATTCGATAATCGTCTCTACCTCAGTTTAACAAGGACCATAATATCTTAGCAAGTCTAAGGGCAATATCCAGGAGCAGTCTGGAGCGATTTTGATGACATTAATGACTCCCAAATCGGACCGATACTTTTAAGTCTCAAGGGTTCGATGCGACTATATTAGTTTCCTTTGGCTGTTGGGAGCGGCGGAGACCACTATTAACTGAGGGCGGTAACAACAAAGAGCTAGAAAAGAGACCTTTTGAGAGCAATCATTGAGGGTGATTGAGGCGGCGACCTGTGAGATGCAACGAATCTGAGGACCGATAGTTTGTTTAGCGATGATTGGAAGACTGATTGTTGTAGGGTTACCTTATACAATATTGGAATATCTATAAATACGATTATGAGAACTAAATAAACAATGTAATACAGCATGTAAATAGGTTTTCTTTTTAATTTGTAGGAATAGCATTTCAAGAACATAGTAAATATAATCTGTCAAGACATACACACCTACAACATTTTTACAAATGTAAATTGTTTCTGCTGGACCTTGAGTGTGATTATACCAAAGCGCCTTTTTTACCAACAGATTTTTTCATTATACATCGTTAAGTTTGCATCTATTCCTTAATTGCTTGTGCGAATTTTTTATTGTGGCAGTTAGTATAGTGGGATCGGGCATTTACTGCTAGTCATTAGGTTTGTGGCATCGCCGCCCGCACAGCCTGGGACTTCGAATGTTAACACTTGTAGCCTATATCATGTTTGCCCATGCGCAGCCATACATCTTATTAACGACTTCTCACATTGTCTGCCAACTTGTTATGTTGAAAACAAATACTTGATAATGATGAGGACTAACCTTATAAAACTAGGAAGTTTTTAGGTGTAGGTACGAATATAAGTCGTTGGTATATCTTTCAGATAGTCTTTTATGCTTTTCTAACATATTAAGAGCCGTACATAGACTTATATTAAGAGCCGTATTACAAAAAAAAACCAAGAAATCTGCGTTTTAAGCTACTTTTTGTCATCGTAGATCCCTGTAATAGATGTGTTAATTTTAAATTTTGTTAGTGGAAAATGGTAGTTTTATTCATGTTGTAGTAACAATTTTTTTTAGAATTTTCATTTATTGCGTCTGACTAACAATAATGAATGTCTTTTCCCCGCCGGCGCCGCTATATAGGACATACGCTAAGAAGCGGTATTTCAACGTCCTGAATCTCAGTTACCTTTTGCTATAAACTTTTAAAAATAGACCATAACATTTGGAATATGTTTTCATTTATACAGAATTTACAACTTAAGGAGAATGTAGCAGCTAAATGGCGCCCCCATCAGTAAAAAAATATTACTCGTTGAATACATAATTTATCGAAAATATGTTTTTCCCCTATTACATGGGACTATAACATAACTGGCGAAATGTGGGTGTACTATACACCTCTGCCTACCCCTTCGGGGAAATACAGGCGTGATGATATGTTATGTTATGTTTTTAAATATTGAAGTACAGGTACTGTAGTTTAATCAGAAACTATTAACTCTGTAAAATATAGTTCGCTGTAGTTGTAGATAGAAGAAATGCCAAAAGTGGCCGTTTTTCGCACTTTTTCTATCTACAACTACAGCGAACTTTAATTTAAAAACGCTAAACAAGCAGGGTTGCTAGATCGAGTTTCTGAATTTTCCCCAAATTAATTTTTTTTTTTCCCCAAAATGATATGTTATGCAACTTTTTTCTCCATTTTCTTTCAAACAGGAAATATTACAAATTGAATGTTCCGTGTGGTGCCGGACGTAAAGAATTGCACCACCCTATAACTTCTCATGGGTGTCGTAAAGGCGACTAAGGGATTCACCAGAGGATGGGCAGCGGCTTTTTCTGAATATTTAACCAACCTACTGCGATTCAAGACCCCTACCTCTTTCCTCAAATAATAATAATAATACCAACTGCGATCGCCAACCCGCTTGCCAAGCATGGCGATTATACAGTATGTTATGAACCATAAAATGCATACTTTTCTGCTTATAAGTATTCCGTACGGGTAGCGAATAAATAAATTAGTGATCTGATGTACGAAGTACCTACAATAACAACCATTTACTACAACTTGACAGCGCTGTCCATAGCACTATCTGTTATCAGTTATTAATATCATGTGGGGTGGAATTTATTTGTGGGCCAATAAAAAATTGTAGCGACATGAACAAGTTAAAAAGTCATACATTAAATATGTTACTTTAGTTGTAAGAAAGTCCATATGGTTTTATGAAATCGTAAGCAGGTCGAAAATTTGTGTGATTTCCGTTTTTTAACTCTCCAATTTTCACAAAGAATTCGGCCATAGTAGGTATTAAAAGAGAGGTGGAAAACGTTGAGATTATTGCCTAGTTGTGAATTAATATAAAAAATATCTAGACAATCACAATTGAAATTGATGGAACTGATTGATGGAAACTCTATTGATTTTTTGTAAGGCTTCAGGATTTTTTCACGATTGTAGCCGCGTAGCCACAATGTCTCTCAACGAAAAGAAAATTAAGATAAACGAAATACCTACAAAAGAAAAAAACCTCAAGCAAAACATGAAGAGATACTTAAACGCAATAATTATCCCATAACGGTACAAAATTAACGTCTAACAAGTATTAAAAGGTCTTTTAATACCTGCGGTTGCGGCAGGAAGCTGCAGTTGCGTTGCGGCCGCACCGTTTTTGTCCAATGTGTGGATGTTGCGTAGAATTAATAAGCCTCACTACGGCTCAAACTGAATAATTGACGCCGATCTAGTTGTCCTGCGGTGTTTTTACAGTTTAAATGTAGCTTGCAACGCTTTTGCTTAATTGAGGGGAGGGGCGGACTGAAAAATGGTGCGTTTTAAGTTCCTTTTAGTCTTTCTGTTTTATATAATAAAATCATTTATTTCAGACTAAGAGTGTCTATAATTTGGTTAGTAACAATATTCATCTTAAAACTATGTTAGTCACAGATATTTAAAACAAACAAACATTCATCACATCACAATACATATTTATAACAAAGCTCATCAGGTCACATGCAGCCTGATGAGTCTACCTACAACGGCAGATTCTGGTCTCTCCGCAATCATCTTTAGGATTCCATTGCGGCTGCATCGGATTCGATGAATCAGTGAGGCTGACTTTTTGCGCATTATTGCATAAAAATCATCCACCCTCGCGTCAGCAAACATGCCCGAGGCACTGCAAAAGCGAGGCAGCCGCACCAGAATCCTAAAGGCATTGTTATATTGTACTCTAAGGGCATTGTAGGCACGCTGCGTGTAGTTGGTCCATAGGGCGCTGGTGTAAAAGCTTTGACAGTAGGCTTTGAACAAAGTTACCTTTACCTGTGCTGTACACCTTGCAAACCTATGCACCAACATATTAGCGCGCACCGACAATGCCCTTCGCTCCCTCTCAATATCTGTGTCGACATTTAGGGTTTCGTTAACAATGTGCCCCAAATACTTAAACTGGGAGACACGACTCAAAGATAATCCGTTTAGAAATACAGGTGGTACTTGCTCAGGTTGCTTGTTCTTACCTCTGATAAGCATATACTCACTCTTCCCATCATTGTACCTTAAGCCGTGTTCCCCAGCATACGACTCACAGATACTGAGCAGTTTCCTTAACCCACCAACAGATGGACTCAGCAACACCATGTCGTCAGCGTAACTGATGTTATTAACGCAAATGTTATCTACTTATGTGACAGCCGACATGGGTGTTGCTGAGCTCACCAATCAGCTGGTTGACGTACAGATTGAATAATCTTGGTGAGGTCATTATATGAGTAGGTACTAATAATAGTAGTAAAGTGTCAAGTTATAGACTGCCTGTTTATTAATTTTACAATGGGAGGATTTAAAAGTTTTGAGTCAAGGTAGGATCCTTTTTTGGTTGAATAGAAAATTATTTTATTCGAAAAAATATTTCTTTATAAAAAAATATTCTAAATATAAATTAATATCTTACAAATAAACACAAGTCTAAATTCAAATTAACTTCAAACAACTTCAATCAGACAGCAAGCGAACCGAAATCGCAACAAGGCACAAAATGTGCGACAAAACAATTAGACGTGCGACAATAAATCGTTGAAACACGCGTACTGACAGATTTGCACTTCATTAGAGATTTTTTTTAACCCTGTCGACGCAGTCGCACGACAAACATTGTTAAATTTGTCGCCGGCACCACGTCGCGTTGACGGATACCAACGTAAATAACTTAGCGAGAAAGCTTTTGAGACATTTATAAGATTATAAGATGGTTCAGATACGATTAGTTAAATGTGGTGTGAGTTCTGTCATGTCAAGGTTTTGATAAGTTCAGACTGCACAACGTTTGCCTTAACAGGACAGATAAGTTAGATCAAACTATTGATAAAACTCATTATAACGCCATTATTTTCCTACTGCTAGGCACGGGCCTCTTCTCCGAATGAGAAGGTTAAGTATAATGCCTTATTCCATATGAATCTATACTCGCTAGTGTGTTATATTATTTGAGCTTTGCGAAGTATGTGTGGTGTAACGTTTGAGAGATAGAGTGAGAATAGCAGGATAAGGGAGCATTGTGGAGTGAAAGAAGATGTAGTGACAAAGATTGAGAAAGGTATGTTAAGATGGTTTGGGCTTGTAGAGAGGATGGACGAAAGGAGATTGACAAAACGAGTATATGAGGCGAGAGTGGATGGCAGATGGAGGAGGAACCTCGGTGAACGTACCGCAACTAAATCGCGGACGTTCTCAAAAAAGCACTGTAAAGCTACGAGCATGCATGAGAAGATTAATGAACGTTAGTTGAAGCGAAGGAGGTGTGTCAGGATCGTAGTGGGTGGAAATCCTAAGGCTTACATTCAGAGACGAATCTAAGCGTGAACATATGCTTTCAACTGTCAAATAGCACTGCAGTTTGACAGTTAGAGTCGTCTCTGAATGTAAGCCTTAGTCTCTGACTACCCTAATGGGAAACAGCCATCATAATATGTATGTACTATGTATTATATTAATACAGAAAGACAGCAAAACCATCAACTTTTTTTAGACCAGTTTTTATCCAGGGGACAAGATTGATGCCATGCTCATTCATCAAACTCTAAAATAGAACACAACCTTCTATTACAACTGTTTACAACGAATACTTCCACGCTATCTTAAACAACATAAATATCAATTGAACAGATAAAGATAAGCCAGCACAAGTCACAGAGTATCAATCTAAAACCGTCACATTCACGTGACGACTGTTTAATGCTCGGTCGGAATGTCCCCGACTTGCGCGCGCACTAAATATTATTTCCTCGACAGCTTCATTTAAATACCTTTTGTCAATGAACGGGTTAACACGACGAGTTGGTGCTATAAAAAAGAATTATGGCGGGCCCCGTCGCTACCGATACGGTTTATTTTTTTAAATAATTGGTTCATGCGACAAGTATTTTAATTAGAATTACGTATGTTAGGATGCATGTGTTGTTCTATTATTGGGCACATATTACTTATGTTTAGTAAGTATTTTTAGAAGTAAGATCTATTAATTATAAAGATATCCACTCAGATTTTATTTAAACACATTAGCTTAATTTGGTGACACTAAAAATAATATCAAAATATAACTTCTTATTCCATAATTCTGTTATTTGTGTTATCTTACATTCAACACCTAGTTTGCTTAATATTGATATGGATTTAAAGTACATGTGTCTACTAACAAACACAAATTTCGGCAAAAAATACAAATGCCACTCAACAAAACTGCATCTAACTAAACATTTTAACTGTAAGTGGCCTCATCCCAAAGTTAAAGTGTTTAATCCTAAGCAAACCGTAACACAAAGCACCGTTTCTATCAAAAGTGACGGATCTCAAACGCATTGTAGGACCCTGTATTATGTTGCTGCCAATTTGTTATTTTAGCGACACATGACAATGTTATTTCTGCGACAGAGTATCGGATTTGCAACTTTACTACGTCTCATGGTACGATGACAAAGCGGAGTACCTTAATCCCCATAACAGCCATTTAGGAGCATTACAAATAAAAGTTTGTCGGTCGTCGATTCGGTTGAATGCTACAATGGCCATTGAAGGGGCTTCACGCTGCGCGCTGTGAATGGGCCAGCGCCAAAAAAATCTATTAGACACGCATAATAGTCCCGATGTATGGGACGAAGTGCGGATGAGATGAAAGTTCTTGATTTGTTATGTGAAGTGGGTGACTGAGTTAAGTTTTACGGCCGGCAGTGCGGAAGGTATTTGAGGCTTTGGTTGTGGATTCAAACCGATCCATTCCTAGGACCATAAGTACATCATAGTAGGAGGTTTAGGGTCTATTCAGACGGACTGCGTTTGAACTGCAAGCTAGCTGCAAAATAGCAGTTTTGATGCGATTTTGGTGCAGTTGATATAACTACATCGAATAACTGCCGACCGACTGCGCAGTTCAATTGCAGTTGGCTTGCAGTTTGAACGACAAAATACTAACAAGCACTGCCAACTGCTTATGTATTATAAGTATGTATTTACAAAAAAAAAGTATATACGTATTATATCCATTGTCTAGTACCCATACCACAAGCTCTGCTTAGTTTGGGACTAGATGGTGCTGTGTATAAATGTCCCAAAGATATTTATTTATTTATTTAACTGCAAGTGGACTGCACAATCAGTCGGCAGTTTCGATGCCTTTATAACAACTGCACCAAACCGCAAATGTATGGTCTTAGGAATGGATTGATTTGAATTAAACTCTCTCATATTAGTTCTGAAAATTACAGTCAATTTTACACGATGACGTAAAGGCTATCATAAATCTCATTTGCTACAACAATATGACCTAAAATTCATAGTGAATGTGCACTAGACTTCGTAGAAACTGTCAGTGAATCATATGTATTTATTAGAATTCTTTACAGCAATAAAAATTTACACGATGTTCGGCTCACGTACTTATTGAATAAGAGATCCATATCATGATTACCAATAATAAGACACCTATCTATTGTTCAATATTAAAATTACTGAATAATTTTGTTCCAAAAGATTGTCCGATCTTTGCACGGAACAATACACATTGTTCTCTGTTACAAAAGCTCAATAAAATCAAACGATTTGATTGGTATGATTGAATTCGTTTGTACGTTTGGGGAGTGTGTTCTCGTTGACAAATATTTAGCATGAAGATGGATGGGAAGAGGAAACAATCGGAATTCTATTCGGAAGCCTTTGTTTGATTCCATTGGTTTGATGAAGCACCCTTTGGCAACCGGTAGAGGTAGCAACGATAGGTGAAATTGACTAATGCCAATTGGATTTTTTGTACAAATGATAGAGGTTTTGTGAATGCAAGGAAGATATAAATAACTCACAGTTAATCTTTAAATGATAAAATCTACATAAGTACACGATAAAAAACAATAAATGTAACATACAAAAACATACAAGTGAAACCTATCGCGAAAACATGAATGTAGAATGATGATGTAGAAATTACAAAGAACCATAAGGATTTAGGCCCATACAAATAAACGCGGAATAAAATCATGACAAGATTAAAGTTAAATTAATTTTATTACATTTGTGTTATTATGTTATTATTTTATTTTATTTTTAAATATGGGTTTAACCACTTTTACAATGAACATTTTATGTATTTTAAGCTTTTCTTGATAATAATCTGTTATCAATGATTTAAACAAATTAAAGGAAACCTTACTGTGTAGCTAGTACTAATAACCGTTTGACATAGTTTATTTTTTTGTCTGTTTAATTCATATTTCACATGAAACAAAACACTGAAACGCGTCTAATAATAGTAATGCACTATAATAGACACCTATGATACTAAACTGGTGCTACTGGGCGAGGTTTTCACTTGTGCTCCTATTGTATTGACTATGGAAATAAAAATAGAGAGATGCTTCAGATATGACGTCAGAGCAATGAGAAAAGATGTACTGAAAAAACAGCCTATACTTGTTAACACCAAAGGTGCACTTACACATGTAATTATACAATGTGTTTTTTTTTGTCGAAAAAACTCTCAGGTGCTTTATAATAGTCTCTGAAAAATATTGAAGAAAACTTGACTTTTAAATTCACAAAAGAAAAATTCTCATGTTAACTAAGTGCTGATAAAAATGAGCCTACTTCTAAACACCAAAGTTACACTTAATACAATTATAAACCGTGTTTTATTGCATAGAAAAACTTTCAAGTAGTTTTATAACAGTCTATGAAAAACGTGGAAGAAAAGTTAAATGTTCCAAATCAGAAAATAAAAATTTAAATAAAAATAAATAAATAAATAAATAAAATCATTTTATTTCAGGCAAATTCACCCATAGTTATAAGTTAGTTAGTTAAGTAAAGTCTCTTATTTTAAATTAATACTAACAAGAACATCAAATATGTAATTAGAATAGTATAAATAATTTTAAAAATAATTTTAGAAATACATTATTATTCAATTAAATTAAGTTTTTATATTAAATTTTAAGTTAAATACTTATATTGGCTGTCAAAATTAAAAAATAAGAAATAAGAAACAGTACAGGGACATAATTTTTGCAATTTTATTATTATTATTATTTTTTTATTTATTCCTATGTAAACTTATCTTGTGCTGAAAAAAGTTAGCCTACTTGATAAACAGCAACGGTACGCTTACACATATAACTATACACCGTGTTTTTTTGCATAGAAAGCTTTTATGTACTTTATAACATTCTATGAAAAACGTTTGTTCCAAATCAGAAAAGGAAAATTAACTCCCATGTAAACTAGTAACAATGATTAATATAAACGGTTTCACTCACACTATTTCATCGGGTGTGCCCGACCGGTTTTCTTTCGTTTTTCTTCGGTTTTTTCGGGTTTTTTTTCCCGATGAAATAACGTGAGTGAAACCGTTTATATTAATCATTATGAATTTAACTCACGATAGTTATTATATAAAACTAGTAACAACCAAAGCCGGTCAGTGTTGTTGGGTTTTTCATGAGGAAATTCTCAGTAGCAGCCCGCAGTCTGGATTTGTGCCCCGTTAATGGCAATAGGCTCGCCCCTTATTATATGAAACTTATAATTATTAAGTAGATTATTGTGATTTAATATATATATATATATAATAATAAATTATAAGTCGAGTACGAAACATATTTTACTACTTTACTGGTGCATCTACCTTATTCTTTGTCTCTGCATTACCCTAAGGTTGTCTGGTAGAGAACGCCTATGGCGTTAAGACCGCCTTTGTACCCAGTTTTGCATAAAGAATTAAATAAATAAATAAATAATGATTAATTGAGAATATATGTCAAAATAAGTAATGTAAACAAATTAATATAATTAATTTCAATAATGTATTTGCTTAGTGTATTAATAAATTATTAATAACTGAATGTAATTTTTATGTGAGTTATAATTATTATTATTATCAATAAATAACTATGAACTAACATAACTGCCGAAATGTGAGCGTACTATACACCTCTGTCTGCCTCTTTTAGGATTATTAGGCTTGATGTTATGTTTGTATGTATATATGTTTAAACTAAGTGCTACTTAAAGTTACCCTACTTGTTAAGAGCAGGTAACATCAATGCAAAGGTGAATACCTGCTACATTAAAAAAAAAAAAATTATCCTGTTTTCTTTGTGAGTAGAAAAACTTTCAGGTACTTTAAAGCAGCTCCTAAAAATCTAGTCTTATAACAAAGTAATTTACGATGCACGATTTTTCAAAATATGATTTGTTCGAGCAATATCCAAACCAAGGAGTTGCCAAACTTAAACCTAGGCTGTACCTATCTATGGATTTTCGTCTGATGGAAACCCTACCTCCAAGCTGACTGTGAGTGACCGTAACTCTTTTTCTCCATTTACATAAGTCTTGGAACAAAAAAAAAAAATGTGGGTGTACTATACACCTCTGCCTACCCCTTCGGGGAAATATAGGCGTGACGTTATGTTATGTTATGTTGGAACAAAAAGTGAGTCATCATAACAAGTAGACATGACATGACATTTCAGTCAATTCACTGGTTGTCTGGAAGAGATCGCCGTGGAGCGATAAGACCGCCAGTTGTACACTAACACATAAGTGGTTATTTAAGAAATTAATGTAGTCTTGTTGTGCAATAAAGAGGATTTGTATTGTATTGTATTGTAGACAAATCTGAGTGTTTGCTTATTCACAAAAACCATTGGTATAGTGAAAAAAAACCGGTCAAATGCGAGTCGGACCCGTACAAGGTTTACATTCAGAGACGAATCTAAGTGTGAACCCATGCTTCCAACTGTCAAATAGCACTGCATTTTGCCTAAGGGTTCCGTACCATCACATATGTCTGTATTTGCCATTTTAGGGTTCCGTACCCTAAGGGTACGGTCTAAAACGGGACTCTATTACTCTCGCTACGCTGTCCGTCCGTCCGGCCGTTCGTCCATCAGTCTGTCACAGGGCTGTAACTTTTGAACGGTAATACCTAGGCAGCTGGTTGAAATTTTCTTAGAATATGTGTTGCTATCACAAATGCTAAAAATAAAAATCTAAAACCAAAGGGGGTCCCCATACAAGAAACCTCGAAAAACATGCATTTTTTACAACATTTTTGTTCCTAGGTATACTCTATCTTTAAAACGGTAATACATCCCAGCCTCAAACTTCTGATTATAGTGCATACTATTCAGTTTAACAAAAATGACTAAAAACAGGGCAAACATAGACATATGTGCTGCATTAGAAAGAGATCCAAACATTCATATGTCACGCACAGAGCGTTGATGTCTTTTGATGAACTCTCGTAAATTAAATCAGTTTCCATGGGGTATCGGTACGATGGAGTACGGAACTCTTACTGCGTGAGTGTGACTTGCACTTGGCTGGTTTATATTATTATTAATTGTTTTACATTTATAATTACGTACTGAAATTAAACCAAGTTTAACGCTTTTAGATAAGTAAGTATTATTACCGTTTTTAAGATAGGTAGAGCAGGCACCAAAAACCGTTGAATGAATGTAGTTTTTCGATTTTTCTTGTAAGGAAACTCTTTTTGGCTTTAGACTTTTTATTATTATTTTATTTGCCGTAATAGAGGCCATAGTAACACATATTCTGTAAAAAATTCAACTGGCTACCTGTTATGGTTAAAAAGAAACACTCATGTGACAGACAGACTGACGGACGGACAGATGACGTACCTAGGCGTATTAGCACGTATTAGCATTTGGGTCCCGCTGGCACCCTATAGGCATGGAATCTTAAAAACTAAACCTACCGAGAGGCTGTGCATCTACTCTACAGGAACTCTACATTTTTGGATCCCTAAATATGATTTGTTTCAGCACCTTCCTATCTAGAACTCTACCTAATCTATTATATACCTATATATATATAATAAATTAAATTCCAATGCTTTGTAAAAACACTGAAAATAGGATTGATAGGTGTAACAAATAATACGTATTGATGAAAATAATACCTATAGAACAAATTATAATAAGCCGACGGAAGAAATCTACAGCTACAGCTGACAATAATAGGAATTTATTTTCAAAATTACAATTTATATAGATAGGTAGCTCCTTGTTTATTAAAATTAGTTTTATACATTTGTATATATATCATAAATTATTAGGCATAGGTAGCCATAATTACATAGTTAGGTAAGCAGAGTTTCAGAATTCCTTTTTATTCTTGGTCCAACAGTTTGTTAACCTTACAAGTTGGGTGTTGGATGCAAATCCTGTAAACATTGCTTAAAACTAGTTTGTTTTCTTAAACGACAGTACCTACCTATCTACTTTTATCACAAATGTTTATGCAACAAAATCTTAATTAATGCAAAGTAGAAGCACGAAAATCGTCTCTAAAATGTTGGATAAGTTACTGCAGAGTCAAATGAACCACTCTCAAGCAGAAATTCTTAGTAAAGTTGCATTCTCACCCTTGTTTTTGTATATAACAGCTGTTTTGGAGCTGTCAAAGTGTTTGACGTTTTAACCCAAAGCAAAGTTCACAACAAACTTACGATGTTCTTGTTGGAGGGCGGCGCCGGCAGCGGCGCGTACATATCAGTGATCATTGCCACGAACAACACTAAACGTGACACATAGCGAACTCAAAACAATTACAAAGTGTCACTTGTTAACGCGACGCGCGTCGTGGCCGCATACTGACGTGAGCGGAGCCAGAGAGCGCGAGCGACGTGTGGCGCGCCAGAGAGCGCGGGAGCGGCCAGCGCGGGGGCGGCGCGGGGGGGTGGGCGGGGCTCACCAATCCCAGCCTCTTACCGCGCCCCGCCCACGCCGCGCCCCGCCCGCAAGGTCGCAAGGCGGGCGTATCGATCGCACGCGCTCGCACGACCAGACTCCATTTTATTTCGGCTCCCCCGATTTGCATAAACTTTTTTGTTTCAAATTGTTGCTTAGTTGGTACTTCGACGTAATGCTGGCTACGGTTGAGCTTTAAGTCGTTGAAATTATTGATGTAGAAATGTTTGAAAAGTTAACTCGACGCGATCACAGATAATTTTGTAGCTTTTGTAACTTAGTTCTAGGACTTTTGTAGGTATCTAAATTATAAACATACCTACCTATAGACCAGTTGACAGATAGTTACTCAATATTAATTAGTAGGTAAATTGCGTAAAGTTATACTTGGAATAAAATCAGTTGAAATAGCTCTTCGAGATTTTTATTCAAAGGTGTAAATTAGACTAAAATAATTTCATAATGAATTTAGGTCCTACCTATGTTCTTTATACTATCGATTTTAATATTATATAAACTAGTTGAACTTTTTTATACCTACGAACAATATAACATTGTGGCAGTAGATTAGTATAAATAAAGAGATAAATACTTAAGCGATAGCAACCGTTATTAGATATCATAATACCTATCTACTAAAAAACCTTCTGACTCTACCTTCTTCTATCGTAGACTCCTATAAGTCCTTAATCTATACCTAGTCTTATTATATCATCTGGGTACGTTTGTTTTTACGCAAGTACTCTAATATTAGTTTTGGAATATTAAATATTAAGTATAAGGGACGTTCTTCTTTTTTATCGACAATATGACCGGCAAATTTTTATATTTGTTAAAAAAGTAAACATGTGATTTCTTTAGTAAAATGTATTTAAAATTATTGCCTCGTTATTGTAGATTTCAAAAATATATAATGCATTGAAGGTTTACTTGTAAACTTGAAGTTCACTAAATTATTTTTGGATAGAAACTTTCAATGTGATTTTTTTTTACGAGAGCAGTTTGTTTACATTAGTGGTCACAGAGGGACACACTTTATTTGTATGTAAAACACCTCCGTTACGTTTTTCGTATACTATGTCACAATAATTTTGTAAAAAATATTAATAATCAAAATATAGTTTTGAGGATATTATAATTGTTGCATTATCAAGTATATTTTTGTGAATGAAAGAAAAAAAAAAATGTATTTTGGAGCAATAACATATTTTTTTGCGGAGAAGACAAGTCATTGTCGATAAAAAAGAAGAACGCCCCATAAACGTTACGGGAATTCATCATTCAGAAAGTCTGACAGTCACACTGCTAAACCGACTGTAAAAACCGATCAAAGTATTTGGTCTCAAAAAAATGCATTGCTGTAATCTAACATAAGATAACATAACATCACGCCTGTATTTCCCCGAAGGGGTAGGCAGAGGTGTAATAGTACACCCACGTTTCGCCAGTTATGTTATAGTCCCATGTAATAGGGGGCGAGCCTATTGCCATTGACCGGGCACAAATCCAGACTCCGGGCTGCTACTGAGAATTTCCTAATGAAAAAACCCAATAACACTTTGCCCAAACCGGGAATCGAACCCAGGACCCCATGCTCAGCAGTCGCGCTTGCAACCACTAGACCAACGAGGCAGTCAAACGAGGCGTGCTGTAATCTAAGATGGGTGAAATGGAGCAGTGGGGGAGTCTCTTCCCCATTCGAAAACCGTCACTTATACTCTACTCAGTAAGCTGAGTAGTAGTAATGTAGGTACCTACATACACCTACTGATACTTATATCAGTATATAGGTACCTACATTACTCAAAGAAGGTTCTCTTATTATCATAATCAGCCCATTAGGTACTGTCCTACTGCTGGGTACAGGACTCTTCTCAAATGAAAAGTTTTTTGGTCTTAATTCACGCTGCCGCGCTGATCTGATGCGATCATGGAGAACATTTCTTTTCTTCGTGGATGCGATAGACTTGACGTATCATACAGGACTTTATGGAGCCGTCTTAAATGTACCTACAGTTTGTCACGATCACGATACCGACGAAGACCGTCTCAGTACAATTTTGGGCAGCAAGCATATCTACATATAATAAATGTTCCTTCAGCTTTGATCAAATTCTGATGACATATATTCCAGTGTTGTTGAATTATCAAAGGAGCGCGTAAAATTTAATTCCCTAAAGTAATTTCTGATGAACCCAAATCTGTCTATTTAGAAATCCCCCTAACACAAATTTCCCCTTCAACATAACATCTGACAGAACGTTATTACGGCCTAATAGCGCCGGTGAACGACCAACAAGGTGCTAAAGATAATGAAATATAATGCTCACCACAAAAAAACATTATAAACACGACCAAATAATTCGTAATGGCACGAAAAAAACTCCAGAAGTTTGCGTGAAAAAAAATGATAGCGCCCTTCCGCACCCGAGACCCTGAGTTCCTTCAGACGATAAAACCTTCTTAAAGGGACGTCGTCGCTTCGAGAATAGCTTAAACGGCTAATAGTTTTATGACACGCATAACACCAATAAAATGCTCTAGCGTACACCAAACTACATTGAACTTTATGTTTCAGTTCTCAAGGTGTAACATCGTTTTCAGAGAAGACCGGAAATGACAGTCGCGAGGCATTATAGCGACATTAGACAGGGGTGCCATCGGGTTCATAAATAGTGAAATCGTGGTGAGGTGAGGGGTGTAGGGTGAAGAGGGGTGAATGGGCGTGTCCGGGATAACGAAATAAAAATGCTCAGCCCGCTCATGGGCGACCGTGCGAACTCCGCTTAACGCAATAAACATTTTAATTTGAACGCGAAACTCACGCTGAGATGTAAAATTACTGCAAAAGGGCGGCGTGTGCGGAGGAAATCAAATTACATAGAAATTTCACGAGAGGCGTTTTTGCAGCCCATCGTAGATAGCAAACCGAATATAAAAAATATGAATGAGAGTTGAAAATTCATTGATTGCATTACCAACGATTGTTTCTTTACGTTTGTGGGGGATACCTATGTATTATAATTAATCTATAGGTAATGCCAGATTCCAGACATCAGCGATGTCACATTGATGAGCGGTATATAGAGATGCTGAGATGCCTATACAACGCTGCTACCATGACTGTTCAGCTCCAGGACCAAAAGACGAAGCCAATCCAACTGCGCAGAGGGGTGAGACAAGGGGATGTAATATCCCCGAAATTGTTCACTAACGCGTTGGAGGACGTCTTCAAGACACTGGACTGGACTGGACAGGGTATCAACGTTAACGGCGAGAACATCTCACATCTCCGTTTTGCCGATGACATCGTTGTAATGGCTGAGTCGCTGGAACAACTGGGCGAAATGCTGCACAGCTTAAACGGAGCCTCTCGACGTGTCGGTCTCGGCATGAATCTGGACAAGACTAAAGTCATGTTCAATATGCATGTCATGCCGAGGCCAATATTCGTCGAAGGGTCGATACTCGAAATTGTAACGGAATACGTCTACCTAGGGCAGGCAATTCAGCTTCCCCACCGTGTATCTCCACGTTGTCGTCGTGGTGGGGCTTGCGTGTCTCAGTGATCTTTGGAGCTATGCCGGTAGAGCCACTCATGCCGGAAAGGTCCAAAGGGAGAGACCAGACCAAGAGGGATACGAGGCGGAGTCCATTAAGGACGGCCGTGAGGGGCAGACCGTCCAAGCAGTTGTACGGTGTGCGAATGTGGGGAGGGTTCGGTCACTGGGGGGGATTCGGTTCGCTCCTGGTATGTGTCTGTCGTCAGACATGACCGTGGATGCGAACCAGTGACTGGGGGATTAGGACAGGGTCCTGGATGTGGACACTGGTAGGAGAAGGAAGTGGTAGGGGCGGCGGGTTTGCTAGTCAGCAGTAGCTGACTGGTAGGCATGGTCTGATGCAGACCACCGTTCGGCCCGACCCGTAACCCTCATTGAGAGGACCGGGGGCTTTGTTTACAGGGCTACGGGGAGAAAACCCCTTCAAAAATCCTACGCGGGGACCCCACCTCGTAAAAACAAAGGCAAAGCTGTGATCAGCAAAACATGATGGCGAATCGTAAAAAAACACTACCCCAGGAGGGTACCGGCTGCTCAGCAGCCGGAGAATCCCTCACTGAACTCAGTTCAGTCTGCCCCTCGTATTCTGGGGGGGGCACCGACCGCCTACCGTCCGATTCGGACGCATTGAGCCAGGGAGGCTCACGTCCCTGTGGTATAGAGTCACTGGGTTCTCCCAGTACGTCTGTATCACCAGGGCCTACACAGCGGGTGATCGCTGATCATTCCTCCGATTCTCGGAGGAGTGAAGGCCAAAAACGGCCTCGTGAACCGGTCACGGGCGAGATGTTGCCGCCGTCAAAGGTGCCTTTAAAGGCGACCACGTATAGGGGCAGAGGTTCACGCCGTGGCAGGAGAGGTCGTTCTTCTCGACCTGGTACGCCACGTGGCTCATGTACCGACGAAAGTGAGTCGGACGACTCGAGTGTGTCACTGGCGTGCCAGATGAGGACCGATGCGATAGATTTGGAGGAAGTTGGGCCGCTGGTCAGCACCGAGATTAACTCTGCCTCTTCGAGAGAGGAGAGCTCTGTCGGCACAGCAGAGTCCTTGGAGAAAACGGCCCTTCAAGACATTGAAGTGGTTTTGGACACTACAAGGAAGTCCAAAAACCTCAAGGGTCAGTGTCAACGTGCCATCAAAGATGCAGCGGAGCGCGTTAGAGTGGCAATAGAAGAGCTCGCCAGCAGGAGCTCTAACCAAGAGACGCGGAGACTCCAACTGGAGAACGACCGGCTGCGGAAAGACGTTGGAGCCCTTCGCAACGAGATAGAGGCTCTTCGGGCCGAGATTCAGACCAAATGGTCGCAGTCGACTGGACCACAGCCGCAACCAGCGTCCATTAGTCAGTCTTCGGCCCCGGAAAGGTCTTCGGAAGACATTATGGTTAGTGCCGTTGTTTCCCAGATTGGGAAAATGATGGATGCTCGGTTCGCGGGTATCGAGGACCGCCTTCTGCCAGCAAAGAACACCCGTCCGCCACTGGCCGCGGACCTTAGGAGTGCGGCTGGAAACAGCAATGCTGGCAGAAAGTCTAAGCGGCCGCCTTCCATGGCTTCTCAGGAGGCATCCCAATTTGCCAAAGCGCAGCGATCTGCTCCACCTTCGAGCGGGTCCACAGCTGCTGCACAGGCTCCCGACCCGGATCCATCAACGTCTGCTCGGGATGGTTGGCAGACCGTCGCCAAAGGGAAAAGGGGGAGGAAGAAAAAAAAAAATCCTTCCACGATCGAAACTGCGGATCCCGCTAAACAAGGAGCTGGGGCTTTATCCGGGCCCAACAAAAGGAGAAGGAAGCGCAGACGCCGGGTGCCGAAATCAGCTGCAGTGGTTTTAACACTGCAGCCTGAAGCAGTGCAGCGTGGACTCACTTACGCGTCTGTGATGGCGAAGGCCAGACAGAGTGTGGATCTGGTGGAGCTCGGTATCACCGATATCAGATTCCGCCAGGCTGCAACCGGGGCTCGTTTGTTGGAGTTTCCAGGAACTGAAGGCGCTGCGGGAGCAGACCGCATTGCTGAAAAACTGCGAATAGTCTTTGCGGAGGACGTAAAAGTCTCTAGACCGACGAAGGCCACTGAACTGCGCATTAGCGGCCTTGACGATTCAGTGACTGGGCCGGACGTGCAGGAGGCAGTTGGTCGAAAGACCGGTTGTCCTGCAGAGTCAGTCCGAGTTGGTCCAATCCGCCTTGGTCCGGGAGGTGTTGGCTCTGCGTGGGTCCAGTGCCCAGTTACGGTAGCGAAGGTATTGGCCGATGCTGGCAGACTCCTCGTTGGCTGGAGCTCTGCTAGGGTGCAGGTCCTGGAGGCTCGGCCCATGAGGTGCTTTGGGTGTTTAGGGACGGGGCACGCGCGACTGAGGTGCCCCTCCGACGTGAATTTCAGTGGGCTCTGCTTCCGCTGTGGTAAGCTGGGACATCAGGCGGCAGTGTGCTCTGCTGACCCCCACTGCCCAGTATGCGAAGCGGCAAAGCTACCCACCAACCATCTCGTCGGGGGTAAGGACTGCAAGGCCCCAGTCCACTCCAAAAAGAGAGGCACGACAGCTTCGTCCTTGGCCGCTTCCAGTGCGGTGCGAATGGAGCCGTCGGAGGAGACAATGATCGCGGACTAATTATGGACCCAGACCGTAATCATTGCCTACTCCAGACGAACTTGAACCACTGCGCTGGTGCACAGGACTTGCTCCTGCAAACCATGGCAGAGTGGTCAATTGGTGTGGCTGTGGCGGCAGAGCCATACTTCGTCCCACCCCGCCCTGGCTGGGCAGGAGACTTGGATGGTTCCGTCGCGATTATCGGCACCGCGGCGCCACTTTCGGTCAGACAAAGGGGTTCAGGATATGTTGCGGCCACTTGGGGGGAGATCACAGTCTTTGGAGTGTATTTTTCCCCAAACAGGAGCCTGGCCGAGTTTGAGGTCTTCCTCGACCAACTAGGAGCCTCGGTTCAGCGAATGACACCGGGCCACATTATGGTCGTGGGAGATTTCAATGCGAAATCTGTAGCGTGGGGATCCCCTAGGACGGATGTCAGAGGAGAGGCGGTGGAAGAGTGGGCGGCAGCTACAGGTCTCTGTCTCCTGAATAGAGGTACTGCAAATACGTGTGTCCGTCAGCAAGGGGGGTCTATAGTGGACCTCTCCTTTGCTACCCCTGCCGTCGCTGCACGTGTCCGGAATTGGCGGGTCCTACAGAATATGGAGACCCTGTCCGATCATCTGTACATCCGTATGGATGTCTCCAACTCACTAGGCCCTGGAGTGGTTCCGCACATTGGTGCTCGGCAGTTCCCGCGGTGGGCGTTGAAGCGGCTTGACAGGGACCTACTAGAGGAGGCAGCCATTGTCCAGGCGTGGCTGTCCTCACCACCTCACACAGAGGGGGTCGACGTGGAAGCTGAACGCTTTCGCAATGCCATGACGGCTATTTGCGATTCAGCCATGCCTCGTACGCGGAGACGGCCCCCAAAAAGAGAGGTCTACTGGTGGTCCCGGGAGTTGGCGGATCTACGTGAAGCCTGTATTTCTGCCCGCAGGATATACTCGCAAGTCCGCAGATTACGCCACCGCAACCAGGAACTAGAGGCTCAGCTATATGCGTCCTACCGAAGTTCCCGGGAAGCTCTACTGCTGGCGATCGCTCGGGAGAAAAAGCAAGCGAGGGTTGAGGTGCTGGATGGCCTAAACCGCGACCCTTGGGGGTGCCCGTATCGTGCGGCGCGGAATAAACTCCGCGTCCAAGGCCCTCCATTGACGGAAAGTCTCCAGCCACAGTTCCTTACCCAAGTCGTGGAGGCCCTTTTCCCTGACCGGGTGGAGTGTCCACCACCGATCATGGCGCCACCAGAAGGCGACCAGGAAGTAGAGTCAGAGACCCCTCCTCCGATTTCGGATTCAGAGATGGGGGCGGTGATCTTGCGGGCACGCATCAAAAAGACTGCTCCAGGACCTGATGGTGTGCCTGCAAAAGTGCTGGCCTTGGCGCTGGGCTGGGCGATGCAAGATAGGCTTAGGGACCTGTTCGATGCCTGTTTGACGTCGAGACGGTTCCCTAGAACCTGGAAAGAGGGTCGCCTGGTGCTGCTGCAGAAGGCTGGACGGCCCCCAGAGTCTCCATCAGCGTACAGGCCGATAGTCTTGCTGGACGAGGCGGGGAAGATGCTAGAGAGGATTCTCGCCAACCGCATCGTCCAGCACTTAGACACGGTCGGCCTGAATTTATCGGACGCCCAATATGGTTTTCGAGCAGGACGTTCGACTGTCGATGCCATTCTACGCTTGAAGGTCGAGGCGAAGGACGCAGTTGCACAAGGGGAAGTACTGTTGGCGATCTCATTGGACATTGCCAACGCATTCAATACTCTGCCATTTAGCTGCATCGGAGAGGCACTCCGTTTTCATGGGGTGCCCATGTACCTGAGGCAGCTGGTGGCAGATTATCTGAGGGGACGGTGCGTCAGCTACCAGGGACGCGATGGTCAACTCGTGCGTAGGTCCATCACGTGCGGTGTTCCACAGGGGTCGGTTTTGGGACCACTTCTGTGGAACGTGGGCTATGATTGGGCCTTACGCGGTGGCCTCTCCCCCGGGCAGGGCATCATATGCTACGCTGATGATACTCTCGTCACAGCCCGGGGAGAAAACTTTGAGGAGACGGCATGCTTGGCCACCGAAAGCGCGTCCCTGGTGATCGGGCGTATCGAAGCGCTGGGACTTAGAGTGGCGCTAGAGAAAACGGAGGCCCTGGTATTTCATGCGCCACGGCGCCGGCCACCGGCTGGCGCCCACATTACCATTGGCGATGCCAGTATAATGGTCCGGACGCGTATGAAATATCTGGGCCTGGTCTTGGACCGAAGATGGAACTTCGGCGAGCACTTTTTGCAGCTTGCACCAAAGTTGATCGGCACCGCGTCCGCCCTTAGCCGGCTGCTGCCGAACCTGGGTGGACCAAATGTGAGCTGCCGACGGCTTTATACGGGGGTGGTGCGCTCGATGGCACTCTACGGAGCGCCAGTGTGGGCGGAGTCCCTGAATGCCCAAAACAAGGCTCTGCTGCGGAGACCGCAGAGAGTCATGGCAATCAGGGTCATACGCGGATACCGCACAATATCTGCAGAGGCGGCGTGTGCACTAGCAGGCACTCCCCCGTGGGACTTGGAGGCTCAGGTGCTTGCCGAAGTCTATCGGAAAGGAGCGGACCATCAGGTGGAAAGTGGCAGACGCCCACCACCTGAAGTTGTGAAGACGTGGCGCAGGGAGGCGCAAGCTGCCGTACTGGTGCAGTGGAGGGAGCGGCTGGAGATGCCTAGTGCCGGACACTGGACCGTAGGGGCTATCCAGCCGATTCTTGAGGAGTGGGTGCGGAGGCGACACGGGACGTTGTCCTTCCGTCTGGTGCAGGTTTTGTCAGGGCATGGTTGCTTTGGCAAATACCTGCACAAAGTGGCGAGACGGGAGGCTACTCCCGTATGCCACCAGTGCAGCTGTAGTGAGGACACGGCCCTTCATACTCTGGCGCAGTGTCCTGCCTGGGTGATGCAGCGCCGTGCTCTCACTGCAGCAATCGGGGGAGACCTCTCGCTGCCGGCCGTGGTCAAGGCCATGGCCGACAGTGAGGAGGCGTGGGAGGCGGTCGCGTCCTTTTGTGAGGAGATTATCTCGCAAAAGGAAGCGGCGGAGCGGGTCAGGGAGGAAGACTCTCTCGCTGATCCAATCCGCCGCAGGCGGACAGGTCGGCGCAGACGTCTATACGGCGATCTGATGCCGCCCTAAATAAAGCCAGTGGGCGATAGATTGGGGAGTCTATCGTCCACATTGCACGGCTCTTGAGTGGTGGTGATGTCCCAGGTGTGCCCGGACATCGCCAAAAGAGTGTACAATAGAAGTATGAAGGCCCTGAGGTGGGCCGCGCTGGATGGGTCGCGAAAGTCATGCGTAGCAGTTCTCGTGGCCCATCCACCCAAGGCGAGAGTAGGCACACGGCGGAGTTTTTAGTGGGTGCGAGCCCCACATAACCACACTGCTTCCCCGGTAGTGTGACATGCGAAAGGCATTTTCTCCGCTTAAAAAAAAAAAAAAAAAAAAAAAAAAGGCAATTCAGCTTGGTAGACACAACTTCGAGAAAGAAGCCAACAGAAGGATCCGTCTGGGCTGGGCAGCGTTTGGCAAACTTCGCCGAGTCTTCTCGTCTTCTATACCGCAAAGTTTGAAGACAAAAGTCTTCAACCAGTGCGTCCTGCCTGTCATGAATTACGGTGCCGAGACGTGGACACTGACAGTTGGGCACAAGTTTAAAGTCGCTCAGCGAGCTATGGAGCGAGCTATGCTTGGAGTTTCTTTGAAGGATAAAATCCGAAACGAGATTATCCGGAGAAGAACCGGAGTGACCGACATAGCTTGTAGAATCAGTAAGCTGAAGTGGCAGTGGGCTGGCCATGTCTGTCGAAGGACCGATGGCCGCTGGAGCAGACGAGTCCTTGAGTGGAGACCGCGAATCGGCAAACGCAGCGTAGGGCGCCCGCCTGCCAGGTGGACCGACGACCTAAAGAGCGTGGCTGGGGGGGACTGGATGCGGAAGGCAGAGGATCGAGCGTTGTGGCGCAACTTGGGAGAGGCCTATGTCCAGCAGTGGACTGCGATAGGCTGAGTTGATTGAGTTGATAATGCCAGATTGGACATGCATGTACTTTTAGAGGGAAAACACCAGATGTAATAAATATAATCGTTTATCATCATCCCTGATTAACACTAAAAACTTTAGCCACTGCGAAAATCACATATCTATTAGACGCCCGGTAGGTAGTCGAATCATAAATATATTTTCATATAATAGCTCGTTTACTATCCTGTATAAAAGTAAATGAAATAGCTATCAAGTGTTGTTGTCACTTCAGTACGCCGAAACCAAAGAAATTGATGCTTTTGTAAAATTTCTGTGGTCGAAACATACAGGGGAAATGAGGAAGTGGGGGTGAAATTCTAATGTATCAAAAATGTATGCCCCCTCATAGGTGTTTGTTTTTATTTTTTTCTTTATTACATTAAAAAAAAATTGCTGAACTAGTTTAGGTACTTTACAAATTTTAATTAGGTAGTAGAAACCAATTTTTTATTGAGCCAGTGATTGGCGAAATACTGCCAAAGATCGTGGCAAGTGGCGGTCTCTCGTTTCCAAGGCCAAGACACATTTTGGGTCGCTGCGCCAGCGGAGTAAGTAGTAGTATTTTTTATTAAAATAGTTAAACTAATTTGCTGCTCATCTCAAACTAGTTAGCTACTAGTGGCGTCAGTTTATAAGCAAAAAATTGTGCTACTCATGACAGGAGTAGTACTTAGTAGAGCTCCTTTGTGAAAGAGCTCAACCGGGGAAGTACTACCACGGTACCTACGGGTGCCGGTGAAATTACAATCACATGAGACTTTCTATCTTCATGTCTCAGTTTGGCGAACCGACTTGCGGTACCATTTAGGCAACAGCCTAGGTGGTATTGCAGTTGTTATGGGCAAAGGTGACCGCTTATTTCTGACCACTACGTAGTCCATCTTAAACGCTCATCTAACTATGAACATGTATAAATGTATGTAGCATCTCTGTATCTTAAAAGAGTAGTACATAACATCCTGTATCCAGTTATGGCGCGCCTGATACAGCTCTGTTTGGCCGGCGTCACGAGTTCCCTGGCGGAAATAGGCGGAAGTGACCGACGCCGGACCGACTCGATCATATCATTCGATCACTACCAGTTATACACATAGATGTCTAGTAAGCATACCTATTTGGTCACACCGCTATCCGACTACTTTCCATCGTTACAGTATCGAATGCAACATCGAAATCTTACTTTAACCCATACCACAGATAATATAATACTATACGTAAGTTTCAAACTCCCACTTGGCACTCAGGTCAGTAAAATTGTGAGAAATATTAAAAGGGCTGTCCTCAGTAATGGCCTCACTTGGTACCTAATTGTGGCAAGTTGCGAGTCAATGGAACGATAGCCTGTAATTGTCTCATTCAACTTGTAACAAACTTAGTTCTCGTCTTGTAAACAATAGTTATCTTCGAGTTTAAAGTGCGGATTAATATTCTTGACAGTTTGATTATATGGGAACTCTGTATTTGAAACTAGGTTTTTTCAAGTGCTGTATATACCTACCAACCTCAGTACCTTCTTATTGTGAATGATAAAAAGAAAAATTATTTAGGAATATTTTCGAAATAGAATTTGGGGAAATATTATAAACATGTTGTGAGGAAAGTTTTAAGTAATTATAAATGTTGATGACTATAGTCAGAATAATTCAATATTCATTATTTTCGAAATATGGGTAGGTTTACACGGTGTTACAATAGTTAAATTATATTATAGATTGCCATATTCAGGCCCATGCCATGTCAAAGTTCAAATACTTTACAAATAAGAACCTGACCTGGTTACACAGTCTGTTATAGTGGCTACGGCCCTGGCCGACCCTAAATAAACTGCGATAAAGGCAAGAAGATGATGATGATAAAAATGGACTCTTGCTAAATCTGGAAATAGGTAAGGTATAATAGAGGAAGGTTTGCTACATACATAAGTATAGGTACCTACGTACAATATATGAACACCTAATAAATAGACAACCTGATAAAATAATAACATAATTTATTTAAACAATGTTAATCTAATGTCTGACCAGTGACCACTGATGAATGAGAATGCTATAGACTGAGTGAAGAAGGGACTAAATTTGGTTGCGAAACCCCAACAGTAGGCCAGAATAATGATAAAGAAAATAAAATTCTTAAAAAAATTTCACTCAAAAGCTAATGTCGTTCTCGTAGCAAGGAAGATTTAAACAAATCGATTCAAAGGAGGAAAACACTCGAATACTTGCTTTAATGTGCTGGCGATTCTGTAAGAAATAAATAAAGAAAATCTATATCACGTTTCTATTATATACATATATATCATCATCATTTCAGCCGAAAGACGTCCACTGCTGGACATAGGCCTCCCCCAAGCATCGCCACAACGACCGGTCCTGTGCCTTCCGCATCCAGCGGATTCCCGCGACCTTCACCAGGTCGTCGGTCCACCTTGTGGGGGGCCTACCCACGCTGCGCCTTCCAGTACGCGGTCGCTACTCCAGAACTTTACTGCCCCATCGGCCATCCGTTCTGCAAGCAATGTGCACATAGTAGTCATGGCTGAGACCATGGAGGACCTCGGTACAATGCTCGATGACCTCAGTAGAGCTTCCGATAGAGTGGGTCTTAAAATGAATATGGACAAGACAAAGGTTATGTCGAATTCCCATATAGCACCCATTCCCGTAAACATCGGAGAATCTACACTCGAAGTTGTTGACGATTATGTATACCTAGGACAAACTGTCCAGCTAGGTAAGTCCAACTTCGAGAAAGAGGTCAATCGTCGAATCCGACTCGGTTGGGCAGCGTTCGGGAAGCTACGCAATATCTTCTCGTCCAAAATACCGCAGTGTCTCAAGACGGAAGTCTTTGACCAGTGTGTGTTGCCAGTAATTACTTACGGTACTGAAACGTGGTCGCTCACAATGGGCCTGATAAGAAGGCTCAAAGTCACTCAAAGGGCAATGGAGAGGGCTATGCTCGGAGTGTCCCTGCGTGATCGAATCAGAAATGAGGAGATTCGCAGGAGAACGAAAGTAACCGACATAGCCCGAAGAATTGCCAAACTTAAGTGGCAGTGGGCGGGGCACATTGTTCGCAGAACGGATACATATATATACCTATATATTATCTACAAGTGTAGGTATCTACTACACATCTACGTTCAAGATATTCACCTAGTATGTTACTTATGTACGAATGCCATGCCACCTACTGTCCCGCCGCCTACTATCCCGCCAGATATGGTCCGATCGGTCGAATGTCGGATTGGTATTTCGAATTCATCGAAGATGAGAATTTGGCTAGGGTCAGTTGCTGAATGTGAGTTAGCTTCACCTGGTTTGCTGATGTTTTAAAATTTTCAACCTTACGTGTCTTGAGCGAAGCAAAAAAACTTGTCGACCGAATAAGAATACAACCATCAGTTATTACGTCACTTGGAAAGCTGGCACGCTGAAGTGGAACTGGGCTGGACACATCTGTTACATGCCAGACGATCAATGGGCCAGACTTACAGCGTATAGTCAGTGGCTGACTATACGCTGTAGGATTTTTATGCTCTTTTATGCTCACTAATGTTGAATTTGGCAAATGTTTGACTTGAAATCTACGAGTTTAAACTGTTTTTGATAATTAAAAGGGTAAAAAACTACACGTGTCAGGGATGAAATTTGTGTGTGATGAAACCAAATTCGGCCTGCCGACAAGTAGAGGCATTTCTCGTTTGCGGGAGACATTTTCAATGCATTATGATGAAGCATGCTAAAGGAGACATGACGAGCCTGCCAAAAGTTAAAACTCTGAGAAGTTTTCTTTACTGCACAGCGCACTCGAAAATACCCAGTCCCTCAGGACATCTGCTTATTAGGAACTGATTGCTAATTCGGGATCAAAACAAAAGAGATACACAAATTAATCACAAAAGCAGTTAGCGTTGGATTAGCGTCAGAAATCCAACATTATTTTATTAGTGTATTGATTATTATTGTATACCCTGTATTGCTTATTGTTATGAAATATTTTATTGTAATCTATTGATTAATCATTATTGTAGGTATATCTTAGATTACTAATCATTTAATGCTTTTGTAATGTATTTTTTTATGAAGGTAGGTACCTACCTATATTTCTGACACAATGCAACATTGTTTGAGAATAAATAAATATTGATCGACAACAAGCAGGAAGCAAGGAGACACCACGGATTAGCCTGTAATGACGTCGGAAATACTGCGAAACACCCAGTTACATGTTTTCATATGTGGAACTTTACAACATGAGACTTGAGACTAATTTACACGAGATCCATGTGGGTCTGACATTGCTTAGTCGAAACCATCTAAAGTAATAAAAACTGATCAATGCTTCCCTTTTTTTTGTGGGCTGACCATGTCTGTCGAAGAACCGATGGCCGTTGGAGCAGACAAGTCCTTGAGTGGTGACCGCTAATCGGCAAACGCAGCGTAGAGTGCCCCCCAAGGTGGACCTACGACCTGAAGAAGGTGGCTGGGGGGAACTGGATGCGAAAGGCACAGGACCGAGTGTTGTGGCGCAACTTGGGAGAGGCATATGTCTAGCAGTGGACTGCGGTAAGCTGAGTTGATGATGTTGAATGCTTTGTAAAAAAAAAAACAATTTACCAGAACGTTTACTGATTTTGCCATCACCCATGTTACTTGTGCTAACTTTATATTCTCAACACATATAAATAATGCTACCGTGTGCTATAGCAATACAATTGAGGGCCACACGCGCTATGCGCTGCCCGCGGCGTCTCCTGCGATTCCCTTCAATGCTCATTGTGCATTATACAGCGTTGGCCTTTTCAATTGCGCATTCTTATGGGCGATTGTATTAAAACAAATAGATATTAGTTACTACACAGTCGTGGTTAGATATTGAACTAAACGTTAGAGAGATCTTCGACGACTTCGGACATAGAATTTATTGTTGTATTGTTAATTATTATATTATATTGATGTATTTCTACATAAGAATTGTTTGTTATTTGTGAAAAGTTATACGTTTTTTTTCGTTTTAATAGGTACGTATACCTAAAATGGGCAATAGTATTTATCAATAAATGTACCTAGCAGTAGCGAAGGGTCCATATAACACGATTCCCACCGGCTTCCCTTTAGGAATTGCTTAAATACAGATCAACGACATTTCTATGCTAACTTATTGTACTAAAGTACAAAAAAGAATGTAAAATTAAATTAAAAGTTGTTAAATTGCTTTTATTTAAGTGTGATCTTAGCTATTTTAGGATGTTTTGTAGGCTTCCCTTCTGAAAATATAGGTACACCCTTCGCACTGATACCTAGATCAAAATAGTCAACTACTTACAAATTAACACGAGTAATGACTTTACGTATTAATTAATAAGGAGGATTAGAAACGTGATTCAGAAGATAAATCTGTGCTGATCAATTAATTGTAAAATGATTGGAGTTTATGTGAGAACAGTAAACAATCTATTAATTAATAAAACATCAGTTCATCAGTGCATGTGCAATTACCTATATTACATACAAACTGGAAACAATAAAGAGTATCCACAGACATGGTAAAAAATATAGACGAAGTGTTGCGAATAATAATAGTGAAACCAACTAAACCGTGCTCCTCCGTGTACACACGGTTAAACATCAAGCTGTACATTTCCAGTATAAGCTGATCTTGCATTGTACGGAAAGCGTATACAATGCAAGGCCAGTTTATACTGGAAATGTACAGCTTGATGTGTAGCCGTGTGTACAAACCAGCGCTCATACACACACGCAATGACGCAACTCAAACCGTGCTCAACGCTTTCTGTACTCATGTCGCGGCATCGTCCAGTAAGCATCGCCAAAAGAAAATATATTTCAGGTGCATGTATGCGTGAGCGCTAGTTTGTACACGGAGGAGCACGGTTTTGTTGCCTTCACTATGATTGTTCGCAGCACTCCGTCTATATTTTTTACTAAGTCTGTGAGAGTATCGTACCGTAGCTTGATCTCTTGTAAATTCTTAACTGTGGTTAACTTCAAGTTTGAAGTTGTTTTTTTCTTAATAGAAAACAAACGTACAAATCCTATTACAATTTCAAGATAAGTATGAGTTTATAAGTTGAGACCTTTTTGAAAGTATGAAATTTCATTCTCAAACACCTTGCCTTGCCTGATACCACAATTTCACACTCTCAAAAGGATCTATAGTTAAAAACTCCTTTCGCATAAAATACCACAATATCTGACAGAACATTGTCATGGATCGTCACGTGGCTTGCGCACGCGCTTCGGCCGTGTCGAATGCATTACTCGCGGCTCTCATCGCTCACAATACCCATTTCAAAGTGTCCATCGATTTGATGACGACAAATCGAAATTACCGATTTCGTCATTCGATATTCGTTCCGATATAATTCCGCTGGTCTGTAGCGGAAAATCGTAATAGTGGCGACGGTATTACCGCTCAGAAATCATTAAGAGATTGCAAGAGGTAAATGAATTAGAATTATCCGCTATCTATGTGCAATTTATCATCTCACTTAATACCTAGACTGGATTTATTGGTTACTTAATCTATGGCGTTTTGGCTGCAGATGCATGAAGCCAAGTCTGCTAAAATTCAGGAGAGAGTATTAGGATTCTTGTACACAACGACCTTCCTGTTCTCCTTTTTACTAATACAAAAGTTCCATCAAGGTAATTAGAAATGATCAATGATTATGCATTATAATCATCAAAGAGCATTGTGTACAAGATTCATCAAGCAGTACTTTGTCACATGTTTTCTACATAAGCGCAACAATAGACTAACTTATTTTCATTATCTTTGTGAGTTAAGGGTTCTACGCACCTTCCGAACTGCTCTTAATCCAGAAAATATTGGATAATCTGCGGGCCAATCGTTCTGAAACGGAAAGGTACAACATACAGCAGTGATCCTAAGCAGGAAAGTGTGTAGAACCCTTAAGAGGCAATGAAATGAAATAACCCATGGGGCGTTAGTACTATAGTCACAAATATATAAACAAACATAATAACAAATGCAGTACTTACTAATATCTTCATATCCTTGTGATCTGCAGTCACGGGGTCGATACTAACCTGGAAATAAAGAAAAAATCGTTATTATAATGTTAGTCATATCGAACTTTCAAGGGGCTTTACTTATAGGTAATAAAGAAGAAGAAAATCATGAAATAAGTAATGGAGTCACTTTTAACATGCTACTAATAATAAAGTAGAAAAAAAAATAAGTTCAGAATAAAGGAAATTGATGTTAATTCTTTTAAACGCCACCGTCAAATTCATTAAAAAAAAACATCAAATTCGCATTTTGTTTACCAACCCGAAATTGATCCCAAAAAAACCAGCCCCATACAAAACATTGTTGATTTCCTATTTTTCCATCATTCAAAGTAGGAAAACAAAAAACTAATTAGAAAGTCCCTAAAAAGTTAATATCATAAGTCGGGGCCGTACACACCAGCGAATTTAATTTGGAGCTTTTTTAATTACGCCAGGAGAATGGTTCTGAGCGGGCTGGTTTCGGCGCCGCGCGGCCGCCAGCCCTGTAATTATGGGCCCCGTAATTGCGGGACCCAACAGTGTGCACCCCGGCCCCCAACCCTCACTCCGCTAGCTAGCCGTAGATAGCCAAGCCAGTGAAATTAGAATACCGGATTCTTTGGTCAGCGTCAAAGTTTTGCAAAAAATATGTTATTGTGTTTAGTTTTTTGACAGCATACGAAGATGTGGGCTGCAGTTTCAGTTTCATATTTAAGAATCCAACCAGTAAAGAACCCTTGACACACTACAAATGTAGTAACTTGTTAAATACTTTTCATAGGTCTGTACCTGCTGACTGGCTAATCTTTACCCCACGACATGAGCTCTTATCATTATGTAGCTCATGTCGATACAATAGAAGAAGAAGATAGGTCTGTACAAACATAATATATAAAGAATGTCTCTATACGTAACTCCTTATCTAATTTACTCCATCTACTATTTTCATCTTCGAAGGAACATAAAGTGTTCCAAGCGAACTTGTGTTACAAGAACTTCACAAAGTGTGCCGAGTTAGCTGAACCCGAGCCGTGTCAGCATTGCCCGTTGTCCAACGTTCGTCGGAGTTCGCAGAAATCCTTATATTGCGAGCTCGCCCTAGTTTAATTACAGCAAGGCCACTGTCCGGTAACTGACGGCTGAATCCAGTAGATTAAACTTGATTAACTTTATTTGGTGGGCGTATTAATGCTCAGTCGGTATGTAGTGTATTCGTTTAAGTGACGATAAGGAAAATATGTCGTGAAATTTAGCTACCAGAAGTAAAAAGGCAAAATTGGTTCTGAGAAATGTTTTTGAGGGCTTCGATGCCTACATTTATGAGCACACATAAACAACCCATGCATTATTTGTCCATTGCTGGGCACGGGCCTCTTCTCAAAGTGAGAAGAATTCAGGAATTACGGCCAAAATTAATATCCTATATCTATATCTATACGATTTTCTCTACTAGAGATGGAAATTTGACATAAGCTCCATACATTTTATGTCAAATTTCTATCTCTAGTAGGGTAGTTCGTGGATAGATAGGATATTAATTTTGGCCGTTAGTCTACCACGCTAGCCTTCAGGTTGTCAGACTACACACGCCATCAAGTAATTTATGGAGCACATTTATGAGCAGTATTGTCAATAATTGTAGCAAGATGCAATTATGCAAGATTCTTGCTTTAGAGGTTTTAGTTTTGATTTTTATTCAAACGTTTTAACTAAAAACTCTTTTTCAATAAATGGAATTTTATTATAATAGCAGGTGATTGGCCTTCGTTCGTATTGTTTGGTCACCGCTTCTAACAGTAGGTGCGAGTGAATCGTATGCTTAATTACGATGACTGGCTGTTGTAACTCCAAAATATATTTTAACATTTTAAGTCCGCATTATGATAATTATATATTCGGTCAATGACTAATGTATACCGAACTACTTACTGCTAGGATAGATGGCTTAGATATAAATCTTGGCTCTGATATGCAACGTTTTACTTGTTTAGCGAATAAAAAATAAACCGGATGTGTGGATTAAATATTTAAAGTTTGTAAGATGAATTATTATATTTAAGTATTTATGTATAGTCATTTTTAGTATCATCTACTAACGAGAGTAGTTAGATGAAAAGGTGTTTCTTATTTTATAAATGCACAGACTAAAAATCACACACTGTGCACACATAAAATAAGAACAACCTTTTTTATCTACTCTCGTTAGTAACTATTACTATGAAAATGGGGTGCATTAAAAGAGCCTCCACGAGTGACGATATTTAATTGATCGTCCGGCGCACCCTGGGCAGTCAGCCCCGCTACCAACCTGCTGACTGGCTAATCTTTTCCCCACGGCATGAGCTTTTATCATTATGTAGCTCATGTCGACACGATAGAAGAAGACTATGAAAATCTGGTAAGAAGAAAATTTACTTTGAATTATTGGCACCATATTATTACACTTCAACACCCATCTAAAATTGGCTTGTATTGTACACATATTTGGCTAAAATCAATTGAATAACAAATGGCATTATATCTAAGAAACAACAATAGAAGAAAGGCGTCTCGCGCTCATTGTACCGTCGGCGTAGGTACCCCGGGAGGTGTTTGTGCCATAATCACATCGTAATCACACCAATTAAATATTTTTATTCCCATTCTGCCTTTGTAAACTGTGTGCCTTTGTCGGTACATTTCGTTGAACGTCTTTTGTTTGTCAAATGTTGAACCGTGAAGGTTTTTTGCGCGTTCGAACCGTTTAATTTCCGTCTCGTAATCAATGAAGAAGCTAATTAATGTTTTGTGATAAATTTAATGTGGGCTCGCTAGTTTTTTGTTGAAAACTGGGGGCTTGCAGTAATTAGTATTATTAAGTGAAATTAATTATGGTATAATTTTTGTTACGGCTTGTATAAGTTTATTGAATAAGACTAATTATTTTGTGAAGATACAGCTATTATTTATGATATAATTACTTATCAAATGAGGTATTATAAAATTCTCTTAACGATTAATTTAACTTCAGTAGATACGTTTATCAGGCTGAAGGATCGGGTAGGTATAAGTAACTAGTACCTATCTTCATTATTATCACATTTCAAATTGGACTGTTAATTAAATGTAGGTAGGGTATTTCTATTACCTGTTTATTTATAAAACTTTTTTATTCACGATTCGTTTAATTTCAATATTGTTATCAAGCTAAGGATCGAAGGTCTAATTACTACCTTCATTATCATATTTGAAATTTTACTTTTTATTAAATGTGAATTCATTTTTCTAATATTGTAGATAGATAGATAGATAGAATATACTTTATTGTACATCATGAAAATAGTAGTAAACAGGAACAACGTATAAATTATGGGTACAAGGGCGGTCATATCACTAAAAGAAATATCTTCCAGACAACCTTTGGACGGACAAAGAAGACGTAAGATCTAGACAATGGGGGCAGTCCGTGGCGTACTACTGCATGTTAATAAACTAAAATAAATAAATAGCACAAAATATATTACACAAATAGGTATCATAAATATATGTATAAATAATCTTACAATTTAGAATAGAGATTGGATACATAGGCAATGTCTTAATAAATCACAATCTATTTGGAAAGAAAGTATTCTTTAACTAATTGTACACTTATACATAGTTTATATTTATCATGTTTATTATGTTGTGCAATAAAGAGGATTTTTGTTTTATTGTACCTACCTATTGTAATTTAATCTTTTAATCAAAATGAAAAGGAAATGAGTTTATTTCAAGTATTTTCATTATTTCAGGATTTTTGTTCAATTTTTTTTCAGAAAAACAAATCTGAACCAATTTTTTTTTGCGAAAAATAAATTAGAGTTACAAAATTTTCCAAAAATATAAATGCAATATTTACCTCGTTGAAGTAGTTATTGTTAACATTATGCGGGGCCGGGTGCGGAGCCCCGTGCTGCTGATAGTACGCACAGTTCATGTCGGCCCATCAGATTCTAATACGACACGAGCACAGAGTCACTAGCACACGCGTGACAATTTTTCCATGTCAAAGAAAATTTTAGGGAGCAATTATCTCGTAACGAATCGATGCGGCGAACGAATCTCGCCTACTAAATGTTAATTGTAGGGTTCTTGGTCCGGTGTTCGAGTTAGTGCCTTCTCGCTCGCACGCTGTGTGCGTCTCGCTCTTCGCGGCTCTGCGCGGTTTGTTTACTGCGGGGCGGCGACTGGCGCAGGGCGGCTCGAGGGCGGGCTTACGCCGCACACGCAAAACTAATGTTACTACGCACTTTAGTGCGTTGGGAAATTAAATTACTGATTGTTTTAGCCTAGTATTTGGCATAGAGCGAGGTCCTCGGATAGGTACAGTCAAAATCTATTCTATCTTTATATATATAATTCTTCTGTGCGTGAACTCCTCTATCTCATGTGACTGAACTCCTCCTAAACAGCTGGACCTATTTTGATGAATTTTTTTCAGTGTTGTTCCAGTGAATTCAAGAATGGTTTAGATTCACAATTGGACCCGGTAGGTGGCGCTGCTTTTCCGGGCAGGACGACGTCTGCCGGGTCCACTAGTACTATTATAAAACTGTAATTATCTTTTTGTTCGAGTATCACGCAAAATCTACTGGACCGATTTGGATA
Source organism: Asteroscopus sphinx (assembly GCA_949699075.1). Taxonomy (NCBI): domain Eukaryota; kingdom Metazoa; phylum Arthropoda; class Insecta; order Lepidoptera; family Noctuidae; genus Asteroscopus; species Asteroscopus sphinx. The sequence goes on from OX453005.1 coordinate 12,427,482, forward strand.
AAATTTGACGCACAGATAGACTATGTTCTGGATTAAAGTATAGAATAATTTTTTTCAACTTACCACGAAATCGTAGCCGCGGGGCATCAGCTAGTTTTATAAAATAGAGTAATAGTGTATCTTCTTCTTAGGTTTTAATAAGAATAATTAGTATCATAATTTATAAGTTAGGAGATAGGTATCTCGCTTCAAGTTAAGACACACATTTGCTGGAAAACAATAATTAATATGAATTAATTATTTCAACATACATTCGCATCATTTCATTTTATTTTTTCGTTCTTTTATATTTTTATTTTTTTTAGTCGTCAATCGTCTAATCCGACTCGGTTGGGCAGCGTTCGGGAAGCTACGTAATATCTTCTCGTCCAAAATACCGCAGTGTCTCAAGACGAAAGTCTTTGACCAGTGTATGTTGCCAGTAGGTAATTGCTTACGGCACTGAAACGTGATCGCTCACAATTGGCCTGATAAGAAGGCTCAAAGTCACTCAAAGGTCAATGGAGAGGGCTATGCTCGGAGTGTCCCTGCGTGATTGAATCAGAAATCTGGAGATTCGCAGGAGAATGAAAGTGACCGACATAGCCCGAAGAATTGCCAAGCTTAAGTGGCAGTTATAGTTCAATATGAGTGAAATTCGCGAAAGTTTAGAAACTTATGTATGTATGTATATTAAAATTATCACTTCTTAGGTAGCAAACCATTTGACTTAACTTAGCCTATCGCAGTCCACTGCTGGACATAGCTCTCTCCTAACTTGCGCCACAACACTTGGTCCTCCGCCTTCCACATCTTGGTCACCCAGCTACCTTCTTCAGGTCGTCGACAATCCGTTAACTACCCACGGGTTATTAGTACCCCATGGCCTTGGTATACCTTTACAAACCTTTACGCAAAAGTCGACAACAACTTAAACACCCGTCTGAGGAGGGAACAATTTTTTTAAAGTAACTAGTTACTTATTAGTCGCCAACGAGCGACGAATTTATCAGAGGAAATTGTTACCTCTCTCAAGATCCGGATTTCTCCAGTAATTGAATAACGGAAGAAATTAAATAAAGCGTCTCGCCTTCCTTTGGAGAGTTAAGATTGAACAACTAATCTCGTTTACATCCGTATGAAAAGTTGGTAGGTACTTACTTAATAAAAAAAAAAGGTTGGCACCTAAAAGTATGTAATAGGTACCTACATTTTGACGCTCAATTGAATGAAGCGATAAAGTATTATCACATCAGTTTACTTTGTACAGTCGACCGGCAGTGGTAACACGTAACACTTGACTGCTCACGAAATGAAGACAAGGCCAAACTGTTACTACTGATATGCGGTCGATTGTAAAGGACATCGCTAAGAATAGCCTGAGTCTGAGTCAAAGTCAATTCAAAGTCAAATCATTTATTTCAATCACACCATTTAACAGGCACTCTTGAAAGTCGACAGTGAAAAGTAATTGAAATAGTAAATTGAAAATTTCCCATTCGAAAATGTAAATTCCTATGGAGAAGAATGGACAGAAGCAACTCCATGGTTAATCTTGTATTAACAATATTTTAAATTTACATTAAATCTATTAACTTAATAATACATAATAACAGCATATTACAAATTTAGCCACTGCAAGTAATTATAATGATAGTTACATGGTGTTCACATTTTCAAATTGTAGCCGTAGACTCTGACGTCTGTTACAAAGATAAAAAAATATGCGACAATTACATGCGTTTTTTAATAGGTTATTATTCATCATATTTAATGTGGACAGTACAGTAAACATTTTTTATTTTAAAGAGTTAATCAACACAATAATAATGTGAGTGGCTATGATATACTCCATTTATCTTCATCCTTTTGACCAATCCCTTGTGAGTACTCTATGGTTTTGTGAAAAAATATGTTGGCACCACTGTATAATATAGCCAATCTCCTTTCAGCACAAAAAAAAACAAAGTAAAACTGTTTAGTTGCTAGGCAACCACTTGTTTGATATAAGTTTTGTAAGCAAAAACATAACCTCATTAATCGATAAAATTTTAATGAATAAAACACGTGTGGAGTACTGTTCGTTAATTAAACTAGATTGCACACAGTGCCTTCATAGAATTGTATATATTATGGTGAGCATCATCTTTTATTCATAACTTCCATAGGCTGACTTCGCTTTAACGGTACTTTAGCAATGTCCTTTAGATTATAATAGGCACCTAACTTAGGTTAAGAAGCATAATAATTTTTATCTACACTCGTATCGTAAAATTCGAATTATGAACTCGAAAGTAATGTCATAATGACATACTTTACGCACATGCACCTGTAATGAATTTAAAAAGTTTCATTACGATACAGTTTGCTGAACAAAACAATGCGGTAATTTAATTTTTTTTCCATAACCGCACACTTCAGCCAAACTAAGGAGTTTTTAATGCCACTTCGACCCAAGCAAGGAGTTTACAAACCTTTTTTTTTGCAGTCGTACAGTTTGGCACCAATAGTACACAAAATTCAGGGTGGCGCCACTAGTCATACATTGAAAATTTTTATCGTATAAAATCGCGTTTTTGGCAGAAGTTTGGATTCTCATATTGCTTTTAATTATATTTAAGTGTTTACAGGCATATTTTTTGTATGATAAAATAGAGATTGACGGAATCCTGACAAGGATAGAAAATTAGTTCCGATTATAATGTTTTCGCCAGACTATATTTTATTATCTGTGTTGAAGCGCGCGTGCGCGGAGTGCGCGCGGCCGCACGCCATGGCCTACTGGATTTGGCTTTGGATTGGATTTGTTACCAAGATTTTGACTTTGGTATTTTATTTAAAATTGTATGAGTGTAGATAAAATAGTGTATGAAACTGACATAACTAGGTATTAAAACACTCGTGTGATACTATTAAAAACCTCGCCTACGGCTCGGTTTTTAAACTCACACTCGTGTTTTAATAACCCCTATTATGCAACAGTTTCATAAACTACTATTAACGCATCTAAATATGTCACATTAGTTAATAATAATTCTTAACATGACTGCTGAAGTTTTGGCTCTCCTTTAAAATTAAGTTACTTACTTACTACTTACTCTTCTGGCTCAGCGACCCAAAGTGAGTCATGGCCTCCGAAACGAGAACTCTCCACTTTCCTCGATCCTGCGCGATATCTCGCCAGTTGGTAGCTTGAAGCTCACGTAGATCAGCCTCCACAGCATCTCCCCAGCGATATCTGGGGCGACCTACTGGTCTACGTCCGGTTGGTTGGCCCATATACGCTTTCTTGGCTCCTCGATCCTCCCCCATGCGTTCGACGTGGCCGAGCCATCGCAAACGTTGTGCTTTGATTACGCCAATGATATTATGCTCGTCCACTAGCTCTTCGATTTCGGCATTCTTCCGGACTCTCAGCGTACCATGCTGTGTTTAAAATTAAGTACGTTCTCAAATCAGAAACTAGTATGTTACGTATTATTATTAATAGTAACAGTAAGTATCTATAATAAGACAATTTTTACACCATCCAAAAGTAATAAATGTATCCGGTTCGTAATAAAGAACATTGGGACGTTACCCCATGCGACTATTATAAAAATTGCTCCATTTTTTACTGTCCCGTGAGCGGGGGCGGATACGGCTCCTATGACAGGATACGCTTTCCTTACAATGTTGGTATCATGCGAAATGGTCACGTGATACTCAAACAGATGTTACAGATTTTATTTTATTTTATGGATAGTGTAGTAATGTAAGTAATGTGAATAGGAAATTGAGTGTAACATAATAGAGATGTCACCTTGGACGAACATTTTTATTCGTCCGAGGATCTCACTTCATTTATTTATTATTTGAAAAGAGTACAGCCATGGAGTTTCTTGCCGGCTCTTATAGGCCCAACTTTTTGGAACCGTGCAACTAGATTCATAATTATTAACGTTTTGAAAGTGCATGTAAATGCTTATTCGAAATAAAAACTTTTGACTTTGACCCCTTTTTTGGGTTCCGTACCCAAAGGGTGCCAAACGGGACCCTATTACTCTCGCTACGCTGTCCGTCCGTCCGTCCGTCCGTCTGTCTGTCACAGGGCTGTATCTTTTGAACGGTAATAGGTAACCGGTTGAAAGTTTCTCAGAATATGATGATGATGAGTGAATATGATGAGATGAGAGTGCTATGAGGTGTATCCCGACAAATACTAAATAAAAAAAAGCTAAAACCAAAGGGGGTCCCCATACAAGAAACCTCAAAAAACATGCATTTTCTTCAACGTTTTTGTTCCTGCTCTGTCTTCAAAACGGTAATATATACCAGCGTCAATCTTGGTCATATTATAGTGCATATTATGTAGATTAGCAAGAAATACTAAAAATAAGACAAACAGACATAATATGTGGTGGTACCTACGTAAGAAAGACATGCAAAAAAACATATTTCGCACATTGTGCGTTGATGTCTTTTGATAAACTCTCGTAAATTAAATCAGTTTTTATGGAGTATCAGGTCGTTGAGAGGTACGGAACCCTTACTGCGCGAGTCCAACTCGCACTTGGCCGGTTTTTTTGAGTAACTAATTATGTTGTATAGGAGGTTTGTAGATTTTAAGTTAATTGCCTATTGATAGGTATTGCTTATTATGTAACCTCTTATATGAACTAGTTTCAGGCACAATTCAAATTCCATTGAGATCCATGTTCGGGCTACGAGAGGCTAACCACCGCTTTTGCGTAACACTGGAAAAGAGATCTACCCACGACCAGTCAGAAATTGGAAACCTCTTATTATAACATCAAAAACACCAAATACAGCCTTATTATAACTAGTGGTTCGCCACGAATTCGCGATAAACGTTTTAGTTTTGACGAACTAAACCAACACATTTCTCTCAGATAAAAAAGTATACATTTGGAAGACTGTAAAATTGGTGTTGTGCGTATCTTTTCCTAACATAAATCTTATTTTTGTTGAATATTGGCCCTTGAATGTACAGCAGAGTTCAAAGACTGGCCAGGAAGTGCTAGTGAGATTTTTTTTTTATTTATTTAATAAAAACTCAGTATGTGACACTTACATTGAAACTCTGCCTCTTGAACTAAGGTGTTAGCCTGTATCTCTTTTTCCTACGGCATGAGCATCATCTTTAAGTAGCTCGTGTCGACACGATAGAAGAAGGAGACAGTTTCTTCCCTAATTACAATTTTGTTTTTATTGCTTATACATTTATGATAATTGATAAGTGTTAGTATTTGTTGTTTAAGTACCTACAAGATATTACTGAAATGATCCATATGTTGTAACTTTTTCAGTTTCTGTTTTCGTCGGTTAAATTTTTTGTTATAAAGTTTTATTATTAATATTTTTGTGGCTTAAATCTAACTTCAGGTCTCCATTATGTTTTAGTGTCAAAAACTTCATCTACGTGTGCCAAGCTTCAACAGAATCGGTTAACAGGTAAGAATTCAGTGGGTGAACAAACACTCATGCCCTGTTTTCCTACCCGTAGGGGTGGATTTTGATTTTCAAATTTAAATGGGGCCTACATATACATACATGCATATTATCATGCCTGTTTCCCATTGGGGTAGGCAAAGACTATGGATTAAACTGGGCCTACTATGAGATATACCCTATCCATTAAAAAAAGAATCAGCAAAATAGGACTACTCTGTAAAAAGTTATGCGTGGTCGTCCTCCTTTTTTTTCGTCTGTTAAAAATATGATTTTCAACAGTCACGGGAAGCGTGATCTCGTAAGTTTACTTAATATTTTTTAAGAAATATCTGATACCATAATACTACTTTTTATATTACGTAAAAATACTGTACGCGCTTGGCGCACCCGTTGACCCGTGATCAGCTGGCTGTAGTTGAAATTATGAGTTTATAATATGTTTTCTTGTTTTATTATCATTACATATCGATACCCATCACGTTTGTGAAATTTCTCCAATTGGATTTAACGTTGTATATTTCTTTCAATCTTTCTGCGATTTACACCACACCATGATCCGTAGCACCATACCGCAGTGTGAAACACTTTTAAGGCTGCCTACCTGACTGCGAATGCCCAGTTAGCTTTATTATGACTCGCCTCACATGAGCGTGAAAATAAATAAAAAATACAACGTGTTATTGAAATAACTGAAAACCTCTTAAGGGGTCATTGTACTCATCAGTATGAACAATTTTTACTATGAGACCAACCCTGGAATCGCGAAACATAAATCAGCTGATCCCTACATTAGTGTTCACATAAATCGAAAAAATGTAGGGATCACCCATTTTCTTTTCGCGATGGAGGTTTCGTCCCATAGTAAAAGTTATTCATACTGATGAGTACAATGTCCCCTTAAAAGGTTTTCAGTTATTTCAACAACACGTTGTATATCCATTAGCGTCAGTCAAAAACGTGTGCTTTAAAATGATTCCTGCCGTGATTTTCACAAAAAGGTCCGTTGATGTCACTAGGCGATAGGGCGAGCATTTTGTATAGAATATAGAATAATATGTGCAAATGATAGTTATTAAAGCGGAGTGGGTGAGACGCGTGTGCTCATAATTATTGTAATCTCGGAGCGCACGCTGCGCAGACGCACCCACCAGTGCGCGAACCGTCCGAGGAGCGCGGGCGCCGACCGTTGTTCTATTGTTGACTGTTATGTAGTGCAAATGTGGAAGGAAATTCTGTATCATGATTACAGGGGACTTTCATTGGCAAGGCTTTTTGTTCGTCCTTTACTCTTTTTGTTGCGTGTTAATAGTAAATGGTGCCTTCCAATAACAAAAGTCTTGTTGATTTCCTGATTTTGATATAGGAATTGTTAACACATAGATACACGAGATTCTTTATATTGAACGAGTATCATCATCCTTTCTATTTCTGTTTATCACAGTACAATAAAAAGCGTATAGATTAATATTGAAAGGAGCGGATCGATATAGGTTAAGATAGTTTAGCTGCTGGATCGAACAAAAACACATATTTACTGAAATCATCAGACTATTTAAAAATGTCCCACAGAGCAGTACAAACATGCCAAATAATCCCACTTTCATTGTATTGCCACATTCGCGTCATTATGTAACGTGCTGCGTTTCGTCGCGTGCGCATGTCGGGCCGCCCTCGATCCGCCCGGCGCCGCCCTAGAGCGGACCCCGAACGTATCGGATTGCAATCACAAAACAACTAATACTTTTCATTATTCCTTTTCGTATTATTCTCCTCTCTATTTATGTGCGACAAAGAAATAAATGGCTGCTTTATTTATGTTACAATGTAGGTAATGAAAGCTTGGGTCCAGCCGCTGCTGTTTTGTTTATTTGAAGCTGTTATGAAGTTCGTTAAAGTTGGTTGGTAAAGAGTTGACGATGTATAATTGGAGTTGTGAATTTTATTTTAAATCAGGTGTATCTGATTAACATTTAGCTCCAACTAAATAAATAAATTAATGATGATTATAAATGTAGATGAAGCGAAAGAGGTGTGTCAGGATCGTAGCAGGTGGAAATCTATAATCTCTGCCTACCCCAATGAAAATCAGGCATGATAATTTTATGTGTATGTACTATGTATGTATATCTGTTTTGAATATAAGGAAGCTTTTTACTTCATGCATGTATCGCTACAAAATGATAGCACTATTATCAAGATAATTTTCTTACGACAGTGTTGTCAGTATCATCAAAACTGCATTCAAATGCCGAATATTCTATTCTAATAAGAAACTTGTACAGTCGGCCTCATGTCATCAGTGGTAACAGTTTTGGCTTGACAGCGTATTTATTTCCGAAGCAGTAAGGGCTGTTTTCGTAATTCAAGTGTTACCGAAGACGTAGGTTCAGTTGAAAACCAGCGTCAGGTACCAGTAACCTGACATATACTGAATTGGACCTATTTGGCGCAGCCGTGGGGAAAACAATGTTTATAAATTATAATAAAACAAAGTTTAACCGGATTAAATCGCGTATATTATTTAAATTGGTTTCCCTGACGTTTCGAAAGCTTTGCAGCATTTCGTGGTCGCAGGTAGACTAAGATGACAAGCGTCGTTACAAATATTTCTAAAAAAATATTTTAATCTACCGTACAATATTATTAATTAAAATCGTTTCGATGCACGCAGTAATCACTTTTAACGATTTTAATTAATAATATTGTACGGTAGATTAAAATATTTTTTTAGAAATATTTGTAACGACGCTTGTCATCTTAGTCTACCTGCGACCACGAAATGCTGCAAAGCTTTCGAAACGTCAGGGAAACCAATTTAAATAATATACGCGATTTAATCCGGTTAAACTTTGTTTTATTATAATGTGTAGTGATCGCGAAAACCTAAGAAGTTATAATGTTTATAAATCTAAAAATAAATTGTGTGTTCTTTTTGTGTCCCTAGTTTATGGCAAATAAATAACTTGTTTCTTTCTTTCTAAGATCGACTGCACAGGTGATATCGCTGACTTAATAACAAAACTGAAACACGATTTCACTTCACAGTTTCAAAATAAACCCACGTTTGTAGCCCACCTGAAATGAAGTACCCAAGAACTATACGCACAGCCATCGCCTCCAAGTGGCAAGGTATTGTGCAACCCGAGTGCACGACAGTTACCCATAGAAGGGGTGCAACGTATCCGGTTGCAATCTTACACCAACTTCCTGTGAGCATCGGGCACAGATACCGTATTCATACTATTATACTGATTGTAGGAACTAGGAATACTGGATAGACTGGTTTTATTTGAATTTTTATGGGGAGTAAAAATTATTAAGGGAGGTTCATAACGTAAATAACAACATAACATGACTGTGTTGATTGCATTTTTATGAAATCACATTTTTACAGTGATTTCATTTGTTTTATTATTCAAAAGTTAAAAATTGTTGTAAGTAAGAAGGTAATAAATAATTTTATTATTCAATAATTAGAACAGTCATTTTACCCATGAAAGTAATTGTTGATGCTATTCTTATTAAAAGAAGTGCATTTATGACATCCCATAATTGTTGAAAGGTGCAATACTTTACGCTAAATCTCAACAAAGCACAACCAAAGATAATCTAATACACACAGATATGTAAACGGTTCCATATTTCATTGACAACACGTGTGATTTGGTCTTTTGAGTGCAGGCGTATTGTTGACGGGCGCGGATTATCTCCATTCACTCAGACTCATTCATGTTTCAATGGCAGGACGTTGGACGACAGTTTCCTATGCAAAATTTCGCGTAATCCCGGAATAAAGGTATTCAAAATGTTTCCGCTGATCCGCTGGGAACAGTGTCGGGACAATGTCTGTCGTAGTGTTGAGATGTTCACTTCACGATATACGTCAGCCCTTGACACTGTTTACGAACATAATAGGATTAAGTGTAAAGAGGATATTGTGTTTTGAAATGTTGAAATTTGTTCAATGCTACATTCGATTTTATTGAGATAGCAAATTGTAATGCGTTTCGATAGGTACTTTGAGGTAAGCACTTGTAAACACTACCTGAAGTAGGGATGTTTGAATGGAGTTATGTTACTCAATCTGAATGGTACACGTGCAACTCTTACTGTTGCTTCACAGAGTCAGGTTTGATGGTATCGATTTCATTTATTGATGTTTCTGCGAGTAATTAAATTTAAACCAAATAAATAAATAAAACACACGAAAAATATGAGAACCATATACGAAGTGCATATGTGTATCGGATATGTCGACGTGAACGCGAGAAACGAGCAATGCGCGGCGCGAGCCGACACCAGCGCCGCGCCGCGACGTGCCAAACAACAAAATAAACCGGCCAACCCGTGTAATAATGGTGTTTCCACCCTGTAACAATAACTACATAATAGTCGAGAGCTTTTACGAGCTTTTGTGAGCTTGTCGAAGCTTCTACTTGGCGTTTTTTGTGATGAATGCCGCTCGTTGCTCCGCGCTTCGCTTTACGACTGGAGAATATTTTATTGAATACTTACGCCGCGCTTAAAGATTTAACATTGCTCGAAAGAGCCTCTTAAATTCGTTCACTGTTTGTGCCATCACCATATTGTTTGTCGGATGAAATACTTTCTTTGAGGTCGGTTGTAAATTGGCAAGAATGGAGCAGAAGTACGTACAGCTAGGTTGCAGGGTATCATACATATCGGTCGACATGAAACACGATCATGCGCTGAGACACTGACAAAGCACCGATTACCATATAAGTGCGCAGTCTGTGAACGCGTTCCATGTGAGAGTTGCTCAGTTGCGCACACGACGCTCGAGATGAATTTTTCCAATTATAAAAAGAGATAACCGCAACGTATAAAGAAATAATAGCGGTTGTTAATTGAAAACTTAATCGAGAATTCATATTTCATGGCCGTATACTTTTAGAAAACTACTTTCTCTATTTTAGTTGTGCTTATAAATATTAAAATATGTCAGTAACTAGATAAAAGAATAAAGATATGTATTTTATACACGGATTATAATTAAAAAGCTTACAAATTAATTAAAATAATCTTCTATAATAGCGATATCAATTGGTGCTCGAAAGCTCGTGTAAATAATTTAATGTTTATCAAAAATCACAGCCCAAACATTTTGTTACAAATTAATTTGATTTTAGAGATTAAAGTTTGATATAATCGAATAATGAAACAAAATAATTTAATAATAGGCAAGATATTATTAAACAGCGTGCATTGCGAATAGGAAAGACGCTTATAGCTCTTACATGGGCGCGCCGCGTGGCGATGTCCGTTGTTGAGATAAAATTAATAGCCGCTATTAAACCGCGAAACACTCCACGGAAGACTTCATTAATTTCCCGCAACGGAGTACGCCTCTAAATGCCTTAGATGATCCGCCGATAGATTTATTAATTATTGAGCGTGATAGCCGTTTCCTTATCTGCGACGCATTCCAATTAGCGATCACTATGAAGTTTTAAAGAAGGCAAATCAGTTGAGTAGAGGTGAAGGAGGGGTGTGGAGGGGTGAAGGGAGGGGTGAGGTCGATAGCCGCAATAAATCAAGATATTATCTTCGCCAAGCATTACGAGCGCCGATACCAAAGGAGTAAGTCGCCGGACCTCGGCTTTACGCACCGTATGCACACACATATCCACCGAATGCGATGGAACACATAGGTGAGAAATTGGGTTTTGTTCGACACTGAGAATGCATAAATCAGATTTGATTTCAAGATACTCAAAATGATGGTTAAAAACGAGTAATTTCGAATAACATTAGTGCTACGAAATTTCGTAGCTTATCCCGTAGGCTGAGTGATTATCTTTATTTAGACGTATTACTCAATGTACTGTGGCGATGCTTGGGGGAGGCCTTTGTCCAGCAGTGGACGTCTTTCGGCTGAAATGATGATGATGGTGATGATGACTCAAGTAACATGATAATTTATTGTATCAGATGCGAAGTTTGAAATGACATGGAAAAGTCATGGTCAGCCATAATATTTCAAAACATTCTTCAAAAAAAAAAGGAAATATAAACATTAAAGAAGATTTTGATGTAGGAAATGTTCCAAGTCCAAAATATTGCCCCAAAGGCAATATGAACTTGTTCTATTTTCAGTTAGCATCGAATACCGGTATTGATTGGTGTGCAATAAATCTTTTAGATATATCTCCGTCTATCGATATCATTGTAATCTCTATGATATAATTTTGATTTTTAACCCAACCGCCAGGATATATTTCAAACGGACAATCGAAAAAGCAATAATAAGTGATACAATAAAATATAATAACACACTAAACCGTATAATTTGTGAACCATTAATTAAAATTCAACTAAAGATGAAAACAACAAAGTCGTCTGGGAATCACAAATCAAACGCAACTCGGCGATGGCCGGGGGCGCAATAAATTAGACGAGCGCTTAGGCCTTCTTAGCTTTTCTAGATAGAGATTTATCCCGTAATAACATGTTGTTTTTCACTAAATCAACCGCCGAATTATCCGGTAGAGGAGCAATGATTAATCGGTGGGGCTGCCAATATAATGATGGGCGCATAGCGATGCGGAGCATGCGGCCCACCACCGCTAGACACTCGGTGCGGAGTGCCGACAACTGCGCTTGTGCATTCTAGGGTTGTCTACTCTGTCAGCATCATTTATGCGGTGACCACCAGCGTTTTATAGGTACATCGTTGGCACTAATGCTGAAGTTTATCATAGTACCTAATAGTTGTCCATTAAATTATTTTATGGATAGCATTGCATCCTAATTGTTACAAGTTACTGAGATTTGCATTTAAAGGTGCTCATAGAGGTGGTTTGTAAGGATAGTAGTTAGATGGCAATAAAGTCTACTTGTGAAAATTTTATGTCATTTTCATCTAAAACGATGAAAGCTGGAAAGGTTGAACCAGAAGATATATGCCTATATGTTTTGTGTTATGATTTACAACAGCTGTTTCAGAAAACAAATTGAAAGAAATGACCATGTAATCACTATGAACATCATAGAACAAAATATAGTTTTAAAATACATGAAAGCTTCCATCTTCCATTAAACGAATTCCTATGTAGTCGACACGACTTCCATCTGACGGTACATCTGTGCAGCTTTTAATTAAAAGCTATCTTTAATTAAGGCTACACACGCCGGATGATATTTCATCAAAATAAAATAAGTTTACAGTGCACCTAGGAAGTCTTTATTAAGATTGCGATTGCAAAGAGGCGGGGCTGGCCACTTGTTCGAGAATTTGAATAATCGGCGCATTACAAGTTAACATTATTTTGTACGGTCAAATATACCGTGATTTCAACATATAATTATCTACAGTGAACGGACCGTATAATGTTCCGTATTCATCTATTAAGTCAGTCGGTCAAGAATTTTTAATGCTTTTAGTCAGCCATTTTGCGCTGCGATTTGGATATGAAGCAAATTATATACATTTATGAGTACCTACTTATTCAGTACGTCTGAATTTTGTATGTCAAATTGGTAATTAATGTTAATTCCAATATAATTGTTATTTGTGGGGTTTTTGAGTAACGACGTGTTATTTCTTCACTCTAATAAGCTACAGTTTGTTCTTTCATTTTTGTTGCTTGCATTTTTTTATGCTGCGAGTAGGTACGTAGATTATTTAATGTTGTCGAATTTGAAATATTAAAGTGATTTAATGACTAATTAGATGTCATTAAGATTAAGATAACAACTCGCTGCAAACAATATTTTCAATTTATTCATCAAAAATATGAATAAATAAAAATAATAATGATTTATAAGAATCAGTTTTAGATCTCTAAAACTGATTCTTATAGCCGCGTTTACTACAAAAAATAGTTCCATAGTTTTCTAGAAGCGAGTTTATCAAACTAGTTGCTAAATGATAAGTGAGACAGTCTGGCGCGGGCGCAAGCGATTGAACGCAAAACGCGGCAAAATTCCCAAGTTTGCATACGATACGACGGCATCGGCCATATTTCAACCATAATGATAGCAAGCGAGCGTGATAATAATTGTTATTACTATGATCCACATCTGCTATTATTTTATAATTGAAGGCTTTTGGGTGAAACCCTACAATTATAAGGAGAGCCTAAAGCATAACCAACATGCATGAGGTGAACGAGTTTTTGCCTCGTTCCCTAAATTATGATATATTTACCAAAATGTATTCCATCAATAGGTTGTGTGATAAATCTGCTGTTACAAGGAAAATTTATTCGTTTCTGTTTTTTATTGAAATAAAAATAATTTTTATTTTTATTAATAAACAACGTTGGCGACCAATTAGGATCGTGCCTACGCAATTTGTTATTGTTTACCTGATAACTACCTAATTTTAAACTCATCATTGAAATTTTAAATGACGTTAGTCTGACTCAGCAAGCGTTCTCCTCGAAATAATCTGGAGACGTGACGTGATGTTTAGATGGGTTGGAATCCTTTTCAAGGAACGTTTAAATAATCGCAGGAAGCGTATTCTTATTGATGACGTCAAACATTGTTGCTATGTACAGTCAACCGCATATCAATGGTAACAAAACCATCATAAGCGGAACCTAAGGTACCTAAGTTTCATACAAGTAAGGTTTTGTTTATTCTTGTTATGTTACCATTGATGTTTGCTTGACTGTACATAGTTATTGAATGGTTTCACAAGGTATATTTAAATATACAATACAAACTATGTCAAATATTATAGCGTATAAATTTCTTAATTCTGACTTTTACTCGCATCTAAAAATATTTCGCTGGCCAGCCGCGATCATTCGATTAAACCTCGAAAAAATATTAATCGCTCGAATATCTACATAGCGTAATCCTGAGAACGGAGAGTTCATTATTTATTATGAATATTAGTCAATTTTTATTTCGTGAAAAAAAGCGAGCGACGCACCGGGGCCAGTCCGCCTGCAATTAACTGGCCCAACCCTGTAATTATGGACAGTAAATTTCTGGACGGCAGGACTTGGGTATATTGTTCTATCTGGCTTATAAGGATTAGCTCACCGCTGCCAGGCATCGCTCATTTGTGGCCAGATATCTAGATGTGATCTGAGGTGGTGAATCGGGTCGGGAATTGTTTTTTATAAACTAAAAGAACCATGCTTTGATGCCCTAAATAATGTTAAATAAATGAATAAATCAAGTAGTTCCTGCGTTACGACTTTTGAAGTTTTTTCCGGCATGAAGTGGTCAAGAGTGTTTTCATTTTAAGGACTTTCTAGGCCCCTTTTTGCTACGCTTATGATTTCACAGCTATCATAATAATGTATGAATAATAATGCAGCTAGCTCCCCTATTGTAAAGTGACCATTAAAATGTCGAAAACTTATGACTACTAAAGAAGAAGCTAAGGAAAGTTTCCAAGTTAATTACATATGGGCTCTATCTGAAGCGGGAATCGCGTACTGCGGCCTCCTAATTGAGTTTCCTATTTAAATAATTTAGGATGGGTCGAAGTGGTCCTCTCGTTTAGTTTGTACATGTTACTAAAACAGAAAAAAAATAACCAGTAGTATGTAGCCAATAGATGTCTCCTTGAAAAAAGGTTTGAAGCGAAGCTTCTATAGTGTTGTAGTGCGCTCGGCCTCGGAAGTAAACGGAGAAAAAACGTCACCGTTAACTCACGCGCGCGTTCTATCTACGCTAGCAAAAGCGTTAGAAGCTTCGCTTCTATCTTCTTCTGTCGGAATTTTTTTACCGTCTAAAAAGTTCGATCTATAAAACTTTTTAACAAAAAATTGAACCGACGAAAACAAACTAAAAAGCGATAAATAAAATGAAGCTTTTAGTCTTTTCCTAACTAAACTAATGTAAAAAACTACATATGAGTCGGCGCCAAACAAACAACCAAAGTGCGTGCAAGTTGCAAGTAATAGAGCGGAGAACGCATTTTTTGAAAGTTATTGTTTATCGTTGAAAATTTCACGTAGTATTTGATTTTTTGTTGTTTTTATTATTTATTTAACGTAATTTAATGATTTTCGTTGATTGTCTGTTTGGCGCCGACTCATATGTAGTTTTTTACATTAGTTTAGTTAGGAAAAGACTAAAAGCTTCATTTTATTTTTCGCTTTTCAGTTTCTTTTCGTCGGTTCAATTTTTTGTTAAAAAGTTTTTTTTTTTTTGTGGCTAAAATCTAACTCCAGGTCTCCATTATGTTGTAGTGTCTAGAACTACATTTATGTGTGCCAAGTTTCAACAGAATCGGTTAACAGGTAAGAATTCAATGGGTGAACAAGCACTCATCCCCTGTTTTCCTACCCTTAGGGGTGGATTTCGATTTTGAAATTTAAATGGGACCAACTTCGAAATATACCCTATCCATTAAAAGAAGAATCATCTAAATCGGACTACTCTGCAAATGTTATGCGTGGTCATACATAAAAAAAAAACAAAAAAAAGATACGCGTCGAATTGAGAACCTCCTCCTTTTTTTCGTCGGTTAAAAAGTCACCTTCACTTCAACACGAAAGTACAAACAAGTGTTGCATGCATGAAAAATAGATCCTACAAGAGTAAAGACAGTATGTATATTACTAATATTTTGCTCAGCGCTAAATATGCACAGCGTTTATCTTTAATTCTAGTGCTGTCACCCCTTTTGTTATTATAATAAGTATCTTGTTACACTTAAAAAATAAATACCACAGTACTCTTTAGTATGCTAATTATAGGCGCCTCAACATCGTTTGTATGGTTGAAAATGAACCTCTACCTTAACAAACTTCCTCTCACAAAAGCGTCCTTGAAGAAACAAATGCCGGGGGAATTACTACCAAGCACAGACTAAGCTACCACGGCATTACCTATTTCTGTCACTAAATAGTGATGCCTGCATTGCTGTGTTCCGGTGCGAAAGGTACGGGTGTTGGTGAAATTACAATCACATGAGACTTTCCATCTTTAGGGCAACGCGATTCCCAATACCACAGTCAACAACCTAGGTGGTGTTGCAGTCATTATGGGCAAAGGTAGCCGCTAAGTTAAAAAATAGCTGCAAAGCTTTCGAAACGTCAGGAAAACCAATTTAAATAATATACGCGATTTAATCCGGTTAAGCTTTGTTTTATTATAAGGTAAGTCTTAAGCTTATTTCGCTATCTTAGGCCATAAAAAAAACTCAGGGTATAAGCTGTCAAAAGTCATGTTAGATGTAATGTAAATACTTCAATGATATTCATAACAGGAAATAGGTATCGATACTGATGCCCCATGCCGATCTCTGACCCCCATTCATTCAAAATTAGACTCGTGTCACGGCACATGTCGTTGTCGTGTTTCGTCGTGATTTCGAGACACAATGGCATTCACGTCATGACGAGGCAGAATGTCGGCCATTCATACTCTTCGCACCAAACACGGCCCGCTTGTCTGTTTTTTAAAACACTCGGAAATTGTATCGTTTGGGTTTATTAGAGTTGAAAATGGTATCGACGACAATATACAAGAGAAATGTTTCTACAGTTGACTTTATTCGTATACACGCTGAAATTTGAATCGCTTATTTCCCGAAAAGGGGTCATTGTACTCATCATTATGAACAACTTTTACTATGGGACCAAACCTGAAATCGCGAAAAATAAAATCAGTTGGTCCCTACATTTTATTGATTAAAGTGAACACAAATGTAGGGACCAACTGATTTTTTTTTCGCGATTTCAGGGTTGGTCTCATAGTAAAAGTTGTTCATAATGATGAGTACAATGACCCCTTTTCGGGAAATAAGCGATTCAAATTTCAGCATGTATAATTTTTGTGATAGCCTAGTGGTTGAACGCTGACCTTCCAAGCACAAAAGCCTTTGTTGGAATCCGCCTATCAGCTCTAGCTTTCAGAACCATGTGCGAATCAGAATTTGATTATCACTTGCTTTAACGGTCAAGGAAAATATGTGAGGAAACCTGCACACTTGAGCTTGCTCCATAAAGTTCTTGATTTTGTGTGTAGTCCGCCAACCCACAGTAGGCCAACATGGTGGACTAAGGCCTGAATCCTTCTCACTCTGAGAAGAGGCCCGTGCCCAGCAGTGGGACAGTGATAGGCTGGTTATGTATAGAAAGGGCGCACAGAGTAGGTGTAGAGGTTCATCTATTGATAATAATTCATCATCATCATTTCAGCCAAAAGACGTCCATTGCTGGACACATTGACAACGACCAGTTCTGCGCTTTCCGCATCTAGCGGATTTCCACGACCTTCACCAGGTCGTCGGGCCATCTTATGGGGGACCTACCCACGCTGCGCCTTTCAGTATGCGGTCGCCACTCCAGAACTTTACGGCCCTATCGGCCGTCCGTTCTGCAAGCAATGTGCCCCGCCCACTGCCACACTGCCACTGGTCCACTGGTGTAGAGGTTACTAACAATACACTAATATATATTAATAATAACACTAGGGTCTACGGGGGGGAGGGATCATCAGCATTTACCTGCCAAGTTGAACATTTTCTACCGTCCTGTGAATCTGGCAATAGATTTTGTGGGACAGACTGACGAAAATATTATCTAAAAGTCGAGCCTCACTTTAAAACAATGTTTAAATGCATTTTTTATGCAACTGGATGGCGAAACGAGCTATAAAAGCCCAGTTGATGTTGACTTTTGCCCATAAGAACTGCAATACCACCTAGGTTTATTAAATAATGAGTTCCCTACACAGACTAATTATTTATTCCATTCGAATAACCGTTTAATATGAAGGGAGCTTTTTATAGTCGAGAAGGTACGCGTATGATCACCTAGCCGCTGGTCAGACCAGGTAAAAGCTCTGACTGGTCTGCCGGTCAATGAAGCAATAAGGCAAGCAGAGAACCGAGATGTGTAGAGGAGCATAGTGGCCTTCAGAATGGACACGACCCTCAATAATGAGGAACACGAAAAAGTTTTCTTTCATCGGACTACACGACGCACCACAAGATATCATCCACATTTGGTAGAAATCCCTACTATGCAGGACCAAGCGAGTTGAGAACTCTTTCATAATGCGCATAGCCAAGTTGTGGAATTCACTGCCGGCATCTGTATTTCCGGGCACTTTCAACCCTAACGCCTTTAAAGCTGGAGTGAATCGGCACCTAATAGGTTTGCTCGCTCCATCATCGACCACGTCTTGACAAAGCAGTCTAAATTGCGGTCAAGAGCAGATCTATATATCATAGTAAAAAAAAAAAAGAAAAAAAGTTGACTGAAGAACTATTTAGGTAAGTCAATAAAACGCAGTACTGAATAGTGGATGAATATCCAGGATGCTAAAACTAAATAGCAGAAATGGATAACGGTTTTTATCGTTATTACAGGTGCGGGTCTAACTAGTATTAGTGGTTACTAGTTAGACCCGCACCTGTACCAGCTACTATTTATTTACGATAGTCGTAAGTTTAACGCATACAATGTGCGTAGTTATAATGATTAAGTATTTGTTACACTATCATTTCCTGAGAC
The DNA here is from genome assembly GCA_949699075.1 of Asteroscopus sphinx. Taxonomy (NCBI): domain Eukaryota; kingdom Metazoa; phylum Arthropoda; class Insecta; order Lepidoptera; family Noctuidae; genus Asteroscopus; species Asteroscopus sphinx. Next base: position 12,446,369 of record OX453005.1, read on the forward strand.
ATAAAATCGCCCATAAAAATTAATATAAATGGTAAAATGAATTAAAAGTGTGTTTAAAAACGAATCTTCTATATCTACTATCTACTACTATTATAAATTTGTTAAATGTCAGTTGTCTGTTTGTTTGTTTGTTTGTTTGTTCCAGCATCACTATAAAACTACTAGACCGATTTTGTTGAAAGGGTTTGTGACTAAAAACTTATGATTTGACTTAAAAACTGGTATGTATTTTACCTCGCTACGATGACGGGAACCGGTGATTTTTAATTATATTTTTCTACAACATTTTGCATACATCAAGGTGAATAAGGCGCTCATATCCAGCTGTCATTCACACGCATGCGCTCTAGCGCGCGCCTCCATAGAGAAAATACGGCTGCTAAAGAAATTGCATTAAAAACTTTTTGGTCGGGCCGAATTTTATAGAAAAGAAAAAAAAATCCTGTCGTATGTGGGTGGTGCCATCTTGGAAATGCAGTCTTTTGAGCCAACCGAAAATCAGAATCTTTCGACTTACAGACAAGGACCGGAAGCTACCTCTAAATTGCGATTTCTCTAATTTTTTGTATGAAAAGCAATAAAATTTAGAAGTACCTAAACGTTGTTATATTGTATCCATCTTAATATACGAATAAGCATAAAGTTATCTTGGTGTAACTAAAAAAATACTATTTTCAGTCTACAATTTTTAATTACCTTCTTCTTCAAGTATATTATCTTATCTTCTTCTTAACTATTATAAAATTGTAAACGACTGTTTGTTTGTTTGTTCCAGCATCACGCTAAAACTACTGGACCTATTTTGATGATTTTTTTTGTTGTTTGAAAGCTGATGATCTGACTTAAAAACTGGTATGGGTTTTGAGAAAGAAAGAAAGAAAGAAAAAAAGAAAAAAAAAAAATCGTGGGTTGCGTACTCACCCGACAGATCGAAGCTTCTATGCATTTGCACGAGCGGATAGTAATGTACGATGGAGTGGAGTGGAGTGGAGTGGACAGGGGATGGGACTGGGGATGGGACTGGGGACGGGACAGGGGACGGGACCGGGGACGGGACAGTGGACGGGACAGGGGACGGGAAATGGGACGGGACATGAGACGGGACATGGGACAGGACAGTGGGACGGCACATGGGACTGGACATAGGATGGGACATGGGACAGGACATGGGACATGGGACGGGACGATAGTGATTTAGTGATATAGTGAGACAGTGGTACAGTGGGACAGTGGGCCGTGGGACAGTGGGACAGTGGGAAAGTAGGACAGTGGCAGTGGGACGGTGGGACGGTGGGACAGTGGGGCAGTGGGGCAGTGTGGTAGTGGGGCAGCGGGGCAGTGGGCCAGTGGGATAGTGGGGCAGTGGGGTTGCGGGGCAGTGGGGCATTGGGGTTGTGGGGCAGCGGGACAGCGAGGCAGCGGGACAGTGGGGCAGCGGGGCAGCGGGGCAGCGAGTCTGTGGGGCAGCGGGGCAGCGTGCCAGCGGGGCCTTGGGGTACCGGGGCTGCGGGGCAGTGGGGCATTGGGATAGAGGGGCAGCGGGGCATTGGGGCAGCGGGGGCGGGGCAGCGAGGCAATGGGGCAGCGGGGCAGCGTGCCAGCGGAGCAGCGTGGCAGTGGGGTACCGGGGCAGCGGGGCAGTGGGGCAGTGGGATAGTGCGTCAGCGGGGCAGTGTGGCATTGGTGTAGCGGGGCAGCGGGGCTGCAGCGTGGGCGGGGCAGCTTGGCAGCGAGGCCGTGGGGCAGCGGGGCAGTAGGGTAACGGGGCAGCGGGGCAGTGGGATAGTGGGGCAGCGGGTCATTGGGGTTGCGGGGCAGCGGGGCAGCTGGGCAGCGGGGCAGTGGGGCAGCGGGGCAGCGGGGCAGTGGGGTAGCGGGGCAGCGACCCCTCTATTGTATTAAGTTGCATACAAAGTAGAGGTCATGATTGTTGGTTGGCTGCAGGTTGCAGGTTCCTAAAAATACAACTGGAATCTATTAGTATTATAGAAAATATAGAATAACATAACATAGCCCATCATTGTCCCGCTGCTGGGCATGGCCCTCTTCTTGGAATGAGAAGAGTTAAGGAACTGGATATTGTTAGTGTAATAGATTATCATAACATAATCAGCTCATTACCTACTGCCCCACTGCTGGGCACGGAACTCTTCTCGGAACGAGAAGAGTTAAGAAACTAGAAAATATAGAATAACATAACGTAGTCAACCCATTACTGTCCCACTACTGGGTATGGCCCTCTTCTCAAAATGAGAAGAGTTAATGAACTGGATATTATTAGTATTCTAGAATAACATAACATTACCAGCCCATTACAGTCCCACTGCTGGACACGGGCCTCTTCTCAGCATAAGAAGAGATGTGGTTAGTGTTATAGAATAACATAATTAGCCCAATTACTTCGCACTGCTGGGCACGAGCGTCTTCTCAGAATGAGGGAGTTTAGGGTCCATGAAATTCCATCACCTTAGCCGGTTGGTTTTAAAAACAAAATATAGTATGGTCGGTAAATAGTGTAATCGTCTGTGTAGGCGCTTATATGTATATATTTGAAGATATTGTGTTCATAATAATGACACGATGTTATTTTCCGACATCCACGCGGACGGAGTCGCGGGCACAGCTAGTATCTAATAAAAACACAGCTGCCGAAGTAAGTAAAATTATTCAGGTTTTCCGAATCTCGAATTCTAAACGAAAACAAAATTAAAAACAAAACCTACACAAGGCCCAAAGCAAAGTACGCGCTCAAAATCAAAATTAATTTCAAGTTTGATAAAATAAATACTTGTGCCTCAAGAATGGACCAATAAGGGCTCAAAAAAAAACAATGACCACAGCGGTCGTGGTCGGAGCATACGCCGCGAATGGCGACCTGCGACCCACGATTTGCATACAATGTAAGATTGTAGGTGCGTGGGCGCATGAAGCGCATTCTTTGTGTGCACGTGTGTTTGGACTCGACTCGCTAGGTGATATATTTAGTAATAGATAGTGTTTCTTTTTACATTGCTTGTATAGTTCAAGTGTTTAGTCATTTAGTTTTGTAGCGACATCTCCACAGTTAATTATTTTTCTTCTTTCAGCCGAAATATTCTAAGCGTGGACAGACCGCGACGTTGAAGTATTAGATGGCTAGTGTGTTAACTTCTTGTACATATTATCTATTATAGAAGGTAACCGACATGCCCGAAGAATTGCCAAACATAAGTGGCAGTGGGCGGGGCAAAATGCTCGCAGAACGAATGGCCGATGGGGCAGTAAAGTTGTGGAGTGGTGACCGCTTACTGTAAGGCGCAGCGTGGGTAGGCCCCGCACAAGGTGGACCGATGACCTGGTAAAGGTCGCGGGAATTCGCTGGATGCGGAAGCGAAGGACCGGTCATTGTGGCGATGCTTGGGGCAGGCCTATGTCCAGCAGTGAACGTCTTTCGGGCGAAATTATGATGATTGATGATGACATATTATCTAGTTTTTGAAATGGCCTTCGTTACAAAAAGTTTAGGTTCAGGGTTTAGCTGAGTTATATATTTTTTTACTTTTTTTTTTTTTTTTTTTTTTTTTATGATTTATAGATCTGCTCTTGACCACAATCTAGACAGCTTTGTCAGGATGTGGTCGACGATGGAGCGAGCAAACCTATTAGGTGCCGATTCACTCCAGCTTTAAAGGCGTTAGGGTTATAAGTGCCCGGAAATACAGATGCCGGCAGTGAATTCCACAACTTGGCTGTGCGCATTATGAAAGAGTTCTCAAAGCGCTTGGTCCTGATAGTAGGGATTTCCACCAAATGTGGATGAATGTTACTCATAATAAACAGCGGTTTTCTTAAAGCTCTTTCTATGTATGCTTCCAAACGCTATTAAAATGTCAGCTAAAGTGCCTACCATAAAACAACCCTGGTAAGTATATTATATTTCTATCTACAATTTTCTGTAGCTTAATAATTTATTGTAAGCATTGGTGGTGATATTTTAACTCAAATGATACTGATATATACAAATCTTGCAAGCAGGTTAAATAGTTCATCACTTCAATCAAATATACTATAGATGCACGGTCTTGTACAAAATCAAACCCAAAGAAGTCGGTTAAAAACGTCTCCGCGATAAAGTGTATATGACAACGACAAGTACAACACTCCATCCTTTGTTTGCACATTTGGAGTATAGTTTTTATTTATCTTTTCTACACATTTTAGCATCGTGAAACGTCTCACTGTCACCACTAGCGCGGTCGTGAAGCGGCTGAGTGCGAAACTGTGCACACGATTGATTTTTACATTTGTTACACAGTTTTGATGGCGCCGTTTTTCAAGCGTTGATCGTGAATCTATAGTATATTTAATTGAAGGTTCATCATGATTCAATTCTCTGTCACTTTAACCTAGCAAATGTCTTCCGTAATTGTTTCATGAAAACCTAATTGGCCTGAAACCCGTGTAGTGTTACCAACCGCTTTAATTTCATTAGCAGATCAAAGCGAAAAAGCCATCGAACCAGCCTACCGAATACAATCAAATAGCTCCAAACTAATGGTGTACCTAAACATATTTCACAGTACGCAATCACGCTGGCATGTTTATTTGAATCGGCAATTTTTCAACGCGGTCGTACCGCAATGCAGTTGCCAGGGAGATTTATTGCATGAGAGAGGAGTTGTCCACCGCGTCGCTTCGAATCAGGCGCAAGTTGATTAATGTGCGTCGCACGATCTATTTACTGCCCACGGCCCAACAAACTGTTTCATACTAGGAAATAGCTTGGGGGCTATTGTTTATGTTGTGCTTGTGCCATGTGTCAAATGAATTTTTGATTGAATGCAAATTTGCAGCGTTTTGAAGGCTTTTGTTTTTTTACACCTATAGGTTACTGTGTTTTATAAATAGTTAGGTACCTATTGTAACTACAGCTTTCTAAAATGTAATTCGTATTCAATTTTTAATAATAAATACAAAAATAGCGTTTATTTTCTCACCACAAACAAAAAATCAATACAAAACAAGATACACAATTAATAGCTAAGACCAGTTTCTGGTTGTGGATCGTTGGTGCCTGTGGTAGGTAGAAAACACCTGTAATACAGGTCACCAGGTCACCATCTCTGAAGATACAAATTTGAATTAGGTAGCTTAGTGCTACATTTGAAAACTATGCTTTGTTGAGTTTAGCTGGAAATTGTTTTGCGCTTGGTCCCTTATTTATTTAAATATGCTTTATTGTATACCTTAAAAAACATTACATTGAGTATGCATTTAAACCATTGTACAAATGGCGGCCTTATTGCGATCAGCGATTTCTTCCAGGAAACCTTAGGATGGACAAGAATGAACTGGATAGAAAATGGGGTTGTCAAAGGTAAAAATTAGATATATACTTGAATAATAAAATAAAATACTATACTAACCCTTATCATAGTTTAAGAATGTCTCAAACACTCAAAGTTAAAAATGATCACAATTTTTCATAAATCTGTCATACACAAACGAAGTCAAACAGAATTATAAAAGCAAGTACCGTATCTAAAGCGTGATAATTTCCCATGGTGTGTTCCCACCACGCTGAGCCTGGGGGTGCCGGGGGTTAGTTGACCGCATTACGAGTGCGACAACGCGAGGCACCCCCGGGGACTATTTATCAAATGATCATTTGATTTTCTTGTGTTTGATCACTGAACACATTAGAATTTGCAACAGCTAGAGTTTCTGTAGCTTCACTTTTTCTACGATATTTTTTATTTTAATATAGCATAACATAACATCACGCCTGTATTTCCCCGAAGGGGTAGGCAGAGGTATAGTACACCCACATTTCGCCAGTTATGTTGTAAGTCCCATGTAATAGGGGGCGAGCCTATTGCCATTAACCGGGCACATATCCAGACTCCGGGCTGCTACTGAGAATTTCCTACTGAAAAAACCCAATAACACTTTGGCCGACCCGGGAATCGAACCCAGGACCCCACGCTCAGCAGTCGCGCTTGCGAGCACTGGACCAACGAGGCAGTTAAAATTTAAATTTTGTTTTATATTTTTATTTTTGCAATGATCTTAGATTAAGGAGAATGTAGCAGCCAAGTGGCGCCCCCATCAGTAAAAAAAATATTACTCGCTGAATACATCATTTTTCGAAAATTCATTTCTAACATTGAAGTACAGCTACTCTAGTTTAATCAGAAACTATTAACTCTGTAAAATATAGTTCGCTGTAGTTGTAGATAGAAAAAATGTCAAAAGTGGCCGTTTTTCGCACTTTTTCTGTCTAGAACTACAGCGAAGTATTATTTACAGAGTTAGTAGTTTCTGATTAAACTACAGTAACTCTACTTCAATCGTTTAAAATGAATTTTCGGTAAATGATGTTCAGCGAGTAATAATTTTATTACTGACTAGCTTTTACCCGCGGCTCCGCTCGCGTTAAATTCTGCTAACCCACGTCAGTCCAGTCCAGTCCAGTCCATTCCAGTCCACTGTCCTACTGTCCCGCTGTCCCGCTGCCCCGCTGCCCCACTGCCCCACAGCCTCGCTGCCCCGCTGCCCCACTTCCCAACTGCCCCGCTGCCCCGCTAACCCACTGCCCCACTACCACACTGCCCCACTGCCCCGCTGCCCCACTGTCCCACTGCCCCGCCACCCCTCTGCCCCGCTGCCCCACTATCCCACTGCCACGCTGCCCTGCTACCCCACTGCCCCGCTGCCCCACCAGCCCACTGCCCTCTGCCCCACTGTCAGCTGCCCCACTATCCCACTGCCCCGCTACCCCACTGCCCATCTGCCCCACTGCCCCGCTATCCCACTGCCCCGCTGCCCCGCTTCCCCACTGCGCCGCTGCCCCGCTATCCCATTGCCCCACAGCCCCTCCGCCCCGCTGCCCCACTGCCCCACTGCCCCACTATCCCGCTGCCCCACTGCCCTGGTACCCCACTGCCCCAATGCCACGCTGCCCCACTGCCACGCTGCCCCGCTGCCCCGTTACCCCACTGCCCCACTGACCCACTGTCCCACTGTCCCACTGCCACACTGTCCCACCGTCCCACTGTCCCACCGTCCCGCTGTCCCACCGTCCCATTGTTCTACTGTCCCACTGTCCCACTATCCCACTGTCCCACTGCCCACTGTCCCACTTTCCCACTGTCTCACTATCTCACTATATCACTATCGTCCCATGTCCCATGTCCCATATCCTGTCCCACTGTCTCACTATCTCACTATATCACTATCGTCCCGTCCCATGTCCCATGTCCTGTGCCATGTCCCATCCTATGTCCAGTCCCATGTGCCGTCCCACTGTCCTGTCCCATGTCCCGTCTCATGTCCCGTCCCATTTCCCGTCCCATGTTCCGTCCCCTGTCCCGTCCCCAGTCCCGTCCCCTGTCCCGTCCCCAGTCCCGTCCCCTGTCCCATCCCCAGTCCCATCCCCTGTCTACTCCACTCCACTCCATCGTACATTACTATCCGCTCGTGCAAATGCATAGAAGCTTCGATCTGTCGGGTGAGTACGCAACCCACGAATTAATGTTTTTATTTTTTACTTTCTTTCTTTCTTTCTCAAAACCTACACCAGTTTTTAAGTCAGATCATCAGCTTTCAAACAAAAAAAATAACATCAAAATCGGTCCAGTAGTTTTAGCGTGATGCTGGAACAAACAAACAAACAAACAGACAACTGACATTTAACAATTTTATAATAGTAGTAGATGGGGCGCCACTTGGCTGCTACATTCCCCTTAAGTATCCTCAAGTTTAAATGAGAATGTCATAAAAGAGTGGAGCAGTTCCTACATCTTGTAAACTTTTCTTTATCATTAAAGTGTTTTCTGTTAGGTATATTAGATGCCAGGGTTACCAGGGTACGCTTATGCATACAGAAGCTATCCTGCTACATATTCATGTCTAAAAGTATAATAGTCATTTAAATGAACAAGCTCGATTGATTAAATGTAACATGTCAATTTAAAATGTACATAAAAATTCGCTTTTGAAACTAGTTTATCGTTGCAACTTTGTGTGCTTCCGTTTAAGAGTAATATAAAAAACAGGTCTATCACCTGGTATAATTTCACGTAATAAAACCCTATTTTATCATAATACATCTAGCTATTAAGAACATTTTATAAAACGTATAGGTAACTAAGGCAAATATCTATTCTAATCTAATCTATCGAACGTTGTATCTCTAATTTTTCACAGTTTTTTTCCTTCAAACTTGGAGTTCAGTACTTGCTAAAAATCTGCCAGCCCAGAATAAAACCCACACCTACCAAAACCAACCACTCAACCCACTGCACTTCGCGCACCCTCGCCCCCAGTCGAGGATACGTCTTATAAAATACGATCTGTTTTGATTGTGGCCTGGGGCACAAATCAATTAGGCCTCCCCTTGGCCCCCCGCGGCGCTTGCACCCGCGACATCCAAACCAGTGGCTCGTTTTATGACACATCTCACAACGAACCGAAAAGCGATTCATTAACATTCACCGACTTTATTAGGACCAATTGGCGCGCACTCCGTGTCTTCGTTATTATCATTGATTGGTTATTTTATTACTGCACTGTAAATCAACTTGTTGTTAACGCGAATTGTGCTGTGACGTTTACGGGTAGCTAAGTACGGGGCAATTATGATTAAAGATTATTTGCGAAATCGTGATGGTTTAATATTAAGTAATGACATGTGGTCTCCCGCTGAGAAGTTGTCTCCTTCTGGGTGTCGAAAGAAGTGTATAAAGTGTTAGGTAGCAAAATTATCAACCTTTCCCTTTTTCTCTCGTCTCTGAACGATTTATTCGGAAATAGCTCACATAACACACATAATCAGCCCATTATTGTCCTACTTCTGGGCACGGGAGACTATTCTCTGGATGCGTTAGTCCAACAAGCTGGCCTAGTGGGTTGGCAGACTATACACAGCACCATCGAGAACAGTATAGAGCACTCTCGGGTGTGAAGGTTTCCTCACGATGTTTTCTTTCACCGTTAAAGCAAATGATAATGGAATTCTGATCCACACACCGAGAATAACTCATATGTCGTAAAAAGATTATAGCCAGGGCTTACCGAGGCCCAGAACTGTAAAAAGTTCAACTGACGAAGAGTTTAGGACTTGATGAGAACAGCAGTTCAGCTTCAGATATATCTCTATGATGTATCAAGAATTATCACAATCATTATCTCTGGCTACATGCCTAATACATAAGAAAAATTCAAATGATCAGTCCGTTTTAAGCTAAGAAGATCTATACAATAATAGCTATATCCGGAAAACCGTGAGAAAAACAGAAATATGAAGAGAATTTCCCAAAATATTCATGATGCAGTTATTACCACTTCTTATTACATCAACATTCTAAAATTGCTACGACGCGATACCGATGCGTCTGTAGAAATTAAACTTACATGTAACCGAGATAATTTTAAACATACGGCTAGATCATTAAGCGTATCGATTTCCTATTAATCTTCCATTTAATATACAATCTAATATAGAAAATAATAACGTAATAGAGGCCGCCGGCGACAGGGTCGTTTCCCACGCCGCCGCGGACAATTTTTATAGTTTTTTTTTCAAAGACGAAAATAAATTGTTTCGGTAATCAGACGCCGCCTGATTCCTGACCCGCTTCTTCGCAATATTTCTAAAAGCTATTACAAATACATTTATATTACCACACAAAAAAACTCTCGGGCAATTTTCGCCACATAATGAGGCCATTATGGGGAATTTTGTTTTACCAACATAATAACACCGCCTTTTATTCGGGCGATCCCGTCCGCAAAGGACTTCGTGTTTTAAAGGACAATATTATTCCAGACTTGATGAGATTTTCGTGCTAAAATTTTAAGACTAAATTGCCATCATTATGTATTTAACGCTGCGGATTAAGATAACAGCGGGCGAATAGGTCAGCTATCTCAGAATTACTGATTGCTTAAATACACGAACGTAGTTATCTATATATGTTTTAGTATGTGTTTGTGAAAAGGAACTTGTTAAGTTTCGTTGGACCATTTATAAACGATCAGTGCCTACAATAAAACCTAAAAATCAGCTGCCAAACTCAATTTTTGCAGCCATGTTGGCATGTTGTAAAAATTTTAGAAATTTAGCTACAAAGAAAACCATTAGTACAACTAAAATAAGTCGAAATATTTAAAGACATCTTTCCCCACAACCTGTAATTGTGTCTGTTATTAAAAACATTAGATGAAGATGAACATTTATTGATCTTTTCATAGACGCCACTACCACTCGGTATAGTTGTAAAGAAATACTGTTAAGAAAAACTCCATTCAGCAACACAGTCCTTCTTACTACAATCATGTTCCCGATTATAATTATGCAACCAAAGCAGATAAAATTACAAAATCCTTGTCAGCATTGTCGTTTTTCTTTGATGCTGGATTTGATTGGTTAAGGGGAATGTAGCAGGCAAGTGGCGCCCCCATCAGTAAAAAAAATATTGCTCGCTGGATACATCATATATCGGAAATTCGTTTTTAACGATTGAAGTATACAAATTATGGCAAATTTCTATCTCAAGTTGGGCAAATCGTGGATAGATAGGATATTAATTTGGCCGTAAATGGATAAATCTTTTTTTTCTTTTTTTTTTTTTTTCAGTATGTGTTGCCTTTAATTACTTACGGTACTGAAACGTGGTCGCTCACAATGGGCCTGATAAGAAGGCTCAAAGTCACTCAAAGGGCAATGGAGAGGGCTATGCTCGGAGTGTCCCTGCGTGATCGAATCAGAAATGAGGAGATTCGCAGGAGAACGAAAGTAACCGACATAGCCCGAAGAATTGCCAAACTTAAGTGGCAGTGGGCGGGGCACATTGCTCGCAGAACGGATGGCCGATGGGGCAGTAAAGTTCTGGGGTGGCGACCGCGTACTGGAAGGCGCAGCGTGGGTAGGCCCCCCACAAGGTGGACTGACGACCTGGTGAAGGTCGCGGGAATCCGCTGGATGCGGAAGGCACAGGACCGGTCGTTGTGGCGATGCTCGGGGGAGGCCTATGTCCAGCAGTGGACGTCTTTCGGCTGAAATGATGATGGTGATGGATAAACCTTTAAAGTAGAGACAGCCATCAGCCATATATACTTACTTTACAAACTATTGAGCCTAGAACGAAAATTTCGTGTTAGTCTCAAATGAAGCTTCAAATATCTGTATTTTCTTATAAATAGTGAAAAAAAAAAGTTCTCTTATTGTTTACCTAGTTCTGTTCTTACTGGTTACGATAGATACATATTTTTTTCTTTCTGTTTAAAACCCTTTTCTAACACAAAAGAGTTCTTCCCAAGGCTTATAGCTAGGCTGTCCATGCGGCGGTGGGCAGCCGGACGGACGTAATGGCGCGCTCGTGAGCTGTCCATTAATCCGTCGCCGCGTGCGCACCCGACCTGCAGCTCACTAGATCACGCTTAAACGCTCTGTCTGGCCTTTATTTGTAAGCTTTTGTCTTATAGCGGGGAAACAAGTTCCTCTTCTGAGCTTTTTAGTCCATCTTAAAGATTTTATTCATTCACAGCCAAACTTTATATCCAATCTATACACGATTTGCCCTACTAGAGATAGAAATTTGACATAAGCTCCATACAAAATATGTCAAATTTCTATCTCTAGTAGGGTAAATCCTGGATATTATTTTAGCCGTTAGACACGTTACGAAGAAAAGACAGAGCAGATTTGATTACATTGCCGACAGTAAGTAAGTAAGCACAGATCAGTAATCTGAGAAGTAAGGCATATATTCAAAGACGAATATACGCGTGAGCTCATGCTTCCAACTATCAAATAGCACTGCATCCGTATCCGTATCGTATGATATCGTTATTATTTAAAGTTTTACGGGCAATATTAATAACCGATCTATCCACAATTTAGCATACTAGAGATAGACATATGACATAAAATGTATGGAGCTTATGTCACATTTCTATATCTAGTAGAGCAAATCGTTATACATAGTTAATGAATTTGATCCAATAATCGAACGTAGCAATCAACTGTAAAAATATAGAAAGGTAATATTTAAATACTTAATGCCCGTTAAATAAATGTAAAAACACAACTTTCTTTCACAACACAAACGTTATCAAAATCTATGATCTCAACCAAAATTATAATAACCGAGGATCATCCGAGGACGGGCTCCGAAAGGTTGAAAACATCTAACAAAAAAGTTCAATCACGAATCGAGGTTAAAAATAAATTTAGCTATCGGCCGCAAGGACAGTGACGTGACGCACAACATCAACGGATTAATTCCATTACGCGATCAGAGAACCCTAATTATTACATTATTGTGGCGAACTATCCGAGCCTAAAGAGGCAGTGGATTGAGTTGATTTTGGCACGTCGTAAGATCGCAAGCGCGTGTTCGCGGCCGAGCGATGCGCCTGCGCCGCCGCACCGTCGCCGCGTCGCTCCCGACATTATGCTTGTAATTGGCGATTTTATGCAATTTATGGCGATTCGCGCAATTTACGAGCAGCGGACAAGTGGGCGACGCTGTACTTTTTACCCGGGATATAGCGAAATTGACTCAGGGTTTCAATTAAAATTTTATATTCCGCAAATTACCTGCCAATTATATTCCATTAGTCAACGTTAAAGAAGCACAAAATTGGTTTTTGTTTTAATTTTTGCTGAAATTGTTTTGCTCTTGTCAATAGTGATGAATATCTTAAATTAAAGGGCATGAAAATATAGCTTCTTAAGTATAGAATTAAGCTTCGCAGGTAAAGTTAATTGTGTCATCAAAAAGGACATGATTAGCCACATTTTATACTCTATAAATTCTACAACAAAATACTTTACTTGAATTTCAATTGCTTTAATAGCTAGGTAGTTTATAGGTTGGGTCTTAATCAAGACCACCTTTAGGTAAAAAAAACACAATTCTTATAAAACAAGGCAAGCCTCGAATAAAAATAAATAAATGATAAATGGCATAGAAATAAATGGAAAAGGCAGACAAGGAGAGCTGACCCCAGATAATAGGATGAGACTAAGGGAAAGGAAAAGAAGAATAAAGCGGGCATGGAATACTTAGACCCGGAACTTTTTATGTATTAATCTTACTTTTGAGATTCCAGATCACATGACCTGGAATCTCAAATTGTAAGATTCGAAGTAACGCTTACTTTCAGACCAACGATCTCACTCAAAAACTTTAATCAAAAATTTTATTTTCACGATGCAAGTGGTGTGAGTATGACGTGACCAACCGATCACCTACGTGACGTTGTCAATATAGGTACGCATCGAGATTTTAACTTGGGCCGTCATTATAGTTTTGATGAAATAATTGTTTGTAAATTATTATACGATAATTTAATGTGGCCCTTGAGCAATAAATTGCACGTAATTTAAGGCGGAGAGTGGACGAGTCGCGATGCGCGCACGTCCCGTAAACTCGCGTCCTCGCAATGCGCGCACGCATGCGCAAGATAAATATTGCATACATAATAACCTCTCTCCCACGTAATAGCCCAGTGTGTCATAAGCAGCTGCGACTGATTAAACAATCGTATACTCCAGTAAAACAATATAATTTCGCAAAATTAAAAAGCGATAAAAGAGTGATATAATCGATCCGATATTGAACATGTGTGACTTCGTGTGGTGAATAGTCAAGAAATTGCTTATGGGATACGTACGGGAATTCTGAAGCGACAGGCCATGTTATTATATTTTATTCAGTTTATGTTTTAATTTTTTAAATTGCAACCTCTGACTTGATGACCGTGGCTTTGTAGGTGTGTATGTAGGTATTATTCACAGCTATTATTTTTATTTGCAGTATCGATAAAAATATCTAAGTTTTTTTTTGTTCTTAATGAGTAGATCGATATACAAGATAAATTAAGTTTGTTTACTTTGTAATATAAAACAGGTATCTATATCGTTAGGTATCTATGTATAAATATCTGGCTCGGCGTATGGATGGCTGATGGTGGCCAACGTCAGGTCGGAGAAACCCGGGCCGTCTGAAAGCGCGTTGGGTTGATGATATCGCCAAAGCCACAGGAAACATCTAAATGAGGGACGCACAGACAGACGGCTGGAAAAAATGAAAGGAGGCCTATACGCAGCAGTGGGTGATACCGGGCTAGGATGATGGTGATGACCTATAACTACTGATACTATACTTTTACAAACCTACCAAGGTGGTTATTCTTATTATATGAAAGTCCGCGTGACATCGATGTTTATAGACACTCTACTATAGAACTTTGAAAAAAAAATTTAAACCCTCATTTGATTTTTTTACCTATATGAACCTTCTATAAAATTACAAACTTCAGCAAAAAATTTGAAGAACAGTTGGGTTGGGAGGGTAATCGTAAAACGTGATATTTTAAAATTATAATACACGTACTTACATAATTTAAGGAAACCACTAGCACTAAACATAATCATCAACTTTTTTCGATTTCCAATATCTTCAAATCATCACCATCATCATCATTTCAGCCGAAAGACGTCCACTGCTGGACATAGGCCTCCCCCAAGCATCGCCACAACGACCGGTCCTGCGCTTTCCGCATCCAGCGGATTCCCGCGACCTGCACCAGGTCGTCGGTCCACCTTGTGGGGTTCTGCCCACGCTGCGCATTCCAGTACGCGGTCGCCACTCCAGAACTTTATTGCCCCATCGGCCATCCGTTCTGCGAGCAATGTGCCCCGCCCACTACCATATCTTCAAATATTTTAACAATACACATTTTCTAAAAAAATTGATTTTGTGTAGACCATTATTTATTACAGAAAGATTAAACTCAGATATGCAATTTGTCTATCTCTACAATTATAATAAAGTAACTATATATAATCGCAGATATTTGATCAAAACGCGAGATAAATCAACCCAACAATTAAGTAGGTATTTGTCAAACGCGAAATTTATTACAGATAAATAATTTCACGAATGTTAGTGCTGTATTATAAAACTGTTGGCAGTACGGTCGCAGGACAAGTTGGCGTTAGGCGTCTCGTCCGAAATAGCCCGGCCAGATATCCGCCGCCTTATGACAGCCCGACCGATATTTATGTCGCGCGGCCCCGCCCACCGCCGTGGCTCCATTCAGCCTGTTTGTATTTATTTCGTGCCTATTTATTTGTATTTGCCTTCGCCTTTGAATAATGCATGAGCGGAGCGTTTCCGTCGTGTGTAGGCAGCGTGACGCCGCCGCTTGTCGCAAGTCCCTCCGAGGAGTTTTTGCCTCGGGTACTCTTTGTGAGTTTTGGTTTAGAAGATCGGTAAAGTTGGCTCTCAGCGTTTTTCGGTTAGTGGTCAGTAATTGTCAGTAATGGGGAAGTTAAGACGCCATTATGTAAGTAGATAAAACCTTGCTTGCGGTCACGTAATTATGACAAAAAGGTGTAGAGTAAAATTGTTGTTTTTAACGATTTTGGTTAAAATGTTTATGATTCCAATCGTGCACATCACACGCAATGTAACATTAACAGATAACTACTTTTGTAACATCTTCTACATTGTTTATTGTAAAGATATCCGATTAGATTATCCGACTATCCACAACACCAATCAACGTTAAATTAGATTTCAGCTTCGGTATCGTGTTCTCACGGAGTTAATTAACATCGGGTGTGGATTAACGGAATTAATTATCGATAAGAGCATTCGATTGGCGGATGCGTTCCTTTATTATTTGTCGGGTAAATCACGGCGGTATCAGGCTGTATCGATTGCCCCGCCTCGCGATACAGCATAAAGCCAGCGCGGCTTGCGTCAACCGGGCCCGCGGTGATATCACGCTTTGTCTCAACATTACCCTGACGGGACAGTGTTCATAGTCAACTGCATGAATTAAATTTGCTTGTGGCTTGTGAATGAAGTGTTTGAATAAATTATGACGTTAGCATGAAAGAAGCGTTTCTATTTATAAGTTAAAAGTTAATACTGTAATTTTTCTGGTGTACAATAAAGAATAAGAAATAAGAATAAGAAAGAATGGTTTTAGTATGTGTAATTTTTTTTTTACTCAGTCATGAATATTTGGAAGATAAGCCTTTAATATAGGCTTGAATTAATTCTAGTTGTTGAACACTTGTCTTCCATGCATGAGGGTGTGAGTTCGATCCCGGCCCGCACCTCTGACTTTTCGAATTCATGTGCGGGTTTATATTCGATTATCACTTACTTAAACGGTGAAGGAAAAACATCAGAACACCAGAGAGTGCTCCATACAGTTCTCAATGGTGTGTGTAATCTGCCAACCCGCACTAGGCGAGCGTGGTGGACTAAGGCCTTAGCCTTCTCGTATTGAGAAGAGGCCCGTGTGCCCAGCAGTGGGACGGTAATTGGCTGGTTATGTTATGTTATCTATGTGAACTCTAATATTTGCATGTAATTATGTTATGACGAAATATGCTGAACTACCTACTAAATATATTTGTAAGACCAACTGTCACCATATTTAAAAGCAAATAAAATTTTTTTTTTTTTTTTTTTAGTTATCCTCTAGTAAACTAACTTCAAAGGGACAATTTGATAAGTTTTTAAACCAATGCTACAAACAGATTTCACGACATTTAAATGTCGTGGTATTTATCATTAAATCACAAGAGCAAGCAGAATTTTATTGAAATAACGTCGGGTTCTTTCAAGTAAAGATAAAAAAACACATTGCTCATATTCGCGAGTGTCGGAGATCAGTCGCGCCGTCCGCGGCACGCAGCTTCATAAATCACCCGGTCTGCACGCGACATTAAACGTCCACTTTATACACGATTACCGATATATAATGAACTTATGTAAAGACGTTATGATACCTTCAATTATTCACTGACAGCGTGCAATTGTTGACTTATAATTGCTGCCTGACTAGCTTGCCACAGTTTTACGAAATCGCCTATCAACGCCAATTACTTGCATCGCAATCCCACAATTGTTTATTTCGACACAGATTCTAATGTAACTGTTACACTTTGTTTTTTGTTTTGATGACGTGTAGCGGTTATGTGCCTGTAATTATATGTAAGGATGCAGATAGATTATTGTTTTGATCGGCGAATAAAGTGGAGTAGATCAGCTGTTTCTAAATTATAATTGCAATAGGAAGAGTCATTGTCTTGAATCATAATTTTGTAAGCGACTGGACTTTTTTTTAAAGTACCTATAGTATGCCGAAACGAGCAAAAGATCCGCATGATGTTAAGCGGCTACCTTTGCCCATAACAACTGCAATACCTCCTAGGTTATTGCCTAAATCAGGGATTTCCAAAGTGGTCGATATCGGCCCTTGGAGTCAACATAATCGAACACCGCAATTTTTTTAAATTGGTAAATATTTTGTATGAATAGGAAAAAAAATAGAGATAGGATTTTTAAAGTAATTTGGCTATGGGGGTCTGAGGTATCAGTTCATTTTGGAAAAGGGGTTTCTTGCCCAAAATAGTTTGGGAATCCCCGGTGGAATAGTATTGCAAATCGGGTTCGCCAAACTAAGACCTAAAGAAGGAAAGTTTCATGTGATTGCAATTTCACCGGCACCCGTGCCCTTTGCAACGGAACAGAGCTATGCAAGCATTACTGTTTGACAGCAGAAGTATAGCGTGTAGGAAGACTGTACATTCAGTTTTGGACTCTCAATTTTTCAGGGTAAATAATTATATTGCTATAACATACGTGTGCATATTTCGACGGTACTCGAACTTTTCTGAATAAACTCGCCGCATTTTTATATCTAAGCATACCAAAATGATGTCAATGCCTTCGAGCAATTACGATAAAAAAACAATAGCAACACTTAAATATACTTAATATTTTTTTTATCTGACAACATAATAGGTGTACCGGGTAATAAAAAGCAACACGTGCGCATAGGCATCGCATGATGTGGCTCATCAGACTCTCCGCTCGTATACGACTGTCTTATTGATTGTTTTTAGTCAAAACACAGCTCAAACATATTGCATGACTTCAGTCGTCGACAATACTATGTCGCCTCATTTTTGGTATGCACTTTTTAAATTGGAGATACGTGTGTATTCTTTGAAATATATTTCACATATTTGGATTGTAGTTTTAAATGCGCTGACTTGATGGTTTTGCTCCATCAAATTTACTTGAGTACCTATCAATTCTTTGTTCCATATTTTAAGACTACTTCTTTAAAGGTGAATGCTACAGGGTAGCCCGCGAAATTCAATTTTTTTGGCGTTTTTTGCAAATTGTAGCTTTATTTCGCGTTGTATATCGGTCAAAATATGATTGGCGGAAATAATAACAATATATCTACTGAATAATACTCATGAAAAATATTAAACTAGCTCTATAAGCTGTACAAGCTCAATAATATTAA
Source organism: Asteroscopus sphinx (assembly GCA_949699075.1). Taxonomy (NCBI): domain Eukaryota; kingdom Metazoa; phylum Arthropoda; class Insecta; order Lepidoptera; family Noctuidae; genus Asteroscopus; species Asteroscopus sphinx. The sequence continues at coordinate 12,464,702 of OX453005.1, forward strand.
TTTACGATCAAATTATCGATTTTCGAGCTTGTACAGCTTATAGAGCTAGTTTAATATTTTTCATGAGTATTATTCAGTAGATATATTGTTATTATTTCCGCCAATCATATTTTGAACGACATACAACGCGAAATAAAGCCACAATTTACAGAAAACACCAAAAATTTTAAATTTCGCGGCTAACTTGTAGCATTCACCTTAAGTGTTTTGTAGTAAATTGTTAAATTATTTATTAATTATTTATCATACAAGACATTCAAAGTAAATACAACAAATTATACTCGCCAAACTGCTGATGTAGTTTATGTAGGCGTTTTGCTCCTTTAACATATGCTACCTATTTTAATTAATTGGACTGCCTCGTTGGTCTACTGGATGCAAGCGTGACTGCTGAGCGTGGGATCCTGGGTTCGATTCCCGGGTCGGGCAAAGTGTTATTGGGTTTTTTCATTAAGAAATTCTCAGTAGCAGCCCAGAGTCTGGATTTGTGCCCGGTTAATGGCAATAGGCTCGCCCCCTATTACATGGGACTATAACATAACTGGCGAAATGTAGGTGTACTATTACACCTCTGCCTATCTCTTCGGGGAAATACAGGCGTGATGTTATGTTATGTTTAATGAATTTTACTTTATTTTACTAATAATATTATTTATTTTACTACTTTACTGGTGCATCTACCTTATTCTTTGTCTCTGCATTACCCTAAGGTTGTCTGGTAGAGAACGCCTATGGCATTAAGACCGCCTTTGTACTCTGTTGTGCATAAAGAATTAAATAAATAAATATTTACTTTTCTAGAGTTTCCAAACAACCCTTTAAGGTCCCTTTGGATACTTATTACATAACCTAGATACTAAATACTGTCGTGTTCTTTCCCCATAATCGTTATTTACTTTTGTCTCTATTATAACCTAGATACTAAATACTGTCGTGTTCTTTCCCCATAATCGTTATTTACTTTTGTCTCTATTATAACCTAGATACTAAATACTGTCGTGTTCTTTCCCCATAATCGTTATTTACTTTTGTCTCTATTATAACCTAGATACTAAATACTGTCGTGTTCTTTCCCCATAATCGTTATTTACTTTTGTCTCTATTATAACCTAGATACTAAATACTGTCGTGTTCTTTCCCCATAATCGTTATTTACTTTTGTCTCTATTATAACCTAGATACTAAATACTGTCGTGTTCTTTCCCCATAATCGTTATTTACTTTTGTCTCTATTAATTTATTTTATTTTGTTTTTTTTTTAGATTTTTAGATTTTCGGCTAAATAAGATTTCACCGTCGTATTTCTTTGTCGTCTCGGCTATTCTTCACTGAGGTCACCTACAGACAAAACCCCTCTTGATGGCTCACAACTTGGCGTTGTCATGGCAACCAGTTGTCTTCCGGTCCGCTACCTCTCTTCAGTTTATGTGTTCATTAAGTGCTTCCACCTTATTTATATCCCCACGGGCCATTGTTACTGCAGGGGAAATTAGGTAGCTTTTGTCTATAGCTGACTTTGCTCCGCGAGGGAAACACCGAAGCTGAGGGGCTTATTTATTGCTTAAGATTTGGTGTTGCTACAATATAGCAGCATGTAGGCAGTGGCGTGCAGTGGCCTACTTCACTTGAATTTAATTTTGGTGTAAGTTATTGATTTTTTTATGTAGGAATATTTATTCAGCATTAATAGGTTTATTAAAAGATAAAGAATCATCGTACTTTAAAAAAAATATAATAACTTACACGACTGTTGAGTTTGAATGAGGAAGGGACTGGGTATTGCCTAATTGCCTATATGCAATGCACGCCACTGCATGTAGGTATATGTTGTTTTAATAAAAATATGCATATCTTTATTAGATTTAATTCGGTCACAAACGGTAATGACGAGATAAATAGAAAAAATTTCAATGTCGAATTTTTTGTGGTGGTTCGCCGAAGTCTCAGAATGAATGTAACTGTCACAAATGTATGATTAACGCATCATGCCGGTTACATTCCTTGACGGCGGCCGCCCGTTACAAGTTCATCCCATTTAAATTTAGCGCGGCGCGTGCCGTCCGCGGGTGTCACCGGGAGGTGCGGGGGCCGCGGGGTGCGCCGCCGTGGGCGGGACGCTCTACCATCACTCAAGTGACGAAAATTGACGGAAAATGGGCGGACACCGCTTGCCCGCGACGTCATCAATTACCGCGTCCCGACGGTCACCGACGTGCAGTCTCAACGACATCGCCGACCGAGATGCGCATACCTAATATCCTTCTTAACGCATGCCATTATTAGAGCACGACTCAACTTAATTCAAAAATAGCAGAGAATACTTGAAGACGTGTAATGTGTTCCAGCTTTTCATTACACTTGATTCAGGAAGACGGAAAGTAGCTAGACGCACGCTCGTACCGCAATCTGGAGCGATATCTCGGACAAGGATTATTGAGATGCAATCTAGAAGCCATCAATCGCTCGATAATTCGATCTAACTGCGCTCGCTATTGCGCAACCCGTCATCAGATCAAACCGTCGATACCTCGATGATACCTTTATTAAATGGTAGCTACAGCAAGCCTCTGTTCGGACACTCATAATTCACTTTTGTAAGTTACTTCTGGATAGATTTTATAGGTTCTTGCTTTTGCAAACAAGCCTATTACGTTGGTTTCGTACTATGACATGTAACTAGATATAAAAAGCAAACCAAACCGCAAATAAATTTCTAAAGCAAGTGTTTCAACTTGACTGTTTGCTTACGTTTTCTTGAGAACGAGCGAACGCAGGAAGCCGCAAACACGGCAAAAGCTCGGCGATCGATTTTGAAAATTGCCCATAATTAGCATGTATCTCACTCGTCCGGACGACTGTGCGTTTAAAAGTGGGAACTCAACCACAATATTCCAGTAGCGTTTACCGAGTAACGGCAGGCGAAGGCGACGGACACAAATTGCCAGAGGAGCTGCCACTACGCAAATTGTACGGAGAGCTGGATCGATTGTTCCCTCGCAAACATCTTGACAGACACCGCTGTCAGACATTCCACTGCTAAACCTACCTACAATCGTAATCACTAAAACTTTCCGCTTTACGAATGCAATTTAAAATTCCATCAGACAAACAAACAGTTCAGTGGATATGCTATTTTGTGAACTATGATTACGTTCACGACAAACAAGTGCATCATATTGCTACACCCACACGCAGTCGGCGTCGCTATTGATGTGGCATCGAGACCATTAATATCGAGCCGACACCTTTCGGATTTTGATCGCACCAATTTTCATTTTATCGATTCTTTTCGGAAACGTGTCTTATGTTATGATATTCAAAACTTTTTGGTATTGACTAATGGACAAAATTATAATAACTTATCGGTCCATGATTTGCCCTACTATAGATTTGATGCACGTAATTTGTATGGGGCTTCATCAACTCATGAACTCAGCCTATCACAGTCCACTGCTGGACATAGGCCTCTCCCAAATTGCGCCACAACACTCGGTCCTCTGCCTTCCGCATCCAGTCCCCACCAGCTCCTTTCATCACGTCGTCGGTCCATTTGGCTGGGGGGTGCCTTACACTGCGTTTGCCGATTCTTGCACTCAAAGACTCGTCTGCTCCAACCAGCCTCTGTTTGTATGGGGCTTACATATTTCAAATTTTTTGCCAAATCTAATCGTGGATAGGTAGGATATTAATATTGACCCTAAGATAACAATTGCGTCATTTTGAAAGCTTGTTAAGACAGGTAGAGCTATTAAATATTACGTAGTCATTATTAGCGCTACTTATAGTGCCCTTGAGTTAAGCACAGGCAGGCGCCCGCCGGTCGCGCTTGCGAATAATTCATTTGGAATCTAGATAATGCTTGTATTGGTAGCAACGAGTCACGTCTGAGACATTTGATCGTGTAACAAGAAGTGCGGTGTTTGTGCATGCAGGCCCGTAATGGTGGCGTAATTACGCGGCCATTATCGGGTGACCCCATATTGCGGTTGGCCGGCCACTGCAAACAGTGCGTCGACCAACACCTTAATGGACACAATATGACTAACCCTACACGGCCATGTATAGGTTTGTGAGCATAGAATAATAAGACACAGAGTGATAGTCTCATTTAAAGTTCCGCTCAAAGTTGAAGCACAAAAACAATCGATGTGTGGCGCCCGCAAGGGGCACGTAAATTTTTTGTCGACGCACTTATAAGCGCTGTATTGAACGTAGCCTTTTAAGGCTAACTTGAATTAGCTTCACTCCATGTGCGACTACGGCGGTTCTAAGCCTTATTATTCTATGTTTGTGAGTTTATCAGCTAGCTTTGATGAACGTGGATAAGGGCTGTTTTAATTGTTGTGTATTGTAATGACGATATGTCGTGTGTCAACGAATAGAAAATGGCATATTAGATAGACACATAATGCCCATGTTTTTTTTGTATTTCAGAAATTAAAATGTCTAGATATATATTTTCACATTAACTGCTGGCATGCTATCATTGGACGATTATTTTGTAAAGTATAACGACGAAATGTTGAAATCAATTTTTGTCGGTTATTTAAAGTATTGTTTTTAGCAACCTCGAAATAAGTGTACATAATACATACATAACATCACGCATGTATTCCCCAAAGGGCTAGGCAGAGGTGTATAGAACACCCACATTTCGCCATTTTTCATTTAACGATCTACTATTAAAAATCTTGATCATCGTGCATCAGAAGATCTACTTCTAAATTAAATTATCTAGCTAACTATCAAACAAAAAGCAACCAAACCACAAGCTCTATCCGAGAGCATTTTAATACAAAGAGTGACAACAAAGTGCGGGGGTATTCGAGGCGACCGTCCGTCGCCGACTTTGATGTCTCAATTAGTAACGCGACCGAGTAATTGTGGCGAAATTAATTCGCACCCGCACCCGCGCTCGCGCCTGGCAACCGTCTCGTTTTACAGATGGCAGACGCAGGGGTTATACTAAATAACACTGTTGTTACTTTCATGCATAAGTAAATGTCAAAACAAATTTTAAACCACTGTAAAACAACGAAACCTCTGATGAACTGGCTAGAGCTGGTGCTGAAAGCCCCAATGTGGGCCCGGAGCCAATCTGTGGCATTCCTAAATGCAACACTACAGCCTACCTTAAAAACTGGGGAACTGACCAAAGTATTAGCCTTTGGGAAAAATCCCCAGGCCAAGAACACTCGAAAGCGCTACTTGTGGGCTTCAAAAAAAGGTTTACGAAAGAAGCGCTTTCGTTGAACAAGAATCAGATAAGAATCCTGACAAGAACCCTTACCGGGCACTGCAAGCTGAACAAACACCTTCACAGGATGGGCCTCAGTGATACCACAGTTTGCAGGTTTTGTCGCGAAAAGGATGAGACGCCCATCCATATCCTATGCGAATGTGATGCAGTGCACCACATCAGAAGCCAGCATCTTGGAGGCCACGTCATCTCAACGCAGGAGAACAAATCCTCCTCCCCCAAGGTCATAGTCGACTTCATGATTGACTTGCAGCTTGGGGAAGTGCTGTAATGCTGCAAGAGGCGTCACAATAGATTTATCAGGTCGCAGTGGCTTAGGGGCGTTCAAGACCCCTACCTCTTTCCTCAAATAATAAGAAACTGTAAAACAAACTCAGTTTCATTTTTCAGCTGAAATTTTTTAAATTGTCACTTCACATTACATTTTACTAAATTCGAGCTTTGCACATGAAGTGTCACTAACCCTACTAGAGAAAGAAAGTGTATTGTCTACCACGTATACGTATGGTTTACTTTGGGTCTCCTAGCGGTGACGCATGGTTATTGATTATAGTGGATTGGTATAAGGTATAAGTAGAAACAGCACATTAATAGTCTTCATCAGACTCTATTGTAAGTTGTTGAGGTTGTTAAAAGTACCAGAATATCCGACAGTACATTTAAATTAAGACGAGCACTACATTATTAGAGTTTTCAGCAAACTTAATAATTTAAATAAATAATTTGGCTTGCATACGTAAGTATCCCAAGTATCTAAAGATACAGTATCTACTACATTTATAGTGATGGATTATTGCTCTCCCCTTAATTCCATGAACAACTTCTTCTTACATACATTCTTTACTGTACGTATATACATTTATATTACATTAGGAAAATTTATGTACATCGGCGAGCTTGGGTTTTTGTACGTTCATATATAACATCACGCTACACCCACATTTCTCGGATCATTCACGCTCTGACACTCGCCCCGAGAGGTCGTGCTGCTCCCGCTCCGTCCTTTCGTGCCGAGTTACGTGCTCGAATATTTCGCTACGGCTCACCGTAGCGCCCTCCGCAGTCGCCCCGCCGACTGCAGCCCGATAAGCACATTCGCTGTCTTTTTCAAGACAGCGGGCGCGCTTTTGTCTCTTTAGACAGAGTTTCGTCAAAAACGTAGTGTCTCTTCAGGAAAAACCCACTTATTTACTGTGGTCCTCGGTGGATACCTAACGGTGATAACAAACCGAGGGGCGTTGACCCGACACGCCAGCTGCGCTCCTTAAGGGCAAAGCAAAATTGGAAGAAGCTAGGACCAGAAGGCCTTGGGGGATCTCCTAGTCTTCCCTAGCTTACCCCCGTTTCGTCCTATCTAGCATTCTCTAGGGGTTAACACCCATTGCACACTAGAGACTTAGGGACCTGTTTGCACATTGAGACTGGCAAACAGGAGAGCAAGCTTAGGGCTCACCAGTAGGCACACAACCTCCCCGTCTATACCCGACGGGGAGGGTTTGAACACACTCCCGGGAACACCCACCCGAGGAGCAAACCCCCATGGTAGTACGCCACTAATTTTTCTCCCCCTCTCATTGTTGCTAGGCTTGGCTTAGTCATCATCTATACGATGGTGTCTGATGCCGAGTTTCTCAGCATCTTAAAGAACGTCCTCTTCAAGGACCCTATCTTTATCGCCAATCATGGCGACTTGTTTGGCAGCGCTTTTGCCGCCAAACAACCTGACGTCCCCGACTCTCCAGAGTCACCCGATACCCCCCCACCCCTAAGGAGGAATAGGCGCCCCGCCCGTTCCGACAGTGATGAGGAGAGGCCGAGGTCTCCGCGTGGTCCGCCTAGGCGTTCAGCCAGCCTGGACCATAAGGACCGTACCCCCTCACCTCTCCCCACCCCAGCCCCCACTCAATACCCTGATCGCTCCCCAATCCCATCAGACCAAGAGATGTCTTCGGACAGTGAGGTCAACTCAGACGAGGCCGGTGCCTTTACCACGGTAGTGGGCAAAGGTAAAAAACGCAGCCGAAAAACGAACAAGGCCGAGGCTCTCGCCTCAAAATCTCTAAAACTTTCCGAGGCAAACTCTGCCCCGGCCCCTACCCCCCGTCCCGCCTCTCACTCCTCCTCGCAGGATAACAGGCCCCCCTCCCCTCAGGAACATACCTCATCTTCCCAGAAGAAGGTGCCCATCCCGCCTCCCTTATTCATCCAGGATAAGGCATATTGGACCAGAATCTCCGACTGGTGCAACCAAAATAAGATCAATTTCACTAGTGCCCGCCCCACACAGCAGGGCATTAAAGTAGTTGTCCCCACCCCCACTGATTACCGCAACCTTACCAGGTTGCTACGCGAGCGTGGTGTGTCTTTTCACACCTACGCAATCCCAGAGGACCGACTCCTTAGAGTTGTGATCCGAGGGATTCCGACCGAAGTCAGCTGCACGGAAGTGCACGCCGACCTCGATCGTCAAGGGATCCCGGTTGCAATAACCCACCGAATGTTCCGTGGTAAGCACGGTGAACCCTACAACATGGTCCTTGTCATTTGTCACCCTGGCGAAAACGCCAAAAACATCTACAACATAAAGACCGTATGCAATTTATCAGGCATCACGGTCGAGCGCCCCCACAAGTCAAACCAGCCTGGTCAATGTCACCGTTGCCAGCTGTATGGTCACTCCCAGCGTAACTGCTACGCAAAGCCCAGGTGCGTTAAGTGCCTAGGCGATCACGGGACTACCGAGTGCGAGCGTCCCAAGGAGAGGGACCAGTGCACGGAGCCCCTTAGCTGTGTCCTTTGCGGCAAAGCCGGGCATCCAGCAAACTATCGCGGATGCCCCAAAGCCCCCAAAATGCGCAACGCCAAAACGGCAAAACGCGCTTCCGACCGCGTTGCGAGGGAAGCCCCCTCCTACGCAGCCCCCTTCCAATACCAACCACCAAACCCTAGAGGCCCACTCGGGCCCTCCCCTAATTTCCGCGGCCCACTCGGGCCCAACCCCTGGTTTAAGGGTAACCAAAAGCCCCAATACCCACCTCTTCCGCCCTCTCGTCTCGCGCCCCCGGCCTCAGAGCCCCCCGCGCTGATGAACATACCCATCCCCGCACCTTCTCTCAGGCCCAAAACTGCACCAGCAGCTAAACCCCCCCCCCCATGAGAACCCCCCCTCCGGTAAACTACCCCGGCCTTCTGCCGAGAGAATACCTCGAACCCCAGTCAGGGGAATCCCGCATTGACGCCTACTCTAGACTTTGGGCCTTTACCCAAGGCATCCATGAGCAGCGCCTTCAGGTTACCAAGTACCAAGACATCTATAGAATACTTAATTCCAATTATAATGTATAATACGGCCCCACCCAAAAGATTCAAACCCCGTTCCCTAAATTTAGGCTTTTTTAATGCCCGAGGCATTAGTGGTCAACGCGACGACGTAGCTGTCTTCTTGCGTGAGCACCAACTTGACATATTACTCGTTCAAGAGTCTTTTCTCAAGCCCCACTGTCGTAATCCCAACATAGCCAATTATAGGCTGATTAGAAACGACAGAACGCACACCAAACTAGGCGGAACGCTAATCTATTACCGCAATTCTTTATATTGCATCCCCATTGATCCCCCAGAGCTAGAATGCTTGGAGGCTTCAATCTGTCGCCTAGGCATGACAGGGCACCAGCCCATCACCATAGTCTCGGCCTATAGATCCGCTAATAAACCCGCGAGTCTGCTCGAGGACGACCTCAAATCCTTACTCGATCTTAGTAACTCTGTAATTATAGCAGGCGATCTAAACGCCAAACATCGCTCATGGAGCTGTGTCTCCAATAACACCGCTGGTGTTCAATTAGAAGCACTTAGCGACAGACTTTCCTTTGACGTCATCGCCCCGATGCGTCCCACTCACTTTCCCGATACAGTAGGGCAACGGCCCGACATCCTAGATATAGCCCTCTTAAAGCGCGTAAACCTCGGTATTCGCTCTATCGAGGTAATTCAAGAATTAGACTCAGATCACCGACCTGTCATCATTCAACTGGGTCCCCGGGGTGGTCCCTCGGATCCCGGTGCTCCACCCGTAACTAAAACGATAACCGATTGGAGGAGACTAGAGGACCGCCTCAAATCTACCTCATCCCCCCTATTAGATTCAATCCCTGACTCCATCGAGACAGTCGCGGATACGGTGGCCGCGATCACCTCGCTCACCAACCATGTACAGTCCGTAGTGGGCGAATGCTCACGGCAGGTTCCGATGCTGGATGACCAGCGTTTGAAACTGCCGGACGATGTTAATGAGTTGAGGACCGAGAGGAACGCGGCCATCCGTGCCTATGACGCTTTTCCCAACGAAGCCAACCGTGCCTATATGCGCTCCTTACAGAATACTGTAAAGAGACGTGTAGCTCAGTTGCGGGTGGATCGTTGGGACAAGGAAGTCAGCGAAATCCAACCGTCTCATGTAGCCTTCTGGGCACTTCAACGCAGACTTAAATGCGAGGCCACGGCAACTATGCCCCCCCTAAATCGACCCAATCAAAGGCCGGCCTTTGATGATGACGAAAAAGCCGAATGCTTAGCCGACAGCTTGGAGTCCCAATGCACTCTCAGTACGCTTCCCGTAAGCCAAACCCACCTTGACAAGGTAAATTCAGAAGTAGAGCGAAGGTCAGCCCTCCCCCCCCCCCAATAGATGACCCTGATGACCCGCTCCCACCGATCACCCCTGACGAAGTTCTCTCTATAGTCAAGGATCTGAAGCCCAAAAAAGCCCCTGGCGCAGAGGGGATCACCAATAAGGTGTTAAAACGTTTCCCTGCCACCCTAATCGCCCTAATGACCGTCATCTTCAATGCGGCATTTAAAAACAACATCTTTCCCCAGGCCTGGAAACAAGCCACGGTAATCGGTATTCCCAAACCGGGCAAGCCAAAAGCCGAGCCGAGTAGTTACCGGCCGATTAGTCTTCTCAATGTCTTCGGTAAAATCTACGAGAAGCTTATTTATAAGCGACTTAAAGATTTCGCCGACTCAAATAAACTCCTTCCCGACGAGCAGTTTGGCTTTCGTACAAAGCACTGCTGCGTTAATCAACTGCACCGCATTGTAGAACACATCAGTGCAGGCTTCATACGCGGTCAAATGACCGGTACTCTCTTTTTCGACGTGGCAAAGGCTTTCGACAAAGTGTGGCACAACGGCTTATTATATAAGTTGTACACTATGAACGTGCCACATCGTCTCGTGCTTATCATCCGAGACTACTTATCGAATCGTACCTTTCGCTATCGCATAGAAGGGGCTCTCTCCTCCCCCTATCCCATTCACGCCGGTGTCCCACAAGGCTCCGTGCTCTCCCCCCTACTGTTCACGCTGTACACCAGCGATATTCCAAAATGCGGTGCAGCCCGTATTGCCCTTTTCGCCGACGACACGGCAATCTATTACTCCGGCATGACCCATGTCGCTATTTCTCGTACCCTCCAATCCGCGGCCAACACCCTAGGTGAATGGTTCCGGAAATGGAGAATCGAAGTCAATCCCGGTAAAAGTGCAGCAGTCCTCTTCGATAAGAAACCCCTGTCACAGTATCGCAAAGAATTGAGCGTACCAGTTACAATGTTCGGAAAACAGATCCCATGGCAACGTGAAGCCAAATACCTTGGCGTGATCCTTGACCGTAGACTGACATTCAGACCGCATATCCGCAAGGTGAGAAACCGTGCCGCCTTCGTCCTCGGACGTCTCCCCCCACTACTAAATGCGCACAGTAAGCTGCCCACTCATCTCAAAGTAAGGATATACACCACCATTATCCGCCCCATACGCGCCTATGCTAGCGTTGTGTTCGCACTAGGGCATGCATTTCGAAATTTCGAAACTTCATAGTTTCGAAATTTCGGACCTTATTTGCATGTTTTTCAATTTCGAAATTAACACCCCTACTTTCGAAATTTCGAAATTTATTTATTTAAAGACTGTGTAATGTTAAATTGTCAATAGAACTCCCACATCTGCTGTAGATTAGTAACTAGAACTTTTCCACCAGCAGGCTGCATTTTAAAACGACTTAGAATCTTTATCAGCAGCTGAATTTATGACTTTCGAAGAACCCATTTTTTAATTAGTCAGAATTAACATTTCCATACAAGTTTACCCGTGATCTCTGAACATGCCCACTAAAATACAAAGAAATTTAACACCTATACTGGGTATACGAGCTGTTATCCAAGATCGTCACAAATTATCTCGTCAGAAGACTCCACGAATCGAAAGAAAACTAGGTTTAGAAGAGGCTACAGCATCGTGTCGGCATGAATCTGGACAAGACCAAAGTCATGTTCAATATCCATATTATGCATGTCGTGCCGAGGTTCGTTGAAGGTACTTCCCTCGAAGTTGTGCAGGTATCTGGGGCAGGTTATTCGGTTTGGTAGATACAACTTCAAATAAGTATCAGGCAGAACGATCCAGTTGGGCTGGGCAGCATTTCGCAAACTTCGCCTTCTTCTCTTCGCCTAAACCATAATGTTTGAAAACAGAAGGTTTTAACCAGCGCGTTCTGCGGGTCATGGCCTACTGTGTCGAGACGTGGACGCTGACAGTTGGGCTTGTCTACAAATTTAGACTTGCGCAGCAAGCTCTGCTTTGAAGGATAAAATAAGATCCGTGACGAGATTATTCAAAAATGTACCAAAGTGACTGACATAGCTTGTAGAATCAACAAGCTGGAGTAGCAGTGAATAAGTCCTTGAATGGAGATCTTCAAATGTTGGTTAGGACGCTCCCAATCAGGTGGACTGAAGACCTAAAAAAACTATCTGGGATGGAATAAATGCGGAAGGCGGAGGACCGAGTATTGTGGTGAATCTCGGAAGAGACCAAAAATGTCCAGCAGTAGACAGATGGGTTGAGTTGGATAGCATCGTAGACCATTCTTTTCGGAAGATTGGAAGAACGACTGAAGAGAACAATTAGCAGCTGTGTATTTGTGTACTACGAGAAGGCCTTCGGGCGATACTCTTTCGAAACTGTTCACTGATGACTTGGAGGACGTCTTCAAGACACTGGATTAGACGGAGAAGGGTTGTGATGGAAAAGACGAGAACATTTCACGTTTCCACTTTGCCGATGACATTATTGTAATGGCAGTCTCTGAAACAGCTGAGCGAGATGCTACTTAGCATACAGTATATAGTCATTTATTGTATCAGTCTTAGTATGAATCTGGACAAGACTATGGTAGACAAGATCATGTTCAAAACATGATAGATTATTTTAGATTTTTTAGGCTGTAGATTTAGCAAGCTAATTTTACAATGGGTAGGCCAGTCTACCAAAAGATCGATGGCTGTTGGAGCAGACGAATCTTTCAGTAAATACCGCAAAAACGCAGCGTTGGGCGCCCTCCAGCCAGGTGGACCGACGACCTAAAGTAGGTAGCTGGGGTGGACAGGATGGAAAAGATAAAGGTTATTTTGTTGTGGAGCAACTTAGGAGCAGCCTTTATTCAGTAGTGGACTGCGATAGGCTTAGTTATTAGGTGTTTTAAACATTACCCACAATTTCGAAATTTCGAAATTTCGAAACTGATGAGGCCAATTTCATAAGCCAATTTCGAAACTGAAAATGTATGAAACTGCATGCCCTAGTTCGCACACGTTAAGCCGGTGAGAATTCACATGCTCCAAACCATCCAAAACCGTTTCATGCGAAAGGCCGTAGGCGCCCCCTGGTACTTACGCAATGTCCAACTCCACCTAGACCTCAAACTGCCGACCATCAAGCAGTTCTTCAAGCGTGTCTCTAAACGCTATTTTGATTCCGCTCCCAAGCAACCCAATCCCTTGGTCGTGGCGGCCACCGTCTACCAGCCATCTGCTATTAGCAAAATCCGACGTCCCAGACACACACTCATTGAACTCGATGACGCTATTACACTCCTCCAGGAGTCAGATAAAAGCACAAGCACACTCCGACGCCGTCGTCCAAAATATCGTCCCCGCCGGCGAGGACCGACGCGACACACACAGAATCCGAGAGTCTGACTCTCGAGAAACAGAAACACATGCCGACGCAGCACCGGCTGCTGGGGGGATCAGTGGCGGGGTCCCCCTGCTGCACCCTGAGTCGAGGTCCGAGCTCCCCCCTGGGGACGCCCTCCCGGTGTAAGCAACCGGAGATAATCTCGTCACGCGAGACCGGCCCTATGCTCTAGAATAGTTCCTAGGAGCAGGCTATTGCGTAGCCACTGTTTAGGTTTTAGGTAGGTCTTAGCCTCGCCGGCGAGGCTTGCCGCTTAACGGCGTTTTAGCACGTCACCCGATAGACCGAAAGTCCGCTACTTTCGAGGTAACCAATTCGATGCAGCAACGGCTGCTAGGGGGACATAGGAACGGCGGGGTCCCCCTGCAATGCCCTAGCGAGGTTCGAGCCCCCCCCTTGGGGGGCGCCTGCTTGCGCGGTATTTATACCGCGTATTTAGTTTGTAAGTTTAGGGATAAAACCTTCGGCGAATGGAGTCCCACATGGGACTCTCCGCCAACTAAGTCCGGTTAAGCAGAAATGGGACTTCGGTCCCACCTGCGAGAACCCATTCGAAAAAAAAAAAAAAAACCACTTTGCTCCAGTTATGTTATAAGTCCCATGTAATTAGGTGGTGAGCCTATTGCCATTAACCGGGCACAAATCTAGAATCCGGGATTCTACTGAGAATTTACTAAAGAAAAACCCAATAACACTTTGCCTGACCTGGGAATCGAACCCAAGACCCCACATTGGCACATTCTCATCCACCACGCTTAGCAGTCACGCTTGCGTTCACTAGACCAACGAGGCAGTTCGCTTTACTGTGGAAGATCGTGACTTAGGCCAAGCCCAGACAGCGATTTTTATTCGCACGATTTTTTATTGCAAAATCTATAAAACATGGAATCATATGCAGCTGCTCGCACTGGCGATTGAAAATCGCGGTGTAAAAAACATCTTAGTGCGCGAATAAAAACAGCGTGAATAAAAATCGCGTAATTAAAAATCGCTGTGCGGGCTTGGCCTTACGCATTGTAAGGTTCTTCAATCTGTTGTATCATTGGCTCATTGAAGGTCGTTTCTATCACGTCAATCATTTAGGCAGCCTCATCGAACAAGTTTTCAGCCACGAGTTTTGATTTACTGTACAATTTGACGATAAATCACTGATCGGTGTTCTTATCTTTCATTCCAAAATCAGTAAACGACGTCATAAGTCAAAGAATTGAAGACTCACGCAGCACACACCTAAATATTTCTATTCTCTCGAATCGATTCCAAATAGCACTCGATCCCTAAGATACAGGAAGTGACTCGACATTAGAACGTAATGCATTTCACACTCAAGAGTGTTCCGAAGAGAGCCTTAATAAACCAATTAAGGTTCATTACCTAATGCAGGGCGGAAGAGGAATATTACTCGGCCATCATTACAACCACAAACTCCCCTTTGTGTTAAATATTGCATTTCACATGTTTGTTGAAAAAAACTATAGCGAAAAGCGTTAACGGCTTTATCGCGGACGGGCGTGCGACTTTCGTTTTTAGGGTACCGTTTAGACCTAACACGTGACCGTCACGCCTGCATTCTTGAAGGGATAAACAGAAATGTAGAAAGCTTTTCCAGTTACAGTTAGCCGATTTCGTTACTTGATTCAAGATAATATGGGAGAACAAATCCAATTCAGGGAGCCTCATACAAATAATGGCTTACTAAGGACCCTTAAATGTAGATACCTATACAGGATAATTGAAAAATACCTGAAACCTCTTAATACTTACTTTGTATTATGACCCTGAACAATGTTTGTTCTACGACTTTTCATAATTCGAAACTTTTTTTTCCGTACATAAATATGAAAATACACTGTACTTGGTTTCAGGTATTTTTTCGATTACCCTGTACCCTGTATAAGAGTGTAAGAGTTATTTTAAATATGTAAACCTGTATTATATTTTCGTAGCATGTTGATTTAATTACACTTTTCTAAGATGATTTCAATTAATCCATAATTAATCACATGTTTATAGTACACCTTAATAACATTTCGTGATGATACCTTTATTAACAGTGGAAATAAAAAAGTTATCAAAAAATTTACTAATATAATACTTGCTAACTTATATGCGAACAACTTCATCAAAACCCAGCAATTAGATCATCACGTTACATCCCATTTCGTCAACTTTACTTTTTTACATTATTTTTTGGTGGGGAGTGACGTACCGTACAGTGTCACCTACTAAATTAATTTGAAGTTTACGAAATGAGATTTCTTGCATGGAATAAAAAAGTTGACGAAATGGAATGTTGTCGATCATTAATAGAATAATAAAGCAGGAAGTAAGAATCTAAATTCAAATTAAAAAGTCTAATACAGCCGTTATTCAACCACTGCTAAGTAAAGCTTCTCCTTTTTTGTCATTTATCCCTGTTTTTCGCCAATATTCTTTAAAAACTCATTACCAAGCTCACTTCTGAATCCGTAGGTAGTAAAAAGTAAAAAAAACAATACAAAATTAGAGGTTAGCTCGTCGGTGATTTCTTATAGAAAAGCCACGTTGGTTTTTTATGATAACATAACATCACGCCTGTATTTCTCCGAAGGTGTAGGCAGAGGTGTATAGTACACCCACATTTCGCCAGTTATGTTATAGTCCCATGTAATAGAGGGCGAGCCTATTGCCATTAACCGGGCACAAATCCAGACTCCGGGCTGCTACTGACAATTTCCTAAAAAATCGAACCCAGGACAGGATCAGCAGTCGCGCTTGCGACCACTAGACCAACGAGGCAGTCATATGGTTTTTTATATTTACTAAAATATATAAAAAAACTTATCTACGGAACCAGCACAATATACGAAATAAACAGTAACGTTTTTACCGCAGTACAGTGAAAATGAAAACGGCTTGCTATTTGCGGTCGTATGATGAATGGCTCCGGTCACTTCCCTCGTTCTCCCCCATCACGCTTGACACAACATATGGCTGATTTGCCTCCGTATGGGGGGTTATAAACCATTGTTTGTTTTGTACCTGCTGACTGTTATAATCTACCTCTTGTTAATGTAGTGTCTCTTTTGTCTTGCCATTGGCTACATTAGATATTATATAAATACCCAAGAAGGCTCTCTGCATAAGTTTAATAGTGTAGGTACTTGTGTAGTGTTTTTAGTGTACTTCGTAATTGGCGTTGTGTCTAGATTAATTATATAATGATTTACTATAAGCTGTGAAGTTACCATGAACAAATAAATAAATAAAGAACTTTAATTTCATTTGCATAGCACAATTTTACGTAACTCATTCAATAATATTATCTCAACAAAAATACTCGATTCGAAGAAATTATAAAGAGAAGAGCGTTATGCCACCTTGTAAAGTTTTTCATAATGCAAAATCAAAATAATTCTGGGTAGGTGCTCTAAGTATCTGTTTATTTATGATAATATAATCTTTCTTTTACTTACACCAAACAGAAACAAAGACAGTAATTTACAAAATGATGAGGTATTTACGTACAGTCAAACGCATATCGATGGTAAAAACCAGTATAAGCAGAGCCTGATACAATACAATACAATACAAATACTCTTTATTATACACAAAAAATTAAGCAACATATATATGACATATAAAAGATATATACAATGGGCGGTCTTATCACTTAAGGCGATTTCTTCCAGACAACCTATATGGTTGACTGTACAAGGCAATCTCTTTCAGACAATATTTGGATGGACTGGAAGAAATCGCTGATCGCGATAAGGCCGCCATTTGTACAATAGTTTAAATGCATATTCAATGTAATGTTTTTATGGTGTACAATAAAGCATATATAAATAAATAATAATAAATAAGAATGGAAACCGTTAACGGGTATTTATAGTGTACATATACGTTTTGTACGTAATATACTCTTCTAAAAAATGCACCCAGAAAAAACCCAATAAACCACAACAACTTGAATTTTTTCACCACTCCAACAACTTTAGAGACGCATGAAGCCCTTTCATACCAATAAGACATTCAAAGTATACTCCGAATGTTAAACAGTTACTGCGAAAAGTATTAAAGTGACATAAACGTGTACCAGCTGGTTTGAAAGGACGATCTGAAAGGCTCTGCTCGTTGAAGGGGGAGCACAATGAAGCTGAAGCGGAATGCAATAAAAGTCACATTAAGTCAAGAGCAAAGATCTTTGGAGCTACAGACAAGGATGAATTTATCTGTGTTTTGTGACACACACGTAAAAAAATTCGATTTGATTGGAACATAGCACCGTAGCTTGGTGGAAATTTATGGTTTTTTTATTAGATATAGATCTGCTCTTGACCGCAGTCTAGACAGCTTTGTCATGATGTGGTCGACGATGGAGCGAGCAAACCTATTAGGTGCCGATTCACTCCAGCTTTAAAGGCGTTAGGGTTGTAAGTGCCCGGAAATACAGATGGTCGGCAATGAATTCAACTTGGCTGTGTGCATTATGAAAGAGTTCTCAAAGCGCTTGGTCCTGAATAGTCCTGATACTAGGGATTTCTACCAAGTGTGGATGATATCCTGCAAGCAGTGCGTCGTGTAGTCCGATGAAATAAAGGAGATGGTGGAACAAGCTCATGGAGCTCTTGCGCACACTCTCCAAGGTTTTCTTTATTTTACAGGTATTAAAAATAGTTTCAAGAAATAATAATAATAATAAATTTATTTATGCTGAAAGTAATGTACAAAGTATGTGCAACATTTACAGAGTAGGACCTACAGGTGCAAAAAAAATTGGTTAGTGGCCCCCGTGCTAGGAAGATACTGTGTTACAGGGCTCATCTATCCGTCCATCGTGTAGGATTACATACAGTTAAGTACTAGTACTTATTTTTAGAGGAAAAACCACAGGGAAAAATTGTTTTCAGGGGAAAGATTTCAAAAAAAAAAAAAAAATTGGGACATTTTTACACAGCACTGCATCTAATCCCAAACTAAGCAGAGCTTGTACTATGGGTACTAGATGATGGATATAATACTTATATACTTTTTTTGTTGTAAATACATACTTATAATACATAACAGTTATGCATTAGTACATTACATTGTACTCATCAGTATGAACAACTTTTACTATGGAACCAACTCTGAAATCGGGAAGAAAAATTAGCAAATCCCTAATTTTTATTTATTTATGTGAACACAAATGTGGGGAACAAGTTTTTTTTTTCGCGATTGCAGTGTTGGTCCCGTAGTAAAAGTTGTTCATACTAATGAGTACAATGATCCCTTAAGAGGTTTTCAGTTATTTCAATAACACGTTGTACACCTCTGCCTTTTCCTTCGGGAACATACAGGCGTGATGTTATGTTTTGTTGATATGTTTATTATTTATTTGGATAACTGTTAAAAGTAAAACTAAACATTTTAACAAACATTTTGATAAAACGAGAGAAGTTAAATTCTACTATAATTTTGGAATGTCATGTTAGAAAAGGGAATATGTAAGTTAAGTGGCCAGAACACGCCTTAATCACCGCCTTTAATTATCAACCTATTAGATACTATTCATGCCGCTGAAGCTTATTTTAGGTGTTATTTGATCAAAAATTTAAAATCTAACAATTAGTTTCCACCGTCCCAAGTGGAGGAATAATTTAGCCGATCACGTATTCAGTACAGACGTTGGATTTCAAAGACATCGTGGCCTATAATTATGTATAATAATTCCAGCCGAACAAATGGGGCAAAGGACATAATTACACCCATAGATTTAATTAAAGCTGGTTATGTGAAAGGTGTCCACTTTCACGCGCACGACGCGAGGACCCGAGTCTTAGAAATTCAATTGCGATTCTACGCTTTGTAATTAATAGTTTTAATGACAGATACTTAATAGCTCTACAAATATCGTTTGTCTACGAAAACGTTATCACTGGTGGGATATTCTTTGTGAGTTTTTTCTTGAGATAGATTACATAAATCATCGGCACACGTGTGTCCACGATAAATCATTGCATGTAGGTTGTAATTAAAAGCACGATTTCAGGTAAGATTTGAGAACAGAGTATATAATTAATTTTTGTATTTCGTTAGATGAATCACCGTTGATTAGATGCGTGGAGCGCTCCGCCGGTTTCCGTGACCACTTGTGGATGCAGATGTTTACGTTATAATTACTAGCCCGCTTAATGACCTTTTCACTACAACCGTCGACTAAGTGCAAGGCATTAATACTTAAAATAGTTGATTTACAGATTGTTTGATAAATTAATGAATCTTCTGTAGAGACCATAAATCAGTGTGAATTACCTTTTAAAATCGTTTTTTCGCACGTCCTCACTGGTGCGATTATAGGAAAATTATAATAATTGTGCGCGCCATAATTACGTGATGTAATGTAAAGGCAAGCGATATATTGCCGCCAATTTGAGTTCATGTAAAATATCGTGCAATAAATTTACATTTTATAAGTTTGCCCTCGCCGCGGACGTGGAAACGATATCTCTGCTTAGGATCACAAACTCGTATCTGAAAATTGCACATATCAATCACGTGGTGACCAGTGGGGCAATTGTGTAATGCATCCACATTGACATTAGCTTTCATTTTTAAATTAAAGCAATATTCATTGCGTGGTATGCAGTTGCCAATATCACGGATTGTCAAAACACACGGAGGAACGAACATTGAAATCCAGATGATTGCGATCGCGAGTGAGTTACGCAATTCGGCAGCTGGTCATACTGTAACGCATAAAAACATGAAATATTGTGCGTGGGCGAAATAATTGTTGACTTATTGGTAATCTATAATATTAAAATATGCGTGTAGGATTAATATGTAGGAAGACATTAGCCAAAAACGGTAAGAAATATAATTTTCACGAAGCATTTTTTTTTTTTTTTAATAATGTAATGTAAAGAAACTAGCTGACGCCCGAGGCTTCGCTCCCGTGGTAAAAAGCCCTATGTCTTAATCCGGGACAAAGTCTTATGACAAAGTCTTATGACAAAGTCTTATGACAAAGTCTTATGACAAAGTCTTATGACAAAGACTTATGACAAAGTCTTATGACAAAGTCTTATGACAAAGTCTTATGACAAAGTCTTATGACAAAGTCTTATGACAAGTCTTATGACAAATACTTATGACAAAGTCTTATGACAAAGTCTTATGACAAAGTCTTATGACAAAGTCTTATGACAAAGTCTTATGACAAAGTCTTGTGTACAAAATTTCATCGAAATCCGTTCAGCCGTTTCAGCGTGATTGAAGGACAAACAAGTAAACATACATACTTTCACATTCATATTATTAGTGGGCAAGTACCCTTGTACTTACCTATTATTTTAGTAACTCCAAGTGCCTATAGTTTATTGACCAAATCAAATTTAAATAAAAAAACATAATATAACCACAGCCTTTTTCAGATTCACAGTTATCCTAAAAGGATTATCTCGAACACATCACAATATCTGTGAGTTACATCGCGATTGAGGCAGATTAAGTACATTATTTTTATCCGCGTAAAAATATTCTCAGTATGATAATGCTTAATTCTTGACATATTTTATATAATGCGAGCCTGAGGCAAGTGAGCCGACACTATGTCTAATAAATTTATGGACCTTCATTTTCATATTGATCGGCGCTCGAAATTATAATCGTCGTGCTTGGGGCGCGGCGCGTGAGTCGCGTGACGGACAGTGTGGTGCAGGCGACGACGGACGGACGAAAAACGCTCTCGTTCCATTCAGAAAAGTTCAACTACTCCAGTGTCTTACTTACCTACTGTCTTTTAATAAAAGGTTTTATCTCGTCATGTGAGTGACCTTTGTATTTTCTTCGATTTCGCAGGCATCCATGACGGAGTGAAGAGTGAAGGAAGGGTTACTTAATCGTGACCTAAGGCGCTGTACTGGCAACCTGTTACGAATGTTCGACCTAGGTACTGTTGTAATCTTTAAACGTAGTTGAAATGTGAGTAGGTATTGTATTGCAAAAACGATGCTTGTTAAATTTACAATTACTTAATCGAGCCTGAAAATAAACGTTGTAATTTTTATGTTATTTGACAGGGCCTCAGCGTGGTTGTTATAACGCTTCGCCTCTTAGTCTTAGTTATGTACATAAGTAGATTATACATATTTAAATGGGTGGATATCATAGATTCATGGTGAAAATATTTTAGTCAAATATACTGCATATTTATTTTATCTTATAACTCGAGGCGTCATCGCTTTGCATTTGAGAAGTAAAGACTTAACCCTATTTTTTGTGTTTTTGATTGCATGTTCCTTTGACATGAATTGTAGTATTATATTTTGGAAATAAATTAAATGAATATTAGTACCTATGTAACATTCCATTTCTGTATTGTTTTGTTTTTGCAATATGCGCACGAAATTGTAGCAGCAGAATAGAACTCTGTTTTTCTTTGCCCTGAGATCGGTATTTAAAATATAATATATCACTCATTACTACTCAGACTTTATTACCTACATACAGTATATCAACTCAGCCTATCGCAGTCCACTGCTGGACATAGGCCTCTCCCAAATTGCGCCACAACGCTCGGTCCTCTGCCTTCCGCATCCAGTCCCCCCCAGCCACGTTCTTTAGGTCGTCGGTCCACCTGGCAGGGGGGCGCCCTACGCTGCGTTTGCCGATACGCGGTCTCCACTCAAGGACTCGTCTGCTCCAACGGCCATCGGTCCTTCGACAGACATCGCCAGCCCACTGCCACTTCAGCTTACTGATCCTACAAGCTATGTCGGTCACTCCGGTTCTTCTCCGGATAAGATACAGTATATATTTCACATCAAATATCTCGACAATTTTATGGTTGATTAACTAAGATAAAATAGGAACAATTTAGTTAGTTTGCGTATACGCAAACGCGTACGCGTTTAGGTATACCTAATGTACTATAGCAGTTATAGCAATAAAATAACTCGCTCTACGTTACGTGGTTCTCACGATCACGGTACGAATTTATAAAAAACACAACAGCAGCTTGTAGTCACAAGAATAAAGAAAAAGTGCGAATATAAATGTCATAGCAAAGTGCGTAGGAAACGTTCGCAGGGTTAAATGACGTGGAAACTGAGCATGGGGTCAGACGAGTACCTACTGCGTTCATGGTGGATAGGGTAGCAGCTAATTTATCCTTCAGTGTAGGAATCAAATGCACCTAGTTTTTTTTTGAAGGGCTTTTTAAAAGCATACCAGGCATTAACGCTTTCATCTTTACTGCTAGCATATACACGGTGAATTTTCGTTGATTTTGGTAACAAAAAGGGGTAGTTGTACTTATCATTATGAACAACTTATACTATGGGATTAACCCTGAAATCAAACAATCAACAACGCACTTGTATACGACTTTGAATTAACAGCAAAGTAAATCGGGTCGGTTTAGGAACACGGTATGTTTCTCAATGGAATGCTGCTGACGTCACCGAAAGACGTAAGTAGAAGTTAAATTCGACACCACGAGCAGTGTTCACGGTAGCTTAGTCTAAAACACTGACGTAGTGAGTCGCAGGTTCGAACCCTGCTCGTGAGCGATTTTTCTTTCCGCAAATTTATATTTTTACAAAAAACAGTGCCTAATGTGTCTGTTTAGAATATATAAACTCACATATTTATTTCATACCAAATAGGTAAGAAAACAAACATTAATTCACCATACAAAACACACTAACTTAGCCATAAAACCACCACATTGGCATAATCGTTTCAAAACGTACAAAATCATCTCCGATCTCTATCAAAGCATGAGGTCGTAAATTAAAATGATTCAGATTTATGACGCTCTAAACGTTACTGTCGTATTATTCAACAGTTCAATATAATCATCAAGTTGAACGACTTATTATTAGGGAAGGAACATGAAAACAGCCTGCTTATTGTAGGTACGATTGTACGCTAGCGGTGGGAATTGAATCAACGAACGGTTTTTAAAACAGCATTTTCAAGAAACGAATTAACTGTTTTCCATTGCTCAAAAAACAGGTTAAAAAAAAGAAACATTCCAGGAACAGCAACTGCTTGAATAGCATCTGAGGGAATCGCAACTGACGTATTCCACGAACAGCTACTTTCAATATTTTTGACGATTGCTCTTCATGGAACAATCAATTTATAATTTTATTTTATTTTTTCGAATTGACTCTCGCAGAATTGGTACCCAATATAGACCCTAACTGCTTAACCGGGCGGGTGAATAATTTTTTTGTATTTTTTTTTGTATTTGACAAACGAACAGTTTACAAAAAACTTATGCATCGACAAACAAATTCTTTTCGAATTCAAAAAACCAACTCATTTTTATTTCAATATGAATAACGTTCATTAATAATTTTTTTTTAATGAAACTGTTTTAAACGGAATAACGTTAATATTGAAAAAATTAATTAACAGCTTTTTCAACCTGTTATTTATTGGAAACAAATGGTTACATTACATTGACACGAAAACCGTCAATGACCCATCACTAATGTACGCACGGTTACACATCAAGCTACACATATTTCCACTATAAGCTGACCTCTCGTTGAACGGAAAGCCTATACAATACGAAGTCAGCTTATACTGGAAATATATAGCTTGATATGTAGCAGTATGTACGTATTAAGTGTATCATCATTTCAGCCGAAAGACGACTACTGGACATAGGCCTCCCCCAATTAAGGGGGGGATATGCCATAATCGCCACGCTTGGCAGGCGGGTTGGCGATCGCAGTTGTTTGGTTAAATACTCAGAGAACGCTGCTGCCCATCCTCTGGTGAATCCCTTAGTCGCCTTTTACGACACCCATGAGAAGAGATAAGGGTGGTGCAATTCTTTAAGTCCGGCACTACACGGACTTATTAAGTGTATACTCCATATAAATTTTAATCGCTTACTCAGAAATCATTATAATAATTACGTATAATGCGAGCAACATTGTGGGCTTTGGAACAAAGAGAGCGACACCTCGCCGCAGTCGTTGGCGCGGGCGCATCCACTGACATACACACGAGATCATGATAGATAGCACTGAATGTCGTTCATAAGATCCTATCTGGCTTTATTACAAACACTGGAAATACTTTTACAATAGTCATGGGTGGCAGAAATAAACGTATCAACTTGATTCTTATTCCTTATCTTAGCAACGGAAAATTGGACGGAACGTCTCAATTTTAAATAAGATTTTTAATTATTTGTCATTGTTTTTCTAATACTAACTGGCGAAATGTGGGTGTAGTATGACACCTCTGCCTAAGTGCCTACCCCTTCGGGGAAATACAAGCGTGATGTTATGTTATGATTTTATGTTTTTCTAATATTATTACTAGTTTCTAAATAAACACTTCTATAGCATGTATATGCTGAAAATTTTGTCGTTTTGGAAACGATAAACATAAACTCTTGATTACAAAATTGATTGGTCTTTTCAATTGAAAAAAAATAACTATGTTTTTTACCCGAAAATCAGGATAAGCTACTACCATTTAACTCGGGTAAATCTTCACAATATTCTTTTTATTTTTTTGAGTAGACTTGGTTTTGATTGTTTTATATTAAGATAAAATTGTATTACTAAAACTAGACTTTGCCCGCGACTTCACCCGCGTAGAATTTGGCTTATCACAGAATGTGGGCCAATGGGAAGTTGCTCCGCGTGTCCCTCTGAGAAAGCAGAGGGCACTGTGGAGGAGCAGGGGCGGGCCCGGTGTGCACTCACCCTGCCACTGGGCAGGCAGCGGGGGGACTGTCCTTCCCAACTGTCCGTCCTGACTGTCCTTTGCAACTTCATGTTTTACTTATATCTATTTTAGTATTACTTTATTTAATGTTATTTGTTGTGCTGTCACTGTCCTGTGCTAAATAAAATCTTTCTTTCTTTCTTTTCTTTCTTTTTCCCTGCCCCCGTGGGTCTCGTAATCCCAGAAGTGCCTGCTGAGTAGTGTTCTCGCGCCTCTTGGGACCGAGGGTCTTGGCTTCACCGCCCGGACCGCGAGGAAGAAAACCTCTATAAAAATTACAGGAGGATGGGCCTGCGAGCAGCAAACTCGGGGTAGTCTGCTGCCCGACCAGCAGCTAGCGTAGTTGGCGCAGCTAGTAAAGGCCCGTGAGGTGAGGTGGCGTGCAGTGTTCCGTGTGCGCCACAGAGGAGGGTGCAGCCGTCGTTATGCCGCATGGGGAGAAGGGGCTCGCCTGCTTGTGGCGGGCCGGGACCTGTCGGGGGTGGTTGTGTGAATACTCACGGGTTCCCACGCCCCCGGCTAAGGTAGTTGAAGGAACACCGTGGTGGTTTTAGTCGGTAAGAGTCCGACACTTGCTCCGCCTACCCCGGGCGGAGTGTGTCCAAGAGGATTTCCCCACGAGGAAAAAAAAAAAACCACGCATCCCTCAGGAAATGTTTGTTTTCCCGAGATAAAAAGTAGCCTATTTGTAATCCGGGTTATGGTTTGTCTTTGTGCCAAATTCATTCAATAGTTAACGCGTGATTGAGTAAAAAACATCCAAACATCTTCGCAAACATTTACATTAATAAATAGGACATATATATATATTATTATTATTATAGTAGGAGTATTACCATAATTGCGGGATACCAGACACAATTAAAAATCCATTATGTCTCGCCACATTGGTATGAGCGGGGTTGAATGGTCTGGCTTCGAGAGAAATAATACTGATTTTCGGAAAAAAAGGTGTTATTTTTTTTAATAGACATTAACCAATTGTTTCTATAATCGATATAGAATCTGTTTTTCGTTTCCAAAAAGGCTAAAATTTCAGCGTGTACCTATATTATGGGACATTAAACAATACATTGTTACACTATTAATTAACTGAATACATGTACATGAAATATGTGTTGACCGCGGGAGCAGACGAGTCCTTGAGTGGAGACCGCGAATCGGCGGACCGACGACCTGAAGAACGTGGCTGGGGTGGACTGGATGCGGAAGGCAGAGGACCGAGTGTTGTAGTGTAACTTGGGAGAGGCCTATGTCCAGCAGTGGACTGCGATATGCTGAGTTGATGATGAGCATGAAGAATAACTGATATAAAAGAAAGGTTACCATAATTACCAAAGAAACTAGTTCCAAAAATATTAAACATAAAAAATGAGACCTTACAAGAAACGGAGTAATTTTATATGAACAATAAAACATTTTGTGAAACAATAAATGAGTTGATGATAGAAACTATAAAAAAACATTACAATTACAAGTACGCGTTATATTATTGAATCATTGTTGGCGTTTCGATTAATAGTATCATGTTTTGTGAACGATATCTTAAGTTGTAATCGATTCTGTTTACGGAAACATGTTGCATCTGGCCACGTGCTGGTTTCCAATGGAGTTGCTCCGGAGAAAACAAACTGCTGTTTTATGATAATCAAGTCATTCGTCTCGGGAATATGCTCAGCGACAAAACGACTTGTTCAGGAAACGATGCACTCAAGGGTTTGAAGATTTATCTTTTTGGTGACGTTAAAAATAGTGAGGGGTAAAAAAACCATCCAAAATCAGAGTTCAGGATTTTTGGTATTGCGTATTTTGTAAGTTTGATAACAGAATACGCTACGCATTGCGTCAGCTACATCGAAGCTAAAGCAGTTATTGGATTATTGCACTCTCGTTGCATTTGTCTGTTTCTTTGTGACCTCCTATAGCCTTAAGGTCACAGCTCATTAGAGCCACCCGGCACCCAACCCGCACCATCTCGCCTCGTGCAGATAGTATTCTTTATATGAACTTCTATGGATATGCGCTCACTACATCAACTCTGTATCACCACAGGATTGCCTCGGTGGTCGTAAGTTGTCCATGTACGGATGGCGAGAGGACCTCTCGGTGACAACTCGTATGCTTGTCTTGCGTTGCTGCGCATTACCAGCGCACGAATCCCGAGTGGACCGCGCGCTGCTCGCGAGTGGTTCACGTGAGGACAATGCGACAAAAAGTTGTGTTGTAATTGTATTGTATTGTAAAATTTGACATAATGAAACATACGTGTAGACCTGGTGTCAATCGCTGACAGACTACTCGGAAATTCATGGACCATGCGAGTTACGTTCACTCGTTGACAACGAAAGGTTCACTGGTTGACCACGCGATGTTCTCTGGTGACAACGCGGCGTCCACCTGTAGACCACCTGTCGACAACGAGTAGACGCCGAACGACGAGGCGGTGCTGGTCGGGTACCGGGTGGCTCTAATGAGCTGTGACCTTTAAACGGCTTGACGGATTTCGAAGTGTGCATTCGTTTCCAAAGAACATTTTTTTTTATCTCTCCCAAATATGAAAAATACGCCGTAACCACTAATCAAACTTACGACATCTTCAAATCTGTGTTTTTATTTAATCATAAACATTTGCTTAAACAAAGCACTTTTCAATTAATATTGCTTTTAAAATTAATCTGCGTATAATTTTATCATAAATTAAATTAACTTATTTTATGCTAATCGGTTCGTGACCAGTCGATGGTATGTCAGCGTATCAAAATATCTGCGAACGGCACAAATGTCAGTTTCACACTTGTCGATGATCTCACGGGGAGGAAAAGCTCTTGGCCTATGAGTGCTGCTCCTCGACGCGATGCGATTATGTTACAAAGTACGGTCGATCGCACGTCAGTGTTAATAGTTTGACATTGACAGCGTCTTTATTTCGTAAGCAGTAAGGGCGGTTTTTTAATTCAAGTGCTGACATGCAATCGACTATATAGACACCTAGTTGGATTGCGTGGATGCGTTTGCGTTCCAACGAGTTTTATACATTGAGGTAATATGTACTACGTACTGGAGCAGACATCAGAAACAAAAAATTTAGCACAACTTGCTGGCCACGTGGCCACGGAGCACGCGCGGCGCGAGCGTGGCTAAGCGAGTGAGAGTGCAGGAGCTCTAAAACGTGCTACAAAAATTTTGTTCGAGGGGTCTTCTCTAGTACGTAGTACATATGTACTAGGTAATATTACCTCAGTGGTTTTATAGAAATATTTTTTTCTGTTATAGGCTGTAGCATTGTTTTAAAATACTTACGTGAACGTCTTTATAACAAACTAGCTACCCGCCCCGGCTTCGCACGGGTGCAATGCTGATACTAAATATACTACAGTATGTACATGTAAACCTTCCTCTTGAATCACTCTACCTATTAAAAAAACCGTATAAAAATTATCCGTTGCGTAGTTTTAAAGATCTAAGCATTATAGGGACAGACAGCGGGAAGCGACTTTGTTTTATGCTATGTTGTGATGTATTTTATCAATATATCTCCGACCATTTGTTTTAAACGATATACAGTTTTTTTACATTGTTTTTTTTTATTTGCAGCACGCATTCTGTCAATGTTATGTCAAACGCCATACGGTTACATTAGAAAATCATTAGAAAATTTTATATGGTGGTTAGGTATTCTTAAATTTTCTAATTTTCCGCGAAATTTATTCTTATTTTTTTCTTTCATAAGAACCTTCTCCTGACAATAACAAACACAACAAAAAAAGAATTAGCGAAATCGGTCCAGCCGTTCATGCGTGATGCCGTGACCAAGAAAAATAGGGATTCATTTTTACCCGACTGCGCCAGAAGGAGGGTTATGTTTTTCGAGTGTATGTATGTATGTATGTATGTATTTATGTATGTATATTTCTTTGGCACGCTCTGTAGCCTAAAAGGCTTGATGGATCTTAGCTTGAGAGTTGTCGTTGGATTCGTCTTAATTGTGAGAGTGACACTGGGTATATCAAAATTATAAAAATCAAAATGGCCGCTTTTTGGAGCCATTTTATGTGACTTCAAAAATTTTTTTTTGCTCAAAACCTATCGAGTGGGGTATCAAAATAAAGGGTTTTATAAATGGTTTACGAAAATATATACAACTTATATGTTTAAATGTAATTAGGAATGAGAAATGCTAAAAAACAACAAAATATTCAATGTTAAAAATAAATTTGACTTTTCAAAAAAAAAAAAAAACATTACCAAACTAAAAAAATTCAAATAAAAAAATTAATTAACAAAAACAAAAAACCCGACTGCGTCTAAAAATAACAGAAAAGATATAAACAAGACTTATCAACACGCAGGCGGAGGCTACCTATGAACTATTATATAATTCATGACCAAAAACATACGTAGCCTCCGACTGCGTGTTGATAAGTCTTGTTTATATCTTTTCTGTTATTTTTAGACGCAGTCGGGTTTTTTGTTTTTGTTAATTAATTTTTTATATATATAGATAAACTTTATATACGTGGGACACTCAGAAAGTTTTGCGAAACTAAAAAAAATTGTTCTATACGTACATATATTTTTATCAAATCTTTTCAAAGTACTTTCCACCAGCCTCTATACAAAGATTCATGCGCCTAAACCAGTTTTCAAAACACTTTTTCCAGTCCGCCGCAGACACCTCGTTTACAGCCTGCTCAAACGCAGCCAGCGCATCTTTCGGCGACGAAAATTGTATCCCTTTGAGCTGATTTTTTATTTTTGGGAATAAAAAGAAGTCACACGGTGCTAGATCAGGGCTGTAAGGAGGGTGACCCAGGAGTTTGACTGGCGTGCTGTCCAGGAAGTCCCTCGTTTTGAGTGCGGTGTGCGCAGGTGCATTGTCGTGGTGGAGCAGTAGCCTGCGGAGCCCTGTGTTTGGTCGCTTGTTGCTTATAACAGAGAAAACTTCTGGCAAACATTTGGTAGTATACCATTCGGCATTAATGCTTCTTTGATCCCGTAAGGGAATTGATACCAAGTGGCCAGTCAAATTAAAAAAGCTAGCGATCAAAATCTTACCCCCGCTTCTAGATCGCTTCACTTTGGTAGGCGTTGGCTCATTTTGAAACACCCAAACAGTCGACTGGCGCTTGGTTTCTGGGTCGTATTGATAAATCCAGGACTCATCACCTGTAACGATGTCGTAAACACGCCGAGACGAGCCTGCTTCAAATTTGTTAAGCATATCACGGCACCATTCCACCCGGGCCTGCTTCTGAGCATCGGTGAGGTTGTGCGGCACCCAGCGTGATACTATCCTCCTCACGCGAAGATGGCTGTGTAGAATCTCGTGAACGCTTCCCGATCCAATCTTCAATATGTGTTGAATCTCCTGATATGTAATTCGCCTATTGTCTTGGATTAAATTTTTCACTGCTAGCACGTTTTCTTCGGTAACAGCCGTCAAAGGGCGACCGCTTCTTTCGTCATCCCCCAAAGATGGTCGACCGCGCTTGAATTCGTTATACCAACGATACACGGTTGCCTTGGAAGGGCCTTCATCCATGAATGCCATTTGAAGTCTATCGTACGATTCATCCGGTTTCAGGCGACACTTGAAATCGTATAAAATCATAGCTCTAAAATGTTCCCGGCGCAGATCCATATTTCAGTGAGACACAATACTTTGAATTAACTCGCAAAAAATGTGGAGGGAAATTTTGAAATTGGAACTTACTTATTTTTACTTATAAATAATCATATTTTCAAAAAACATTATAACTGGCCAGTCTCCCATATATAAAAACTTTTTTTCGCAATACTTTCTGAGGGGCCTGGTATATATAGATATATATATATAGATATCGTCTTTCAGTATAAACCGAACGACACTCTTGCAAAGCACCGGCAGGAGCTCTACTTTATCTACATTTGATCTACATCTAATAGATAAAGTCAAATGATTAGAGCACTATACACATGTAACCTACTGAAATTTTAATACATTCGTAGATTTGATTTCAGACCATGTTTTTTGAATCGTTATATTCAAACATTTGTGAAACACAATCAAAAATCAAACAGTTTCCGTGCGTGTTCTCAGTTTCAACAAACTCAAAACTTATAACGATATCTCTCGAAAGCGAAACCTAAAAACTCATCCGAACGACCGAATTCCCCCGTAATTACACACGTACGTTTTTATACAGTGTGTGACGTCACAGGACCTGTTCCTATTGACATCGACTTCGCCAATGGAGGGCCGACGCGCCGCCATTGGTGAGATGTCTCACAACATATTTTTACGATTTGAAATCTCTTTTTGTCTGCTAGGTCAAGAGCTTAATACAGAGAGCAGCAGGTACTCAATACCTACTCCTGACTTAACACAGCGAATTAAGTATATAATGTATATTATCTATGCAGCGAATATTGTGAGGCATTCACTCTCTAGACCCCTGTTCAGCAACTGCAGAACCCGGTATGAAAAATTTCGTTTCGGTGTTTTTTTAATTTTCATAAAAAACTAGCTGTTGTATGCGTTGCAATGCTTTTTTATAACAATGTTTTGGGCCAGGAACCTCAGCAGGCGTATGCAGAAAAACTCACCAAAGTTGCATCACAATCGGATGAATGGTTTGGGAACGCATAGAAGATAAACATACAAAGAAACATGAATTTTATACATTAACAGGGTGGAAAAACGAACGGGACATGGAGGACATGTGTATTTTTTTAAACAAAAGAATGTTTCCTTTGGGTATAACTTGCCATCTTCAATATTGAATATATAATATATAGTTTTCCTCCAGGTCCCGTTCGTTTTTTCCATCCTGTATATAGATGAAATAGCTATAAAACTAAATGCACAAACGAACAATCAAAAAACCAACTTAAATAATTTCTCTCGAAGCCCAAAAACTCGTCCAGTACGACCGAATACTCCCATAATTACCCCGTGTGACGTCACAGGACCTGTTCTCGTTGACATCGACCTCGCCAATGGAGGACCGACGCGCCGCCATTGGTGAGATGTCTCACATTTAACCATCCTTTGATTTGATATCAGTTTTTGTTACTTTTGTTAGCGAGAGGTTTCTTATTGTTAGTGTGATTTTAATCTATCACTGAGGGGATATGGAATGGAAAAAAAAATAAGGTTGTGATACGATATTGTAAACAAAGATGTAAATTAGATAAAGTTATAGTATTGCCAAAGCCAAGGGAATAAAAGTTTGTTTTAATATTCGTAGCAAAGTTGTGAGTGTGCGTGTAAATTTTTAGTAATTTTACACATTGGCGTCTTTAAGTAATTAAATTGAGATTTCAAATAAGAACGGAACTTTAATAAGGTACCTATAGATTGCTATAGTATTATATTATCTGTGCTATAGATACTACTTTGAAAAGGCAATTTTATAAAATAAACATGAGCTGTGGGCCCGTATAGCACAGGACTGGAGCCCTGAGACAGCGAAGCGGGGTCGCGGCAGACCACGCAGGAGATGAAGAGACGAGCTCGATGTCTTTCTTGATGACAGCTGGCAGGAGGCGGCACAGAACCGCGATAGATGGAAGGAATTGAGGGAGGCCTTTGCCCAGCAGTGGGACAGCACAGGCTAACAAAAAAAAAAAAAAAAAAAAAAAAACACGGAGAAAGCTAGTCTAATAAACTTCATACATCAATATATCGATATGTTATTTTATCTGCAAAAAAGTATCTATCATGAGATTTATATTTATTTCCGCCCATAGATTAAATAAGTTGCGAAGATGCGTTCTTAAAAATATAACTTGTTTTTTTATATTGTACCTATCTGGTATTAAGATCAGGGCTTTAATGAGTATATTAATTGGATTGAAAATGGCGGCCATCGCTATGATCATTCGGCCGGTTTTAAACCAAAGCTTACTGCTTTTACCCTTAAAAAGTTACCTGCAATCTGTAAAACAATCAGTAGATATAATGACATAGCAGTATTAAAAACTAGATCCAATGGTTTAGGTGCAGAACCTGATAAGTTATAGGATAGATAATGACTTAGAACTAAGTAAAAACACTATAGAACTTATGATGGCGTTTAGTTCATGAGACAATAAAGTAATACAATATACATCGATATACAACGTTAAACCAAATTAGTTCGCGAAACTCCACAGGCGTAATGGGTATCGAAATCTAATAATAATAAAACTAAAAAATATATGATTGTCTTAACTCATACTTTCAACTACAGCCAGCTGATCACGGGGCAATGGGAGTTAAGTACTTACCTTTATCTTAATTTCAAGTTAGCTCAGCAGTTATTTTGTGCATGCATGCTATCGCTTCCTGTAATGCATGGAGTTGTGCATAATTATAATAGGTATCTTATATAATAATAATAATATATATTAATTGTGTTTTGTGTACAATACAATATTTTTTTTATGGAAAACCTCCTTACAAATACTCTTGTATTTGTATTGTATTGTAAGGTGGAGTATTGAACACCCTATAGATACTTAACAAGGAAATGCCTCTGTTTTACAGGCTTTTATTTAACTTGCAATGTTTGTTAGTTAGTTTCTAGGTCAAATCAGTTTCCGTTATTAGAATTGGCTGAAATTTGTTACACATATGTAAACCCGATGAAAATGCAATATTATGGTGTTTAGAAGCTGATCTAATGATGGAGCAGGAAGGTGGTCACAGGATCTCTGCTGTAGTTACCGTTGACACACCGAGTTTGGGTTACAGTACCAAATCCGTGTCTTATGAAAGCTTGTCTTGAAAAAATAGGCTCGCCCCCTATTACATGGGACTATAACATAACTGGCGAAATGTGGGTGTACTATTACACCTCTGCCTACCCCTTCGGGGAAATACAGGCGTGATGTTATGTCTTGAAAAAGTGATTTTTCAACAAAAATCTTATTAATGTAAAACATGGAAAACCACAGTTATTATGTAAAACTTAGAATATTTCAGTCTTCTAATAAATATGAAAATATTTCTCATCAGTATGTTAGGCACATACTTTACAAAATGGACATCCATCCTGGCATACACACAACTTAAACGTAATCAATTATCGCTACTTTTTTTCATTATTAATTTAATATCTTAACTAGGTAGCCCCAAGACATTGTAGAATTATTGTAAGAACTTTTTATCAAGTGACTATTAATAACTTCTATAGGGAATACTTTAATTACTCATTAACTGAAAATAATAGTGTTACAGCACCTGTCTTAATAGCAATGAGGTATCATTATCATACTAAGACTCCATTTTTTTTTATTATATATATAGCTGCTCTTGACCGCAATCTAGACAGCTTTTTCAAGATGTGGTCAACGATGGAGCAATTCGCTCCAGCTTTAAAAGCGTTAGGGTTTTATTATAAGTAATTTTCGCAATAAATTATTTTCCCGGTAAAATTACTAATTTCTGTGTTGTTGCCAAATCAAACTTAATTTTTGAGATGTACAAAAAGGTATACGTATTTTTTTTTTTATTCTAATACTAAAAGAAAATTAAAACACGTATTTTATTATTTTCAGCAAAGATCATATTATCAAACTTTGGATGGTGATAAAAAAATCACGCTGTATATTGTAAAGTCCACCCGCTCAAATAGTAGCGCCCTATGATTCTGAGGATACTTCTGGTGATGAAGAATAACGTTTAATTTTATGTGGTTTAACCATATTCATTTTATTCTTATTAATAATAAAAAACTGCCATAATTATTTTTCTGCCACCTTTATATATTACATTAAATTCCTGCATGCCGTTTGAACCTTTTAGAACCAGGTGGA
Organism: Asteroscopus sphinx; assembly: GCA_949699075.1. Taxonomy (NCBI): domain Eukaryota; kingdom Metazoa; phylum Arthropoda; class Insecta; order Lepidoptera; family Noctuidae; genus Asteroscopus; species Asteroscopus sphinx. The sequence continues at coordinate 12,499,506 of OX453005.1, forward strand.
CCGACGACCTGACGAAGTTAGCTGGGAGGAACTAGATGCGGAAGGTAGAGGACCTAGTGTTGTGGTGCAACTTGGGAGAGGCCGATGTCCAGCAGTGGACTGCGATAAGCTGAGTTGATGATGCCGTTTGGGCGTACCACCACTATTTGAGTGGATGGACTATATATCCTACGTCGTCGAACGGATATTTTTTACATTATAGAGTAAATAATTAAATTACCAAATAACCTCCTTTATTCATTATAAACATACATATTTGTAGCTACGGTCCTTCATGCCACGCCACGTAATATCCATATCCAGATTCATACTGAATAAATTGAGCCCACCGCATATTGAACCAACCACAGCACATGGCAATGATTGTTTTCGTAATAAAAAATGCACAAAATATGTACAGAGGCGGGCTTAATGCCTCAGCCATTAATTCAGGCAATGCATTCTACTAGTCTACATTACTTAGTGTAACTGCGAGCATTATCCTACTTTATGTAATTTTTTTATAGTACAGATGGCAAAACGAGGTAATAAAGGCCCACCTGGTGTTAAGCGGTTACCTTTGCCCATTGCATAACAACTGCAATTATTTCCTACTAATATTATAAATGCGAATGTATCGATGTTTGTTTGCTTCTCCTTCAATCACGCTTAAACGGCTGAACAGATTTGGATGAAATTTGGCACACAGATAAACCATAACCCGGCTACTTTTTATCCTGGAAAGATAAACATTTCCCTAGCCATGCGCGATAAAGTTTTTCTGTGATGAACCGAATTCTACGCAAGCGAAAGAATATTTAAAATTAATATTATTACTAAAAATTCACTTATACCAGGCCCCTCAGAAAGTATTGCGAAAAAAAGTTTTTATATATGGGAGACTGGCCAGTTATAATGTTTTTCGAAAATATGATTATTTATAAGTAAAAATAAGTAAGTTCCAATTTCAAAATTTCCCTCCACATTTTTTGCGAGTTAATTCAAAGTATTGTGTCTCACTGAAATATGGATCTGCGCCGGGAACATTTTAGAGCTATGATTTTATACGATTTCAAGTGTCGCCTGAAACCGGATGAATCGTACGATAGACTTCAAATGGCATTCATGGATGAAGGCCCTTCCAAGGCAACCGTGTATCGTTGGTATAACGAATTCAAGCGCGGTCGACCAACTTTGGGGGATGACGAAAGAAGCGGTCGCCCTTTGACGGCTGTTACCGAAGAAAACGTGCTAGCAGTGAAAAATTTAATCCAAGACAATAGGCGAATTACATATCAGGAGATTCAACACATATTGAAGATTGGATCGGGAAGCGTTCACGAGATTCTACACAGCCATCTTCGCGTGAGGAGGATAGTATCACGCTGGGTGCCGCACAACCTCACCGATGCTCAGAAGCAGGCCCGGGTGGAATGGTGCCGTGATATGCTTAACAAATTTGAAGCAGGCTCGTCTCGGCGTGTTTACGACATCGTTACAGGTGATGAGTCCTGGATTTATCAATACGACCCAGAAACCAAGCGCCAGTCGACTGTTTGGGTGTTTCAAAATGAGCCAACGCCTACCAAAGTGAAGCGATCTAGAAGCGGGGGTAAGATTTTGATCGCTAGCTTTTTTAATTTGACTGGCCACTTGGTATCAATTCCCTTACGGGATCAAAGAAGCATTAATGCCGAATGGTATACTACCAAATGTTTGCCAGAAGTTTTCTCTGTTATAAGCAACAAGCGACCAAACACAGGGCTCCGCGGGCTACTGCTCCACCACGACAATGCACCTGCGCACACCGCACTCAAAACGAGGGACTTCCTGGACAGCACGCCAGTCAAACTCCTGGGTCACCCTCCTTATAGCCCTGATCTAGCACCGTGTGACTTCTTTTTATTCCCAAAAATAAAAAATCAGCTCAAAGGGATACAATTTTCGTCGCCGGAAGATGCGCTGGCTGCGTTCGAGCAGGCTGTAAACGAGGTGTCTGCGGCGGACTGGAAAAAGTGTTTTGAAAACTGGTTTAGGCGCATGAATCTTTGTATAGAGGCTGGTGGAAAGTACTTTGAAAAGATTTGATAAAAATATATGTACGTATAGAACAATTTTTTTTAGTTTCGCAAAACTTTCTGAGTGTCCCACGTACACTGCACTGTGATCAGTGGGTAGTCCCTCCTTGACCTATTTGTTTAGTAATAATTTGTTTTGTTATTTGTGTCTTGTGATTGCTTTTGTGTGTTTTCTTTATTTTTTATTGTGTGTTGTATTGTACCTATGGACAAACGTCTGAAATAAATATTAAATTAAAAAATAATAATAATACATACCTATACATAAATAAGTAGATTTATGTAATTCCCCACTACATATGGTCAGACAGATGACACCCAGTGGGGTGCTGGCCAGAAATCCTCCACGTGTGTCTGACAACTGCTTGTCCTTCTGGACACGTCTAGAGGGAACGGCAGTTGTTGGGCCGGTGCACCCTGGGCAAGGGCAATAAGTCTCCTTTGGACCGAGGGACTTTATTGCCTGTGGCGAATATTCTGGCACGGGAGGGGCCCAATGTGGGCCAATGGGATGTTGCTCCAAGTGTCCCTCTGAGAAAGCAGAGGGCACTGTGGAGGAGCAGGGGTGGGCCCGGTGTGCACTCACCCTGCCGCTGGGCAGGCAGCGGGGGGACTGTCCTTCCTTGCCCCCGTCGGTCTCGTAATCCCAGGAGTGCCTGCTGAGTAGTGTTCTCGCGCCTCTTGGGACCGAGGGTCTTGGCTTCACCGCCCGGACCGCGAGGAAGAACACCTCTATAAAAAATTACAGGAGGTTGGGCCTGCGAGCAGCAGACTCGGGATAGTCTGCTGCCCGACCAGCAGCTTGCGTAGCTGGCGTAGTTGGCGTAGCTGGTAAAGACCCGTGAGGTGAGGTGGCGTGCAGTGTTCCGTGTGCGCCACAGAGGAGGGTGCGGCCGTCGTTAGGCCGCACGGGGAGAAGGGGCTCGCCTGCTTGTGGTGGGCCGGGACCTGTCTGGCGCGGGTTCCCCCGGCTAAGGTAGTTGAAGGAACACCGTGGTTGTTTTAGTCGGTAAGAGTCCGACACTGGCTCCGCCTACCCCGGGCGGAGTGCGTCCATGAGGATTTCCCCAAGGAAAAAAAAAAAAAAAATGACACCCAGTGCCAAAAGGGAAGCATTTGCGAACAAAAGACATAAACGCGCCATCTAGTTTCGAGCTGCGCTGAGTTCAATATGCGGTGGGCCTAACGATGCCAGTTTTAGCTGCAAAGTACTGTACTCAATTTAACTCGTAGGTACAAACTGAAGGCGTATCTACTTGAAGCTAACAAGACAAAGACGAATATAGTCATTAAGCTTAAAAAAACTTCATAAAATATTTAATACCTACACTGTTTTATTTATCGATTAACAAGCTTTTTCATTTGTATCTAAGGTCTAACATTAAATTATTAATGGCAAATGTTTAAAGTGGTGAATCTACTCATCATAACGAACAACATTTACTATGGGAGCAACCCAGATATAGCGAAAAAAAAAAACTGTTCAATACATTTTTTCAATTTGTGTGAACACATATCTAGGGCACAGCTGATTTTTTTTTTCGTGATTACATCGTTGCTCCCATAGTAAATGTTGTTCGTTATGATAACTAGATTCACCACTTTAAATATATACCATTAATATATATGTATGTATTTCTCAATAATTGGACTGAAGAAGCTACTGATAAGGAGGTTTGGAAGAATATGGGGGAGACCTTTGCCCAGCAGTGGGACAGTACAGGTTGACAAAAAAAAAAATATGTTTGATATAGGTACAGTCACGATCCTTCCCGGTGATACATTTTGTCGACAAAGTCCCTTGAACGAATCCTCCTGCAACATTACACGTAGGTACCTACGGCTGCCGTCGAACACTGAGCGCAAGCGATTTTAGCCTTAGTGGTGGTTCACCGGAAAGTTTGCAGATAGTACCTATTGTATAAGAACTACATTAAGTACATACTTTTTGTTAATACATCAGTGGATCGTGAAACAGCTCGTTAAGGTCCAGGGAGTTCATCTCGGTATGTTTCTGTGAATCAGGAAGTCCCTGCACGACATTCTTCACTTTTTCCGCTACCAACTGGATAACTTACAGTGACTCGAAAAGCATTGTAATTTTGTGATTTAGAAAAAATTCAAATCGATTCTCCTCGTGATTCTGAACACACTCGTTTCTCAAATATCGATAACAAAAATTAACGTTCAATATATTCATTAGGCTGTCAAAGACAATAACTTTATCGACTCCAAATGAATATTGAAGGCCCGAGGGATGTAATTGTAATTATTATTTTCTAGTCCCGTATCCGTCAAACAAATTGTTGGTGAACGAGTTGAATATGTTGGTTGCAAATGTCAATGGTGCCTGGAGCCGCATGCGCACGCACTAGTCGATGTGTACGCTATTAATGCGAAATAACTATAATTTAGGCGACGCCGGCGTTTGGCGTTTAACCGCCAGCCTCTGGAAAGGCGACGGAAGCCTGTCACAGGCGCAATTACAGTACCGAGAATCGGCATTAGTTCGTCGTGTTGAACTATTTATGTATGTAAAATAAGAGCAGCCTCTCGTACGGGGAAACGGCGATTGCACGCATCTCTCATTAAGCACTTTAGAGCAATTTGAGGAGTGGAGAAAAAGTCGGCTGAGACGCGGCACAACATCGCGTGGCCAATTAAAATGTTGCCGCACCAGTGCCGAGTGCCGACTCGCAGCCAACGGTACGTTCGCGCACAAAACGGCCAAATAATACAGTTGACTTGTTCTGAATTGCTCTTATCCTCCGCTATCTAAATAAAGTGAGTCGAGGAGACTTGAAGTAGCTGACGAGTAGCTGCGACGCGACTCACGGTGAGGCGTGTCGCGAGAACAGGTAATTGGCACCGAACTTGTTACCGCTTCTCCGTTTCAAGTTTCAACATCGATAATTATTGTTTAGTAATGGACTTTCCTTATATTGGGGAGGGGAATCTTGAAAAACAATTTGGTTTCAGATACTGATATTTCATCATCATCATCATTTCAGCCGAAAGACGTCCACTGCTGGACATAGGCCTCCCCCAAGCATCGCCACAACGACCGGTCCTGTGCCTTCCGCATCCAGCGGATTCCCGCGACCTTCACCAGGTCGTCGGTCCACCTTGTGGGGGGCCTACCCACGCTGCGCCTTCCGGTATATACTGATATTTAAAAGTATAGATATGTCATACCTACCCAAACAAAACCAACAAAAAAAATTTTCCGTACGCTGCGGCAGCATAATACGCATAAATTAGTTCAAAGTAAGTTGGTTACTTCTAGTTACTTTTGCGTCATAATTGAAACACTTTCTACACACACACGACGGCATTTTAGTTTTTTTTTTCGTCACCGGTAACGCTCGACGCCTTACTTAACGCGGATTAATAGAAAAAGTCCTAATTAGAACGTTTTCTAGTCTTCAGCCCCCCTAGCCAAGTTGACAATCTACACAATCGTCAATCGTCAACGCTAATAGAAAACGACCAAAATGTATGGGAATGACATATCTCAGCGAAAAAATCATTCGTTCAGAAATGTCATTCCCATACATTTTGATTGTTTTCTATTAGCGTTGACGATTGTAGATTGTGTAGATTGTCAACTTGGCTAGGGGGGCAGATTGCGAGCGCAAATAACATATCTGTACTTTTAAATATTGCTGTCAGATCCATTCTTTCAATCTGGTAGAAACAAACTACGTTGTTGCTAAAGCTCTATTTATTTCGTAATAGGGACTAAAGCTATCATAGCTAGAGTCTTACAACAGCACGCAACACTGTAAAAGATAATGATATTGTGATTTGTGAGTGATTACTGCGTGCATCGAAACGATTTTAATTAATAAAAATTGTACGGTAGATTAAAATATTTTTTTAGAAATATCTATTGTCATCTTACAGCCAAAATTAATATCCAATCTATCTACGATTTACCCTACTAGAGATAGAAATTTGAAATATTTTGTATGAAGCTTATGTCAAATTCCTATCCCTAGTAGGGCAAATCGTGGATAGATTGGATATTAATTTTGGCCGTTAGTCTACCCGACCACGAAACGCTGTAAAGCGATACGCGATATAATCCGGTTAAACTTTGTTTTATTATAATGTGTAGTGATCGCGAAAACGTAAGAAATTATTAGAGTCTTACTGTTATTATAAATGCGAGTCATCTAGGTAGCGGGTATACAAAACAAACAAAGCCGTGATCCACCTGAGTCGCGGCGCACCGTGACTGAGCTGCGCCCACGCCTGCGCTGTGCCGGTCCGACATGTTTTCAAACACTTTCAAATTATCTACACTAAGCATTGTAGTTCATAACTGTATGAAGTATTCTGTGAGGGTTATTTGAAATCGTTGAACAGGATTGTATCTCAATGGAGGATTCAAGAGGATATGCAGAGCTGTAGTATATCATGTGTCTGTCTTATAATTAATGTATATTTTGAAACTTATAAAGAAAGCTACATTTGCCTATAAATAGTTACACTATGTATATTGTATTATAGGGTAAGAGGTAATGTTGTTTTTTTAAGACTATGGTCAAGTCGATGAATGAAAAAGGTTAATTTTAATAAATTAATTAATATTTGGGACATTTTACACAGCACCATCTAGTCCCAAACTAAGCAGAGCTTGTACTAGACAATGGATATAATACTTAAATTTATTTTGTTTTAAATACTTACTAATACATAAGAAACACCCAGACCAACACAAACACTTATGTTCATCACATAAATATTGGTTTCCTGTTCGCTGTTGGCAATCGAACCCACAACCTCGTGATCAGCAGTCCGACACTCGAACCACTAGACCACATACGTCATCGAAAAATAATATTAACTAATTAACTAGATACCTATGTCATAGACTCGCTAACACTCACCAAAGAAGAACACAATCTTTGTGGCAACGAACTAATTGCAATTGTAGCGTGGACATCAATCACCCAGCCGACGTAAAAACGAAAACACTGTTAGTTTTGCCGCCGAATTATTAATTACATTCCCACAAAAAACTTACACACAACGCCGAAACGCATAAATTTCTTCCTTTTTCACCGCACAAAGGAGCCGGGCGGCCTACAATATAACGCTAAACAGATTAGCCGCGCCCGACACGGCCGTCGCGGCATAATTTTTGGCGCCAGTAGTCCTGCCTCTAGATTAAACTAATATGAAAAGGAAATTGAGTAGAAAATGGACGAAGCCTCTATGTGTCATTAAGAATTGGTTACGCCGCTCCAAAGTGCCGGCAAGACCTTTATTTTATTTGACTTCATTTAATTGAATTAACTTTACGTTTTTATGAACTGCTAGTGATGTTCGGAACGAAATGTAATGGCCTATTTTCAGTTAATAACAATGACGTTTATGTGACGGATATTGCTTTATAAATAATAAACAGGCCTACCGATTTAGGTGCCGCTTGGATAGAATATTGTTTCTTATAACAAGCAGGTAACTTTAGATAGCAGTGATTTGATACAGATGGTTAAAAAGATACAATATTTAATTCAGGAGCCATTAGAATTTCCTACTTGAACTATTTGAAACAAATTGAGTAGGATTTATTATTCAGGACGGACGACCGAGTAAACGGCGACTTGAATTATTATTCAAAGGCACGGCAATATGAAGAAAATTTACACATAATGTTTTCTCGTACGGTGGGGGATATTTGGTTGTGGCGGTCCACTCAAGCCGCGGGGGCGGCCATGAATAGTAATAGAGGTGAGGGCTCGAGGGAGGCCTGCACTCAATCGCGGATAATGTGCCGCTTATGGTGCGTGCTAAATCGACGATACCCGAGGGTGCCCTGCTGACTAACAAACCATTTCATGGACTCACCTATTTGGCTCGGTTTGTTCTTAAAATTAAAGTTCATGAACCGTGAAGATTTCTCCGACTACGCTTATAATAGGTTTATTTATTTTATAAATTTGAAATTAGTTTGCCACATTCAACATTCGTTATGTTTTTTGAAATTCTACTAACCTATTATAAACATAAAACAGCAGTTTCAGATCTAGCTTACAATATGAAATGGTAACTCATAAATAACTAAGAACAAGCTTCTGATAAAACCAGCACCGTGGTCATAGATAATATTTTCAGTATTTAATTTTAGAATTCACAACAGCTTGATGCCTCATAGAACCTAGTAAAAAGGGCGGAACCACTAAACTTTATCGTAGAAGCTACTGGTTTAAGTATTGAGTTGCTTATCAGAGATAAGAGTGTTAGTGAGGCTGCCTATACTATGTTAGGAGTTATGAGTGCGGTAAGAGGTCTGGTCGGGCCATGGACTCACATTCATGAGCAGGTCCGGTGAGGAGGAGGCCTTGCCGCTCATGGCGCCGGCTGCAGGCGCATGTCACTCACTCACTACACTCGCGAGGCGGCGCGGGCGGCGCGGGTGGCGACTCAGTGCGCCGGGCGCCGCGACTGACGCGCGAGGCCCCCACCGCACCACGAGCCCCCACCGCTACCGGCTGCCTCATTTCTCACTATAATTTGCGTGCTGCTCGTTTTTTACCATTATTACTCCCTCGTTTTGTTTTACGTATTATCGAGTGCATCCCGCTCGCACCGGCCGCCATGCGCGCCCGGTGCCGCCCAGATAATAGCCGCGTGCAATTACGTCGCAGCGCGGTGACGCCGAGCGTACACACCGGCACTACTAACGCCATCTTGTGACGGGTGGACGAAGTGTGTACACCAACAAATTAAATCTAGTTAAGTTTAAGGTTAAGTTAAAAGGTTCACATCCACTTTTAGTCATAATATTCGAGTATTTCTAAGAATAATAATAAAATACTTTTAGATTATAACTATTATAAGTCAAGGCAAATAAAATTTCTTGAAAAAAATAGAATATTTCGATAGTTATCCAAATGAATCTCGTTTTACTATGGTACAGCAGTACGTATCTATATGGATGATAGTACCATATTAAATTGAAGACACACTCAAACAGTAACAAATTCATATTCCTACACTTTCCCTAAAATAAGTCTATAAACCAAATGTAACTTTTTTCGTAGCACCGCGTAGCAGGCGCGTAGCATCTTCACGTCTATGGAATACTTGACCGAATCGTTGTATGTGATGTTATTATCTACATCAATCGAATTACTGGTTTAGATACATTACTTTTAACGATAAAACATAATTATTTTTATATGATTAACAACGGTAACGCCTTTGATCCCCTGCTACGGGTTCGTAGAGGTATACGCCCATAGTTCGGCGAGGACGATAATACTCGTACAATCAATTTTTTCATACTTGTCTTATATAGTAAACAATCTTGGCATGTCTTTTTAATGCAATAATAATATATAATCATCACTAATAATTATGGAAATACATTATGTTAACAATTTCACACACAATTTTTTTAAATCATAATTAGGTACATGTGCAGACTAATAATAATATATTATCAGTAGTTATTTGAATAAAGAGACATGCCAAGATTGTTTACTTAATAAGACAAGGGAGAAAAAATAGACTTTATGTCCAATTCGAGCAGATTTGGACCAATCGGGGATTTGATTATCACCTGCGTTAACAGTGAAAGAAAACGTTTCAAGGAAACCTGCACACCTGAGAGTTCTCCATAAAGTTCTGGACCGTTGTGTGTAGTCCGCCAACCCGCAGCAGGCCAGCGTGGTGGACTAAGGCCTGATTCCTCTTATACTGAAAAGAAGTCCGTGCCCAGCAGTGTGACAGTAATAGGATGATCATATTTATAAATTATATGTGAGGATTTGACTCCGATCTTTTAGAGTGTTATGGTATGAAATTCCGCTGGTTATAGTTTAGAGATAGCCTAGTGGTTGAACGCTTGCCTTCCATGCAGGAGGGTGTGAGTGCGATACCGGCCCGTACCTCTTACTTTTCAAAATCATGTGCGGATTTATATTCGATCATCAACTTGCTTTAACGGTGAAGGAAAACATCTTGAGGAAACCTGCACACCTGAGAGTGCTCCATACAGTTCTCAATGGTGTATGTAGTCCGCCAACCCGCACTAGGCCAGCGTGGTGGACTAAGGCCTTAACCGTCTCGTACTGAGAAGAGGCCCGTGCCCAGCAGTAGGACAGTAATGGGCTGGTTGTGTGTATAGTTTAGGGTTTGTTTTATTTACGAATACCAGGCCCCTCAGAAAGTATTGCGAAAAAAAGTTTTTATATATGGGAGACTGGCCAGTTATAATGTTTTTCGAAAATATGATTATTTATAAGTAAAAATAAGTAAGTTCCAATTTCAAAATTTCCCTCCACATTTTTTGCGAGTTAATTCAAAGTATTGTGTATCACTGAAATATGGATCTGCGCCGGGAACATTTTAGAGCTATGATTTTATACGATTTCAAGTGTCGCCTGAAACCGGATGAATCGTACGATAGACTTCAAATGGCATTCATGGATGAAGGCCCTTCTAAGGCAACCGTGTATCGTTGGTATAACGAATTCAAGCGCGGTCGACCAACTTTGGGGGATGACGAAAGAAGCGGTCGCCCTTTGACGGCTGTTACCGAAGAAAACGTGCTAGCAGTGAAAAATTTAATCCAAGACAATAGGCGAATTACATATCAGGAGATTCAACACATATTGAAGATTGGATCGGGAAGCGTTCACGAGATTCTACACAGCCATCTTCGCGTGAGGAGGATAGTATCACGCTGGGTGCCGCACAACCTCACCGATGCTCAGAAGCAGGCCCGGGTGGAATGGTGCCGTGATATGCTTAACAAATTTGAAGCAGGCTCGTCTCGGCGTGTTTACGACATCGTTACAGGTGATGAGTCCTGGATTTATCAATACGACCCAGAAACCAAGCGCCAGTCGACTGTTTGGGTGTTTCAAAATGAGCCAACGCCTACCAAAGTGAAGCGATCTAGAAGCGGGGGTAAGATTTTGATCGCTAGCTTTTTTAATTTGACTGGCCACTTGGTATCAATTCCCTTACGGGATCAAAGAAGCATTAATGCCGAATGGTATACTACCAAATGTTTGCCAGAAGTTTTCTCTGTTATAAGCAACAAGCGACCAAACACAGGGCTCCGCGGGCTACTGCTCCACCACGACAATGCACCTGCGCACACCGCACTCAAAACGAGGGACTTCCTGGACAGCACGCCAGTCAAACTCCTGGGTCACCCTCCTTACAGCCCTGATCTAGCACCGTGTGACTTCTTTTTATTCCCAAAAATAAAAAATCAGCTCAAAGGGATACAATTTTCGTCGCCGGAAGATGCGCTGGCTGCGTTCGAGCAGGCTGTAAACGAGGTGTCTGCGGCGGACTGGAAAAAGTGTTTTGAAAACTGGTTTAGGCGCATGAATCTTTGTATAGAGGCTGGTGGAAAGTACTTTGAAAAGATTTGATAAAAATATATGTACGTATAGAACAATTTTTTTTAGTTTCGCAAAACTTTTTGAGTGTCCCACGTACTCTAAGACAAAGACCGATGGCCGTTGGAGCAGACGAGTCCTTGAGTGGAATCCGCGAATCGGAAAACGCAGCGTAGAGCCCCTCAGGACCCGAAGAAGGTAGCCGGGGGGGAGACTGGATGCGGAAGGTGGAGGACCGAATGTTGTGGCGCAATTTGGAAGAGGCCTATATCCAGCAGTGGACTGCGATAGGCTGAGTTGATAAAGTTAATATCTTCTATTAATTAAAATATTAAGCGCAATAGTTTCAATAGTAATTAGCGCTAATTAAATTAGATTCGGAGTTCCGTGTGGTGCCCGACGTAAAGAATTGCACCACCCTATCTCTTCTCGTGGGTGTCGTAAAAGGCGACTAAGGGATTCATCAGAGGATGGGCAGCAGCGATCTCTGAGTATATTTAACCAACCAACTGCGATTACCAACCCGCCTGCCAAGCGTGGCGATTATGGCATATGTCCAGCAGTGGACGTCTTTCGGCTGAAATGATGATGATGATGAAATTCGGTTGCACCAGTCTGGAATAATAAGTTTAATTTTATTTATTTTATTATTTTAACGCATTTTACGCATGCGAAGCGAATTCTAAAGATATAAATTGTGGAAAGAAAAAATCGCTCACGAGCAGGATTCGAACCTGCGACTCCTGGCTCAGTACGCCAGTGCTTTAGCCACTAAGCTACCGTGAACACTGCTCGTGGTATCGAAATTATCCTCCACTATACGTCTTTGGGTGACGTCAGCGATATCTTATTAAGAAACATTGTTCCTTAACCAAACATTGTTCCTTTTTTGTTTCGTCACCCAAAGACGTATAGTGGAGGATAATTTCGATACCACGAGCAGTGTTCACGGTAGCTTAGTGGCTAAAGCACTGGCGTACTGAGCCAGGAGTCGCAGGTTCGAATCCTACTCGTGAGCGATTTTTTCTTTCCACAATTTATATCTTTAGAATTCGCTTCGCATGCGTAAAATGCGTTAAAATAATAAAATAATTAGTAAGGGTAGGCATATCTATACGACTTTGATTTAACTGTAAAGTTAGTCGAGTCGGTTAAGGAACAATGTTTCTTAATAAGATATCGCTGACGTCACCCAAAGACGTATAGTGGAGGATAATTTCGATACCACGAGCAGTGTTCACGGTAGCTTAGTGGCTAAAGCACTGGCGTACTGAGCCAGGAGTCGCAGGTTCGAATCCTGCTAGTGAGCGATTTTTTCTTTCCACAATTTATATCTTTAATTTTATTTTATGTTTCATAAAGTAGACAGAACATATTTCACCGTAAAAGTTGTTGTTAGTTAAGAGCTATCTACATCCCATTTCGCTAACTTCCCAGTTCATCAACTTTTTTATTTTCTACTAGCATTTGCCCGCGGATTCGCCCGCGTATAATTACAGTTATTACAGAAAGTTGTTATCGCGCATCCCTCGAGGACTGTTTATCTTCCCAGGATAAAAAGTAGCCTATACCTATATTAAGTCGGGTTATGGTCTATCTGTGTGCCAAATTTAATTCAAATCCGTTTAGCCTTTTCAGTGTGATTAAAGGACAAACAAACAAGCAAACATCCATACTTTTGCATTTATAATATTAGTATAGGCAAGAAATCCCATTTTGTAACCTTTAAATTTATTTTACTAGGCAAAAGTAACAATTACGAAATAGGATGTAGCAGTTAAAACAAATGCTTCCCTATGCTCTTGATCAATACAAACTGCAAGCTTTTACGACATAATTACTTTAACATTAAGGCATTACTTTAATACTCTTCACTTCATATTAATAACTCTACTTAGCAATAATTGCAATTCTCATGATTTTGAAACACTGTAGCATTACTAAATATGATCATAAAACGTGTTTTGCTTTTGTTGTTTGGGTATTTATTTAAGTTACAAAAAAATATAGGTAGGTACTACAGGTACCTACCCATGTATTTTAAATCACCGTTATCTATGATTCAATCGGTGATTAAACTCGTAAGTTATATTCGCACCGATCGACGATTTATGAGATTTATGAAACAGGTTTTAGATTTTAATTTTTTCGTGTATTTGAGCGTTTATATGATAATTTTGAAAATTGAATGAAGTTTGGTACCGCCCAGTCACATAACCTCATATGGTAAAAGGTTAGAGTTAATTTCGTTCATATATTATAAGTACCTACCTATTCTATTCGCTGTGAGTTTCATTAATATAATCGAATAGATCGCCTGTGTTGATTATGGCGAGTTGATATTAATTACTAAATTGTAATTTTCTATCGATTACTAAATAACGTATCTTACTAATTAAAAAAATCGATAATGTTGACTTAATATTTGATTTGGAATTTTGTTGAAGGTATGCAGTATATCTCACAGAACTTTACTTGATTTATCGGTCTGACTTTTTTTATTAGTGCTTATAGTATATGTAGGTATATGCAAAAATTATATAAATAGCACTGCACTAACCAAAAATTATCGTTTTATATAGAAAACAGTTTCATTGGAAATATTGAAATTAAAAGAGTCCTATGACTTGCAAATTTTATATAAACGCTATGTTATTTACAGCAGATAATTTAACTCTAACTATCAAAACTATAGGAATAAAAGTAAATTAAAGCAAAACATTTTCAAAAAACATGTTTTTATTTCTGCACTTCAATAAAAATAGTACAATTTACAACAATGAAAAGGCACATGATTCATTACAAGACTTAATTTAAAAACTATTTTACAGACATCACATTTAAATTCACGGTAACTTAAATGATTTTTAACAGTTGAAAGGACACATGACACAGTTATTATCAAAGATTTCCTGTCATCGTACCTATCTCGGACAACTTAACTTTACTCACAATTATTAAGTGTTATATTAAAGTCTCATTTTTCTCTCTTGCCTTATTTAGAAACTTGAATCTATTCAAATAACTACTGATAAAATAAAATTTCTGCAAAAGTTCTGCACATATAATTAGGTTAAAAATGTTGTTTAGTGTGTGAAATTGTTAACATAATATCTTTTAATAAATTATTGACGAACTGCATTAAAAAGACATGCCAAAATTGTTTACTAAATAAGACAAGTAAGAAAAATCAGAGCGTAGCACTTATTGTCCTAAAGCCACAGGTGGTTGTAAGTTATAATGTCCCTGAAACACTGCGTAGTTATCCTTCGTAGCGCACTGGTAGCCACTGATGGGAGCAGCATACTGCTGGTACATTCTGTGGTCACGGACAGGTGGCCGGGGATATAAGGCGTCTTGCCTAACTTCAGGGTACCAGCCAGACATCACTCCACTGCCGAACACTCCGCCACTGTTGTAGTTAGACGCACTCGGCATCATACTCGGGGCAACCGCTGCGTAATTCAATGACATCTGTTTCGGAGCACTGGCAACTGGCACCGTCCCGTAGTTCGTACTGCCAACTACCGTGACGGGCGCCGGTTGCGGCCCAACCAGCTGTTCTGATTTATCACTTGAAGCACTCGATGTTTCCTCTTTGTCGTCCTCTTTCGCTTTCTTAGTTTTCTTTGAGATATTTGCGTGGGTTTTCACATGTTTCGCGAGATGGTCGGAGCGCATGAACCTCTTGTTGCATAGTTGACATCCGAATCTCTTCTCACCTGTGTGTGTCCGTAAGTGTCGCTGCAGTTCATCGGATCGTGTAAATCTCTTGCCACAGAAGAGCCAGTTGCACACGAACGGTCGTTCTCCAGTATGCCAGCGGAGATGAGCTTTCAGATGTGATGTTTTTCCATAAACTTTCCCACAGCCAGGTACGTGGCACACATGTTCACGTTTAGCGCCATCCTTGCCGTAGTTGGGGCCGAAGCCGGCGGCTTCTGTGAGGCAGTTGGGACAGCGGCACTTTGCACAGCGACGCTGAAGTTCTCTAGCTTCTTCCGTAACGGTGGGCGTTGGAGGCCAGTACGCAGGGTACTGCGGAGGGTAGGCAGGCAGCTCACGCCACGCGGGCGGAGCACACCAAGTGCCTGAAGACGCACTGCTGCATGAAGATAGATCCGAAGCCGGGGATATCGCGTCACCGCGACCGTAGCCACATCTGTAGCCCGTCATCATATTCATCATCTGCAAATAATAACACTTCATTAGTTAAAGCTAAATAAGAGTCGACTCAATCACTTTCAAAACTTATTAGATTACAAAAATTGCATCTAAATTGACGTGACAAACGATATGGTTATGCGTAGTCTACTCTAATATTAATAAACTCTGAAATTATGTTGAATAGTTGGTGGGCGGGCGGACGGACCTGTTGCGCGGGCGGATCCACGTATTGCATTTCCGGTGAGTGTGGTGACAACGTAGCGCGACGAAACCTTCAACTGGATAATTACAGGGCGGCGCACCGCTCGCGCCGAGACGTTTTTAATAACTGGCTTGGAATAGACGTAACAAGCGGTTGTCACCTCGCCCCGGCCCCTCTGCCCCGAGGGATCGAGCGGCGCGCGCGCACCCCGGGCCCCCTGCCCCCGCCCCCTGCCCCGCGCCGGCACAGCCTCCGACACACCCCACCAAGCTCCGTGAGTTATGAGCTTACCAGTTCGGCTCTTATGAGAACGGGAAAGCCATGAGAGCGAGACGACAACCGTCCAAACAAAGCTAAAGGTTACGTTAACTGCGTGTTTACTTTGGGCTTTATCTTGTACCGCATTGGGTGGAAGTAATTACGTGGAGAAATTTAATAGGTTTTTATATAGGTAAAGGGAATGCATTTATCTGTTCAATACTTTTATAGGTAGTGAAAGACACATTTATGTAATTTAACGTTGAAGTCTTTCATATAAGGGAAAGGAACCAACTCATAAGGCTATACCTATGAAAACATTATCATGAATATAATGTGTAACAGTCTCATCAGGGTCGTACAAACATCATTTCTTTTGTAGGCACATATAATTCAGTTCCCAACTCTGAGACGCTTAATGTATTTAATTTTTTCTCTATTTCGGTCGGCAGTTCGCGGCAGACGCATGATTTATGCATATTCGAGCGGAGCCAAACCTTTAATTACACGTTGTTAAAATATGGCAGTTTGTTAAATTGTTCGTTCTGCTTTTGTTTTACCGAACACGGCGGCTCTTAGAGAACCCAGTTCCCTTTTCTTCCTTCAACGAAATTTTACGTATCATGTATTTTTTATTTCTATAATTGCCTCGCTTTCCAACAGCGTATAGGTTTATTTGTACACGTTGTGGTATCAACATTTTGAAGTCATGGGAAACCTAATCAGTGCAAGGATTAAAAAATAATTTATGGCCATATAAAATCACTAGCCTTTGCCCGCGACTTCGGCCGCGTGGATGTCGTTTATCACGCATCCCTCGGGAACTGTTCATCTTCCCGGGATAAAAAGTAGCCTATATGTTAAGCCGGGTTATGTTCTATCTGTATGCCAAATTTCATTAAAATCTATAAAGATTTTTTGCGTGAAAGAGTAACAAACATACACACATCCAAACATTCTCACAAACTTTCACGTTTATAATATTAGTAAGAGTAGGATAGTAGGAAGGATTACCTGTCACTTCAGTTTCAGAAATCTCTATTAAATTGGTAATCTAAAAAAAAACTATTTTTAAATGACAGATAGACACAGATAGGTATAGGTACTATTCTTGATGGTTTTCACACCAAAGAATTTCATTAGATTATTTAAATACAAATATAGGTACAGTTTTGACGACAGGCGCAGGTTTGACGACTTCCAGCCTCCCGAACAAGCCGGTTTCCGAAAAGGCTTTAGCACCGTAGACCACATACATACGCTGCGGCAGGTTATACAGAAGACCGAAGAGTATAACTTGCCTCTTTGTTTAGCGTTTGTGGACTACGAGAAAGCCTTCGATTCGATCGAGACTTGGGCGGTACTACAGTCTCTTCAACGGTGCCAGATTGATTATCGGTACATCGAAGTGTTAAAGTCTTTGTATGAAAACGCCACTATGTCAGTCCGATTACAGGACCAAGCCTCGAAACCTATCCTTCTGCAGCGAGGTGTGAGACAGGGAGATGTGATCTCTCCGAAACTGTTCACTGCTGCATTGGAGGATGTCTTCAAGGTTCTGGACTGGAAGGGGCTAGGCATTAACATAAACGGCGAGTACATCACTCACCTTCGGTTTGCCGACGACATAGTAGTCATGGCTGAGACCATGGAGGACCTCGGTACAATGCTCGATGACCTCAGTAGAGCTTCTGATAGAGTGGGTCTTAAGATGAATATGGACAAGACAAAGGTTATGTCGAATTCCCATATAGCACCCATTCCCGTAAACATCGGAGAATCTACACTCGAAGTTGTTGACGATTATGTATACCTAGGACAAACTGTCCAGCTAGGTAAGTCCAACTTCGAGAAAGAGGTCAATCGTCGAATCCGACTCGGTTGGGCAGCGTTCGGGAAGCTACGCAATATCTTCTCGTCCAAAATACCGCAGTGTCTCAAGACGAAAGTCTTTGACCAGTGTGTGTTGCTAGTAATTACTTACGGTACTGAAACGTGGTCGCTCACAATGGGCCTCATAAGAAGGCTCAAAGTCACTCAAAGGGCAATGGAGAGGGCTATGCTCGGAGTGTCCCTGCGTGATCGAATCAGAAATGAGGAGATTCGCAGGAGAACGAAAGTAACCGACATAGCCCGAAGAATTGCCAAACTTAAGTGGCAGTGGGCGGGGCACATTGCTCGCAGAACGGATGGCCGATGGGGCAGTAAAGTTCTGGATTGGCGACCGCGTACTGGAAGGCGCAGCGTGGGTAGGCCCCCCACAAGGTGGACCGACGACCTGGTGAAGGTCGCGGGAATCCGCTGGATGCGGAAGGCACAGGACCGGTCGTTGTGGCGATGCTTGGGGGAGGCCTATGTCCAGCAGTGGACGTCTTTCGGCTGAAATGATGATGATGATGATAGGTACAGTACTAATAACTGATGATGTTATCGCTTAAAGCAATATCAGACAACCATTGGATGTACCTACTTGAAATGTACGTAAGTAAATAAAAGAATAAAAATAAAAAAATAAAAATTATGTACCTAATATAAATGAATCGAATTGAATTAAAGATAACGGGTAGTTGGCGGTGTATGTACTGTGTAAATACCAAACTATAATAAATACATAAAAGTATATTAATTATGCTGGAGTATCTATATTCTTTCCCCTTATTACAAAAGTTTACACCCTAACGGCAAATTCCAGTCTAGTCCGGCTTTGGCTAAACCTATTGCTAAACCCATCTTGTAATAAGGTGGCAGGATATGTTTATTGGCAAAGAAAGAATGATTGTAACATCAAAATCAATTAACAGAACTTGCAATAACATTATTTGCAATCGCAATTATTCGGCTTGAAAAGCGATGATGTTTTTTTTATGAACGTTATCATTTTTAAAATCAATCATTAAGAACCTTTATTGTGCAGGAGCAGCCATGAAATTGCACCCATAATGACATCGTATAGATGCACTTGTAGAATTTAATGACTCAAAGAGCTCAGAAAGAGATTACAACAAAAGTCTTTCTACGAACCTACTACTGTACATACTGTGATAGTACAAATGCCTTAACCTGTCGACATGTTTACGACTCCATAGAACAATAACAGCAAGGGACTGAGATGACAGGCTACTGTGCCGAGGCCGGCAGCCACAAAGCCCACATGCAGTGGACAATGTCGGCTACTAATGTCCTATGATCGTCCTTACTCGTAAATCAGACTGCTACTGTGTTTTTGTTAACAAAAACTGATCTTTCCCTGCTTGCCTGTCTTCGGACGTGTCGATCGATTGCATGTGCAGTGCAATATATTTTGCCGATCGGCTTTGATCTTTGACATAGAACTTTGTTGTGAACATGCGTTTGTGTAGTTGGATTTGCCGCGTTTATTGACAATTGAATGCATAACATGGCCTCATGCTGTTTTTACTGATTTAAGTTTGCATCAATAAGTTGTACCTTACATAATGCTTACATATTTTTCTGAGTTAGTCGATTTTCTGACTACGAGACGATGAAATAAAAGAACAAAGTAAAACAATAAACGGAATGGCCAACTTTTTTTTATATTGCTCATAGCTCACATTATCTTGGTCTAGCACTAAAATTAAGAAAGAAAGAAATAATTTATTATATCAAACCTATTCTTTCTGAAAAATTCATTCTTTATCAAGCTCATAAGATATTATTAGGTACCTACCTGAAATAACATGAATGTCCTGAAAGTTGCTTGAGAATCTCACAGTTGGTAGATTGGGATTTTTTTCGCAATATTGGGGGATAAATTCGTTGTTGAGGAAATTTTGAGGAAATTTTTAGGGAAAGGAAGTTTTAAATGTCATCCACGATACAGTATGAATATTCTTATTATGAGCAATTTTTTTTATAAACGTTACAAATTTTCATTTCATTTTCAAACAAGAAATCAACCTGTTTAAAAAGAAAGAGGGAAAAAGTAGCGAAACACATATTGAACAAAAAATAATAATATGGCAAAAATTCTGTCTACCGTTTTTAGTAGTCGTAGAGCTCTTTGTGAAGGAGCTCGTCCGTGGAAGTACTACCACCGCGGCTACTTCTGCCGCCAAACAGTGACGTTTGCATTGCTGTGTTCCGTCACACATGAGACTTTCCATCTTTATGTCTCAGTTTGGCGAACCGAATTGCGGTACCATTTAGGCAACAGCCTAAATTATTATTATTTATTAATTATTATTATTAGTATTGTAGTTGTTACGGGCAAAGGTAACCGCTTAACATCAGGTGGACCTTTAGCTCGTTTCGGCATCCTACAATAAAAAATAAAAAAATCTACTAATTAATTGACGACCTCTGTGGTCTAGTGGTTCGAGTGTCGGACTGCTGATCACGAGGTCGTGGGTTTGATTCCCACAGGGCACAAATATTTGTTTGATGAACTTTAGTGTTTGTGTTGGTCTGGGTGTTTCTTATGTATTATTATAATATGTATTTACAAAAAAAAAAATCTAAGTATTATATCCATTGTCTAGTACCTACCCATAGTACAAGCTTTGCTTAGTTTAGGACTAGATGGTGATGTGCAAAATTTACCAAAAATATTTATTATTATTTTTAATTTTATCATTACTTGAACTCCATTTAGAAATCAAGCTCTTTAATACAAAGCACACGATCTCATAACAAAATTATTAGCAAACATATCGACATATGAATCGCACGGCCGTTTCCGCTCAAGCAGGCCGGTATATTACATTAATTACAGGTTTCTTATATCGGGGGCGGGTAATTGGTTCTATCGCACGCTGTCCTCACTTCCTGTCTTCAGGCCCGTCAATGGATCTGGTACTATGGGAACATTGGAACCAAAAGTACTGGCGTGGTGTCAGGTTGCAACTATTGTGGCAGTCAGCGCGGCACCCACGCAATGCAATAACTTGTGGAGTAAACTGTGCATGCAAGCCTCTTTATAAGATTCGGTTCGATTTTTTGCTGATTTTTACCCTATTGTGATATTTGTCATAGATTGATAATAAATGAATTATGATTTTAATGTAAGTACCTACGATACGTTTAGCAATTTTTTATTCTAACCATTTACCAAATACTTTATTTGCATGTAATGTGGTTTTTTAATCATTCCAACGGAAAGTAGGGATTTCGGGAGTTTAAATTAAGAAATCAGTAGAGTAAGTTCAAGCCATTTTGCCTGTCTAATCATATGCGCCACCCAAATTCAATAAAAATAAGTTCTCTTTGGCACCACCCAATTTTTTTCCGTATCGATGTTGTGGTAGGTATACATACCTAGTCAAATCAGTTGATGCAGCTTCATCACTGATGAGGTATTATAACTATACTCGATTGTATACCTATGTGTTCCTTATGTCTAATGAAAAAAAGACCCACCTACTAGCAAATACCTAAGTCAGTAGGTCACATCAAATAGCCTAGATGTAAAATATAGTCTGTAAGTTATTATGAGGGTTATTATAAGGCTCAATTCACATCGAGATGGCAGCGGCCGGCAGCGAATCGGTGAGCAGTTTCAGCTACCTACGCAACATTTTAAACTTTATCTTCATTGCTGAAATACATAACATCGATCCAGAAGCTCGAAGAAGTCGCGAGCAGAGCTGTCTAGCGACTATTACGCGTCTGGTCAAAGCGGACGCCTTGGTGTGAATTGAGTCTTATGTATGATGAGGCAAGCCTTTTAAATTAGTTTGGTCTACGTAACCCCTAAGTGCCAAATAGTAAATTTTTTTTCATCATGCGCGTTTTGCCATTCCAGCGAAGGTAACTTTATCGAGATATAAATCTAAAACTGTACTGAATTTAAGATTTTTTAAAGAAATCCGATATGCTCCTTCAACAAAGGGCGTAAAAAGCTCAAATGTTACGCGGGTTACGAATAAGTTTTACATTGCTATTGTATAGCAGCGGACATTGTTGTTATCTGATCGGAATTCCGCTCATTTTGCATCCTAGGTGTATCTTCGTCTAAAGGAGTGAAGGTTGCATTGTGCCGGTGTAACAAGATCATCGAATGTACCTGTTATAACAATGTAAGCGCACAGGTTCGCACCATGCGATGGTCCCTTGTCAATCCATTTCCATTGTCATGTTAGCTGTCAGATTGCGTAACGCAGTGGCGATTTGAAAAAAAATATGCTTTGTTTTTATAAAAGCTTTTCTATAACAAATTGGTTTAAATCCAAGGTACTTCAATTGGAATTTATTAGTAGTAGAGCTCCTTGTGAAATAGCTCGTCCGGGGAAGTAACTACTATCTTGGCATGTCTTTTTAATGCAATTCGTAAATAATTCTTAAAAGACATAGACAAAAATGTTATTTAGTTTGTGAATTTTTTAATATAATATTAACAATTTCACAAACTAAATAACATTTTTTTAGCTAATTACTTACATGTGTAGAATTAATAATTATATTTTATCATTAGTTATTTGTAAAAAAAGAGAGAATGATAACGAGAATGGATAGGATAAGGAATGAATATGTAAGAGGGAGTCTGAAAGTAGCGCCAGTGACATCTCTGTCCATACCACCAGTATACCATGATAGTCTGTTGCTACTTAACTTCTCAGTTAAGTAGCAACAGACTATCATGGTATGGACATGTGATGAGGAGGAATGAAGAGCATGTTACGAGGAAAGTTTTAAGTATGAATGTTGATGGCTATAATAAAAGAGGGAGACCCAAGAAAATATGGATGGATTGTGTGAAAGATGATATGAATAGAAAGAAAGTGAACACGGAGATGACGGCTGATAGAGATGTATGGAAGAAAAAAACATGCTGCGCCGACCCCAAATAAATTGGGATAAGGGCAGGAGGATGATGATTTGTAAAAAAAGAGACGTGCCAAGATTGTTTACTAAATAAGACAAGAAAGAAAGAACAGACTATATACCTATTTCTGCCTCCAAACTGTATGCTTGCATTGCAGGCTGTGTTCCGGCATAGAATATAGGTAATACCTATACCTACTAACGGTTCCGGTGCGGGTAAAGGGTACGGGTGCCAGTGAAATTGCAATCATATGAGACTTTCCATCTTTAGGTCTCATTAGTTTGGCGAACCGACTTGCTGCCATTTAGGAAACAGCCGAGGTGGTATTGCAGTAGTTATGGGCAAAAGTTACTGCTTAATATCAGGTGGGCCTTTAGTTCGTTTCGCCATCCTGTACGTAGGTACTTAATATAAAAAAGGCTGTGACTACTAAAGTAGGCTGAAAAGGGAGTAGACTTAATTGTAACATTGATTAAGTAGGGTTAAGGTAAGACCTAATGGAACACCACCGATATAAACAACTTGATGTAAAAGCTTCATTAGGATTATCTGCAGGTTCTGATGGTGATGGCATCTCTTTTATATTTACCTACTGCGTAGTAACATTAAAAAGCCGATCATAGTTTTCTAGCACTTATGTTGATTGGTAGTCTAAGTATTATCAATTTTAGAATAAAAAAAATAAAAAATCAGCAATCATCTAGCAAGTCGGCACGTTGTTTGTATAGAATAACATACATCAAAAGTCACAGACAGAAAGTGAAGTCCGCTCGGACGGCACAAAAAATATACAGAGTAGGTAAAAGATTTCTGCGGAGCACGACTCCCCGTGGCGCCGCGGCAGTTTACAAACGCGCCTCTCTCTATACCATGACAGCCGAAATTGCCCCATATCAGTAAAAACGACATCTTGAGAGCAGTTTGTTTTACACAACAAGCCGATATAACGATGACACGTTTTTGACGCCAATCTATTGCCTCTCATTAAGACCTTTTTTTTTGCAAAAATGACCAGTTTTGTTAGTAATTAACGCAATATAAATGAGACTAGCCATTAGTGTCAAGTTTATATCGAGAGGACACACCAATGTCTTTTTATTAATACCAAAACGGACTCCTGAACTAATTTTTAAATTGTTATTGTGAATTAAATAGGACTAACAAAAAAGATCTTGCCCACCACGTTGTGAACCAACACCTATTTTATTAGGTAAATATAAGACATATCTATGAACGATTGAAAAGCCATCTTATCTGGTTAGCTTTTATTGATAGATTACCTACTTTACAGAAATTCTGTGATTGAATGTTTATGTCGATCTAAATTAAATATTTTTCAATCATTTTTATGGTCCTAGGTACCTAGTTCCCTTGCCACCACATTTAGCAGAGAACCTTGGGATCGTGGATGCTACTATAGTATTATATTATCTGTGGTGGACGCTAAGAGTGGGAGGACTCGAGGTTGAGGTGTCTATTAAGCGACCCTGGGGAGGACAGCAGCACGTGGTGGTCGCCTGCTGCTGTGGGGGAAACAATATTGTTCTCTAGGACGTGCCCAAGGCGTAGCACTAGATGGCACCGGCGCGGTCCATTGGAGTTTCGGGAGCTTCTCTATTTTGTGCTGAGGATAGCATAGATAGGTTTTAGTAGGTAGGAGTCCGACATATCCCTCTGCCTTTCCCAGACAGAGAGATATCCATGGAGATTTCCACCCGAAAACAAGAAAAAAAAGTAGTATGGGTAGTGGTGGGTAGGGCTGCCACCTCTCCGGGTTTGACCCGGAGCCTACGGGTTTGAATGGTACATGTCCGGGCTACGGGTTAACATTTTGATGTTTTGACCCGAAGATATTTGTATCTTCGGGTCAAACTGGGTGGTGAGCGCGAGACTCGAGAGCCGTCTGTAAGGTGAGGGTGACGTACGGCTTTCGCTGCTCGACACACCACAACTAACACTCTTTGACAAAAGCTCGCTGGGTTGACTTAAAAAAGCGCTAGATTGGGTTATTTTTGAAAAAAGTGCCAGATTACAAAAAACGCGGACAAAATGAATGAAAAATTACCACATCATACATATCAAGCAGCGAGGACGAACGAGTGATGGCAATTAACATCTGGTTTTGCCCATCTGCCATGGAAAATAAATTGCCATCAGTTCAAGGTCGCCATCGCGCCGTTGCTTGCTTTCGCTTGGTCTGGATTTTGGACCATAAGCTCTAGCCTAAGGATGGGCCAATTTTTTCCATCACGGGCCAAAAATCCCTAGGAAATCAAATGGGGCCAGGTTTTTTTACTAAACTAACCACTAGCTCTTCGTTCTAATACTTACTATTCAAGCAATTAAATGATTTATATGTTAAGTTGGTTTTTTTTTTAAACATTCCTACCTAGTACAGATTTTACCAAAATCTCCGGGCCTGCCTTTTTATAAAGGTGGCAGCCCTAGTAGTGGGTAGGTACCTATGTTATTAGACTACAAGCAGTCAATGAGCTAAAACACTGAAGCCTAAAGGAAAAGATACATGGCCAAAGTGTCTAGATTCAATGATCCTGAAGACCAGCAGCACGTGGTGGTCGCGTGCTACTGTGGAGTAGAGAGCACTGTTTTCCCGGGACGTGGCAATTGCATCAAAGGGGCACTGGCGCGACGCAAAGAAGTTCCCGGAGCTCCTCTATTTCCTCATCTATGATAATTTCCACTCGAAAACGTAAAATAGGTGTAGATTCGATACTTTTAGTCCTTCGTAACTAACATTTTTCCAAATAGCTACTTTGGGCTCCCAGAGCCCAGACCCCAATATTCTAGGTACGTATTGGAAATATTAACACAACTAGTTTTTGCGGCTTGGGCGGAGCTCCTCTATTCATCCTATTCCTCATCTATGAGAGTTTCTACTCGAAGAACTCGAACTCGAAGAAATATTAACATGTGTTAAGACCCACAAAAGAGAAAGCGGTGGATCGCTTGTCTGCGACTGGTACCGTCAGCTCTGACTTTTCGAACCTTTATCACTTGCGTTAACAGTGAAGGAAAACGGATCCATAAAGTTCCCAATGGTGTGTGTAGTTCACTAACTGCAGGGCAATTGCGTAACTCATTTGACAGTTAAATTTTGATGTAAAAGTGAAGCCGATGTTGATAACATCGCAATCAAACATTGGAATTGTGTAACGACATAGAGGGACTTCATTATGAAGTAAATGTCTTCAGAAGGGAAATCCATTGCGATTTAAATGACGTCATGTACTTCTGTTAGATCACGTTTCGTTATGCAAGTAAGCTGCTGCAAGTATGCGTTTTAAGGTTTATCATTCATTCAATTTCATGATGAATCTCTCCGACATCGTAATCAATAGTTTTGTAGTTACGCAATTCGAATTGTATCATTTTTCCGGATTCAAACGTCAAAATTGACATTTTGTTGATTGCGATGCAGTTACACAATTGCCCTGCTGGTCCATGTTAGCGTTGTGGACTAAAATCTTAACTGTACCTACTCATTCTGTGAAATAGCCCGTTTACAGCAGTGGGACAGTCCCTAACAGGCTAATTATATAATCTAAGACCCGAAAGAAGGGAGTTCGGTTGCCAGACTTTTGGGCTTATTAGGTCTTCATCTACTTCTATCGTGTCGACATGAGCTACATAGTGATAATAGCTCATGCCGTGGGCAAAAGATCAGCAAGTCAGCAGGTTGGTAGCGGGGCTGCTGCGCTTATTAGGTACTACCCATATATTAGGTTAACGGCTGCCCTAAATTGATATTCTTATGTCAACCAAGAACCCGACTCCAAGGCACGGGTTCTCAATGTGTAGAACCATCATCTACAGACTGACCGCGGCAAGCGCAAGTTAGGTACAGTTTGACATAAAATAGTGTATTAAACATATGTGTTGTCGCTGCATATTACCCTCCTGGGGCAATCAGATAAAAAATGGGGATGCATTAAGCATATCTACTTTATACTTTAAAAAACGCTTCTAGCAGGATTTTAAATATAATTATTAATTTTAAATCAATTTATGCGCTTATACATTGTATGATTAAACACTGGCTTACACACAGCACTAACAAAAATAAAACGTTCGTTCCGTCTTTAGACCTAACCCCTGTTTGGCTCAAAAAAAATGCATGCATTTTTCATTGAACGGATGGGCGCCATCGCTTATGGCCCACGGTGGTTTCAACTTGCATTTTGTACGAAAATGAAGCGACCCAAGGTGGCTCCCACAAACGCTTGGCCTCATCTGAGCAACATGATGCTCCGATACTGGAGCACTTTAATGAGTTGTTGGTGAGACAAGGGCAACCTTGTCGTTCATAAAATTAAATGTTTGTGTTGTTCAATTTATTAAAATACTAACCCTTAGTTCTTAAGTTTTTTACTAACAAGTGGGTCTCTGTAGTCACAAAGAATAAATGAATTTAATTTAATTTAGACGTTCGTTTTTGCCGGATTGTAACTCCACATCTCGATCAAACTGCGCGGTTGCCATTTCACCACGAGCTCCTCCTGGTGTATGCTGTGTAGATTATAATTAGGTACTGAGTAGGTAACTATTATGTCGCACCTTTAGAATTTTGTATTGAGAACCACCTTAAAAAAAAAATTGGAATACGTTGTATAAATATCCGACAGTTCGTAAGTTTATGCGGAGCATAAACTGGGTTGAGTAAAAGAGATCGTTTCATTTACCCTCTAAATTTTAATTTCGATTTCTAAAAGTGCGATGTGTTCTGGTTTTGTGACAGTACCACAGTAAGACTTCCCCAGTAGTTACCTAATAAACGAATAGCGCCATCTGTCATGGAAAAGCTGAACTACATTCGTGACATATGAATTTAACATTCAATTAATTAGCATTCAATAGTACATCAAGATACAAGTGAGCTAACTTGGTCACTACACTCGAACCGCTCGAAGCTGGATTGCAGCCCAAGCCGAAGGCGAGGGCGTATTAAAGCTAAGAGTATAATAACCAATGCTCACCCGTTTCATACGAGATGTTTCACATAAAATCACAAAATAAAAATGACATAGATCAAACAAGGCTATAACAATAAAATATGATCGGTGAACCAAACTCAATAAAAGAAAACATTTTCGGCTCGAAAAAATTTATTACAACACACGTCACAAAACATACATTTGTACAACCATTTCACATTATAATTATACAATAAAGTAAATAATGACTATTCAGTTTAAGATCGAGGAATGTTTTATCTCGTCAGATGAGTTTTAATACCGAATAGAATCATGTTTTACATGTTCACTGCGGAAAACACGGTTATATTTTGTTAGGGTTAGCTCACACCGACGAGTGGTGGCGTAGCGACTAATTTAGTCACAATAGGGAAGATGACTATTTTTTTTTCATTAGTTTTTATTAGAAATCTCGAAACTTCAAAAAAAAACCAACAGTGAAATACACAATAAAATATTTAATAAAATGTCCAAGTTATAAGCGATTTAAATTTGTTCACTAGACAGAGACAGCGCTATTAAAGAATGACGTCATTGTACAAAACCTTCATAATAACTTGACATCTCTCTGAACAATGTCCGTTTTGCACAAGGGCAGAAAATGCCTCTTCCAAAAACTTAAAAAGCGTGTCTCTTTCAGTTTTTCCTGGATTTTGTTTATTCTTTCTACAATGTTATCCTTTCTGTACCTTCTTTTAAATTATATAAAAAATTTGGTTATTTTTAACTGTAGTCAACTACCGTAATGGAATTCAACCTTATTTGCTTCTTTATGCGACTAAAATCGGAATAGCAAAATAAAATCACTGGGAGGATGAAACCGCCGCGAAGAGCGGTCGAGCGGTAACAAGGGCCCATAAAAGCCGGTGGAAGCATAGGCTTGATGTGCCTTGCGACAGCCTCTCAGGCACCACTGGAATGTTTTTCACCCAGAAAATCGATAATTTTATTTATTTTAAGGTCCGCTGGGACTGAAACGTCCCAGTGAAACTCAAGTCTTTTTAGACTCTATTTTTGATCTGGGCAGGTTCAAATTCTATTAAATAAATAATAAATTAATCTTTTTGGGACATTTTACACAACACCAACTAGTCCTTATCTAAGCAGAGCTTGTACTATGGGTATTGGGTACTACACGATGGATACTTTTTTTTGTAAAGACATACTTATGATACATAAGGAACACCCACCCAGACCAACACAAACACTTATGTTCATCACACAATATTTGTGTCCTATGGGAATCGAACCCACGACCTCGTGATCAGCAGTCCGACACTCGAGCCACTGGACTACAGACGTCGTCATATTGAACGGCGCATACGCAGCGGTGCCTGAGGGAGTTTTACTACGCGAAATGGCGGCACCCGAGAGGTCTGTGAACTACTCTTTCGCCGCCATTACGTCGGTGTGCGCTAACCCTTATAAATGTGGGTGATTCAGAGTGTACACATCAGACGTGTGTTACATGCAGAGACAGATTATTTATTACCTTAGTTCCACGAGTCTGATATAAGTTGCTCTCTTATAAACGTGTATAGTGTAAACATTTTACTGCCTCATTTTACAGCGTCTTGCTAGCAGGGTTGCCAGATGAGTACAAGTGGGTCATCGTACACACAGTGCTGCCGCTGTGATGATCATTTTCAGCTCTACCGCGAAAACAGTTCGGTCTCTTCCAGTGGTTTTCAAAGTTATGACTTTTTTTTAGGGCCGTCACCCATAATTTTTAGGATTTCTAGCGTCTAGCGTGTATAATTTATAGTATTTCTACGAATTCGAACATGATTTTCAAACGTCAAAATTATCGTACTTTTGCGATACATTACATTACAATTTGTATCGTACATAGTACGGTCGACCGCACGTCGGTGACACTTTGACATTAGCAGCATCTTTATTTCGTAAGCAGTAAGGGCGGTTTTCGAACTGAAGTGTTACCACTGTCATGCAGTCAACTGTACCGGAGGCGAAATTATCGTACGTCTGGCAACGTTGTTCGCTAGTTGTAATAAATACGAACGCACTGTTTCCCCACTCACACCTCTTTAAAATTGTAGCTTTAGTTCAAATTGAATATAGCCGCCTGAACACTAAGTTGATGGCACTATATTATGGTACACTGACAGATGTGCAGAAAGTATCTCCTGTAGTCAACAAGTCCTTAAGAATTCAATAGAAATTAGATATATTACAACAATATTACACAATACGACTTACATGATATTTGAATCACATTACTATAAATACATAAGTATATTAATAATTGAGAGTTTATTCAATACAAGTTGTTGATATGTAACCATGCCATATTTCTAGAGCAAATAAGAAATAATATACTAAGTCATCTAAAAATACTTGAAAAATTCTACGTTTATTTAATAACCAAATTTTCACTTAGAAACAACGAGGGTTTGAGAATAAATCCCGAACGAGTCTGAAAATAAGTCATCAGTGGCATTGTCAAAGGGTGGAAATACCTACAAATTTGTTGGTGGTTTTGTACGCATCGTTTTTGGAGGGAATTTGTTTGTTTACAAGTTAAAGAAAAAAAATTGTATTGATTTTTTTGTTGATTCATGTTCAGTATCAGTGGTATAGTCACCTCCTTAAATATGACACGAATACAGATCAACAAATTGTATAATTGGGTATCTTTCAACCCATGCGTGTGATTCCTAGGTGTAATAAATTAGATCAATTTTAACAGTTCTCTCAGAGGAGGTACATTTTGTAGTACAAGATCATATTTCAAAACACGAGAGCGGTAAACAATGTTTTGTACAAGCTGGAAGACAACAAACGACATTTTCTAACTTTAATATTTTATACAAATATGGTCTGCAAAATACTTCTACCGTAAAAGCACACTCGTTCGAACACACGCAATGTTTAACAAAATACAGATTTCGAAGGTTTCAAATGTTTTAACTAGTCAGGCATTTGATTGCTTTATGTTAAGTAGTCTGTATTGAACATCCAAAATGCATAACTTAGAAATATAAAATAACTACAAACTACATTATAAGTAGAAACACTACGAAACCAACAAATAGTAAGCACTAAATTAAAATATTTAATTACCTACATTCTTCAATAAATATTTCAGACAGAAATGGAAAACTTGAGAAACAGCACTCTAATCACATTACTCCATAATCAAAAAGTTTTTACACGGGCTTTGCTCCCGTGGTTATTTATCCCAGAAGAACCGTGCCCTTTTTCGGGATAAAAAAAGTGCTATGTCACTCACCGGCCCATAGATTATTTCTATGCAAAAAACCACGTCGATCCGTTAAGACGCTGACAACAGCCAAATACCCCAAATAGGCTTCTTTAAAAAACATTTTTAGCTGTATCTATTCAGTTTGTGGCAGTGAAAAAAAAATATGTTAATCTTGATCGTATTTTCTGAAACTGTATTGTGCCCAAAACACGTTTTCTTAAAGTTTTCTCTATAGAAAAGAATTGTAAACTAACCTCTTAAAACGTGCTTTAAAGCAAACAATCTCTATTATTTACTAAATATTATAAATAAAATTAAGAAGACATTTGAGAAAGACAATAATCTAAACATTTGTTGCTTCTGTTTTTCTAATAAGCTTTTAGTTTTTTATTAAAAATAAATATTGTTAATTTTCATTCAAGTTGAGCGGCGTATCCGACGTCCCTCGGCTCGTTGCCTCTCTTTCAGTTCTGTACGAAACGACAGTGACCGCAGAGGTCTGATTTTTAGGTGTTGTCAGCCTCTTAATGTGTTGCTTAGTGAAAGAAGAACAAATCAAAAAAGACACTTTCGCATTTATAATATACTAGACTTTGCCCGCGGCCTCGCCCGCGTACTGAAATAAAATATAGCCTATGTTACTTCTGGATAAAGTAGCTTTCTAATGGTGAAATAATTATTAAAATCGGTTCAATAGTTTCAGTTTATCGATTACAAACAAACAAACAAATCCCGCTTTTGCATGTTAACTACTATCTTTTAGTACCGGAACGCGTGTCTCCGGTTCGCCGCTACCAACACGCAAAAATACGTAATTACGCCCACCATGTTTTTAGCATTCAATGCAAAATATTAAGCCAAAAAAATCCGCTGTTAGATATGCTGCTAAATACACTGAGGTAATATGTACTACGTACTAGAGAAGACATCTCGAACAAGATGATTGTAACACGTTTTAGAGCTCCTGCACTCTCACTCGCTTAGCTACGCTCGAGCCGCGCGTGCTCCGCGGCCAGCAAGTTGCGCGATATTTTTTGTTCGTAAAGTCTACTCTAGTACGTAGTACATATTAGCTCAGTGGCTAAATACAATTTTTGTGCCTCCGCGTCCAAAACAGCACTGATAATCAAGCAAACGGTTCGCGCACTGGTGTCCTACGAGACACCTGCACGCGGCGACAAGCACACGCGCCTTTACCCCACTTCTATTACCTTATTATTTAGATTTCTACGGGTAGCACAAAGCATCAATAGCCTATAAGCTCCTTAGATAATGCCTCTTTCTATTGATGAAAACCTTATGAAAATCCGTACAGTAGTTTCTGAGATTAGCCCGAACAAACACTAGTAGTAGTAGAGCTCCTTTGTGAAAGAGCTCGTCCGGGGAAGTACTACCACCGTGCCTACTTCTCCGCCAAATAGTGATGCTTGCATTGCTGTGTTTCGGTCTGAAGGGTGACGGTGAAATTACAATTGCATGAAACTTTCCATCTTCATGTCTCAGTTTGGCGAACCGACTTGCGGTACCATTTAGGCAACAGCCTAGGTGGTATTGCAGTTGTTATGAGCAAAGGTAACCACTTAACATCAGGTGGGCCTTTAGCTCGTTTCGCCATCTTATACTAAAAAAACTCAGCACAGCTGGGTTTTTTTTAAATTTATAATATGTAGTGATGAATCTTCATCACTTCATCAGAAGTAGGATTACGTGTATTACAAAATCACATGATTAGAGTACCAACAACTGATAGGAAGTGTTAGCAATAAATAGTTAATAAAGGAATCAAACAACTGGCTTTGTTCGTAACCAAGAAAAAATAAATCGGTAGTAATTCCGAGATTTTTAACAAAAAAAGAAATAATAAGAATAATATCCGAATAAAAACGAGATAAAACGATTTTTATACAATATAGTATTTCTTTAGTAAGTGACTTATACTAAATTTCATGACCTAGGTGCAACAACCTTATAATTCGTCTCTGAGCAGAGTGTACCGGTTCTTGGATGGCGCTAGCTTCTTGAATGTGGACTCGGGAGGAGTGGTGACCTTGACATCTAAGCTGTTGAATACAGGCTGGTCTGGGTCAGGACCATAGTGGAACTCCCTGAAATGGAAAAATCATAATATGTAGCTATGTATAGCCACATTACTTTTTGTTTACGCGATTTGAGAAACTAGTTTGTTGAGAATCACCAGGAGAATCGATTGGCATGTTTTTTTTTTTTCTAAATCACAAAGTTACATGCTTTTATAGCCACTGTAAGTCCCCCAGTTGGTAGTGGAAAAAGTGAAGAATGACATGCAGGGTACAGATGGGATGCAGGGTCCTGATGCACGGAAACTAATCGAAACGAACTTCCTGGACCTTAAGGACCTGTTAACGATCCGCTGATGAATTGAATTTAGCCACAATAACCAAATTAAGTTTCAAAACAATTTTTGGTTATAATGTAACGAAGTATATAGTCAAAGAATGTAACATGGTATTAAAATGAAGTCGGTTAACTATCCCAATCGATTCTCCTAGAGATTCTAAACAAACTAGTTTGTCAAATTGCGTTAACAAAAAGTAACATTGTATATTTATCTTCACAGGAACGAAAAAGGTTCCTCTTCAATTTACATTCAGAACAAGTAATAATAATTATATAGTTCATGTAGTATGGCTCGAGCCCGAGTCGAGTAAATACGTACATTTTTAACGTATTTTGACATTATTTGTAATTTAGTATGTATTTGACATCTCCTTTGTATTTGTTTTGTTTTTTGTTTGTATTTTGTTTGTGTTTGGTTAGTGGCAACAGGCTCGCCCCCTATTACATGGGACTATAACATAACTGGCGAAATGTGGGTGTACTATTACACCTCTGCCTACCCCTCCGGGGAAATACAGGCGTGATGTTATGTGTTGACATCTGTCACATGAGTCAAGTTATATTTTGCGAACTATAGTAAACCTACAGCTGGATTAAATAGGGCTTTATAAAAGCCATTTTTATAGATTTAATTAAAAACAAAATATGTATAAGTGTGTAATAACATAATTGACCGAGCAAAGCAAGGTCTCCGAGTTAACTAGGCTGCTCAGCAGTTTGTCCGTCTGTCTGGTCTGACTGTCTGTCAGTACCTTATAGCTTCCAATCTAAAAAGCGTTATAAAAGAGATTATGGATATTAAATCATTATAATTGAAATTAAATTTAAATAAGCAAATGATATTTATTGACTGCTATGGATAGCCTTACTAAGAATAAGGTCTCATGCACACCGCTGATTCATGTTTGACAAGGTTGAGTAAGACATTGGAATTACTCAGTAAAATTGAAGCCAGAAACATTCAATTCGTCATGTTCGCCTGACACATCGGACAGTTGCCCTCCAGATTTCTATTAAGGCAAAGCTACCGGGGTTTATGTCGCGCGAGTATGCCACCGACATTATTGGGCCGCTGCTGCGCCGCCAAAAAGCCACGAAGCTTTATTTCGGTTGTGACATGACTGTGGCTCATAACTTCATAGTGTATATGAGCCTTTATGTTGATTGTTCAAGAGACGGCCAATTTAAAACCTCACTGTTCTATACCGCGTCTAGAATCGGCGTTTTTTTTTTTTTTTATATGATCCAAGAGATAAAGACAATAAGACAAGTCAGTTTCAATAACAAAATTGCTGTATGATAAATACAGCTTGAGCCTTATGTTGATCGGTTAAGAGACGGCCATATTTAAAACATGACTGTTCTATACTGCAAGTAGAATCGGCGGTTTTTTTATATGAGCCAAGAGATAAAGACAAGTCAGTTTTAATAACAGAATTGCTGTATGATAAATACGGCTTATCATATTTATTTGAATAATAAGGAATAACCCAAAAATATTACGCATCTTAGCTGATCTGTCAAGAAAATATGAGTTTGCAACCTCAGATACAGTACGCGTATAATATAACTGTGTTAAGTGAGAAACGTCGTTGTAATGGCTGAGTCGTTGGAACAACTGGGCGAAATGCTGCACAGCTTAAACGGAGCCTCTCGGCGAGTCGGTCTCGGCATGAATCCGGACAAGACTAAAGTCATGTTCAATAGACATGTCATGCCGAGGCCAATATTCGTCGAAGGGTCGGCACTCGAAGTTGTTACGGAATACGTCTACCTAGAGCAGGTAATTCAGCTTGGTAGATACAACTTCGAGAAAGAAGCCGACAGAAGGATCCGTTTGGGCTGGGCAGCATTTGGCAAACTTCGCAGTCTTTTCGTCGCCTATACCGCAAAGTTTGAAGACAAAGGTCTTCAACCAGTGCGTCCTGCCTGCCATGACTTACTGTGCCGAGACTTGGACACTGACAGTTGGGCTAGTCCACAAATTCAAAGTCGCTCAGCGAGCTATGCTAGGAGTTTCTTTGAAGGATAAAATCCGTAACGAGATTATCCGGAGAAGAACCGGAGTGACCGACATAGCTTGTAGGATCAGTAAGCTCAAGTGGCAGTGGGCTGGCCATGTCTGTCGAAGGACCGATGGCCGCTGGAGCAGACGAGTCCTTGAGTGGAGACCGCGAATTGGCAAACGCAGCGTAGGGCGCCCCCCCGCCAGGTGGACTGACGACCTGAAAAACGTGGCTGGGGGGACTGGATGCGGAAGGCAGAGGACCGAGTGTTGTGGCGCAACTTGGGAGAGGCCTATGTCCAGCAGTGGACTGCGGTAGGCTGAGTTGATGAAGTGAGAAACAGGTGGCTGCGTAGTAGTAAATTTTGCAACCAAATTACCTACCAATTATATTACGTGTACTGTAGCATACAGTCCCATTGTCGGGCACGGGCCTCTTCTCGGTATGAGAAGGCTAAGGCCTTAGTCCTACACACACACACACACTGGGCTAGTGGGTTAGTGGACTACACACACCATCGAGAACAGTATGGAGCACTCTCAGATGTGCAGGTTTCCTCACGATGTTTTCCTTCACCGTTAAAGCCCTTGATAATCAAATTCCGATCCATACATGAATCTGAAAAGTCAGAGGTGCAGACGGGATCTAACCCACACCCTCCTACAAGGAAGGCAAGTGTTCAACCACTGCTATCACTGCATATATTACATATTTTGAAGCAACCTCAGATATTGTAAACAAATACTTTAAGCACTTACACATGTTAAGTGCTTACGACTATAACTAAATAATCAATTGAATAAAAACATACTCTAATGACGTCTTAAGACTATTCCTAATACATAATATAATAGTAATGCAGCAATAATCTTTTTATCAGATATAAAAAGTTGACCTCTATAAATGAGAATTAATAGTTACAGTAAAAAATCTCACACAGAAGTGGTACAGTACGAAAAACTCTCATGATTAATTAAATTACGAATGTGTGCTTTAATCTTATCGTAAATGTAATATCAACAAGATAATCAAACTGTTGGAAGTCTGTACTCAACAGTTGGATGAAGTGAAAGTATGTGTGATATGTCTGTATTTGACTATCGGTATTGTTGGCTGACTCATGTACCTATTATTATTGAGTGCACTTCCATAGAAATTGACGTGCGACTTCTCTAAGCGCAATAAAAAGAATAATCGTATTACTAACTAGCCTATGCCCGCGGCTGCGCCCTCGTGGCTGTCGTTTATCGCGCATCCCTCGGGAACTGTTCATCTTCCCGGGATAAAAAGTAGCCTATATGTTAATCCGGGTTATGTTCTATCTGTATGCCAAATTTAATTAAAATCCATACAGTAGTTTTTGCGTGAAAGAATAACAAACATCCATACATCCTCACAAACTTTCATGTTTATAAAATTAGTAGGGTTTATTATCGAGAAAAGTCATTAACATTAAAATTGTATACTGAATTCAGGAGTGTAATTTCAGTCATCATATTTTTTTATATCTGAAAATTTCTAGATGACGAAAAGGACATTGCCCATTCTCTTAGGAGCTTTAGGCCCCTCAAAAAATTTGCTATGTCACGGCGGTTTTAGTCTTATTTTGTAGACCAAGAATTATCTTTTATTATTCTGCAAACGTTTTTAATTTTTTACCCTGATTTAAGATAAATCTATTTTTTTCCAACTCCATAACTGATTGATAAGTACGCTCCGTGTATCGTTGGGCGATATAACTGAACGCACCCATAAGGACATCCTGGCACCATGTGTTGCAAGATATGATTATTTTGTTAATCGATTTTTGAAATCGATTTTGTACGTATTTTTTAAATAATAAGTAATAAAAACATTGCAAGCTTTATAAGTTTTTGGGTGTATTCAATAATATCGATTTTATAAGTAATATTTCAATTAATTTGAAATGATTATAACAATATTTACAATAGATGCATAGGTATTTTAAAGCAAAGAATCATCCTATTTTTCTGTACAAAAAAGTTCAAATCAAATAAAGAATCAATTAAAAACAAATAAAGTCAGTTTGACACAAAGTACAATAGTTAAACGTCATGTAAAACAACAGTTATGTCAGTGTTAGACCTAGGCTCCAAAATTCGATGAACTAGATTGACCTAATTTTGGAGTTTAGAAACGTGAAAAATCACACAAAAATAACCTAATTTAAAATAATAATGTGACATTTAACGTTTTTAAGACGTCAAACTGGTTCTTGGAATTCTGAAGTCTAGGAAAATAGCATATAAAATTCAGTAAAAGTGTATTTATAGAAGTATCGCTATTTAGAATCGATTCCGATTCTTTTTTTTAAGTCTGATATCTGGCAACATTTACGTTTGGTTTGAATGGAGGATATACTACGAATCGGTTTAATACATTTTATTATGTATTTTAATGCTAGGGTGAAAGAAATGTTGATATAGAACAAATAAACATGAAAAAATACGACATAAAATAACATATAGTTTTGACATGTGCTAAAAAGTGGGCTGATCCGTGGGCATTGTCCTTTTGATAATAAATTCGAAAAACTTTGACTACTTGACTAGTTCCATAGACTACATAATCAGACCATTTCTGACGTACTGCTGGACACAAACCTCTTTTCAGAATGAGAAAAAAACAATACAAGAAACAAAAACTAAAGTATACCTGTGCAATTTTCCAGAGTAAAGATCCTGTAAGTACTGCTTTAGTCTGCCAGGCTTCTCCATTTCTTTGTAGTCGGGGAACATGTACATGTGACGGAAGGAGTCGATGGCGATGAGCGGCAGGTCTGACATGGACTTGCCCAGGTGATGGAGGGGGTGCTCGAATCGCACGCCGTCGGCAGTTAAGAAGTTCACGTTTTCTGTAATTTATATATGAAAGTGTTTTATTGGTTAACGGAACCGGGTTGTTGTGTCATTACGATGTAGTATATGCACGAAATATAGAAAACAAGGAAAAGTGACATACATACATACAGACATAGTGGCACTCGTGGCCCAATTTAGCGCAGATTCGCAAAATTAACTTAATCGCGCTTAGTTTCCCGCTGCGACACGACGGTTCGAATGCTACGTGAAATACTAGATTATTTATACCTTATTGTGTAAATTTTACGTGTAAAAATGATAGCAAAACGAAAAATGATTCTCATAAGGGTGTATTATATCACTGCTATGTGTACAATTTTGATAAATTTCAATAAAACAATTTTAACAACTTGTATCAAGAATTTTTTTTAAACATAATTGCTAGCCCCATTTGAATTTTAGATAGACCTAATCGCATAGTTGTTTTCTGTGTATTTTATTGTACTATTTTAATTGTCAATGTGTGATTTTGGCGACACTTTTTCCCGCACTGAGTAATTGTAAAGGCACTTCCACTTGTTTTTTTTATTCCGTGAGTCTTTGATACAAAGTCTTGTCTTGTAGCTGAATGAAAACCAAACATAGTTTTAATGTTGAAGAATAGGCCTCTCCCAAGTTGCGCCACAACACTCGGTCCTCTGACTCCCGCATCCAGTCCCCCCCAGCCACGTTCTTCAGGTCGTCGGTCCACCTGGCGGGGGGATGCCGTACGCTGCGTTTGCCGATTCGCGGTCTCCGCTCAAGGACTTAACGTTTCTTATTTTGATTAATTAATATTATCTCTGATACAGCTATGTTAACTATTTGCAAATCAATATGATAATTGAAACACCATTTTGAAGGTTTTTACAACACAATATATGAAAAACATATTATATGTACAACAGATGTACAAACAGCTGATAGTACAAAAGTTCATCTTTATGCTTTATATTTTATTCTGTGTGTTCATTTCTGAATATCGGTAATTGTAGCTGTCCTTCACATACATAGAATATGATTACAATGATTATTTGTAGAAATGTAATCAGAATTTTTACTTAAATATTGAGGAAATTATATGAATTAATTATCTAATGATATTTACAATGCTACAATTTTAAGGATAATCCTATACATGCTTAATGTAAAATAATTTCAATTAACAATAACAAAATTGATTTAGAACTAAGCCTTACATTCAGAGACGAATATAAGCATGAACTCATGCTTCCAACTGTCAAATAGCACTGCATTTTGACAGTTTGCATTTTTTCTCTGAATGTAAGCCTTACCTTCCATTTCCTATACTTACGTTTCTCTCCCTCTAGCTCATTTTGAATAACTTCTTTGTACTTCTTTATACTCTCATTGTCATTGGGGTGGTGGAACAGAATCAGGAATGGCAATCCCTCCTCGGTGAGTTCTTCAGCATTCTCAAAGGTTATCTCTCGTACTAATGGTATACACTTTTCTTGAGCCCATTTGTATAAATCATCGAAATTGTTCAAGGAGCCAGTGAATGTTTCATCAGGCTCTGTTGAGGTTTTCCTATCAGTTCTGAACACTACAATTGGTTGACCTAAAAAGAGGATTAATATTTCTTAAAAAACGACAGCAGTATGGTAAACTGGAAGTAAACAAAACCACAGATGTTTTGCTGAAATAAGCACATTTTTATCCAATTCTTGTCTTAAAATAAAGGCACTTTACCTGGTGGATGCATCTGCTGTGCAGCATCCCCAAATCCAACATGAAACTGGCACTCATCTTTAAGGTTAGCAGCCACCTTCCTGAATGTATCATACTCAGGCTGGTCTCTTCTGTCCATGTAACCAATTATGTGCCTCTTGTCTTCACTGAGATCATGTAACTCTTTGAGAGCACCAAATGTGACTACTGGGTCAGTGAGTTGTTTTTTAATAAATTCAGCAAATGCCTCTGCTGAACGCTGGCCTAAAATACGAAATAAATTAAATTAAAGCGCATAACACACACAGAGCGGGTGTGGGACGGATCCGCGGCGGGTGGAGCGCGGGAGCCGCGCGTGGCTCCCGACCCGCGCTTTCTATAGTGGCGGGAAACACGCGCGACTCCCGCGCTCCATCCGCCGCGGGTCCGACTCACGCCCGCGTTTCGTGTAATGTCGTCCATATAAAAACAGGTTAATATACCCGCCGTACTCCCGACCCGACCCGCACCCCGCCTTGTGTGTGATTTGCGCTTAAACTCTGTAATGCTGTTTGTTAAATTTGTCTTGACTGCTAAATGAACAAACTGCCATCAGTCCTCTCAGGACTTTATCAGTGGAGTTTGTTAGCGTATTGGATACAGCAACTAGGGGCCTTTTTCCCCAACTAGATCGAGTTCTATATCAATGGAATTTGAATATGAGTTAGTGTCAATTCACACTGCATTTGTCTATGATTTGTTATAAGCTCGATTTGGTTCAGAGCTTGAATCAATCAGGAGCAAGGCCCCAATGC
Organism: Asteroscopus sphinx; assembly: GCA_949699075.1. NCBI lineage: Eukaryota > Metazoa > Arthropoda > Insecta > Lepidoptera > Noctuidae > Asteroscopus > Asteroscopus sphinx. The sequence continues at coordinate 12,540,288 of OX453005.1, forward strand.
CTCTGCTGTCCAATTAGAGTATTTGACCTCTTTAAGTCAGCTGGCTAGTTTGCTACTTGCTGCTACTTTTACTGCTAATTATGAAAAAATAATTCACAGTTCACTTTCTTGAACAGGTATTATGTTCACTTTGTTATAAAGAAAGAAAGTTTCATTACATAAGAGATTTTTTTATACAGAATTACAAGATAAATGTAAAACATAGGTACAGTACCTTTGATTTTTAATTTACTAACATATTGTAGACATAATTAAATTAGGATTTCATAAATTTTCTTACCTCTATATTCTTTTTTAGCTGGCATGCCATTCCGAAACATTTTTAAAGTAGGATATTTGGTGATATGGAACCTTGTTGCTACAGCTCCTTCTTTGTCACAGTCTACTTTACCCATGACAACCTTCCCAGTGTCATAGCCTGCTTTTGAAACTTCATCAGCAGCCTCATCAAATATTGGCATAAGCATATTACTGAATTTGCACCATTCAGCATAAAAATTAATAAATACTATTTCATTTGATGCTGAAATTTCAATCATTTTTAATAATGTATAAAATCAATAGTAACCTGATATGGTTCAAATAATATAAAAAATTATGTATTCAGAAATAAAGAAAAGTTGCATTTTTATACATAATAAATGAAGTCAGTAATAAATCAGCTAAATTGCAATAACACTAACATTATAAGTGTTTATTATTGCCGTATTTGGTAATGCAGCAACAAGCAGCTATGGCAATAAAAATCAGTGTGAAGCATCATCATCACATCAACTCAGCCTATCGAAGTCCACTGCTGACATAGGCTTGAATAGGTGTGAATAACAATATATAATTGACTACTTCATGACATACCTAATACATATTTTAAATAAGACTATTATGAAAATATTTGTTTACAAAACTTTCCATATTTATATTTAACTAATTATGATTGTGTCATGTTTTTTACATAATTATAGAAAAGATAAGGAGATACTGGTAAAGCTAGATATTATGTGAATTTCCTGAAGGTGCCTAAAAAGTGTTTGCTTAATTTAATTACTCAAACTACTGCTACTTCTACTACAAAATAATAACTACGTTTCTGTAGTTCTTTGCATTATCATTATGATTGCAAAATATACAATTTTAGTCGAATTGTAACGAATAGATAATTTTTCATGAGTATTATTGCGAAAATAGAATTTAAAATTCTAGAAAACGTGGAGTAGGTATGTAACTCACCTAACACCATATCCAAACTACTTTGTGTAATTTGCACTGCACCGCTATCGGTAGGGTTGTAAAAACTATGGCATATCTGAAACATAACAATCCTAGGAGTTTATACAGCAATTACTTATTCTTAATAGACCATAAAATCAACAATCCATTAGTCTACTTTTGGTGAAAAGATTTTCCGACATTTTGACATTACAAATGCTTACCAAGAAAAGGACGCAGGCCAGCGTTTTGTAATTATATAAGTTAAATGCATTCCAATTCATTATGAATGGTAAATTAAGTCACTTTTTTGTTGAAAAATGTTGAAGTGAAAATATTACTACCGCTACCGCTGGCTGATATTAGCTGGCAGTTGGCATTTGGCAGTTGGCCAACATGGCTACAATGCACCACAGATTAGTGATATATGTAGTGATTACGCTCGATAGGCGACTATTGATAGAATATCGATAGTCCAGAATAGTGCGATATCAATAGTATCGATAGCGCAGGATGAGGTAGTGGTAATGGACAATGGTAATGCCAACACATTTAGGCCCGTATTCCAGAACGATACTCAAGCCTTGATCATTGTTTAAAACTAGTTTTGAGTTGAGCCATAGATAATATAATACTATTCTAGTACTATAGCTAAACGTAACAATTTGATAGGTAATCTGTAACAAGTTGAGTTTGACATTTGGTAAGTTTGTTTGATATAGTGATGTATCAATTCGATTATTTTGATAATCGATTATGCTTTTTAAGCATTAACTAGATGATAAAAAAAAACCCTCCAGGTTTGAGTCGGATAGTAATAATATGTTACTTATCCATTCAAAAAAGCAAAACCGAAATTAAAAACATAATATTGAACAGTTTAAACATAATGACTACCTTAAGTATTTTTTGTAAATAACAAAAAAATGAAGTTTTTGGACTATGTCATTACAGCCGAAAGACGTCCACTACTGGACATAGGCCTCCCCCAATTAAGACATATTGAACTATGGACTATGTAACTCTTACAAATAATAATTTTAGGGATCCGATCCCTGAATCTAATAAAGCAAAATTCATATTAGTACATGAACTTTTAGAAGCTAGGCAGAGAGCCTTATACGAACTGGCCATGTCCTTTGAATAACATAACATAATCAGCCTATTACTGTCCCACTGCTGGGCACGGGCCTCTTCTCAGTACGAGAAGGCTAAGGCCTTAGTCCACCACGCTAGCCTAGTGCGGGTTGGCGGTCTACACACACCATTGAGAACTTAATGGAGCACTCTCAGGTGTGCAGGTTTCCTCACGATGTTTTCCTTCACCGTTAAAGCAAGTGATAATCGAATATAAATCTGCACATGAATTCTCAAAATGAGAATAACTAATGAACTGGATATATGTTATAGAATAACAACATTATCAGCCCATTACAGTTCAACTGCTGGGCATGGGCCTCTTCTCAGAATGAGAAGATTTAAGGAACTGAATGTTGTTGGTATTATACGTGTTATTGAAATAACTGAAAACCTCTTAAGGGGTCATTGTACTCATCAATACAAACAACAACAACTACAACACAACGAACAACAACAACTACAACAACAACTACTACAACTTTCGTTCCCTAAAGGACATTGCCCATTCTCTTAGCTTTAGGCCCCTCAAAAACAATTGCTATGTCACGGCGGTTTTAGTCTTATTTTGTAGACCAAGAATTATCTTTTATTATTCTGCAAACGATTTTAATTTTTTCACTCTGGTTTAAGAGAAATTTAATTTTTTCACAGTTTTTAATCTGAGATTTTTTTCCAACTCCTTAACCGATTGATAAGTACGTTCCGTGCATCGTTGGGCGATATAACTGAACGCACCCATAAGGACATCCAGAGACACCACAGACCTTATAATCTAAGGCTCGTATTACAGAAGCTTCCTCAAGTACAGTTTAAACTCCAATCACGTGATCACTACTTAAGTATAGAATCGTTACTTGAGTATCAGTCTTATTCCAGAACGGTAATTATAAACTTTAATTCAACAACAAAACACACGAATTTGACCTGAAATATAATAGAAATCTCTACTCATGCGTAGTCTGGACCACGCTTGACTGATTACAGATCAAATATCTGCCCAAATACCGAAACAGGTGACAATATAAAACGAAACTAAACTCAGCTGAACTGTGATCAACAAATCTCTGCTTGAGGGACGTTCTAAAATCAAAGCTCAACTTGAAACTAGTTTTAAACAGAGATCAACGCTTGAGTATCCTTCTGGAATACGGGCCTTAGAGAGACACCATGTATGGTGTTGCAAGATATAATTATTTTGTTAATCGATTGTAGTATTTTTTTTAATAATAACATTGCTAGCTTTAAACGTAGTGGTTATATTCTCTTTGACTAGCTTTTAAGTGTATTAATTAAAATCGATTTTATAAGTAATATTTTAGTTAATTTAAAATGATTATAACAATATTTACAATAAATGCATAGGTATTTTAAAGCAAAGAATTATCTTATTTTTCTGTACTTGAAGATTTCAAAAATATGTTTTGCAATGTCTTTTGATTTGACATCATATGAGTGTTTTTTTTTATAATTTTTAACGGATTTACGCATGCGAACCGAAATCTAAAGATATAAATTATGGAAAGAAAAAATAAGAAATCAATCAATCAAGATAAGTCTAGTGTAATAGCATCTGAAACACGGTAAAAGTGAATTCATAGAAGTATCGCTATTTAGAATCGATTCCGATTATTTGTTGAAATAGTCTGATAACTGGCAACATTTTCGTTCAGTTTGAATGGAGGATATACTTAAGATTCAGTTTAATACATATTTATTATGTATTTTAATGCTAGGGTGAAAGAAATGTTGATAAAGAACAAAGAAACATGAAAAAATAAGACGTAATTTTTGAATAACATACAGTTTTGACATGGCACCAAAAATGGGCCCATCCGTGGGCATTGTCCTTTGTGTTCACATAAATCGACAAAATGTAGGAAACAGGATTTTTTTTTCGCGATATTACGTTTGATCCCATAGTAAAAGTTGTTATATAATCAGCCCAATTATTGTCCCACTGCCTAGCATATTTTTAGAATGAGAAAAGTTTAGGGCTAATTCCATCACCATGGCCGGTTGGTTGTAAAACCAAAATATAGCATGATAGGACTGTAATCTTCTGTGTAGGCGCTCATCATGTATATTAGAAGACATCATGTATATTATATTCATGACATGATGTTATTTTCCGACATCCACGCCGACGGAGTCGCGGGCACAGCTAGTGTTACACAAAATTTCGATGTGAATGGCACACAGGGGCCAGTGGCGTAGCTACCGTAGGGGCAGTGCCCCGGGGCCCAAGCTCAAGGGGCCCCTCGGCCCCATGAACGACGTTCGAAAAAGTTACTGTATATTATCCTAGTTGAATAAAATGCAATTGCAATACAATTTGTACAATAGTTTAAATACATATTAAATGTAATATTTTTTATAACATAACATCACGCCTGTATTTCCCCGAAGGGGTAGGCAGAGGTGTATAGTACACCCACATTTCACCAGTTATGTTATAGTCCCATGTAATAGGGGGCGAGCCTATTGCCATTGACCGGGCACAAATCCAGACTCCGGGCTGCTACTGAATACTGAATTTCCTAATGAAAAAACCCAATAACACTTTGCCCGACCCGGGAATCGAACCCAGGACCCCACGCTCAGCAGTCGCGCTTGCAACCACTAGACCAACGAGGCAGGCAATATTTTTTATGGTGTACAATAAAGCAATATAAATAAATAATAAAGAATGTTCGACTTTTAACTTTTTGCCCCGGGGCCCTTGGTTACATAGCTACGCCACTGACAGGGGCTGACATATAATGAACATTAACACTATTACAAAGGCATTTATTAAAATAAAAACTACAAAACGATTCCAGTTGAATTCCAAAAAGGGAAAATACATCACCATCATTATACAAAAACTATCACATAATTGGACGGATTATGTCAACATACAAATCACATTAATAAAGTTGTGACCTGATCTAAATGATAAAAAAAGACAGAGATTCTCAAAATAAATTCCACAAGTAGTACATACACAATTTAGCTGAAGAGGCCTTTCATGTTTCACAGACTAATTTTAAGCCTTTTTTTAAACATTTTGAAAAAAAAAACTACAATAAACATTCTTCAGAATGTCATTACAAGTATTTAAACTGTGGTTTTATTTTCATACATCTATCTATACTATAATAAAACTGTAAAGGTCGAAAAGTCTGTATATTGAGTTTTTTTTCGCGAAAACCGGCTAGGGGGACTAGAAATAAGCTATAGAACACGAATCAATCGTTTAAAAAATTTATGTCTGTCTGTCTGTTTGTTACCTCATCACGTGAAAACGGCTGAACGGATCGTAATGAAACTTAGCATTTGTATTGGTATTAGTCTAACTTAAAATATAGGGTATGTTTTATCTGAATCGGTTGAGTAGATCCAGCGATACAGCTTGATCCCTCTATTGTATTAAGTTGCATACAAAGTAGAGGTCATGATTGTTGGTTGGATGCAGGTTGCAGGTTCCTAAAAATACAACTGGATTCTATTAGTATTATAGAAAATATAGAATAACATAACATAGCCCATTCACTGTCCCGCTGCCGGGCATGGACCTCTTCTTGGAATGAGAAGAGTTAAGGAACTGGATATTGTTAGTGTAATAGATTATCATAACATAATCAGCTCATTACCTACTGCCCCACTGCTGGGCACGGATCTCTGCTCGGAACGAGAAGAGTTAATAAACTAGAAAATATAGAATAACATAACGTAGTCAACCCATTACTGTCCCACTACTGGGTATGGCCCTCTTCTCAAAATGAGAAGAGTTAATGAACTGGATATTATTAGTATTCTAGAATAACATAACATTACCAGCCCATTACAGTCCCACTGCTGGACAAGGGCCTCTTCTCAGCATAAGAAGAGATGTGGATAGTGTTATAGAATAACATAATCAGCCCAATTACTTCTCACTGCTAGGCACGAGCGTCTTCTCAGAATGAGGGAGTTTAGGGCTAATTCCATGAAATTCCATCACCTTAGCCGGTTGGTTGTAAAAACAAAATATAGTATGGTCGGTAAATAGTGTAATCGTCTGTGTAGGCGCTTATATGTATATATTTGAAGATATTGTGTTCATAATTATGACACGATGTTATTTTCCGACATCCACGCGGACGGAGTCGCGGGCACAGCTAGTGAATAATAAACGCCAATATGCCCAGAACACCAACGCATAAACCAATCACTAGTTGAGATTATTCTTATCATAACAAAAATATAGTAACTTTAAATGCACATATCTGATATTTAAGTTTCTCGGTAAGTTAGGTATATAATCTCTGTTTTTTCTTACTTATCTTGTCTTGTAAACAATCTGTGGCATGTCTTTTTAATGCAATTCGTCAATAATGATTATTCTTTAATAATTATTTTCAATAATTTCGTTATTCCCGCCATTTTAAATGTTGCTAATGTTGCTATGGTTGCAAACAATTTGTACGTGACCTTGAGTGACTGACCTTGACCGTGACCTTGGGGGCTTGTCAGTTACATATCGCGCAAGATGGCGTTGCCAATATAGAGGTTAAAAGACATTATGTTATCAATTTCACACTAAATAATATTTTTTAACCTGATTACATGTGCAAAACTAGTAATTTTTTTTTTTTAGACATTATTTGATTAAAGAGATGATTGTTTACTAAATAAGGTAAGATGAGAGAGAAAAAACTGACCGTAAATAACTTACTCATTGAACACAATACAAATTCTATTACTAATCTGGAAATTATTGCTTACTTTCTAAAATATTAGACTCAAAATGTTTAGGTATTTAACTAAAGGTAAACAATCTGAATGTTTTTTATCTATATAGATATGCATTGAAAATGCAAACTTACAAAATTAAATGAACTATGTGTTAACTTTTAAACTTTTTTGAATTTAAAATAGTATTTGTATTTCATACTGAAACATTTATCTACACTAATGAAATAAAGAGGAAAGATTTGTATTTTTGTGTGTATGTTTGTAATGAATAAACTCAAGAACTACTGTGCCAATTTAAAAAAAAAACACTATTAGAAAGCTACATTCACCCCGAGTAACATAGGCTATATTTTCATGTCCACCCGTGCGAAGCCGGGATGGGCCGCTAGTATGTTATATAATAAGTAACTTAAGACAAGTCAAGATTGCTAATTGTTTACCTTTGGTTATGTAACTAATGTATCTAAACATCTCAAGTAGGTATACTACCTGTCTGCTCTGAGAAAGCCGTTTTCCCTTGCCGCTCCCTCATACCGTACTTCAAGCCAGGCCCGGCAAGTACCAATGCTGACCAGTACCAATGCTGACCAGTACCAATGCTGACCAATACCAATGCTATAAAGTGCCTTATGACGTCATTTTTTAATGGTCTACCGCGGCATTATCACAGCAAACAAGTTGTAGTATAGGTATAAAATTTAAACTGAGATGTCATCTAAATTAGTCTTGCGGAAAAAATTGGTTTCTCATATATAACTCTATAAAATTAACGTCTTCAGTAATAGTAGTCCTGACAATATGATGAAAACTGGTTTTACAGCATCACTTCCACTCTGAAAATAGTAATAATAATTTAGAAGCCAAAGGATTTTTTTTTGACACAGAGCAAACAAAAAAAATACCATAATAATGTAAATTCCGTGGCTGGCGTAAATATTTTAACAACTAGCTATGGTTTTACAGGTAAAAATTTAGAAGATTCGAAAGACTGCATAAAATTATCCTTAAATCAAGTTAATGGATTTAACACAAAATCATCATCATTTCAGCCGAAAGACGTCCACTGCTGGACATAGGCCTCCCTCAAGCATCGCCACAACGACCGGTCCTGCGCCTTCCGAATCCAGCGAATTCCCGGATAACATAAAATGTAACTTTCAAATTGCTGCCCTGTAAAATCATTGTTTTGGACATCATCATCATCATCATCATTTCAGCCGAAAGACGTCCACTGCTGGACATAGGCCTCCCCCAAACATCGCCACAACGACCGGTCCTGTGCCTTCCGCATCCAGCGGATTCCCGCGACCTTCACCAGGTCGTCGGTCCACCTTGTGGGGGGCCTACCCACGCTGCGCCTTCCAGTACGCGGTCGCCACTCCAGAACTTTACTGCCCCATCGGCCATCCGTTCTGCGAGCAATGTGCCCCGCCCACTGCCACTTAAGTTTGGCAATTCTTCGGGCTATGTCGGTTACTTTCGTTCTCCTGCGAATCTCCTCATTTCTGATTCGATCATGCAGGGACACTCCGAGCATAGCCCTCTCCATTGCCCTTTGAGTGACTTTGAGCCTTCTTATCAGGCCCATTGTGAGCGACCACGTTTCAGTACCGTAAGTAATTACTGGCAACACACACTGGTCAAAGACTTTCGTCTTGAGACACAAGTCTTGTTTTGTTTTGGACATATCAACATATTCATGCAAGCTACAGAATTGATAGGTAACTTAATGTGATGCCGCATTTTAAGTTTTTTTAAATATCATCACATTAACACTGATACACACCAAAAATGACAATTTTTAGAAACTATACTCAGTAGACTCAATAGTTACCTAAAAACGACTTTGTTAAAAAATATATAATGAAAAACTATAATTTTGGTATTACTTTGTTAACGCTAATACAATGACTATTGACATTGACTAAGACCATGATTATGGGCAGTAGCAGTGATAGCCTAGTGGTTTAACACTTGCCTTCCGTGCAGGAAGTGCATACATTCAAACCCGGCCCACACCTCTTCACCTCGACTTTTTAAATTCATGTGCAGATCAAAATTTGATTATCACTTGCTTTAATGGTGAAGGAAAAACATCAGACAAAACCTGCATAGTTGAGAGTGCACCATAGTAGTATAGTATAACGGGCTGGTTTCTGCAACTCCACGTCCAAGCGTGTATTTTGCGCACCATACAGTTCTTGATGGTGTGTGTAGTCCGCCAAACGCAGTATGCCAGTGTGGTGGACCAAGGCCTAAATCCTTCTCATTCAGAGAAGAGGCCCGTGCCCAGCAGTGGGACAGTATTGGGATGATGATGATTTTGGTACTTTTCATGCACAGAAATATCAAAACAAACATTCTGACTACTTTGTATTTTGTGTGCGAAAAGTCTCATAATCATAGTCTTAGAGCAGCGGTTCTCAAACTTTTTTGGTCACGGAACCCTTTTGACAAGCAAAATACTTGACGGAACCCTACAATAAAACAATAGTTTTTAAAAGTGTATTCTTTATTATATAAGCATAATAAAAGTACAATGTAACAGTTACTAATTATTACTTACTTTAACCACATGCCAAGTACAATAATAGAAGATATTAAAAATGAAAAAATCTTAACTAATGGGAGGTATGAAACTGTTTTTTATTTTTCATCAATTGGTTGATATCAGGTTTGATAGAAGACATTTGAAGTCTCATATCAGGTTCGGCGTCCAGTCTATTGCGATATTTTGTTTTCGTGGCTGCATAGGTTGAGAATCCTGTTTCGCACAAATATGTTGTTGGGAACGGGAGAAGAATATTCAGAGCCATTCTGCCAAGCATTGGATATTCATCACGGATTCTGCACCAAAAATCGTTGAGAGGCGTCGTTTTGAACAGTGACTCCATACTTGTGTCTGATGACATTTCTAAAAGAGATTCATATATCTCGTTTGACATACTTTCGGGCTTTTGCAAGTTGGGTAAAAAAGGATTATGAATCCATGAATTCAGCTTCATTTTTGTATTATGTTCTTCGGGAAAATACTTTACAAAAGATGCGCGCATCGAAGTGAGATATTGGACCAATTCTTCAAACACATCATCTTGAAACATTTCCGAGTCGTTATCGCTAACAAACTCACTGAGTGACGTAAAGCTTTCTATTTCTCTCTTACCAACGCAAATAATCCAAAAATCTAATTTTCTTTTGAAGGCAGTTATTTTGTTATAGGCCTGGAACACTGTTGTCTGTTTACCTTGCAATGATAAATTCAATTCGTTCAGTTTTTGAAAGATATCCGCCATAAAAGACAATCGGAACAACCAAGTTTTATCATACAAACGGTCTTTCAAATTAAAAGAAACTGTATCTGCTGAAAGAAACATTTGTAACTCGGCTCTAAGTTCAAATAGCCTTGTTAAAGTTTTACCCCGAGACAGCCATCGCACTTCTGTATGGAGCAGCAGTGTTTTATGTTTGCTGCCATAATCTTCACACAATAATGAGAACAATCGGGATTGTAGTGGTCGTGATTTGATAAAATTAATTATTTTTACCGCTTCATCCATAACTAATTTTAGATTTGACGGCATTTGCTTCATCGCAAGTGCTTGTCTATGCAGAATACAATGGCTGGAACTACAATTAGGCGCTTTACTTTTTATTCGTGATACTGCTCCTGCTGTTTTACCTGTCATCGCCTTGGCCCCATCTGTACAAATGTCAATGCAATCGTTCCAACTAAGATTATTTTCTTTAAAAAATATGTTTATTTTATTAAAAATTTCTTCCCCGGTAGTGTTTGTGGGCAGCGGTGAACACATAAGCATGTCTTCTTCAAAAGAACGTTCATATGGATATCTCACGATAACCAGCAAGATAGCCAGACCAGTGACATCAGTTGACTCATCCATTTGCAAGGCGAATCGTGTTTTTTGTAGACGTGCAACTAGTTCTTGTTTGACGTAGCTTGCCAGATCATGGATTCGCCGTGAAACAGTATCGTTTGATAGCGGTACAGTAGAAAGATGCTTTGCAGATTTTTCATCGAGCATACATTTTGTTATGTCTAACACACATGGCTTTATTAAATTCTCAGCGATAGTGTGCGCTTCACCTGCTTGTGCAATGCAATAGCTAACTAAATATGATGCCTCCGTGGCCTTTTCATTGATAGTTTGTGTTACATGCATCATATTTTTTTGACTTTCCAATAACTGTTCTTTTTTACGAACAAAAAATTCTTTATTCTTGTCTTTAGACTCGGGGTGTACAGTTTCTAAATGTCTGCGTAATTTGGCAGGTGCCATGGAACTATTAGGAAGCAGTTTACTACATAACATGCAGAGAGGTGAGCCGTTGGAATCAACAAATCCGAAACTGATATATGATTCATCATACTTCCTTTTTTTCGTCTTTGAAACCGTGGAGCTTGACGTCGTGGCATCATCGTCTGGATCGGTAATTGCTGTATTCTCCGCGCGTACTGCTTTTGAACATTCAGCGTCATTAGAAGATGTCGTTGCAACACGTTTAACACCTTTAAGCCAACGTTCCATTCTTCTTTATTAATAATGTTACACGTCAGGATGGTAGGGTCAAAATAATGCACAATCGTTACTGCGTTTATGAGACAAAGTTTAGCCCAAAGAAGAAATGTACAAAACTGATACAATCAGAATACAGCGGGCAGTAGAACTTACAAGAAGGCAGCAGGCTAGCCAGCTTGTAAGTAGGTAGGTACGAACTTATCGCTCCGAACGCTAATCGTCAACTGACTGACGAGGCGCGACTTTTTTTATATAATAGCGCTTTTATACTTAGTCCTAGACTCGAACTCGAACATTCTCAAAAATACTCGAGTCGGCGCCTTTGATAAACAAAAAGCGGAAATAAAAATATAAATAAAAAAATGCGTTGTAAACAATCTCGACTTTATGCTTTTGAAGATAGAGCCGAAAGTCGCTTGTTCACAACTATAGCGTCTAATTCAGAGGCGGCTTTTATCAAAGGGACTGCGCGCTCACAAGTATACGCGCGGCGGGCGGATTCAAAACGTTCGACCAGTGACCAGAGAGAGGTGTTTTGTTTTTTTTCTTCTAAATTCTTGCGGAACCCCTACAGGGGTATCGCGGAACCCTAGGGTTCCGCGGAACACACTTAGAGTACCGCTGTCTTAGAGACATTCATATTTTTCCTATGGAACCCTAAGAAATAAAGTAGGAAATATATTTATATATTTTAAAATGGAATTGGAAGAAATAGCCTATACAAAGTGCCCATTCTCTTTTACTAGAAGTTTCGTTTTTGAAAAAATTACTAAATAATTAAACTATTTATATTAAAATGATTTTAGTAAATTCAAATCAAAGAAAGCAGGGGTAAGCAGTAAGAGATGTCTCAGGAGCCACTGTCATGCCATACAATCTTAGAACAACATGCCTGCAACACCATCAATACTTATCCGACCAAATTGACGAGTACTGAAAATGCTCAAACGTCGTTTGGCCACTACGTGTTTTGAATTTATCAGTATTATATTTGACTATTGCCAGGGCAAAAACACAGATGTCGCTAGTATCTACGTATTATGCTCGAGGCTAATGATCTGACTGACTAGCAAGGTGCAAGGTAAAACTCATGCGCTGTTGTCTAGAAAAGCGTATAGATGGCGTGAATTTAAAATACTAAGTTGTAGACAAGTATTTACCAATAAATAAGATTTTTTCCAGTTTATTTTCTTTTTTTTGTAAGTAAATTTGCCTATCTAACAGGCAAATTTAAAAAATCTATTCTATTTCTATTATTTTGTTATTAAAGTATAATTATGTTGGAAAACGTAATTTGATAAATAATACCAACATTTAAACTTATCAATTGCTTTTTATAATTATACTAATACGTTTTACGCATTTACGCAATTGAAGTGATATCTAAAGACATACATTGTAAAAATAAAAGTTCTGACGTCACCGAAAGACGTAGCTGAAAGTTAAATACGTTAATTGTCGTAAGAGTAATGGTAGCCTGCTGGTTACTGTTGTGGACTTATGATCTTGGAGGCCCAAGTTCGAATCCTACTTGTAACGAGACTTTTTGTCTTTATTTTTTCGATTTATAAAAAGGATTAATACAGAGCCACCTAGCGATCCCGGTACATAGTTATCAAAACTGATTCAAGAGTGATTTCAGGGTTAAAATATAGAGGCGCCACTTGGTGTGGACCTTTATTGGGGGCAGAGATTGGTCTCTATTTCTGTATGTATAAATGTACTCTGTGGCCACTGTTTCACAATGAGAGTGCAAAATTATAAACAGATATGAAAAGGTAAAGGTTTTAAGTAACTTACTATAATATAGTAATTGCATCTATCACCGAGGCAGCAATCAGAACACACCCAATCTTGGTACCATATGTGTGTACACAGTGGCATATACCGCTGCCTAGTAGTAGCACATTCCGTCTTGTTCGAACACCGTTTCGATACATAATATTGTTTCTTAGCTCCCTGCGACCAGTATGGAGTGCTTCCCCATTTGATCTCAGTCAAACAAACATCCTGGTTATATTCACAGTTTTTAATGGTTTTCACACATTTCTCATTGTTGTCCTCTTGATTCTCGCACACGTAACATTCCAGACCTAAAACTGTAAAAGAGAGCGTTGTTTAAATGTTTAGCCATAAGACTTTCTACGAATTGTCGATTGGATCGACGGAAGACAAACGGAAATTTTGTTATTTACCATTTACGACTGAAAGAAGAATAATAACGCAACCAAGGATGCAGAGCTTGTACATATTTTTGTTTGCCACACAATGTTTGGTTTAGGTACTCTTTTATTAACTGACGCTGTCAGGTTTTGTGAATTTAAGAGCTACAATCAATACAATAGTGCTACAATATAATTCAATTTGTAAACGAATAACGATCAAACTACGAACATTTGACATTTGCATTGCCACACCCGTACTGACAGTTAGAGCTGTGGCAAACCGTGTGTATTCGTCACTGAGTAACGGAACGAGTGTGTACACCACCTGACTCGAAATAACGAATCGCAACTCTCAAATATATGTCGTTACTAGTGTTTTTCGAGTTTTTTTTTAACACTATGAATTTACGAAACGAATACAAAACTACATGCGCGAACATAGTAAAGTTGTCTTTTGTAATTCGTAACTACCAGGGTTGTTGCTGATCCAGAATTTTATCACATCAGCGGATGCTAATGCTGATTTTTGACATTGACATCAGCGGATGTTGATGCTGATGCAGATTATACATATGAATTTATACAAAAATGTAATTTTAATTTATTCATATCATTTTTATAAAAATCCAATATTGGTTCAAGTCTAAAGATGTTGCCCTATTAATTTTTTTACGATGATTTATCAAATGTTAATGGAGAGCAAAATAATATAACAAACGAAAGTTTTTCATGTTTTTATAGAGCCATAGGGAAAAAAAACCGGCCCTACATTTTTATTTACGAATTATTAATTAAATTAAATATGAAAAACAGAAAATGAACTTCGAAAGTCTACACGAGGCAAAGCCGTAAAGAACCCTGTACTAACGTGCTAAGGCGCAGCGAAGCGAGCGCAAAATTTTTTAGGATTAGCGAAAACATTACTCCATAAAGGGGTTTTAAGGCTTTTCTTTTAATATAAAAGCAAATTTTTCAATTAAATTTTTCAATTTTTCTTTATCTGTGCTTAAAGAAACGAAAGGTAAATATACAAAGTTTTTGCATATACAGAAAGAACCTTTTGTAAGTGAAATAATTTAGACTGGACCTACCTTTGAGCGCACGAAAGAGCAGCGTGAACGCAAACGATAATATTTCTTTGTTTTTATAAATGTAGAGCTTCTCTTACTATCTTAACGCTTCTGTTATTATTTGCATTCGTTAATAGCAAATTCATTGTTTAGCTTGATAAAAATAAAAGGCAATCCAGCATAAATTATTTTCATCTTTGGCCTTTTATTAGCTGACTATAATAGCTCCACATTGCCCTTTTTGTTAGAACGCCTCTTTCAACTTTACTGTCTACTGTTGAAATTTGTCGTAATAGACAAGTTTGTGTTGGTTTTGCTAATTATCACCGGAGTGCAATAATCTGTGCTATGATTCAAAGAGAATATAATCCCTATTGGTCTAAAAGTCTAAACGTCAAAACCATGAACTTAATAAACTAGAAGTAGATAATCTCTGCGAAACTAGCGGTCAAAACTACATGTCAAAACTCACAAGCGACACAAAAAAATGTGCCATAAGCCCCTCCTCCTTCAGTTACGTTACGACACGAACATCAGCATCAAATATCAGCATCATTTAATGCGGATGCCGATGCTGATATTGAAAATAATGCTGATGATCAGCGGATGCTGATGCTGATATTCGCAACAACCCTGGTACCTGCATAACGTTACCCATAGGATTTGATTCGTTTATTTTATTATTACTGTTATTTGATTGAGAAGATCGTTTTAGTTATTGTCTTATTATTGACATTTGTAAAACATGCATTTTCAAATTATTCAATGTTATTTTCTTTGTTCTTACAAAATAATTTAGTACTTTTTTTAAACAATTATTAATGTTATTACTCAAATTCAAATATATTCAATATTGTCGTTATTAACCCTTAAGGTCGCATGAAACTTAATCGAATTAAAACTTGCAAATTTTACCTGATTATGGTTATTAGACCTATAATAAAGATAAGAAAAATATGCAATAAAATCGCAGTATTTTGTAATCTGAGATATTTAATGTATATTATACTATACTTTGCCCCTGATGCCAATAAATCTTATCTATTAGGGATGTATAGTATAATAGGCACAGTCACACTATTAGTCGCATTTCATGGGATGTTGTCTTACACAGATTACACTATAAAAATATAGTTCATGGCTTTTTGTTACAGAATATCACCAAATATGTAGTTTTTGGATTGCTTGATAAAATAAAACTAATGAAATATATGTTTATGCTTCAAAGTATAATGAAAACATGAGAGTAAAATGAAGTCTGTTACGAACAAATAACTGTTATTATTTCTTATTCGCCTTATTTGCTGAAATATTTTATAGGCTTCACGTCTGCTATTTTTGCGTACCGGTAACTAGCCTTCCAATAGTCCTTGTAAGATGGCCTAACAACCTCACCCATCAATATATTGGTAGCCAAAAATCTGTCACTTCCTCTTTTGTAACATTTATCGACCTTCCCAGTTTCTTGTAGACTGTACAAACATAACATAACATCACGCTTGTATTTCCCCGAAGGGGTAGGCAGAGGTGTATAGTACACCCTGATTTCGCCAGTTAGTCTACTTACTGTTATAGTCCCATGTAATAGGGGGCGAGCCTATTGCCATTACCGGGCACAAATCCATACTCCGGGCTGCTACTGAGAATACAACAAACTACAAACAAGACTGTACAAATTTGTGTGATTTGCAATATCAGCAATGAGATCTTCAGGGAAAAATCGGTAGAAATAATCTACCGCCGACCAATCAGATGGAACAGTTTCCGTGAAAACAAGTTCAGCTAATTCAGCTTCATGTTGAATCTTTCCGTTTGTCCATTCAAAAGTAAGTTTAAATCTTTGTATATGCTTTCTTTTTACCTTGTTGGTAGTAACTTTGAACATGTAATTTCAAAACTATTATGTATTGTTGTGATTTTCTTGTGTGCAATAAAGAATAAGAATAACTAACATTCCGTTTTCTTGGGACACGTTGTGCAAATGAAGATGATGGCGTAGATGGCGATGGCTGAACGGAGGGAAGCGATGTGATAGAAGGTATAGCAATATAATTGCATTGTGTATCGGAAGGAAACACTGTTGCTAGAACTGATGTAAGTAGAGGAGGAACTTCTGCGACTTCAGGAGCAGTTGAGTGTCTTGGAATATTAGTAAATATAAAGCCTAGATCGAGCGTTGATGGAAAATCTTCATTCAAGTCTTCTATACAGGAGTTACTAGATGAAACTGGGCTATTTGTTGTATCGTGTCTTTATAACCATTAATTTATAGATGGAGCAGGAGAAGAGTCACAAATGTTTACTTCGTCTTCATTGCTTGAACCGCCACTGAAGTCGAAACTAGCATTGACTTCAGGGACAAACATTAGTATGCGTCTGCTCTGCACCGATCACGTTGCCCAGGCTATAATAAAATTGTTACAAACAAGCATCAATGCAAAACCCACACCATGCTATTTTATAAAAATAAAAAAACTGATTTTGAAAAAAAAAAAGTTGCAGCGTCACCGTCACCGCTTTGGTGGCAGTGTATAGAATAATATACAATACAAAGAAGACGTATTTTTAGGAAACGTTCGCAATGTATAGTATGCTATACACCCAAGAAAATGTTCGTAAAAGCGTCGAAAATTTAGTTGTTAGTTAGATATTTTAGCATTAGGATAGGCTTCAGATATCAGTATTTTGAATCTATAACACATATCACAGATTTTAGGAGTAAATAAGAAATAATATAATTTTCACTTTGGCGTGCACAAAATTTCTCCGCATTGTTTCACATTTACGTCACAACTGTCAAACTTTCTGCACATTATACATCGTTTTATTTATTTTTTATAAGAGGAACGTACAGAAACCACTTAAAGTGAAGAAAATTCTGTCAAAAAGTTTTTATGCGCTTAGCAGATTATTTACATTTTTGTGTATGGTATACTATACAAAATGACCTTAAGGGTTAAAACCCATCACAAATAGAGATGCAAGTAACGAACCAATAGTAATTATAGGTACTAAAATACGTAACGTGCGTACGTGTACAAAAGTTTGAAACGAGTTTTTTGTTATAGTAACGAATACATACATATGTTTTTCGTTACTTTCACAGCTCTAAACGACTGTAGGGGTCAGTGTTGCCACTACTATTTGACGGGGTGACCGGTGCGATCGCTCGACGATGCCGACGCCCGCTCACAATACTGAATACTATGGTGTGAACGCCTACGCCTACCTGGACGATCACTCCGAGTAACTGAACGACCAAAGTACGCTCCGGGCGTCGTCCGATGATAATACTGAACGCACCCCTGAACGGTTTGGTGAGAACGCCCGACGACCGGACGGACGATTACTCCGACGACCAAAGTACGCTCCGTGAGTCGCCATCGTTCGACGATAATACTGAACGCGAACGGTCTAGGTACGGTCCGTACCAAGGAACTTAATACTCTAGGTCCGTACGATATAATACACCTACACCCAATATACACCATCTCTACTTGGTCTGTGATATACACTATGTAGTCTGTGGTTTTCAGTGTCCACAACATAGGGTATTTTCGCCTAAACTTCGGGTATTTCTTGATCCCACCCTAGATGTACAATTTTATTCCCCTAAAAATTACTATAAATAACAAAAGTTAAAAAAAGGAATTAAAAGAGCCTCTACACGTGCGCGTACATCTGCCGGCGCTGTGTAGTGGCCGGCCGTCGCACGCGACTCGTTCCCCGCGTCCCGCACTGTCTCACCCGATCACACTTTTCCTAACACTCTCGCCAGCTTACTCAAGTCAAGTGTGCGTAAAGAAGTTTTAATTCAAAAAATTATTTGAAATATTTGTAAATAAACAAAGTCCCCCTCTGTGTCACGCGCGACATGAAATCACCGAGTGCGTATATATCCACTAAAAATATTGGCAGAATTTGCCACCCTTTGACATAATGCCGAATTGCCGACAAAGGGAAATTCCCGAAAGACGCAGTGGCTACTTTGATAAACGTGATCGATCGTTAGTCATCGCCACAGGCCAAGTATAGATGCATCGCAAAAATCCAGCGCGAGACTGACGTATTCACTTCAGAATTGGCAAAAAAGACTGAATATTAATATGCGTAACTTAATTCGTCATGGAAACAGCTTGCGGCAAGCCGTACTGCGCAGGTAGGCGAGCCGTCGCCGCCGGCCACCGCCACCGCGCCGGCGCCGTCGCATACCTAGGTGACTATTCTCAGAATCATACGAGGCATTTCGGCATTTAGCAGGGTCTCCAATCTTAGAACAAATAATCGGGTACAACCTAACAGCTTTTACAACGCTGCAAAGAAACGTAGTACTTCGAATGCTTGTAGGTAATATGGTGGTTTTTAATTTAGTAGCATTATATTTGTTACTTTTACGGACTAAAAGTAATAGATGGCAGGTTTTACAAATTTAAGAAACGAGATATTGTAATAGTTTATTCAATATTCGATAGATCTCGCTACATGACCCCATATTTGATAATTGCTCCAAAGAGATTAAGATTTCATTTCGTACTGATTATTCCCCAAATATTACAATAATAAATAAGTGAGTATCTATTTCAGAGCCATTTTTATAAATTTTTGAATACTAAGGTATTCTACTTTTATTAATTTTGACTGGTTGATTATAGTGCTAAAATTCGCTATTCAGCAATAAGTGTTTGTAGCAGTACAATCCTGCAGTCATATTTATAAACGCAGGACGTGGGTTCGATCCTCAAAAAGTGTCTCTTTTTGCATTTTTTATTTTTAGTTCAGGTGTTGTACAGTCGAAAGCATGACAGTGGTAACACGTCAATTCGAAAACCGCCCTTACTGCTTACGAAATAAAGACGCTGCTAATGCCAAAGTGTTACCACCGACGTGCGGTCGACCGTACTAACAGCTGCAGTTTCGCACTAAAAGTACCAGATGGCGTTAGTAAGCGGTTACCTGTTTAGAGGTTGTATTTCAGTATATTACAATGTAATCTGTGGCATTTAGTATCAAAACCTCGCAAATGTTTCGAAGTGTAAATTTGGTTGTTAAATAACCATAGAATTAGTTAAGTATTTTTGTTGATTAAGCACATTTTTCATCATGTTGTGCTCTAGAAATATAGCACGGTAACAGATAAACATCTTGTATAATACAATGTCAGCGTCAGTGGCGTAGCTACCGTAGGGATAAGCGGGGCAGTGCCCCGGGGCCCCTCGGCCCCAAGAACGACGTTCGAAAAAGTGATATATCCTAGTTGAATAAAGAACGTTCGACTTTTAACTTTTTGCCCCGGGGCCCTTGGTTACATAGCTACGCCACTTGCGCCACTGGCCAGCGTATCGGTCACGCACTGCCCGGCGTTGTCATGCTATCAAAACGCCCGGAAGGACGGCACTGTGTGCACTGTTTAATTAATACAGTTCAATCAATCAATCAATCAATCAATCAAAATGTTTATTTGTGTACACAGGTAATTTTGGTGTAAGTACATTATAGGTAGTCTCTCTGTGTGCTGCCACAGGTGGCATACAAATATTAATACTTAATTAAGCATATTACACAACATTATTAAACAATTAGAATGAATTACATTAATTCACTTTATTTATATGATTATTATTTAAGATTTAAATTTACATATGTTTTTAAATAATAAATTTACAGGAATTAGCTGCATTCAAAATATTTTAATTTTTTCTAGAGATAAATGAAAGGACTCACGGATAGTAATGGATTATGTATTCAAGACTGTTAATATCAAAAATTGTAGGTACCACAAAATAAATATTGACATGCGATACACAAATATTAAACTGAATGCTACTGGTGTCGCCATCTAGTTGTGAACAGTGTAAACATACCGCCCACCAAGAACCTTCTGTTCTTCTTCACGCCGCCCACCATGCTAGAATGCAGGTTTTCTTTTAGGTAGGACCTAATTTGGGCAACAGAATGAGCTTTGATAAAGGACGTGTTAACGTAGAGCCCTTGCCTTTCAATTCCACAACTCTGGTTTCACCATCGGGTCCTGGATGCAGTTGTGTGATACGAGCTAGTAACCACTTAGATGGTGGCATTTGGTCATCCTTGACTACAACAACATCACCAATCTGAGGCGGTATAGTTTTGTTTTGCCACTTGTGACGTTGCTGCATTGTGTGTAAAAATTCCTTAGACCAGCGGCTCCAAAAATTTGTCATCATTCTCTGTACTAGCTTCCATCGATTTTGTGGGCTTATCCATTCGTTATCGTCACGTGCATCTGGCACTGTAATCAGTGATTCCCCAATCAAGAAATGCGCGGGTGTGAGTGGAGTCAAGTCGTCAGGGTGATCACTTATTTGACCTATAGGTCTTGAATTGAGGCATGCTTCAATTTGATTTAGTAATGTCGACATTTCTTCAAATGTCAAGGTTGAGGCACCAATTGTCTTTTTCAAATGCGTCTTTACTGATTTTATACTGGCTTCCCATAGACCTCCGAAATTGGGAGCTCTTGGAGGAATGAAGTGCCACGTAGTTCCATCGTTGGAAAGGAGTTCAGCTACTTCCTTAAGAACTCCGTGCATGCTTTGATTTAACATCCGTGTTAGTTCTTTAGCGGCGCCTACAAAATTTAGCCCATTATCACTCCACATTTCCGAGCAAGAACCGCGTCGTGATACAAATCGTCGAAATGCAGCCATGAAACCTTGGGTAGTCAAATCACTGACTACTTCCAAGTGAATCGCACGAATCACCATACATATATATAGACAAATATATCCTTTAAATGATTTCTGTCCGCGACCTTTACAGGCCCGTATTTGTATCGGTCCGGCAAAATCCACACCGCTAATTTTGAAGGGTCTCCCGGGGTTTACCCGTTCCTTAGGGAGTTCTCCCATTTGAGGCTGTATCGTTGAGGCTCTGTGCTTAATACATACAACGCATTCACGGAAACATTTTTTTACTAGGGGTTTTAAGCCAATTATCCAATAGCGAGAGCGCAGTAAATTCATTGTAAGTGCCATACCGCCGTGCAGTAATCTTAAGTGAGCATCTTTCACTAACAGTGTGGCAAGGTGAGAGTCCCCTGGTATTATGACTGGATGTTTGAATTCATGTGGTAACTCAGCTGCTTGAAGGCGACCTCCAACCCTCAATAACCCAAACTCATCCAGGTAAGGATTGAAAGAGGTAAGTTTACTTCGTTTTTTTATTGTGCCCTTTTCTTTTAAATTTTGTATTTCTTCTCTGAATGTATGTTCTTGAGTAAGTTTTATACAAAAATCTAAAGTTTCTTTTAGTTCCTTCCAGGTAAGATATGTTGGCAGTAGTTCTGTACCATTCTTTATTATTGTCAGACGGAGAAACCTTCGACAGTAGGTAAGTACTCTTGTCATTCTGCTTAAACTTGAAAATCTAGCTAAAATTTCGTTTTCTTCAAAACAGGTATGGGCCACAGTCGCTTGTTTCTTCTCTTCTAAATTCGTGTTTAGTATCTTTTTCTGTTTCCTGTTGCTATTTAGGTTCATCAGCCACTGCGGTCCTTTCCACCATAATTCTTGCTGTTGTAGATCCGACGGATTGAGACCTCGCGATGCAAGATCAGCAGGATTTTCTTCCGAGGAAACATGACTCCATTTGTTATTATCAAGCCGGTTTTGTATTTCTGTTACTCGGTTAGCTACGAACGTTTGCCATCTTATTGGTGAGGCTTGAATCCATGCTAGTACCACCATTGAGTCGGTGTAGGCATATACTTGATTTTTAGGTATTTTAAGTACATTTGCAGCTTCTGACAGTTGTTTAGCTAATAAAACTGCTGCACATAGCTCTAAACGAGGCACAGAAATTTGTTTTAAGGGTGCTACCTTTGTCTTACTTTCTAGTAAAGATATATACACCTTGTGATTTTCAACAACTCTCATATAAATGACTGATGCGTAGGCCAATGTTGAAGCATCTGCAAATCCATGAAGTTCAGCGTATTCATTATTAGTGTGAGTATAAATCCATCGATACAGTTCAATATTGTGAAGCCTTGGAAGTTGTTCACGAAAAGACAGCCATTCTTCTTGAAGGTTTGATGGTAGGACATCATCCCAATCAACTGAGCATAGCCAGAGCTTCTGGATAAAGACTTTGGCTTTAATGATTACCGGAGCTATCCATCCGAAGGGATCAAATAAACGAGCTACTTCTGCCAATACGCTTCGTTTGGTAATCGGATATATTACATCGGATTGATTTATAAAAAATTTGAATTTATCGTTGACTCGATCCCAAGACAATCCTAGTGTTTTTATTACTTGATCAAACTTTATCTCAAATGGTTGCAGTTGGCGTTTGTGTTGAGCAATACTCTCCAAAAACTTGTTAGAATTGCTGGACCATTTTTGTAAATCAAACCCTGCGCTATGTAACAGCTGTGCAATTTGAGTATATATTTTTTCAGCTTGTATTTCATCAGGCGCACCCGTCATCAAGTCATCCATATAAAATGATTTCTTAACGATTTCAGCAGCCAAAGGGTACTTGTGACCTTCATCCTCTACCACTCGAAGCAGCGTGCGAACTGCTAGGAAAGGAGCCGATGCAGTACCAAAAGTAACGGTAAGTAACTTATAAGATTTCAATTCTTCGTTAGGTTTGTTTCTCCAAATAATTCTTTGATAATCTGTATGTTCGTCCGCTACTAATATTTGTCGATACATTTTAACGATATCGCTTATGATTGCTATCTTGTGTTGTCTCCATTCCATAATCAAAGAACGTAGATCTTTTTGTAGTGTAGGTCCAACTAAAAGAGTATCATTAAGAGAATATCCTTTTGAACCAGTAGCTGATGCATCAAATACAGTTCTTATTTTAGTAGTATCCTTATCGTTTCTGATTATAGCATGATGTGGTAAATATATAACATCTTCTTTATTTTCTTCTGCTAATTTCATATGCCCAAGATCCAAATATTCTTGAATGACTTCAGAATATTCCTTATGTAATATTGGATCTTTCTTGAATCTTCTTTCTAAGTGTAAAAATCTAGATGTTGCCATTTCTTTAGTTTTTCCTATTTGTTTTACAGGTGATTTTATTTCTTCTTTAAAGGGTAAGTTAACCTTATATCTTCCACTTTCTGTTCTAGTAGTAGTTTCTCTGTAAATATCTTCACACCTTTGCTCCTCCTTTGTTAATTTTCTTTGGAAGGTAAGTGTTTCATTTTCAATTTCCCAGAATTTTCTTAACATTTCACCAACGTCTACTTTTAAGTTTAAGCTAATAATTTCTTTTTCTTTTTCAGATTCTACTTGGTTAGTGCTTCCAGATAGTATCCAGCCCAGTTGAGTATGCTGGGCGATTATACCGGCAGGACCTCTGAGCAACCCAACGTCGATAATTTGAGTAAATACTTCAGCTCCCAGTAGTATATGTATTTTATTAAACTTATTAAATTCAGGGTCGGCCAACTCCAAGTCTTGAAACTCGGTCCAAGGGAAGATGTCTAAAGGTTGTGCAGGTGAGTAATTTGTGATCCGTTTTAACACGTATGCTTTTACTAGGACAGTGAAGTTTGAGTTGCATCTAGATTTCAATTGAACTTCAACCATGTTCTTGATATGAAGTGTATTACCTTCACTCAATCCTGAGACCTTGCCGTTGATTCTTTCTCGTTTCAAACCCATAGTCTGAACGAGGTCTTCTGTCACGAACGAGGCCTGAGATCCCTGGTCAATGAGGGCACGGTAAACTTGTGTTTTCTTATTCCTTGATACAACGTCTACCAGTGCTGTGGCTAAGAGTACTTGACCAGGTTGATTTATAAAATGTGATGAAACGGTGTCTACTTGGTCTTGCTGACTTTCTTCTTCAACTGAATCCTTTCTATCCGGATGTAACAATGAGTGGTGTTTTTTGTTGCAGATACGACAGGCTGTATCTCTCATACATTTTGCTGCAAAGTGGTTTGGAGTTAAGCAGTTAAAGCACAAATTATTATTCTGAACAAAGTCATGTTTGGTGGAATATGTCTGTTTTGCGAATTGTTTGCATTGGTACATGTAATGATCTTCCTTACAATATGCACATTCAGCAGTTGAACTAGATGCTGAAGAAGAATGGAAGGATTTAACTTTCATAGATCGATTTACGTTTTCAGTCATTTCTAGTGATCTGAACCTCATTTCCATAAATAGTTTCAGTTTGTTGAATGTTGGAAAATCATTACTGCAGTCACTTGATACATGTTGCTCCCACAGTTTTTGGCTTTCAGCGTCTAATTTAGCAACTGTCATGTATGTGACAATGACATCCCAAGTATCAGTCGGCAGCCCAAGATTATTTAACGAGCTCAAACATTCGATGGTTACATCTAAAAGTTGCTTAATATTCCCTGCTGACTCTGTATTTAAAGTTTTTGCTCCGAACAATCTCTTAAACAAACAAGTAGATATATATCTCTTATTGTTGTAGCGGTTGTTCAGTGTTTCCCACGCTAACTTATAATTTTTGCTAGTTATTGAAATGCTCCTTAATAATATTTCCGCTTCTCCAGCTAAACTTGATTTCAAATAGTGTAATTTTTGGACATCGTCTAAGGTCTGATTGTTATGTATTATCGATGTAAACAAATCCAGAAACGAAGGCCAGTCGATGTATTTTCCAGAAAAAATAGGTATTTTTATTTTCGGCAGCTTAATTTCAGCAATAGCAGTTTGTTTTTGTGTAGTGTGCTCTTTTTCTTTAGGCGTTAACGTATACAATTTAGTTTTCAAGTCACTTTTAAATGCAATGTATACTTCCTCAAATTGATCATACAAATCATCGGAAAAGTAAGCCAACGCAGACCGTTGTTCTTTACTAACATGCGTCACAAGTTGGTCGTGTGACGTTTTAAAGATTTGCCAATCTTTCTCTAAATTCTCCAGACGAGTATCTAAGTAACTTAACACTAGCCGGTCTTTCCCCGCTTTTTTATGATTACGTTGAGATTTTTGTATTTGTTCGAATCGTTCTTCTTGTAAACGTAAAAGCTGATTGATCTTTTCCATTGTAAACAAAGTTTTTCTTACTCACGTACTCTGCGCAGGTATGTACGCCCCCTTACGCACTAACAACAGAAAATAATATATGCAGTAGTTACTTGCTAATAACTACAAATATTATTGAGTCTGCGAGTCCGTAAAAAGTTCGATTTTGTTTTCACAATCACTTCTTTACGATCACAGATTTCTTTGATGCAACGGTTTTTATCAGTTTCAATCTCCAATAATATGTATTATCACTAAATTAACTGTCTAAAAGTCAATGTTATAAGCACTGTGTCGCACTATGTTACACTGTGTCGCACTGTGTCAAGGCGTGACTTGCAAATTAGTCTCGAGAGTTTATTCACTAATTGTTTTTACAAAAAACTGCACACTACGTGTCGCGGTACTGTTATCCGGTGAACGAAGGACTATTTGTTTGCCTGGTTTTACCGATTTAACTATTTTTTCTAGAGATAAATGAAAGGACTCACGGATAGTAATGGATTATGTATTCAAGACTGTTAATATCAAAAATTGTAGGTACCACAAAATAAATATTGACATGCGATACACAAATATTAAACTGAATGCTACTGGTGTCGCCATCTAGTTGTGAACAGTGTAAACACATATCATTATTGAGTTATTAGATTATTAATTAGGTATCGGTAATAAATACGAATGCAAATCTCTAATATTTAAATATTATAATCAGATAGGAATTCATTGATTGAATAGTAAGTTTTACTGATTAAAAACAATTTTAACTCCTTTTTAAACAGTCTTAAGTCACGTATATTCCTTATGGGTTTTGGAATTTTATTATAAAGTTTAGGAGCCATGCCTAGTATATTAGTGTCAAATAATGCTGTGACGTGAGAAACTGCTTGTATTTTATCACGGTGTCGCCTAATATTTAATGTTGGAAATAGTTCGGAATGTGACTTAATCAATACAGCTAATTCGAAAATATATAGCGACGGTAATGTAAGAATGCCTAAATCTTTGAAATGCGGCCTGCAACTATTAGGTAGTCTAAGCTTACACACAGCCCTAACACATTTCTTTTGGGCTTTAAAAGCTTCTTCTCTATCTGTTGAAGTTGTTCAGTCTGTTCCTGTTCAGTACATTACAACACGACGAGACCTGCCGACGATACGCTTCAGTAGTTCAGTTCTGTCCCGCTTTAGTTCAGCTCACTGTGGGTTTCCAGCTTGAAAGAACATAAAACTCTTTGTTCCTGTTTTTTTCCTAACACTAGTGGTCTAAGGGAAAAAGTTAGCGAATATGGTTGAATTTATTTACGGTACTTTTCACAAAAATTGGGGGAAAATAAAAAAATCAGGGTTGGCAACACTGGTGGTTTTTGACATTAGCAATCCAACACAACAAGACTAAAATTTAATTTGTTTCTGACGACAAGTAAATATAAATAAACGAAAATCGGACTATTAAAACCTATGATTTAGAATGGAAGGAATCTTGTGGAAGTGGACTAATTATTGGAATGGTATCGTATCACTCGAATGTTGTTTATCATACATTCTGATTTTAGGCCTTTTTATTTTATTTTAATAAACATATCGTTTCTATTTCAGGTTGGCAAACCAGATGGTTTGTTTTGGATAACGGTATAATTTCATATTACAAATCGCAAGAGGAAGTCAGTCAAGGATGCAAAGGGTCTGTCAAAGTATCAGTTTGCCAAATAAATGGTAAGTGTTATTAAAAAATTTGGTGGTTTATGAGGAAAATACTCTCAAGAGTACTTTGAAACAGACCCTAAAAAGTGCCTCTAAAAGTGAGCTTTTTAATCAGTCTTCTCAAGGCTGTTAATTATGTAGATCAGTACCTATAAAACTGTGTTGTGAAAGTTGTATTGGTTAAGTAATGTTTATGACATAATAAGTTAGATCCAACAATACATCATATATTCCTTCCGGCTTATTCTAGAAATCCACTGTGAAAAGGTTTTTTTATTTTTGTCCAAAATTCCCTATGCATCGCTTTGAGTGCTGGAAGGGGATTATTGGACAAGAATTCCAGAAATTTCAGTAACCATTTAAACTTGTTATACAATGGGCTGACAGACTGGTTAGAAGCACATTTGACATTTCTTATTTGAGGTGTTGAATTTTGTAGACAGTTTACAATTAACCAAGTATCAAACAATTGTATTATTTTTCTGTGTTATATAGGTGGTCTAGTATTTTTACATAACCCATACAGGTATAACTGTTACTAGGTATACTGAGCTGGATCCCTTGCTACACATATTATGTACTATATATGTTATATGTTGTCTCTGTAATTTGTCCTGTTATCTTTATTTGTATATTTTTCGTGTGTGGCAAAATAAATGGATTATTAAATATTATTGTACCTACAAATATTCTGTGATTATAGAACCTATTTGTAGGAGGATTACTATAAAAATGTGATTTTCTGCGATAAATATATGAGAGATTTTATATCTACACTGTTGCTATTGATTAGGTATGTATAAAAAATACTGTGTTTTCCAAATTAGTTGTTTGTATATGGTTTCAAAAGATAACAAAAAAAGGTTATAAAATAATAATAAATGGTTATGGGGATTTCTGGGCAAAAAGTCCAAAAATCACCTTCGCAGAGGATTGTCAAAGAGGATTTCTGGAATAAGCCATTCCTGCTTATAATCCTCTTCAAAAGCAATCTTTACTTTTCCATGGAGTTTGTTACATATTGTTTTTATCTCAAAACAAAGGCTACTGCTAATCATGTAATTTTTGATACAATATATATAACCATTATACTATCTGATACCTGAGAGGAAAATAAGTTATAAGTATAAATAAATAAATATTTTTGGGACATTTTTACACAGCACCATCTAGTCCCAAACTAAGCAGAACTTGTACTATGGGTACTAGACAATGGATATAATACTTATATACTTTTTTTGTTGTTGTAAATAACATACTTATATAAGTTCATCACACAAATATTTGTGTCCTGTGGGAATCAAACCCACAACCTCGTGATTAGCAGTCCAACACTCGAACCACTTGACCACAGATGTCATCGTAGTATGTTAAAATAATGATTCTTGAATTTTCAGTGAATACAATAGACAACACAAGGCTTGATCTTGTAATACCTGGGCAGCAACACATGTATTTGAGAGCACCCTCGCCTCAGGACAGACAAAAATGGCTGGTCGCTTTAGGCAGTGCCAAAGCTTGTGTTGACTCAAAAGATTTAAAAGGTAGATTATACAATACATAATGTTAGAGTTAATATTTTGTTTTATCAGCCAATTAAAACGATCAAGTCCTTGAGAGATAAAAAGAATTACTTCCTTTGTGTATTGTTAGTTGAAGTATACTTTAAAGTTTCCTCTTGAAATATTTTGAGTATTGTTGCTGAGCTGATTTGATAGTTTTTTTATGCTTATTTATTTTACCCTTACATACTGTTAGCCCTGTCAGCAATAAAAACCCTTAAAAAGGCTTCATCATCAACTCAGCCTATCACAGTCCACTACTGGATATAGGCCTCTCCCAAGTTGCACCACAACACTTGGTTCTTCGCCTTCCACATCCAGTCCACCCAATCTACCTTCTTCAGGTCATCAGTCCACCTAATAATCAGATCAGTCTGTAATGAGGCTTAAATAACCTTTATATATTATAATAAAACAAAGTTTAACCGGATTAAATCGCGTATATATTAATGTGATATATTGTATTAATCGCTCCACAAAGTCTGCAGTGTGTGAACATGCCCTAGACAAACCCAACCATTTTCTTCGATTTGATAAACCACAAGTTCTGGCGAAGGAAAACCGATATGTACCTAGAATGCTCCGTGAGGCTATTGAAATTAAAAAACATCCTAATTTTAATAGAGAAGATGGTTGGCACCTACCACCTGTTTGGAACCCAGTCCTAAAAATAATCAAGTCCCAAACAGCATGCAACACTTTAAAAGATAATGATATTGTGAGTGGTTACTGCTGCATCGAAACGATTTTAATTAATAATATTGTACGGTAGATTAAAATATTTTTTTAGAAATATTTGTAAAGACGCTTGTCCTCTTAGTCTACCTGCGACCACGAAATGCTGCAAAGCTTTCGAAACGTCAGGGAAACCAATTTAAATAATATACGCGATTTAATCCGGTTAAACTTTGTTTTATTATAATGTGTAGTGATCGCGAAAACCTAAGAAGTTATTAACCTTTATATTTTATCAGCTGCAGTATTCGAAGACGTCAATTCGTTGAGCCACAAGAAATCAGAGTTGCGTTTATATTGTGATCTGATGATGCAGCAAGTACACGCAGTGAAGAGTGCAGCTACTGCTGAGGGTGGGCCAGAGATCCAGGTTAATATAGAAATTAATCAGAATATTATAATTGAGATGACGGCTGATAGAGATGTATGGAAGAAAAAGACATGCTGCGCCGACCCCAAATAAATTGGGATAAGGGCAGGAGGATGAGGATGATGATTATAATTAATAATACTTAGATCCAGCTAGATTTTTATGTAGAGTACTGGTTTGATTAGTGTTTCAGGATTCCACTGTTTTAATCTATAGAAACATTTAATCTCAATTGTATATCTATTATGTTTCATTGCAATGTTTATGTGAGCGCCAACATATTTTTTCAATAAGAAAAACCTGTCATAATGTACATTAAATTTAACCATGAACATTATTTTAGTTTCTATTACTTTTTTTTTCTGAATTATTAATAATGAATTTAATCTTTTTCAGAAAATTGATGATGCATCGAGTTTACTTACAGCAACATGTGATACCTTCATAAGAACATTAGAAGATATAATGAGACTAGCCTCTAACTCGGGATTGAATGCCATACCTTATGAGATGCCAATACCTAATATAACTAAGAATAACAGTTCCAACAAGACTCCTAGACAAAGTATAAGTCGAACTTTATCTCAAGAAAATAGATGAAATGCTACTGTTTAACTTTTAACCCATAAATATAAAATATTTGAAAAAATCATTACATATTATGTTTAGTTAAATGCGATATGCATTTTATGCTTTTCCATATACTACATAAATAAAGGGACAAAATAGTTCCAACTTTGAAGGACATCATTAGGCACATTTGTATTTTACGTCATGTATGAAATTAATCAATTTGTATTTTGTCAATGTTTATAATATATTAATGTATTGTATATTTCATGAAATGGGATAGCACTATGATATATTGATCTTACTAGAATTATCAATAATATAATCTAAATCAACTTAAAAGTACATTCATAAAATTTTAGATCAAATTAATCATATTACACATATCTATGATAAATATATTGTACTTAAGTTTCTTCTATTTGAAATGGTGTAATGTTGGTTACTAAAGTTTTATTTTTTACCTTTGTACTTATATCATGCGTGCATAATATATTCCTGTGATATAATTGTAAAGCAGCTGTTAATCACATAAAATTAGGATCACAATGCCTATAAATTCAAATAAGATAATTTTATGAGTCAACATATAATATTATTTTAATATACATTATAAATTAAGTCTTTTATGTGACTTTGGTAAAAAGTTCAGTTTTGTGTTCTTGTATCCAGAAAATACTGTTGTTAGTAACAGATGTAGATAAATTAATAATAAAAAATAGGAACTGATGGTACATTCAAAATGTCAAAATAGTTTTACCAGGCACCTTAATGATTGCAAGTAAACATGTTTTTATTTTTGGAATATTACAAGAAATATATAAATGAAAGCTCCATGTCATGTTTTGAATAACATGTTTTAATTTGTTTTGTCTAAACATATTATTATACCCCCTTATTACAAAAGCTTAGACCAGGTTTAGACCCTTGTTTAAACCAGGTTAAACATCAAACCCCTGCCTGGCTTAAGCCAAATCTATTATTAAACCTGATTTTGTGTAATAAGGTGGTGATTATTATGATTGTACTCAATTGGTTTGATAAATTGTAACCTTTTCACATTAGTAAAAAGTGATGTATAATTAAATAAGTTGATAAAAGGATATTTCTATTTATTTGAATACATAAAAAAACAAAGAAATTGTTACAAAAAAAAAACATTACCATGAGGGTTCTCCAAACCTTAGAACAGTTTTTTCTTGAGAGTCTAATTCAATACCTGTCTTTTTTCTCATATAGAAAATAGTGCAATCTCTGTTAGTGCAAATCACTTCTTCATGAAGACTACCTTGACATCTTTGACATTCAGTCCAAAGTCTCGAAAACTTTTCTTGAAGCTGCCGCAATTTAAATATTTCTGGGATATATATCTGTCTTTCTTTATGTAAACAATGATTGCATAAAGCTTTTACAGTGTCATTAGGCATAATAGTTTTGCAACCTATACATTTCTCTTTTTTCTTTGTAAAAGCAGCCAAGGCACCTACTTTGGAAGTTACCATTGCTTTGGTTCTAGTGTGTTCTCCTTTTAAAAGCAAAGATTCAGCTTTCTCACCTAATATTGGTTCAAAAATTCTTAAAAGTGGTTTAGATAACTGATTTTCCAAATAGTAATTGAAATCTATTGGTATACTGTTTTCCAATACATATATGGGGTCTTCAGCTTTCATATAAGCCGGTGTGTTTTTAGTTGCACAACATATCACATAAGGAACTCTGTCACCAAGTTTAGGTGCAGTACCAGCATCTCGTTTCTTCATTTTATTGGCTAATTCAACATGAGCCTGTTTTGCAGCATAGTCATTTTTTGTGAGCTCCTTTGTTATAACAAGTTGAGATATATCTATGCGGTTGCATAATAAATCAGATATTATTTGTTTTGCATAGTTAACAGCACCATCTGGATCTCTATCTATGAGTAACTTTTGAAGGCATGTGTTCATCATGTTTGACACAAGAGGGCAGTTATCTCTTCTCACAGTTTCAATTCCTTTACAATCCATTTTATCGTATTTTTCTGGTTTAGTGAAATAGAGACCAGCATATCTCTTTTTATTAATAAGTAAGTATGGATAATATACTTTTTCAAATTCTAATTTGATTGGTTTGACAAATTTTTCAGTAACAAAATCTGCTGCTTCTCTTCCTAATTCCATGCTTTCTTCAAGGGTTTTAACTCCAAACCTTACCATAACTGAATCAGTATCACCATAAATTACTACTGCATCTTCTTTATAACCATTTGATTTTGTGTATTTCTTTTCAACTTCAGACTTGGTAAATTCTATCATAGTTCGACCATATGCTGTGACACTTCCTGAAATTTCTAAACAAGGCAGCTTGCCAACCTGTGCTCCAGTAAAACCATACACAGAGTTAGCACTGATTTTTAAAGCTAATTGTCTACCATCAAGAACGGACCTCTTAAATGGATCCTTTTCATTTTTCAAGTCTGCTTTAGCTTTTTTTCTGGCAGCAAGCAATGATTCCAAAATTTCAGGTAAAAGACCCTTTCTAATATTTGCTTTAACAAACATGTTTTTAGATGGTGTCACAGTTACATCATCACTTTCCAAATTAGTTTTATTTTGCATATTTGGTTGGACTAATGTAGTATAGCATAAGTTATGAGCTATCATAATACTGGGATACAGGGAAGCAAAATCTAGGGTTGAAATAGGGTCAGCATAATATCCTTTTTTTGGTTCTATCACAGTTGCTCCTTCAAATTGTTCATCTGAGCCCTGGCCATGATAAGCTGGCATTAAGTATCCTGCATCTTTAGCTTTTCGAAGTAATTGGCTCACAACTTTTATTTGTTGGCCTCTAGTGAGAAGGCAAAGCAGAGGGACACCTGTCACTCTTGCCATTTCCATATAATTAATAATGCACATCAACTTATTCAAAAGTTTTAGTGGCAAATATGCATCTTTTAAGCAGTACATAGCAAGTCGCCTTCTAGTTTGTTCACTTTCATTTTGCAGGTCTGCAATGATACTGTGATGAACATCCTCTTTTTGCTCTTGAAGAAAATGGTAACTGACAGCATTCAAAGTATATGACCTTAGTTTATAATCTCTAACTAAAACAAGCAATAAATCAAATGGAACTCTACCTTCAAAGTTGGTACTTTTATTTTCTCTGCGACCCATTTGCTTAGATTGAAGAACTGAATCTTTTACAACAGATCTAACATTTCTGATGCGCCCCAAAAAGTCAAAGTTGTTCACTTTTAAATGCTTTGCCCTATTTATTAGATATGGCCAATCAAAGTTATTTATGTTATAACCAGTTATTATGTCAGGGTCAAGTTCCCGGAAAAAGTCAGACCACTTAGCAAGCATTTCAGATTCTGACTGAAAACTAAGAACTTGTGATCCTACTATAGGTGCACAAGTATTTAATGTGAAAACATTTCTTAGATAAGGTTCAGGCTCACCCTGCCTGATAACCATTGATGCAATTTGTATAACAGGGTCATGATTGGGTTCTGGAAAGACACCTTTTCTTCCAGCACATTCAATATCAAAACTCAATATTTTGATTGGTGCAACTTTGGACCATTCACCTTCAGGCTGATGAGCTACAAATGTGTTCCAGGCTACATCTACTTCAATTTGACATCTAGATTCAGGTTTTCTTTGTGAATTGTTAGATCTCGAAGACCATTTATTTATTGGCAACTCGATCCAACTACAACCAACTACTGCAGTGTCTACCATGAATCGGATATCAAAGTCAATATTGCTCTCATAGAACAACGGATCCATCAATCCAAATGAGGTTGGTTGTCTTTCAATCAATCTTTTGGCTGCAGCAATAAGTTTGGGAAGTGCCACAGATACTCTTGCAAAAGTGATGTCATTATCCCCTTGATAATACATAAGAGATCTAGCTTTTACCAAGCGCACTTCTAAAGCAGTTTCTTTGATGTTATCTTTGTTTGAGCGCAAGTCCTCCAATATAGCTTTATTTAGGTTTGTTTTTAATTCATTGCATGATGATTCAATGAAATTGACAGGAACTGTTACATAGAAATAAGGTGTGAATCCATGCACATGGCAGCAAACAGAATTTCCTTCCATAGTGATACCATACATTCGCATAATCGGTACAGGAGCCAGCTGCGACCCAGGCATGCCCTGCATGGGCTGGCCATTATAATGATCAATATCTAATTGTTGAAAAACTAACTTATCTTTCTTTGGATCCAGTGCAGGAGGTGCAGGTCGAGACCATTTCATATTGGTAGATTGATTTTCCGGACCTTCACCGAGCACTTCTTGGGAATCAAACTCGGCGTCCATAAAGGCAAGTTGCTCTTCAAAACTACACGGCACTTCATTGTTTTCGTCATCATCACCTGATTTAAACCTTTTTATTGGTGGTCCTTTATATTGTTTCCTTTTGTCCATTATTTAGGCTTATTACGTTGAAGTTTTCAATAGACAGTTGATGTTGATAATATTTCCCGCCAAAATCTGTAAATTAAAAAGTGTTCATCTTTTGAAAGCTACGAATTACAGGTTTAGAAAGATATAAAAGATGTTTTTACTAACATTGGAGTTTTTAGGTATACAATAAGTGATTCCGTATTTCCGTTAAAATTCAACAGAGTGAGAAAATCTATCTTTAAATCCGCTAAAATTCGCACCACCACAACAAACCAGTCAAATCAAAGATAAATTCACAGACCAAGTAGAGATGCTACGCATGATGAATTTTCTATGTGTCAATGTCAATGTCAAATAGTGTCAATTAGTTTAGTGATGAGCGTAATCGATTATAAATAATCGATTATCAATTTAAGCAACCCTAATCGACAATGACTTTCATGATTGATCATGCAATCGATTATCAAAAATAATAGAAAAAAAATTTGAACACTAGTTTTTGACAAAAGTTAGCAATATACCAGGCCCCTCAGAAAGTATTGCGAAAAAAAGTTTTTATATATGGGAGACTGGCCAGTTATAATGTTTTTCGAAAATATGATTATTTATAAGTAAAAATAAGTAAGTTCCAATTTCAAAATTTCCCTCCACATTTTTTGCGAGTTAATTCAAAGTATTGTGTCTCACTGAAATATGGATCTGCGCCGGGAACATTTTAGACCTATGATTTTATACGATTTCAAGTGTCGCCTGAAACCGGATGAATCGTACGATAGACTTCAAATGGCATTCATGGATGAAGGCCCTTCCAAGGCAACCGTGTATCGTTGGTATAACGAATTCAAGCGCGGTCGACCAACTTTGGGGGATGACGAAAGAAGCGGTCGCCCTTTGACGGCTGTTACCGAAGAAAACGTGCTAGCAGTGAAAAATTTAATCCAAGACAATAGGCGAATTACATATCAGGAGATTCAACACATATTGAAGATTGGATCGGGAAGCGTTCACGAGATTCTACACAGCCATCTTCGCGTGAGGAGGATAGTATCACGCTGGGTGCCGCACAACCTCACCGATGCTCAGAAGCAGGCCCGGGTGGAATGGTGCCGTGATATGCTTAACAAATTTGAAGCAGGCTCGTCTCGGCGTGTTTACGACATCGTTACAGGTGATGAGTCCTGGATTTATCAATACGACCCAGAAACCAAGCGCCAGTCGACTGTTTGGGTGTTTCAAAATGAGCCAACGCCTACCAAAGTGAAGCGATCTAGAAGCGGGGGTAAGATTTTGATCGCTAGCTTTTTTAATTTGACTGGCCACTTGGTATCAATTCCCTTACGGGATCAAAGAAGCATTAATGCCGAATGGTATACTACCAAATGTTTGCCAGAAGTTTTCTCTGTTATAAGCAACAAGCGACCAAACACAGGGCTCCGCGGGCTACTGCTCCACCACGACAATGCACCTGCGCACACCGCACTCAAAACGAGGGACTTCCTGGACAGCACGCCAGTCAAACTCCTGGGTCACCCTCCTTACAGCCCTGATCTAGCACCGTGTGACTTCTTTTTATTCCCAAAAATAAAAAATCAGCTCAAAGGGATACAATTTTCGTCGCCGGAAGATGCGCTGGCTGCGTTCGAGCAGGCTGTAAACGAGGTGTCTGCGGCGGACTGGAAAAAGTGTTTTGAAAACTGGTTTAGGCGCATGAATCTTTGTATAGAGGCTGGTGGAAAGTACTTTGAAAAGATTTGATAAAAATATATGTACGTATAGAACAATTTTTTTTAGTTTCGCAAAACTTTCTGAGTGTCCCACGTAAGTTATATTTTGAAGAAGAGAACATAAAAATTATATATTTATTTTATATACAAGTTGTTAATCTGTAACTGTGCCATATTTCTTGAGAAAATGAATAATAATGTGCTTAGTCATCTAAAAATACTTGAAAAAAGTCTACGATTATTTAATACTCAAATTTTCAAATCAAATCAAACGTTTATTTGCCAGAAATACATTAAGGACGCGTTCGCAAAATTGATAGGTACAGAATCGAACTACTACATTGACACGGGTCATACACACAAGTGTACGCTCGCTAACTTCGATAATAGTAGTCAAGTGAACTCATTTTGATACTTTAAAAGATTAATTTTTTTTTACGTATTTCTTTGTAATCAAATTTTGGTAGGTACCTACTACCTACAAAAACATATTTTTGCTGTTTATATTTTTACGAATTAAAGAAGGTGTACTTCAGTGACTGCTACTGGAACTTCTCGATGTGTTATACTAGGTGAGGAGAGTTTGGGCTCGTTTTGTTAGTTATGATGAGACCTTACCTCTGGACTTGATGGTGTGACCTGAAGGTGTACTTCAGTGACTGCTACTGGAACTCCTTGACGTGTTGTACTAGGTGAGCCGAGTTTGGGCTCGTTTTGTTAGTTATGATGAGACCTTACCTCTGGACCTGATGGAGTGACCTGACGGTGTACTTCGGTGACTGCTACTGGAACTCCTTGACGTGTTGTACTAGGTGAGCCGAGTTTGGGCTCGTTTTGTTAGTTATGATGAGACCTTACCTCCAGACCTGATGGAGTGACCTGACGGTGTACTTCGGTGACTGCTACTGGAACTCCTTGACGTGTTGTACTAGGTGAGCCGAGTTTGGGCTCGTTTTGTTAGTTATTATGAGACCTTACCTCTGGACTTGATGGTGTGACCTGAAGGTGTACTTCAGTGACTGCTACTGGAACTCCTTGACGTGTTGTACTAGGTGAGCCGAGTTTGGGCTCGTTTTGTTAGTTATGATTAGACCTTACCTCCGGAACTGATGGAGTGACCTGAAGGTGTACTTCGGTGACTGCTACTGGAACTCCTTGACGTGTTGTACTAAGTGAGCCGAGTTTGGGCTCGTTTTGTTAGTTATGATGAGACCTTACCTCTGGACCTGATGGAGTGACCTGACGGTGTACTTCGGTGACTGCTACTGGAACTCCTTGACGTGTTGTACTAGGTGAGCCGAGTTTGGGCTCGTTTTGTTAGTTATGATGAGACCTTACCTCCAGACCTGATGGAGTGACCTGACGGTGTACTTCGGTGACTGCTACTGGAACTCCTTGACGTGTTGTACTAGGTGAGCCGAGTTTGGGCTCGTTTTGTTAGTTATTATGAGACCTTACCTCTGGACCTGATTGAGTGACCTGAAGGTGTACTTCGGTGACTGCTACTGGTACACCTTGACGTGTTGTACTAGGTGAGCCGAGTTTGGGCTCGTTTTGTTAGTTATGACGAGACCTTACCTCCGGACCTGATGGAGTGACATAAAGGTGTACTTCGTTGACTGCTACTGGAACTCCTTGACGTGTTGTAATAGGTGAGCCGAGTTTGGGCTCGTTTTGTTAGTTATGATGAGACCTTACCTCCGGACTTGATCGAGTGACCTGAAGGTTACTTTGGTTACTGCTACTGGAACTCCTTCACGTGTTGTACTAGGTCAGCCGAGTTTGGGCCGGAGGTAAGGTCTCATCATAACTAACAGAACGAGCCCAAACTCGGCTCACCTAGTACAACACGTCAAGGAGTTCCAGTAGCAGTCACCGAAGTACACCTTCATGTCACTCCATCAGGTCCGGAGGTAAGATCTCATCATAACTAACAAAACGAGCCCAAACTCGGCTCACCTAGTACAACACGTCAAGGAGTTCCAGTAGCAGTCATCGAAGTACACCTTCAGGTCACTCCATAAAGTCCGGAGGTAAGGTCTCATCATAACTAACAAAACGAGCCCAAACTCGGCTCACCTAGTACAACACGTCAAGGAGTTCCAGTAGCAGTCACCGAAGTACACCTTCAGGTCACTCCATCAGGTCCGGAGGTAAGGTCTCATCATAACAAACAAAACGAGCCCAAACTCGGCTCACCTAGTACAACACGTCAAGGAGTTCCAGTAGCAATCATTGAAGTACACCTTCAGGTCACTCCATCAAGTCCGGAGGTAAGGTTTCATCATAACTAACAAAACGAGCCCTAACTCGGCTCACCTAGTACAATACGTCAAGGAGTTCCAGTAGCAGTCATCGAAGTACACCTTCAGGTCACTCCATAAAGTCCGGAGGTAAGGTCTCATCATAACTAACAAAACGAGCCCTAACTCGGCTCACCTAGTACAATACGTCAAGGAGTTCCAGTAGCAGTCATCGAAGTACACCTTCAGGTCACTCCATCAAGTCCGGAGGTAAGGTCTCATCATAACTAACAAAACGAGCCAAAACTCGGCTCACCTAGTACAACCCGTCAAGGAGTTCCAGTAGCAGTCACCGAAGTACACCTTCAGGTCACTCCATCAAGTCCGGAGGTAAGGTTTCATCATAACTAACAAAACGAGCCCAAACTCGGCTCACCTAGTACAACACGTCAAGGAGTTCCAGTAGCAGTCACCGAAGTACACCTTCAGGTCTCTCCAAGTCCAGGACGAATAGGCTTTTAGAAACCCTACTTACAATTTTTTTTATAGCGAAATAAAATAGAATAAAAATCTTACTTTGTCAAGTATCAAATTTTGTTTATCGAATATTTTGTGTTTGTACAGCGATCTTTTTCAACTCGAGGCGCTCCAAACAGGCGATACGTGTCCACTCTCGACGGCGGTCGCGCGCGGACTAGTTT
Source organism: Asteroscopus sphinx (assembly GCA_949699075.1). Taxonomy (NCBI): domain Eukaryota; kingdom Metazoa; phylum Arthropoda; class Insecta; order Lepidoptera; family Noctuidae; genus Asteroscopus; species Asteroscopus sphinx. Next base: position 12,580,137 of record OX453005.1, read on the forward strand.
CATTCAAAATGCTTGTGCAATAAATCAAGACGGGTAACAAAAATAAAATAACCCCTAATGCAATCGATTAAGATTCATCCAGAAGAGAAAAAAATATGGAAAAATAAGTTTCGGTTTTAATTTTTTCTGCGACTATTTATAGCACTTAGATAAATAAAAAAAAAAGCATTAAGAATTGAATATGTTTGCCAACAAATAGTATTTTTAGAAATGGTAAAATATGTTAATAATAGCACAAAAAATGTACCTAAACTCAACCCAATTTGTGAAAAATGGCAACGACAGATCGATTTTACATTATAAAAAACTAAAATTTTCGATGATCAAGTTCCTATCATTTGAAGATGAAGAACCAATCTATACGAGGTAGTTATTAGTTATATTGGATTTTGTTTGGTTATTCCTTAAAATGTACCGAAAAACAGCATAATTTTGCCTGATATGAAAACGCGCCCTTAATAGTATAAAGGTAAGATCTTATAGCCTAAATGTCTCTATATTCTGCCTGCAAGCAAGCGTTCAAATTTTATGTTACATAATTATTATTCATTTATTCTTATTTTTAAATTTTTACTGTTATTAAGTTATTATAATAATTATATACTATAATTACACATTAATTTAATATTAATGATAATATTCTTAAAACTAATTACAATTTTCTACGTTCCATTTATTTCACTTGGAAACATAGCGAGGGTTTGAGAATAAATCCCGAACGACTGAAAATAAGTCATCGGTGGCATTGCCAAAGGGTGGAAATACAAGCTAATTGTTTTGGTGGTTTCGCACGCATCGTTTTTGTGTCACACGCAACACACGGAGGAAATTTGTTTGTTTACAACTAGGTATATAAATAAACAAAACAAAAAATTTGGTATTGATTTTTTTATTGATTCGTGTTCGGTATCAGTGGTATAGTCACCTCCTTAAATATGGCACGAATACAGATCAACACGTTTTATTATAGAATATGCCTTGGTTTTTATAATCTTGGTAGTAATAAAACTTAAAGGGGGACAGCATTAAAATTATTTAGTACAAAGGTACTGATTATTTCAAAGAAATTTCTACCAGCAGACCTGCAAGAGGAGAAATGAGTAATTATCTGAAGCATATAGTGTAGTGTGGATAACAATATTTTTTGAGCTAGCACAGGTTTACAACAGTCCGAATGGCGTGGCCGCATTCCAAAATAGTCCGTGAATATTGAAAACGCATGTTATTTTTAGAACAAGTCAAGCTTTTTTGGATGTAGTCATTAAAACGGCGCGGCGTCCGAATAGAAGCATCGTCAGTGCCCACCTTTAGGAATTGATGTATTTTTGTCTGTTTGTTACCTCATTAACTCATCACGTAACAATGGCTGAACGGATCATAATGAAACTTTGTAGTTACATAGGTACTAGATTATTTTAATAACTGAGATATGTTGTATCTCAATCAGTTGAGCAGATCTTGAGATACATCTTGACTCCTCTATTGTGGGCAGTCGCATAAAATGTACAATTTTGAGGCAGCGTGTGAAGAAAAAGCTATCTGAGACATCCTTCACGCTTAAAAATTGTGACCGCTAAAAAGGAGGATCATTCATCCAAACAACATAACATAACAACAACAACAGCAGCTGCTCTCAGTAGCAACCCGGAGTATGAATTTGTACCCGGTTAATGGCAATAGGCTCGCCCCCTATTACATGGGACTATAACATAACTGGTGAAATGTGGGTGTATTATTACCTAAACCTCTGCCTACCCCTTCGGGGAAATACAGGCGTGATGTTATATTATGTTATTCACCCAGAATACTCATCAAAATCACAGATTGATCAGTCAAAGTAATCCTTCAGAGTCAGAATCTAAATTTTATGGCCAGATCATATTATTCCAGCTGCATTCCAATCTAGACTTGGTGCTTGGTTAATTTGAGTGATACCTACATCACCAATCAATGCATTTTCAACGGACTTTTTAGCTTTCTTTTTAGGGTTCCGTACCCAAACGGGACCCTATAACTCTCGCTACGCTGTCCGTCGGTCCGTCTGTCTGTTAAAGGGCTGTATCTTTTGAACGATAATAGGTAGACGGTTGAAATTGTCTAAGAATATGTGTGGCTAGGACCTATCGCGACAAATACTAAAAATAAAATAAGTCTAGAACCATACGACAAACCTCGAAAAACATGCATTTTGTTTCAACGTTTTTGTTCCTGCTCTATCTTCAAAAAGGTAAAATACATTCCAGCGCGATCTGATTATTGTGCAATTGTGCATACTATGTACCTAGTTAAGTAACAAATACTAAAAATAGGGCAGTTTATAACATATAACTATACATAATATTATTAATAGACTTATTCATAAACTTATTCATAAGACTAACCGAAATTCATGTTAATTATGTCTGTTTTGAATACGAGGAAAAACAAAACAAATACCGTTGAACTATGAAGCATCGATTAATATCGTAAGTAGTTAGAATTCTATAAATAAAGCCTTTTATGTGCATGTGGGCAACTGTTCGATAATGGCTATTCATACTCTAAATTTATGACCAATGCGTAATAGTCAAGGCTCGGTTCACCAGTGTCTGTAGTAGGCGCTTGCCTGGCTCAGGATGATTCACCGATCTGCACGCAGCGTAACTAAATCAGAATTACCATGAATGGTAATTTCGAGTTTGTTCTCTCACTAATGCAGTTCAGAATTATCAGTGCGGGTGTAGCGTTAGAATATCGGAATGACACCCTTTTTTGTGCTAAGATGAAATTTATTTATTTGCCAACATGTACATCAACAATTAAACAATCATTACACATTACAATGATATTACATTGGAGTACATGAACCCTGTTAGGGCACTGCAAACATTGAATAGGTGTTCAGTCACATTTAGTAAAAATATTTAGGTACAATTTAAAGAAAAATAAAACATACAATAATTACTATTCAAAATTACATTAAATTGATTGTTACAGCTGAGATTTCATTATAAATAGATTTTTACTGATTCCACAGTATAGTAGGCTTTTTTAATCAATAATGTTTTTAATTTGTTATAAAATATCGTATCTTTTTCCTCGTTCTTAATTTGTTCAGGTAATTTGTTGTAAATAGTAATCATTCTGTAGTCGGGACTATTCTTCATTATTTCTAAACTAGCAGTGCCCGCGACTTCGTCCGCGTGGATGTCGGAAAGTAACAACATGTCGTATTCATATAAACATTGTCGTAATTTTCTATAATTATCTACTGATGTCTTCTAGTTCTTTTTTAGAAAACTTTGTAGTAAAGTAGCAAAGTCATTCTTTATTAGTAGGTATACGGAATAGGCCTATGTCCAACAGTGGACTGAGATAGGCTGAGTTGATTGATTGATACGGAATAATATACCACTATAATATTATTTATACTTTGTTCACTGGGAAAACATTTTAGCAATTAATAAATGTTTCCTTTGTATTGGAAATTATTTAATTCCTTCTGTTTTACATTTAATTTGTTCAAATGATGAAAAGGGAAATAAAACTGTTTATACTTGCCACTGAAGGCAAGTTCGATTCCAGGATAAAACGTAGTGTCTGTAAACGCACGCACATTACAGGAGAAATTCTATTGTGCAGACAACGTTACAAAAAATGTGAACTAAGGACTTAAAAAACTACAACACCCAATATTTAATATGTAATGTCATACTTATACCTAATGGCGATGGCCGTTTTGCGCGGGTGTGACGCATATCTTACCACTTGAATATTTGTACCAGTATTTGTTTTCTTTTTTTTTTCTCTATATTTTTGGTAAGTTTGTGCCTAGACGCAAATAAATATATTTTATTTCTTTCTTTCTAATTGGAAAATGCTGTTCCAAATAAAAACCCTAAATAATGAAACCGGTGACAAAATTATACATCTATCAAACTATGCTTAGGACCCGCGTTCAATGCGTATTCATGTCCTAGCTAGATGATGGTTGACTGTTACATACACATCGATATCTCTCTGAATCCAGAAACGTATGTTAAACTGTCAGTCCCGGTAGTCATAAGAATTAATCGACAGGTATTTCTTTAAACTTACAATATTGGTTTCCCCAAGTAATCGAATTGTAGGAGGTAAGACAGTAAGAGTCGCGCCACATAAAATAGCTTTTTTCAACCTGTTAGGAAAAGGCTGGGTTGATGATGATCTATTTCGGCTGTGATGTTTTTCATGAGCTTATTATCCATTTGATGTGATTTTTTATTCAAACAATAGATACGACATCTTTACGCATTGCTATGAAGTTTTGGTTGATTTAGGCGCGGGTTTCTTGATAGATTTTTTTATTTTTCCTCGGCATGTCGTTGACTTCACTTTTTTTTTGTGACGGGTGCTGTTCCACAAATTATAACTTCAATGCAACGGCAAACATAGCGCTAGATCCTCATCATCATCATCATCATCATTCCAACCGAAAGACTGCAGGACATAGGCCTTCCCCAAGCATATGTTGGGGGGTTATTCCATAATCACAATAAATAGAGCTAGATAACACATTTCATTCCAAATAAAACAGTATATCAATTGTTAGGATATCTTTTAATATGAATTAATTCACATTTTTCCGAACAACTCATCTTAATTTGCTCAAAAACTCATCTAACTTTGATGACTTTTATTATTATTGTGTTTAGAATACCTTCTTTACTTTTATGATACATGTGTTTTGTTTGTACAGTGTTTAGATACTGAGCATCGTAATTTTTTTCGGAACATGTTTTCGTGTCTATTGTCTATGACTTTAGCCTACATACCACCTTGTACCATATGAGTAAACGTGATTATACCAATGATAAAAACCTGCATATCTGAGAGTGTTTGCAGTCTGCCAACCAGTACCAGGCAAGCGTGTTGGATTAAGTTACCTAATTCTCATTCTGAGAAAAAGGAAGACCGTGCGTCATAAAATATTGACTACACTAACAATAGACAAAATGATAAAAAAAAAATCTAAAACATAACTTCATCACAAAAAAACAAACCTAAAATCTAAGACGGAAGCTGGGATTCGATTTCAGAACAAACATTCGCAAGACATCCGTGAGGACGCTAGGCAAATTAGTAATTACCTACGAAATACGCGTTCTGGTTTAAAAAAACTGTTGTTTAGCTTCCTTGAGATATAGCGTGATGGTCGATAAAAAAAAATTATTCTTTTAACATAATGGTGACAATTATGGGAAATTGAAACAACATATCATAATATTTGCTGTAAAACAGCTTTATAGACATAATATGGTATTACTCACCTCCCATGCACAAAACCGTGATGATTTGCAGACTATAAATAACCTGAGCCGGTCTGTAACGGCAATTTTCGCCAAATTTCAACTAATTCACCAGTAGTTTTGGCGTGCAACTCTAAAAATTGCAATTTATCGTTCCTAGTAAGCATAGCAATTATTATAAAAAAAAACAGTTTTCAGTTTTTTCTTCATAAGGATTTTATTGTATGTATAGATAAGTAAAGTAGTCGTTGTTTTATGCACTCAAAAGTACCGACTTAATTTATGACCGTACCCACTCATCTAAAACAATGGAGGTCCAACTGAATTTCGGCTTTTGTTTCCTTGCAGGTGTGCGCCAAACTTATATTTTTTTTCTTGTAAATAATTATTGTGATGTTACTAAGTCGTTGGCACATAATAAAGTACTTGCCTGGTATTAGTCTAATGTATATTAAACAGACAAACATAAAAAAACTCGAAATTTATTTTCTTACTTATTCTTATTCCTCCCTATTAATTTTTATGCAAAAATATACAATGTACAGACACGTCAGACTTACATTCTTATTATATGTATATAGAATAGATATAGATTTCATTACTTACAACCTCTTATAACTCATGTCATTCATCCATTTTATTCATCGCCGGCCACCACTCGTTTCGTGTCCTCAGCCTTAGCGCTACCTATTATTGTGTAATAGTACCGCTACATGTAAGCAAACTTTAAATTGACATAACTTCTGATAGAGTGAACCGATTTTTATCAAATAAAGACTAAGTGTAACCTCAAAGTATGCCCAATAATTTTGTTACAAATTATTTCAAATAAATCCAGTAGTTTTAACGTGATGCGCGTTCAAACAAACAGACAAACAGACAAACATTAAAAAAAATCTCGAAATTTATTTTATTACTTATTCTTATTCCTCCCTATTTTTTTTTTTGCAAAAATATACAATGTACAGACACGTCAGACTTACATTCTTATTATATGTATAGATATATAATATAGATATAGAAGAATATAGATATAGATAGATATAGAATAGATATAGATGTATAGTTGGTGTAATAAGTATATTTTTATTTCTAAGGGTTATAATTTATGTTTATTTCAGCGTTTGACTTGAAGGAGTGTCTGTGATTTCTAATGAACATTGAACACTGTAGAATGTACAGAGAGGGAAGTGTTAATATTTTCTGTTTAATAAAGTGAGGGTAACAGCTATCGCGTTGTCTTATATTACACAGGATGCGTACACACTTTTTTTGTAATATAAACAAGTCATTAAAGTCAGTACTTTCGCCCCACAGTATAATCCCGTAATTGAACCAGGCATAAGCATAAGCATAGTACATTGTTGATGCGGTTTCTAAGTTTGTGGTTGTTTTCAATTTACTAAATGCATAAATGAATTGGGACATTTTGCTTTTAAGTTTTTCAACATGTTTTTTCCAATTTAAGTTGCAATCTAATGTAATGCCTAATAGTGTAAAATCACTCACCTGTGCGACATTCAGGTGTTCGATTAGTTTGTCTATATTTAAAGGTTTTCTTTGATAGGTTGGGAACTGTAATATTTTTGTTTTGCTTAAATTGATTTCTAAATTATGTTCGTGGAGCCAAACTATTATATCTTTGAAACTATTCTGTATGTGTAGGGTACTTATGAAAGTACCCTACACATCTTACGTATCTTTATTATTTCAATGTAATGTAATTCAATGATATTGATATCATCGTTACATTGAAATAATAAAGATACGTCATCAGCAAATAGCACGCAAGGCGTTTGGATCGTTTTGGTTAAGTCATTAATATATATTAAGAATAGAATACATCCTAATACACTGCCTTGTGGTATGGAGTTGTTAACGGTTTTTATGTGTGATTTAACGCCGTATAGTTCGTTTGTTTTTCTATCATAGTATTCAATTTGGACGAATTGTTTTCTATCTTTTAGATACGTTTTTAGCCACTGATAGGCTTTACCGCGTATGCCTACGCCATATAATTTTTGTAATAGGATATTATGGGACACCTTATCATATTCTTTAGTCATGTCCAGAAATCGACCTAGTGCGTATTGCTTGTTATTAACGTAATCGTATATTTTTTGCACGTATTTATATGTCGCCAATGTTGTCGATCTTTTTTGATATTTGATCTTTTTTTGAATGATACCTAATAGCTATGTACAACTGTTGCTCGTTCGTACTAGCCGACTAAGTACTTTATATTCAGGGTAGGTACTACAGAGTTTGCAAGGTTTGTCTTGAAGTTGAAGTGTTTCTAATAACTTCTTTAGTTTTCAATGCGCCTTACCTTTTAGGTCAAAGTCAAGTCATTTTTTATTATTTCGAATAAGCATAAGCATGCGATGCGAAATCTAACGATTTAACCAGGATGGAGATTTGACGATTTGGCTAGCCAGGAGTCGCAGGTTCGAATCCTGCTCGTGAGCGATTTTTTCTTTCCACAATTTAAATTGTTAATAATGAATTTAGTTGCACGGTTCCAAAATGTTGGTCCTATGGAGAAGGGTTGGCATGAAACTCCATGGAACTCTTTTCAAATAATAAATGGTATGGTACCTAACTACAATGTTTTGTTACATGATTTGAAAAGAATTGCATGAAAACAATATAGGTTAATGACTGAGAAAAATGGTATAAGTAGTGCCGAAGGTAATGGATCAAAATTCCATTCATCATCTTTCTTTCTTTCTTTCATCTTTAGCAGGGCGGTGAGGATTTTTGAGAAAGGGCAAAGTAGCAGCAACCTAATGTAGGAAAATTCCTAGTGTGGATGGTTATTCACCTAATAATATAATCGATCCACAATCGATTATATTATTAAATGGAGTTCCTTCTTGCGAACGCAATGGATCGAGGTTTGTGATGATGTCATGATGCACAAACGGTCATACACCTTGTACGGAAAGTTGGCAAATGTGAAGAATGTAATCACGATTTCTAAATACCGTTAACAACCCAATTTCCCCTCTGTTGACTCGACAACTTACAGGGAAAAGATAAGCTACATAACTACTCTGAATTCGGGGTTTTACAATGACAATGGTGTCGATTCTCTTGTTCACGAACTAAACTTATTTCAAACTATCGCTCTCTTTTACAAATAGTAGATACAAGAAAGGGATGGCAATCATTTTAGAGCTGTCAAATTAGACGGAATTAAAATTTCCATACAAGTTTAGTCGTGATCTCGGAACGTGCCCACTAAAATACAAAGAAATGTAACACGTAAACTAATTTGACAGTTCTAAAATGGTTGCTATCCCTTTCTTGTATCTACTTTTAGTAAAAGAGAGCGATAGTTTAAAATAAGTTTGGTTCGTGAACAAGAGAATCGACACCAATGATTAACAAAGAAAGGTTGTAACATTTTCAACCTCATCTTGCATTTGATTCACATAAAAAAAAAAACCAGAAAATCTGACACTATCATTGTTCCGAGGATACTACACGGAGAATTATGACGTCGTTGTGAAAGAACGAGGTATTAGATATGTTCCTCCAACACAGGGGGAGGATCCTCCGACCAGGCTGGGCCTGCGCCTGGCGGGTTACTGCCCAACGGTTGATGTTGGGCGCTTGTATGCATGCTAACTGCGTGTCACACTCTGCTTGCGCGATTCAGGATTTGTGACGTCATCTTCTACGTAAATCTATAAGAAAGATAAGTGGCAGCATCATAGAGATTTAATAAGATACGTAAACTATATTTAATGTCTTTGGGCAGCATCTATTAAAAAAAACAGGTTTATGTGTTTAACAAATTTTCAGGACAATTACCTAAAATTTATCCAAGGTGCTAGCTATATTATCGCTTCCTTCTGTGAGACTGTTAATGCTCCAGAAGGACGCCTTAGAGCGGGATTGGGAGAGGGTCGATCCCGCTCGTAGACGGAGGCACCCCGGTGCACAGCTCAGATAGGGCTACATGGCGCATCCCCTGTTACCATGTATTGGCCTTGAACTTTGAGGATCGTGGGCGCTGAAAGTAGGGGACCCAAGGCGTCCATTAAGTGACTCTGAGGAGGACAGCAGTACGTGCTGCTGTGGGGTGGAGAACACTGTTTTCAAACGACGTACCAATGGGCATAGCACCAGAGGGGCACCAGCGCGGTCCACAGGAGTTCCTGGAGCTCCTCTATTTTGTGCTGAGTCCGACATCATCATCATCATCATCATTTCAGCCGAAATACGTTCACTGCTGGACATAGGCCTCCCCCAAGCATCGCGGGTATCAATATTCTAGCTATATGAGTTATTAGTTAGATACTATTACTAATATCAATATGATATTATCATTGGTGCCGATTCCCTTGTACACCAGACTAATTTTAATCGCACTAATCTCTTTCTTACTAACAACATTGAAAAAGGACAGAAAATTAAAATAATTGTCAAAGTAGTCTATCCCCCTTGTCGTGGCGATGACGGAAAATCTTTCCTCGTTCTCTAATGATTTTCATTTGAAAGAGACATAGGCAGGTAAAACTAAATTAGTTTAGTTCGTATTCGTAAACAACAGACTCGGCAGCAGTGTCAGTGTTTCCTTAGTCACTGTTTACGAGAGATGGTAGTGGAAGCTTTCTAGCTGCTGATTATATGTCCATACAGTGGTTCGACGAAAATTGACACTGACAGTTTTTAAAGGCAACTCGGGACATTGTTTGACACTTTTGAAGGCAGCTTGGGACATTTCACTCTCGCGTTGGCTGACTGTTTGGAGTGGCTAGACTGTGGTATAGTACAGAATAGCCTCACGACCGTCTTCGGCTATAGCGACAGCTTCCTTCACTCCTGTCCGGTCAGGTAGCTCGGTTGTTCAGCTCGCTGGAGTTATCTCCAATGACTTGCAAAGCCTATTTTAGCAGTGAACGTCCGCCCGCATGAGCAGACGACAGCACACCATTACCACAGCCATTACTGTACATGTAGGCACACATGTATAAACCCGATGACAATGCAATATTATGGTGTTTAGCAGCTGATCTGATGATGGAGCTGGAAGGTGGACACAGGCTCTCTGCTGTAGTAATCGTTGACACACCGAGTTTGGATTACAATACAAAATCCGTGTCTTATAAAAGTTTTGTCTAGAAAAATTCATTTTTCAACAAAAACTTATTTCATCTAACTCAGAGTTATTGTTATAATAATAATAATAAATACTTTATTTACGGACAACAAAATCCAATACAAAACACACAAAACACGATGTTAGTAACAATGAGCTTTATAAACTATGTTAGTACTTATATTCTACTACGGACAAGGTTGTTTTTATAAGATGCCGCACTAAAGGGATCTCATCATGCCTGTCGGCAATAACTTTTAAGAGGCCGTTGCCGCTGCCCCGCAATCTTGTGAGCAAAGACGCATTCTTTTTGCGCATGACCGCTGGGCGCTGAGAAACTGTCTGTCTGTCTTTGCCTGCGCAAACATATTTGATGCACTACAGTAACGTGGCAGCCGCAACAGCGCCCTGAAAGCATTGTTATATTGGACCCGCAACGCATCGGCGCACTATGGGCCAGAACCGTGCGTACCGTCTCAAAAATCTGTAACTATGTTGTTGATTGAAGTAAATAGCTGAAATTTGGTACATAGTATCTCTAATGTATATACTATCAAAAAATGTTACATTCGATATTTATTTATTTATTTATAACAAATAAAAAATTATATAAAAATAAAAATTACACTTTTTCATACAAAAACACATTTTACTTATTGAATCACATTATAATTATACAGTTTTATGATATTACACTATTATTTTGTGTTTTTGTTAATATTACATATGAAAACAACATATAATAAATGACAAAAATCTATTAATCAACTACCTACATGAAATATTTTTTTTTTTTGTAAATACTTCAATTTAAATATCTAAAAAGTTCTTGGCTTCGTCTAACAGTTCCTTGGAAACAGTGACTGACGGTTTTCTGATACTTGATATGTATGGATCTGATGTAAATAGAAGACCATGAAATACGTCTTCATTCGTTGCGGACCTAGAACACTTTCTAGCGTGATATAATCTGATATTTTTGTAATCTTTATTACGAGATTCTTGGGCATCCTCAGATAAATTACCAATAGGCAGTACCGCAAAATGTCTAATTATACTTTCCCCATGTATTAGGATCTTATGTACTGAAGAAGGCATGTTATACCACATATATTTTGTTACGTACAATTGTGCAGTAGTGCGAGTATATTCACCAAATTTTTCTGGATTTACAGCAATACCGGATGCCAAAGTCTGAAGAATAACATAGAACCTTTTAATAAGATCCTCATCAACTCCTGTAATTTCTGAAGAGCAATAGTAGTTCTCAAAAAATCGTCGAGCTGTATTGCCGTCATTGCTGTTTCCACTTCCTTGCCGGGGTTTATCAACGTGCAATCCCATTCGACTTCGAAATAGACTTTGTACAAGTTTCTTCTTGTCTTCTTTACTTTTTTTATCTTCCGGAGTTCTCGCAGCCCATTTTTGAAACGAGAGATTATATGAAATATGTAAAATTAACTCCATGCACCTAATCCACGCATGCAACGTAGACAAACCGTACTCGTAAGAATTCATATTATCTGGCTATTTCTTTCGCTAAAATTTGTATCTTAAATACTGTAATATATTATATATTTAACAATAAAATGTCAAAAATAATATATTTCCCAAAAATCTCATGAATCAAATATTAAAATAAATTTTGATATATTTTGCATTTTCCCCCCATCAGGCATTTTTCGTCTCATTTAAAGGGGGGCAGATACGGGCAATTTTTTTTTTTTGCCTTGACTATTATATGAGCTGCTTTATGTGATGTTATCAAAATTACGACATCGGCAGACATCGCTAACTGTCAAAAGTCTATTTAAAGTTTTTAATAAGGATAGGATATTAGATACTGTATAAAAAATTGTGTACCTCTCCAGTTTTTACATAATAGTCCAGTTTTTTTTTTTTAAATAAAGTACTTAATAACCATTCTAACCATATATGACACTTATACGTTTTATAATTCCACCAGTTTACATAGTCATATTTAATTATTTTCAATAATAATTAAATATGAACAGGTGGAATTCTGTTCTACATAATCGACATTATTTTGAGCGTCAACTTGCGAGACAAGTTTTATTAGAAAAATATGCGAAATAATCTATTTTAAAATCTATATAATATGTATTAGTCATTCAGTTAGATATGTGCATTAACAAAATATTCAATATCGAACATTCCCAAAACTTATTTTTGAGACGGTACGCACGGTTCTGGCCCATAGTGCGGCGGCACGTTTGGTACAGCTAATCCATAGGGCACTCGAGTACAGCGATGTGCAGTATGCTTTAAAAAGTGTGATTTTGACCGCATCTGTACATCGAGCAAACCTACGGGCCAACATGTTCACCCGCACCGCCAAGGCCCTCCGTTCCCGTTCAACATCAGCATCGTCTTTAAGGTTGTCAGCAACAAAGTGCCCAAGATATTTGAATTGGTATACCCGACGAATCGGGACATCACAAATTGTGATTGGTGGGACACGTTCTGGACACTTTTTGCCGACAGCCTTAAAGACCATTAATTCAGACTTTTTTACATTATATTGTAATCCAGCAAACAGCATAGTTTTCACAAATTTCAACTAGTTTTCTGAGCGCACTGACCGAGGGAGCCAGCAGCACCATGTCATCGGCGTAGCTTATGTTGTTGAAACACAACCCATCAATGTAACAGCCCACACGTGCACTGCTGATTTCCTCAATCACCGCTTTCAGATACAGGTTAAACAAATTTGGGGAGGTTAAGCCCCCAGTCTTACGCCACATTCCAACCTGTATGGTACAGAAAACTCACCCCCCCACCTTACAAAGTTTGTTTGGTTGCCGTACCAGTACTTAAAAACGGTCAGCAACTCGTTTGGGATACCTGTTGGATATTGGATATTAAGTTCCAGTAAAAATTCTTTCACTTATTGACCCTATAACAAATTAATTAAGAAGTATTTAACCGGATAAGCACCTATCTGCATGAACGATCTGCTTAAACTATTGCTCGGTATAATTACAGTCTCCTATTTGCAGTCTGCACGAATTGCCCGACATTTCACATTATTGGTACTCGTAGGTAGGTACTTATGTTAGTACGTGATTTCTTAATAGGTACCTACTGTAAGCTTATAGATAGGTAATAGTTAATTATGTAACATAATGAGCCATAATACTTCCAAGGGTATAACTCAAGGATGGATCACCGAACAAATTGTTTAAGCTCATAAAGATAAAAGAAAATTAATGGAGATCGTGATGAGTAGAACATTTTGTTTAATATTAATGTTGAATTTAATTTATGTCATGTTTAGTACCTAAATGGAAAGTAGGTATAGATAATGAATTTAATTTAAGTTGTTTATGAATAAAACGTAATGATTGGTTAGTTTTTCTTTATTTATAACCGCTAACCGCTAATTGCATTATTTCAATAGATTTAGAACACTTAGTATAAAATTGAGGTTTCGGCACAAGATTAATATTACGATTTTCGCATGAGGTTAACACATACATACCTATTATATTTATCTTCTAGGAAAATATACCGAAATTTCTAGGAATATGTCTACCCGTAGACATAAAAAATAAAATCTAACAATATAAGCTACTCCACAGGTTTCTCTGTTCTCGGGACGCCCAGAAGCTCTGGTAAGCTCACGTCAGCGTCGTTCTCGGAAGGAGCGTGCGATATGGTTCGGCGACGGCTGGCCGACTCCACTCAATGAGTTTCCATTAGGATGATGAGTGTACGCTCTATTAATACTCCAGACGTGACAAATACATTATCGCCGCGATTCATTCACGGTTCAACTGAAACTTAACAGATTCTTTTAATGAGACAATATGGTTTGCGTTTGAGATACTTACCTAAGGAGATTTGAGCAAAGCAATTATTATATATGAATGCGTTTTGAGCTTTCAGAATATTTATTGCTTGGTCTTCCTGCAGCGAAAATTAAGACTGATTTGTGTCTTTACCTATAACATCGTAAAATAAATAAACGAACCCGGTAAATGATAAGACCAATAATATTTAAAGTATAGATATGTTATACCCTAACTAAACAAACGAAAAAAATGTCCCGTACGCAGCGGAAGCACACATACGCATAACCTAGTACAAAATAAGTAAGTTACTTTAAGTTACTTTCGCGGCATAATTGGTACACTTTCTGTACCCACACTACGGCATTTATGTCTTTTTTTCACTCCAGATATTCTGTGACTCCAGTCATGTTTGGCGTCTTGCTTGACACGGACTAATAGCAAAACGTCCTAATGAGTCTTCAGATTGCGCGCGCTATTAACATATTTGTACTTTTAAATATCAGCGCACTAAACCACAGAGCAAACTAAACTGTACTAGGTAGAAACTTGCACGATCGGTTCTAGCTTGACTTTTATCAGAATTCCATATATTCGGGTAGATCGATAATTTTTTGTAAAAAAAACTAGATGGCATTTGATTGCATGTAATGTTGATGGAGAGCGTGTGACTTAGGTATAACTACACTCTGTTTTCAACTCTTTAGTTAAATTTGGGTTTAATCCACAGAACACATAACGTGGTTAATGGCTAAAACAGCATTGTAACAATGGGCCAAAATTAATATTCTATCTATCCACGATTTGCCCTACTAGAGATAGTTTCACATAAAATGTATGGAGCTTATGTCAAATTTCTATCTCTAGTAGGGCAAATCGTGGATAGAAAGGATATTAACTTTGGCCGTTAATCTAACCTGTTGTATCTTTAGTGAGCTTTTAATGTTGAATTGAACTTTACCACTAAAGTGTTTATTATATCGATTTTATTACCTCAATATTTCTACCAAACCGCAGAAAATATGAACCTATAAACACGCTATTACCATTATTAATTGCTCATACTAATTAACTCTCATAAACAACATAAAATACAGCACGCCATATTGTATTTACGGGCGCCAAGTAATTAGAAAATATAATTTGCTCTATTGAGCAAGCGTATACATACTGCCTTTATAGGAGTTTATTATAATGTTCCTGTTTACGTTCCTCTGCTCAACTACATTTGATTGATGTCTGCATAAAACAAACAATTTTACTGCTGACAGTACAACACAGCCGTGAGGAATAATTATTTTGCAAATGTATAGTATGAGTTTTCTTTAACTACGCAATAAATCGTACATGTACTATTATTCACCATCGTGTTTTAACTGTGGGAAAGAATGCCGTTAAACGGAGACATCGAACAATAAAATAGACTCAATTTAAGAAAACCACATAAAGTTGTCGTTTTATTGTATTGGTTGTGGTATTGGTATTGAATTTTCCATTAATGTGTGTTATTTGCTATACAGTTTGTTCGCTTCCATCTTACTAACGGAATACTCAAATTATGTAGGTAGGTATTCTGCCATTTTATTGTTAACTACACTTTTTCCGCGGCTTCGCCCGCATATAATTTGGCTTAACACAGTAAGAGATATCACGCTTTCCTCGGGAACTGTTTATTTTCCCGGGAAAAAGTAGCCTATATTTTATTGCGATGCTTGGTGGAGGCCTACGTCCAGCAGTGGATGTCTTTCGGCTGAAATGATGATGATAATGATGATATTTTAATCCTGGTTTCATGGAAATCCGTTCAGCCGTTTCAACGTGTTTGAGTAACAAACATCCAAACATCTTCACAATCACAAAGATTTATAATATTAGCAAGATTCATCATGAAATTTAAATTTCAATTAAAATTAACAGAAAAATATAAAAAAAATATTATTAATATTTTTTATTGTAAATAGCTTTTGTCGTGTTATTGATAACCTGAAGCAGCAGCAGGTAATGGTGTCGATTCTCTTGTTCACGAAGTAAACTTATTTTAAACCATCGCTCTCTTTTACTAGTAGTAGATACAAGAAAGGGATGGCAACAATATTAGTGCTGTCCTCAAGAACTATATGGAGCACTTTCAGATGTGCAGGTTTCCTCACTAACCTTCACTGTTGAATCAAGATATATAGATAGATAGATCATTTATTTGTTAGAATATGGTACAATACAGTTCTTACAAAAAATTTGGATCTATCACATTCTGCCGTTAATAAAGTGATGCTCAAATTCTGATCATATCACAAAAACTTTTAATTTTAAATACTGTCCAAATATTTAGTAATTTAACATGTTTTTTTTTCAAGATTTTCCTCTATTCTTCAGGAAAATTATTTGCTGTAACGCAGTTAAACATGAAACACAGGCGATTTGAAGAAAAGAATCGCAGATCCGTAAAGATTTATGTTTCTTGGCTTTTCATCATGCACATCTTGCCTCACTCAGACCAGCCGAAGATTAAATAGAATTATCTTGCCAGGGATATTCCTTATTTTTTTTAAATATTACATAACATAACATCACGCCTGTATTTCCCCGAAGGGGTAGGCAGAGGTCGTGGGTTCGATTCCCACAGCACACAAATATTTGTGTGATGAACATAAGTGTTTGTGTTGGTCTGGGTGTGTTGCTTATGTATTATAAGTATGTATTTACAAAAAAAAAAAGTATATACGTATTATATCCATTGTCTAGTACCCATACCACAAGCTCTGCTTAGTTTGGGACTAGATGGTGTTGTGTAAAAATGTCCCAAAGATATATATATAATAGTACACCCACATTTCGCCAGTTATGTTATAGTCCCATGTAATAGGGGGCGAGCCTATTGCCATTGACCGGGCACAAATCCAGACTCCAGGCTGCTACTGAGAATTTCCCAATGAAAAAACCCAATAACACTTTGCCCGACCCGGGAATCGAACCCAGGACACCACGCTCAGCAGTCACGCTTGCAACCACTAGACCAACGAAAAAACAAAAAAACAACAAACAAACCAACTTTTTTTAAAATATTAATTTTGTTATTCAGACGTGGTAGGTACACAACCGGTGGCGGCGCAAGTCTGGATCTAAATAAAGTATCGTAGTATTATGACTATATACAGTTTCAGCGACTATCCATGGGAATAGGCCGAGGTTCACACGACTATTCGCAGGCGCACACTGGCTAACACGCCAAATTATACGCAGGGCTATACCGTCGCGCAAAAAAGTTGAAATAATTATACGCAGGGCTATACCGTCGCGCAAAGAAGTTGATATAATTGATACATTTAATAACTGTTTCCTGCGTAAGTACCGCACCTAGTTCTGCTGTTTCCGTACCTACTTCTTCGCCAAACATTGATGCGTGCATTGCTGTGTTTCGGTCTGAAGGGTACGGGTGCCGGTGAAATTACAATCACATGAGACTTTCCATCTTCATGTCTCAGTTTGGTGAACCGACTTGCGGTACCATTAAGGCAACATCCTAGGTGGTATTGAAGTTGTTATGGGCAAAGGTAACCGCTTAACGCGATGGGCATTTGGTTCGTTTCGCCATGCTACACTAAAAAAAAAGTTGATACCTAACTCGATCAAAATGTAAGGAGCTGCCCGATTTTGTTTCACGATTTTGTCTTGGTCCTATAATAAAAGTTGTGTAGAATGATGAGCGGAGACTACACTTAAAGTGTTTTTACTATTGAATTTGTTGTTTTCAATAAATTGTATCAATAATAATGTAATAATTGTAAATTAAAAATAGTTTTCACATGATATTCACAGGCCTACTAAAAGGCAAGATATGATGGAGTTTTAAGTAGATAATAATTGTAGCTACTGTATTTCACACGCCATTTTTTGTTTCCTACAGTAAAATTGTATAACCAAATCCCGTTAGCGATTTTCCTGAAAAAAATCGACATGGGAGCCTTCAAGAAAATATCATGTCTTTTCAAAAGGTCGGCAACGCATCGGCGACTACCATGATGTTGCAGATGTCTATGGGTGGCGGTGATTGCTTACCATCAGGTGATCCGCTTGCTCGTTTGCCAATTGCCACACTCTATTAAAAAAATCCTTGTATACGGTATCTTTGGCGAATAAAGGATTTGATTTGAGATATTATTTCCAGTCCATTCAGTGGTTGTCTGGAAGAGATGACACCTAAGTAGTATAAAAAAATAATAATATTGTAAAATCTTGTTGTGCAATAAAGAAGTTTTTTTTCTTTATTTGAATTTTCACCTACGAGTAGGTACTTATCAACTTTTCTGATTAGCTTCTTGACTTAGCCGTCTCATTATAGTAATAGCTGGAAAAGCATGTACTAATATTCATTTCGAACCCAATGTCCTAAGGTCGGGTCTTATTTTCTCAATTACATAAATGAGATCATGCAGAAACGTTCAAATTTGTGCCCGTATGTCCTCAGTGATAAATACGAATAAACTCGACAGCGGCAATTGACTGGCGACGAAACCTTTCCAATTAGTTAATTCGATTCTAAGATCTGTTGCGTCTGGCTTTTGTGCTCGTTGCTATGCTGTTGCTTTGATGCTTGGCTGTTTAATTATATACACCGTTGACAGTAATCAGTCAGTGCTCATTCTCATACAGACAACAATATTGAGATCATCGCACAGTAGCAACCTACAAACGCGACGTAAATCACTCATCCCTTGACATTGGTTCTCGGTATCGATAATTGAATAAACTCGTTCATTATTATGGAGTAATAAACTTGGTCGCACAAACGCTTCGTTTGTGTCGTTTTACGAGTTCAACCAGCTGCATCGGTTATCTTTATAGACATGCACTGACCCCGAGTTTTCAGACCGAGTAAGGAAGGATTCACTATATTCGTATTAATCTCAAGGTAGGTCATTGAAACTTTTCCTTTGCCATGAAAAATCTCACACGTTGATAGATATGACTTTCGAATCATGCATCCGGTCACTAACGAGAAGTGAATGTTACTGAATCGACGAAAACTTATCATGTCCCCCGTGTAAATTAGTCGTTTAAGCACTATGGCAGGATGCACCGAGGCAAATAGTGCCCACGGCTAGATGACTGAGCGTATTGCAATGCGACGCGGGGAAGCTTCGGGAAGGAGCCCTATCTTATCTGGGGAATGTGCCATCCCTAACAGTGCTCGGTGGGTTGTCACTTAGCGCCATACCGCAAAGGGAACAGAAAGAAACTTTTGTTACTCAAAATCAATAACGCTTATCTGGGTCGTTTTGTGTGCATAACGGTTACGGCACTGCTAAAGAAAAAGTGAATATTTGAGTCATTAATCTTTGACAGCATATTACTTGTTCAAAAATTAAATACTTTTACGTTTTATTTTTTGTGAAGACGATTATGTAGGAATGCATAGGTTTGTCATTCAATTTTGTTTGGTGACTTTAAATACTCTGAAGAGTGTTAAATGTTTGTTTATAACAAGAATCAACATGTATGTTTAATCAAAAAAGTGTTTTATTACAAATATTAAAATTATTTAAGCATGTTGCGTAGGTATTTTACCTGTATTATAAACTTTTGGAACTTTTATCTTGAAAAAGATGAATTTATCGTCCGATGACAATGAAATGCAATAATAAAATAATTATCTGCATCTCATGTGGAGCATCGACTTCGCAGTGGGGGCAATGCACTTGGTTATGACGGTAAATCGATTCATTCGTGGTTCTCTTCAAAATGCATCGTTTGTCTTCTCGTGCTTTATCAGTTTTAGTAATAAATTTATACAATAGGATATTTTATGAAGGTTTTTGACCTTCCTGCGTCTGACATGTCGTTTCTCACAGTGAGCACTGAAGATGATGTTATTGAGGGCATTAAAATATATACAATCACAAAAGCGAATATAATGGAATTATGGTATTTACTCACTTTAACTTGGTTGTAAACTATGATTTATAGTCCACACGTCTTTAATTTAGATTAGTCAAAACAAACTTATGAACGATTTCACAACACGTCATTTGCATAAAACTTTCCAGATAGGTAATTAAATGCTAGCTAATTAAGATTTCTAAACATTAAGCTCACTGAGTACTCAGAGAGCAGCTCCGTTCATATTTGACAGGCTTATTTACAACATCATAAATTGATCACAACCAGCTACTGTTGAGTTTGATATATTACATTATGTATTTATGCGATGTCATAAATAACATAATAAGGTTAGCCCTACTTTCGCCCTCGTATTTTGTATTGAAGTATAGACCGAAGTAGTGGCAAAGGTCTTGATAAGCAGTAGTTTGTCTGATACTCTTTGGCAATTTGCCGGATGTATCTAGATAATGGTTATAATTTGCAGTAATGATGGGACACCCACAGTGTGATAGTAAAATTGTGTCTAAGATTGGACGTTGACCTTCTGCGAAACGGATCTAGATCACAGGAAGTGAGATACTCTTGAATGGCACCTTATCAGCAAACCGGGTGTTGTCAGAAAAAGTCACTGTAATACGTCTACTAAACTTTGGCCCCCATATCTTTATCGTATTGTACAATTGTAAACGTCGCGAGCCGCTGCCGACTTTACAAACTTAAAATGCACACTCATGTGGGCATCAAGTACTGCGGATAATGTTCAGTAAATGTTAGGATTACGTCAGTAACTAAAAGATAATAACATAACATAACATCACGCCTGTATTTCCCCGAAGGGGTAGGCAGAGGTGTATAGTACACCCACATTTCGCCAGTTATATTGTAAGTCCCATGTAATAGGAGGCGAGCCTATTGCCAACCGGGCACAAATCCAGACTCCAGGCTGCTACTGAGAATTTCCTAAAGAAAAAACCCAATGACACTTTGTCCGACCTGGACATCGACAATCGAACCCAGGACCCTACGATCAGCAGTCGCGCTTGCGACCACTAGTCCAACGAGGCAGTCGGCAGTAAAATATAATAAAACACACTAACGGCCAAAATTAATATGCAATCTATCCCCGATTTGCCCTACTAGAGATAGGAATTTGACATAAGCTCCATACAAAATATGTCAAATTTCTAACTCTAGTAGGGTAAATCGTGGATAGATTGAATATTAATTTTTTGCCGTTAATCCATTGTTTGTCGAATGACGAAATTGTATCGTCAAATAGAAACTGTCTCCGGTATGAATAACAATTAACGACTGAAGCGAAATATTGTTAAGTGGAAAGCCCAATGTGTGTGAAGGGGTGTACAGTACACACTCTCCGAATAATAATGCTCTACATGACCTGAACTTCACCTTATTTTACATTGATTGATAGAGGATGTACAGTCTAACAAAACAATTGGTATACAGGGTAGAGAGATATAAATGAAGTTTTCTCAGAAGATTATGGATTTTTTCATGTGAAATATCATTTTAATAACGGACAAAGTTAAACTGTACACAAAACCCTAAGCAAACCATTTTATTATAACTTCCTGAGAAATCTTCATTATTATTATTATTATACTTTATTGTACACACAAATACACATTAATATTACAATAGGAAAGCTTATGTACATCGGCGAGCTTAACTCAAAAATGAGTTTTCTTACAGCAAACCTTAGAGCGATAGAGAGATGTTGATATATTATTAGAGGATAAAAACAAGTGTACAACAGAATAACAAAAATTTTGACTACATAACTTATCTAACAAGATTAAACTATTTACAAGTAAAATAATTATATTAAGATATATATACTTATATACATAAATAGGTACATACATATGTACATAAAATACATAGATATACATATATATATATATATATATATAAAATACGTATACATATATAACACATCTTCATCTATATCTGGTCACCTTGTATAATAATTGCTTTGTTAGACTGTACATCATTTGCTGATGGATTAATTGTGTTAGGAACCAGAATGAAAAGGGAAGTTTTAAACAATGAATTTCATTTAAATAGATTAGAAATGGGGTTAGTTCAAACAATTTTAGCACAACCAAAATCACATGTTGCAAAAAGACTATGTCAATTGTCAATTGGTTTACTTCATTGATTAAGACTTCTCTTATTATACTTAAGTTGATCTAGTATTAGTTTTATTTAGATTGCATAATGCATGATGGGGTTAAGGTATCATGGATAAAAACCCCAAATTCAAAAAGATTTAAAAAAAACCTTATTTTATGTGGTGATTGATTATGATAGGATCTCAGAATTGTAGAGTCCTAATTATACATGTACACAGAGTTTTGAAAATAGTGCTGAAGGCCAAATTCGAAACTATAAGGTATAGAGAAAAGTTGCCAAGGGAGTCGTGAGCACGATTTTGGAGAAAACAAAAACCGTATTTTTAGTTTTTTGAAAAGGAAGCTAGTTCGGCCAGGAAACGAACCCAATCTTTTTGGCAAAGAATATCATCTTATATTATTGCAACAATTGATAAGATTGCTGATAAGGAACAAATCCTGCAAAGCATTGTTATGAGGCAAATTAACTGACGACGCCTGTGGTCTAGTGGTTCGAGGGTCAGACTGCTAATCACGAGGTCGTGGGTTCGATTACCACAGAACACAAATATTTTTGTGATGAATGAACATAAGTGTTTTGTGTTGGTCTGGGTGTTTCTTATGTATTATAAGTATGTATTTACAAAAAAAAAGTATGTAAGTATTATATATATCCAGTGTCTAGTACCCATAGCACAAGCTCTGCTTAGTTTGGGACTAGATGGTGCTGTGTAAAAAATGTCCCAAAAATATTCATTTATATATTTTATTTTATGTAACGAAGGGGTTGCTGGAAGTGAACCTTGGTGTGCGGGTTCTCCTGAACCTGGGTGTAGGTAAAGAATGCAGTATCACGTAAGAAGCGTCAAGACATGTTCTTTATTCGGAGTTTCAATACGGACAGAGACCCAAAATGACAGTTGCACGTTATTTTATAATTTCTAGGAATCTAGTGTTGCCAACTTGATTAAACTTTTAATCGATACATCGTTAAGTAAATTGATAATTAGGCTAAAATTATATAATATGATCAAGTTGGCTAGTCACGAGATTAATTATTAAATAATTGAATTGGCTTGATATAAATATGATTAATTGAAAGTATAATAATTGACTATAAATACAAGTCATAGTGACTTCATTCGTTCCTTCCGCTGATAAGAAGTGCTCTCTGGGTTGGCTGATCCACGATCTTAAGTTAATAGTTTTTTAAGATTTTTGTAAATTTTTACACTTTTGTAATAGCAGACTACAGAAGTCCAAATCAAGTTCACGACTCCTTTGGCGACTTTTCTCTATACCTTAATTATGATTTCAGATTTGGCCCTTCATGACTATTTCCAAAACTCACCCTGTGTGCATCTATAATTAGGACTCTACAATTCTGAGATCCTATCACTTTTCAAAACTCAACCTGTACAAAGTCCTTACTATTGATTTAGATGTGACGCATGTTATTTAAGTATTTTCCTCATCTGTTATTGGAACTTGACAGATTGTGAATGGAATTATAGGAACCAATACATTGGCAATAATGAAGGGTTTAAGGATGAAATAATGATAAAAGCTATCCTTTGTTAACGCCCACGCCACAACGGTTTATTTTTCACGAAACTCATCTTATCTATAGGACATTTGGGCTATAGTATGGGGAACTGTTATTAAAACTTGCAATTGACGACACTGAACACTCGATAGACCCCGATTAAACGATAATGTATTGTAGTGTTATGCGATGTAATGGAGGCGTGGGCGATATCATTAGAGGGTTTATTTAGTCTATTCATGGTCGTGCGTCAATTTGTTTTACTTAATCGCTCGTTGTCGTCACTACCCTTTTGTAGCCAGCCATATGACGTCACCACAATCACACCATGCAAACATTTGTTTTGATTTGTTTTACTAATTAACTGTGTCTGCACTAGCTAATAAACAATGGCAGTGTTTATTTTGTTATGTCTACGTTAGGCGAAACTAAGATGGATTTGGTATTCGTTTTTAGGTCGAGTGACTATTTTAATGAGTACCTAGTTTAACAAGTAATAGTTGTAGTTAGTCTAGACTTTCAGAGGGTGACCCTTATGTTAACCTTACACTGTTATAGCCACAACTTTGTACTTGTAGATATTCTATCTATCTATTTTACAACGGTATTTTTAGGGTTCCGAGGGGCTCGTAGCGATGCAACGACTGCGCGGATTGTACAATCTGCAAGGTTAAGCTGCACTTGCCGCGGTCAGTCTGTGGATGGGTGACCGTTTCGTTACACATCGAGACCCCTCCGTGCCTCGGAGAGCACGTTAAGCTATCGGTCCCGGTTGTCATACGAATATCTATGGCAGTCGTTACGGGTAGTCAGAAGCCTGAAAGTCTGCCAACTGGTCTAACCTCCGAATGTCAGTATTACCCAGTAATTGGGTTTCGGGGGTCTGATGGCAGTCGCTCCGTGTAAAATACTGATGTTCAGCCGCATCTGGCTAGACTGGAAGCCGACCCCAATATAATTGGGAAAAGGCTCGGAGGATGATGATTTTTAGGGTTCCGTACCCGAAGGGTGCCAAATGGGACCCTATTACTCTCACTACGCTGTCCGTGATGTTTTTTGAGGTTTCTTGTATGGGGATGGGTTTTTCATTATTTGTATAGGGCATACCTCAAACACCCTGACAAGATTTCTATGAGAACTGTCTGAGAGTATTTTATTTCTAAATCCCAAAATATCTTGCTTATATGATGAACATAAGTGTTTCTGTTGGTCTGGGTGTTTCTTATGTATTATAAGTATGTATTTACAGAAAAAAAACAAGTATTTATGTATCATATCCATCGTCTAGTACCCATAGTACAAGCTCTTTTTTTTGCCGTGCTTACTTTGGGACTAGATGGTACTGTGTAAAACAACATAACATAACACCACGCCTGTATTTCCCCGAAGGGGTAAATAGAGGTGTACGTACACCCACATTTCGCCTGTTATGTTATAGTCCCATGTAATAGGGGGCAAGCCTATTGCCATTGACCGGGCACAAATACAGACTTCGGGCTGCTACTGAGAATTTCCTAATGAAAAAACCCAATAAGACTTTGCTCGACCCGGGAATCGAAGCCAGGACCCCACGTTCAGCAGTCGCGCTTGCAACTACTAGACCAACGAGGCAGTCGTGCTGTGTAAAAATGTCCCAACAATAATTATTACTTATTTAATATTTATAATTTTATTAGTGTTCACGGTAGCTTAGTGGCTAAAAGCACTGGCGTACTGAGCCAGGAGTCGCAGGTTCGGATCCTGCTCGTTAGCAATTTTTTCTTTCGACAGTTAAAAAAAATAAAAATACTTTATATATTATTTAATTAATTTATTATTTATTTATTTAAGCTGATTAAGAAAGAAAAGAAAGAAAAATGGTTTATTGTCATAGTGGCTTTTACTATGGTTGGTCCCATAGTAAAAGTTTTCATACTGTTGAGTACAATAATCCCTTAAGAGATTTTCAGTTATTTCACACGTTGTATGCCATTAATATTTATTTATCTACTACAATTTTCTGCATTTTTATGTGAATCGTATTTATAGTTAAGTTTGTTATTATTGCAATCAAAACATATTGTGGCAGCTATTTTATTATTAGCCTCCATCTTTCCTATAAAATACAAAATGAGGTCTTTAAGATGATTATTTTAATGACAGGATGTAAAAATAATTAAAAATAATAAATCTAGTGACATTACGTATGAAGGATAATGTAGCGATTTTACATCAATTACTAGATTATTAACTATTTAATTTTCGTTTTATATGAAAATTATCTTGCATAAAGTGCTAATATTGAGTTCATTAGACATTGAGCGCTATGGTTTTTAGCACAATATGAAGGTTAAAGGTTTTTTAATAGAAGTCGTAACATCAGTATTAGGGCTTAATTTTAGAGCAATCAGAACTTTTGCTTCGTTGTAAGTTTTCAAGGCAACGACCTTAAATTATGTTTGATACGAAGAAGAAAAACAAAACATAACATAAAGGAAAAATCCTTATTATTGTCATGCTTTGAGTTCTTCCCGAAGAGGAATAGGTTTTCTTTTCCTAGGGCTGCGGCTGCCATCCACCCGGTTTTCCCTATATGTGGGTTTACACATGCAGCCTGTGGGTACATTTTACTTAGCGAACATATAACGACCTGCATGTCCAATATAATAATAACGCACTGAGAATACTGCTGAGGCTGCCGTGGCGGTGTAGTGCGTCAGGGATGTTTGTTGAAACAAATATCGATGGTTTCGCCGCCATCATCGGAAAAAGCAGTGCCTCTCTGATGACAAATCTCCGCGGCAGTAATAACACTATCCTCAGTGTGTTCGCAGATCGGTGGTCGGTTCCTGATGATGCGGAGATAAATGCAGCTCCACACTGTAATTAAAATTATTGTGTACCTGATTTTTAACCGACGAAAAAAAGGAGGAGGTTCCCAATTCAACGCGTATTTTTTTTTTTTATGTATGACCACGCATAACTTTTTACAGAGTGGCCCGATTTTGATGATTCTTTTTTTAATGGATAGGGTATATCTCGAAATTGGTCGCATTTAAATTTCAAAATCAAAATCCATCCCTGAGGGTGGGAAAACAGGGGATGAGTGCTTGTTCACCCACTGAATTCTTACCTGTTAATCGATTCTGTTGAAACTTGGCACACAAATATAGTTCTAGACACTACGACATAATGGAGACCTGGAGTTAGATTAAACCACAAAAAAATTCAAAATAAAACTTTTTAACAAGAAATTTAACCGACGAAAACAGAAACTGAAAAGCGAAAAATAACTAATTATGAGTCGGCGCCAAACAAAAAATCAACGAAGATCATTAAATTACTTTAAATAAATAATAAAAACAACGTAACATCAAATACAACGTGAAAATTTTCAACGATAAACAATAACTTTCTAAAAAATGCGTTCTCCGCTCGGCCACTTGCAACTTGCATGCACGTTGCTTGTTAAAAGTTTGTTTGGCGCCGACTCATAATTAGTTATTTTTCGCTTTTCAGTTTCTGTTTTCGTCGGTTAAATTTTTTGTTAAAAAGTTTTATTAACTTACTAACAAATAATAAATAAATAATAAATTAACTTTATTGTTTAGTTCAATTTAACACTAAATATTATGTGAATTGTTACTAATATTACTATGGACTCTGTCTGAAATATGCAGAGGCACCAACAGTGGCATTGATGGACGAACGTGAAAATGTGGGCCGAGGAAAAGCCGAGGCACACATACGTGGGTCCAAAGGTGGGTCCATCAATACCTGGTTGCGGCCAAGGCGTGCATTAGTACTTTTCTCAAATAATGCGCGGAAATGCGGAAATTCAAACATTTAATTTTTCACGCGTCAATGTGTTAATTTGTTTCTTTTTACTGAAAGCAGCTCTATTTGCAAGTCAGTTCGAAATTTAAATAAAATTTTTGATAAGTAACCTCCTTGGTTGCTATTTTTCGGAGCAAAAAGTTCGTTCCATTTTTAAATTACACGACAGATATGAATTTTCATAGTGATTTATTTGGCCGCTAAACAGGACAGATATGGATTTTCATACTAACATTGCCAGTCGCTCTGGCTAGACTGGAAGCCGACCCCAATATAATTGGGAACAGGCTCGGAGGATGATGATTGCTGGCCGCTCCTCGCATGTATTTGACCAGTACAGCATTTTTGATTTATCTCGAAGAAGGTTGTCAAAATAATGTTCGAATTCCCAAGCACGTAGTAGAAAAACTTTTTTTATATTTGTCCTAATCTACTCCGGGTAGGGGTTTCAAGAAGTGTCCGGGTAAAACCCGGAAGCTAGCAACGTAAAAAAAAAAAAACAATATTATTTTTAATTTTTAAGGGTGTCCGGGGGAAAACCTGTCTCCGCAGAAATGTCTGGGGTTATGGAAGTATTTTTCTGGCGTCGAATAATTTAGGTCATAACAGCCCTATCTTTTCCCCACCTTTCAATCTCGTATAATATAAGAGATTTTGTCGAGAGGATGGGCAGCAGCATAACTGTAACCACGACTAATCACTTTCCACCAGAGCTGTGCGAGAAAACTTACTGGTGAGCGATGAAAAAACCCACCAATAGGATTGTTAACTTTGCTAGCTTCACACAGCGCTGCTCTCCTATTGGTGAATCTCACTCACAGCTTTGTTGGAAAGCTACCGTTACTGACGGTTAAGATTATTATAATATTATCCCCCCTTAATACAAAAGCTTAGAGCAGGTTTAGACCCTTGCTTAAGCCGGGTTAAACGTCAAACTCCATGCACAAAAAAGTGTTGAAACCTGGCATAAGCAAAACCTATTATTAAACCCGATTTTGTAATCAGGTGGATCGAGTTTATGATAGTATTTGAAGCCTGGTTTAAGTGTCACAGTTCGTGTTCTAAACTACGTCGTTAGCTGATTTAGGCATAATTATACTCAGTTCTGATAAGATTATGGCAATTTACTGCAAATGATTTAATTTCAAATCTTATGATTAGTTTTAGTGGCAAATTACGACCTAGAAGCAACTCGCAACAAGGCAGCTGGTAGTTCTGCATAAATATTATGGATTAAATTAAATATTTACTGTTTATTTCTGCATTAACAATCAGTATCTAAAGCATGACTGGGTGAACTCGGGACATATTCAAGAATATTGTAGAATCCATGTATAAAAAACGAAAAAAAAAACCACGCAAAAAAATCACGCGTAGGTACAGGAGAAAAAATACTCGCGCATGCTCTGACTATCTCTAGGGGTCTGCTAGCCAATAAAAAAGGCGGAGAGGGTGGAAGTAGCCACCGATAGACACTGCGCTGCTAGGTGCACCACCTCACTGCATGAAATTTTGATTTGTAAGCGCGGAATAGTGTCAGTTGTTTAAATGTTATGAAATCGATTTAAAAAAAAAAAAACGCTTTATGAATCGAGCTCAAATTATGATTAAACGTACTACATAGGCTACATGATACAATTAAACAAAAGAAAAAAGGCAATTGCTATTTATTTAAACGAAAAAAATCATAATTTATGTATAAAAAAAAAGAGCGCATAATAAAAAATGTATTAGATTTAGATAATAATGAGCAAGCGCGCCGTGCACATTATAAAAAAAAAAACTTAATGTGTGATAAGTACACAACTTATCAAATATCTTTTTGTAAAAATTTTAGATTCCTAACTTAAAAATACACACTTTAATTTTCAGTCAAACCCGTCTGAAATTCATAAATCAACATTATCATTAATTTTGCGTTAATTTGTTAGCTATAACAGGAAAACATTAGAAACATAACAGGTGATTAAAATTATTTGCTAACTCTATTAATTTTGACCAGAAATCTTATAATATTGGACGTTTCGTATTTTTTTTATTGGAGTTTTGTCATTGTTCACCTTTTTTTATCCCGTAGGTAATTCAGTGTTTTCACAAATATTCAAACAGTGGTTTTATTTATATATGCGATTTATACAAGAAAGAAAAACATAGAAATATATTTTTTCACACTCCTCCTTCTAAGCAACAAATCGACACGAAAATATGTTTCAATAATTCGTAATAATGTTACCCTAAACACATTTTTCAATTTCAACTAAAATCTCTTGAAAACATTAAAAAGTGCTAAATTAGAGCGAGAGGGCTATTAACGTAAAATCATCATCATCCTCCTGCCCTTATCCCAATTTATTTGGGGTCGGCGCAGCATGTTTTTTTCTTCCATACATCTCTATCAGCCGTCATCTCTGTGTTTACTTTCTTTCTATTCATATCATCTTTCACACAATCCATCCATATTTTCTTCGGTCTCCCTCTTTTCTTATAGCCATCAACATTCATACTTAAAACACTTAAAACTTTCCTCGTAACATGCTCCCCATTCCTCCTCATCACATGTCCATACCATGATAGTCTGTTGCTACTTAACTTCTCTGTCACTGGCGCTACTTTCAGACTCCCTCTTACATATTCATTACTTATCCTATCCATTCTCGTTACACCACACATTCCTCTTAACATTCTCATCTCAGCTGCATGCACTTGCCTTTCATTAATTCCTTTCGTAGCCCAACATTCCGATCCATACAGGACAGCAGGTCTTATCACGGTCTTATAAATTTTCCCCTTCAGTTTAAGAGGAATTCGGGAGTCACATGTAGTTCCCGTGACCTGCCGCCATTTCAACCATCCTGTGTTAATTCGGTGCTTGACTGTCCGGTCAATTTCGCCATCGCTTTGCACAAGTGAACCGAGGTACCGAAAGTCGGAGCAGACTGGCAAGGGCACGCCATCTAGCGCAATAGCAACAAAACCGGAAAGACCGCCGAAATCGCAGAGCATGTATTCCGTTTTAGATCTGCTGATTTTCAAGCCAACGTTCTCCAGATTTTGTTGCCATTTTGCCATTAACGTAAAAGGCCTTGTAAAAAAATATTTGAATCTTAGATTAATCATTTTTGATGTTATATCATCGGGTGTGCCCGACCGGTTTCGAGCTCGAACGGAGCCCTTAATCATGAGCCGCCGCGTAACCAGCTCATGATTAAGGGCTCCGTTCGAGCTCGAAACCGGTCGGGCACACCCGATGATATAACGTGAGTGAAACCGTTTATATTAGTCATTTTTGATGTTGACTTGTTAACCTTCTGGAAAACAGTTTTTATTTGTAAAATTGTTTCTTGATTTGTATCAAACATGATGATAAGGAGCATACAATTTATATGCTAAGTACATAAAACTGAGGCACTCCTGTCAACAGTTTGCCTACTGTCGATACCTCTCAGTAATTATGTCAGATTTATCTCACGATCGCATAAACTGACTTAATATCGATCTCGGTAGGCTTTATAATTTTAGAATAACGATATTAGATTATGTGTTAGCAACACGTTATCAACTAATTAATTGAGAGACTAACCTTCAGTTTCTGAAAGGCTTGAATATTAAAGTTCAAGTTTTTATCTAAACGATATACATGGAGAAAGAAGGAACGGTTTGTGTTCTTACTAATGTGTTGTAACTTAAAATGTAACGCTGAAGTCAGACCACCTTATTACTAAATTGGGTTTAGCAATAGGTTTAGCCTAAGTCGGACTTAAAAGCCCTTTTTATGTAAGTATGGAGTTTCACGTTAGACTTAGTTTAAAGAATGGTATAAAACTGGTCTAACTTTTGTAACAAGAGGGTTAATGTCTAGCTAGACTAAGCCATTGTATATGTGGCATGAGGAAATGGTGTCAGGATGGTCGAAAGTTAGGTTTAATTAAAATGTTAATATGTCATTTGACTTTTGACGTTTTATTTTGTGTGGCAATATTTTAAATTATTTTTGCGTGAAAAACCGGAAGTTACGCGACCAACCTTTTAAATTTTTTATGGTGGGGACTATTTTGGGAATGGCGGGGTTCTGACTTGAGAAATCGGTTGGTTCCACAGCTTAATGATATAGGTATTGGCATTTGATAAAAAATCCTTATTATTGCCATAGAACAAATAATATACGAGGTATTGGTTCGCACTTTTACGGGTGTTCCTACTCAGTTCCTATTGAGTCGAGGTTATATTTTAATCATCATCTCAGCCGAAAAACGTCCACTACTGGATAAAGGCCTCCCCCAAATATTTTAATAGTTAAAGTTAATTAATAAAGGATAAGGATAAAGTTTTATTATTTAAGGAAATAAATAGAAGTGTGATTTAAATGTGAGTATTATTTATAGATCTAATACTAGTATTTAACACAGCAAATAATAAAATAAGGCAAACATAGACCCCTCTGACGGAATCCTTAGTTAGCGACTCTAACTCGCACTTGGCCGGTTTTCCAATTTTTTAATGGGTTTCATATTGCAGTTACAGATTTACT
This sequence comes from Asteroscopus sphinx, assembly GCA_949699075.1. NCBI lineage: Eukaryota > Metazoa > Arthropoda > Insecta > Lepidoptera > Noctuidae > Asteroscopus > Asteroscopus sphinx. Next base: position 12,612,231 of record OX453005.1, read on the forward strand.
GTACAGTCAGAAAACTTTCCGGTGAACCACCACTAAGGCTAAAATCGCTTGCGCTCAGTGTTCGACGGCAGCCGTAGGCACGTGTAATGTAGCAGGATTCGTTCAAGTAGGGTTGCCATCTCTAAAATCTGCAAACCAGGACAAGAAGTGTGAAAACCCTGATGGATTTTGTACCTTTAAACCCGGACATATCAACAGTGTTTTTTTTTAATGTTACTCATTAAAATAAAAAATACTTTTAATTGTTATAAATCACCTCTAAATTTATAGTGTTTTAAAGAAACAAAACAGAATCTTCTTAAAGTATTAACGAACAATTAGCGTTCTTGTATATACAATATACATCGACGACAAAACATATTATCAAAAAAAAAAAAATTGTAACGCGTTAGAAGTAATGTTGGCTGCGTATTTTCGGTAGATGTGTCAGCAGCCTAAAACCTGGACTACAAATGAAACCCCACCTGGACGCTTTCTAAACTAGGACAAATCCGGGGAAACCAGGACGGATGGTAACCGTGCAAGGGACTTTGTCGACAAAGTGTATCACCGGGAAGGATCGCGACTATACCTACGACTGTACGCACCTAAATTAATTTGTATGCAATATCCTAAGTTCAAAGTCCTAAAGACTGAACTTTCACATTGTGTTAATTGCACAAATATCTGCATCCTCAATCAATCAATATGCAGTCGCTAACACACTATTACTTCAACCTCAGAGGAACATTATCGTCCTAACCGCCTATTTATCAACACAAGTAATATGATCCGAGACAATTGAAACGTATCAAGGCTTCTCTTCAATTACGTGTTGACTGACAATGTCGAAGGTTAACTGCCAATGAGCCCTTCACATTGGTGCGTTGATTAAATGAGTGGCAAATAATTTCCACTCACTTCATGCAACATGATCATTCGAAAATATTGTAAGTATAGGGTTTACCTTTATATTAAACATTAGTTAACTGTAATTTTATGCCGAGTTGAAGTAATTTCCAAGTTAAAACTAGAGTATACCCCCTTGTTGTCTATATTCTGTTTTTTCTCTCTTGTCTTATTTAGTAAACAATTTTGGCATGTCTCTTTATTCAAATAACTACATATAAAATATAATTACTAATTCTGCACATGTAATTAGGTTAATAAATGTTATTTAGTGTGTGACATTGTTAACATAATGTCTTTTGATAGTTGTTATTGACGAATTGCATTTGTTTACTAAATAAGAAAAGTAAGAAAAAACCGAGATTAACGCATTTGACGTCAGAGGTACAAACGAGGAGGTTGCCTTAAAAATAATAGCAGAATCAGAATTTTAGTGTAGTGTACGTAGTACACTTCTTAGTCTGTGGTGTAGTGTCGACTCGTACAGATGTAATTCTTGAGTGGAAAAGAGCAGCCGAATATGCACCAGGGTTGCCAGATGACCACAAGTGGATTATGGTACTGAAGTTCCAAAATTATCGTATAATAAGGAATTATGTGAAATATTATCGTACACAGTGCTGAGCTAAGATCTTAAGTAATGATTTTCAGCATCAAAATTATCGTATTTCTGCGGAGGTACGACAATCCATTTTGTATCGTACCAGAGCCCAAAATTATCGTATATTTACGATAATTATCGTACGTCTGGCAACGCTGATGTGCATACTGGACTGTCAATGCAACAAGATACCTACCCATGATGATTTTGAAATTATTCTCAATGGAAGTTTTTAGTTAGTGTTCCAATAGTTCAAAATCATATATTTATTCGCATAAAAGTTAGTACATAACGCTGTTGGTTAAGATTAGCTGTTAAAATAATAACCAAATTTTTTTTTTCTTCAAATGAAAACTGATCTCGTTAACAGTTAACTTGTAGTATTTTTATCCTGTTTCACGTTAGATATAAAAACTAAATTGTAAACCAATTTTGGGAAAATCTTAATCTATTGATTTGAGAGTTTTTCATCCAGGATACGTCTATATCAGGGGTCGGGCCCCCAAAGTTTATTCCACCACGCCCCCCTAGTAATTAAAATGAAAACGCTGCGCCCCCCTGCTCATCACCGCAATTTTAAAGTTCTTACAATTATCTTGTGTCCGTCTCCCCGCTTTGGTCACCCTTGGTCTACACACAGGATCCAAAGAGTTTCTTACCAAATTTTTTCGTTTATTTCCTTTAATAATCTTCTGAATGGCTCGGCTAGTTTCGTTAAAATAAGGAATTATTATCGATAGGCTTTTTTGCATGTCAATTTGATGGCACATGCCTTATTTAACTTTATCAAGCAGATTTTATATAGAGAAGACTTTTAGCTTATTATAAGATCAATCATAAGCTCATTAAATACCTATTGCAAAAATAGATGCTTGGTACTTAAAACAAATATGTGTTGCTATATTGGTTGCTGCATGAAAAAATAATATAGTAATGAGCAAGCTATATGGCAAATATGTACCAGCGTTGCCAGTTTTTTTTTTGCCAAGTCGGTATTCTGAAACTTTTGAGTGAAAAAATGGGGGTTCTTTCGTCGAAAGCGGGACATAGTAAAAACACTTATATAATCATTCAATCAGTTTTTAAATATTTATCTTTTTATTTGAGTTTTAAGTTACGTTTACGTGACAAATAGAATAGATGGCAAAAATAGCCATAGAAAATGTATTTTAATAAAAATATTTTATGATATTATAAATCAGATTTACCCTATCGTTAGGTAGTTAAGTCTTCTTAGTCTTATGAACAAAAAAAAAAAAAAAAGTCGTAAAAAGTTTCATTCATTAGAAAAATGTGTTGTTTCAAATAATATAATCTAAGGAGTGAGTGCTACAAAATTAAATTGTAACTTGTGAGTTATTCCCGAAAAGCGGGACTGAGCCAGTTCCGCGCGGGACATTTAATTTTGATTAAAAAAATCGGTACGTCCCGCCAAAATCGGGACGTCTGGCAACGCTGATACGTACTATCAGCAAACTTTCCAGTGAACCACCACTAAGGCTAAAATCGCTTGCGCTCAGTGTTTGACGGCAGCCGTAGGTACGTGTAATGTAGCAGGATTCATTCAAGGGACTTTGTCGACAAAATGTATCACTGGGAAGGATCGTGACTGTACTTTGTCTTGACTTGTCTTTAATTATCTTGTCTGTCAGTATCATAGAAATCTAAATAATAAGGTAATAGAAGTCGCAAAGGCGCGTGAACTTGTCGCCGCGTACAGGTGTCTCGTAGGACACCAGTGCGCGAACCTTTTGCATGATCATCAGTGCTGTTTTGGACGCAGAGTCACTAAAATTGAAATTTGCAGCATATCTAACCGCGGTTTTTTTTTAGGCTTAATTTATTTTGCATTGCATGCTAGAAAAATGGTGGGCGTAATTGCGTATTTATGTTTTGGTAACGGAAAACCAGCGACACGCGTCCCGGTATTAAAAGACATATATACCATTTCTATTACCTCCTTTACTGTCATAAATATACATATTATAATTTTTTTTTTTCAGTATTTTGGTCTAGTGGTTGCAAGCGCGACTGCTGAGCGTGGGGTCCTGGGTTCGATTCCTGGGTCGGGCAAAGTGATATCGGGTTTTTTCATTAGAAAATTCTCAGTAGCAGCCTGGAGTCTGGATTTGTGCCCGGTCAATGGCAATAGGCTCGTCCCCTATTGCATGGGACTATAACATAACTGGCGAAATGTGGGTGTACTATTACACCTCTGCCTACCCCTTCGGGGAAATACAGGCGTGATGTTATGTTATGTTATGTTACGTTACCATTAAAAAAAAAAAAAAACTATGGTCAGTATACCTACTAATCTATTTTCCATGTATATATTATATCTTATCCAAAGTGGATTCCAATGAAAAACATCAGAAGCTTTGGCAGAAAAAAGAGTGACAGCTTAGCGGTTGATTGCTTGCCTTCCATGCAGGAGGGTCTGAGTTCAAACCTGGCCCACACCTCTTACTTTTCGAATTCATGTGCGAATCAGAATTTGATTATCACTTGCTTGAACGGTGAAGGAGAACATAGTGAGGAATCTTGCACACGTGAGAGTGATCCACACAGTTCTCGATGGTGTGTGTAGTCTGCCAACCCAAACTAGGCCAGCGTGGTGGACTAAGGCCTTAAGCCTCAACTTTCTCGTTTCGAGAAGATGCCCGTGCCAAGCAGTGGGACAATAATGGGCTGCTTCTATTAAATATATACCAATTTGTATTATGTACCAAATTAAAATGTATACATTCACGCATATAATGAATTGAATTGAATATTTGGCAGAACCAAAATTTTGCGATGACCCGCCTAGCGCTTGCCAAATTCTATACAGACTATAAGCGAAATCCATATACAGACCGATCTGTGAAAATGCCTACTGAATAATGACATGAGTAAACAGAAAATCTGAAATGAACATCGATATGTTACGAAAAACATTCTTTTGTTGTGCATTCGAGTAGAAAAAGAGGCTTCGAATGCTTGGAACAATTTCCGTGACTGTGCGGGCATCCCGCCAGTTTTCTACTTTTTGCTTTTTAATTTATTTCCCCTCGTGAATACATTACGTTCAGCTTACTATTGCTGAACTTTCTCGAGTCCCTTTGTGTATTTTAGCGACATATCATACTTTGTCATACTTTTAGCTAAATTATTATCAATTGAGAAACTTTTATTTATTCCTTTGTTGTTCTCCTAATTGAATACGAAGTTGTTTTGCAACTAACGGCATCTTGTGGCTTCTTTGTTGTGAATATGAAGTATTTATTCCACAACAATTTGTGCGCTTTTTCGGCAAACAAATATACACTCGAAGGCAATGAATCCGGGTCACAGACACAATAGAATATAATATAATTTATTTATTTGTAAACAGGTAGAAGGGTTGTTACAAATATGTGAAGTTCATCCATGTATAAAGCTATAAAGCATAAAAAAAATACAAATATACAAATATTTGACAAGTTAGTTACAAATTAATCAATTAGTTAAACACAATCCTCAACAGTATCAGTATTTAATTATTATTATCATATTAATTAAAAACTGTAAATACATATTATGTCAGTCAATTACTCAATCATAATCCTATTAACAGTATTCAATGTTTAATATTATATTACATAATCAAACAAATAAACATATCATTACAACATATCATCCCGGTTCGGGCAAAGTGTTATTGGGATTTTTCATTAGGAAATTCTCAGTAGCAGCCCGGAGTCGAGATTTGTACCCGGTTAATGGCAATATGCTCGCCCCCTATTACATGGGACTATAATATAACATAACATAACATCACGCCTGTATTTCCCCGAAGGGGTAGGCAGAGGTGTAATATAGTACACCCACATTTCGCCAGTTATGTTATAGTCCCATGTAATAGGGGGCGAGCCTATTGCCACTGACTATAACATAACTTAGGAAATGTGGGTGTACTATTACACCTCTGCCTACCCCTTTAGGGAAAGACAGGCGTGATGTTATTTTATGTAAACATATCTAGAATCAATAATATTGCATACAAACCTTAATATCTGGGAAACTAAGAAGTCCGTTAATAAAGTTTTTGTTGCTGACCCGGATTCATTGCTCCCGAGTGTAATTTAAGATAATCATGAACATGTATGAACTTCAAAACTAGTGGGCCACACATCGTTTGTGCCGTCTACAGACTATACGCTATCATTAGGTACAACTACCCGTACAGTTTATCTCTTTTGTCGTAAAAAGTCATATAATACCATAAGATACATCTCAAGAAACTCATTGGCATTCAACATTCGTATTTAGTTATAAAAAAATAATTTCTGATGCTGCAGATCTTCCCGTCTCAACTCGCCGCCTCCGCTAGGGTTGCCAAGCTATTGACCCAAAAAGTAATAATGAAAAACTTCTAAAACTTTTTGAATAAATTTTACTATACAGCCTCCTTAAAAATTTGATAACCCACTTTTGTTAAAGACTACCCCTAGTTTTGTTTGCGAACTGAATTTGTGACCCAGTTTCTTTTGTATTTTTCTTATTGCTTGTAAAATTCTCGAGTGACACTTTTATGCAAAGGAAGTGGGCGGGAAGTTCTTGTTGCCAAATATTATACGGACGATACGATGATGGCTTAAATAAAATAATGTGTACGATTATGGTCGGTAACTACGTTATAGTTTTTTACGTAAATTGCCTTTTGTTGTGTAAATTGACTGCCTCGTTGGTCTAGTGGTTGCAAGCGCGACTGCTGAGCGTGGGGTCCTGGGTTCGATTCCCGGGTCAGGCAAAGTGTTATTGGGTTTTTTCATTAGGAAATTCTCAGTAGCAGCCCGGAGACTGGATTTGTGCCTGGTCAATGGCAATAGGCTCGCCCCCTATTACATGGGACTATAACATAACTGGCGAAATGTGGGTGTACTATTACACCTCTGCCTACCCCTTCGGGGAAATACAGGCGTGATGTTATGTTATGTTGTGTAAATTATTCTTCTCTTTTGTTGGAAAAATATTATGTTTTTAGCAATCGATAACAATCAAGTAGGTACCAGGGTTACTCATTTGTGGTTACATCAATCAAAACGTGGTTGCCATCAATTATAAAATTAAATTTCAAAGAAGCTTATTTTTCAAATAATGGTGTCTTAATTAATATAACTTCCCCTTGAATTTATTGTTTCTGTAATTAGTACATAAATCGTAGTATTCCCTTTGCACGTTTTTAACTTTTATTATGAAGTTTATGCCTTCGTGTTGACATTTGTGCTGTTTTGGAAAAAATATTAAATGGGCAAGTTACATATGTAATTTTTACTCTTAACGTCATTTAAATTTGTTGTTGCAGAGAGCATTCTTGAACAGATAACTTAAAAAAAAAAAACTTTTTTTTTTCTTTTTCAACTTTAAATGAACTTGAACTTTTCAGTTACAGTGGGAGTTTTAGAAAAGTTTCCCATATGGTATTTTTGGAAAATCAGCTCATATCTATATCCCATATGCATTAGTTGCCAGGAAAGAAGAAAGATACCTCTTTCGCAACTGGTTGCGAAACTCAGTTACCATCGCGGCCGAAAAGAAAATTAAACTTAGGTTATAGAGTAATTTTTCAGTATTTGATTTGCAATGTTGAAATCTGGGTAATTTTATAAAAAAAACTTTACTGAATATTTAGAAAATTTGTGGATATCGGGGAAACGATGCATTTAAACTGCCCTATGTCCCCCCTGCAAGGAATACGTCAAGCTAACAAAAACCCTGTAATATATGCTTCTTAATTTTGAGGTTCTGAGGGTTTCCAGTGCTGAAACTGCAACCCACACCTTTAGGATATTTAGAAAAAAACCTTAAAATTATATTCTACTTCTATTTGCAGAATTTTCAAGCTAGCGAAAGAACCGCCACCCTGTCTTATTGGAACCTTGGATATGTTTTAATAGGTAGGCGACAGTCATAGTGTGCACAAAAACCCCCCGGCGCCTTGAAGCCTCCGTCATAAAGAAAACAGACCACATGTAATGAATGAGCCAAGGGGGCGCCCACGCAACCAACGCACAATGAGACAAAAGCTCTTAAATGGCGTCTGTATAGGCACTTATGGCATTGTGCCGTGTTTGCTATATGAGTACTTCGAGTGGATTTAACTCGCAATTAATTAAGTATATAAATGTTATGTCTATTAACCTTGATTAAGTGTTAGTTTTTTTTAATTTAGATATTCATGAATTTCATATTCATGTCGCCCTGTTCACTGCTAATATGGATCAGACTCGTTACTACAACATTTTTTTATTGTAATCACAGCCAGGGTAAGCTCGTATGATCTTTTGATAAAAAAATGGGTGGTTTATTCTTTGTTGGAATTTATTCGATTAATAAAATCGTTATGCAGACAATACTGATCAGTTATATGTGTTAGGTTTATAGTAATACATTGACCCATATAAAGGCTATTAGCCTGTTAAGGATGATACGTATTGCGGCTTTGAGGACTAATAATTTACTGCCTATTATGAATAATTAAAATATCTAATGGAGTAGGTAAGTAATGCAATATTACTAAGGGTTATGACTCATCTCCCTCTCTCTCTCTCTCTCTCTTATGAGTAAAAGTGTCTATCAATGTAAAGCTTTCACTAGAGGAAAGCCACGCACAGTGGAAAAGCTTCAGGTTGCTTAAATCCTTTACAGTGAAATGACTGCGAATTTTAGTTAGCACAGTACAGTGCCTAAAACAGAAAAGTTAAAAAAAAAAGAAAAAAAAAAAAACCGCCTAATACATAACCTCCTCCTTTTTTTGAAGTCGGTTAAAAAGGATATTTATTACAAATATAATCTACATGAAAGCGGACAAAGTTGGCCACCGCTTGTTATTAAAATAAAATAATAATGAAGGCTTATATCCAATTGAAGTTTACCGCGAATAAGTTATTAGATATTCAGAGGCTGTCGGATTTAATATCATTGAAGCGGTCGTTTTAATTGATGCAATTAGGGAGCTGTTAACGTTCCCGTGTACCGTCCACGCGGGTGTCGAACGCTGACACGTACGGGCACCGCGACCTGCGCGAGCGCACGTCTATCTCACATGCGAACTGAATAACTTAATGAAAATAACATAAAAATACTCTTTTTATTACTACGTTTAATGTAAGTTGTTGACTTCGTGAGGACTGGAGGATGTGATGTCGAGAGTTCTAATTTTAGCATTATTTTCATTTTATTAAAAGACGAACAAAAACAGCTACATTATGTAATATAAATAAGAGTTTAACTTACGTAAATAAATAATAATGTAGCCAGCAGCGCTGTTCACAGATTACCATAAAATCTATAATGCTTCAAATCGCTAGGAAATTAGCTGTACCTACATGCACGACAGTGGCAGCTATTGTTATTAAGTATTATTCTAAAAATTACCAATGTCTGACTCTTGTCCAGCAGTGAACGTCTTTTGGCTGAAATGATGATGATGATGATATTATAAAAATGTTGAAAAGAACTTTTAACTTAAGTGTTTCATATAAAAGGCTTCGAAACGTTTTCATGGAGTATATAAAAATATCAATGTGTTTGAATGTATCATTACATGCCATGTTGCTGCCATTCGTCGAACTGGTGAAAGTAGGCCAGTGTTAGATCGGGAGCAGGTACCTACTGCAAAGAGTTTGCCTGCATGCACCTGCCGTCTGTGGACAGTTCTGGGGACTGCATAGCACAATACATTATTAAGATTGATACAGTCTTTACCATTAATAATGTTATACAATGTAAGAGCTTCTAAATGTTGGTGTCTAGAGCTGAGCGTAAAAAGCTTGTACTGAGCAACTGTCTATATGGAAGATACAGATTATCATTGGCATGTAAGAAAAAACGTTGTGAAAAAACAAATATTCACAAAACCATTATGAGTAAGGACAGGAGAATGCGTAAGATAAATTCTATTAATCTTTATTATCACTGTCAATTTAAGTACAATCAGCACTCAAGTGTAAGTATCTCTGATTATCCGCGAAAGTATAAATATTTGTGAATCATCTTGATCGTGAATATCTGTTATAAAAGTCATGATGATGAATTGTTTGATTGATCGAACTAAGATGTGAATGTAACATTAAAATTTCGAGATAAAAGAGTGACGATAATTATCTAGATATGGTCTTTCTACCGATTTATTGATCGAAATTCAAGGATGATAAGGTAGGCTTATTTTCTCAAAGTGATAAGTTTTGACTTCAATGTTATATCAAAATCTCTGTAGTCAATCGCTGAGGCCAAACCAAACCACGTACAATATTTATTTATTAGTGAACTAAATTGAGAAAATAAGAAAGCTTCATCTAATAAAAGTAGGTGTTTCACAGGGTACAGTACTGGGACTATTTATTTTTATTTTTTATACAACAGACCTATTTGTTGTGTTTTAATTCGTGTCAGGTAAATATATGTAAGTTAACAACTTTACAAATAACTGCCTGTTGGCCAAAAAATGATTCACCGGGAGTTACTGACTCAGCAAAATACTTGATTTTTGTTAACGAATATTTTCGTACATCGTAACCCTAAATAACAATATCGGCTTCTCATCAGTTTTTTACTCAAGTTACTCAAAAATATTGCACAATATACAGAGCTCACTTAAAGACAATATTGGTATATACTGTATTGCAGCTGACACACAATATATATTTTCCTAAACTAGCGAAAATTATCCTCAAAGTACTTCAATAAAAGCAGCTTCATAAATAAAAGAAATTGCCTGAATAATACCAATATGAATACTGTAATTACTTATCTGAAAGTCATGTAGAATAATATATTGGATTGCTGCCAATCAAAAATTTTACTCGGCCAATCAGGGCCATATATTATATTTTTATGATGCTGTACAACTTAATCATATTAGATTAAAGGAAATTGGATGTCTTTCATAAACGATTCATGAAAATTACGGCTATAGCACAACTTTTTGCTGATTAACTGTTTACTGTGTTTGGTTACCTTTTAAATTTATGTCATATTAGTTGGGTTATCTGTGTCATATTTCGCATAAATAATGTATTGCGTGAATAGATTGAAGTCAGAAGCTTAGTGTAGGAAATCAACGATTATCTTAACGCATAGAGCAGAGGGTCAATTCTCGTAGTATAAAATGTTCAAAATATAGTTACGATCTAGTCTCAATGTTCTAAATATCACAAATAAACATCTAAAGGTGGTTTCAAACCGGCGAGGCGAGGATTGAATGGGATGGGTGTGAATTAAAATCTTGCTGACCCTTTCACACCGATTTTTATTGTAATTAATCCGTCAAAATATGTTTTCTCATTAAAAGTTAACTTCTTTCATTTGTCTTACATTCTGTTTCTCTTTGTTATAGAAAATCTGCTGTAGGTATGCTTAACAATAAACACTGTGTATATCAAACTATAATAGCTAAAGAAGTTCCTGGAAGGAGGAAGGAGGAACGTAAAACGTTTTTCTCTTTGGAATAACAACTTGGCACGGCTTTAGAGCTCATAATATTTTTGGCAAGCAAACGCGAGTATGAAAGCTTTTTCACGCTTGTATTGATCGAAATGTATTAAGTATCGTGTTTTAACTATCAATTTCAAGTTGAAAGGAATTTAGCGTGCTAGGAGCCCTTTGTTCAACAGCAGATTATTAGCGGGCAAATAAATGTGATGGTTATATGATAACATAAGATCATCACATTATTTCGAATTAAAAATAGGTATTACAAAAACTTAAGGGATAAAGCTGTCGTTTCGCAATGGTGTTTTGAAACCTCGTATAGGCCTTTAGAAGAAGCAAACTATACATACTGAAACTTCCAATTCATCTGGCAGGCTTACAACATATTCACGCACACATATAAATAAACATAAATAAGATATAGGTACAGCGTGCAGCGTACCTGTACTGCACCTTCTATCATAAAATTGTTTAGGTTACACGTAGGCAATAAACAAAATTAGGTTTCGTTTAGGCAATAATCGTGAACATTAGCACTAACTAACTAACCCGATAGTGCCATATCTGATAGATAACATATTATTATGCGACGCTAGGACAGGGCCTAAATAATAATTGAGATTCATTGAGTAAGTGGAACAAGTGCGCGGACTTCAATACATTCTGTGGTCTAGTGTAGGTACAATAGGTTATGATAACCTCATTATTATCCTATTATATTTTGTTATTTACTCTCAATGTGATTTTCCGTTATATTAAGATGTTTTGTTATGTAATTAATTGCTAATTAGAACGTTGATTATTATTTGCGGAAATAGGAAATATTCTTAAAATAATATTGGAAATAATTGATGACTCTCGTGATCATTGTAGTAGTAGAAATTCATATTACAAATAATGCCAAAATACGCAAAAAAATTACACTGTCGCGGCACAGGACGTAAGTTATGTTTTATGAACTTATAGGCGACCAGTGCAATCACAAACACTAGCAGCCAGGTTCGTGTTAAAACTTCTGCCTAATACTATATTATTGGTACATAATAATTGTTAAACTAGTACTCAAATCTTTGAAGTCTAACTCAAATATTGAATGTAAAATGTAAGAAATAAATTGAAAGTTTAACAACAGAATGTCATAAAATTTAATTTAGAATGTTATGTTCTTGTATAAAAAATGAAATAATGACAAATCTTGGACCATGCACGTTTAAATTTAATTCCAAGTGGCGTTGAAACTGCATCTTCATACTTTAACCTCTATTTTTATTATAGTAGGAGGGGCTCGTAGCGCAGATTGTACAATCTGCAAGGTAAAGCTGCGTTTGCCACGGACAGTCCGTGGATGGGTGACCTTTTTGTTACACATTGAGACACCTCCGTGCCTCGGAGAGCATGTTAACCTGTCGGTCCCGGTAGTCATACGAATATCTCCGGCAATCGTTACAGGTAGCCAGAAGCCTGAAAGTCTGACAACTGGTCTAACCTCCGAATGCAAGTATTACCCAGTACTGGGTTGCGGGGGTCTGATGGCAGTTGGTCCGTGTAAAATACTGACGTTCAGCCACATCTGTTTAGATTGTAAGCCAACCCCATTATTATTGGGAAAAGGCCAGGAGGATGATATTATTATAGTATATATTTATATGATTTCGCATTTATAATATCAGTAGGATGTTTTTATTGCTTCCAGATGGTAAATGAATCACAAAACACTCTACTTTTGTTAATCACAAATGTGGTTTCCGTTTTAAATTCAGTCTAAAGTAGTTATTTTACTATTTCCTGAATCCAGACGCCGCTAGGCCACTACGTGGTATTATGAGTCAAGCTTCTGTTTTGGATGTAAACTATTTATAATTAGTGAGTTCATATATAAAATATACTTGAGCGGTCTGGAAAAACCATAGATAAAACCTATTATTTTTAATCGGCTAATCACAAGAAACGGTATGTCGGTAAACAAGACATTAGAATATTGTATTAGGGTGGTATGCCACTGGTCAAATTGATTTGTCCAATGTGATTATATGAAATTGTATGATTTTCATCAAATGTTGTATTTATTTTATCACTGATCATCAAATAAATTGGATTGGTCTAAGAAATTGTACAAGTGGCATACCACACATAAATGAATTTTTCAAATAATAATTTACATGAACAATTCATTTAAATATAATTATTAAAAGGTGAAATGAAATATGAATCACTATTAAATCAAATAATATTTATTTTATTATTTTAACGCATTTACGCATACCAAGCGAAATCTTACGATTTAAATTGTGGAAAGAAGAAATCGCTCATGAGCAGGATTCGAACCTGCGACTCCTGATCGATTCGACATTATCAAATAACATTTGATAATGTAAAGCTAAATGAATTGTAACAAATCTATTTTTAGAGTTTTTCAACAACAACAACAACAACATAACATCACGCCTGTATTTCCACGAAGGGGTAGGCAGAGGTGTATAGTAGGTACACCCACATTTCGCCAGTTATGTTATAGAATTTTTTATAGTAAGATAATTTGATATTATTGTAATGTAAGGTATAATGGCAAAACTGTGGTGGTGTGGTAGTATACATGGAAATTAATTATTTTGAAGTTATCTAATTAGAAAAATTGATATGTAAGAATTATTGTTATCAATAAATAAATCCAATTCAACAAAATCATAATTAGTAAAAAAAAAATATACTTTAGCTTTTTAAGATCATAGTGCAGTATTGTGATCAGAACTGCCTTAAAATTGACTTGCGAGATTTGTAGCATAAAGGCTTTTAAAAACTAGAAGATTTTTTGTCATTTTATATTTTAGTAGGTAAAACGTAGGCTGATTCGAGGCGTCTATTGAGCAACCCTGGGGAGAACAGCAACACGTGGTGGTCGCGTGGTGTTGAGCGGGAAACAATGTTTTTTGCCCAGGACATGCCAAAGGCGTAGCACTAGACTAGAGGGGTACCGGCGTGGCCAGCTGGAGTTCCAGAAATTCCTCTGTTTTATGTTGAGGGTGGCCACTAGGTTTTAGTTGTTGGGAGTCTGACATATTCCTCCGCGTTTCCCAAATGCAGGATATCCATGAGGTCAGTCAGACCCACGTACTAAGGGTTCCGTACCACCCATCTGCGTGATACCCCATAGAAACTGATTTAATTTACGAGAGTTTATCAAAAGACATCAACGACCGTACGCGAAATGTGAATTTTTGCATCTCTTTCTTACGTAAGTACCACCACATATGTCTATGTTTGTCCTGTTTTTAGTATTTGTTGCTAAACAACATAGTATGCACTATAATCAGACCAAATTTGACGCTGGTATGTATTACCGTTTTGAAGATAGAACAGGAACAAAACGTTAAAAAAAGTGCATTTTTTTCGAGGTTTCTTGTATACCCCCTTTGGTTTTAGACTTTTTTTATTTTTAGTATTTCTATTACCGTTACAAAGATGCAGCCCTCTGACAGACAGACGGACGGACAGCGTAGCGAGAGTAATAGGGTCCCGTTTGCACCCTTTGGGTACGGAATCCTAAAAAGGTAGAATGCCTATAAATAGGCTACACTAAGATTAGTAAGGTACTCGTGTAGAAACGATGTAAACTTACTAATTATCTTAATTATACTATTTCACGTGTCACAGATAGGTAACTAATCAAATTGATTCTTAGATGATAATTTTTTTACCTTCATTGAAAATATATTGATAACTGATAAGGCTTTCTTTACCTGATTATACTTGAAAAACAAATGTAAAAATACATTGAATCATCATTTCAGCCGAAAGACGTCCACTGCTGGACATAGGCCTCCAAAAATACATTGAATAAAATACATTAATACGAAACCCACTGAACTCTTATGCGATTTTTTCTTTAAGACGAGGTAGATCGTCCCATTTGCAATCAATAAGCAACCAGCAAAATTCCACAGACTTCAGGGAAGATTTTTTTCTTTGAGAAATACTTGGAATTGTTTATTAAGTTTATCATTACATTATAATCACTAATTTAAACAATTAAGTAAAGCATTTAATTTTCATAATTATCTTGTACTTAATCGAGGCATTAATTAAGCTTTTAACATACTTAAATCTTTCAAAATTCTTATACGAACAAGTTCATACATACATACATATTATCACGCCTGTTTCCCATTGGGGTAGGCAGAGACTATGGATTTCCACATGCTACGATCCTGACACACCTCCCCCCCTAGCCAAGTTGACAATCTACATAATCTACAATCGTCAACGCTAATAGAAAACAATCAAAATGTATGGAAATGACATATCTGAAAAAATGATTTTTTCGTTGAGATATGTCATTCCCATACATTTTGATCGTTTTCTATTAGCGTTGACGATTGATGACTGTGTAGATTGTCAACTTGGCTAGGGGGGCTCTTTCGCTTCATCTCCGTCCATTAACCTCGTCATGCATGCTCGTCGGTTTAGAGAACTCTTAACCTGGCATTTTTTGAGAACATCCGCGATTTGATCGCGATACGTTCGCCGAGGTCGTCCCCTTCCAACTCTTCCATCAACACTCGCTTCGTATACTTGTTTCGTCAATCTCCTCTCGTCCATCCTCTCTATATGTCCAAACCATCTTAACATACCTTTCTCAATCTTTGTCACTACATGTTCTTTCACTCCACAACGCTCCCTTATCACGTTATTCCTTACTTTATCTCTCAAAGTTACACCACACATACTTCTCAAAGCTCTCATTTCTACTGCATTTATTCTGCTTTCATGTTTCTTCTGCCATACCCAACTTTCACTACCATACATAAGTGTAGGGACTAACACTCCCCCATGAACAGCCAGCCGTGCCTTTTCCGACACTTTGCGGCTGTTCATGAAGGTGTGTAGTGCCCCATCCACCTGATTACCAGCACTCACTCTCCTTTCAATGTCCTTCACATGCTTGCCATCTCTCGTAAACATGGAACCCAGGTATACAAACTCTTTCACTTGTTCCACCTTTTCGTCACCTATCAAAATATTGCACTCTGTCATAACTTCTTCCTTTTCAAAATCCATAACTTTTGTTTTACTGACATTACCTTTCATTCCTTTACTCTTCAAAGCACTGCACCATCCATAATTGTTACCATCATCTGTAACTCCCCCTCCGACGATGCAAGGATAACTTGACCATTGGCATAGAGGAGACATTTGACAAGTAACCCATTAATTTCTAAACCATTTTCACTCTCTTTCAAATCTTTCAAACAACTGTCCATGAATAGATTGAACAGCCACGGCGACGCTACACATCCCTGTCTCACACCCTTATCAATGCTGAACCAGTCAGAGTAGGCGCCGTTAATCCTGACACAAGCGCTAGAATCAGCATAGAGAGATTTCAACGCTTGAATCAGGTTGCTATTCACCCCATAGATAGACAATGCAGACCATAGTTCATTCCTCATCACTCTGTCGTAGGCCTTTTCCAAATCCACGAAAGCGCAATAGACTTTTTAACCTTTGGCCAAACATTTTTCAGCTATGCATCGCAAGGAAAATATCTGATCCGTACACCCCATGCCCTTTCTAAATCCCGCTTGCACATCCCATATTTTTTCATCAGTTACTTTCATCACTCTTTCAATCAAAACTTTTGCATACAATTTGCCGACAATACTTAAAAGGCTAATGCCACGGTAATTCTTGTAGTCAAACTTAGCATTTAAAGTAAATTAGGGTATTATTATTTATATTATTACCCTAAAGGTCTATATCTATACGACTTTGAATTAACTGGAAAGTTAGTCGAGTCGGTTAAGAAACACTGTTTCTTAATAAAATATTGCTGACGTCACCCAAAGACGTGCCAAGTGGAGGTTAATTTCGATACCATTCAACTGTTACCACTGACGTGCAGCCGACTGTACCTAGTATAAGTAGAGCTTTCGTTCTGAAAACAAAGTCACAATTGGGCAACAAAGCCAGACTGGTACCTATGTCTGGAAGTCGAAGGTGATGTAATTCTAGCATAGCAACACATGGGCTACCCGCTGTCGTTATTAGGCATTTTGTATGTGAGACACACGCTAAATTGCCGTGTGGTACATGGGGCAGGCTTGTATAGCTATATATCGGACAATCTGGCCATGAGCTCCTGTTGACGCACCTGCTAACGCTTTGTTTAGTCTGTACCTACATGTATATTTGAGCTAGGTTCCTTATGCGTTTCATGGGTAAACTGAGCAACGTCTGCGAACATTTCTGGAATATTTCTAGGTCTTGCAGTGTTAAAAGTATTTTCATCCGCATATAAGTTATTTAGAGAGGGGCTTGTAGCGAAGCAACGACTGCGTGGATTGTACGATCTGCAAGGTTAAGCTGCACTTGCCGCGGTCAGTCTGTGGATGGGTGACCGTTACGTTACACATCGAGACCCCTCCGTGCCTCGGAGAGCACGTTAAGCTGTCAGTCCTGGTTGTCATACGAATATCAATGGCAGTCGTTACGGGTAGCCAGAAGCCTGAAAGTCAGACAACTGGTCTAATCTCCGAATGTCAGTATTAACCAGTAACCGGGTTGCAGGGGTCTGATGGCAGTCGCTCCGTGTAAAATACCGATATTCAGCCGCATATGGCTAGACTGGAAGCCGACCCCAATATAATTGGGAAAAAGGCTCGGAGGATGATATAAGTTATTTAGATGCAGACTTTAACAGCACCCGCTTGCCTGTTATCGTGTTTGTGGACATTACCTCTACCAGTTTTAGGTGAAATCTATAATGTCTAATAATGAAATGCGATTGGTTAAGAAGTCATATGATTTAAAGAGAATAATACATCACTTGTCTTTATGAGTTTACACTGATCAGGGTGCAGAAAGAAAGATTTTTTTAAATTTGTGTTTAGTGTCGAACAAAATTACCAGCAGAAGCAAATCACATTTTTTATGTTTCAAAACGTTAATTATGATTTTAGTTGCACGGTTCCAAAATGTTGGTCCTATGGAGAAGAGCCGGCAAGCTTTTTTTTATAGCATGGATGGCGAAACGAGCTAAAGCCCAGGTTACCTTTGCCCATATCAACTGCAATACCATCCAGGCTGTTGCATAAATATGGCATTGCAAATCGCGTTCACCAAACTGAGACCTAAAGATGGAAAGTCTTATGTGATAGAAATTTCACCGGTACCCGTACCCTTCGCAGCGGAACACAGCAATGCATAAAAATTAATCATAAAAATATAGCACGTCAAACTTTTAGTCAATCCTGTAATGGAAAACAATATAAGCTAAGTAAAACAAAATCACAGCATTACTTTTCAATTTCCCGACAAAAAGTCCCATCCGTTTTAGTGAATTTTGTCAAGGCAGATACTAATCTACCAATAAAGTCACTAACGGCAAAAATTAATATCCTGTGGATATTAATTTCCAGATCCAGATTATCCACGATTTACTCTACTAGAGATAGAAATTTGACATATTTTGTATGGAGCTTATGTCAAATTCCTATCTTTAGTACGGCAAATCGTGGATAGATTGGATATTAATTTTGGCCGTAAATCGAAGTGCTTACTTTTGTTATCATTCACATTTATTTTACTTTCTAAAAGGGTACCCAAAGGGCCAATGGGTTATGTCCAAGGGCCCCTGGATGACCTAAGATGGCCCTGATTGCAAGCATCACAGTTGGCGGCAGAAATAGAGAGGTACGGTGGTAGTACTACCCCGGACGAGCTCTTTCACTATGAGCTCAACAACTACTAAAAGACATAAAACTATTCTAAGACAATACTGACCGTACTTATTTTTAAATATTGCTGGGAAATAGTAACAAATCTTATGTACTTTCATAAGATTTGGTTTAAAAGAAGCTTAAAAATTAATACTAATTCAATATCAGATAATTTTTTTATCCAAAGATGATCCTAAAGTTATTGGCAAAAGGCTAATATTAAATAAGATCCTCTGAGTAAAAACGTAGCGAAAAAGGAGAACAGCTGAATATATTATTTACCATAATAGTGAGATGAGTTGCAATTCATTTTCTTAGCTATGGTACAATTTATATTATGCAATGTCATTTTATGCTAATTGGGATTTGATAAATTACAGTTTTTGTTTCCATCCTTGGTTCGTGGCGCTACGGGATTGAACACAATTCTATGTTACTCATAACAAATGTCTAGACATCGAAATCATTGTTCATTGTTAAATATCAGATAGCTATTTGCATAAGCAGTGCAAGTAATGGATTACCATTTAAAAAGTATTCCAGGTAAGTTGCCAGATCGATTCTTTATCTGTTAGAAAAAAACATCAAGTTGACATTCCTACACGCATCGCAAAAACCGCCGCGTACCTACAGATTGATTGATACGATAGCCACAATTAGAATTTATTCAATAATTTATAAGCTGTTGTATTGGACGAGAAATGTCTCGAGTACCGGATAGTTGTTAGTGGTAGATGTATTAAGCCCCGTACAAACCAAAAACAGGTCAGTAGCCTTGCGGGGCATGAGCAGCGCGGCAGACGTCACACTAAAAGTAGGCAGTTTGACGGCGGGCCTGCTATAGAATAAATAAAATAAATAAATATTTTTGGGACATTTTCACACAACACCATCTAGTGCCAAACTAAGCAGAGCTTGTGCTATGGGTAGACAATGGATATAATACTTATATACTTTTTTTTGTAAATACATACTTATAATATATAAGAAACACCCAGACCAACACAAACACTTATGTTCATCACACAAATATTTGTGTCCTGTGGGAATCGAACCCACGACCTCGTGATCAGCAGTCCAACCCTCGAACCACTAGACCACAGACGTCGTCAAAAAAAATGCTTTCATTATGACATGTTGTGTCGGTTGTCAAACAATACAACTGCCTCATAACCGCTTTGACGTCACACTGACGCACCGCACTGTCCCTGTTTTTTTTTTTTTTTTTTATTTATTTATTCATGACCATGGATACATGTCCTTCAGTCGTAATCATTAAACATATTAACATTGCACTTATATCCTAGTAAAGAAAGTGATGGAAACTTTACTAGGTTTCTGAGGGGATGATGAGTTAATACGAAAGTCATGTTTTTCAACTTTGTACCATTTATCCACACTTGTACACGTTAACGAGCACTTAACATTTAATAATCCACCATTATTACACATTAACACTCGAAGAAACACAAATTTTGGAAAATAATAAAAAATCTACAACACGATCTTTACGAATTTTCCCGCCAACCCACTGTCCCTGTCCTGCTCCGGTGTGACCAGTTATTATGTTATTTTATTTTATATTTTCAGGTAACCTACAGCTAGACAAATATTATAGTTAACCTCTCGAATTCTAACCATAATTAAAAATCCATTATGTCTTGCGTGAATCCGCGTCAAACATCATGGTGGCTATAGTGATACAATGCAACCACGCCGCACCTGCCCGCGCGCCTCACTGCCTGGTTTGTCGCCGGCGGGTCCAGAGCAGGGCTGGAGCGGCGCAGTTCACCAGCGGGCCCGCACCAATATTTGGTGTGAGATTTTTAATATCGTTCTTTGTATTACAACTTACGCGGGCGCGCCTTCAACCTGCGCTGCTACTGACCTGCTTTTGGTCTGTACGGGCCTTTAGCATAAACGTTCTTTATAAGAAGCCGACGGCGCTGGCACCGCGTCGCCGATCATATTAGATAGAACACGGGAAATTACATAGCTGTTTCAAATTCTGTATATAAACAACTATTTACCCGATAATTGTGCTCGTTTACCTATTCCAGATATTTTAACAGAGCATATTTTTATTCGTTTATTTTGCGTCGCGTGAATTATTAATAAGCAGGTAGTACATGATTGCTCTCAAGGTGTATATTTATCGAAGATAATTGCTTGTATTGTATAAGTGGTAATGCGTTACTTTGTTATATCATTGAGTGTGTTTTGCTCGTTATGTGTTATTACTGATCGATTTACACAATTTAACCGGGGTTCGTTAGGTATGAACAATGGTAATTTACTCAACGAGTTGTTACGAGAGGCATGTGTTGGCCGGTTGTTATTAGTGGCGCTATTATCAGTTTACTATAGTAAATCACATAGATCGATAATGTCGGATAATAATCTGCGTCGTACAAGGCTCAAGTGTGAATTGAGAAACCGCAAGCTTCGTATAGCGTGCATGTGTAGTGTGTAGTCTGTCGACGTTATGTATATTTGTTCGTAGTACATACACATTACACACTTGATTTATGTCTGTAGGTTATCATATCTCGGTCGTAGACTGAACATTGCTCCAAATGGTGAGTACTATCATAGAATAAGATGGCGAAATTTTTTCTGGTTACTATCTACGGTTACGCTATTCTCGACATCAAAATAAATACGTTCCATTAGAGATCTGGCTGATTTTAAATAATTGGCAACTTATTTAAACTAGGATAAGTTCACATGTATAAATCTTTTTAAGTATGAAGTCACAACGATGCCAGGAAGCCACTGAATGCAATGGTGAATTTTCTAAAAATCTTTTCTAAAATTGTTAAAGTCATTAATCTCTTGAGTTGTTTAACACGATAATTGTTCCAATTGTTTTTATTCTTGTGATCTCGTCTAATGATGAACGTTTAATGATAGATTTTTTGAAGAGCTCGTGGCGAAGTAGCAACCGCGCGGATTGTACGATCTGCTAGGTTAAGATGCACTTGCCGCGGTCAGTGTATGGATGTGTGACCATTTCGTTCCA
Source organism: Asteroscopus sphinx (assembly GCA_949699075.1). Taxonomy (NCBI): domain Eukaryota; kingdom Metazoa; phylum Arthropoda; class Insecta; order Lepidoptera; family Noctuidae; genus Asteroscopus; species Asteroscopus sphinx. The sequence goes on from OX453005.1 coordinate 12,633,910, forward strand.
TACCGAGACCCCTCCGTGCTTCGAAGAGCACGTTAAGCTATCAGTCCCGGTTATCATAAGAATATCTATGGCAGTCGTTGCGGATAGTTAGAGCCTGAAAGTCTGACAACTAGTCTAACCTCCGAATGTCGCTATTAATTACCCAGTAACTGGGTTGCGGGGTTCTGATGACAGTCGCTCCATGTAAAATACTGATGTTCAGCCGCATCTGGTTAGACTGAACGCCGACCCCAACATAGTTGGGAAAAGGCTCAGATGAGGCTTTTTTGAAAATTCACCCCTAAGACGCATGGATTTGTCTCCACAGTTTTGCCTGTACCACGCCTGGGGGCCTACCATGAACTTTAAAAATATTTGCCATGTGCAGGGCAGTCCAACTCGGCATGTTAACCTGACAGGTTTCATGTTTGTACCATAAGCATTTCCCGCTGACCTGCATCAGGTCAACTTTTGACCTGCTACATAGTCTCTGACCTGTAAGCTGGCAGCACATACTACATAAGATCATTAAAAACAGACGTTCTAAAACACTTTAGCGGTTTTACGGTTTTTATAGAAATGAAATATGTTTTTAAGATAACAGTTTAAAATAAAAAAGAGTGATGAAAGAAACTTTGATCCATGGCAAAAAAGGAATTTCACGTTATTTATGAGAGCGAACGCCCTTCGACATCCACATAAAAAAACTTTGAACAAAAATGTTTACAAATTAGACACTTCACATTTATTTTCGAACGCATGAAGTACATGTCAAAGGACAAAAAGTAGAATTTACGAGGTAATTTTGAAATTCAAGTGGATAGCTAAATTTTGTAAACTTTAAAGATTAGCTTATTAACTGAAATGAATATAGACATTAGTGTTGTGGCCGTGTCTGTGAGTGGTGGTACCTAAGCAAGTGCAATTTAGAAAGGGTGACTTGTAACTATGGCTTCAAGACGAGTTTCCTACGAGCAATTGGAAACTCTGTGGGATTTTTTGAATACCCACAGAGACATCGCTATGGGCTACAATAAAAGTGCTCAAGCTCGGGAAATGTCCCGAAGAATGTGGACTGAGGTGGCTGCAAATCTGAATTCGGTTGTTGGTGGTGCTAACAAGGATTGGAAAACTTGGGCAGCTGTAAGTTTTATAATTATAAACGTAATTGCCTGAATTATATATAATATTTGTCAACCAACTATTTAAATATTTATAATTTTCAGTATTGGATAGATTACAAAGGGAAGTTGAAAAGAAAATGTGCCGCTATTCGAACATCACAATCACGCACAGGTGGGGGACCATGCGAAATACCTGCCATATCAGATATTGAAAAAAAATATCTTTCAATTCTTGGTGAGGACTATGGTGTGGGTCTTCCAGGAATTCAAGTGAACCCATTTGACACAGAAAGCACTCATGTAAGTAATATTTTTTTTAAATAAAAAAGATTTCAAATTCCAACTTTATTAAAGCAGCAATGGAGTCAGTAGTTACTTAAATTTGTTATTACAATAGATGTAATTCACAAATGTCACAAATACAATGAAAAGTTTGAGATCATTTTAAAACTCTCACATACTTAATCAAAACATTTTAGCATAACATTAGTAACAGATTCTGTGATGAAAAACAAGCAATTACTTTTTGTTTTGATACACAATATCTAGAATTAATAATAATACCCTAACCTACCTTAATTAGAACCTACATGCAATGCAATAATACAACAATTATGCAATACAATACATTTGTATTAAACATAATAAAAATTCACTCTAAGACAACTTTAAGACTTGATTTTCTTTCAATCATTTATTATTTAGAATGACATACCTAACTACTTGTTACATAATAGAGTTACTAAGTTTCGTATTATGTATTTTCAGGCATCAACATCAAGTGCTCCTCAAGATGAGTCTCAATCCATTATTTTAATACCTGAGGGCATAGAAGTTGTGGGAGAAAACATTAATGTTGGACCATCCCTGCAAGTACTGTCAATACCAGACACAGAAGATCTTGTGCTCCGACCATCAAGTACACAACCCATTCAGCTAGCCGAACCAATGACTTCTACTCAGTCTCGGAGACACCGGCGTCGCTCAGCGCCTATGTCTCAAGAGATGACAAGAAGAGCTCTCGCCGATTCAAGCCGTTTGCGAGCAGAGGCTACACAAGAAATAAGCAGAGAATTAAAAAATGTTGTAAATGTTCTGTCTCATATAGCAGCAGCATTAGACAGCATAAACAATAGGTAATAAATTCCTTACTTACATTTATACTTTAAAACATAAATTTACTAATTATGACAAAATTGTATATTATATTAAACTTACTTATACATTTTAACAATGAAACTACTCTTATTAATACATTACTGATAAAAAAATGGTACTAAAATTATGCTCTTACATTCTAGGTTACTTGTCGGCGTGCCCACAAATGAGCAATAAGCTGTCTTCTAGTAGAGAGGCCGTCTTGCAGTTCAAGATTTTGGGCCCTCCTAGAAGAATGTGCCTCTGAAGTGCTGTCTGTCATATTGTGAGTAGAAGGTTGCATTTGTGTTTCTTGCATAACTTCTTCAGAATTCAACTCCTGCACAGGGACATTGCATCTATTGCAAATGTTGTGCAATACAACACAAGCATTTACAATAGATGCCGCTACTTGAGGCTCATAATGCAGAACCCTATGCACAAGTAGGCATCTAAAGCGTGCTTTAAGAAGGCCAATTGTTCGTTCCACCACATTACGAGTTCTCACGTGCAATCCTGTGTAGTAAGCCTCAGGTGAATCTGGAGGAGCATCTATAATCGGAGTCATCATGGTCTTCCTTAATGGATATCCAGAATCACCTACAAAAAAAAGGAATTGATAATTGACTTTTAAATATTATCTGAAAATCTTTAAACAACAACTCAGAACAACTTTTTTTGTATTTACATACCTAAAAGCCACATGTTATTTAACTCTGCCATATGACTTTTTAATGGATGGTTGGTCCATATAAATGAATCGTGAGTTGCTCCTCCGTTGCTGGCATCCACACTAATAATTTCCATGTCTGAGTTGCATATCTAGAATTGTAGTAATTTTATTAATTTACACAATAACACAAACTAACTTTTTTCTTGTTTCAGGAGGATATATGCTTCGTGGATTACAGAGGAATATTAAATAACTTTCTTTATCCTCTTATAATACAATTTCTCTTGTTAGATGGATGGCAATTATGAAATTATGTAATGTTAAAGCCTTTTACGTAGGATGATAGTTTTTAAATTGACATATAATAATATCACACCATTTGTTGTATAAATGGGCTGTAATTTTAATGTATGTAATAATAATGTTTTATTCGTTTTTTTTAGTCCACTCTGTGTGTGTTACATTTAAATATGTTTGTAATATAAAATGTAATTAAATAATAAAGACACCTACCACTTGCACATTTAAAGAATGATATTGTTTTCTACAGTAAAAACGTTCTTCATGATGCATTGGCCGTTTTATTGCTACATGGGTTCCATCAATGCAACCTAAAACTCCAGGCATACCAAACTTGTTTGAAAATCTGAAATAAGTAAAACAGATTTGTGCTGTCACATTCAGAGTAAAATAACATATTGAAAACAAAATAATCTGACTGTACTTACCCCATCGCATTTACTCGGCGTTCGCTAGGACCAGCTGGGAATTTTATATATTTTCGGCGAAAATGTGGTAAATTTAAGCATTTTGTTACTTCAGCCATTGCAGTTGATACTGTTTGCTGTGCAACAGAATGTACAGCGATATCACCCGTTGGTCTTTGGTATGAACCAGTCGCGTAAAAAGATAATGCTATTAAAACCTGAAATCAAGGAGGTACAGCATCAAGTAGGATATTATTTTGAAAATTAGTCCGATAAATAGAAGCATAAATAAGTACTAACCTTGACCTCAATCGACAAATCTGTTGATTTTGTAGGGTGTGACATGAAAACTTGTAGCTCATTAGAGAGTTCAAGTGCAAGCTCTTTAGTTAGCCTATAGCGTTTAACAAAAGCATTGTCCGGCATCTCGAATGGCTTGATTGAGTTTCTCAGAACATTTCTTTGTATTTTAGCATTTTGTTTAACGCTATTGCAACGACTATCTTCCTCGAGAAACTCGAAAATTTCATCTTCATCACACATCTAAAATAAACGATAAACACAGTGCTTAAAGATGATTTTCTATGTTTTACAATACTTTAAAATAACGCCAGAATAATATTTTAAGCACATTTTAAAAACAACTTACGTTTTTGTATTTAAATTAATTAAAACAGGTCAATAAAAGTTAGTTTCACTCGGCTGCAAATTCTGACGACAGGGCAGTTCAATTGTTGACTGTTTAAATGTCAAAAAATACTTGATGGTAAGGATATGTTGCAGGTCAGCCTGCTGAAATGCTGTGACGTAGCACTCGCCGGCTTACGTCACGTGATCGCTGACTCGCCTGCTACTTGGCGCGCTCATGGTACAAACTAGCACGACAGGTTATTTTTCGTCTAAAATTGACCTGCTATAAGAGTGCATGGTAGGCCCCCTGTACAGTTAAATTGTGCAGGCAAGCTGTAGCGTGTATGTGATTAAACTTTACAGTAATTATTTTTATATTCTATGCTCCGGTTTACTTGCACAGGTAAACCTATCAGATTTACCCATGGGTTTATGGCTACTTTTACACACATAATTTTTTCAGACAAACCATATTGTTGATATTGTTTTACAAAAGCTGTTTTTCGTTTTGATTGCACTTTTCTGTATAGTCATAAAAATACATCTTAACAATATTAAATTACATAACACTTAAAACCTTAATAAAATAAAATAAACGAGCTTCGCACACATTATTTTGTATTAGGAGATTACTGTTACGCTTACAAACACGTAGGTAGATACGTATTATTACATTATATTAATCAAATGTTTGCCATTCATTACTACGTAGTCCTGCCAGTCATGACTTACGGTGCCGAGACGTGGACACTGACAGTTGGGCTAGTCCACAAATTCAAAGTCGCTCAGCGAGCTATGGAGCGAGCTATGCTTGGAGTTTCTTTGAAGGATAAAATCCGTAACGAGATTATCCGGAGAAGAACCGGAGTGACCGACATAGCTTGTAGGATCAGTAAGCTGAAGTGGCAGTGGGCTGGCCATGTCTGTCGAAGGACCGATGGCCGTTGGAGCAGACGAGTCCTTGAGTGGAGACCGCGAATCGGCAAACGCAGCGTAGGGCGCCCCCCTGCCAGGTGGACCGACGACCTGAAGAAGGTGGCTGGGGGGGACTGGATGCGGAAGGCAGAGGACCGAGCGTTGTGGCGCAACTTGGGAGAGGCCTATGTCCAGCAGTGGACTGCGATAGGCTGAGTTGATTGATTGATTGACTACGTAGTTCGTAGCCAAGCAACGCAAACACAAGATAGGGTACGGACGTAGATGTTACGTAGGGCTTATAGTTTATTCAGCAATAAAATCTTCTTCTATCTAGATATAGCTAGCTATACCTATAAAACAGTACAGTGACTGCCTGACTGAATGTCAGACAACACACAGCCAAAACCGGTGGATCTAGTGATGTGAAATTTGGAATAAATATTCCTTGTGTACCTTAGAGGTGCACTAAGGAGGGAAATTTTGAAATTTCATCTGCAAAGGAGTGGTAAAGTTTGTATGAAGAAAATATGGGACTCACGGGAGCAAAGCCACCGGTGACTGCAGAATACGTCACGTTTATCTAGAAATAAGTGGAGACGTACTAATGTACAGTCACGCAAAGAGATTAGTATCAAAGGCATAGCACTAGAGGGGCACCGGCGCGGTCCAATGGAGTTCCCGGAGCTCCTCTATTTTGTGCAGAGGATGGCCACCGTGTGGTTTTAGTCGGTAAGAGTCCGACATACCCCTCCGCCGTCCCCAGACGGAGGGTATCCATGAGGATTTCCACCCGAAAACAAAAAAAAAGGGTCACCAGATATAAATGAAGTTTTCTCAGGAGATTATGGATGTTTTCGAGTGGAATAACATAAATAACGGAAAAAGTTAAACTGTATTTATACAAAACCCTATTTAAAACGTTCTATCATAATTAATTGATAAATCTTTATCTATATCTGGTGACCCTGGATACATAACTCTTTGGCTGACTATTTGGTTTTCTTGTCACGGTATTCAGTTCCATGTGAGGGGAGTCTTTATCGGGCACAAATCCAAAACGGGCTGCAGCTAATAATTTTCTGACAGAAAACCTACAGATACGACCTGTGAATTTAATTTAGGATTTAAGCCTCGGGTGAGTTGGGTGGTGGTGGACAAAATTCATATCTTATCATACTCATATTCATGTTTTACCATAATGGTGCATGTACACACGGCTACACATCAAGCTGTACATTTCCAGTATAAGCTGATCTCGCATTGTATAGGATTTCCTTACAACGCGAGGTCAGCCTTTACTGGTTTCGTACAGCTTGATGTGTAGCCGTGTGTACACGGCGCGGGTAACATGCACATGTTGAGGCACTTGCGCAGGTTATAATTATGCATCGTGTAATCTACCATGTAAGAAGTACGCATGTCCAGTGACTCAAACATACCAATGCGAGCCAACCGCGCAAGTACCCGCGCGGGCTACTTCCGCGGTTGCAAACGTAACAGAACTGGGAGAAACTGAAACGAGCACGACTCTGCACGACCCATACATGTAACAAGCGCGTGTTATATATACTCACACAATATAATACTGCACATATAGCTCGCGCCTCATAACCAAACGAGCAAGTTACTTGTGCAAGTAGCTTGCACCGTGTACAAGCACCATAAAATAGAACAAGACTTGCTTCGAAAATTGGCCAGCACTGCAGCCACAGAAATAGGTAGAATGGCCATGTGGGCAGGGCGCGCGTGGCAGCACCATGCACCGTAGTGCAGGACATTTCAAAGCCTTTCTCAGCACGCCTTATGACTTGTTTATATAAATACTGTAACAAATACCCGCAAAAATGCCTTATTGTGCTGTTTCTAACTGCAAAAACAAAAGCTGTAAAGTACATTTAATTAAAATTAATTTTTAATAAATAATGACGTCAAAATGTAAGGCGTAATTTGTTCGGAAAGTTGCCACGCATGAATCGCAAGTAAAATTGTGATTACAACCATTCTATCTATTGCTGTGGCTGCAGCAGTTGCTAACAATAAGGTACATTAAATGACATTTATTATTAATCTAGGAGTTATAATATTGCTACGCTACAACTAAGTATAATTATTAATACAACACTATACTTTACGTTTCCCATTAGTATCTGCTAACCTACATACTAGACTACTGGTAATAATCAATTTAAAAAATGTACGCGCACTATGCATTATGTATCAGTCCCAATCAGTATTCGTTGCTGATAGAACTGGCGTATATATAGGTACTTAATATGTATACGTACATGTTTTATATATCGTAGTTATTGACACTAATTGGTAGCTACATTGATTTAGCTGCCATCCGTAATGTTGTTAAAAGGACTGGAGGTATTTTTAGATTCTTATCAGTAGATTAAGTCCAATTTAACTCTTGTATTAACAAGATATGATGCAATATATTTTCTGAACATAATATTTTGGTCTGGTCATAATTTGATAATTTCCATTTCTGGTCATAATTTGATAAGATCACAAAAGATGTAACTAAGCAGTTTAGCGTGTTTCAATGAATCCTAATAATAATAACTATCGTGAACCGTTGCAACAGCGTGTGTACTGTTTATTTAAATAATTAATCCTTATAATAATAAAAACTAAATATACGCATGTATGCCAGTGGCTCACCCGCGTGTAAATCGGTTTGTCATAGAAAGATGTTATCTCGAATTCACCGGGAACTGTTTATTTTCCCGATATAAAATTAATCTTTATGTTAATCCGGGTTATGGTCTATCTATGTGAAAATTTTCATCTAAATCTGTTTAGCCGTTTCACCGTGATTGAATGACAAACAAACATCCATACTTTCGCATTTATAATATTAGTAGGATGTGAAAGTATGGATGTTTTGCAATCCGTTTCAGCATTTCAGGGTTTGGATAAAATTTGGATATGTGCCATGTGTTCTGGATTAACTAACGCATAGAATAGTTTTTGCCAACATATCATGGGAGCGAAGCAGTTGGATTAACGCATAGAATAGTTTTTGCCAACATATCATGGGAGCGAAGCAGTTGGATTAACGCATAGAATAGTTTTTGCCAACATATCATGGGAGCGAAGCAGTTGGATTAACGCATAGAATAGTTTTTGTCAACATATCATGGGAGCGAAGCAGTTGGATTAACGCATAGAATAGTTTTTGTCAACATATCATGGGAGCGAAGCAGTTAAATATGTACAGAATCTTCATAAGACGTTAGTTGGGTGAAATCAGGGAGGATACAAAAACAATTATCTGATTGTTAATAATTTCTTAGGTTTTCGCGATCACTACACATTATAATAAAACAAGTTTAACCGGATTACAGCGCGTATATTATTTACATTTGTTTTCCTGACGTTTCGAAAGCTTTGTAGCATTCGTGGTCGCAGAAAGACTAAGATGACAAGCATATTTAAATTATTTTTTGAAATATCTTGTAAAGACGCTTGTCATCTTAGTCTTCCTGCGACCACGAACGCTGCAAAGCATTCGAAACGTTAGAAAAAGCAGTTTATGTTTTATTATAATGTGTAATAAACAATTTACGTTTGACAGTGAATGCAACGAAAATATTCGTGGCGGTCATGGCGGCGGAAGAAAACGTTAAGTTTGAAGTGAGCGCAGTGAGCACTGTGCAAGACTGCATCCTTCATCGGACCGGCTGGCCATATTAGACGAAGAACCGATAACTGTTGGAGTAGGTAGACAGCGGAGACCGCAAATCGGCAAATGTAGCGTGGAACGCCCTCAGGCTAATAGGTGAAGGGCCTCACTTCGCAGTGGCTGGATGAGAGTGGCCAAGGATCGTTGTCGTTGACGTGCTATTCGAGAAGCATATATCCAGCAGTGGACTGCTATAGGCTGATGATGATGATAAAGAAAAGAAAGAAAGAAAGAAAACAATTAATTGATGTTTTTTTTGAACGATGACTCGTGGAGGCTATTTCAATGCACGCCACCCACAGATAGCTTGAAATTCTCAGAATGGCAAGGCGAGTGAAGCTGCGGTTTTAGCTTAGTAATAATGTATTCTCCATAGATTCATTATGGATCTAACGAGAATGATCCGTAATTAAAAAAAAAATGTATTATTTTTAACGCATTTACGCATGCGAAGCGAAATCTAACGATTTAAATTGTGGAAAAAAAAACACTCACGAGCAGGATTCGAACCTGCGACTCCAAAAATAACATTAGAAATTATTTATTTCAGACAGATTATAGTAGTGTTAGTAACAATTCACTTAATATCTAGTATTAGTAAGTTTAAAATCAGGTACACAATTTTATTTAAATCACAGTGTGGAGCTGCATCCATCTCCGCATCATCGGGGAATCCCACCGATCTACGAACACACTGAGGATAGTGTAGCAGTAACACTGCCGCGAATACGTGTCATCAGGGAGGCACATCGTTTTCTAATGATGGCCGCGAAACCATCAATATTTGTTTTGGCAAACATCCCTGACGCCTGACGCACTACACCGCCACGGCAGTCTCAGCAATATTCTCAGTGCGTTATTATATTGGACACGCAGGGTAATAATGATATGATTGGTTTATCAATTCCCTACAAATAGAATAAGCATGAATTATTGTAATTATTAATGCTTTTGAATAAGGTGCCAAGTTAATATTTAAAATAACCAAAAATTATGTGCAAACAGCTGAGGGTTCCTATATTTTTCCGCTAATTGATAACATTTCACATCAGTTGAGATGAAAAAATCGTTAAAAATTATTTTCCTATGAATTCATATGATTTATGGATTTGTTTGGTTTAGAAAAAAGCTGTAAATCTTTTGAATCAAACATTGAAAGTACTCTTCATATTTGTTAAACTTTTGTTATATCTTCGTAAGCTTTGTAATTTTCTAAGCAAAAAAGTACTCATCCTGCATAGTCAAAATTCAAGGATCATTCTATCTTCATACCAAACTTCATTTATTAAGCCTTAATTTTCCATTGGATTTCCTATTTTCGTATATTACCTCTGACATAAAACATCCCTATATCCAGCACAACATCATCTTAGAAAAAATCTTGTCACTAACTTGAGAAATATTAACTTATGCTGTGATGGTTTAGTTCGTCGAATGTAAAAAATGAAAAAAATTGTGGTGGTACACCAATGCATTCATTATTTTACAAAAGAGTTGTCTGAAATTACATGTAGTGCTGGCTCAGTTTTGAATGCATTAAATGAGCTCTGATTATTGATCCTCAATAAACATTAACGTCGATGTGTATCAGACTAATGTCATATCCAAAACATTATCGGACGATTCGCACAATTGATTTAAGCGATGCCGAGATATCTTTTAACATTCGAATAATCGATAAAGAGATATGAACAGGAAGTAAGAGTCAAGAAAAATATGGTGTTATCGGTAATTTTATTTGGCTTCCTATTTTAATTCCCGTTATACAACACTATTGTTTAATCACCAGAAAAAAATTAAGGATAGTCTCTGCTCATCATTATGAAGAACTTTTACTATAGGACCAACCCTGAAATCACGAAAAAAATATCAGAAGTTTTTTTTTTCGCGATTTCAGTGGTTCATATCAGCTAATTTTTATATCGATTAAATTTTTCAAGTTTAATAATTACATATAAATAATCACTGAAAAGATTTTCATTGGTGGAAAAACTTGAAGGTCACAATGTAACGTTGAGTTTTTTGAAATAAAACTTCTTTAGGCACGCTTGACTTGGGGAGTAAGCTGGTGACTGCGTTACGAAAAGTGAGGCGAATGGAGGGGGTAGTGCGGGACGCTGGGAACGAGGCGCGCGCGACGACCGTACACGACACAGCGCCGGCAGAGCAGACGCGCGCCGCGCCGCCATTCCTCTGTTCTCATTGAAATAGTATTGAGGGAGATATAAGTTAGTGAAGTTTTACTTCAGTCGTGTGGTCTAAAGCACGCTCGTTTTTTTTTAACCCAACGTACTCTTGCTCATCTGTAAGCACTAAGCAGTGCATGATATCCTATCAAACAATAGCAATCAGCTGTAAAGTAGATATCAGTAGTTGTTATGAAGAATCAGCCGTCTGTCGATAACTTTATGATACACCAGAACCCATTAATTAGCCTAAATTTTAGGGCAATTCTACAGACACGCAGGTTTTGATGACATTTTGCAAAAGAACAGCTTGAGTATCTAATTAATAGAATAAACCTGAAGACTGGACTCGTAGGCCTTATGCTAGTAAATACTTATCTATCACTACTTATTCACTCTTATGAGCTATATGACCTTTAAACCTAATACGTTACTGCTAAGGTACGGCAGCGCGGCGCCGACGCATGGCCGCGGCGCGGCGGCGGTCCTTCGCGGCGCCTGCGCATCGGACAAACCTATGTATAAAGCAGCTGCTTATTTTATCGTTCTGTCCAAACTAGAATTAATAACGCAAGATTGAATATATTGTCTATGTAGAAATACTAATTAAATAATTGATGCGGAAAGCGCAGGATCGGTCGTTGTGGCGATGCTTGTGGGAGGCCTATGTCCCGCAGTGGACGTCTTTCGGCTGAAATGATGATGATGATGATGAATGGTTTCATTAACTGATTTTGTTTGACCTAGAACATTGAATCTTAAGACATCATATTTTTTTTATAAAATGGCGCTCATGTTTAAAATCGACTCGTATTTTTTGCATTACTTTAGGTAGACTTATTTAGCTGTACACTGAATACTCGTAATAAATACAGACAACAAAGGCCAGCAACCCTATTACAAGGTATTAAACTGACGCAACAAACACTTGTTTTATACTCACCTTATGAAAGATATTGCGAATAAAAAATAAACTAGCAAATGAGTCATACTCCATATTCCTATTTATTGGGTTGGCATACAGAAGTAGATCGCTTCTTATGACAAACCGATGGACTGATTACGGGCGTATTACTATGAATCCCCTAAACACGAGACTGACTCATCGTATCAGTCATTGTGTAAGTAAATAATATCTTTGATAGCACCTCTTACAGTACTCGATTGATAGATGAAGTATTTATGGGTATGTAAATATCAATTTTGTGAATTGATCTATATCAATAAAATTATCAACTACCTATTTAGGCACAGTCAAACGCATGACGAAAGAAAAAATCTGTAAATACAGAATCTGTCTTCTATGAAAATTACATAATCGTAATCATAATCATTTATTTAGCATATTCAGTACAGTACATTCATGTGGTGCCCCGACTCTCGAACTAGGATGTCCTGTGTGTCAGGAGTCAGTACATTCCCTTATGGATAAAGAAAAAAAAACATCAAATTATCTGAGCTAAATATAAACATAAATTAATGTAACCTGATAAATTTTGAAATTAAATTAAATTAAATTGATAACGAATGCATGTTTAAATGCGATTGTTTGTAGTGTTTGCGTGAATGTGTAAGTGGGGGTGTGTGCATGCAAAGGTGTATTGATATGTATGGAGGTGTGAATGTGCTTGTGTGATACAAACAAAGCTATTTCACTTTTCGATGCTTTAGTTACCATTGATATGCAATTGACCGTACTAATCGAATTGTGTAGTTCATACTAGGTACCTAAACCTACGAGCGTTAATAAAATCAGCCATATATCTGTGTACACAGTCAAACGCACAACGAACGAAAAAATCAGTATAAGCAGAACCTGTTTTCTATGAAAATTACATACAAAGCTATTTCACCTTTTGATGCTTTAGTTACCATTGATATGCAGTTGACCGTACTAATCGAATGATGTAGTTCATACTAGGTACCTAAACATACGTGCTTTAGTAGAATAAGCCATACATCTGTGTAACACGCTCGCAATCGCAACGACACGTACAGGTTGAATTTGAATTGATTGGCAATCCTTTTAAGGAATGTTTGTACTCATCAATTTGAACAACTTGAGAGGTTGCAAAATTTGTGTATCCGTTTTGTCTTCAATCTTAGAAAGTACGACCACGTCTGTGATTTTCGTAAAACTCTCAAGTGGCTCCCTATTCGTCTTCACAGGAACACTCGGATATTGTGTCTCCTTTTTAATATTCTACATAATCCGACTTCCCCATCATACCTCCAGGAACGCTTTTCCTACACTCGTCCTCCTTACGCATCCTGCAGGTCGCATCTTAAAACCATCCTCAATTTTCCATCCCATAAAACTGACTTCTACTCCTACTTCTTATCTGTGCACGCGGTTAGGTTGTGGAACTCGCTTCCGCCCGTGATACGCGACTGTAAAACTGTTTCCACCTTCAAAAAACGTGTAAAAGAGCATTATCTTTCTTCATCCGCATAGGTTGTCCGTAATAATGTTATGTATTATGTTTTCTATTTTGATATTGTGTAAGTATACCTAGACTATGTTTATTATTTTTATACTATATTTATTTTACGTTATATATTAGTTTATGTATGAGTATATATATATGTAGGTATATTTATTAGTATTACTTGACACACTGTGTTTACATCTCTTTGCTTCAAATTTTCCTCTCGCAGGTCTGCTGGAAGAAATTTCTTATAGAAATAAGCAGCGCTTTTGTACTTTTCATTTCTATGTATTTTATTATTATTTCTCTGTGTGTGCATAAATTTAATAAATAAATAAATAATTACTTTTTCTATGGGACCAACCCTGAAATCACATAAATCGACAAAATTTAGGGAACAGCAGAATTTTTTCACGATTTCATAGTTGTACCATATCAAATTAATGAGTACAATCATTCCTTAAGGGATTGCCAATGAATTCAAAATAATCCAGTATACTTACCTATAAGTCACAACGTGCTATTGAAATAACTCGAAACCTGAAACTTGCCCGAAACTAGTTTGTTCAGAATCAAGAGTAGAATGGTTTACACTCCTTTTTTTGATGTGTAACATCTTTCCTCTCGCTTTCCTGCAATCTGTGGGAGTTATTTCGTGACAAGGGACGGAAGTGTGTAACAGGAAGCCGGGGAAGCGCGCGCTATTTGTTTCGACCAATGAGCGCGCGCGCTATTTGATTTAACCAATGAGCGCGCGTGATGCTAGAGTTGGCCGTCAGAACGTAATTTATGTGTAAACTATATTAATAAATGTATTTACGTTGGTAAAAAGTGTCTGAAAAAAGTGCAAATCATTGATAAATATGATTATTCTAATAAATATTTCAGTACCTATTTAGCTAGTTTAAATTTTTAGGGAGATTTTTGTCGCTACTCAATCGATATTATTAATTTTTGTAAAAAAAAAATTATACACGGATAATTTCTTTAATTTTAATAATTTCTTAAATATTTAATCTAATTTAATTCTGTGGAATCCCTGTTACGTACAGACTTCTGTACGTAACAGGGACCTACCTATTATGCCTACAAATAATATAATAGGGTTATAGATTACCTACAATAAAACTAATTTATTGCTATTCTAGTGTCTAGACAAGTATCATAGAAACACGTTTGGTCCTGTTAATTCTAATTACTTATTATATACAAGAGGTTAAACATGCTGCAGTAATCATCTTAGATAAACATTAATACATTGATCGCTAGTTCAACTGGCTTTTGTTGCGTAGAAGTAGTTCTTTGTTGTGAAAATCGAGAATCTAGAATACGTTCTACATCGGAATTTACCAAATTTCGTAGAACCATGACGGTGATATTGAGTAATCTGTCTATGCCTCATTAACTATGACCTTCAAAATAAAATAAATGAAACATAAAATACAAAGCCTTTTTATTTCCAGAAAACAAACAATTATAAACATCTACACTGATCTTAAACTAAATTAGGTATTTGGAATTCACTAAAAGTAGTAACTTTCTAAATTGCATGCATTTTTTTAAATACTTTTGTGTATTTTGTAACTACTGGTTTTGACTTTTGACCTTTACCCTAGAGGGGTCCTCTAGGGCAGCTATACTCAACCTACGGCCCGCGGGCCGCATGTGGCCCGCTGGGCCTTTGTTATTGGCCCATCTGAAGTTACAAATTTCTGAAAAAACAACGACAATCTCAGAGTTGGCTTCCGTTTTAAATTGTAATTAAGTACTCTAGTTTTTTGATGAGTTCATCGATTTTAAAAACGATATCAATCTAGAAGTTCCGTTTATAGAAAAAAGGGAAAACAGATAATATGTGGAATTTTGGAGTATTGTTCCCCAAAAATATAAAAGCGTCCAAAGATGTGCCCAAATCATACTAAAATTCTTTAGGTCTACGTATGTGTGCGAATCGACTTTTTCAAAAATGAAATGCACAAAGAACGTTTACAGAAACAAATTCACAGATTCTCATCTGGATGATGTTGTAAGGATAGCATGTAGCGACAAGCCAGATCTTGATCAAGTTTTGAAAAAGTGTTCACAGTATCAAAAATCGCATTAAAACATGTAAACATCTTTGTTAAAACTTATTTTTTCATAAATAAAGTAACTACATCGTTAACTTCGAATTACTTTTTAATTAAGACTTAAATAATTTTTGCTTGCGGCCCTCGACACCATGACTGAAACGTGTTTGTGGCCCCTATAAAAAAAAGGTTGAGTATGACTGCTCTAGGGTAAAGGCCTCTTCTAGCTTGTACCATTTTTCTCCTTTCTTCAAAATATCTAAACTTAAATATTTACAATATTAGCCTAAGCTGTACTAATATACTAAAGCTGAAATAATGCGGAAAGCGTAGGACCGGTCGTTGTGGCGATGCTTGGGGGAGGCATATGTCCAGCAGTGGACGTCTTTCGGCTGAAATCATAATGATGATGATGATGATGATGATGGTACTATCTGTACTCACCACGGCTCGGTGTGCACAAATAGTTTATCAATTACAGGAACGACAAATATTCCTGTATCCAGGATACATTCTCTGTCCTTACCAAATTGTATTTAGAACCAACCTTACATTAGTTACCAGCGTGATTGAATAACTAAAAAAACTGAACCTTTTGGATTGGAAGTGCGTAAACTGAAAAAAAAAACTATGAGGCTCAGTTTTCCACAAACACTGAATACAGACACACACATTGGATATAATCACGTTTAGTTTCCCACGTAGGTTTATGACGTCCAACATCAATTTGAGACTAGAAATTTCTACGGAGTATAATACAAAAGACGCTAGAAAAACACGACAAGACAGATTACGTATCGATGTTATTCGTAATTGTCGTTGTTTGTCGTCTGTCAGCGCCGCGTCGAGTGACGTTGACTGATGTCATATCTATCCAGCTATAGTTGAAACATTGATTGGAATTGAATCAGCACTTACGAAGTTGTTATCTTCAACAGGAAAAAATATATCAAGGTATCTGAACTGCAAGTGTCATTTCATTCAATATTCCGCCTTTGTTGAATTCTTATTGTATTGTTCATAATTAATGCGCTTGAGTTTAGATAAAGCTATGAGTGATTTAAACCCGGATGCTTTGTGCATAGATGAGATTACGTATAGGTATTGTATTTATGTAAGATTTGAGCTGGAGAGAGATATAGAAATAAATAAATAAAAACCGACTTCAAAAACCTTAACTAAAAAGTAAAAATAATCATTGTATTTATTTTAAAATCTTAACATAAACCAAAATTTTGAAGGCGGCGCGTGATTTTCATGTACGTTCACATAAACTGTTTTGACTATAGATATTGCGCTCGACTGTACGTGGGACACTCAGAAAGTTTTGCGAAACTAAAAAAAATTGTTCTATACGTACATATATTTTTATCAAATCTTTTCAAAGTACTTTCCACCAGCCTCTATACAAAGATTCATGCGCCTAAACCAGTTTTCAAAACACTTTTTCCAGTCCGCCGCAGACACCTCGTTTACAGCCTGCTCGAACGCAGCCAGCGCATCTTCCGGCGACGAAAATTGTATCCCTTTGAGCTGATTTTTTATTTTTGGGAATAAAAAGAAGTCACACGGTGCTAGATCAGGGCTGTAAGGAGGGTGACCCAGGAGTTTGACTGGCGTGCTGTCCAGGAAGTCCCTCGTTTTGAGTGCGGTGTGCGCAGGTGCATTGTCGTGGTGGAGCAGTAGCCCGCGGAGCCCTGTGTTTGGTCGCTTGTTGCTTATAACAGAGAAAACTTCTGGCAAACATTTGGTAGTATACCATTCGGCATTAATGCTTCTTTGATCCCGTAAGGGAATTGATACCAAGTGGCCAGTCAAATTAAAAAAGCTAGCGATCAAAATCTTACCCCCGCTTCTAGATCGCTTCACTTTGGTAGGCGTTGGCTCATTTTGAAACACCCAAACAGTCGACTGGCGCTTGGTTTCTGGGTCGTATTGATAAATCCAGGACTCATCACCTGTAACGATGTCGTAAACACGCCGAGACGAGCCTGCTTCAAATTTGTTAAGCATATTACGGCACCATTCCACCCGGGCCTGCTTCGGAGCATCGGTGAGGTTGTGCGGCACCCAGCGTGATACTATCCTCCTCACGCGAAGATGGCTGTGTAGAATCTCGTGAACGCTTCCCGATCCAATCTTCAATATGTGTTGAATCTCCTGATATGTAATTCGCCTATTGTCTTGGATTAAATTTTTCACTGCTAGCACGTTTTCTTCGGTAACAGCCGTCAAAGGGCGACCGCTTCTTTCGTCATCCCCCAAAGTTGGTCGACCGCGCTTGAATTCGTTATACCAACGATACACGGTTGCCTTGGAAGGGCCTTCATCCATGAATGCCATTTGAAGTCTATCGTATGATTCATCCGGTTTCAGGCGACACTTGAAATCGTATAAAATCATAGCTCTAAAATGTTCCCGGCGCAGATCCATATTTCAGTGAGACACAATACTTTGAATTAACTCGCAAAAAATGTGGAGGGAAATTTTGAAATTGGAACTTACTTATTTTTACTTATAAATAATCATATTTTCGAAAAACATTATAACTGGCCAGTCTCCCATATATAAAAACTTTTTTTCGCAATACTTTCTGAGGGGCCTGGTACATTACATGACGCAAAGGGTCAATCACGCGCCGCCTTCAAAATTTTGGTTTATGTTAAGATTTTAAAATACATACAATGATTATTTTTTACTTTTTAGTTAAGGTTTTTGAAGTCGGTTTTATTTTTTGTTAAAAAGTTTTTATTTCATACTTTTTAGTTGAGGGTTGATCCATAAATGTTTATATAACCAATTTGAGAATATATTTTTTATTAACCTTTGCTATCCCACTGCTGGGCTGTCTCTCATGTTCTTCCAAACGTCCATTCACTATCGTGAAAAAAAAACACGCATATCGGCCAAGAATTCTCAGAAAAACGAACCAATGAGCAGATCATCTAGATCTAAAAAAACTGATTTATTGAAGCTAGTTAAAAAACTACTCAACCTAAGTCAATAAAATTTATATGGGACCACCGCGCGGACTTTCTCTACCAAATAATAAAACAACCACGTAAATCGGCCCACAAATCTCGGAGTAATCGGTGTACATACATGAAAAAAAAAAAAAAAAAAAAAAACCCGCGGAATACATAACCTCCTCCTTTTTTTGAAGTCGGTTAAAAACGGGTGAGCCTAACAGTAGTCCTATATTATATGTCTGACATCCCACATCAATCTCTGCAACTCATGAAATATTAGAATTATAAATATATAGGAATTATTATATTAAAGAGAAAAAGAAAGAAGAGAGAAGAGGCCCGTGCCCAGCAGTTGGACAGTAATGGGCTGGTTATGTTTATGTTATTATATTAAAGAAATTATTCGTGTTTTTTTTTTTTTTTTTAAGTATATGAAAGTCATAAATATCAATTTAGCAACAACAGAAATTAACCTTAAAATTTAAAAGATAAATACTGAAATATTTATTCGAATAATTATTGATTATTACTAACTTGCATTTTTCATAAATGATCTGCACTTTTTTCATACACTTATTATCAACAGTAAATTAATTTATTATTATAGACATTACCATCTGACGGCTAACTCTAGCACCACGCGCGCTCATTGGTCAAATCAAATAGCGCACGCTTTCCCGGCTTCCTGTAACACACTTCCGCCCCCTTATCACGGAATCACTCACACAGATTACAGGAAAGTGAGAAAAAAGATGTTACACATAAAAAATTGTTTATCTACACTCATATCGTAAAATTCGAATTATGAACTCGAAAGTAATGTCATAATGACATACTTTACCCACATGCACATGTAATGAATTTAAAAAATTTCATTACGATACAGTTTGCTGAACAAAACAATGCTGTAATTTTTTTTTTTCCATAACCGCACACTTCAGCCCAACTAAGGAGTTTTTAATGCCAATTCGACCCAACCAAGGAGTTTCCAATCCTTTTTTTTTGCAGTCGTACAGTTTGGCCCCAAAGAGTACACAAAATTCAGGGTGGCGCTACTAGAAAGAAAGAAAGAAAGAAACACATTTATTGGACACAAAAACCGACAAACACATACACAACAACAATAGCAACAAAAAAACAAACAAGTGTAATAATAAAATTATGACAAAAAAAAACAATATTACTGACGCGCACAACATGAACACAAATGGGTATAGCAGAGGATGGTACTAGCACGACAGTAACCAGTAGGTATTGCTCTAATTACAAATAAGAAAGAGAATAAATAGGTAACATTGCTAGGTTGTTGTACATTGCTAGTCTCGCTGTGGCATTATGTGTCCAAAAGGCCACGAGCTCAGCTAATGCTACAGGTCTAACTGCAGCGCTGATTTTCAGCTGAGGCCTCAGGTGACTAACATATCGATATATATATAATAAATAAATAAATTAACTTTATATATAATATAATATATATATTAGATAGCTAAGTAATATAAGTGTGATAGGAAGACATTTTATAAAACTATATACAAGTGTTTATCATTGATAGTATAATAAGTATAGAACTATATCTACTAGTGATACATTGAAAAATTTTAGAACTTTTATTGTCATATTGCTTTTAATTATATTTAAGTTTTGCAGGCATATTTTTTGTATGATAAAACAGAGATTGACGAAATTCTGACAAGGATAGAAAATTTATGATATAATCCAATTATAATGTTTTCACCAGACTATATTTTATTATCTGTGTTAACGAGCACTAGGGCGCGTGCCCGGCCGCGCGCCATGGCCTACTGGATTTGGTCGTCATAACTTGTGAATTTATTGTAATTGTTTACGTTATTATTATGGTTTTGTATGTCTAAAGTTTTATTCTGGGCAAAAATATCTGACTACAGCAGTGATACTGAACTGAGGAGAATATGACCCCGCTGAATTTCTGGATGCAGCAACGTACCTAAATGACGAACAATCTTTTACCAGAAAAAACAAGAAAAACTACGACAATGTTACCAAGATTTTAACTTTGGTATTTTATTTAAAATTGTATGAGTTTAGATAAAATAGTGTATGCAACTGACATAACTAGGTATTAAAACACTCGTGTGATACTATTAAAAACCTCGCTTACGAGCTACGGATCGGTTTTTAAACTCACACTCGTGTTTTAATAACCCCTGTTATGCAACAGTTTCATAAACTACTATTAGTGTTCCAGTTGTCACCGTACCTACATCATAAAAACAATTAACAACGCAAAGTAGGTATACAAAAAATACACAAAAATATATGGTAAGTACAGAAAACTACTTAATAAAAATTACCTCCGTTAATTCTTAAGACATCAAGTTGCAGTAGTGGCATTTCTTCTTTCTTTATATTTTATGTGTTTTTTTCGTTTTGCTCTTTTTTTGTATACCCACCTCCTGTAGTTACCTGTTTTTGTGTTTCTGTTACACTGCTGCACTGTTATTTAAATGTTGCGCGCCGTTATCTGGGACAATAAATAATTTTGCTTTCTTCTTTCTTCTTTAACTTCCATATTTCAGTCACATTTTGTTTTACAAAGGAGAATTTTATAACAATTAACTCCAAAAGAGACATCAGAGTTTAAAAAGGGCAAATATTTTTCATTAAACTGAACCATAATATATTATTTTTACACTGAAGTTTGAGTTTTGACTGCCTCGTTGGTCTAGTGGTTGCAAGCGCGACTGCTGAGCGTTCTGGGTTCGATTCCCGGGTCGGGCAAAGTGTTATTGGGCTTTTCATTAGGAAATTCTCAGTAGCAGCCCAGAGTCTGGATTTGTGCCCGGTTAATGGCAATAGGCTCGCCCCCTATTACATGGGACTATAACATAACTGGCGAAATGTGGGTGTACTATTACACCTCTGTCTACCCCTTCGGGGAAATACAGGCGTTATGTTATGTTATGTTATACAGAAGTCACGGCAACGTTTTATAAAAAGAAATGTGAAACAAAGTCGATATTTAGTGTAAATGAAGTAGAGCACTTGCAGCCAGCCAAAAGTCGAAAATATTAGATGCGGCGATCGACCCAAATATTCGAGTGATAATAAAAGCCAATTAGCCATTATTTAGCGTATGAATGATAATGAAATTTCCGAATACGCAAATAGCAACAGGCTATTATGGCCAATGCGGACCAAAGGTCACCCTAAGTATTCATAGTTTATCAGTAGCGGAGTACCTAGCTGTAAGTAGCCAAACATATGCTAATCACATGTTGGTTATTTAACCCGTGTTACAGTCAAATGTGAGATGAGATCCGATCCCGTGAGTTCAATTGATCTTCGATAATATACAACGTGTTATTGAAATATCTGAAAACTCTTAAAGGCTAATTGTACTCATCAGTATGAACAACTTTTACTATAGAACCAATCCTGAAATCGCGAAAAAAAATCTGCTGTTGTGGAACATCAGATTTTTTTTTAGGGGTAATACATTTGTGTTCACATAAATCGACAAAATGTAGGGAAACAATTGATTTTTTTCGCGATTTCAAGGTTGATCTCATAGTAAAATTTGTTCATATTTATGAGTGCAATAACCCCTTAAGAGGTTTTCAGTTATTTCAATAACATGTTGTACATAAACATATCCATGGGTAGAAATCACGAGGTATAAAATGTTTTAGAAACAAAAATAGTAGGTACACCTATTTAACTTATTCATTTCAAAATAACTACTATTATAAGGAAGTTCCTCTTTAGATATTATTATTATCATCAGCATTTGCATGTTTAGAGTTAGATGTATCATTGAGTGAAATCACTGAACGTGTTTATTTAGCTCTCCAACTAACTGTTAATATGCCAAAATCAGCTCCACATCGAACGGTGTCTGATACTGAAAAAGGATAACAATGCCAAAAAACTTTCAGTTGCTTCTTTAAATATAACGTCAACTTAATTCTATGGAAAAAGCAAAAAATCATGTGTCCAAGAAAATTGCTAATTTAACAACGCTTGAACAATATTTCAGTAGCAGCCCGTGTGCCCGGTTGATGGTAACAATAAGCTTGCCCCTTATTACAAGGAATGGGACTTATACAATAACTTGCGAAATGTGGGTGTACCTACTATACACCCCTGTCTACCCCTTCGGGGAATACAGACGTGGTGTTATGTGTATGTGTGAACAAGATTGAGCAATAAATACATTTATGTTGTTATTAATTTATTGCGTACTTCGTCCCATTAATTTAAATGCTACAATACTATTGTCAGGCATTTCCTCATATTATTATACGCGGTATTTGCATGTTTATACACCTCTGCCTAACCCGTTGGGGAATACAGACGTGATGTTATATGTGTGTATGTTGTGTGTGTGTGAACAAGATTTAGAAATAAATACATAATTATGTTGTTATTAATTTATTGCGTACTTTGTCCCATTAATTTAAATGCTACAAAGCTATTGTCAGGTATTTCCTTATATTATTATACGCGGTATTTGCATGTTACGATGTTCCATTCAATAAATCCATACTGTAGTTAGTTGTAAGCTGCGTAATATAAAGGATTTAAATAAGTATTATTGACGTCAAAATTACGAGCCGGGTATTACACGGATGTTGATTAACATAAATTAATGGTCAACATCATTTGTCTTCAGATACATTACACAAACTGAACATTATAATTTATTTTGTTGTGCTAAGACTGGTTGTCTGCCTACCTCTTACATACATTAGTCAAGTTACCTCAGAATACCTAAAGCGGAGAACGAGAATGCGGGAATATGACATTTAGAAAATCTTCTGAGAAAATTAATTTCCCTAATGAGTAAACAGAATTAATTACGTACCGCTGTGATATTTGCTCCTTGCTCCAGTTGGAAGATAAGGGCAACAGGGCCCATTAGCGGATATTTATTGCCTTGATATGTACCTACCAATCTGACGACATCCCAGTAACATAAATTGACAAGTGATATTTCGTGTTGCTAGTTTGCGGGGTTCGTATGTTTACCCAGAAGTATGTGTTGGTGTTGCGGCAGTATCGCAATCAAGTGATAGTTTAGCAAAGGCATGGTGGTTGTGGGTGCACCGTGCAGGCGTGCAGGCTGCAGGTCGCGGTGTGGTGGCGCGCGGTGCAGGCTGGTGGGTGCGTGGCGGCGCGGGAGGCTGCTCGGAACTGGTCCGGCGCACGCGCGGGGCAGAGTCTCGCGGCGGCCGGCAGCGACGCGCCACCGGCCAGCCTCGCCACTCAGTGCACGCGCTGCCTCGCCGCCGCCAGCCTGCGTGGCCGACCGTCCACCACGCTCCTACTGCGCTCCCGAGAGACCCAACGCACACACGGCACCCGCGATCTACGACTGCCAATAAAACTCCCCTCAGAAATATTGAAAATATAAGGACCCTCGAAAACTTTGCAAATATTCTTAACACGTGAGTTTCGCCACCACTGTTTCTGTTTACATTTTCCGAAGGTGCTATTTTTGTATTACCAAGTTTTTTCCAAGTGCAACGCGAGTGAAGTTATTATTTTTAACGGTGCTGAAGGGATCGCGACATTATTTTTAAGGTAAGAAAATTTAATTTAAGAAAATGAAACCCTCCATCGAGACATGTTTTGGAGCTATGTTCATTATGAAAATATTTAATGTTATATTAGAAAGTCACTTGCACAGCAACGAAACAAGTTAAAGTACTATATGTAAGCAAGTAGGTACTCGAGTTGATGTAACCTCGTTATGTTGGGGCAAGTTAAATAATGTCTGATTCTTCAAACACATTTACATATTTGGCAAGTTCGGAATCTCAGATTTATTTGAATCAATCATCATTTTCCTTATTGATAATGGCTAACATTTTTTACTTGAACGTAAACAATCAAATGGCGTAGGTACTCGCACAGATAATAACAACGTGTGGCAACCGCTGGTCGATGTTGAACATAATATTTCGTTATTTTTATATAATTAAGTTAAAGAGCGATATTAGTGTTGTACGGCTATTGCTAAGGTAACACGACTATAAACCAGTTAATGATGTGGTAACTCTAATATGATATTCATCCACTACACCGCGAGGTATACGACACGCGCATATTGCCACGAAGTTATTCGAATGCCACTTATCATACAAGCCGAATAAATTTAGAAAGCTATCAACAGAAATTAAAATATAGGCAATAACAAATAAGAATCAGCTGTCGCGGATACAGCCGTTACTCTGTCCGACTTTAATTAAATAAATTTAATTGGCATAACATAATTTTAATTTAAGTATTTGATTAAGTTCAATATTCTTATATATCAATTTTCATGCATCGGAATTTAAGGCACCTCACTAGTATTGTTCTCATTGAAAATTCACGTAGTAATAATACAAAAGAAAAATAAAAGGAAATATCGCTATGTTACGTGCTATCGTACTAACCATCACCTTTTTGCTAACGAATACTACCTACTTATTTTCTTTGTTTATTTATAAGATGATAACGCTAAGTCATACAACATGTGACGTAACGATTATAATGGTTGATTTGTGAGTGGGTCACGACTCCGATCAAAACTCCTGAAAGTCTATTGTGAAGAAAGTTGCGTCACATTATGAAACAAATGTTTTCATGTTTCAACTGGAACAAGTACCTAAAATGATAGGTACTTGAACTATTACTATCAACTATTGTTTCATAATGTAACGAAATAGCCTAGATCTCACGACACGGGGAATCCTGGTCTAGGACAACCCAATTATTTGTAAGTAACCTTTTTGAGAAAGTAAATTATTCTTATTCTTATTTTAGTTTGGTATTTATTGATTACAAGTTTTCTCTATTAGTACACCGTCAACTGCCCTTATATTTTCTTATACATTTCAAATTGTCTGTAAGAAATTGCTTTTAGCGATAAGACCGCCAATTGTTAGTACTGTGCTCATGTTTGTTACAACTTTAGTTTTATTTTATGGTGTGCAAACAATAAATTATACTCTATCTATCTATTCTTATAATGTAACGCAATGAATAATTAAATATTATCAAAATTAATAACAAGCCGACAAGACTTAAGTCATCATTGACCTAGAAAAAAAAACCCCAGTTTTGTACAATTATATACATACATTTCTTTTATTTTCGACTTGTCCAACTTCTAAAGAGTTGACCTCTTTTTACGTCGAATAAGTTAAAGCAAGTGTTTCAATAAAGACTGTCCAACATGGCCCATTGTGTAAAGGAACCCTGTAAGTTTCAGAAAAACGTGTTATGTATGGTTTTACTTTTGGCAATTCACTGAATATCAGAATTACTAACAAGTAGCCTAACTCACAGGAAAAGTGTTCAAAAGCTCTCTGATAAAGCTTTTAGCTCTCGCCTTGACTCGATACAACTTAAGTATCCTTAAGTTCTTTTGTTTACGATTTTTTAAGTTCATGTTTTATGTTACATTGTATTTGTGTATTTATAAGAACAATTTCCATTTGTATCGAGGAAGGAAAACGCCATTTATAAACTTCAAATTGTGCCTAATTAGGTATTAGGCCGAAATAGGTGCTACGTGTAGGTCTTCTTCAATTAAATACTTTGATAAAATAGTAAAATATTACAATGGTAACAAAGATTATTACTTGTTACCATTTTAATATTTTATACTATTTGGTAGTGTTATATGCAATGCACTAAAATGCATACATACTGCATGTTACTGAAACAGATATTCCCGGATTATTTAGAAATCGAAAGTACTGAAACCTTTTGTTATTCTGTTCAGATTTAAAATCTCTAAAACTAAAGCCTAGTGCATAATGGCGGATGGCCGATGGGGCCAAAAGTTCTGGAACGGCGACCGCGTACTAAAAGGCGCAGCGTGGGCATAGAGGAAGGGGTGTGGGTGGGTAGGCCCGGTGAAAGTCGCAGGAATCCACTGGATTCGGAAAGCGCAGGTCCAGTCCTTATGGCGATGCTTGGCGGAGTCCTATATCTGGCAGTGGACGTCTTCGGCTAAACGATGACGATAATAGTCATGAAGTTGGTGTCCAAACACCAACATGGACCAACATGTCCTGTGGTGGTTGGTGTTGGTGTTGGTGTTGGTCCGTGTAGTGCCGGACTTAAAGAATTGCACCACCCTTATCTCTTCTCATGGGTGTCGTAAAAGGCGACTAAGGGATTCGCCAGAGGATGGACAGCAGCGTCCTCTGAGTATTTAACCAAACAACTGCGATCGCCAACCCGCCTGCCAAGCGTGGCGATTATGGCATATCCCCCCCTTAATTGGGGGAGGCCTATGTCCAGTAGTGGACGTCTTTCGGCTGAAATGATGGTGTCCAAATGGCCATATAAGGTCTAGATCTCGAGGAGATCTGATGGAACGACTTGAGACAATTTAAATCCTATCAACGGGCGCATAGACCTGGTGGCCACGAGTCGACAAAAAATCTATTGTCTAATTAGCCTTTGATGAACTAATAATAAAACGCAAATCGTTGAAATACTCTGTGCTATGTTGAAGTCAAGTTTACTGCCAATGACAGAGCGCAATGGAGAGCCACTGTATCTGCCCTCTGCCCCAGATGGGGGACATAGGAACACAATATAGATATATATATGTTGATTCATTGAAATTTCGTGTGTCGTGCGTGACAAATTAATAAAATTCTGCGTTCACGAATTGGTTCATCAAATGTTGTGAGTTTGGCGGTACGTAAATTAAGACCGTGTTACGATCCCACATACTTAAATTCTTTGGCATTTTTCGCGGCGTGGTCACGACTCCATAGAGCGCCTTGTCGTTCAGGGCAGAGTAGAGGGCTTAAGAGTGCGCGGAAAGACTCTCATGCGATGGACAGACTTGGTCAAGTCTGCCATGAGCCGGCCGTTACCTACATGAATGCAACAGACTGAGGAAACTAGAGTAGGGTGGTGAATATAACAAGATACCATGAGGCGAGCTACAGCAGCCCAGCAACAAGACATGACTACGGCTGCTCTGTCCAAAGCGTAACGAGAAAGAAGGAGATTAATGGATCTATGAGGGGGATTGTGGTTGAAGCTAGTAGTGGTCTACAGACAGACTGAATAAATACCGGGTATATATTATAAATTCTATGAAAAACCATCAACAATCAGCGCACTTATTCTAAGTTAATCTGGTTTAAATAGATAGACCAGATTTAGGGTACAGTCATTGAATAGTGAAAACCCATAAATATATTAATGAGGATTAAAGATAAACACTTTTACATAAAACGATTAATTCTTAAAAAACTGATGGATTGGATTTGGTGTACTCAATAGACAACTATGCGTACATAAAGACGTTGCTATTACATATTCGCATCATTCCCAGTAATCGTTTAATCCCTATTGATACCAAAATTAATATTATTAGCAGCAATAACAATTCATTGGGCTCTTTTGTTTTTTATTCAAAATATGATTCATGAGCCAGACAGAAGGCAATAACTATAGAACATTAATCCCGACTAGAAGCGCTCCCTATGACAACACTATGTTTCATCGTTTCAGAGAAAGATTGTATGACTAAGCAATTATTCATACAGTCACTTCTAGCAAGCAATCATTTGAAACGACACGTATCTAGAGTATCTCTAGTATATCTTCGTGCACTGTTAACTAAACAACGCAGTAGTAAATAACGGACTTTATAGTAAACATTACATAATTTTTCATGACAACTTTTCCTTGTCATGAATGAATAAAAGTAGAACAGTCTTTGTATTTCCAAGTAGAAGCAAAACAGTTATTGTTCTTTATGTATTTTTGGCAAACCTTCAAAATTGATATCCGCAGTGATATTATACAAAAACTCCATGGAATAGTGAGTATTGCTTATGTATTATAAGTATGTATTTACAAAAAAAAAAAAGTATATACGTATTATATCCATTGTCTAGTACCCATACCACAAGCTCTGCTTAGTTTGGGACTAGATGGTGCTGTGTAAAAATGTCCCAAAGATATTTATTTATTTATTCAATTTTTATTACGCTTATTTAAATATCCATTGTTAATAGGGATTACTAAATTGTTTAAATAAAAATCTGAAAATCAATCATTGTCGTACTAAAAGTAAATACGATAAAAAAAAACTTTAAAAATACTGTTATCTGCAAATTAAAATAGCGTTTTACTGAACAATGTGAAAATAAATAGGGTGCTAATTTCACACCTAACGTCACACTCGTTCGTTCGTTCAGTTATGTTTTTATGTTTAAATTTTGTAATATATGACTATACATGCTGAAATTTGAATCGCTTATTTCCTGAAAAGGAGTCATCGTACTCATCATTATGAACAACATTTACTATGTAACCAATCCTGAAATCTCGAAAAAAAAATCAGGTGGTCCCTACATTTTATCGATTTAAGTGAACACAATTGTAAGGACCAACTGATTTTTTTGGTCTCATAGTAAAAGTTGTTCATAATGATGAGTACAATGACACCTTTTCGGGAAATAAGCGATTCAAATTTCAGCATGTAGTGGTGCCTTGTATACTCTTTTATGCCAAACTGTATTTTACTGTATTCTAATTTTATTTATTGATGTTATTAATTCCTTGCGTGCCACTGAAGGTAAAATATGTGGAAACTAATTGTGACTCTTTATGCATCTGGCTGTACCCGTATTTTTGCGAAATAAATTACTCTTATTATTATTCATAGTCAGCAACCGCCGAATTTGAGATAGCTTTACGTAGTTTGCTAATTTCATAAAATGTTGAACCTTACGTACGCTACAGCGTATAGTCAGCGACTATGATACGTCTGGTGTGAACCGTCCTTAAAACCGAATTCCTTTTACGGCATTTGCGAAAAGTTCAGCAAAAGCCTTTATTTTACTAAAGAACAGTGACGTAAATATGGTAGGCATTTGAAATTAATCTAAAATAGATAAGAGTTGATAAAGATCATTCTGCATTGTCACTAAGTACAAATGTTTTTCAAATATACAGTACTCCTTACATCATAATGAAAAAGTTATAGTTATAGAAGTTGTCGGGACACAATGAAAAATTCGATAGGGATTGAATGCTGTTGTTTATCGATTTTTCTAGCTATCGTTGTTGTACGGTCGACCGCGCGTCGTTAGCAGCATCTTTATTTCGTAAGCAGTAAGGGCGGTTTTCGAATTGAAGTGTTACCACTGTCATGCAGTCGACTGTACATACCACTGCGATTTAATACTTGTTTGTTTAATGTAATATTCTGTATCATTTAGGACAAAAACTGATAAACGAAATCACATAGTGTACCCTTAAATATCGGTAAATGAAGGTTGCACATTTATGTGAGGGAAATAAGTGTGAACAAACCAAAATAAAACATCAATGAACGAAATTCAAAATGCACACCATGTAATTCGAAACTTCCTTTTTTAATGGAAGAAATTGAACAGAACAGCTTTACAAAAAACATTTTATTTGAATAAATAAATACCTTCGGGACATTTTTACACAGCACCATCTAGTCCCAAACTAAGCAGAGCTTGTGATATGGGTACTAGACAATGGATATAATACTGAAATACTTTTCTTTTGTAAATACATACTTATAATACATAAGAAACACTCAGACCAACACAAACACTTATGTTCATCACACAAATATTTGTGTTCTGTGGGAATCGAACCCACGACCTCGTGATTAGCAGTCCGACCCTCGAACCACTAGACCACAGACGTCGTCAAATAATAATAATTATGGTAAGTAATAATTATCGATAAGTATGCATTCATCGATAGTGCCACCACCAGAAAAATGACAACTGTGTCCCGACAACTTCTAGCTCTAGTTATCTATGTCGAAAACAGCCAGACAGGAGTGGGCAAAATAAATAAATACAGCTCGAAGCCGTGTGCAATACCTGTTCAACTTTCCATAGTAGGTACTCCGTGTCTACCTGTATTGTTTTATTACCTTCCAAAGATACGCCGAAACTAATTAGGATATTAGTGATGTCATTGGGGACGGACATAATAAACTTTTGAAGATTCGATTTAAGGAGCTACTAATAGCTTAGTGGCGCCCCCATCAGTAAAAGAATAATAATTGTTCCGTTTGGTGCCGGACATAAAGAATTGCACCACCCTATTTCTTCTCATGGGTGTCGTAAAAAGCGACTAAGGGATTCATCAGAGGATGGGCAGCAACGTTATCTGAGTATTTAACCAACCAATTGCGATCGCCAATCCGCCTGCCAAGCGTGGCGATTATGGTATTTCCCACTTTTTGGGGTAGGCCTATGTCCAACAGTGGACGTCTTTCGGCTGAAATGATGATGAATTATTCACTGACGGCCAAAATTAATATCCAATCTATCCACGATTTACCCTACTAGAGATAGAAATTTGACATATTTTGTATGGAGCTTATGTCAAATTCCTATCTCTAGTAGGGTAAATCGTGGATAGATTGGATATTAATTTTGGCCGTGAGTACATCATATCATTATATCGAAGATTTGTTTTTAATCATTGAAGTACAGGTACTGTAGTTTAATCAGAAACTATTAACTCTGTAAATTATAGTTAGCTGTAGTTGTAGATAGAAAAAGTGCCAAATGTGGCCGTTTTTCGGATTTTTTGTATCTACAACTACAGCGAACTATAATTTACGGAATTATTCGTTTCTGATTAAACTACAGTACCTGAACTTCAACAGTTAAAACGAATTTTCAATAAATGATCTACTCAGCGAGAAATTATTATTTTACTGATGGGGCGTAGGACCGGTCGTTGTGGCGATGCTTGGGGGAGGCCTATGTCCAGCAGTGGACGTCTTTCGGCTGAAATGATGATATTGATGGGGCGCCACTTAGCTCTTAGTAACGCCTTAAGTTGTAAACAATGTTTTTGAAAGTTACATATGTGTATCAGTATATATATCTTATTTTTTTAATGATTACCTACCGGTTACCTCCGGTCACCACATTCTACTCGGTAATTTATGGTAAAATAGTCTTAGTAAAAAACTTAATGTAAGGGCATTGTCTTGTGCTCACAAAGACTTGGATTTCCCGACACATTTATGATACATTATTTATATCATAAAGAAATCGCTGACCATTGTCTTTTTGTATAATATAGCCAGCACTTTATCAAATCAAATTATTATGTAGGTATACCAAAAATAATTCGATTTCGGACATTTTTAGAAGTGGTTGTCTAGACGACGCGCAATTAAATACAGGGGTCTATTCGCAAAATCAACGACATAATCGAAACGACACGATAGTGCTCCGAATGTATAGGTTACGTACGTACCCTACTCTAATAATCTTTCGGATTCTTTGTCGTTTATCTAATTCACAGACAAATATTGTGATTTTTACGACGTCATATACAACGCGTTATTAAAATAATTGAAAACCTCTTAAGGGGTCATTGTACTCATCAGTATGAACAACTTTTACTATGGGATCAATCCTGAAATCGCGAAAAAAAATCAGGTGTTCCACATGATATTCTTGTTTTATTCATGTTTGGAGTGGATGAGTCAAAAACAAAAGAAATACTGTCAATGACATTTACAACTAAGAGTAGGGTTACGACCGAAAATTATTGATAAGTATCGTACGTTGATTTGTATAAACGATAGTCAAATCGACATGACTTAGGCTTGAGTTCACCAGGGGTGCTGGCCTCCACCTCACAAAAAAAAAACAACGATGAAAACCTCCACGTGTGCCTGACGGCTGCTTGTCCTTCTGGACACATCTGGAGGGAACGGCAGTTGTTTGGCCGGTGCATCCTGGGCACGGGCAATAAAAACCTTTCGAGGGATTAACCTTGGGAGTATTTTATTGCCTGTGGCGAATGCGCTTCTGGCGCGGGAGGGGCCCGTTCTGGGCCAGTGGGGAGTTGCACCACGTGTCCCTCTGTTGCCAACAGAGGGCACAGTATAGGAGCTCGCGCCTCTTGGGACCGAGGGTCTTGGCTTCACCGCCCAAAAATTACGGGAGGTAGGGCCTGCGAGCAGCAGACTCGGGGTAGTCTGCTGCCCGACCAGCAGCTGGCGTAGCTGGCACAGCCGGCGTAGTTGGTGCAGCTGGTAATGGCCCATGAGGTGAGGTGGCGTGCAGTGTTCCGTGTGCGCCCCCTAGGAGGGTGCAGCCAACGTTAGGCCGCACGGGGAGAAGGGGCTTGCCTGCTTGTGGTGGGCCAGGACCTGTCGGGAGTGGTTGTGTGAATACTCATGGGTTCCCACGCCCCCGGCTAAGGTAGTTGAAGGAACACCGTGGTGGTTTTAGTCGGTAAGAGTCTGACACTGGCTCCGCCTACCCCGGGCGGAGTGCGTCCATGAGGATTTCCCCATAGCATTAAAAAAAAGGGTTTGAGTTCATCAATGATAATACTCTGGTTAAACGATCTTTTACCTACAATTACAGTACATTTTACAGCCTTAGAGTAGGTTTCGACACGATAAATGTCACGATTTATCGATTGTAGTTTTTGCGAGTAGACCCCCAGATTGTGTAGGTTTTTCATAACAATAGTAGGATGTTTAATTAATACAAAGTGTAGCGAAGATAACCTTTTAAACTGGGAGATAAAGCGAGCAATTTCACCGAGCGTTTCTCACGAACATTCCGCTAATTAAACTTTACTTGACTTCGTATAAGTTAGGCGACTTCAGGTTATACGGACGCAGTTAATACTAGGAGACATGTTTACTACTTTCTTGTTAAGCGAACCTTTTCAAAACGTGGAGCTACAAGTTAGTTTTCGTTCGCAGACGGAGTGCACTCACCGCCCATAATTATTGGGTTTCAAGCCATCCGTTTGCTTAACTGACCGCCTTTCGTCTTATCCTAATTATGTGTCTCGGTAATAAATGTCCGAGTTTGTAACTAAATGCAGCTTTAATGCTGTCAGTGTTACAATATTGTATATGTGATATACATACATTCATAGGCTACATATAATCTTTAGATTTCGCTTTCGCATGCGTAAAAATGCGTTAAAAATAATAAAATAATAACATTTTATGTTGAAAAATAAAATTGCTGAGCGTGGGGTCCTGGGTTCGATTCCCGGGTCGGGAAAAGTATTATTGGGTTTTTTCATCAGGAAATTCTCAGTAGCAGCCTGGAGTCTGGATTTGTGCCCGGTTAATGGCAATAGGCTCGCCCCCTATTACATTGGACTTATAACATAACTGGCGAAATGTGGGTGTACTATACACCTCTGCCTACCCATTCGGGGAAATACAGGCGTGATGTTATGTTGAAAAATACGGAGTTTTTTTTGCATGAAAAGCTTGAACGTCTATTAATTTGAACTGATTCATAATGTATAATAAAAAGAAAAACATCATCAACTTTCGCGTCTTTCCCCAATTATGTTGGTGTTGGCTTCCAGTCTAACCAGATGCGGCTGAACATCAGTATTTTTTACACGGAGCGACTGCCATTAGAACCCCGCAACCCAGTTACTGGGTAATACTGACATTCGGAGGTTAGACCAGTTGTCAGACTTTCAGGCTCTGACTACTCGTAACGAAGACCACAGATATTCGTATGACAACCGGGACCAACAGCTTAAAGTGTTCTACGAGGCACGGAGGGGTCTCCATGTGTAACGAAACGGTCACCCATCCACAGACTGACCGCAACAACCGCAGCTTAACCTCGCAGATCGTATAATCCACGCGGTTGTTACTTTGCCACGAGCCCCTCAAAAAGAAAAACATAATTAACAAGAATTATAAAGAGGTTATTACCGAAGAAAAATAGTAAATATTTTTTATTGGGTTTTCGTAGCCATAAAAGGACTACACTTGCTACGACGTAGCAAAATGTAGGCGTAGTATAGATATTTATTAAAATCAAATAAAAATTGTAATGATGACTTGCTTAATAAGTGTTATTGTTCACAATTCTACGTAAGACATTTGCTATAGGTTGGGTTCCTATATTTAATAAACCCACCATTATTAATTAAAACTAGGACTCGCGACTACGATCTGGCGTAGCAAAGTTTTTACCAATTAGTATCATTTATGCAATTTAAATAAGTGTTTTGGATCAGTATAGCAACTATTGGTATATACATACTTAACATCATGCCTGTATTTCCCGAAGGGGCAGGCAGAGGTGTATAGTGCACCCATATTTCACCAGTTATTTGCTAAAAAAATTATCGCTTATTTATAGGTATGGCCCCGTACAGTTTGTGGATCATCATTGAAAAAAAAATGTAAACTCTGTTATTGTTAAATATTACAAGGATCATGCAAGCCAGATGGCTATATATATATATATATAGGTAGATGTCTAGTTAGTCACATTACTTACTAGCTATCCATATTATGTAACCGATATATATTTATATTTACTATGTTAAGGGGCGACATTGGGAAAAATAGGGATTTTAGAATGAAAATATTTTCATTTGTGCATACGACGTCAATCAAATCTACATATTTAAGATTTTTCATTATATTTACAAGATTTTGGTGCAGGGAAAACACGATTTAATTAAATTAGCTGGATAGGTTTATTTTCCAAAGTAAGGGCTGTTTTTGCACTATTTTGCATTGCATTTAGAAATTGCAATAATTTTTACTATTGTTTTTTGTGAATAAGATATATCATGTACATATCTAAATTCTGGTGAAACAGATTTTTATTTAAATGTTTATTCGCTGAGATATTTGCAAAAATGTAAAAAAAAACACCAAAACAGCGCGATTCCGCTCTGTTCTCACACGCGCAATTTGCCGTATGTTAGAAAGGGACGGTTGCAAAGGTCGAACAGCCGTGTAAAATACTACATTTGAATGGTATATAGACGCAATTATAACGAACGCAGAAGTTATTAGAATTATAATGATTAAATATTAACTAAACAAGCCAGACATTTCACCACTTTCATCAGAACCGATATCAGCTTAATGAAGGCTCATTTCATGTAAACAAAGAGATTAGAGATTACCTACACTGATGAAATTGCACAGCAATCGAATGGACAAAATAACATTTATCGATAAACACGTCACAGAGTACCTAATTCAATCAATGTTGACGTAACATATCACGATGATCGATAAATATTTGAGGAATCCAGTGTTTATCGTGTTGTTACACCGACAAGGAAATGATGAAGAGTACAATTTTTTCTTCAATATCTTAATTGCCTATCGATTATCGTTGCATTCCAATACAATAGTGTCTGCCAGTGATGTAACCCTGCTGATAAGTTGCTATGAAAACAGGTGAATAGCAATTGTATTGTGATACCTGTATGTATATTATTATTATTCCATTTATTCATTTATTCACTTATTTTTCAAATTTTTTTAATATTTTTACAAACAATATATATATATTTTTTTTTAAATACAAAAATAGTAGCTCACCGGCATCAGGAACAAGGTCCAAGCTACCGGCTGTCAGAGCCTCAGAGAGAGGAACTTCCTAACAATACGTGCCGTGTCCAGAAGAACCGCTTTCTGTATCAAGCCCTTGACCCAGCTGCCTAATGAGAGCCTCTGCAGGTGTTGGTCGAGGCTCTTTGCGATTATCCCATTGGCCGTAACGACAATCGGCACGATGACTGCCGAGTCAACATCCCACATGTCGACAACCTCGTGTGCCAATTATTATTATTTTTAGGTATACATTTTTGTATCCCGGCAATGATTTGCCGGTTTTTGAGAATAGCACGGGCCGAAGCCAAGTGCTAACCTTAGAGATTGATGATTTGGTGAGATGAAATAGTGCAACTTTGTAATGTTTGTGTGTGATTGTGGGATTGTGTTCGTGTGGTGACTGATGCATATGAATGTGATGTGATGAACTGTGTCTCATTCTCGTTCTGCAAGAGTTTTCTGTTTTTTGTTTTTTTCATGTCTGTCGAAGGACCGATGGCCGTTGGAGCAGACGAGTCCTTGAGTGGAGACCGCGAATCGGCAAACGCAGCGTAGGGCGCCCCCCTGCCAGGTGGACCGACGACCTGAAGAACGTGGCTGGGGGGGACTGGATGCGGAAGGCAGAGGACCGAGCGTTGTGGCGCAACATGGGAGAGGCCTATGTCCAGCAGTGGACTGCGATAGGCTGAGTTGATTGAAGAGTTTTCTGACAATTCTACAAGTGTTCAGGATAGCGGCTTTCTGTAAGCATAACAATGTGGTTGTGGTTGACATAACAATAGGAATAATAGTGACTTTACTCAAACGCCACATCCTGCTTATTTCTATTTTAAGATGTGTATGTTTTGAAAGTTTTTCTGCTAATGTATTTTGTAAATTGTGCGTGTTAGGTACGGCTATGTCTATCATTTGTACTGCTTTTTCATTTTATCTAGTAGAGTAATGTCTGGTCTATTATAATGTGTTGTTCTTATTATTAAGAGCTTATACTTTCCCACTGCAGGGCAAAGGCCTCGCCACTCTTTTTCCGCCTGTATATACATACAATCGTGAAATAATTTAACGTTGGTAGTTTTGACAGTGTTTATAATAAGGAGGCCATTGAGTTTTACAATTAGAAAAGGAAACTCTTGAAAAGTTTATTAGGTACTTACAGTGTTCAAGAAAAACGATCCAGACGAGAATTCATAATAATAAAAACTTTTACTGCACCACAATTAATACAACCACTTAAGGGGCTCTCTACAGCTCAGTGATGCCCCCATCATTAAAAATAATTACTCGCTGAGGTAAACATGGTCTAAATATAATATCAGGGCCTCAGTTTTCTCAAGCGCCACCTTGAGACCCAGTTACGAGTTAGTTAGTTAGTTGGAAACGGTCAATTACAAGGGATGTGCTTTCAGTTGCCAAGCGTGCTGCCTCCTTAGAGTTTTCTCCCCGGGCTGTGACAAGGGTGTCGTCGACGTAACATACGACGCCCTGCCTGGGGGAGAGGTCCCCATGTGAGGAACAGTCGTAACCCACGTTTCACACAAGTTGTCCCAAAACCGACCACTGCGGAACACCGCACGTGCTGGACCTGCGCATGATTCGGCTCTCGTATCCCTGATAGCTGACGCACCGCCCCTTCAAGTAGTCTGCCAACAGCTGCCTTAGGTACAGTCTAACAAAGCAATTAGTATCCAGGGTCGCCAGGTATAAATGATGTTTTTTCAGAAGATTATAAATGGTTTCGAGTGAAATATCATTTTAATAACGGACAAAGTTAAACTGTATTTATACAAAACCCTAATCAAACCGTTCTATTATAATTTCCTGAGAAATCTTCATCTATATCTGGCGACCCTGTATACTAATTGCTTTGGTAGACTGTACATGGGCACTTACAACACAGTGTTGTACGCATTAGCGATGTCCAGTGTCACGGCCAACAGGACCCAACCCCAACCCCCCCAAAAACCCCCTTGCGCAACCGCGTCCTTAGCCTCGGCCTTCACACACAATGGCGTCCATCGTCGAACACCCTACTGCTCGGAAACCGTATAGAGCGTATGACAAATTCGGGCCGACAGTGTTACGATGCAGGATTAAGCGGTCCACCCAAAAAAAACATGGACTTCATAACAAGTAGATTACGTAAACCAAAATTTATTTTAGTAAAGTAAATAAGTACACAGAGAACATTCCTACATTGATCTATTATTGACAGTTTTTGCAAAATATGTTTACCAAATCAATACAGCGTGTTGTACATTGGAAGTGCTAAAATCATTTGCAATGCACTGCCGGCCGCGACATTTATTTAATTTCCTTCAAACATAATAAGTACATTCAAAATCAATTAGAGGTAATCGTGATTGCGTTGTATTACAAAGAATTTGTTGTCAAAAGTAATTGTAGTGTACATTGGACATAATCAATACTCTCTTATGTTTTCCGAATTGTTTATCTTATTTTAACGTCACACGCTCTATTTCATAATTTGATAAGATTCATACGAGTACAGACATGTTAGATGTAGGTAGGTACAAGTATATACATATACATTTAGTAACAAATTAGTCTTGGAAAAACGAATGAACGGGTATTTGTTTAATGAAAAATGATAACAATATTCAGGTGGATTAAAGGTAGATTAAGTAGTACATATCTAAAGTCTGCCACGTTTTTATTAATGAGAATTTTGTCAAAACAGTCGTCATTCATGTCATTTTAATTACAACTTGAATGAATAGTCGGCGACCCCTGTTATCAGGAGTCAGAGTGACGAGTGCTCTGCTCAATCCGAGTTTATGAAGTTGTGCAACCCGCCTATGTATGTGTGAACTGATGATAATAATGAATGGAATATTACATTGAACATTTTTTTTATTGAGGATCTGATGTATTCCAGAATTACGGTAAATTGCAGAGGAACTGCGATAAATATTATTCAAAGGAAGAAATAATAAAGTGATGTTCTTGTAATAAAGGCAATATATATATATTACGATACCGAAAAACGGAGTGAATAGGAATGCAGGGGTGCATAGGAACTAAAGTAGGCAAGGATTTTAACATTGAAATAAGATAGTTTGTTGCCCACAAAGAATTAGAATGTTTACCAAATTATGGCAGAACATTTTTGAAGTATTTGTGGACAAATATAAAATCCTTGCCGACTTTTGTCCCTATTCACCCCTGCATTCCTATTCACCCTGTTTCACCCAATACATATCATACACAATTAAGTACTTCCAAAACTTATTGGGAAACCCGCACATTATCACTGACTTCATGGAATGGAATAAGAATGTTTTTTGGTATTTCCAAAATAACATATTAGAATTCGACAAAGCAAAAAATGCGACGAAAGTCCGTTTGTGCATCCTGGTTATTTCTAGAATTTAAATTTTCTTTCTTGACGTTTATATACTCTTCTCAATATCTCCTATTTTAATCGAATGAGACAGGAAACGGTGTTCTCAACATTCTATATCTACCTACACAGGTACTTACCTATTTAAGCCAAATCAGTTCATATCACGTAATCTTTTAATCTCAAAGTGCTATTAAAACAGATTTGCTGATACAACTTTATGGCATTTAGTAGCACGTGTTTTACTTTTTTAGCAAGTTAAACAATTCGATAAAGTTTTGCATGTAAACGAACGTTTAATCAACTGTTAAATAAATCTGAGCCTTATTACGAACAGCTTAGTGTTAAATACAAACTGATTCGTATAAAAGTAATTATTACGATAGGGTTGCTAAATCCGGAATCCGGAATTGGCAGACTAGGATTTTGTTCTAAAAATACTCAGTATTTATGTGAGTATATTCTGTTTTGGCGAAAATATAAATATTTATGTAGACAGATAGTTAAACTAGATAGTTAATCTTTATAAGATTTTCTAGTTTCAGTACCTAGTATAAGAATTGCAATCAATGCAATAAATATCGCAAAATACGTATTTTCATAAGTCTTTTATTACAAATGATGTTATTATTTTTACTGCATACTGTTATGCATACTGTTTTTATTGTTAATCTTTCTCGTAGACCAGATGCTACTGCAGCAAGATTAAAATACCTCCCATATTATTGACTCCAAAACCGAACTAATCCAGCATTACTTCTACAAAATGACGGAGAACCTAACTCTCGATGCGTATGCGCAATGGGCCGCGGTTTGGTTGCAGTCGGTGTCAGCCCTGCTGGTTTTGGGTAGCTGGCGACAATCAGGCTGCGTGGGCCTATCAGTCAGCGCGGCGCGAGGTCGCTCCGCTCACCCCGCTATCGTGGAACGCCTCATTAGCTCTATTAATAATTCAACTGGTATCACAACCCTATTGTTCTGCCAGATTATTTTCCATTTGTTAATAATATACGCCTATATGAGTTAATTATAGTTGATGTGACATTTTGTTGCTCTTGAGGATTGATTCTTTGTAAACAAAGTTCATTGTTGGGCTTTATAAGGACATCTACCTTTGTTTCATGGTTTTTTTTCTTTTAGAGTAAGCTACGCTTATAACATGCGTGTGATACTTTGTAGTTTTTGGAAACGGTAGGTACCTTCTAACTTTTCATTGTAACAGTATTTTGGTGTGGTTGTTATTTCAATAATTTCAGCACATTACGGTCTGGCAAAAACGTTTAAAATCAGAACTAATTTGTATCTTTGTTAGT
Source organism: Asteroscopus sphinx (assembly GCA_949699075.1). Lineage (NCBI taxonomy): Eukaryota > Metazoa > Arthropoda > Insecta > Lepidoptera > Noctuidae > Asteroscopus > Asteroscopus sphinx. The sequence goes on from OX453005.1 coordinate 12,674,479, forward strand.
ATTGTGTCAATCTGTGTTTTATCATGCAAAAAATGTGATTGTACTTAAATTTAATTTATATATATAATATCTACTATCCAAAGTTCTGCCACAAATGCGATTTTAAACGTTTAAATTTTGCAATGTGTTAATAGTGGCACCCCCATTTTGTACACATAATGGGGGTGCTACTCTTTTATGCCAAACTGTACCTATGATGGCTCATGGAAAGTTCATCGCGCTGGGTGCACCAGGATCGATTTAACTAAAACCGTGATACATATTTTTAATAAAATATTTATATTTAAATAATGAAGAAAAAACGCAGGTAGCCTATGTTACGTGCTTAGGTATATAGACGTGTATATGTAGATCTCAGGTGATAGGCTATGTAGGCGTGACCAGGTGAGAGGGCGTGGCAACCGAAGCAACCCTCCCCCACACCCCTCCACTCCCACTACTGTTCAAAACTAAGAGGATCTTTGGATTCAGTCACAATTATTTTATTCTAGATTTTGTACGCTTTAGACCATTTTATTTCAGTCTTTATTCATCTTCACAAACGTTTACGATGCGACATATTTTGAAACGTTCATATTAAACATTTGCACTACTGATTACAAAAATAACAAAAAAAAAATCTTTAATTTATTACAACGATTACAGCTAATATAGTTTAATAGATACTCGCATATGCAATTGAAATTAGTAGCAATAAATGTAATTAATTAAATGATAATACTCAAAATAACGCGTATGGATAGCGCAGATAAAACAGTTTTATCTCATTACCAGCAGACTTGTTATTATAACTTCAATTTTATGCAGATTATTATCATTTCCGCATAACATAATCAGCTCATTACCGTCCCACTGCTGGGCACGGGCCTCTTCTTGGTATGTGAAGCATTCAGGGGCTTACTTGCATCTAACCAACGACAAATGAAGTACCTTCGAACTTTCGTTCTAACCGATACTTTAATAATACCCTTTACTTTTATTTACCCTTTTGGCATGGGCATGCCCGGCAGCAACTTCATGTTTTACTTATATCTATTTTAGTACTTTATTCAATATTATAATAAAACAAAGTTTAACCGGATTAAATCGCGTATATTATTTAAATTGGTATTCCTAACGTTTCGAAAGCTTTGCAGCATTTAATGTGTAGTGATCGCGAAGACCTTAGAAATTATTACTTTATTTAATGTTATTGTTGTGCTGTTACTGTCCTGTGCCAATTTTCTTTTTCTTTCTTTCTAATAAAGACAGCACATGAAAAAAATTAAGTTTGAATACGGTTCATAGTCGTATGAAATTGACTGGAGATCGGAGAAACGAGAAACAAACGGGAAAGCTCGAACATCGCATGCGATATGGAAACGATGGTTGACTGGAGTAACAAATTGTGTGATGAATGATACGATAAATCGAATATCGTGAATCGCGAGTAGACCTCTTATAGGCCTTACGGCGAAAATTAATATACAATCTATCCACGATTTGTCCTACTAGAAATAGAAATTTGACATAAGCTCCATACAAAATATGTTAAATTTCTATCTCTATTAGGGTCGTGGATAGATAGGATATTATGTTTTTAGTTAGTCCACCACGCTGGCCTACTGCTGGTTGGCGGACTACACACACCATCGAGAACCGTTTGGAGCACTCGCAGGTGTGCAGGTTTCCTCACGATGTTATCCGTCACCGTTATAGCAAGTATTTAATATTATAATAAAACAAGTTTAACCGGATTATGTCGCGTATATTATTTAGATTAGTTTCCTGACGTTTCGAAAGCTTTGCGTTCGTGGTCGCAGGAAGACTAAGATGACAAGCGTCTTTACAGATATTTCTAAAACTATATTTTAATCTATCGTTAAATAAAAATAAAAAGTTTTTTTTTTTTTTTTTGAAATATCTGTAAAGGCGCTTGACATCTTAGTCTTCCTGCGACCACGAACGCTGCAAAGCTTTCGAAACGTCAGAAAACCAATATAAATAATATACGCGCTATTTTATTATAATGTGTAGTGACCTAAGAAATTATTAACATAACATAACAACATAACATAACATCACGCCTGTATTTCCCCGAAGGGATAGGCAGAGGTGTATAGTACACCCACATTTCGCCAGTTATGTTATAGTCCCATGTAATAGGGAAATAGAAATATATATAGAAATAAATAATATATAGAATAATATATAATATATAGAAATGATTAAGTATTTAATAATCAAATTTAGATCCGCAACTATTCCATTTTCATTTCCGCATATTTAATTTAACTAAATGCTTGATTAAAGTCAAAAATTACCTATTTGTTTTATTGGTCATAGTACCTACTCATAGTTAAATTTGGATTCGAACTAATGTGTCTAAAAACAAAATTAACGATGTGAACTATAAAACTAATAAATAAATTGACCTTTGACTTTAATGGGTTTGAATTTAAATTTTTCTCATTGCTTTTGATGTCCATCTATTGCGCCTAATAATAAAACTATTTTTGACCGAGTGAACCAAGGTCTCTGAGTTAACTCGTGGCCAAAGCATTTTCTCCGTCAGTCTATCCGACTGTCAGAATCTTAAAACTTCTAAACCAAATAAGATTTACTTCAAAATCTCACATAAAAGATGATTACGGCTACACCGTGACGTGACTGAGGCGGACGCGAGCAGAAACCGCTCGTTGTAGCATGAACTGCCCCCCTAGCCAAGTTGAAGATTGTAGATTGTCAACTTGGCTAGGGGGCTGCTTATATTCTGCTTCATACAAAATATTCGTGATGTGCCTCAAATGGGCCTCGGTAGGTCTTCGTACGGGGCACGGCTAGCACCCGTCTCGATCCCGTCACAGTGTAGCATAAATCATCCTTAATACGTAGGTAACACTTTAGCCCACAGCCAAATTTGATAGTGCTTTTAAATTATAAACTTGAGGGAGGCGTCTGTACCTAATACAATAGCAGAGGGCTTTTTTTTTCAAGTTCTTTTAATGCATGGGTTATGGTTGAAGAGGACTTTTTAACAGAGTATAAATTAATTTTAAAATATTCTAGGTCATAGAATGACAATTTGGTCGCTTTGCAAAGTCGCTTTTTCTAGACCTAATTTGTCTCGGAGTCTATCTGAAAAACGACTTCACCTCAAAAGTTGTTATTGAGTTGATACGCTGCGTTTGCCGATTCACGGTCTCCACTCAAGGACTCGTCTGCTCCAGCGGCCATCAGTCCTTCGACAGACATGGCCAGCTCAATGCCAATTTAGCTTACTGATCCTACAAGCTATGTCTGTCACTCCGGTTCTTCTCCGGACAATCTCGTTACGGATTTCATCCTTCAAAGAAACTCCAAGCATATCTCGCTCCATAGCTCGCTGAGCGACTATAAAATAAAATTACTGTTGACAAATTGACCACTGACAATACTAAAGTATTGTCAGTATTGTCACTGACAATACTAAAGTGTTGTCAGTGTCGTTACATCTAAAGTGATCTAAACTAAAGAATTTTGAGAGAACTCGACTGTCCTTTGTTTTCGAGTAAAAAATAATGATTACTGTTTTCGACATTTCAGACTCAACATTTAAAACCTTTAAAATAGGTTTGGAAAAGATTCTCAAAATTTATATGAGCTACTTTACATATATTGAAACTTTTATCGCAAGGTCACCGTTTGGGGCGAATCACAAACCATTACACTAGATAAAACCGGCCAAGTGCGAGTCAGACTCATGCAGTAAGGGTTCCGTACCACAGTAAGTTACCTCATTTTTTTTTACTTTTTTTAGTTTTTAGTATTTGTCGTGATAGGCACTATAGAAACACATATTCTGTGAAAATTTGAACTGGTTATCAATTACCGTTACAAAGATACAGCCCTGTGACGGACAGACGGATGGACGGACAGCGTAGCGAGTGTAATAGGCCCCGATGGCACCCTTTCTGTACGGAACCCTAAAAATTAGGCTTACTTGTAGGTAGGTATAATACCGGATGTTCTCTTTGTTTATCAAATTATTTAATTATTAACGAGGACGTCATTTGGTATGCAAAGATGTACAAACTCGAAGCGAACGTTAATTTTTCCCATAGTCCAAGCGAAATATGGAGAAAACCCGCCATAAATCAGTTCCAACAACTTGACACTAATAAAATTGTTAACTTCTTTGTACCATTACTCATCGTCACCTAATCTTATATTCCTAATAGCCTTAATGGATTCTTAAATTCTTTTATTTTTTTATTGTTACGAACAATGTCACTTGCAAACGTTGGAATGTCTGCCATTTAAACTTAGTACTAAGTTTTATGTAAACTTTAACAATACTCGTAACCACTTAGGATCTGTTGTAGCATTTCCTGGTACCTATCTGGTTCTCTAATCTATTTATTGCATCATCATTTCAGCCGAAAGATGTCCACTGCTGGACATCTTTCGGCTACGGCCTCCCCCAAATGGGCCATAATCGCCACACTTGGCAGGCGGGTTGGTGATCGCAGTTGGTTGAATAAATACTCAGAGAAGGTTGCTGACCTTGATACTCTGGTGAACCGCTTAGTCGCGTTTTACGACACCCACGAAAAGATATGGGGTGGTGCTATTCTTTGTCATCAACATTATAATCATTGTGTAAATCATAAAATAAAATAACATCTAATTCTTGTACCTTAAGCATGTAAGAATTTTAAGTTAACATAATGATTCTATTGTATGCCTTATGAGGTAAATTGTGCTGATCAAAAAAAATTCTTGTAAGATCGTTTATGCACCACAATTAACGCAATAAAGTTCATTTTTATTTCTAAAAAAAACTGTAAATATTCTGCCAGTAAGAGGTAAATCCTTGGGTTGGGCAGCATTTGGCGAACTTAGCCGAGTTTTTTTTCTCGTCGCCTATACCACAAAATTTGAAGACAAATGTCTTCAACCAGTGCGTCCTGCCTGTCATGACTTACGGCGCCGAGACGTGCACACTGACTGTTGGGCTAGTCCAAAAATTCAAAGTGGCTCAGCGAGCTATGGCGCGAGCTATGCTTGGAGTTTCTTTGAAGGATAAAATCCGTTGCGAGATTATCCGGAGAAGAACCGAGTGACCGACATAACTTGTAGAAGCACTAAGCTGAAGTGGCAGTGGGCTGGCTATATCTGTCGAAGGACCGATGGCCGCTGGAGCAGACGAGTCCTTGAGTGGAGACCGCGAACTGGCAAACGCAGTGTAGGGCGCCCCCCCCCCAGTCAGATGGACCAATAACCTGATGAAAGTAGCTAGGAGGACTGGATGCGGAAGGCAGAGGGTCGAGTGTTGTGGCGCAATATGGGAGAGGCCTATGTCCAGCAGTGGAATGCGATAGGCTGAGTTGATTGATTGATTGAAGAGGTACTGTATTACTCCTAATATTTATTGTATCCTAGTAAAACTAGTTGACGCCCGCGGCTTTGTTCTCGTTGTAGGTCAATAATAGGTACCTATCCTATATGCTAATACAGGACATGGTCTATCTTTGTGCCAAATTGCATCCAAATCCGTCCGGCCATTTCAGCGTTATTGAAGGGCAAACAAACATCCATACTTTCGCATTTATAATAATATTCTATTAAATAAACCTATAACTTAAACTGTATTTTCATACATACAGAATTGCATGAAAAGCAAAACATAAAGTTTACGAGGTATTTGAATTATATGCAAGTTGTAAGCAAGGAAGGAGGATAACCCGTTTGGCTTTGTACGTATCTACTCGATAAATGCATAGATTTAGTATAAACACAGGTCGCTTCTAACTGCACATACTTGAACCATGCACATGAAACAGAGAATACCTATTAAAGTACTGGAAATTAAACCCATCGGTACGTTTTATGTATTAAGACGCTGACAACAGCCAAATACCCCAAATAGGCTTCTTTTAAAAACATTTTTAGCTGTATCTATTCAGTTTGTGGAAGTGTATAAAAATATGTTAATCTTGATCGTATTTTCAAAAACACTATTACGCCCAAAACACGTTTTCTTGAAATTTTGTATTTTTTTTTCAATTAACCTCTTAAGACACCTATAGAGCAAACAATCTCTATTATTTGCAAACTATTATAAATGAAATTAAGACGACATATAAGAAAGACAACCTAATCTAAAACATAGCTTTTTCTGTTTTTCAAATTAGCTTTCAGTTTATTATATTATTATTATTTTTTTAATTTTTATTTAAGTTGAGCGACGCACCCGATGTCCCTCCTCTCGTTGTCTCTCTTTCAGTTCTGTACAAAACGACAGTGACCGCAGAGGTTGATTTTTTGGTGTTGTCAACCTCTTAAAAAAGAAATATAATACGATACTATACGATATTATATCTACGAGAAAATAAAAAGGAAAATAAAAATACATTTATCTACGTAGTATAAAACAGAATTTTGCAATAAGATTCGACTCGACGAATAAAGTGACGTCACATACAAGCCGTACGCAAATGAACTAAATAGAGCGGATTCAATTGTGGCCGTCCAGAGCATCTGCTGCTTAATTGTCATTGTATCGGATTAATGTCGGCGGGATGATGACCTGCTCGTAATGTGCCGAGAGCAGTCAGCGCCTGCCCTGTGTGTTTATAGAGGCACTTAATGGACATGTTGTGTTTGGGCTGTTAACTCAATTAGCCGCCAGACGCTGCCTCGTCAATCAACGGTACTCATTGTTTTTACGCCACAAGGAAATCCTTAACACTACCACTGAAATTGACTACGATTTCTATTTCTGAATTCCTACCTTTGTACAGTTTGTTCATTCAGTTAAACACAGTCTTAAATTAAATCAATGATATGCATAGCTCCTCAGGAAATACCCATTCGCACATAGGTACGAACCGAATTTATCTTAGATCTTCAAACAAAGGGTAATTACGGATTCACTTCCAATATTTGCTGAAGATAAATCGCAGACAGTGGCATAATGATAATCGCTGTATTAATGATATATAAGTAGCTTGCCCACTTGCATTGGTGCTACGAACGAGGACATTGATAAATTTATAAAATTTGCCACTTTGGGCACCATACAACTTTTGGGAGCAGATTTTGCTTATTATACGCGGATTTTAAGATTTATAAAATAATGTCTGTTGAAGATAAGCGGGATTAAAGAGCTTATTAAAATGGCAAACATGGTATTTATACACACGAATACACGATACAAATGGTGCCGGTTCTTTGGAGTTACATATACAGCATACGATGTAATAACGTGAGTCTGTTGTTTCTAAATTGTGTAATCGGTTCGTATAATCGGTTTTTACCCCCTTAGATACTCGTAGATCTCGATATAAAAGTGGCATAAGGTTAGGTTAGTGCCGGAAATGCGTGAAAATGTGAGACCACCAGTGAAGACGTTTATCAGACAGAATTTAAAATATTATTTTGATGTTGGAGCTCAAGTCCGATCGTGTGTGGAGTATTGCAGTCACTTATGGGATGGTTCTGCTAAATACCAGCTTGCCGCTCTTGACTCGATTCAACGCAGAGTTGAGAGGCTAATTGGTGATGAACTGCTAGTAACTCCTAGTATCTCCTTTCTTTCATCGGACTACACGACGTACTGCTGGATATCATACAAATTTGGTAGAAATCCCTACTATCAGGACCAAGCGCTTTGAGAACTCTTTCACGATGCGCACAGCCAAGTTGTGGAATTCACTGCCGGCATCTGTATTTCCGGGCACTTACAACCCTAACGCCTTTAAAGCTGGAGTGAATCGGCATCTAATAGGATTGCTCGCTCCATCGTCGACCACATCTTGATAAAGCTGTATAGATTGCGGTCAAGAGCAGATCTACGAGTATATCTCATAAAAAATAAAGGTTTTTTGCTTCGTGTTACGCAATGGTCATAGTGGTGTGTGTTGTCATTGTCATACAAGAAATTGGCTAAGAAGTGCACCCTGGAGGCTGGAGGTGTCGCCCTGCGATCATCGAACCTGTTAAGAAAAACCTGATCTTGTTTCTCTCCGCTTGTACAGTTAGCTGCGGAGCATTAAGTAATCGGAGCCGAGAGCGACGAGATAATGTTGCGCACGCGTGAAATATATCCGAGCGTTTTTATTGCGACCGCGTTCCGCTCCCGGACTGGTATGCGCGTGTCTCTGCGCCGAAGAAATTCTGTCGACGAGTGGTTTGCCTCACGGCGACCTTGTCGCGAGCAGCCTACGCCCCCCCCACCCGCGCCGGGCCCGCAGTGCCAGTGCCGCTGGCCCGCTGGGCGCTCCTCCGTTGCTGCCTCCGTGAAAGTAGGTGACGGCGCGGCGCCCGCTGCGGTGGCACCCGTCTTCACACTCGCTTGCCACTTGCGGGCCCTACGCCCGATTTTAAAAGCGGCTTTCTAAATGTTCTCGTATGCTTGTACCTGTATGTGACTGCGTTTAAGTATATGATCCGTCTGCAGCTGTCATAGATGGCAGTTGATAAAGTTACATGGCTCCGTCGTGTTTTTCATATATGCTAGAAAACTGTGTAAACTACTACGCAGTGAATTAATATTGTCATTGCAAAAACAACTAATAGTCATATAGTTTTATTCCCATAGGTGACAGTAAGTTACATAATATGTACAACAAACAAATATGTTCACAAACAATAAAAAGGTTCCCTGGCTCCCAAACTAGGTTTGCACCTATCACTTGGGAGTCAGTGTTCCTCCAAAATATATTTTCTTTTTTCTTTATTAGTTATCAAAAAATGTTGGTAGAAAAAAGCGAAAAGTGAAAAGTCTTAGTAGGGTATAGGCAAGTATACAATATTAATTTACTATACTCTAGATTCAATTGAGTTATAACCATCTAAAGCATAAGTTTTGTGTGGAAGGGATGGATTAGTGTGTGAAAGTGTGGGGGAGGGGGCTGAGTGTGTTTACTACTAACTAGATTAACATCATAATTAACAACTTAAAAAAAGATCAAGGATTTTTTTTAAAACCTCTTTACCCATTCAGATAATAATTGCTAAATTACTAAAATTACCTCGTCTAGTTAGAATGTTATGAGGGTTGTGTGTGTTTACCTAGATATTAAGTAGATGATTGAGGCTTGATTGCCCCTATTGAATAGGAAAGAAAGAAAAGAAAGAAAGAAAGAAACATTTATTTGACACAAAGCACATAGATACACAGACACAATTCAACAGGAACACAATTAAATATAATAGGTACCTCAATCAAACATCATCAGTGCTACGTTATCGAGATCAAGTCTTGATAATGTCACAGTCGCAGTTTTTACCTTAAAGGGGCTCAATGTCGTGGAAAAATTATGTTTTAATTAGTTTATTACTTGCATCATGAATTAATACACATGAAATTAACTGTAAACCTTACGATTGCATTCCTATTGTGATATTGAATTCATCATCCTCCGAGCCTTTTCCTAATTACATTGGGGTCGGCTTCCAGTCTAGCCAGATGCGGCTGAACATCAGTATTTTTATCCACGACGGAACGGAGAAGGTGTATGCGTTTAGGGTGAGAGGTTGTTTGTTTGTTTGTTTTACACGGAGCGACTGCCATCAGCCCCCCGCAACCCATTTACTGGGTAATACTGACATTCGGAGGTTAGACCAGTTGTCAGACTTTAGGGCTTGTTACTACCCGTAACGACTGCTGTGATATCGAATTAAAATTATAATTTATTAATGTGATTTCTTTGTATAAATTGTAATTTACAATCAATACACCGGGCGCTATAATGATGAAAGTCTAAACCTTTTTTGGACTATTTTGATGAAAAGTACTGATAACAATTTGTCCAAGCACTGGTCTAAAGTTATTCACTGGGAAGATATCGGCCTGAAGACGGTATTACGGTATATTATAGCATGGCGAAACGAGCTAAAGGCCCAGCTGATGTTAAGCGGTTACCTTTGCCCATAACAACTGCAATACCACCTAGGCTGTTGCCTAAATGGTACCGCAATTCGGTTCGCCAAACTAAGACATGCGGATGGAAAGACGATGACGGTTATAAATATTGCATTTTATCATAAATCATTTACAAGGCACCGTGTGTGGGACTTTCTTTTTGCAACAGTTTATCAGTAAGCTGCTTGCACAATGTATTCGAGGAAGGATTCCATTGTTAATAATGTACACGTAGAACTAAACGAATTCAATCAAATGCTTAGCGCGGTCTTCCAGGATTGCTGGCGCGCTTGCCCACTCAATAGCTCTTCGGGGAACCTGTTGCCTCCCAGCTTTTCAGTCAGTTGTCTTCACATGTCTTGTGCGATTGGTCGACGGTAACTGTGATGCTTTCCAACTCACCACTACGTGCCATGTCTACAGATTTGAAAGTTAGTACCTCTATCATAACATATTATATCAATATACATTTGTGTTCAGTACACGTTTTCTACAAAAATCCGATGGCTCCAGTTAAGAGGCGAGCACAAACAATTTATCGTATATATTATCTATGATTAATGTAAGTTAAATTGTAAGCAGTCATTCAGTAACAAAGCATCTACGATAACATTATATGCGTAGTATGCTAATAATGTGTTTGTTATTCTTATATCAACTTAAACTTTTTATCGTTTCTATTGTCCGATCGATATTTTCTCGATTAACAACGGGATGATTGACATGTTGGACAAAAAATAAAACAATACTAGTAGCGCATGCGGTCGCTACTGGCTTTTATCTGAGATTCTAAGAGACTCGCGCGCAGCTCTCGTCATTGATGTTTTGTGCACTGATCTCCTTGGTCTTCTCGGAAACTACTGATTAATATTGTCATTGCTTGTTCTAGTTTCTAAGAAAACTCATTTCATTCTTGGGTTTGAATTGTATAAAATGCTTTTGAACCGAGAGTCGAGTTTTTCCTCGATGCTTACATCGACTCGAACTCGGTGGCGGGTGTAGAGTTATGACGGCTAATAAAACTTTTATAAAATTAACCTGAACTACCTATAAAATGTTAAGCTCTTTTTTATAATTTTAATTCAAGTCAACTGAATTCCAGCAGTGCGTTTTCCTTTATAATTTTAATTAGGATCTGTTATCACGTTCCGTGTTAATAAAGCGGAGCTATGTTTTATTTGCATTCTACAAAAAGTATGCTAGTGTTAAGCGATTCAATTACGTTTTTACGAGATTTTTTTGTAAAGTGTGCCTAAAACACATTACCGAGGAGGATCTGAAACCGGAACTAGCGTATTTGACAATATAGTTTGAGATGAGGTTCAGTGTGCGACCGGCGCCGGCGCGGGTGGCTGCCACGATCGCCGTGTAAACGCACTTGATATGAACCACTTTTTGCTTCACTCTGTTATTATTAATGAATAAATGCTATATGTCCGAGTACTCGAGGTCAACGTCCGTGCGGAATGCTGTAAAAAATGCCTTAAGGACATCAGCTCGGCATTCTATCAATTGTAAAACCGATGTTCCATTATGCGGGGGTCATTAATTCTCTCATTAGCTTTGAATAATTAATTAAACCATGGCTCGCGACTCGCGATGTATGCTTGTTATGTTATAATTTCTTTTAGTTTAATATTATTCGACGTAGTTTTCTGTGTTAAGGCGCATGTAGAACCCAAGGGGCGCCCCCATCAGTAAAAAAAATATTTCTCGCTGAATACATCATTTATCGAAAATTCGTTTTTAACAATTGAAGTACAGGTGCTGTAGTACAATCAGAAATTGTTAGCTCTCTATAGTTAACAATTTTCGAACTTTTTCTATCTACAACTACAGCGAAGTATAATTTAGTTTCTGATTAAATTACAGTACATTTTTTTACTGATGGGGGCGCCACATGGCTACTACATTCCCCTTAAGTAACAAGAAGTTTGTGTAACCTTATAAGTTTGAAGTTGGATGGTAAAAAGGTTTATTTTATAATTACTTTAAATAATTAAGATTCATTTTGAGATTAAAAACGAAGCTACATGGTAATGTTTCCGCATAATTTATAGACGTAATAACTAGTATCAAATTCTTCAATATTTATTAGTCAATCCCAATAAACGATTGTCTAATAAATATTTAGGGATTTAGTGAAATATGTAGATATTGATTACCTATCTTTATAACGTTACCAATACGTCGAACACTGTGTAAACATGAATATCACGAATATAAACGATGATGTGACCAAGAAAAATAAATAAACATTCAATCGAATCGTGAAATAGAAGGAAAATTATGACTTAATCAATTCATTGAATTGTATGTATGTATCAGAAAATGACGAATTTATCTGGTGATTGACAGTAATGTATAATAAAAGTTGTTTACTTTAAGAAAACTTCAATCAATCAATCAATCAAAATGTTTATTTGTAATGTTTTTTGTGTTAACTTGTAGAGAAGACGTAAAGGAATGAGACATGCATGGCGTAAGCGGGGTAGGTAACTTACTTAGGAGCCAAAATAACTCCTTAACAACTCTCCCTGTATCTAGCTTGGTCACTGGAATATGCGATTGCGTTCTCCTGAAAAAGAGAATGAGCTACGCCACAACCTAACTCGCTGCCTTCGTGCTTGGCGTAGCACGTCGCCGTCGTAGCGCCTTTCGCACAGTTTTTTCTGCAGCACAGGTTTTTTTTTATAGCATAGGATGGTGAAACGAGCTAAAGGACCACTTCATGTTAAGCGGTTACCTTTGCCCATAACAACTGCAATATCACCTAGGCTGTTGCCTAAATGGTACCGCAAGTCGGTTCTCCAAACTGAGACATGAAGATGGAAAGTCTCATGTGATTGTAATTTCACCGGCACCCGTACACTTCAGACCGAAACACAGTTTTCTAACCGACGAAAAAAAGGAGGAGGTTCTCAATTCGACGCGTATATATATATAAATATTTTTTTTTTTTTTTTTTTTATGTATGACCACGCATAACTTTTTACAGAGTGGTCCGATTTTGATGATTCTTTTTTTAATGGATAGGGTATATCTCGAAGTTGGTCCCATTTAAATTTCAAAATCAAAATCCACCCCTAAGGGTAGTAAAACAGGGGATGAGTTTTTGTTCACCCACTGAATTCTTACCTGTTAACCGATTCTGTTGAAACTTGACACACATAAATATAGTTCTAGACACTACGACATAATGGAGACCTGGAGTTAGATTTTAACCACAAAAAAATGAAAAATAAAACTTTTTAACAATGTACAAACAATGAAAAATAAAACTTTTTAACAAAAAATTGAACCGACGAAAAGTGAAACTGAAAAGCGAAAAATAACTAATTATGAGTCGGCGCCAAACAACCAATCAACGAGGATCATTAAATTACTTTAAATAAATAATAAAAACAACGTCACATCAAATACAACGTGAAATTTTCAACGATAAACAATAACTTTCCAAAAATGCGTTCTCCGTTCGGCCACTTGCAACTTACACGCACTTTGCTTGTTAAAAGTTCGTTTGGCGCCGACTCATAATTAGTTATTTTTCGCTTTTCAGTTTCACTTTTCGTCGGTTCAATTTTTTGTTAAAAAGTTTTATTTTTTATTGTTTGTACATTTTACATAGCACCATCTAGTCCCAAATTAAGCAGAGCTTGTAATATGGGTACTAGACATTTTTTTTTTTGGAAATACGTACTTACCTATAATACATAAGAAACACCCAGACCAACACAAACACTTATGCTCATCACACAAATATTTGTGTCCTGTGGGAATCGAACCCACGACCTCGTGATCAGGGGGCCTAGTATGAGTTTGACACTCAAGAATACTTTCATAGTTTTCGTTGACTTTCATTCGTAAATCAGTAGTTCCTCCTCGTATCCGCCAGGGGCGCTACTGATTTATGAATGAAAATCAACGAAAACTATGAAAGTATTCGTTAGTGTCAAACTCGTACTAGGCCTGCAGCAGTCCGACACTCGACCCACTAGACCACAGACGTCGTCAAATCTTTTTTAGTCAACATATTAACACAATTTTTGTTTGTTGCAGGTGTTACGCGTGTGTGGCGTGGCGCGCGAGTGTGATGCGCGGCGGGCGGAGCGCTGGTCGCCGGCGCCGCGAGTAGCCGCGACCATGCGGGGCCGAGCCGCACTCGTCGCCGCCACCGCCCTGATAGTCTGCTCGCTACTTAGCACGACACACGCCTCCTCCGCTGTCATCAGTAAGTACCTACTCTATTTCTTCTTCCAACCAACTTTGATGGCTGTCACAGAAGGCCATTATTGGGAATCAGAGGAATGGCCTACAGGCCCTCTGAGCTCTCCTGTGTAAAAGTGGTGATTGTCTTATTAACTTCCTCCCTGTTCTTCCACCGTGGTGGTTTTGAATAACTTTAGAAGCGTGAAGCGTCTTTGACGATCATGGAGTGTTGTTTGTAACAATATAACATAACATAAACGTTACATATGTAGGTATATGTAACAATATACCTTAACAATAAGGTTGACAGGTTGGTTGCACAAGGCACGACAATTGGTCCGTTGCGAAACCGCGTCCGAACCGTTCGCGTTCCCACATAGATCACACATTCGTTCGCCTCTCGATCATTACGTGCATAGTGAGCGTAAGCGCACCTTGTTTATAGTTCTACTAAAAGCTAGGATTGTTCGGCAAATAAAGACTTTTTTAATGGACTCGACTTTTTTAAATTTGAAATAATAAATTTTATTGTAATTTTGGTCATGTGTTAATTATTTACTTGCTAAATAAAAAATCTACAGGTAAGATTAAAAATTCCTTTTAAAATATTAATAAAAAATATAAATAAAAATCAACGACATTAATATTTACCATCTTTTCTACCTTTACTGTATCGAAGAGTACCTATCTGTATTATTAAAAACATTTATGTATAAAAATTTATATTAAGTACAATAGGGTGTCCCAAAAAAATTAAAGTTATTTTTTTTTAACGCATACCCCCTAATTTTATTTGAATGATGTTAAAACAGTTGTAAATAAAGTTTCATGTACTTAGGACTACGGCAACCCGTGCCGACTTGCATCGGAACATGTCACATAATTGCATACTAAGGCGCGCGGAAGCTAACGTATCGATGTGCTTGTTATTGCTTGTTTATTTTATTAGTAAATGCATTATTTTCATTCAGTCAACATGTCAGTGGAATTACACAGTTCTAAAATTGAATATTTTTTAAAAGGGGACGTTACAAATCAAATACCTGTTCAAAACTTCCTTCTAATGGACAAGTACTGGCAGTTCTGTTCTATTATATTCGTGAGGTGAATTTAAATGTCAATGAAAGCTAAAATCTTACAGTTCGTGAGTGCATTGTTTATTGGGAAAAGGCACGTATATTGACTAAATCTTTACCTAATTTGTTAAGAAACTAGTTACCTTATACCAAGTTTGGAGAGATTCGCATAAAAATGCAAACATAACACAAGGCGTGTTTGAGGCAAAAATTAGCCAAATAACTACAAGCTATGACATTCCATTGTTTAAAAAGTTCCGAGAAAACTGGATCTGGTCTATCCCGAGAAAATACAGAGCTATACAGAAAAACTATCATGCCTCAATGTTTCAGAAATTGACAAAGTGCTAGAATTTTACTGAACAGAATTGACAAAAAAAAATGCTAGAGATCAGTATCGGGAATTAATAATCTTTCAACATTATTTCTTGGCGGAGATATAGAGAAAAAAATCAAGATTCGTCCTCCAGTCGCCACGCAACAAGCTCGATGGCTGGTGGGAGCAATTTATTCATTAAAAATATAATTATTTAACTCTCAATTCAAAATTTCAAACAAGGATAAGGCTGCTCTATTAGAAGTCTGCCTGTTTATCGTGACATTCTACGTCAAACCTTGGCTGCAATGCACTTTAGCGGTAAAAGCATCTTACCATGATTTGTGCATTTTGAAAGCCATGAAGGCTTACGAAATAATCGACAAAAGCATATTTATAGAAGTTCTGCCAGCATTTATGTATTTGTTAGATGAAGTGTCTGTCTTGTCTCTATTTGACGATGTTGTAGACCAAGAAAAGAAACCCAAGTAAAAATGGTTACTAACTCAGCCAAATAAAACCCATCAGCCCACAGTAAACGCTACATCCCAACGAAAGAAGAACGTGGCTCACTTTATGGTTAGTCTAAATTTAGTTTACATTTGTTTTATTTTATTACTTTGATATATGATTACTGTTCTCACTTTATTAATTTCAGAGAAAAACATCGATGACTTGTTTCAATCAAAAACTAGTTCTTGTTCAATCGACTCAAAATTGATAACAGTTTTCTCAAAGAGTGTCCTACTTTATGGTCAAATAATGCTTGATTTCAACACACTAAAACGAAGGTGCTGACACTAAGGCAGATTCGATAGATTCAGAGACAAATCTGCGTGACCCATAGAATTACCATTGATCTAATGGTAATTCTATGGCGTGACCTCATGCGTCCAATTGTCAAAGTGCAATTTTGACAGTTGGGAGCACGAGTCCGACCAATTAAAAAATAATATTGGTCTGAGGTCACGCTTGAGCGGTCAAGTTAATGCAAGACTTATTATTATTACGTTACTTACAAGCACACAGACAGGTATATCCTGACTGTAAAAAGCAAAACCTATTTTAAAAAAAATTATCCATGGAGTTTCTTGGCGGTTCTTCTCCATAGGACCCACAATTGGGAACCGTGCAACTTGAGCCCGACGTTTCAAATGTGCCTGTAATTAGGTTTATTTGAAATAAAAAACATCTGTATTTGAATTTGAATTTGAACAAGCTTTGATGATAAAAATTAATAAATAATATCCTTTTAATTAAATATAAGATAAAACAAAGGTAAAACAGTGTTTTATTTACTGAATAAACATAAATTTTTGAAATCTCTTTGTAGCATCCATACTAACTTTTATGCTAAACGTTTGACATCAAGTCGGCACGGGTTATCATTATCCGATAGCAATAATATTTATTATTTCACTTATTAGGGTCAAATGGAACAAAAATAGAGGGTATGCGTATCTCAATTCGAAAATTTTTTTTTCGCCCTTATAGCCTGGGACACCCTAAAGTACACAATAATCTGACGAAAAATATTTTTTTAACCACGTTTCAAGTCTCTAGCTCATCGGTTAGTTTAAAATCGATTGCAGGGTACCGAATAGACAGACACAACTGAAAGCGAGTTCATAATAATGGTTTTTTTTAAACACGTTTTTAAAAAGATAGCATATTAATATTGCATTATCATCCAGTCCTGAGCTATGTTTGAAGTTTCAAGTATCTAGCTCATAGGGAAGGTAGTTTAAAATCGATTGCGAAATTTGTACCGAATAGTCAGACAAGACTGAAAGCGAGTTAATAATAATTGGATGTTTTTTAAACACGTTTTTAAAAAGAAAGCTGATTAATGTTGCATTATCATCAAGTCCTGAACTATGTTTAAGGTTTCAAGTGTCTAGATCATCGGGAAGATAGTTTAAAATCGATTGCAATTTTTTTCCGAACAAACAGACATGACTGAAATAATAAAAACGTGGTAAAATCGTCTAAAGATATTCAAATCGTAGGTATGTAAAACATTTAGCAACTAAGAATGTCGGGTATATGATATACGGTGAAGCAATGATTTATTGACAAAACATTTAAATTAAGGTACAAAATGAAAGGAATCTTAGCGATATAGAAAAATAATGATATAGAGACGTTAGAAGATTGCGGGTTATTTATTATGAATAGTTTATTATTTGCGTAATAGGCCTCTACAACTTCATTAGGTTGTATTCAGAAGCTATTGAGATCAAATTGATAATCATAGTCGGTTTCAGGGGCTTATGAATAGGTGCTTAAGATAATATTATCCCTAGGCTTGGAATTACTATCGTCGCTCGCTGCAGGAGCAACTTTCTATAAATTATTCTTATCCATCCGCCATTAGGTATTGAAATGGCCATTAAGTGCGTATCTTGTAATCGCTTTATGGATATTTCGCGTATGCATTAAATGCCTGAAACTCTGCAATTAAATCGCGTGTAGTGTTTAAAGTACCGTATATTTTCGATATTTGCATAATTTCTTGTCACTTAACCAGAATAATAATATCATTTAGCAGTAATGGAATATTACTTTAGTACTTTGAGCTCGTATAAAACATTAATTTCAAGAATTATGGTCGCACCAAAATATTTTAAGTTTGTAATGGTGCCACGGGGAATAAATTAAAAAATTATATAACACACTTAACCAATTTTATGGGCTCGATAATTTTATCGTATTTATTTATATTATAATCTACTCACTTTTTAAAATTAATGACATTATATTGGTCTGCTGCTGCTAAAATATAGATTTTTCAAATAATCCGTGTATTGCATGTAGGTGCTTATTTTTATAGCTCTATATACTGGTAAATCCGGCTTTTTTTTTTGTTTACCACGTTTTCAAAGTAAGCCTTTCGATGTTCTCAAAGGAGCAAGTCTTTAGTAGAAAATATAATCATCAGACTTGTATCGCCATCTCATCAGTCAACATTAGTTCTTAGAACCTGTTATTTTCTTATGTAGTTTTTTTTATATAGGTTGCGAGGTGATGAGTTGCCACTTGATGTAAGCGTATTCTGTACCTGTGGTTTAGGAAATGGAGTTTTACGTAATACAGGATGTGACACCCTGTATACAACGTGTTATTGAAATAATTGAAAACCTCTTAAGGGGTCGTTGTACTCATCAGTATGAACAACTTTTACTATGGGACCAAATCTAAAATCGCGAAAAAAAATATGCTGTTTCCCTACATTTTGTCGATTTATGTGAACACAAATATAGGGGAACAGCTGTTTTTTTTTCGCAATTTCAGGGTTGGTCCTATTGTAAAAGTTGTTCATACTGATGAGTACGATGGCCCTTAAGAGGTTTTCTGTTATTTCAATAACACTTTGTACTTAGTAACTAACTACTACGCAAATCTCGAGAAGTTATCTAAAATTAAAGTACACTAGACTAATATAATAATAATACGATACTGAAAATTTATGATAAATTACTAAAATAATAGTTTCGTAGACCTACTTAGGTTACGGAAAAGCTCTACGAAAGTATTACGCGCCCAAAATATTGGCATTGTAAGATCAAATCTATTTATTATTTATCATCATCATCATCATCATCATCATTTCAGCCGAAAGACGTCTACTGCTGGACATAGGCCTCCCACAAGTATCGCCATAACGACCGGTCTTGCGCTTTCCGCATCCAGCGGATACCCGCGGCCTTCACCAGGTCGTCGGTCCACCTTGTGGGGGGCCTACCCACGCTGCGCCTTCCAGTACGCGGTCGCCACTCCAGAACTTTACTGCCCCATCGGCCATCCATTCATTATTGTTATTTCATTTATTATTTATAAACCAATGACAATATATTATTTTGGAAATTATTTTAAAGAAAGAAAGAAAAACTTTTATTTAGCACAGAACACAGGACAGCACAACAATAACATTAATAAAAATACTAAAGTTAATAGGTAAATAAAATATGAAGTTGTTATTTTAAAAGAGTTTGTCATCTGGCCTCGAATAAAAGAGTGTATTGTTTATAATTGGATTGAGCGATCCGTGTATCACATATCGTCTCTATTGAGTGGAGACCGCGAATCGGCAAACGCAGCGTAGGGCGCCCCCCCGCCAGGTGGACCGACGACTTGAAAAACGTGGCTGGGGGGGACTGGATGCGGAAGGCAGAGGACCGAGTGTTGTGGCGCAACTTGGGAGAGGCCTATGTCCAGCAGTGGACTGCGATAGGCTGAGTTGATATCGTCTCTATAAGCCCATCGATGATGCGGATCGATCGAGTAATTATCCCGGCAGAACAAGTTCATTCAATAGAGGACAAGTTCAGTGTCAAACTATGACATTGCATAACGACATTGATTCACGATTAAGGCGCTTATCTCTCATTTGTTATCTACACTCATCTAATATAGTCGCTAAGGACAGTCGTGACGAGAATGTAGGTCAAATCGATTCAAGGGCTCATATTCATATTACGATGCGTCACAACTATTTCATACTTCTTGCAGAACTTTTTATTTCCGTCACAATATTAAATGAATGAATGAATGAATGCTTTGTACGATGGAGCCATAACTATAAAAATTGAATTGAATTGAATATTTATTTGCAAGAACATAGGTAACATTGAGTTCGTCTAAGGTTAATTTACATGTAGTAATATATATAAAGAAATAAATGGGTAGAACTATCTTCTTTGGACATAGTTTCTAGTAGATTATTGACATCACTTCCGTTCATAGTCGGGTCCATTATTTTATAACTCGATAAATTGTGAATATATTTAAAAAAGTAAACAACTTTAAATTATAAATTATTTTATTTTAAGTAGGTAATATACGTTATGTAATCCGGTTAAACTTTGTTTTATTATAATGTGTACTGATCGCGAAAACCTAAGATTATTTTGTGAATATAAGTTATTCTCAGAGCTTTAATATAATTCAACACTATGTATTACCTATCTAATTTGTTAATTTACAATTCAGCGAATTATTTATAAAACTAAAAAAAAACCTTGAAAATCGCTCGTTGCTATGAGATATGATGAAATGAAAATATACTGCGTGTCCACCAAAATCTATAAGGCATATTAGTCGTTCGTCGTCACATACAATTGAATTGAATGGGTGATTATTTTTTTCTAAACAAAGATGGTACCTATTTAATTGAAGAAACAATGCAGTAATGTCCCCATGGATTAGAAGAATATATTCCATCTGTTAAAAACGCGCATTTAAATATTGGCGAGGAGTAAACATTTGGAGAGGAATTCTCGCTCGCAGACGAGCACATATTAATTACCTACAAAAATATTGACGCGGCCGCAGGACAGTGCGACCGGTGGCGCCCGATGGCTACGTAATAAGAATGCGGATCCGTGGATCTAAATCAAGGTAACGTGTGCTCAGACGGCCACGACATCGACACTGAGACTGGACGCAATGTCGATGTCATCTGTACGAAATTTGACGCGCCAATGTTCTACTATAATATTACTACAAAGCCAATGAAAGGGACTTTGCTCTGTTTAAAATACAATTTGTCAGAAACTAGGCTCTTTAACGACATGTTTTTACAGATAAATGTATTTGTGATAACCTCATTGAAATCATTTCTATGATATAACTTTGTTTCTATTTCATTTTATGAAACATGCCTATCATTTATAAATTCAATGTTTTGTTTAGATTCTTCGGATATTATGTTGCTATGCGGTGTTATTCGGTGCAGTATAATATATGCAAGAATTATGGTCGTATCTAAATTTTTTTAGAGAACCGTTGTGTAGGTTCCGATTCCGTAGACAGTATTTTTATATCGATGTTTTAATAATAGCTCTCCAATTACATTGAAATTTAGCATCGTGAAGGACGACAACATTTGATTAAGCTGTTCTATCAATATATCCTTCTTTTGCTATTTATATTATTTACAATTATAATCAATTTGTTTGACGTAAACATAATGATAGTAAATCTACTAAGTTATCCTTATTTGTTTGATTCCTTATCGTATAAATAAATTACTTTGTCTGTTCTGATTTGCGTAACTTTTACGTTTGTAGAAATGCAAGAAAGGATAAGAAACGGCTAATCCTTTCGAAATTCTGTTATCGGCTTTGATGCCATTGAACTCTCTCAAATAGCCTTGGAAAAAATATTCTTTTCCAGTATTAAAGTGTGATCTAATAGAGTTTATTGAATAAATTCGCATGTCTACAATAGTGCAGCGCTCGGTGCACTGCTATATAGGACAGTCGTTTCCCACGCATGTTGCTCAAACCGCAGCCTCCTGCGCAGTGTTCGTGGACATTCGTACGACACTTGGCAGGTACAGCGTGCATGAATCGTAATCTTTCGCTTGTATTGCTGTCCATTATATTTTGTGTCTGTCAGCAACGTCACTAAAAGATAGGATATGTTTTGCTATTACTTCATGTTCTTCTTCAAAATTATGTTTTTCTACTCTGTGTGTTTTTTGTTCATTGGTTTTAATTAGATAATCATGTATGTGCTTAGTCAATTTTTACAGTTTATTCTGTATCAATGTATACATACTATGGGTCAAAGTCACCTGAATAAAGAATTATTCTATTCTAAAGCCCAAGTGTCATTTTGCAACTTGGTTTGATATTATGTATTCGGTACTTTGGTCTGTATACTAGCAACTGGATAGTAACTCAATTCAAATTACTGGTAGTAAATAAACAATTAATGTAGTGTTGTAATTCCAGAAGGGCAGCGTGCGCCGTGCTCTAACGAAGGTGAGCCTGTGAAGCTGCAGGACGCCAGATTGGAGCAGGACTGGAGTAGCTGCTTCCGCTGCATCTGTAAGGTAAGACATTTAAAACATAGAAAATATCTTACGAAAAAAAATGCTGGCCATTTATACACAGACAACATGTGATAACAGGAAAACTTATGCCGTGCAGACATATGTTTTCCTGTTATGTTCTCCAATGAGGGATCAATATGCTATGCATCTAGCACAGAAAAGTGTGAGTGATGAGATTAGTATAGCATCCAGCGATCACCGCACGACGAATTGCTGTTCGCCTGTTCTCATCTCAGTTTCCTTATAAGTAACAGGGAAAATATTGTAGCCGTGTAGTTATAAGAACAATTTTGTGTAGCCAAAAAAAACCTAATAGGTTAGTAACCTCACATGATACCATTTGTATAAAATTCGGCGTGCCGTACGTGTCTCCACGTGGTTATCAATCATGACGTATGCTAAGTGAACCATATGGGATAAAAACGTACAAAACAAGTAGGTACTTATGTACATACCTTAATTTTTTCCACAAATTCACATCACGTTAACAAAGGGTCCGAAATACCAACGACCATTAAATTGAAGGTTAACCTATTTGCAATTTGCCACTTCTGATTTATTCAAATTCCGACGTGATTGGAGTCGTGTTTTACGTACAGATACGTTGATATTAATCGATTCACACGTGCTAGAGAATCTAATCGTGCGCTCGGGAGACGTACTTAGAAGCGTATATATTTACTTTGAATTTAGGTACTTTAACTTATTTTAAGCCTTGGACGAATAAGAATAGGCGGACGGAATATCGCAAAAAAAAAGATTGAAGCACTTCATTTATTCCTAACCTAAACCCACAATAATTTCGACAGCATTTTAACACATGTATTATTTTATTTGTGACACTACGACAATGACTACCGTCACACGAGATTTGTTGCGTAATCGCGGTTTTTAGGGTTCCGAAGTCCTACAAGGAACCCTTATAGTTTCGTCATGTCCGTCCGTCTGTCCGTCTGTCCTAATCCTTTACAGCTTAATAACTTCTACAGTTATAAACATAAGTAAATGAAATTATGTTAAAAAATAGTATGCATATAGATCTCAATTTTAAAAGAATAAAAAAATAGTTTTTACGTTCTTTAGGGGTGGCGCCCATACATGTGAAATGGGGAAATAACATTTTTTTTCGCTGCACCCCCTCGTATGGGGTATCATTGAATAGGTCTACTAAAATGAAGGTAATGTTTCATACATCACTTTTTTATCAGGTGTACCATCTGCAAAATATAGCCCGCCAAACTGGCTTGCAATGTGTCCCCCCCCCTGCCATTTCTAAACTATGCAACGTAGAAACTTATAATCTTCCACATTAATAGACCTTTGTGAAAACTCTCTTTTAAAATTATTTCGAGTATAATGTGATTATAATTTTTTGAGTTATAGACAGAAAACTGAAAAATACTTAAAACGTCCTAGTTCAAAGGTCATTGACCTTAGAGAAAAATTATCATGGCAAATAATGCTCCTTTAGCTACTTTCTATTTGAAAAAATCACAAAAAGTAACTTTGACATGACAGACTTCTTAAATTTGGCTTCTTGAATTTATCGCTAGATGGCGCTACTAACAACACGCTCTGAGTCGCGAATGCTGCCGATTATTGCAAAAACTAAAATAGCCATGATTAATATTCGATTTGATTCGTTTGTACACCTACTTAAGGAACCCTATAATACTGTGCATGGCCCGACATGCTCTTGGCCGGTTTTTTGTCTTACTATAGGCGTGAATGTGTGCGTGCCAGCCCATACTTTTGCACGAGCCGTCTTACTATGGGTACTTCACTTATTGTTTAGAGAGATTCTGTCCGCCTTTTTTATTCGTCCATGTACCTATTAAGCGAACAAATTCTGGGACTGGATGCGGAAGGCAGAGGACCGAGTGTTGTGGCACAACTTGGGAGAGGCCTATGTTCAGCAGTGGACTGCGATAGGCTGAGTTGATGATGAAACAAATTTTGTTGCTACGAGGATTGGCGACCTACTTTTAAGTATAATTTAACTAAAGATTGCTGTTAGAAAACTAAATTCTGAGTTAAGCTCACCTTTGTATAATGGATTTTCCTGAACCTTGTTATTGTGCATTGTGTACGATAAAGAATAAGAATAATTTCAAGTTTCTACTAATGGTTATGTACACACGGCTACACATAAAGCTGTACATTTCCAGTATAAGCTGACCTCGCATTGTAAACGTTTTCCGTACAATGCGAGATTAGCTTATACTGGAAACGTACAGCTTGATGTGTAGCCGTGCGTACTCAGATAAGTAAAATCTTCGTCGTATTAACGGTAGATTATTAATTAGGCTCATGCGTAACGTAAGCTTAAGCTATTAAATCGATGGATTACAAAACAAAGATGCCCCCTAGCCAAGTTGACAATCTACAATCGTCAACGCTATAGAAAACAATCAAAATGTATGGGAATGACCATTCATACATTTTGATTGTTTTCTATAGCGTTGACGATTGTAGATTGTCATCTTGGCTAGGGGGGCTGTTCTGGTTAAGACTTGAATACTTTTTCGTTAACCTACACGGAAAAAAATGCTCGCGGAATTAGTTTTCCTCCAAGAATATTTTTATTCTCAGGAATATTGTTTAATGTTAAATAAATATTTACTTGAACTAAAATTAATATCTTAGTCCAAACGAAATGATATTCTACAAGAAAAATAATATTATTCTTCTTATATTTGCTAGAATCAAAACAATGATTTTCTTTTTAAGAAGTTTTGAGTGTTGTCTGAAAAATATGTTACTTTTTTGAGCTAAGATTTTTTATGTGTCTCAGTTTAAAAGAACATATTCTAAGTTCAAGAGCTATTAATATTTGAATCAAAAGTTGTACCATTTACTTAAACTAAAAATAAAACATCAAAACATGTTAACTACTAATTATAAAAACAAAACCCTCATTTTCTCCCTGTTAGTAATTGATGATTCTCATAATCAGAAAGTAGGAAAGTTTTCGATGAAGAAAAATCTTTTTCGGTCTAAGAAGAATGCATTTAAATGTGAGAAAATAACAGATTTGGAAGAAGAATCTAAAATTGTTCGAAATAAGATAGACTTACGTTCAGTATAATAAAATACGTGTTTGGTTTAAGAAGAGTTTGTTTTTAGGTAATTAATAGTAGCACTGATGTAAGAATCTAAAGTATTCAATTAAAGTTCGTCCAATGTTTTCAAATGAGACTTTTTTTGTTTTGTGGGAATAAGTTATGGTGTTGAACTAGGAATCCAAATTATTTCAAAATAAGATATACTAACGTTTTGTTGTAAGAAAATACGTGTTTGGTTTAAGAAAGTTTGTTTTTGGATATGTAAATACCAGCATTCACGTAAGAATCTGAATTATTCAAGTAAAGTTCGTCGAATGTTTTCAAACAAGACTTTTTTTTGTTTTGTGGGAATAAGTTATGGTGTTGAACTAGGAATCCAAATTATTTCAAAATAAGATATACTAACGTTTTGTTGTAAGAAAATACGTGTTTGGTTTAAGAAAGTTTGTTTTTGGATATGTAAATACCAGCATTCACGTAAGAATCTGAATTATTCAAGTAAAGTTCGTCGAATGTTTTCAAACAAGACTTTTTTGTTATGTGGAAATAAGTTATGGTGTTGAACTAGGAATCTAAATTGTTTGAAAATAAGATATACTAACGTTTTTTTTAATAAGAAAATACGTGTTTAGTTTGAGAAGAGTTTGTTATTGGGTAAGCAAGTAGTAGCATTGACGTAAGAATCTAAATTATTCAAGTAAAGGTAGTCCAATGTTGTTAAATAAGACTTTTTTGTTTTGGGGGAATAAGTTACGGTGTTGAACTAGCAATTTAAATGTTTCAAAATATGATACGACTTAACATTTTTAAACAAGAATCCTGTTAAATCCAAGCAATATCAACCGACACGTCGTGTGACCTAGCTATGGGAATAAGCAATAAATTACTGCAAACTTCAAAGTCTTAATAGAAAAACCTACTATTCCATAATAATTACCTATGTTGTGAGAATGGCACATGGTATTAAAATATGCTAATTATATATATATGGTTAAGTCGTATAAAATTATATAAAAGAATTAAAGAATATTAGAGGTAAATGTAGGTATAGTCTGATAATAATCTATAAACATCTAAATTAGGTACATGCTCTAAAGAATAAAATTATTTAACACTATTAGGTATATTAAGTTGCTCAACTAACTAAATCTAATACGGAGGGATTAATAATATGTAGGTACCTACCTATGTATTCCGTTCCCTATTCCTAAAAGAATTACGTAGGTGCTACATAAACATCTGAAATTATTTATAATGAATATAAGTTTCTACGTATACCTATATGTATAACCGACTAATTACTTATCGCTATGGCAATGGTATGTAATGTAAGTGAATACATACCTACCTATTTATTTTTTAACACAAATTATTTATCAAATGTTAAGGCTGATTGCTGACCTAAACTTTATGTAGGTGTGTATTATATACGGAGATTTAAAACACTTAAAAAGGAAATTAATAAACCCTCATTTTACTCCCTGCAATATCGTCAACATTTTATACAAGTCGTAGGTATCTGTAGTAATAGGTATATATATATATAATGTATAAAAGGTCAGAAACCCAATAAATCTATACTACACTCGAGAGTATTGAATTAGGGTCACATATAGATACCTGAAAATCTCGGAAACTAAGAATGGTAGCTTAATTACATAAATTGTGTTTAATAGACAAATAAATTCTCCTTAAATGAAAGTAATAAAACTTTTTAGTTACTGTAAAGTTACACTATCAGAACGTGACAAAATAAAAAAGGGACTTGTAAATGGAACTACGAATTTTCTTTATCTGTTTTTGCTTTTCTTTCTATTCTGTCATATAAAAAGGCATGTAAACAGCTTTTCTGATGTTCAATATTCATAATTGAAGCTGTTATAATGTTGCTTACACCTGAAGAATGCACCAGAATTCTCACAATGCTGGAAATTGGCCGTAATCAGCGTGATACAGCAAGGACGTTGGTGTGTCATCGTCAACTGTACAACGAGTTCCCCGACGTTACGAGGAAACCGGCTCTAACCTACGTAGACCAGGAACAGGCAGGGCCAGGTGTACCTACCACAGCACGCGAAGATCGATACTTGGTCAACACAATGCTTCGAAACCGCTTTCTCACAGGAACTGCACTTACATATCAGTTCCGACGCCTCGGAGGAAATAACCCAAGTGCATGGACTGTAGCGACAATATGCTGAAGCAAATTTAAAACCATTAATTAAGACCTACAAATGGCCCTAAATTGGGCATCGTATTTCGAGATTAGCATATGCCCGGAATCACTTAAATAGGAGTATTAAAAATTGGTCAAGAGTTATGTTCTCAGATGAATCAAAATTTATACTCTATAAAAACGACGGAAAAACAAGAGTATGTAGAAGACCAAGGGAGCGATTCAAGCAAGCATGCATCGAAGAGAAAGTGGCCTATAGCGGTGGATCCGTACTTGTATGGGCCGGAAATTCTGCAGAGAGTAGCAAAGAGCTGATGGTTACAGAAAACGACACTATAACTACCGAAAGATATATTGAAGAAATCCTAAACGAATACGTTAGGCCATTTATGGTCAATTTGGGAGAGGATGCTATCTTTATGCAGGACAATGCCGGGCCTCATACTGGTGAAATTGTGAACCTTCAAAACGTTAACATTAACTGTATGTAGTGGCCAGCACGCAGCCCGGACCTCAACCCAATCGAGCATGCTTGGGACGAGCTTGAACGGTGTGTGAGACACCGACCCTTCCCCGAGTCATCGGAGAAGGGTCGGTGTCTCACACACCGTTCGAGCTCGTCGTTAAAAAGCGTCAGCTTCAAGAGCTCAAAGTTGCGCTCGTAGAGGAATGGGAGAATATTTCCCAACATCGTATGAGAAACTTAGGGTACAGCATGCAAAACCGCATAACCGCAGTGATGACAGTTTTAGTACTTTTTATTTATTAATCCCACGTGGAGTAATAAATAAAAAGTACTAAAACTCAAGAAAGTTTAAACATAAATGCTTTTCTGTATTTTTTTAAGACAAAGAGACACATACATTTTATTACTTGCATTTAAGGAACATTTGATTATCTATTAAACACAATTTACCAGGCCCCTCAGAAAGTATTGCGAAAAAAAGTTTTTATATATGGGAGACTGGCCAGTTATAATGTTTTTCGAAAATATGATTATTTATAAGTAAAAATAAGTAAGTTCCAATTTCAAAATTTCCCTCCACATTTTTTGCGAGTTAATTCAAAGTATTGTGTCTCACTGAAATATGGATCTGCGCCGGGAACATTTTAGAGCTATGATTTTATACGATTTCAAGTGTCGCCTGAAACCGGATGAATCGTACAATAGACTTCAAATGGCATTCATGGATGAAGGCCCTTCCAAGGCAACCGTGTATCGTTGGTATAACGAATTCAAGCGCGGTCGACCAACTTTGGGGGATGACGAAAGAAGCGGTCGCCCTTTGACGGCTGTTACCGAAGAAAACGTGCTAGCAGTGAAAAATTTAATCCAAGACAATAGGCGAATTACATATCAGGAGATTCAACACATATTGAAGATTGGATCGGGAAGCGTTCACGAGATTCTACACAGCCATCTTCGCGTGAGGAGGATAGTATCACGCTGGGTGCCGCACAACCTCACCGATGCTCAGAAGCAGGCCCGGGTGGAATGGTGCCGTGATATGCTTAACAAATTTGAAGCAGGCTCGTCTCGGCGTGTTTACGACATCGTTACAGGTGATGAGTCCTGGATTTATCAATAAGACCCAGAAACCAAGCGCCAGTCGACTGTTTGGGTGTTTCAAAATGAGCCAACGCCTACCAAAGTGAAGCGATCTAGAAGCGGGGGTAAGATTTTGATCGCTAGCTTTTTTAATTTGACTGGCCACTTGGTATCAATTCCCTTACGGGATCAAAGAAGCATTAATGCCGAATGGTATACTACCAAATGTTTGCCAGAAGTTTTCTCTGTTATAAGCAACAAGCGACCAAACACAGGGCTCCGCGGGCTACTGCTCCACCACGACAATGCACCTGCGCACACCGCACTCAAAACGAGGGACTTCCTGGACAGCACGCCAGTCAAACTCCTGGGTCACCCTCCTTACAGCCCTGATCTAGCACCGTGTGACTTCTTTTTATTCCCAAAAATAAAAAATCAGCTCAAAGGGATACAATTTTCGTCGCCGGAAGATGCGCTGGCTGCGTTCGAGCAGGCTGTAAACGAGGTGTCTGCGGCGGACTGGAAAAAGTGTTTTGAAAACTGGTTTAGGCGCATGAATCTTTGTATAGAGGCTGGTGGAAAGTACTTTGAAAAGATTTGATAAAAATATATGTACGTATAGAACAATTTTTTTTAGTTTCGCAAAACTTTCTGAGTGTCCCACGTATTTCATTGAGCTAGCATTCCTACTTACCGAACGAAACTTTTAGGTATCTTTATGTGACCTTAATTCTTTGCTCTCGAGTGTATATAGAACACTCTTACAGTAATATATATATATATATACCTACTAGTATATACCTACTACGTTATCTTTCAATGAACACTATTTCTAATGATGATAATGATAAGATGGAAATCATGTTTCTTGAAAGATAACGACTCTTGAAGGCTATTATTAATAGTCATCCAAGAAACGTTATTCTTAAATCAAAATCACGTTTCTTGAAAAATAACGACTCATACATTGCTCATATTATTAATAGTCACCCAAGAAACGTTATTCTTAAATCAAAATCATGTTTCTTGAAAGATAACGACTCATAGAAGATTTAATATTATTAATATTCATCTAAGAAACATTTTTCTTAAATCAAAATCATATTTCTTGAAAGATAACGACTTATAGGAGACATATTATTATTAATAGTCATCCAAGAAAAACGTTATTATTAAATCAACATCCTGTTTCTTGAAAGATGTGCTACGTCACAACCAACCACCGGGTAATGGAAAGAAAAAGGAACGAGTGTTGCAATTTCAAAAATTGATTCCCCAATTTTTGGGAGTATGTTTTAAGTGGGATTTATTAGTGTATGAAATACAGTAGGTACAAAAGCCATTCGTTTTGTTTGATTGTACTGAAACTTAGTGGAAAATACTAAGACCAATACAAAAATAAATTATTACAAACTGATTTCTAGTTTTCAAGTAATTCCCATGTGGAAAAAGAAACATGAATACATCCACAAAGTTTAATACATTTGTTTAAATGCTCAGACAAATCACATAAAGCACGTAAACATTGGCCATTTACGCCAGCGACATATACACACTAATGGCTTATACCCCTTAAATTATGGCAATAAAATAATGCCGGTAGGTGCTATATTTCCAAAGTAATAAGCGATCTTTCCATAACATATTTCGTTACATATGGTTTTTGAAAATGACCCTAATGACTTTTTATTAACCAAAAAGAAAGACATTACAAATTATTACCCTTCCAATCTTTTATCCATTGGTACGCATCCACTTAAGAATCTTATGTTTTATCTTTTTCTGTTCCGCAATATAATTGTATAGAACTTTCATGTTTGAAAGCATAAATATTTTATATTTCTAGTCAGTTTCTGAATCAGTTCAATTCTCCAAAGTCGTGCCTTCATCTCATGCGCTGGCGAGAACTTGTTAAAATGGTCGAGGAAAAACAAGAAAATTGACAAATTTCTTATAAATATGGCAAAAAAATACGTTTGAAAATCCTATTTGAATCTTGTTAAACTAATCTTAACAATAAATAAAATCATATTTTGGTTTTATTGTTGACCATGAGTGAAAAATTAAGGTGATAGGTAGCTACATGTATTTGTTTGAATCGTGTAGGTAGGTACAATTTAAAAATGGCTTTAATTTTAAACCAAGTTTATTACAATATTGTGTTATACAAATTTAACTCTGAAAAATGTACATAATGTTGGGGGAAAACGCGAGGGGGCTATCTGGCAGCACTGTCTCGATGCGCTCGCGTCTCGCCTACATTCGGCAGCCACAGAGCAGAGTGGGGTGAAGTCGGCGTTTAGGATTATATGTTCTGTGAGTCAGCAGCCGATTTTCCGCCCCACTTTTCTCTGTTGCCGTGCGATGTTGTGATGACGGGTTTTGGTGAATTGTGTTTTTCAAGATATACGGACTCGGAAAGGAATTTGATCAAAGTGAGTATTGAAGAACAAAGTTGTTAGTAGCAAATCGTTAAGTTTGTTCTAATTTACAGTGTTTCAAATATTAGATGGATGACGAAAACAACGTTGCTGATGGAAAGTGTAACCCGGAGACGGACATAGATACGTTACCACGAACATGGGGTATTCCAGAACTAGTTATTGACCGATTTAAAGGTAAATACACACTCATCACTACCTACTTAACCTTTACTAGGTATTTACTGAGGGTGTCTCATGGTACGCACGTGGCTTCATTTAGTAAAACTGGATGGTTCTACATTTTCAAGGGTCATATGGTTGGGACCATACCAAGTATGAGCATGTGATCCCCGTGTTTGTTAATTAGTTAGTTACGAGTGCTTCTCCTTTGAAATAGATAACAAGGCGTGCACCCGTGCGAATTTTAGCGTAGGTACTTACCTACAGGCCTTACGCGAAAACTCGCGCCCACAGGTGGGTCTATTTCTATAAATAGTATGATTAGCCAGGGAGCCGGGAGCTTCGCCTTTGAAATGGGGGTCTCCCCAGGCGCGCACCCACGCGTGTTTTAAAAGACTAGGTACTTAATAAGTACTAAACATTTTTTTGAGTTATGCAAATGATATTCTAGAACATACAGACCTTAAAATAATAGTATTATTATTCTAAAACAGACATTATTCAGCAAAGATCATTATGGTTTTAGGTTGAAACCTCCAGATACTCAAACTAAAAATATGAATTACTTACCTTAAAAAGCTGCATTCTCAATAGTGAACCTATTAAGTATTACAGATATTTTTATTTTCCAGAAAATGAAATTAAACCCAATCAATTAAATGCCTTAAGTGAAGAAATTCTTAAGGAGCTGTGCCCACTAATAGGCCACAGAATATTTATTCAATCGAAATTGAATGAATATCTCACAGCACATGTAAGTTCCATCTTAATAAGTATTATAATTACTAATCTTTATTCAGTCTACCTATAGAATGTTATTTAAATAGGTCAACAAAAACTTTATTTCAGATCAACCTGGATTTTGACCAAAAGTACAAGGAGAATTCTACAAATTTTTATACAAAGTGGCATCC
Organism: Asteroscopus sphinx; assembly: GCA_949699075.1. NCBI lineage: Eukaryota > Metazoa > Arthropoda > Insecta > Lepidoptera > Noctuidae > Asteroscopus > Asteroscopus sphinx. The sequence continues at coordinate 12,707,117 of OX453005.1, forward strand.
ATTCATCAATAAAATTATTAGTATAAAATTTGATAGTTCCAGAGATGACACACTGGCAACTTTGTACGAAAAGACAAGACAACAGCCTGATGATGGTAAGAAAATATTTTTATTTTAAACAAACAAATAATTAAAAGAAGAACAATTACCTACTATAAAGTAATCTGTATGTAAAAACAAAACTAAAACATGTTCCCAAAATGCAGGTAGCATTGCCATGTTGTATGGCAATTCTTAGGACAAAATAAAAACCTTCATTTTGGTCACATGTTGATGGTAAGTATCCGCATTTTAGTTATCGATAAGTATAGTGTGTTTGTTAATTTATTTCAACAGTGTCCATATTATTGTTTCAGATCAAAAAGTTCCAGATCAAATTAAGCTGCTCTGTTGCCTAATTCCTCCAAAAGGGAGATTAAACAAAAGGACAAAATTTTCAACACTAGAATGCATTGAAAATTTCATCTTTGATGTAGATGTAAGTTCACATATTTACCTGACTGCTCAGAAGGTGATAGGATTCGTCTAGTCTAGAGAGTAGCAAAAAATATCATTAAATCCAAAATGCCCATATTTGATTTTCAGGGATATAAAAAAACTATTAAAACCTACTTACTGCTGGGTACTCGGTGACATAGTACCTATCAAAACCTAGCACAGCTGAAAATATTACAATAAAATCTAATTATTGAAAAAAACAAACTGCAAAAATAACTGAAAAGAAGTAACACGCTTTAGAATTTTGACTATCACAGGCTACAGGAAAATTTGCTCTGGAGGTGACCTAGGTAGAGTTGAGAGTGGCGGTACGTAGGCTAAATGCCAAAAATACCGCCCCAGGACCCGACGGCTTGCCTGGAAAAGCCTGGGTTCTGGCCTTAGAGGCTCTCGGGCCCCGACTAAAACACCCTGCCCTGGAGTTGCATCAGGGAGGCACTCCGATATCACTGGATGCCGACCTACCTCTGTCGTGTGGTCGAGGCTTATTTGACGGACAGGGCCGTCATCTACCCCGGCACCAGGGAGAATGGAACCGGCGAGAGATGTCGTGCGGTGTCCCACAGGGATCGGTCCTGGGGCCGAATCTGTGGGACACCGGGTACGACTGGGTGCTGCGCGCAGACTTCCCCAGCGGGGTCAGTGTAGTTTGCTACGCTGACGACACATTAGTCCTGGCTCAGGGGAGGTCGTACCAGGCGGCGGCCGAACGGGGTGCTGGCTAGAAAACCTCCACGTGTGCCTGACGGCTGCTTGTCCTTCTGGACACGTCTGGAGGGAACGGCAGTTGTTAGGCCGGTGCATCCTGGGCACGGGCAATAAAATCCTTTCGAGGAATTAACCTTCGGGGGATTTTATTGCCTGTGGCGAATATTCTGGCGCGGGAGGGGCCCGTTCTGGGCCAGTGGGGAGTTGCTCCACGTGTCCCTCTGTTGCCAACAGAGGGCACAGTGGAGGAGCAGGGGCGGGCCCGGTGTGCACTCACCCTGCCACTGGGCAGGCAACGGGGGGACTGTCCTTCCCTGCCCCCGTCGATCTCGTAACCCCAGGAGTGCCCGCTGAGTAGTGTTCTCGCGCCGCTTGGGACCGAGGGTCTTGGCTTCACCGCCCGGACCGCGAGGAAGAAAACCTCTATAAAAATTACGGGAGGTAGGGCCTGCGAGCAGCAGACTCGGGGTAGTATGCTGCCCGACCAGCGGCTGGCGTAGCTGGCACAGCCGGCGTAGTTGGCGCAGCTGGTAAAGGCCCATGAGGTGAGGTGGCGTGCAGTGTTCCGTGTGCGCCACCTAGAAGGGTGCGGCCAACGTTAGGCCGCACGGGGAGAAGGGGCTCGCCTGCTTGTGGCGGGCCAGGACCTGTCGGGGGTGGTTGTGTGAATACTCACGGGTTCCCACGCCCCCAGCTAAGGTAGTTGAAGGAACACCATGGTGGTTTTAGTCGGTAAGAGTCCGACACTGGCTCCGCCTACCCCAGGCGGAGTGCGTCCATGAGGATTTCCCCACGGCAAAAAAAAAAAAAAAGAAAGTCGGCGGCCGAACTCGCGACACGTGGGGTTGCGACAATCGTCGAGAGGATCCGGCAATTGGGACTTGACCCTGCACAAGTCCGAGGTCGTGTGTTTTCACACTTTTCACGGTCCTCGGAACGCGCCACAACATCGGCGTCGAGTCGACGATGAAGTACCTGGGACTCGTCTTCGTCAGCCGGTGGAACTTCATTGAGCATTTCTGAAGTTTGGCTCCCAGACTGGAGCAGGCCAGGCTGCCTCGAATTGGCTCCTGCCCAATCTAGGGAGTCCAAACAAAAGTTACTCCTTTTTAATAATTGTCTAAAAATAAATTCTTAAGCTTGTCTTATCAGTTTTTTGCAGTTGGGGTTTTTTAATTATTTTATTTATATTTAAGATTATAAAATTGTTAAACACTAAGAGTGGTAGCGGGTGCTTTCTTATTACTTTCGTGAACAAATAAGCGTACAATATAATTTAGTGCCTATAGCCAACAGTGATCACGAATTACTCAGTAGCATTATCTGTTTGTAAATTCACTTTATATAATAAAAAATAATTACAACAATGCTATTTGTTTCAGAGATTCGGAGACATGGAAAAGAAAATTGAAGATCTACAAGTTTACACGATTGTTGTTGTTTGACGCCAAATATAATTCATAAAGTGAATCAAAATATGTATGTTGATTTAAGATGTTAATATTACTCATTATTACCTAGTTCTGCCACAATTAGAGTTTTAAGAAATTACTGAATTAATGTTACTTCATTTGATATAGAATTAAGGTAGTACATTTGCCTTCAATTGTAGAACTTGCGATTTAAAATATTGTTTTAGTACCTATCTAGTCAATGGTTATAATTAACAACCATTTTAAAATATGTATGTTGATTTAAGATATTAATATAAATCACTGTCTCAGAAGGGGGGTAGTTTTTTGAAAAAGTTTGTTGTTTTAATAAAAGGTATAATAAAGTAATTTTAGTTTAATTTTAAAGATATTTGACCTACCAATACTAGATTTAATAAGAGATGGAAACATGGTACTGGCTCAAGTTTCAACAGATTGTTTTGAGAATTATTGTATTGTATAACTTAATATATTAATTTTACTAATCCTGGAAGTTTTATAGCAATGTCAGAATAAACGCACGGATCCCTGTGCATTGCGGCCTTTTACATGTGTTACACCAAAGCGAATGATTAGTAGCCCGCCATACCTATTTATTTATATATATTTATTTATTATATATTTTTTATTTATAGTGTTTTTACTGTTTTTCTGTGTCTTAGTGTTACAAGAGTTTATTATTGTTATTAGCAGTTTGAGCTTAAAACTTTCGGATTTTCAGTCTGAGTTACGATAGTAATTCGGTTTTGGTGGTGTAATATAATATAACAAAGGCTGCATTGAGCAGGGGTTCATAAATGTTTAAATAATGGTCTTGCTTTGATACTTGCGGATTTTCAAATTGAGAAAATTAATAGTTTAATCTACAAAAAGTAATTCTCAACTCGAATCTCTTATTTTCTTATATTAAATAAGAAAAAAATTGACCTAAGTAAATGATATTCTTTAGAGAATATACAGAAATTATTCACCGAAGGTAAATCTGATTTTAGTATGAAACATCCGGATATTCAAACTAAGAATATCAACATATTCATCTTGAAAAACTTAAATTCTTAGTTCAAATTTCACACTTTCTTCTTTTAAATAAATAAAGAACTTGAGGTAAGAAAATGATATTCTTTAGAGAATACAAAGAAATTATTCATCGAAGATAAATCTGATTTTAGTATGAAACATCGGATATTCAAACTAAGAATATCAACATATTCACCTTAAAAAATTTAAATTCTTAGTTCAAATTTCACACTTTCTTCTTTTAAATAACTAAAAAACTTGAGCTAAGCAAATGATATTCTTTAGAGAACGCACATAAATGATTAACCTAAAATCGACCTGGTTTTAGTATAAAATATCCGGATATTCAAATTAAGAATATCAACATACTCACCTTAAAAAACTAAAATTCTTAGTTCAAATTGCACTCTTTCTTCCTTTAATTATGATAAAGTTTGAGCTAAGCAAATTATATTCTTCAGAGAATGCACAGAAATCATTAACCTAAGATCAATCTGGTTTTAGTATGAAACATCCGGATATTTAATTTAAGAACATTAATGTACTCACCATTAGAAGAGGAATTCTCAATTGAAATTTTATACTTTTGCATATACTTTATAATTAAGAAAATTTATAAAATCAACTGAAAAATGTGCATTCTTTGATTGAAATTACATTATTTTGAACTGACAATAAAAGTACTAAATTTAAATACTTAATTTGATTCTGTTAGAGAAAATCAATGTCTCAAAGTTCAAGAAATCTGCTCGTCTTCTTAAAAGACTTTGTTTTTTTCTTCAACCGAGAATATTTCTTCTTTATTTGAGATAATAAATAGTTGTTTTGAGCATTCAAAACAAAACAATAAAATGCTGGATTTAAGAATATAAAGTGTTCCCTATATATGAAACTATATTATTCTTGACCAATAAATATATACTTGTTTTAAGACTATTTTTCTTTCCGTGTATTTAGATCCATATCAAACTATCAGTTAATAAAAAAAACTCTTAAAGGGGAAAAATGTGTATGTATGTATAGTCAACGACTTAGATCCCTACACAAGGATAATGAATCCAAATAGGGTCAAAGCTTGCCCTGTGCTATCTGATAAATATTCTGCGGTATAAGTTAGCTTGAGTTCCAACATAAACTTTGTATAACTTCAATCTGGCATTCATATATTCCTATTTCAACAGCCTAATCATCTGAGTTGGAAGGTGATTAGAATCGGTATCATTTGACATTTGAAATGTTGAGAAAACTCAAATGAAACTGATTACCATCGAATTAACATGATTGGGCCGTTGATTAGTATAGTCTGCCGGACTTAATAAGGTATTGTATTAGACAAATGCCTTCTATTGTATGGTATTTTTTTTGTCATTTGTGATTTTATTCTTTTTATTTTATATATTCAGTAATCCAGTTATCCACAGTTTTTGCATACGATATTTTTCAATATTAGTCATGGATAATGTTTTAGTTTATAGTTAGGTATTTATTGAAAATAGTAATTATTTTAATTCACATAAAAATTTCATTCGGTTATCATTATTGCATTAAGCTAATACATTATTAAAATTAATTATATTCATTTGTTTACATTACTTATTTTGACATAATTATATTCTCAATTAATCATTTTTATATTTTTAAGCTGTGTAGTAATGTCATGATAACTAGTAGTAGAGCTCCTTTGTGAAAGAGCTTGTCCGCTGCAGTACTACCACCGTACCTACTTCTCCGCCAAACAGTGATGTGCATTGCTGTTTTTCGGTCTGAAGGGTGCGGGTGCCGGTGAAATTGCTCACATGAGACTTTCCATCTCATTTCATGTCTCAATTTGGCGAAACAACTTGCGGTACCATTTTGGCAACAGCCTAGGTGGTATTGAAGTTGTTATGGGCAAAGGTAACCGCTTAACATCAGGTGGGCCTTTAGTTTCGTCATCCTATGTTATAAAAAAAAAACACTACGACTTAAATACTTTTTTATCCACTAGACTGCATCATCATTTCAGCCGAAAGACGTCCACTGCTGGACATTGGCCTTGGGGGAGGCCCTTTGGGTAGCTTGTGACTTACATAATGTAATAATGATACCTCACCACTAATTCAATAAAGGTTTATAAATAAATAAATAAACTCAGATCACGTCAGGTTTCATATTGCAAAGGGAATGTTGATTTATGTAAAAATCACAAAATTAGCTATATAAAATTTCATTTTACATTTAAAAACTTTGTTTTTGATTGATAGCTTTGCTCGTGTAGTAAGTCCTTGCAGTATCCATCTGAAGATATCAACAATAGTCTACAAGCATGGCTGGTTCCCATCTACCCTGATAACGCTTTTCAAACTCTGCTATTTTCTGATGAAAGCGTTCTTCATGTTCATCGCTAATTAGAGCCCACATATTTTCTGGAAAGGAACATAAAAGAGCGGGTAAAAATGGATTTTCAATGATATATTGCATACTAGTAATGATAAGCTCATGGAAATCTGGTGACTTGTGGTTGCCAAGAAAAACTCTTGTGAAGTCAAAAAAAGCCAACCATGTCTTTTATTCTATGGAACTGAGTATGGAAAAATGTTTTAACGAACTACTAAGTTCGTTGCACTAGCACAGAAAAAATATATTTTGCATGACTACCCTCAAACGAGTGTTGCGAAAAGTTAATAAAACAAAAAGTACAAAACTATTACAAAACTTATGTCACAAACCTACTTTACTTAAAAAAACATTGATAATACCCAAACTGTACTTACATGGTGACAACACTATCATCAAACAAGTTACGCACTTATCGATAAATGTATAAATAAATGTGAGGTGTGAAATACAGCACACGAGGCTCGTAATTGTCTCTCGGGGTTTACTTATTGAACGTTTGTATGCCTACACGGCGACCACTGTCACCAAATCAATTTATCACGGACCAAGTACAGAATAATAATTCGAAGCCGCGCGTGCGCCTAACTCACACCTAGACAATAACTAGTAATTTGATTAGCGGACATTTTTTCTTGGAATTTTGAATGTTTAGTGATGTATGCTTTTGGTGTGTTTTAGGAAAGCTGTTGGCTATTGTGAATTCAATATCATCATCCTCTTTCCCTTATCCCAATTTATTTGGGGTCGGCGCAGCATGTATTTTTCTTCCATACATCTCTATTAGCCGTCATCTCCGTGTTCACTTTCTTTCTATTCATATATATATATTTTTTTTATTTTTTTTATTAGGTTCGCAAACTGGACGTTACGACATCATTCATATCATATCTTTGCATGTCGTGTTCGCACCTAGAAGGCCGTTCGACTACCATGATTTTCCGCACATGTTATTTATTAAATATAATGTCGTAACGTCCAGTTTGCGAACCTAATAAAAAAAAAAAAAAAAAAAAAAAAAAAATATCGTCGTTCTTTCGCTCATCGTTCATATCATCTTTCACACAATCCAAGCATATTTTCTTTGGTCTGCCTCTTTTCTTATAGCCATCCACATTCATATTTAAAACTTTCCTCGTAACATGCTCCTCATTCCTCCTCATCACATGTCCATACCATGATACTCTATTGCTACTTAACTGTTCTGTCACTGGCGCTACTTTCAGACTCCCTCTTACATACTCATTCCTTATCATATCCATTCTCGTTACACCACACATTCCTCTTAATATTCTCATCTCAGCTGCATGCACTTGCCTTTCATTAATTCCCCCAACATTCCGATCCATACAGGACAGCAGGTCTTATCATGGTTTTATAGATGTTCCCCTTCAGTTTAAGGGGAATTTGGGATTCACAAGTAGTTCCCGTGACCTGCCGCCATTTCAACCATCCTGTGTTATTCGGTGCTTGACGGTCCGGTCTATTTCGCCATCGCTTTGCATAAGTGAACCGAGGTACCGAAAGTCAGAGCAGACTGGCAAGGACAATACTTTTTGTAATTTTTGACAAGTGAGGTAGGTGAGATGCAGAAAACGTAGAACCGAGTGTTGTGCAAACTTCGAGAGGTATGGAGATACTATTACAGGTTTAATTCTCTTGTCATGCAAGTATGTAGCTAGGTGATTCCGGAATGATGTTCTTATGATATTTGCTTACCTCGCTTATCTGTGCACCCAGCATTTTCCTTAGGCCTTCGACGTAACCGAAACAATACGGCATACATGTGTTTATCATTTAAGTAAGTAAAATATTATGTCAAATTAGGAATTAGGTTCGTTTACCCCCTGTATAGGCGCCTTATATGTGTAGCATTATGTAGAATTATGTAAACTATGCATTATGAGACTGTGTTAAGTGTTACTGCAAATCTGTGACGTTTCACATGCCAACAAAGGACAAGGAAAATAACCTGTTATGTCAACTTCGTGTCATAGTTTCGTTGTTTATTTGGTGAACTTGTGGATGTCGAAAAATTAGAGAGCATTATTCTTAAAATGGAATTTTTTACTATAAATTCTGGTCCTTCTAATTCCCACGACGCTATACGTCGCTTGAATTAAATGAGTGGATAATAGTTTTGAATGATTAAAATAAGATAGATATGTGAAGAAATGTAAGCCATTAGAGCATTAATTGCCAAGTAATGTGTGATGTCTGGGTGCCGGCCGGCGCGGCGTGCGCAAGCGCGCTGCTCCCGGGCGGGATGCGCGCGCGCCGCCTGTCTGCGCACTGCAAAAACTGACAATGCGGAACCTCTTGACAAGCACTGCGAGCACAGGAATCCGACGTAACTGTTCCCAACATTCTATTATTATTTATCCCCAAGCGCATTCTCCAATTTAAATTTTGTTTCTAATAGGTTATAGGTAATTACCACCAGAGTCCGCCTTCAGCTTAATAATGTGCCTACATACAATAGAAGATCAAAGTGTTTTTGTGTTTGGTATTTCATAAAAGAATAAAAAGACTTATTAATACGTGATCGTTGCACAGCTGTTGCCGTGGACACGACATCAGTATGTAGGTAGGAGCAGCACGTACATAGAGGTAGATATATAATGGTATTTCCCAGCCGATCTCACCTCGTCGGATGACTTGCGCGGAATTCGAAAGCCCATCGCGAGATTTATTCTGAATTAAAATATACATTTGCTTACTTAATGGGCTTTTTTTGTCACGTGCCACGTAGCGGCTATGGGACACAAATGTGGCGCATGGTATTTTTTTATGATTTATCAACGTTTTGGACGTCTGATGAAATTTAGGCAGTGAAGGCTAATTGCGTTTTCTTGTAGCTACATTAGCAACGTAAATATTCGGTAGAGTTGAGATTTAAGAGGGCACGAGTATAGCGGCGAGCGTCATGTTGACCCGAGGGTGCCATTAGTCTTGCTTTTTTATACAAACCAGTAGCCGGTTGATAGCATCTCGCAGCTCCCGCGCACCGCTTACTTTAATGAGCCATGCCATTTATCGACGCTCGGATTATGTGCGCCTGCGATGTAGTCGTACCAATGAACTTAACGTCATTATGTTACGGTTTAGGAAGTCAAGCAGTTTACGAAATCTAGCTAACAATCAAATTCTCTCACTTACGTTACCAAAATGGACCACCATAAAATATGGGTAAACTTTATCTTTGGATCTACTATGATCGAAAAGCCAATAAATTAGCGACATACCAAACTTGTGATCCAGTTTTATAATTAGTATACGAGATCTTAGATATACAACGTGTATCAGAAATATGTGTCGTCATATTTTAAGAGTTTATTCTAAAAATACTTTTGTTTTTTTTTACTATGGGACTAATGCTGATATTGCAAAAAAATCGGCTATTCCCTACAAAATCATTGATGTCGCTGGACAAAATGTAAATGTTTTTGCGATTTCAGGATTGACCCCGTAGTACCTACGTTAATATTATTAGATATTCTGTGCCCATAGTAAAGGTTATTCGATAACATTCCCTGAATGAGATATGTCTGCGCGTTTCTGATACACGTTGTATATCTACTTTACAAATAATTACACCGAAAAAAACATTTATCCAAACTGAAGCTTAGCAAAAAAATTTCAACGGTATTATTAAAGTTAATTTGATTTATTAATTTTATTATTTTTAACGCATTTGCTTGCATTGCTGTGTTTCGGTCTGAAGGGTACGGGTGCCGATGAAATTACAATCACATGAGACTATTCATCTTCATATCTCAGTTTGACGAGCCGACTTGCGGTACTATTTAGGCAACAGTCTAGGTGGTATTGCAGCTGTTATGGGCAAAGGTAACCGCTTAACATCAGGTGGGCCTTTATAGCTCGTTTCGTCATCCTATACTGTAAAAAAATGCATTTACGCATGCGAAGTAATGTTTTATTAATTTGATTTTACCTTTAAAGAGCTAAATTTTTGGTGTTATCTACCTTTTTTGAAATACAGGTAGATAAAAGTTTGGCTACATATAACGATTTTTTTTTCAGTGTGTGTGTAATTAGTAATTATATTTTCGAGCCCTTTGGGGTTGAAACCCTCGGGTCGTGAGGTCCGAGTGCTCGCCTTTTATTTAGCGATTTTTCCAGGCGGTTGGTCGACAATTTACTTGACCTGAAGGCTGGCCTTTACTTTGAAATAGAAATAGAAACAAACTTTATTGCATTAATAAGCTTTGTCATACAACGTGGCAATGCTGCCAAACTTCTGAGAACCTTACCAGTAGACAGCGATACGAACACAGGATACGAAGGATTATTTGGAAGCTCTTCTTTAGTTTTTAGCTTTATTTAACTTTTATTTATAAATAAGTTATAGGTATTATTATATGTATTATTATATTATATTATAGATATTATATATTTATTTAACTTTTATTTATAAATAAGTTATAGGTATTATTATATGTATTATTATATTATATTATAGATATTATATATTTATTTAACTTTTATTTATAAATAGTTTGTAAATATTTGTTTTGTTTCTTTTGAAGAATTATAGAATACTAGCAGTGCTGTAATTTATTAATTGCTTAAAATTTTATTTATACCGAGTTTCGACTCAACCCAGCCATGTAATAATATTCTCCCATACAAAATATATAACCACATTGCACCCTCTTTTAGGAGGAATTTAGGAAAAAGAAAAGATATGTGATTCATTGTGAACAGTAAACTCAAGATTTTTTTTTCCCAAGTTTTGAGTGAATCGATCCAGAAAAGATTTTTTATACAAACTTTAACACCCTATTTCACGCCGTTAAGGTTAAAATTTCCAAAAATCCTTTCTTAGGCCGTATTACAGAAGGATACTCAAGCGTTGATCTCAGTTTAAAACTAGTTTTGAGTTGAGCTTTGATTTTAGAACATTCCTCAAGCAGAGATTTATTGATCACAGTTCAGCTGAGTTTAGTTTTATTTTATACTGTCACCTGTTTCGGAATTTCAGCTGAGATTTGATCTGTAATCACTCTAGTGCGGTCCAGATTACGCTTGAGTAGAGATTTCTATTCAATTTCAGGTCAAATTCGTGTGTTATGTTGTTGAATTCAAGTTTATAATTACCGTTCTGGAATAAGACCGATACTCAAGTAACGATTCTATACTTAAGTAGTGATCACGTGATTGGAGTTTAAACTGTACTTGAGGAAGCTTCTATAATACGGGCTTTAGTGCATGCTTACATTGCTTACGTTATAAAAGTATGTAAGTATGGTAGCTGTATGTAAGTTAATAAATAAATAAAAAGGAACCTACTGTCCAAATTTCATGTTTTTAGCTTGAGTAGTTTCGGCTCTGCTCTGATGAATCATTCAGTCAGGATATCTTAAGTATCGATAGACATAAATAAAATACCAAGGTATGGTAAAAAGTTTAAATGATTTTCATAAAAATACATCATCATCATCATTTCAGCCGGAAGACGTCCACTGCTGGACATAGGCCTCCCCCAAGCATCGCCACATACATACATATTATTACGCCTGTTTCCTATTTGTGTAGGCAGAAACTATATGGATTTCCACCTGCTACGATCCTGACACACCTCTCGCTCCATTTATGTTATATATTTTTTTTTTTGATCCACGCTTTCCAAAAAAATCTTTCTCATAATTGAAATTCTGTTCAATTTCAAAAGCTTTTTAGCTTCGAACTCCACTAGCAATAAAACATTAACTAGGTAGGTACGAACTTGTTCAATTACTGAGAGTTTGTCGGCAAACGTAATAGGTTTTGTAAGTCGTAGATACATAGCTGCTGTCAATGGTCAACATGTGTGACATAAACTATTCAATGGCCCAAATAGTTTCAAGTTTATGTGATCTAAAAACTAAGCTTTGTAGATACCAACGAGCAGGCTAGTACTGATATGAATTTGAACAGTAATTTCGCGACTCTTCCACCGTCTATAACTGTACGTTATAACTGCAAAAAGCAATGCCGTAGGACCACAACGGATCCTAAATAAACAGTTAAATAGTACTTTACCGTAATAATAGCTCCTGAGTTCCTTCATGACAATATAATTGAATCAAGCCCAGTAATTCCTAACGCTGGCAGGGTGACGGCCGGACTGTTGCTTGACAATTAAGTAATGTTACACGAGAAGCTATTTTTGTCCTGTCCCTGCAATCTATTAATATCTCATAAATTGTATTTTATAGTTACAAGTAAATTGCTAACTCAAGTACCTGTAATGATCGCACCGCGTTCGACTCGAGCCAGCAACAGCGGTACCAAGAATGTATTGAATAACGAGAGATATTTTAAGATTATTGCTCATAATTTCAATACGCCTGTGTTATCTTCGATTTGATTCATAACTTATTTACTACAATAATCCTCAACTCAGCCTATCGCAGTCCACTGCTGGATATGGGCCTCTCCCAAGTTGCGCCACAACACTCGGTCCTCTGCCTTCCGCATCCAGTCCCCCCCAGCCACGTTCTTCGGATCGTCGGTCCACCTGGCGGGGGGGGCGCCCTATGCTGCGTTTGCCGATTCGCGGTCTCCACTCAAGGACTCGTCTGCTCCAGCGGCCATCGGTCCTTCGACAGACATGGCCAATCCACTGCCACTTCAGCTTACTGATTCTACAAGCTATGTCGGTCACTCCGGTTCTTTTCCGGATAATCTCGTTACGGATTTTATCCTTCAAAGAAATTCCAAGCTTAGCTCGCTCCATAGCTCGCTGAGCGACTTTGAATTTGTGGACTAGCCCAACTGTCAGTGTCCACGTCTCGGCACCGTAAATCATGACAGGCAGGACGCACTGGTTGAAGACCTTTGTCTTAAAACTATACGGTAAAGGCGACGAGAAGACTCGGCGAAGTTTGCCAAATGCTGCCCAGCCCAAACGGATCCTTCTGTCGGCTGCAACAATAATGATTAGTACGAATTATTCATGAGTGGACGGACGAAAGGAACTATTAATAAAACAGAAACTATCTTTGCATGTTTGCTGAACAGGGATAATTAGGTTCGTAATCAGTGGAAGTTACGTACTACATTGGATGTGAAAGTGGGTGCGAGTGTTGCGCGGACGCGGGCGCGGTCGCTGAGGCGTGCGCGGGCGCAAGGCGACGAGGCCTTGCCGCTAGCGCGCGCGGTATGCGGTCGCACCGGTTCTTCTAGCAACGCGTATTTTTTACACGCCACACATCATCGACATTGTTGTTATGTTTTGCTATGATGCAAAAAAATACAAGTTTAATTCAGTTGCAAGTATTTACACGAACTTTGAGCCGTTATACTAAGAATCAAGAAGAGCTTTCGTTCTGTATCCGCATCTATTTTAATTATTAATATTTACAGTTAGTTGCTACGTCAAAACTCCGTGATTAATATGAACTAAGCTTTTAGTGCATAGTTGTTGCATGAGTCATATTAGGTCGGTTTTTGTGAATTTCTTTTTCTAACGCCAGATTTGCGAACGTTCTTCTATAAACATACGGAGTTCGTAGCAAAGGACCAGTTTTACGTCAATCACGAAGCCTATTTTTCTTCTTGTTAGTAGCTTCATAACATTAACAAAACATTTAGCAGTAGCAACTCAATGTTTGTTCAGATATCGATGGAATGGATAACATTATTCGCATCAAATGATATCAAAGAGGAGACGAACGAGACGCGTGTCGCGCGAAAAAAATCGGTGTTGTGAAGGCGCCAGCGCAGCGGCGCGCGCGCTCCCACACGCGGCCTTGTGTGCCGCCGCCCCGGGATCATTTACTCGCCTAGATACAATTACAGCTTATAAGTACCTGCCTTTAAATGTGTATAATTAGCACTCCATTCTAAACTCGATAAATCTACATAAAAATAATTATATCAAGGATTTTGTTCAGATTGTACTAGCCGTTAATAGTCACCTGCTTGTGTGAAAACGTCATAGCTTACTTGTATACTTTTTTAAGGCAGATATTGGTAAATAATGGTCGCTATTCAACTACATATTTGGCAATAGGCGGGGCACATTGCTCGCAGAACTGATGGCCGATTATTGTTGATCGAAGCCGATGGGGCAGTAAAATTCTGGAGTGGCGACCGCGTACTGGAAGGCGCAACGTAGGTAGGCTTGTTGGGGACAAGGTGGACCGACGACCTGGTGAAGGTCACGGGAATCCGCTGGATGCGGAAAGCGCAGGACCGGTCGTTGTGGCGATGCTTGGGGGAGGCCTATGTCCAGCAGTGGACGTCTTTTGACTGAAATGAAGTTGATGATGATGATTTTACTATTTATCATCATCATCATCATCATCATTTCAGCCGAAAGACGTCCACTGCTGGACATAGGCCTCCCCCAAGCAATCGCCACAACGACCGGTCCTGCGCCTTTACTATTTATATTACTAGAGAATTCAATAGTACCTATTAATTACTAAATCTGCTAAAATCTGTACCGAGTGGGTCCCGAAAAACGTGCAACGGCATCGCGGCAGACCCAGGCGAAGATGGTGGGACGAGCTAGACTCGTATAAAAAAGACTGGTTGACAATTGCACTTGACCGGAAAGAGTGGAATAAGGAAAGGGAGGCCTTTGCCCTGCAGTGGGACAATATAGGCTGAAAATTATAATTTTCGTTCCCATATTTCGCAATAGTCCTGCATCTTCCCGAGACGGAATATGACTGTAGGTACTACTATAGTGCAGTTGTGGACTGTCTTCGGTTCGTGCCCCATCCCATCCATAGAGTAAATTTGTCAAAGGGGCGACTGCTAGCTGGACATGTGTCGTCTGGCAAGCCTTCCAAAGATCCGGACATCTTCCTGACGGAGGATGAGCCGTGATTAAATAAAGACACAAATAATAATAATATTAATTACCATCAACGCACTTTGAAAATCGAGTGGGTTGAAAACTGGATATGTTTTGTTTTCCTACTTTGGAACTTAAAATTCACGTTAGATAACAAACGTTACTGAAATACTTGATTAAAATAATGCTATAAGCACTTTGCGTAACCTGGTATTATTGCTACGAAGCCATTTATCACTGTTACTAAATAATTAGGTAGTTACTTTTGTTAATAATAATTGGTTTTTGATATAAATCAAAAAGTAAAAAAAAAACTGATTATGTATCTAACCGATTCTGAATGTATAAATGATTGCTTGCTACCAACCACCATACTGAATAAAAAAAGATTGCTGCCATTACATTTTTGTTAGTCGTTATCAAGTAAAATGTTCACATATAATAGGGGAATATAAAGCTAGGTACTTGTTCGCTAGCAATAAAGCCATTTTTATCACAGATGTTTAAAAATATCATAGCAAAATTAAATAAGTTCTTACTTGTTGTTGATCAGCGAAGTCATTTCATTTTAACAAAAATTACTGTTTCAGCTCAGTAAATTTATAGCAAAAATAATGTGTGATTATTATAATTTTTATCTACACTCGTATCGTAAAATTCGAATTATGAACTCGAAAGTAATGTCATAATGACATACTTTACGCACATGCACCTGTAATGAATTAAAAATTTTTCATTACGATACAGTTTGCTGAACAAAACAATGCGGTAATTTATTTATTTTTCCATAACCGCACACTTCAGCCCAACTAAGGAGTTTTTAATGCCACTTCGACCCAACCAAGGAGTTTTCAAACCTTTTTTTTAGCAGTCGTACAGTTTGGTACCAATGAGTACACAAAATTCAGGGTGGCGCCACTAGTCATACATAGAAAAATGTTATCGTTTAAAATCGCGTTTTTGGCAGAAGTTTGGATTGTCATATTGCTTTTAATTATATTCAAGTGTTTACAGGCACATTTTTTGTATGATAAAACAGAGATTGACGGAATCCTGACAAGGATAGAAAATTAGTTCCGATTATAATGTTTTCGCCAGACTATATTTTATTATCTGTGTAGGCGCGCGCTAGGGCGCGTGCGCGGCCGCGCGCCATGACCTACTGGATTTGGTCATCGTTACTTGTAAATTTATTAATTAATAATAATAAAAAATAAAATAATAATTATATTTATTAATTATTTTTATTTTTTATTTTTTTAATTTTATTGTAATTGTTTACGTTATTATTATGGTTTTGTATGTCTAAAGTTTTATTCTGGGCAAAAATATCTGACTACAGCAGTGATACTGAACTGAGGAGAATATGACCCCGCCTGAATTTCTGGATACAGCAACGTAAATGACGAACAATCTTTTACCAGAAAAATCAAGAAAAACTACAACAATGTTACCAAGATTTTTACTTTGGTATTTTATTTAAAATTGTATGAGTTTAGATAAAATAGTGTATGAAACTGACATAACTAGGTATTAAAACACTCGTGTGATACTATTAAAAACCTCGCCTCACACTCGTGTTTTAATAACCCCTGAACAGTTTCATAAACTACTATAATAATTTTGACTTTATCCCCAACAACATTGTGGTTTATCGGTGAAATAATTTTCTTTTCGGGATTAAACATACAATACTTAAACAAGTTTGTTTTTAGGTTTAAGAATGTAATGGGATAGATATAGGATATAGTAAGTATTTAAAATAACGTTTAGTTTTCTTTATTAATCAAATACTGTAATATCTTTATCATCGTATCATTTGTCAAATATATATTTCCGCTAGTAATTTCTGGTACAATGTCGCGGTATTTCGGTTGGACGTCATTTCCCGTACGATGTGATAGTGGAAGCATCGAATATCCTCACCACTTCCTGGAAATTTGCGTAACTTGACACGTGCCCTTCCAAATAATGTGGAATTATATAATTCTGCGAATATACGGCAATATGCAGAACATATAAAATGTTTTATTAAGAAATAACATGTAGGTACGTTGAGTGGCTACGAGTATTTATGGGACATGTTTTGATCAATGTTTTTGTTTTGAGTATCTCTATAAATATCGTAATACATTTATAAATGGTACCTACAAGATATTGATCTGTAATCGTGCCATATTTCTAGATCTGATAATAAATAATGTGCTTAGACACCTAAAAAAAATAAGAAACAAAAGTTGAGAGGTGTCAAGGGACACCCGGATGGAACGAAGTTCCTTTCGATTCGGTATTGCAGTTGTTATGGGCAAAGGTAGCCACTTAACATCAGGTGGGCCTTTAGCTCGTTTCGCCATCCTATACTATAAAAAAAAAAAAAGTGTCGTTACAACTTTTCGTGAGATTTTTTTCCGTCTACCCCCCTTTCACAACGCGATAAGGAACTACGTTCCAAAAAAAATACAATACTTAAAAAATTCTACGATTATTTAATACCTAAATTTTCACTTAGAAACATAGCGAGGGTTCGAGAATAAATCCCGAACGACTCGGAAAATAAATCATCTGCGGCATTGTCAAAGGGTGGAAATACCTACAAATTGTTTTGATGGTGTCGCACGCATCTTTTGCGACACAACGGGGGAATTTGTTTGTTTACAAATAGGTATTTAAAAAAAAATGGTATTGATTTTTTTATTGATTTGTGTTCAGTATCAGTGGTATAGTCACCTCCTTAAATATGACACGAATAAAGATCAACATGTTGTATAAGTAATGTCATACTGTGAATATAATGATTAGTGAAAATAAACACCTTTTTATTATTTTTCAATTCACGAGTTAATTTTTAGTTTGAGAAAAGTCTCAATTCTGAAATCTCATGATTTAAAATAAATATAAATACATTTACGATGATTTTCATTGGGTGTACCCATAGACCAGTAAAACTCATAAAAAGATGGATGATAATTGTAAGCTTTTCATTGAGTTGAATGTATTTGATGAAAAGATTAATAGATACAGCGACAGAGATTTCTATGTTGCGTACATGGTTACCAGCTTCAAAGGTTACCGCTTACCGCTACATTCCGAACAGAAACAAGCTTGTCGCTATCATCCTTATACATTTTGAATAATTAAAATCAATCACCAACCGCAATTAGCGTAGTAGTACGCACGGGTACATATCAAGCTATATTTTTCCAGTAAAAGCTGACCCCTCATAGTGGCTCATAGTATTGAAAGCCTCTACAATGCGAGGTCAGCTTATACTGGTATTATAGCTTGATTGTAGCCGTGTGTATACAGCTCTAACGAACCAGTACGAATCCAGATAACACGAACTGTATTCGTTTAGAATGCTGTAGGTATATCTGCGAAAGCCATAAACAAAAAATGTTATTTAATGATATACAGTTGCTAGCTTATTATGGACAATCTTTATTTTTTTACTACATGTTGGCAATACCTTTAAGATATTCGGAAGGTTCACTACACCTGCCGCTGAGTGCGTACGTGATTAAACCGAAGCGTAATTTCATTGAAATGCTTGATAATTTCAATCAGCAGTTTCTTAGTAGTTATATTACAAGAAATACTGGATGTGTTGTATAAAATGTGGACGTTAACATTCATTTAAAATGTTTATCTCTTAATTTACATAATGAAGTCGCGTTCTACACAGACTGCTCGGGGACGGTCCTCACGATGATTCTCGATAAAATTTATGTTAAGCACCTATTTGGTTGCTGCTTGGCGATATTCTTTTAAGTACTAGCTGATGCCCGCGGCTTCGCTCACAGCGCCACCTATTGGGTCCAGATTTTGTGATTTTCTTTTTTGTCACTGTGAATATGAGTCACTATAAAATAATTTGACTACAGCGCCTGGGGTTACTCTTGAAAATAATTCCAATCTCAATCCAATACCAAAGTCAAAAAGTGACGAGAATAAAGGTATTCTTGGTTAAAAATATACACAATACCTACACAATTTTAACTCTAATAAGGTTTCATTCATTCTAAAACACTAAACTGTAAACCAATTTTTGCTAAGTTTGATCGGAATAAAATTATTTTCAAGAGTAATCCTAGCATAGCTATAAACCATTGGCTTTATAAAAAAAAATACTGTGTGCAGAATATAACCCTAATCGGTCAAGTCGTTCAGTAGTTACACGAACCCTAACTGACGCAATAACGATTACAAAGATAACACCAACGACCATACAGCCCATAAACTCCTCATAACAAGCGACCGGTCTCTGCAACACATCTATGAAATTTCACTAATGTAGGTCACCACTATTCGCCACTTGAAATCTTCAAATCAGTTTTGACCACTTACATGAGCCGTCAAAACTGCTGCGTTAGTGATTAGCCAATAGTCGCCTTGGTACGACCAATCGGATTGCAGTACCCCGCCTCAGCTAGTGGCTGAATTTATTGTACGCATTGTATTCAACATTTGGCGTCTATTGGGCTGTATGGTCGATGGATAACACACAGTATACGGGTACACAAAAAACATAAAGTGAGACCTTTTGTCACGAAATCTGTAGCTTTGAAAATGCTATAAGTCATCGACGTGATTTTACCACGTTTTTTTAATTGACTCGCTTTCAGTTTTGTCTGTCTATTCGGTATAAATTTTGCAATCAATTTAAAACTAACTTCCCCATGAACTAGAGACTTGAAACTTTAAACAGCTCAGAACAGGATAAAAAAAAATTCAATTTCAATTTAAATTATTTTAAATGCGCTTTCGTTTTAAAACCGTGGTTGTATATTAAAAAAACTTTTTTATCAAATTATTTTTCTTATGTCGGTGCTTTTAGTCTACATTTATGTCCCAAGTCTCAAGAAGGTATAATTTATACATAACTGCTAACTTTTATTGTACTTTATACAAGTCGTTGATCTGTAACCGTGCCATATTTCTAGAGCAAATGATAAATAATGTGCTTAGGCATCTAAAAATACTTAATAAATTCTATGGTTATTTAATAACCATATTTTCACTTAGAAACATAGCGGGGTTTTGAGAATAATTCCCGAATGACTTTGAAAATAAGTCACCGCCGGCGGCATTGTCAAAAGGCGGAAAATTCTGTCCATTTTGTGGTGGTTTCACATGCATCGTTTTTACGTCGCGCGCAACACATGGGCGGAATTTGTTTGTATACAAATAAGTTTTCATTTTGTTTTTTTTTTTTTTTTTTCCTCTATTTTGAATTTGGGGTTTTTTGTATTTGTTATTTATTCGTGCTCAGAATCAGTGGTATAATCACCTCCTTAAATATGGCATCAACATGTTGTATTATAAACGCCAGGCAATAGAAGTGGGAGTAAAGTAATTTATATACGAGAAAAAGCCAAGCTATTAAACAGGTGATTACGTTACCTCTGTTGCATTAAACGTTCTACCAACGCAATTGAATCCTACCACGAAAGCTCGAACTTTAGCGAGAATAGTTTACATAGTTTTAACGGTAATGTATGGTTTTCTTAAGTAAACGAGGTTATAGAACGCGATGTAATTGTTCGGCTAAAATCAGTTGCAACTTCGTAGAGGCTCGTAGCACCGTCGTAGATCTTATCTGCTACCGAATCTAATCATATTTATGTTACAAATATAATATTTGTTTGTTTGTTATTTACTTCGTACTGACAGAATATAGAGAGTATATAAAAATGTCTTCCTTTTTAAACATGAATATTTAGCAATTTAAATTGTGGAAAGAAATAATCGGTCACGAGCAGGATTCGAACCTTCGAATCGTTAGATTTCGCTTCGCATGCGTAAATGCGTTAAAAATAATAAAATAATATTTAGATTTCGTAATTGGTCTCAAACAATTTACTTGTTTTGGGTTTTAATTATTTTCAGTAAAAATCCATGTCATTGTTAATCGGTACTCAAATTTATTACGTCTAAGATTTACCTATTATAATTATCAAATTACGTGCGCTATGAGTTGTACATATAATATTTACTACTTTATGATACGGTTTACTACGTGCGCTCTGCACGCCTTTGTTATAAAATCTGATGTAATGCAATACAGATGTATGTTTTGATTTATTTTATATAAAGTAAATAAAAAACGGCCAAGTGCAAGTCGGACTCACGCAGTAATGGTTTAGTACACACGGCTACACATCAAGCTGTACAAAACCAGTAAAGGCTGACCTCGCGTTGTAAGGAAAACCTATACAATGCGAGGTTAGCTTATACTGGAAATGTACAGCCTGATGTGTAGCCGTGTGTAACACCAGCCACCACACATGTCTGTTTTTATTTTGATTTTATTATTTGCTATAATTTATACTTATAAAGACAGTTGTCCTGACTGACTGATTCATCAACGCAGAGACGAAACTACTGAAGTTAGAAACATGAAATTTCGACAGTAGGTTCCTTTTGTAACGTAAACACCCACTAAGAAAGGATTTTTGGAAATTTTAACCCTAAGGGGTTGAAAAAGGGTGTTAGAGTTTGTATGAAAAAATCTTTTCTCTTGGATCGGTTGACTCAAAACTTAGAAATAATAATCTCTAAAGGAAATAATGAAATAAGTATCTTTTATTTTTCCAAGATTACTCCTAAAAGAAGGTGCAATAGGGTTATAACTTTTGTGTGGGAGAATATTATTACGTGGTTTGATTGATTTGAAACTCGGTATAAATGATATTTAAATCATTTAATAAATAACGGGGTTTTTCGAAAATTTAACCAGACGGGGGTAAAAAAGGACTAAACGTTTCTATGAAAAATCTTTCACTGGTGACATTTGACACAAATATTCTTCAAAGTATAAAAAAGCAAAGTACATATCCTTACAACGGGATAGGTACATCAAATGGGGCATATTAAAACTAATGACGTGAGTGAAGCTGCAGGCATCAGTTAGTCTACTTAATAAAAGTCTTAAAACTGACTGATAGACAACGCACAGCCTAAACCGGGTGCTCTAGGAGGATGACATTTTGCACTGGAGTTCCTTGTAATTGTGATGTAGGCGAGCACTAAGAACGGATTTTTGAAAATTAATCCATTAAGGGCTTAAATATGGGGAGAAGAGTGGAATGGTTCCTGAGATGCTAGCGATGGGATATCCCATCGGGCACACGGCTAGTATCAATAATAAATAGTAAATTTCAACTGGCTACTTTTTTTTTGTTTTCGGATGTAAATCCTCATGGATACCCTCCGTCTGGGGTCGGCGGAGGGGTATGTCGGACTCTTACCGACTAACAGCCAAAATTAATATCCAGGAATTTGACATAAGCTCCATACAAAATATGTCAAATTCCTATCTCTAGTAGGGTAAATCGTAGATAGATTGGATATTAATTTTGGCCGTAAAACCACACGGTGGCCATCCTCTGCATAAAATAGAGGAGTTCGGGGAACTCCATTGGACCGCGCTGGTGTCCTTCTAGTACACTATTGCAGTAAGAAGATACTGCTCTGTGACAGACAGACGGACGGACCCGTTGGTATCCTTTGGGTACGGTACTCAAAAAACCGATAAACCACCCTTCCCTAACCCACTTATAATATAACCTTTATTAATTTAATTAATAAACAACATAAACGACTGCAATGAAAAGTTCTATTTGCGTGACGTATTAACTCCGAAGTATATTTGTATATTCTGTATAAATACACTTTATTAGCAAAATGTTATTTTGGCTCGTGTTTATTCTTGGTAAAATAGAAATAGTTTCAGAATTTTTTGCTATTCGGTATTTCGGGTGATCAGCATGACGTAGAAGTTAGTTAATTTTAAACGAATAATTTACTAAACACGCGAATCATTACTGTGAAACCGCCTACGAGTACCTCACGTATCCATTTTTCAGTCGAGTCTGTCGACAAGTCTAGTCGGAAAGATAATCAGCTGCTACATATAACATCAGTTATTTCTTATTTCCAGATCGCAATGAAAACAGAGCGTAGGATTAGAATAATAATTATATTAACACTACTGTTGGTATTTGGAACAACTTGAATCTTTTGCGTGCATTTTTGAATTTGGTTGATTTCAACCACGAGAGTAACGTGATATTTTTTTCTTATCGATGCTCAGCATGTGAGAAACGTTTCAAATACTGAAAACAACTTGGCAGTTCAACTTTAACTTGGTTTAGTTTTAAACCAAATCGGCACCTAATAGGTTTGCTCGCTCCATCGTCGACCACATCCTGACAAAGCTGTCTAGATTGTGGTCAAGAGCAGATCTATAAATCATAAAAAAAAAAAAAAAAATTTTTAACTAGAAGTCACTGCAAGTAGGCTATCATTTCGAAATATGAAAAGTCCTGACAAAAACTCAATATTGTACGAAAAAGTCCAGAGATTTAAGTTATTATAATAAGTAGATTTCAGAAACTCTTTAAAAAAACCTTACCGCAAACTGTAATTTTTCAGATTTTCTCCTTTGTCTCCTAAAAAAAAGCTTTTTATTTTCGGTTATTTTCCCCATTTTCGTTTTCAGCCGCATTTTAAGTTTTCCGGTTCGTAGTACCGAAAACAACCTACGTGGTTGTGAAAGCTACTATTTAGTTCAGCGGGTCAATTTTATGCAGACAGGAGCAGGTAAAAAATAGCCTTTTCTCGAATATTCAGATTGTTTAAATTTTATTATTTTGAAAAACATTAACATCAATTTTAAATTCAGTCCACTTTTTATAGTGTTATTTTTTTTAAATCTGTGGTTCAGTATGAGTAATAGAACACATTTCCATTTATTGTTCAATACTTTTTTTTATTTGACTTAAAATCGGCTAAATATGGACATAATCTGTTCGTAATAACATAATTGAAAGTGCGCGACGGCTGGCTCATGTGGCTGCGGGTTTGCATCGGGGGTACAACCCCCTCCCGGACGGCTGCGTGAACCAGCCGTCCGCGCTTTCATTGATGTTATTACGAACAGATTGTGTCCATATTTTGCTGATTTAAGTCGGATAAAAAAAGAAAGAAAAAATAATTGAACGATTAATGGAAATGTGTTCTTTTACTCATACTGAGCCATCATAAAAAAATTGCGCACTAGTTAAAAAAAATTCCTGTATGTAGTTCATATGTTTCAAGTTTTATCAAAGAAGCAAAAAAGGTAGGTTGTCGTATATTTTAGTAGAATGTGTTATTTTGAGTATATTTTGTTATGACGGCTTGTTATATGTATTGAACTAAGTTTACGGGACTTGTCGCGCACAATTAAATCAAAATATAACAAGCATTTTGACTAACCTCGACGTTTCGGTCAAGTTGCATTGGCCGTGGTCACGAGCAGACTATATGTTGTTATATGTATATGGGGAGCTCGTAGGGAAGCAACGACTGCGCGGATTGTATGATCTGCCAGGTTAAGCTGCACTTGCCGCGGTCAGTCTGTGGATGGATGACCGTTTCGTTACACATCGAGACCCGTCCATGCCTCGGAGAGCACGTTAAACTGTCGGTCCCGGTTGTCATACGAATATCTATGGCAGTCGTTACGGGTAGTCAGAAGCCTGAAAGTCTGACAACTGGTCTAACCTCCGAATGTCAGTATTACCCAGTAACTGGGTTGCGGGGGTCTAATGGCAGTCGCTCCGTGTAAAATACTGATGTTCAGCCGCATCTGGCTAGACTGGAAGCCGACCCCAATATAATTGGAAAAAGGCTCGGAGGATGATGATGGCTTGGTATATGTAACTTTGACGTAGAAGTTATTAGTCACAAATTAATTATGTCCTATAATTATTAAAAGTATATGACTAATGCCGAATTTCGCTCCGACGCCGTCGTCCTAATTATTGTCCCCGCCGGCGAGGACCGACGCGACGTCCACACAGATGCCGTGAGTCCAACTCTCGAGAAACCCAACACGATGCAGCAGCGGCTGCCGGGGGGACCGGTGGCGGGGTCCCCCAGCTGCTCCCTGAGCCGAGGCCCGAGCACCCCCTGGGGACGCCCTCACGGTGTCGCAACCGGAGATAATCTCGTCACGCGAGACCGACCCTATGCTCTAGAGTAGTTCCTAGGAGTAGGCTTAACCGCCACTGTGTTAGGATTAGATAGGTCTTCGCCCTCGCTGGCGAGGCTTGCCACTTAACGGCGATTCACGAAATGCGCCAACCTACCTCCCCGATATACCGAAAGTCCGCCACTTTCGAGAAAACTATTCCCGATCCAGCAACGGTTGCCAGGGGGACATAGCGGCGGGGTCCCCCCGCAATGCCCCAGTAAGCCGAGGTCCGAGCCCTCCCTTGGGGGACGCCCCAAGGGATTATGCGGTTTTGCAACCGCGATTTTAGTTTATAAGTTAGGTTTAAATAAATAAATAAAATAAATAAATAAAAAAATTATTGGAACAGAAAACACGTTTACATACAAGATGTGTACGAAAATGACTGCATTAGTTATTAAACTGTGTTGCAGTCATTAACGCCCATTTCAGATGGATTGAGGCGACAGCGTTCCAACTGAACTGAAATTGTTAAGTAAGTATGTGTATGTGGAGGAGTGCGTGTGCGGGGGTGTGTGTGTGCGTGCGTGAGTGTGTGGGGGGGTGTGTGTGTAGGGGGAAGAGTGTGATGATTTTGCGTGGGGATGTGTGTGTGAGGCGGGTATCAGAAACATGAAGTTACGTTTTAACAAATATTTCCAAATCTTCATATCTAAGCGTATAGAGCCATTTATCAGTGAGTATTCGACACTCGCGAAGAGTGAGCGGATATATGTTGAGCTTCTTATTTACTTTATTATATAATACTGTACTCATAAATTGGTACTGTCGACTCACGGCTTTAACTTTTGCAATTTCTGTCTGACAGACTATGTCAGCTCTACGTTTTTTTCTCACAAATTCAGGATCATATGGAAGGTTTGAGTGTTTACGCAGTATTGTGTTAAGCAAAAATACGTGCCGGACTGTCGGGACCTTACATATAGTGTACAGTTCAACAGTAGGAAAACGTATAGGCTTATGAGCCATGACCTTCAGCACAAAGAAAATATTTCGGCGGATGGAGTCCCTAACGGGATTCTCCGCCACCCGCCCGGTTCAGCAGTTAGGGTATCCATTTTGGGTACCGATTCTGCGAGAGTCCATTCGAAAAGAAAAAAAAAACCGAATTTCGGTTTAGTTTTTGGCCGAAACTAAAAAATCATTTTCGGTCGGTCTCTACAAAAGGGTCTTCGGACACTTTTCTGCACTCAATAGGTTTATCTCATGAATCGTAACAGTAGTATAATACTGCCCGTCTTCCTGATGTAATTAATCCTCAAGTTTCCTCTTTCGAATGTAATGAATGAATTGAATCAATTATGCATGCATCAAGTGTATTTGCAATTGAGACCACACGACAACTTGTAAATGTAGCGAGTAACCATCAGTAATGGAGTTAGCATAGCTTAGCAACCCATTTAGAAACACCTGTGCTCTATTGAAATCACAATTTTATTATGTTGTAGATCGCGAAACGAGCTAATGTTACCTCATGTTAAGCGGTTGTCTTTGCTCATAATAACTGCAATACCACCCAGGTTTTTATCTAAACGGTGGGGTGCATTAGAAGAGCCTCCACGAGTGACGATATTTAATTGATGTACCTAGCTCATGCCGACACGATAGAAGAAGAAGATCTAAATGGTATTGCAACTCGCGTTCGCCAAACTGAGACATGAAGATGGAAAGTCTCATGTGACTGTAATTTCACCGGCACCCGTGTCTCGTACCCTTCGTACAATTCATTTACCTTATGGGTGATTTTTCGGAAATTTAACAAATGGTTTAATTTATTATTTGTTGAGGTTATAAAACCTTTACGCAATAGCCTCACGGAGCATTCTAGGTACACATCGGTTTTCCTTCGCAAATGGTTGGGTTTGTCTAGGGCAGCGGTTCTCAAACTTTTTTGGTCACGGAACCCTTTTGACAAGCAAAATACTTGACGGAACCCTACAATAAAACAATAGTTTTTAAAAGTGTATTCTTTATTATATAAGCATAATAAAAGTACAATGTAACAGTTACTAATTATTACTTACTTTAACCACATGCCAAGTACAATAATAGAAGATATTAAAAATGAAAAAATCTGAACTAATGGGAGGTATGAAACTGTTTTTTATTTTTCATCAATTGGTTGATATCAGGTTTGATAGAAGACATTTGAAGTCTCATATCAGGTTCGGCGTCCAGTCTATTGCGATATTTTGTTTTCGTGGCTGCATAGGTTGAGAATCCTGTTTCGCACAAATATGTTGTTGGGAACGGGAGAAGAATATTCAGAGCCATTCTGCCAAGCATTGGATATTCATCACGGATTCTGCACCAAAAATCGTTGAGAGGCGTCGTTTTGAACAGTGACTCCATACTTGTGTCTGATGACATTTCTAAAAGAGATTCATATATCTCGTTTGACATACTTTCGGGCTTTTGCAAGTTGGGTAAAAAAGGATTATGAATCCATGAATTCAGCTTCATTTTTGTATTATGTTCTTCGGGAAAATACTTTACAAAAGATGCGCGCATCGAAGTGAGATATTGGACCAATTCTTCAAACACATCATCTTGAAACATTTCCGAGTCGTTATCGCTAACAAACTCACTGAGTGACGTAAAGCTTTCTATTTCTCTCTTACCAACGCAAATAATCCAAAAATCTAATTTTCTTTTGAAGGCAGTTATTTTGTTATAGGCCTGGAACACTGTTGTCTGTTTACCTTGCAATGATAAATTCAATTCGTTCAGTTTTTGAAAGATATCTGCCATAAAAGACAATCGGAACAACCAAGTTTTATCATACAAACGGTCTTTCAAATTAAAAGAAACTGTATCTGCTGAAAGAAACATTTGTAACTCGGCTCTAAGTTCAAATAGCCTTGTTAAAGTTTTACCCCGAGACAGCCATCGCACTTCTGTATGGAGCAGCAGTGTTTTATGTTTGCTGCCATAATCTTCACACAATAATGAGAACAATCGGGATTGTAGTGGTCGTGATTTGATAAAATTAATTATTTTTACCGCTTCATCCATAACTAATTTTAGATTTGACGGCATTTGCTTCATCGCAAGTGCTTGTCTATGCAGAATACAATGGCTGGAACTACAATTAGGCGCTTTACTTTTTATTCGTGATACTGCTCCTGCTGTTTTACCTGTCATCGCCTTGGCCCCATTTGTACAAATGTCAATGCAATCGTTCCAACTAAGATTATTTTCTTTAAAAAATATGTTTATTTTATTAAAAATTTCTTCCCCGGTAGTGTTTGTGGGCAGCGGTGAACACATAAGCATGTCTTCTTCAAAAGAACGTTCATATGGATATCTCACGATAACCAGCAAGATAGCCAGACCAGTGACATCAGTTGACTCATCCATTTGCAAGGCGAATCGTGTTTTTTGTAGACGTGCAACAAAGACATTAAATATAACTAGTTCTTGTTTGACGTAGCTTGCCAGATCATGGATTCGCCGTGAAACAGTATCGTTTGATAGCGGTACAGTAGAAAGATGCTTTGCAGATTTTTCATCGAGCATACATTTTGTTATGTACAACACACATGGCTTTATTAAATTCTCAGCGATAGTGTGCGCTTCACCTGCTTGTGCAATGCGATAGCTAACTAAATATGATGCCTCCGTGGCCTTTTCATTGATAGTTTGTGTTACATGCATCATATTTTTTTGACTTTCCAATAACTGTTCTTTTTTACGAACAAAAAATTCTTTATTCTTGTCTTTAGACTCGGGGTGTACAGTTTCTAAATGTCTGCGTAATTTGGCAGGTGCCATGGAACTATTAGGAAGCAGTTTACTACATAACATGCAGAGAGGTGAGCCGTTGGAATCAACAAATCCGAAACTGATATATGATTCATCATACTTCCTTTTTTTCGTCTTTGAAACCGTGGAGCTTGACGTCGTGGCATCATCGTCTGGATCGGTAATTGCTGTATTCTCCGCGCGTACTGCTTTTGAACATTCAGCGTCATTAGAAGATGTCGTTGCAACACGTTTAACACCTTTAAGCCAACGTTCCATTCTTCTTTATTAATAATGTTACACGTCAGGATGGTAGGGTCAAAATAATGCACAATCGTTACTGCGTTTATGAGACAAAGTTTAGTCCAAAGAAGAAATGTACAAAACTGATACAATCAGAATACAGCGGGCAGTAGAACTTACAAGAAGGCAGCAGGCTAGCCAGCTTGTAAGTAGGTAGGTACGAACTTATCGCTCCGAACGCTAATCGTCAACTGACTGACGAGGCGCGACTTTTTTTATATAATAGCGCTTTTATACTTAGTCCTAGACTCGAACTCGAACATTCTCAAAAATACTCGAGTCGGCGCCTTTGATAAACAAAAAGCGGAAATAAAAATATAAATACAAAAAAATGCGTTGTAAACAATCTCGACTTTATGCTTTTGAAGATAGAGCCGAAAGTCGCTTGTTCACAACTATAGCGTCTAATTCAGAGGCGGCTTTTATCAAAGGGACTGCGCGCTCACAAGTATACGCGCGGCGGGCGGATTCAAAACGTTCGACCAGTGACCAGAGAGAGGTGTTTTGTTTTTTTTTTCTAAATTCTTGCGGAACCCCTACAGGGGTATCGCGGAACCCTAGGGTTCCGCGGAACACACTTAGAGTACCGCTGGTCTAGGGCATGTAAAATTAAAAAACATCCTAATTTTAATAGAGAAGATGGTTGGCAGCTACCACCTCTTTGGAACCCAGTCCTAAAAATAATCAAGACCCAAACAGCACGCTACACTGTAAAAGATAATGATATTGTGAGTGATTACTGCATGCATCGAAACGATTTTAATTAATAATATTGTACGGCAGATTAAAATATTTTTTAGAAATATCTGTAAAGACGCTTGTCATCTTAGTCTAACTGCGACCACGAAATGCTGCAAAGCTTTCGAAACGTCAGGAAAACCAATTTAAATAATATACCTACGCGATTTAATCCGGTTAAACTTTGTTTTATTGTAATCTTCTTATTATGATTCTGAATAAACTAGTTTCTCAAATTGCGTAAACAAAAAGTAACGTTGTATTTTTAACGTTTTTAGTTACGAGAATTGGCCTTCAGTTTTTGAGTCAAGTTAATCTTAAATATAGAGTTTTCCAGTGAAGTATACAATTTTTACCTTAGTTATGTACCCTAATTTGTCTAACCGAATCTGTGTTCATAATCTGTTCTATTTTGTTCGGTGCCTACCATTATTTATAACAAGTAATGGCCAGTCGACAGACTTACAGTTATTATACAACGTGTAACGTAAATATTACGCTATTTGAGGGTGATTTCAAAGAGAGCCGCTCGTGAAATTCGGCCGAAGTATTGAAAAGCAATAAACAACAGAGTTCCAGCGACCTCGGTAGTAGTCCGTTATACAGGGTGATTCATTTGAATGGGTCAGTGGGGAGAAATCTTATTAGCTTTAGAGAATGTTGTTATAGCGAACAACGAGATTATTCGCAGAAGAACCGAAGTGACCGACGTAGCTTGTAGGATCAGTAAGCTGAAGTGGCAGTGGGCTGGCCATGTCTGTTGAAGGACCGATGGCTGCTGGAGCAGACGGATCCTTGACTGGAGAACGCAGCATGGGGTGCCCCCAGCTAGGTGGGCCGACGACTTGAACGTGGCTGGGGGGGACTGGATGCGGAAGACAGACTTGCAACTTGGGAGACTACTTGAGAGAACTATGTCCAGCAGTGGATTGCGATATACTGAATCGATGATGATTAACAACGTTATACTAAAGCAGTAGTTACAGCCTATTAGCGCTTCTAATTCTTGCTTATTTGGGCTTCGCATATTAAAAATAATTAGCCTACTAGCAGTTGAACGCTTGCCTTCTTTGCAGCGCCGTATCCTCAGGGCAAATCCCGCAGTGAGATATCCCCGTGTGCCCCGAGATTATCTGCGTCAGCCGGTAGGTGAGGGCGCCACCGCGGCTCTCTAGCCACTCTTCCATGACGGGCCTTACTGCCGCTATAGCGGCGTGCCCTGCGCTGGATTGCGCAAATCACTCCTTCCATGCAGCCATGGATCCGGTGCACTTCACTGTGATCAAGCGGGTCTTGGCGCTGATGATATACAACCTTCATGCACTCTTATTTATTCTTCATGCTCTCCTATTTATCCGACTATAAATGGCTATCATTTTGGACTTTACTCAAATCAACAAATAATTTCAAATAAATATTTTTCTAACAATTTAAATTGTGGAAAGAAAAAATCGCTCACGAGCAGGAGTTTTTCTTTCCAGAATTTAAATCGTTACATTTCGCTTCGCATGCGTAAATTTTTATAACGCGAATTATTAATTGCCGCGATAAAACTATTTTTTTAAGGAAAATAACTGATTTCGATTCCCGTAATGCGCAGATTTTACCTAATAGGGCTTCTTGATAGGTAAGAATTAATTACTTATCTACTAACCTTTACATCAGGAGTGTCAGACTGGATTTTCTAAATGGCCATTTACATTTGGGGAGCGTTAGCGGGCCAAATTCAAAATTACTGAATATATCTACTTGTAACCTGAAAAGGGGTCATTGTACTCATCATTATAAACAACTTTTGCTATGGGACAAACCCTGCAATCGCGAAAAAAATCTGTTCCTTACATTTTGTCGACACAAATTTAGTGAATTTTCAAATGTTGGTTGTATATTTTAATTAAGGGTACATTATATCACAGATTTATGAAGAGATAGGAATATGTTTGGCTGTGTAAGAATTTTGAGATCTGAATTGTGATCGTGGGACGTATGTTTGACATGACTGCTTTACATTGTAAAAATCCGTCACTGCCATCCATAAAATGATTTTATTATTATTATTTATCCTAGAAGATGGATTATGTCACTATAGGTAGCATTTATAAAAGAAATCATTAATTTACTTGATGAATGTTTTGACAAAAAGTCTAATTGTATAATCTATGGGATTGTTAGCTCACAATAGTGTCAGGAGATGGTAACACGGAATACAGTCACGAACACAGCCCCTGTGCACCGACCAAGCCATTAAGAACCTTAATTTAAAAAATATAAGGTTTTAATTTGGTGTTTAGATCCTAGGACAACTTGTACATCTCCGTTGCTAAGTTCTTAGCAATGGCGGTGTGCGTCCGCGCTCGCCATGTTTGGTGTTAAAACGTTCGATAAGTTTACAGATTTGTGCAAATATTAGCTTCTAATATTGATAATGTCTGCGAGCTTGCATGCTAATAAGTTGCTTGACTCCTTGGATGGTTAAATATTTTTTATTAACAATTCATTTCCTGGAATGGCTTACTTAGACGATTCAGATGACATAACATAACATAACATCACGCCTGTATTTCCCCGAAGGGGTAGGCAGAAGTGTATAGTACACCTACATTTCGCCAGTTATGTTATAGTCCCATGTAGTAGGGGCGAGCCTATTGCCATCAACTGGGCACAAATCCATACTCCGGGCTGCTACTGAGAATTTCCTAATGAAAAAACCCAATAACACTTTGCCCGTCCCGGGAATCGAACCCAGGACCCCATGCTCAGCAGTCGCGCTTGCGACCACTAGACCAACGAGGCAGTCAGATAGATAGAGCCTAGCCTAGAAATAGAGCCGAAACGAAAACGTTGAAAAAATTTGCATTTTTTTAGAGGTTTCTTGTACACCTCCTTTGGTTTTAGATTTTATTTTAGTTTTAGTATTTGTCGTGATAGGCACCATAGTAACACATATTCTGTGAAAATTTCAACTGTTTATCTATTACCGTTACAAAGATACAGCCCTGTGACAGATAGACGGACGCACGGACGGACAGCGTAGCGAGAGTAATAGGATTCCGTTTGGCACTCTTTGGGTACGGAACCCTTAAAATTAAGATCATCACTCATAAAAAAATCGTATGTTGATTGTATCACTAATTTATAAGTTTTTTTTATAATGTAACCTATAATGCTGGCATAGTCACCAAGGTGTACTGAAGCCTCGATTTTTTTTTCTCTTAACGAACATAGCTAACATATTACTTACGGCCAAAATAATATCCAATCTATCCATTTGCTCTACTAGAGAGATAGGAATTTGACATAAGCTCCATAGAAAATATTTATGTCTGATTTCTATCTTTAGTAGGGTAAATCTTGGATAGATTGGATATTAATTTTCGCCGTTAGTCAATATCTATCATAAATATTTGAACTATACCAGTCCGTAGACACAGAACTGACTGAACACGAAGTTCCTTAGAAATTCGCTACTGGGCATAAATCACATAAATTAAGTTACATGATTAAATTACTGGAAGTAGGTAATCTCTACTCTTTATCAGGTCGCAGTGGCTTAGCGGCGTTCAAGACTCCTTCCTACCTCTTTCCTCAAAGTATTAATAAATAAGTACTCTTAATTAAATTACTGGAAGTAGGTAATCTCTACTCTTTATCAGGTCGCAGTGGCTTAGCGGCGTTCAAGACTCCTTCCTACCTCTTTCCTCAAAGTATTAATAAATAAGTACTCTTAATTAAATTACTGGAAGTAGGTAATCTCTACTCTTTATCAGGTCGCAGTGGCTTAGCGGCGTTCAAGACTCCTTCCTACCTCTTTCCTCAAAGTATTAATAAATAAGTACTCTTAATTAAATTACTGGAAGTAGGTAATCTCTACTCTTTATCAGGTCGCAGTGGCTTAGCGGCGTTCAAGACTCCTTCCTACCTCTTTCCTCAAAGTATTAATAAATAAGTACTCTTAATTAAATTACTGGAAGTAGGTAATCTCTACTCTTTATCAGGTCGCAGTGGCTTAGCGGCGTTCAAGACTCCTTCCTACCTCTTTCCTCAAAGTATTAATAAATAAGTACTCTTAATTAAATTACTGGAAGTAGGTAATCTCTACTCTTTATCAGGTCGCAGTGGCTTAGCGGCGTTCAAGACTCCTTCCTACCTCTTTCCTCAAAGTATTAATAAATAAGTACTCTTAATTAAATTACTGGAAGTAGGTAATCTCTACTCTTTATCAGGTCGCAGTGGCTTAGCGGCGTTCAAGACTCCTTCCTACCTCTTTCCTCAAAGTATTAATAAATAAGTACTCTTAATTAAATTACTGGAAGTAGGTAATCTCTACTCTTTATCAGGTCGCAGTGGCTTAGCGGCGTTCAAGACTCCTTCCTACCTCTTTCCTCAAAGTATTAATAAATCATCATCATCATCCTCCGAGCCTTT
Source organism: Asteroscopus sphinx (assembly GCA_949699075.1). Taxonomy (NCBI): domain Eukaryota; kingdom Metazoa; phylum Arthropoda; class Insecta; order Lepidoptera; family Noctuidae; genus Asteroscopus; species Asteroscopus sphinx. The sequence continues at coordinate 12,741,189 of OX453005.1, forward strand.
TCCCAATTATATTGGGGTCGGCTTCCAGTCTAGCCAGATGCGGCTGAACATCAGTATTTTACACGGAGCGACTGCCATCAGACCCCCGCAACCCAGTTACTGGGTAATACCGACATTCGGAGGTTAGACCAGTTGTCAGACTTTCAGGCTTCTGACTACCTGTAACGACTGCCATAGATATTCGTATGACAACCGGGACCGACAGCTTAACGTGCTCTCCGAGGCACGGAGGGGTCTCGATGTGTAACGAAACGGTCACCCATCCACATACTGACCGCGGCAAGTGCAGCTTAACCTTGCAGATCGTACAATCCGCGCAGTCGTTGCTTCGCTACGAGCCTTAATAAATAAGTATTAATAAATAAGTACTCTTAATTAATGCTACCACAGGCGTAGGAATGTCTCATTTATTTCAAAGTTGTAAATATATGACATATTATGTCTATAATAAAACAAATTTAACCGGATTATATCGCGTATATTATATAAATTGGTTTTCCTGAGGTTTCGAAAGCTTTGTAGCGTTCGTAGTCGCAGGAAGACTAATGACAAGCGTCTTTACAGATATTTCTAAAAAAATATTTTAATCTACCGTACAATTTTTATTAATTAAAATCGTTTCGATGTAAGCAGTAATCACTCACAATGTCATTATCTTTTACAGTGTTCCGTGCTGTTTGGGACTTGATTATTTCTTGAACTGGGTTCCAAACAGGTGGTTCAAATACAAACCATCTTCTCTATTAAAATTAGAATGTTTTTTAATTTCAATAGCCTCACGGAGCATTCTCGGTACATATCGGTTTTCCTTCGCCATGACTATCAAATCGAAGAAAATGGTTGAGTTTGTCTAGGACATGTTCACAGACTGCAGGCTTTGTGGAACGTCTGTTATTGACGTCAGCTATATGTTCTTTAATTCTAGTGGCTATACTACGCTTTGTTACTACGATATAATCCGGTTAAACTTGTTTTATTATAATGTGTAGTGATCGCGAAAACCTAAGAAATTATTATATTATGTCTACTTGAAAACCTCAAGCTCAATCTAATACAAATTAAAAACTATTTATTGGAGCCATAATGATCTCTATAGATATAATTATATGTATACGTCCACGGTCATACCTAAAAACTACGAGTACCTATACCTACATGCACCGGGAGGTTATTATGTAGGAAAACAATTAACATTGACTTCGTCTGCGCCTGCGCCACGTGCCCATGCAAATGCGTTTTAGAACAAAGAGCCGTAAAATAAACACATACAATAATTACTACAATGCTTTTTGGTCTTATTATGGATGACCATGCTTCACTACAGAGTTAGACTCAATTATAATTATTACCGTTACGTATTACTAAGATAATTTTAACTGGTGTTTTGACATGTCCATTTGTTTATATCAGTTGCGTTTTGTTTTCCTAATCAGTCTTTATATTCTCGGTGACGCTTTTTATTGTACTCGTGCAATATTGGATGAATCATTGCATTCCATTGCTTGGTTAGACAAAATGACTGCAAACGTGTCTGCATTTAGCAGCTGCTGCTTGCTTACAAAAATTACATAAACGGATGGTCCTCTTTTGTGAAAGTGAGTTAAGTTAAACAATGCGCATTATCTAATATAGTTATATGTAATATCTACACAGGAGGCCCCATCGCAATGGAGGTATAGTACCTACTTCAGATTGATATACCAATCCATCATCATCCTCCGAGCCTTTTTCCAATTATATTGGGGTCGGCTTCCAGTCTAGCCAGATGCGGCTGAACATCAGTATTTTATACGGAGCGACTGCCATCAGACCCCCGCAACCCAGTTACCGGGAAATACAGACATTCGGAGGTTAGACCAGTTGTCAGACTTTTCAGGCTTCTGACTACCCGTAACGACTGCTATAGATATTCGTATGACAACCGGGACCGACAGCTTAACGTGCTCTCCGAGGCACGGAGGGGTCTCGATGTGTAACGACGGTCACCCATCCCCAGACTGACCGCGGTAAGTGCAGCTTAACCTTGCAGATCGTACAATCCGCGCAGTCGTTGCTTCGCTACGAGCCTCTGAAATTGATGTATAATAGAAAATTTAACTTTAACTCTGAATTTTGTATTCCTAAAAATTAAATGATTATGTCTTCTGTAAACATTCTGCAAAAAGCGTTTGCTTTCATTTCGTTTGCGTTTTAAAAAAATCAGCAGTGTTTACTGCTAATTTTTTTTTGCATTCAGCCGGGAATCATACTATGTGTTAGTATGATTCCCGGCTGAATCGCGAAGAAGTAACATTCTGTATTTTCAAGGCAAAAGTACTGGTGTGTTGAAATTCTATCGAAATTATAGTGGGTTTAGGAAAAAACGAAGTGCTTCATTCTTTTCTTAGCGTGATTCCGTCCGCCATTTTTTATTCGTTAAAATTTACGAACAAGGAGAGAACAAGGAAAAAATACAAATAAACCTCTTTCATATCAAAACACAATCCACAATCAGCTGCGGCCGCTACTCGTTCCCATTTGAACTATAAAATATTTTGTTAGCAATAAAAAATATTTGGCTTTGCCTGATACCACCATCCGTTCATTAACTAGCCAATATTAATTAAGCTAGCATGTAATTGGTAGAATGAAGTGATAAAATTTATTTATCATTAGGTGGTCTTTATGCCACTTTGTTGTTTCCTCATAAAATGTTGAATGTACACACGGCTACACATCAAGCTGTACTTTTCCAGTATAAGCTGACCTCGCATTGTATAGGTTTTCCTTACAACGCGAGGTCAGCCTTTACTGGTTTTATACAGCTTGATGTGTAGCCGTGTGTACGTACAATTTACTTGCCTTTGTCGGTGACTGGCGACAATCCTAAGACTTATGTAATTTATGTACCAGACCTCAGTAAATTCCTAAGGAATGCTTATATAATTGTATAGTACATCCGTGATAAATGCTGACACAAATGTGAATTCTGGGACACAATTGGTCGATCAGATATATTGTTGTTACATTATCTCTTGTCGTAGACGTAGTTAAAGTATAAATGAAATTAAGGTTCACGTTGAAATATAATGCGACTAAGCTATTACCAGTCAAAAACTATGGCAAACATAATTTCTCTTATCATTGGGAACGATTGCTGACCTTAGAGTTCGTTTTCCAGTTTTTTTTTTACAGTTTCAATCTGTTTTTAACCGACTTCATGTAGCCTGAACTTAACCGATACTCGTAGTTGAATGGTGACAGCTATACTTAATTCTGTATTAACCTAACCTAATCCCTACCTAATCTAGCTATACTTAATTCTGTATTAACCTTACCTAATCCGTCACACCTTTTGCCAATTATATTGGGGTCGGCTTTCAGTCTAACCAGAGGCGGCTGAACACCAGTATTTAAACGGAGCGACTGCCATCAGACCCCCGAAACCTAGTTAATACTGACTTTCGGAGGTTAGACCAGTTGTCAGACTTTCAGGTTTCTTACTACCTGTAATGATAGCCATAGGTACTCGTATGACAACCGGGACCGACAACTTAACGTGCTCTCGAGGGGTCTCGATGTGTAACGAAACGGTCACCCATCCACGATCTGACCGCGGTAAGCGCAGCTTAACCTCGCAGATTGTACAATCCGCGTGATTGTTACTTCGCCACGAGCCCCTCACCTGATCCTTACCTAACCTAATCCTGTATGTAAGCCTAATCATCATCATGATCATTTCAGCCCAAAAGACGTCCACTGCTGGACATTGGCCTCCCCCAAGTAGCTTGGGGGTATATGCCATAATCGCCACGCTTGGCAGGCGGGTTGGCGATCGCAGTTGGTTAGTTAAATACTCAGAGAACGCTGCTGCCCATCCTTTGGTGATCCCTTAGTCGCCTTTTACGACACCCGTGAGAATATATAGGGTGGCGCAATTCTTTACATCCGACACCACACCGAACCCAAATAAAGCCTAATATGTTCTTCTTATCAATTTCTAGAACGGCTTCGTGGAGTGTCGGAGTGGCGTGGAGGAGTGTGGAAAAATGGACGACTGCGCGGTCGTGATGCCGCGGGAGGGCTGCTGCGCCAAGTGCAAGGGCTGCTGGTACAACGGCACGGAACATGCCTCCCACACCGATTGGAACGAAGACAACAGAGTGCTGCGGTGCGAAGCGGGAGTGGTTACAATTACTAAACCGGAGTGCTACGTGCCCTGTGACAGGCCGAAGCATCAAAGGCATACGCATTACAACTGTCCTGTTTGTGATGGTGAGTTGCATTTCTTTGTTACTAGCTACTTGAAACATTGGATATTGATGAAGATTCCTGAACTTTGTGTCAAAATAGCGCCGTACTTAAGTTCCTAGGTATTTAGGTACTGTAATTTGATTGTTAGATACAATAGGCTGTATATAATGGCTTTTGGTTTACAGTAACGAATAAAATAGGTAAATATAAAACACTCTCTGAACCATCTTACTTTTGTTTCTGAGTAAAAGCAATGTTAAAAGCTCTTGCTTTTTTTACCAACAAATTATAAGAATTTCTGAAAGTCATGTAATGAAAAATTTAAAAAACAATAATGACTTGAAACAATTTACTAGCCATTTTACACCATTTTTTCTCACCACAATTGTTGAGTATCTGCTCTACGTTATTCATCTCACATAATTGGTGAGCGGCGCGGGGGCGCTGCGCTGGCGCAGCCGTGTCTCGCAGAGCACAGCGCCCACCCAGACGCGCGCGCCGCAAAAACAACCACCATGATCCCACACAAAAACAAACACACGCCGCCACGCGAACTTAATAAAACCATAACGGCAAGCAATTTACCTGTGCTTCCAAACCTTAACAAGTTTATTAAATTCCATAACAAATAATAGTAATTTACAAGATGACGACTCGATATCGCTTTTGAATATCGCCGACACATTCCAAACTATCGTTTTATTGCTTGTGTTTATATTTTATTAATTACCCGCCAGTCGCTAAGCGGGGAGATCAAGGGATCATCGGACGTTGCACCGCGCTTTGGAAATAGAGGAACTAATAAGGTGTTTAAAGTTCCACCTGTGGCTGCTCAGTGGTTTTCATATCAATGTAGTTAGGTAGTTTGTCGCGACAGTTCGCCCACACACCGCACGATGTTATCCGACAGCGGAACACATAACACATGTAACGTGACATAGCAACGTGATAGACAATGGACCACTCTGCCATAATTCCAATCCCGTTTCTTGCTCCATACCGAGTCAAAGATGACTATTACAACAACAGAATAATTTAGTCATGTACTGAATGTAATTTAATATATCACACATTGAAGGTTACATGATACAGTGATACAATACAATACAAGAAAAAAAAAAACTTGTTATACAATTATTTGCTATTCAAAAATTCGCCTTTAAAAGGCAAGAGCGATGTGGTATGTACTTGTACATAGAGGTGGCGCCAAAGAGTAATTACTCTGTACGTGGACGCTGAATAAACAACAAAAGCATTTAAAGACTACATGCAATAAAATCCCAGATGAAGTGCGAAGTTGTTGTACCTACAAAGAATTGATTGTTGAAATTTTAGTGGTAATGAAAATGGAAACCAATTTTAAAAATATATTTTTGTAATGAAGGGGTCTGGAATTATTTTGAAATGGTTTTCTGCGCGGACCACCCGAGACGCGCGTTTCGCGAAGTCGTTTCCTCAATCGGATGCCTACTCTATAACTAGAGACAAAGAAATTGACAACGAAATAAGGTCTTATTATAGTCGACGGGGGTTCGTTAAAATTATATTTGTGGTGGTCTGTGAGTCTCCCACGGCGTTGCGTCTCTATTATTGTCCATAAATCAAAAAGTTAACAACCTACTTAAAAGGTTGGGGCGGGTGGGTTTTTGTGCGGTGGTCAAAGCGGCCGCCGTGGCCGCGGCTTCGGGAACCTCGACGTGTGCCCCTCTGTTTGTTTGTTTTACGATCCCAACACTGCATTAGATTTTTTTCTCTCACTTGTTATTTCTTCACGATTCTTTTCTTATCATCATGGGAATAGTTTTTTGTGAAAAATGACGAGTAATAGGTACCCTACCTATACAAGTAATCGGAGCTTAAAAGCTTGACCGATCAAAACAGCAAGCATTTCACCAAAGTTAAATACAATGTTAGCAATACTTTTATGTAGCATTTCTTTATAAATAAAATGAAAACATTATAATATTTTAGGTGTTCGCAAATACTACACATTGTAATAAAACAAGTAGGTATAAGGTAGGTAGGTAGTATAAAATATTTTTTTGAAATATCTGCAAAGACACTTGTCACGTTCAGCGTTAGTGGTCGCAGGAAAACGAATTCTTCCTGCGACCACGAACGCTGCAAAGCTTAAATAATATACGCGATGTAATCCGGCTAAACTTGTTTTATTATAATTAAAAAAATATCATAAAATAATCAGACTCGCTGCTAAAACAATTTTGAGAAAAAAAGTCCTATCTTCTGATAATAACCTAACTATTCTGAATTCATGCGATGTTTCTCAAACCACGTATTGTTAGGTATGTGACAGCGACCTGAGAAATTGAAATAATTAGCTTGTGATGTACAATCATTGCGTGATGTGATTGTATAATACATATTTTATGACCACATCAAGTTATAAACCGAAATTCAGAGGAATATATCTTCGCTAAGTGTTTGGGCGTGTCCGTTTAACATTCTCACGTTGAGTCGCAGTTTTGTTCTTCAATGTTGTTTCTTGGTTGTTTGTTTACAGCTTAGCAATTGCAGGTAGAAGGTTTATGGCTGATGGCAGAATGTATGGTTCGCAGTGTAAGTGGTAGAAAAAGATCTTGAATGCTTCTTAGGATCACAACAATATATGGAGATTAACAATTAGATACAGAGAGTGCTTAACAACAACAACAACTTACAATTAAGATATCGTGACGTTGCGAGGTACAGACAGAGAGCAATAGGGATGGGCGGACCATCCGCCAATACATCAAATAGTGATGGGAACGGTGTTGTGATATGAAGTATCCTTACGAGTTTCAATAGAAGGCTGTCACAAAATCGGGAACATGTCAGTCTCAATTTTAATATCAAGGTATTTCTCAGAGAAAACCGAAACAATATAAAACAGTGCAGATTCCTCTAATGTAGAAATCGTAGAGCAAATCAAAATAGTGTCTCTCAAAAATTTTTGCCGTTTGCCAAACTTTACATATTCAGTAGCAAGGAACCTAACAAACTTTTTTAAACATGTGAAGAACGTTGTACGGTCGACCGCACGTTAGTGGCAACAGTTTGACATTGACAGCATCTTTATTTCGTAAGCAGTAAGGGCGGTTTTCTAATTCAAGTGTTACCACTGTCATGCAGTCGACTGTACATGTACATTCTTGCAGCTATATGATTTAAGGAACCTCCACGGGACTTGGCACCTATTTATATCTCAATTCTTTTATCGGTGAAACCGACAATCCTGCACTACTTTTTAAGGAACTTGGCCCCTTTTTTACATGTATATTATTAGTGGGATTTAAATTTGCTGAGGAAAAATTAATATTTACAACGTAGATATAATAAAAAGTAACGTATGCATAGAACCATCATTACACAACAAAAGTTATTATCCAATACAATAGCATTATGTTGGGGGGCACATTGTGTGTGTTTGGGGGCACATTGTATGACAAAGTACATCGCTCATATAAATGGCGCGCACCGACGATGAATACTTAATTGTTTGCCTACAAAAGGACAGCCTACTTTGTGTAGTCGTCTCTAGTTTTACGACAGACACTTGACCGTTTTCATTGTCACAATTATATGCGGTGAGGCGGCGCAGGCGCAGCGCGGCGCGGCGGTCCGAGCTCCGCGCCTTGAATCGAATGTCCGTGACTATTGAATGAAACGCATTCTAACATGCGGACAAAATAAATGTAAATATTTTACATTGAAGCTCTAAACGCTTTATCATTTTAAGTGACGTGCCGAGTACTGCATAGTTTTTCAACGCGTTACGTGATTTTATATGGACAGAATAAACCATTCTCAAGAGCAACTTTATATTCTCTTCTCATTGGAATCCCAAGCTTAATGGCTTATGTATTCTGTTCATATATTCTGCTATGTCATTGTATTCTAGTCAGAAATAAATGAATAGTAAATATGGCCTCACGTATTTTATAATAAACATTACATCGTTATGAACAATCGTAGCACTTGAGCAAATGCTACAAGATACAGTTCTGGTTAGGAATGTATTTCATCCGTTTGCGTCAGAACTGTTGAAAGATTTGTGCAACTCCGGCCACGGGTCGTGTGCAGGCAGTGCAGGTGGGCAGGCGCAGGCGCAGCGGTGGGCGCACCGTGTGCGGCCGTCCGCGCTACGTCATTCATTAGCCCCTGATTGATTCATCGTCTACCCTCACTAATTTATGGAGTTTGCGCTTTGTCGTAGTCACTATGCCGATGCCGCCAGAGGCCTCATTTCCATTTAGCGAACAATGGCTGAGATTTTTGTTTTAAGCTTTTACTGCTAATCTAAAGAGTTTGTTCCCCCTAAAAGGAATCTCTTTTGTATTCATTTATTTGCTTGAGGATCAAAAGGACGTTTGACTTTTAGCGCTGTTATAAATTGATGGTAATGAGTTCGTGTATGAAATTTTAAAACTCTTAGATATTTGATGTATGGGAGTGGTTCGGATTTGGAAGAGCCTGTCTAATTTGTTTATTTATTTAATATCTATAGAAGACTTACTGCTAAAGAATACAGAAAGAAAACAATATTTTAGACTACATAATAACAACAACCAACAAACAAACAAATAAACAACAACAATAACAACAGCAATACAACAACAACAACATAAAATCACGCCTGAATTTCCCCGAAGGTGTTACACACGCCACCCACATTTCGCCAGTTATGTTTTTTTTTTTATATTCTTTATTTATTATAAGGGATTTTAGTACATTAGAAATGACGATGCCAATCCCATCGTACCTTATTCTAAATTAATCTACACTACCAGGCCCCTCAGAAAGTATTGCGAAAAAAAGTTTTTATATATTGGAGACTGGCCAGTTATAATGTTTTTCGAAAATATGATTATTTATAAGTAAAAATAAGTAAGTTCCAATTTCAAAATTTCCCTCCACATTTTTTGCGAGTTAATTCAAAGTATTGTGTCTCACTGAAATATGGATCTGCGCCGGGAACATTTTAGAGCTATGATTTTATACGATTTCAAGTGTCGCCTGAAACCGGATGAATCGTACGATAGACTTCAAATGGCATTCATGGATGAAGGCCCTTCCAAGGCAACCGTGTATCGTTGGTATAACGAATTCAAGCGCGGTCGACCAACTTTGGGGGATGACGAAAGAAGCGGTCGCCCTTTGACGGCTGTTACCGAAGAAAACGTGCTAGCAGTGAAAAATTTAATCCAAGACAATAGGCGAAATACATATCAGGAGATTCAACACATATTGAAGATTGGATCGGGAAGCGTTCACGAGATTCTACACAGCCATCTTCGCGTGAGGAGGATAGTATCACGCTGGGTGCCGCACAACCTCACCGATGCTCAGAAGCAGGCCCGGGTGGAATGGTGCCGTGATATGCTTAACAAATTTGAAGCAGGCTCGTCTCGGTGTGTTTACGACATCGTTACAGGTGATGAGTCCTGGATTTATCAATACGACCCAGAAACCAAGCGCCAGTTTACTGTTTGGGTGTTTCAAAATGAGCCAACGCCTACCAAAGTGAAGCGATCTAGAAGCGGGGGTAAGATTTTGATCGCTAGCTTTTTTAATTTGACTGGCCACTTGGTATCAATTCCCTTACGGGATCAAAGAAGCATTAATGCCGAATGGTATACTACCAAATGTTTGCCAGAAGTTTTCTCTGTTATAAGCAACAAGCGACCAAACACAGGGCTCCGCGGGCTACTGCTCCACCACGACAATGCACCTGCGCACACCGCACTCAAAACGAGGGACTTCCTGGACAGCACGCCAGTCAAACTCCTGGGTCACCCTCCTTACAGCCCTGATCTAGCACCGTGTGACTTCTTTTTATTCCCAAAAATAAAAAATCAGCTCAAAGGGATACAATTTTCGTCGCCGGAAGATGCGCTGGCTGCGTTCGAGCAGGCTGTAAACGAGGTGTCTGCGGCGGACTGGAAAAAGTGTTTTGAAAACTGGTTTAGGCGCATGAATCTTTGTATAGAGGCTGGTGGAAAGTACTTTGAAAAGATTTGATAAAAATATATGTACGTATAGAACAATTTTTTTTAGTTTCGCAAAACTTTCTGAGTGTCCCACGTATCTAGAGGTAGACAACTTAAGCCAACTATGTTATAAAACTATGTTAACTTTAGCCAGTTATGTTATAGTCCCATTTAATAGGGGGCTCCCATGCGATGGACTGATTTAATGAAGTCTGCCGTGAGCCGGCCATTACATGAATGCACCAGACTAACCGAAAGCAGGGAAGGGTGTCGAGGCATCATCGTGAGGCGAGCTACAGCAGCCCCCGGCAATAGTACATGATGGCCACGACCGCTCTGTGAAGAGCGAAACGATGAAGAAGAAGAATAGGGGGCGAGCCTATTGCCACTGTCTGGGCACAAATCCAGACTCCGGGCTGCTACTGACAACAACAATATGTGTGCGGTGCGAGGTCTTCGAGTGTTGGAATGTTTGTTTAAATAAAAAGTCAATGTTTGAGATGAATAAGAGTCTATACAAATGATGTTGTAAAATTGTATAAAAGTTCTAAATCTAATGTTATGTTACTAAAACTATGAATTGTTAATGTTATAAAATGTTGGAATGTTAAGAATGTTATTAATGCACCCGGTCGCGATGTGTCCGTATAATGCACTAATTGATTTTACTTGAACTCATCGCTTTATAGGCGCATGCGTCTGTTAGGTAAATTGTTTGGTGGCATTGCACCGAACAATATGTTTATATGTAATAAAATAAGTTTAACCGGATTATATCGCGTATATTATTTAAATTGGTTTTCCTGACGTTTGGAAAGCATTGTAGCGTTCGTGGTTTTAATAGAGAAGATGGTTCGCAGCTACCACCTGTTTGGACCCCAGTTCTAAAAATAATCAAGTCCCAAACAGCACGCAACACTGTAAAAGATAATGATATTGTGAGTGATAACTGCGTGCATCGAAACGATTTTAATAAATAATAATTGTACGGTATATTAAAATATTTTTTAGAAATATCTGTAAAGACGCTTGTCATCTTACGGCCAAAATTAATATCCAATCTATCCACGATTTACCCTACTGGAGATAGAAATTTGACATATTTTGTATGGAGCTTATGTCAAATTCCTATCTCTATTAGGTCAAATCGTGGATAGATCGGATATTAAATTTGGCCGTTAGTCTACCTACGACCACGAACGCTGCAAAGCTTTCGAAACGTCAGGAAAACCAATTTAAATAATTTATGCGATATAATCCGGTTAAACTTGTTTTATTATAATATCAATAATAATGTTTTTTGTTTGATTGCCTCGTTGGTCTAGTAGTTGCAAGCGCAACTGCTGAGCGTGGGGTCCTGGGTTCGATTCCCGGGTCGGGCAAAGTGTTATTGGGTTTTTTTCATTAGGAAATTCTCAGTAGCAGCCCGGAGTCTGGATTTGTGCCAGGTTAATGGCAATAGACTCGCCCCCTATTACATGGGACTATAACATAACTGGTGAAATGTGGGTGTGCTATACGCCTATACCTACCCCTTCGGGGAAGTACAGGCGTGATGTTATCTTATGTTATGTTGTTATTATAATCTGTAGTGATCGCGAAAACCTAAGAAATTATTATAACAATATGTTTATGATTTTAATGTATAATTATAATATTCCAGAGTGCGTGATAAACGGGCAGCGCGTATGGGAGGGGCGTGACGTGCGCATCCCGGAGGAGCCGTGCCTATCGTGCCGCTGCGTGCGCGGCTCGCTGTCCTGCGCCAAGCGCGCCTGCCCCGTGCTGCCGTGCACTAGCGCGCAGCAGTACACGCCGCCCGGCGAGTGCTGCCCGAGGTGCACGCACCCAACGTCCGATAAAATCCTACCAAGTAAGTTCCGTAACGAGATTATCCGGAGAAGAACAGGAGTGACCGACATAGCTTGTAGGATCAGTAAGCTGAAGTGGCAGTGGGCTGGCCATGTCTGTCCAAGGACCGATGACCGCTGGAGTAGACGAGTCCTTGAGTGGAGACCGCGAATCGGCAAACGCAGCGTAGGGCGCCTCCCCGCCAGGTGGACCGACGATCTGAAGATCGTGGCTGGGGGGGGGGACTGGATGCGGAAGGCACAGAGGATCGAGTGTTGTGGCGCAACTTGGGAGAGGCCTTTGTCCAGCAGTGGACTGCGATAGGCTGAGTTGATGAAGTAAGTACCAACTACAATTCAATCTTCTTCTATCGTGTGAGCATGGGCATGGCATGAGCTACATAAAGATAATAGCTCATGCCATGGGGAAAAAGATTCGCTAGTCAGCAGGTTGGTAGCGGAGCTGACTGCCCAGGGTGCGCCGGACGATCAATTAAATATCATCACTCGTAGAGGCTCTTTTACTGCTTCTACAGTTCAATCTTCTTCTATCGTGATGATAGCTCATGCCGTGTGAAAAAGATTAGCTAGTCAGCAGGTTGGTAGCGGGGCTGACTGCCCAGGTGCACCGCACGATTAATTAAATATCGTCACTCGTGGAGGCTCTTTTACTGCTTCTACAATTCAATCTTCTTCTATCGTGATAATAGCTCATGCCATGTGAAAAAGATTAGCTAGTCAGCAGGTTGGTAGCGGGGCTGACTGCCCAGGGTGCACCGGACGATCAATTAAATATCATCACTCGTGGAGGCTCTTTTACTGCTTCTACAATTCAATCTTCTTCTATCGTGATAATAGCTCATGCCGTGTGAAAAATATTAGCTAGCCAGCAGGTTGGTAGCGGGGCTGACTGCCCAGGGTGCACCGCACGATCAATTAAATATCATCACTCGTGGAGGATCTTTTACTGCTTCTACAATTCAATCTTCTTCTATCGTGATAATAGCTCATGCCGTGTGAAAAATATTAGCTAGTCAGCAGGTTGGTAGAGGGCTGACTGCCCAGGGTGCACCGCACGATCAAATAAATATCATCACTCGTGGAGGCTCTTTTACTGCTTCTACAATTCAATCTTCTTCTATCGTGATAATAGCTCATGCCGTGTGAAAAATATTAGCTAGTCAGCAGGTTGGTAGCGGGGCTGACTGCCCAGGGTGCACCGGACGATCAATTAAATATCATCACTCGTGGAGGCTCTTTTACTGCTTCTACTATTCAATCTTCTTCTATCGTAATAATAGCTCATGCCGTGGGAAAAAGATTAGCTAGTCATCAGGTTGGTAGTAGGGTTGACTGCCCAGGGTGCGTCGGACGATCAATTAAATATCGTCACTCGTGTAGGCTCTTTTAATGCACCCCAAAACAATTAAAAAATAAAACAAGTTTAACCGGATTGCATCGCGTATATTATTTAAATTAGATTTCCTGACGATTTGAAAGCTTTGCATTGTTCGTGGTCGCAAGAAGACTAACGGCCAAAGTTAATATCCAATCTATCCACGATTTGCCCTACTAGAGATAGGAATTTGACATAAGCTCCATACAAAATATGTCAAATTTCTATCACTAGTAGGGCAAATCGTGGATAGATTGGATATTAATTTTGGCCGTAAGATGACAAGCGTCTTTACAGATAAAAAAATAATCTACCGTACAATTTTTTATGAATTAAAACCGTTTCGATGCACGCAGTAGTGTTCCTCTGTGCAGTAGTCACTCACAGTATCATTTTTTTGCACATAAATAAATAAAAAAATTAAATTCATTTAGTTCAATCGTTTGTGGTTATGTTACAGACATTAGACGAAGTGCTGCGAACAATCATAGTGAAGCCGAAAAAAACTATGCTCAAGATTTAAATTGTGGAAAGAAAAAATCGCTCACGAGCAGGATTCGAACCTGTAACTCCTCGTTCAGTATCGTGGTTCTCGAGAACGATTTTTTTTTCCACAATATAAATCTTTAGATTTCGCTTCGAATGTGTAAATGCGTTAAAAATATTACAGTAAATTTATGATCCTTCGTGTACTACCAGCGCTCACGCACAAACTATGCACCGCTGTTGCTTTCGCGATGCTTACTGGGGGGTGATTCTCGCGTCGTAGACAGTATCTCTAACTCGACATAATGTCGAAACAAGATGGCGAATGTCGATTGATAATAAATTTTCGTATTCTTAGAATGTCACGTTAGAGATATATCTACCCCTAGCGCTCTAAATACAAAGAGCGCTACGTAGCGGTTGACATTACCGGCTACATTTTTCGTAGAGATTTAAAATGAGAGATTATCTCGAATTAGACATTTATCTCTATAACGCGACAATTAGGGCCCTGGACCGCGACATGTGTACTGAGAGGGCTGAGCACGGTTTGAGGTGCATGTGTGTGCATGAGCACTGGTTGTACACGAAGGAGCATAGTTTTTTTTGGCTTCACTATGATTGTTCGCAGCACTTCGTCTATATTTTTTACTATGTCTGTGGGTTATGTAAAGTTTTGTTATACCTAAGGCAAACACATTTTTGATTGTGCTTTGTAAAGCAAATAACTAATGTAATTTTTTTAATCAGTTTCAGGCACCATGAAGCCATGTATAATTGGGAAGGATTTCCACCCGCACGGACCCGCGTTCCGATTGGACCCCTGCACGGACTGCTCGTGTCAGAACGGCACGGCCGTGTGCACGCGTCACACTTGCCCCGTGCTAACGTGTGGGGCGCGCGCCCTGCCGCCCCCGCCCGGCAAGTGCTGCCCCGAGTGTCCGCAGGTCGAGGAAGCTAAGACCGCCTGTGTCGTTGGCAGAAAGACTTACGAGGTTTGTAATATTACCCAACCCGATTAACATCCCAGTTGTACTCAAAAGCCCTTGTATGCGTTAGTTCGATTTCCGGCTCAGGCAAGAGATATTTTAATATTCTGTGAATGCAGAATTTCTTCTTTTAAGTAAAAGGCCCATGCCTAGTTTTGGTGCCTTTCAAAAAACGCTGCACACCAATCAGACATTGACAGATGAATAGACTACTTTATTATAAACAATAATTCATCAGCCTATATTAGTCCACTGCTGGACATAGGCCTCTCCAATGGTGCGCCACATCGCTCCTTGGCCACTCGCAACCAGTTGCTACCACCCACCGACATAAAATAATTACCATTCTGAAATATAAGCGACATGTTGTTGCCAGTTTTGTATGAATGAAACTTACAATAATTGTCATTTGGGTTTTTTACTTTTATTTGTATACACTAGTATTTGGTAAAACACTATTTTGACGTCATGCCCGGGTACCCGGGTAAATTCCGAATTAGAATTGATTTTAAAGATATTTCGGACTTTACCCAAAGAGCTTTGGTAATCTTATATTTATATTATGGTAAAACTAGGTTTACCCGTTCTACTGACATTACCCGTGAGCTCGTGACATATATTCCAGCCATAGAATTACTATTAATCTAAGATTCCAGCATTGGTCTTTCAGTTTTCAATATTTAAAGTAGGTACTTTCCCTCCGTGTGGCACTGCGATTGGACATCCTGTATATTGGAACCCTTTGGGCCCGATCTGCTACTAAAATAGGCCCGTGTAAAGAATTAATTACATTCATTCATACATATTATCGACCGATGACCAATTCGAGACTGCGAATCGGCAAACGCAGCATAGGGCGCCTCCCGGCCAGGTGGACAGACGATCTGGTTAAAATAGCTAGGAGGACTGGATGCGGAAGGCAGAGGACCGAGTGTTGTGGCGCAACTTCAGATAGGCCTATGTCCAGCAGTGGACTGCGATAGGCTAGTTGATGATGATGATGATGATACATATTACGACCTCTGTGGTCTAGTGGTTCTAGTGTCGGACTGCTGATAACGAGGTCGTGGGTCCGATTCCCACAGAACACAAATATTTGTGTGATGAACAAAAGTGTTTGTGTTGGTCTGGGTGTTGCTTATGTATTATAAGTATGTATTTACAAAAAGTATATAAGTATTATATCCATTGTCTAGTACCCATAGCACAAGCTCTGTTTAGTTTGGGACTAGATGGTGCTGTGTAAAAATGTCCCAAATATATTTATTTATTTATTTTATTATATTATTACATCTGTTTCCCATTGGCATAGGAGTCTATGTCTATGCCAAATAAAACTTTTTCTTTCTATAAAACTTTATCTTTCTTATTTCCACCTTCCTTGTCTTGACAACCTCATTCGCTTCATCTACGTTCATTACATTAACTTCGCCATGCATGCTGGTCGGCTTAGACCTGCAACAGGCGTAGGCCTGACCAAATCGCGGATATTCTCAGAAATTATTTTCAAGAGTAGTCTTGAAAATAATTTCTGAGCGACTAACATACGCGATTTGGTTGCGGTACGTTCGCCGGGGTCGTTCCCACAGAACAAATACACCCTGACGTCGACGTCATTCCCCTCCAACTCTTCCATCCACTCTCTTTTAGTATACCTACTTGTTTCGTCAATCTACTAACGTCCATCGTCTCCACATGCCCAAACCTAATTTGAAAACATCCACTGTTAGCTTTAGATTTTGCTTTGGTCGCTTTTGAGTATATTATTTTCGGTATACTGCCATCATTTTAGATCAGTTAGGTACCTGTCGAAGTTATTTAGCAAGTTAAGCGATTGATCATTATAACTTACTATGATTTAAATCTTTACAGGACGGAGAAACATGGCAACTGGATGCTTGCAAGTCATGCGAGTGTCACGGCGGCGAACCGAGATGTGCCATGGAACGATGTCCGGCCTTAAACTGCCCTACAGACCAGATTCTTCGTCAACTGCCTGGACAGTGCTGTCCGAAGTGCGTCGACATCGATGGAATTTGTACAGTGTTTGGAGACCCTCACTATAAAACTTTTGACGGAAAGTTTTATAGTTTCCAAGGCTCCTGCAAATATCAACTGGCTTCGGATTGTGCTGACGGCACTTTCTCAATTAGAATATCAAACGATGCCAGAAACACCTCACACTCTTCGTGGACAAGGACGGCCACACTTCGTATAGGGACTACTAAGATCAACATGGGAAAACGAATGCGAATTAAAGTGAATGGACGTAGAGTGCCACTGCCACACAAAATAAACGGAATAGCAAATATAACTCGCAGTAACGGATCTGTTTTACTAAAGGCAGATATCGGTATACAGATGCTATGGGACGGTGATGGTTTTCTGGAAGTGACAGTGTCTAATGTGTATAAAGGAAAATTGTGCGGTCTTTGTGGCAATTTTAATTCGGTAGCTAGAGACGATATGAAAACTCGCGATGGAAGGCTACTCAATGATACTTGGAGGTTCGGCTCCTCGTGGCGAGTAGGAGGGACGCGAGCGTGTACGCGCCGGCAAAAGCGTCCGGGCCCCAATATGTTTCGTCAGTCGAAGTTGATGAAGGCTCGACGGTTGTGCCGCGGATTCGTACGATACGAAGCGTTCACCGATTGCATTAGTAAGGTGAATCCCCACAACTACCAGGAAGCTTGTGAGGTGGACGCGCGCAGTTGTTCGGGCACGCGGTGTCACTGCGCGGCGTACCGAGCGTACGCGCGGGAATGCTCGCGGCTGGGCGCGGCGCCGCGCGAGTGGGCGCGCGCCGCGTGGTGCGAGGGCCCGGCGCCGCCGTGGCTGGCGCGGCGCCGCAAGGGCCCGGCGCGCGCGCCCGCGCAGCACGACGAGGCGCTGCTGGACCCCAGCGCGGTGCCCAAGCCCAACAACAGCCGCTCCCGGCCGCCGCCTCCTATACTGCATTAATGTATTTGTGGCGATGCTTCTACTAGTCAAAAGCCAGTGTGGCGACGTGAGGTAATTTTAAATTCCTTTTTTTTATTCTATCCTGTTTTGCCCCACTTCATGGCAAAGGCTTCCCTTCCTTTCTTTCATTTTTCGCGGTTTATGGCAATTTGGGTCCAGCACATTCCACCGTCTCCTTCTGGACCTAACGCGTATTCGTTTTCGGATGTTTGATACAAACAACAAAAACCGTGCTCCTTCATGTACAACCAGTGCTCACGTACATACCATGCACCTTAAGGATATTTGTTTTCGCGATGCTTACTGGACGATGCCGCGACATGTGAACTGAGAGGGGTGCGCACGGTTTATGGTGCATGTGTGTGCGTGAGCGCTGGTTTTTACACGGAGGAGCACGGTTTTATTGGGTTCACTATGATTGTTCGCAGCACTTGGTCTATATTTTTTACTATGTCTGTTGATACAAATTACCTTTATTTATGGTTCCGTGTGGTGCCGGACTTAAAGAATTGCACCACCCTATTTTTTCTCATGGGTGTCATAAAAGGCGACTAAAGGATTCACCAGAGGATGGGCAGCATCTTTCGGCTATATGATGATGATGATAATGACTTTTAATTAAAATTATATATATATAAATTAAAATGTTATCCTATTATTAAGGTGCCTACATATCTATGCCGGCGGCACAGTCGTCGAGTTATTGCCGCGCGAGTATGCCGTTTACATTATACAAAAAGCCGCGGAGCAACATTTTGGTTGTGACAGATGTTCAACGCTACCGCTCAAATGCTAAGACGGTGTACCCAGCAGCGGTTCGTTTCTGCGACACGCCCGCCGGGCTAGAAAGCCGCCGGCATAGTGTGTAGGAGACTGTAGATTTGCATCATTAAGTTTATAAATAGCGGCAATACCGGCACTGAAGTTTCAGCTAATTAATTCTCACAGTATTGGATTTCACGAGTAATTTGTATCATTTTGTCTAAATCCGTTTGTTTAATATCAAAATAGAAGTTGTTTTGGAATTATTTGCATTGTTGCAGTCGTTGCCAAGGTTTTGTAGGTATAAATAAACATAATAATTTAATTAGTTAATTAGTAATGATTTGTACTAAAATGTTGCTTATTTTGTTTCAGAGTATTATGAATATTTCGCTACTGGACTGTAACGTGGGCTGCGTCTGAAAGACACAGCCAGCTTTAAAAGGAATGAAGATCTATCTACTTAAACAGTATTCATAAAACTATTTCTAGTTAGGTAAACAAGAATATTATAACTAAGACCACCTGTATAGCTCACTATTGCCTCGCCAGTTCCGACCAGCATTCTGTCGCTCATTCCTTAGAAGTATATAGGTATTAATTAACCATTTGGATCGGAACACAGCATGCTAAAGCAACTCTATATGAAACAATTGATTGCAATTATAGCTCGATATGTTGTGCATTCTGTTTGTTTGCTGGTTGTTAATATATGATAGGCAATCACTATGTTTTGATTTATGAAAATAAATTTAGTAATTTATTGCATTGTAATACTAAACGTTTCCGTAAAATGTGATAATAGTTTTGAATATTCAGGCAAGAAGGGACGTTTGGTAAAACAAAGTTCAAATTGAGATCTCATCTGTAGGTAGTTCTTTACGAAATCTTAGATAAATCTAGCTATCCGAAGCCAAGATGCTAAAGAGATTGTGAGAGATATGTATAGATGTACATACATACACATTATGCATAAAACGCTGTAGCAGTAAGGATGAATCTAGCTGTAATGTTTTAATCGAAGACTCTTTGTAAAGCTTAGTTGTTTAATATGTTACCAATGATTTTAATATTTGACTTTGATGTATGTAAAAATAATTATTTAGCTGAAGAAATGTTAACTGTGTGTTTATAAGGTATTTATCACAGTTCGCACGAGCGAATGTGTGACATCGAATTACGAGTATATTGTCTTTTGTGGATGTGCTAAGTGCCATCAGAAGGCGGCTAAAATCTACTAAATTGTGATAATGATATCTGTCAATGCCTCATTGTTTTACGATTATAGCTTACTTATTATACACTATTTACTTATATTATTGTATGTATGTGAATGTCCCTCAAAATATGCGCGTAACGATTATAGTGTTTAAATATATTCCAGAATATTATGTATATAGGGTGCTTTATTGTTCGTCGGCAAAGTATAAACAGTCTTGATGCAAGTCCCTTTCTGTACGGACTTAGGTTTACATTCAGAGACGAATCTAAGCGTGAACTCATGCTTCCAACTGTCAAATAGCCCTGCATTTTAACAGTTGGAAGCATGAGTTTACGCTTCGATTTGTCTCTGGATATGAGCCTTGGTATCAAGCCAAATTAATAAATTCTGCTGTTTGTAATTTTATATTATTTATTTAGTAGATATCAATCGATTGTAAAAAGCCGCTAAACTCTCTCTTCATTTATTTAATCTGATTTAATTTCACCAAGACTCCTCTACAAAATAACTATTACGTACTACTTATTTCGTATTATTAAGCAGGGTCTACGTTTTATGTAGGCTTTTAAGTTATTTAAGAGATTTATTTGATATAATTAATTTGGTAAGTAGATTTTATGTTCAGTTTCATGTGACCAATTTTTATTTACGTACCTACCTACCAAGTAATTAGAGTTATCTCACAGATATTTTTAAAAACGTTGATGACATTTGCATTTAAATAAAATATGAATTTTAACATCTTTTACCTTAGAGTGGTAGGTACAGAAACGCCATACGAAATTAAAATTGATGTCTATGTCAAACAATGTGAAAATGTGGTATTTATAATGTATCATAAAATCGTGAATAATTTTCGTAATGTGCATGTATTTTATACATACTGACCCAAGGTAAGATAATGTTTTAAATGTTATTTACTTGGTGATCCTGATTATAATGAAAACGATGAACAAAGAATTACGTAATAAATAATACTTATTATAGAAATGTGTTGTTATTTATTCAGCCTGTAGTTTTGTTTAGTTTCACAATAATTATAACTCTTAAAAGCGTAGCGTTATCTCCGATCGTCCCATTACTTGTCTCTGGCTGACCGCCAAATATCTTAAAGTTTTATGTCATCAAAATGATCTAGGACAATTTGGCGTCCGCTTTAAAAACAGACGAGTCATTATATTTATCTTGAATAGAAATCTTAAGAAATGAAATGATATCTCAACATTCTCGACACGAATATTATTTTAAGAATTAGTCGTTCTTACACCGCGTTGCGTTCTAAATCTGTCGGCTGCGGTAATTCGGTTAGACGTAGACACAGAATATCTAATAGTACTACGTACAGAACGGCCACTCACCGCCCCCCGCCAATTCAAGATTCCTCGCCCGGACCCCACACCCGTCCACAGTTTGCCGGCAATTGGACTGCAAGATTTCTATGGATGTCAATCGCTAGTCGCTATACAAGCACGCCATCTCTGAAAAAAGCTACGAACCCAGTCGGTATTACGAGCGGCGAGCAACCCTAACTTACACGTGTGTGTGCGTTCGTTTAAGACGTAATCTTGTGTATATAGGTGGTGCTAGCGTTTATATTGTATTGAGTGACCGAGGTGTGACGTAGACTTCATTTAAACATGTGTAATAGAATAAAAGATTTATTAATAAAGTAGATATAAACATTATACGCAATCACACACATCAATTAAACAAGAACAAAATATTATTTTGTACAATACATACATAATACTTTAATGATATTGACCAATGAAACATGTGATGTTTTCATTCCATGGTTATGAAGTGATCTCGTCCAATGTTCCCAAGACTCGAAAGGTTGAAGTACCGAAGTGTAGAGATTCCTTACATTAGATCATATAAATATATAAAAATGTGTAGATGTACAAGTTTATTCTCCCGTCATCATCTCCATGAATTCTGAAACAATAATTTTTTTTTTTAAGTAGGGTGTCTACAGATGCACGAATATGTTGAACTTTAGACTTTTTAAGTATCGGGACTAATTTTATTAATATGCGTTATATTCCAATCTGAATATCGTTTCGGTTTGGCTCACGTCCACCCACAGCTGAGTCACATATTTGGGATTATCATTAATTTGGCTAGACATCGGGAGCAAACGAAAGATGAACTCAATTTTTTTAATCCATTAGGTATAAAACAAGTTTAACCGGATTACATCTTAATTATTTATTATAATTATATTTTAGAAATATCTGTAAAAACGCTTGTCATCTTAGTCTTCCTGCGACCACGAACGCTGTAAAGCTTTCGAAACGTCAGGAAAACCAATTTAAATAATATACGTGATGTAACCCGGTTAAACTTGTTTTACTATAATGTGTCAAGTGATCACGAAAACCTAAGAAATTATTAATCCATTACGTACATACATTATAGAAAGTTTTGAATCTGGTTTTAATTGCTAAGAGCAATCAAAATTCTAGGTATCAGAATTAATATAAAGAATCAATAAGCTTTACAGTTATAAAAATTGTCAATGATACAACAAGAAATATTTTAGGCTGCCCCACTACATTCTGGATAGCTTCGTCCCAAATATTTCAAGGTGTGTATTATCTGTATGGTGGATAGGGCAATTATGCCTCACCATCGAAGTCCACGGTGCCGCTGCCGTCGGTATCAATCTCCTGGATGAGGCCGTCCAGTTCATCTTCTGTCAGCTGCTCGTCCAACTCGCGAAGGATCTCGCGCAAGCTTGACGTGGGAATGTAACCGTTGCCTGGAAACAAACCATTATTTTATATTCTAAAGTTTTAAATTGAGCGTGCATGGACTTCGAACTGACAATCCCCAAAAAAGATGACCTTGAGTGGTCAATGCCTGTCAAAAATGCATAACCTGTAAATATGAGCACTACTTGCAGAAGTGAATAATCTAGACAACACAAACTATAATTCAAATTTTGACAAAAGGATGCTAGTGCCAATTAAATTAAGAATGTTCAAAATAATGACCCTAATTCACGCAATTTTACTGTAAATATGGGAAATACTTGCAGAAGTGAATAATCTAGACCACATACTACAATTAAAATTTTGCCAAAAAGATGCTGGTGACAATTAAATTACGCATATTCAAAATAATGGCCCTAATTCACGTAATCTTATGAAGCGCCGATCAAGTTGCAGTGACGCTGCAGTTCGTTTCTGACAGCGATCGCCGTAGGTAAGAGAATACGGAAAGCATTGTTTTGATCGAAACTTAACAGCAACTGCACTACTTTAGTTAGGTGAATTGGCCTAAATGTACTTGCTATCTCACCTTCCTTGTCGTATAATCTGAACGCTTCCCTGAGTTCTTTCTGCATGGCTTCCGCGTCCTCCTCAACGATGAACTTGGCTGCCAGCGTCACGAACTCTCCGAACTCAAGACGACCGGACTCTGGAATTTAAACGAGACTATTAGTAATAATCTCCTTTAGGACATTGAACACTTTAGCGCTACTTTCAACTACTACCTTCATATACTGCGATAGCAGCCGTAATGTATGACTTCAAACAAATGCGGATGATTTCCATTCCATAAATCAATCTTATACCTATAGGTCCTCGAATTTGTATTTAATTAGGTTTAGTGCCATAATTAGCCTTTTATGCGCCCGGTTCGAGCTTCTACAACGTGTTATTAAAAAGGGGTCATTGGACTCATCAGTATGAATAACTTTTATTTGATTTTTAATGATTAGGGATCAGCTGATATTGTTTCAGATCATTTGTGTTCACATAAATCGAAAAATGTAGGGAGCAGCTCTTTTTTAGCGATTTTAGATTTGGTCCCATAGTAAAATTTGTTCATACTGATGAGTACAATGACCCCTTAAGAGGTTTTCAGTTATTTCAATAACACGTTGTATAACTGCGCCCATGTATGACCCAATTCTTTTTCCTGGTCTGGTCATTTCTGCGCCCCTCCAGGGTCTGTACCTGCATGGGCACCGCTGGTCCACCCTTAATTATGGCACTGCTTAGGTAAGCTCTTTTTCTTCGAGAAATTAACAGAATACTAGTCAAACAGTCTGCTTAGTAGAGCAGTAACGAAGTATGTTCAAAGTTCTGATTAAGTCGTAAATAGATTGCGTTCAAGGACGGTTATGAGTTATGACTCACATATGAATCTAGTCTAAGTAGTTAATTCTAGTTGAGAATGCACAGGACTTAGTAGGACCATAAACGGGGAAAATAACGAAAAGCAATTAATATAAATAAAACTCACTGTCAGCATCGACCTCCTCGATGAGTTCTTCGAGAATTTTCTTATTGAAGGGCTGCCCCATCATCCGAAGGATGTCTGCGACGAAGTCACAGGGGATGCTGCCCGAGCGGTTGTGGTCGAAGCCATCGAACGCCTTGCGCAGGACTGCAACAAACGAATCCTGCTAAAGCCAATCCACCAGAACATTACGTAACTAAACCACAACTCAAACGCTCGCCGTTCCTACCATCCATATTTAACGTATGGGACACGTAAGACATGTTGTCAATATCACGATAGATTTAGACTCGTCTTGAAGTGACTCTTTGTTCAAAACCGTTTTGGAGACCAGAGAAATGGTGTGTTGCACTGGCAATAAAACTAGCTAAACTGATCATTTGACTGTGCGGTTAGCGATGATATTAGGACATCGGTTCAATGCACTGAGATGTGGTGCGAATAAGTTGTGCAATGCAGCTATTTCGGTGCATCAGCGTGGTGCATCGTCGGGCTCCGGCACGACGCGGCGCGCGGCTTCGATCATCGCTCGAATGTAGGCCACCAGTAAATAACAAAAACAACACCAAAATGCATGTCCCTTATAGCCGCCCTAATATCAAACACTGATCTAGGTAGGTAGGTATTGTTTAAATTTCTCGGCTCTAATCCTCGCGAATGGTCAGAACAATATGCTTCAGATATATGCTTGCTTGCTTGCCTTCATAGTTTATACTTTAAAAAAATATTTTCTTCCATTGTTATTGTTTTAATCAATTCAATTAAATAATAACTGTTTTCGGAACAGTGAAGTTCAGTGACATGGTTGTATCAACTTTTTGCAATACGATACGACGTGGAAAAAAAACAGTGTTTTTCATAAATGATTTGGATTTATATCGAAGTAAGTACCTGGCATCGGGATGGTAGAGGACCGAGCGTTGTGGCGCAACTTGGGAGAGGCCTATGTCCAGCAGTGGACTGCGATAGGCTGAGTTGATTGAAGTACCTACCTAAATAATATACCTTAAGTAAACGCCAAGTGTAGGGCGCCCCCCTGCCAGGTGGACCGACAACCTAAAGAACGTGGCTGGGGGGGACTGGATGCGGAAGGCAGAGGACCGAGCGTTGTGGGGCAACTTGGGAGAGGCCTATGTCCAGCAGTGGACTGCGATAGACTGAGTTGATTGAAACGCCAAGTGGTCAAATCGTAATGAACTTTCACCTACTATTATATTTTGTTCTATGCTTTCACTAATTCATGTTTCAGTTGCATAAACTACGAACTTATCGTTCTCTACGCAAACACGAATTGGGGCAAGTTTATTACGAGTATGACCCTAAACTATATTTAATTCAGATGTGGAATACTCGTGAAACTGATAATAATAATATGTACTTCGTGGCACAAGTTAATGATCTTTGCGTATGACTAACTGTACCTAATAAATTTTTCATCATAATTTTCTTGACTTTTAGTTTGATAGCCGTAATAACGAACGTGCGTCATCGAATTTTATATAAATATATAAAAATCTTATGTGCTCACAGAAATAGACTCTTTCAATGTTTTAATGACTTGCTCGAGTGATAAATAGAATAGGTGAATTTTCATTCAGACTTTATATGATGTGAAAGGATATACCTACTCAGTATATATCACTTCAAAGGAAACAATAAGGCATTGAAGCATATTCATTGTCTTACAAAACAATTTTCATCCATTTTTATGGTTGGTACTGGATCCGTCAACATTTGATCTTATTTGTGGCTCTAAGCCAGCGGTTCCTAAACTCATATGATTTTGGAACCCCAAGAATAAAACAAAAAAAAACTATTTTATGGAACCCTAAATCTAACTATTCGAACTCAATTTGTTGAAATTAAATGTTTTGAGCTTGTTCGCGAAACCCCGGCTTCTCTTCAACCTAATAGGAATCGCTGCTCTAATCTTCGCAAACCGAATGCGATGTGGCTCAACTCTGGAGCAGCGTGCGTCTACCGTGTGTGGTTAAATTTTATTTGCAACCGTTTTAGACATGACATACTGAACCCAGCACACCGCAACTTTGTTGCCCATGTAACTGCTTTCTTACCTCAGTGAGCTTTTTAACATGTGGTTTTTTAACATAATCATGAAATCGTTCCTTTCCGTTTAACAAAGCGGCACTGTCAATGTCAGGTAGAGCAGGTTTTTTCATGAGAAAGACGCGGTCATTTCTTCAATTTGTCAAAAAAACTTTTGTAAAACATAATAGTATCCGCTACGACGGGCTAATAAATCTAAATCTGTGGACAGTGGCACATTTCACCGGGCTTATTTTCCTCAATTATTTAGTGAGACGTGGGTCGTTTCGTGACAAGCACAATTAGAATCAAGGACGAAAGCGACGATAAAACATTTTACAATCTTCTAATTACATATGCATCTTAAACAACGCTATTTACAACTTTTTTAATTTTATTATCAGTGGACCGCGATAACGCAGCTCTCATACAACATTGTGCAGCTGTTCCATGTTATTTTGGCAGCTAAATAGTTTTAAAAACATGATTTTTATTTCTGCCAGAGTGTTAATTTTAATCGTCAAGACTTCTTGGCAGTTGTCTCAAAGTCCCATGAGTTTTATTACATTTTTTTTCTAGATTTTAGCTGATTATTAATTACCCACCCACGGGCGGTGCGATACGCTTGCGAAAAAGCTACAAACTCAACATAACGCGGCCACTGCAATCTGCTGCAAAGATTCTTTTTTTAATTCAGGGCGCGGGTGAAGCGGGCTTTATAGCTTTATCAATTAAATATGTCCGCGTGGAAGTCTAAAAATAACACTATGTGGTAATACGAACACAATAACTACTTTAGCAAGACATTTAAATACCTACACATGCGGTTACAATTCTTCTTCCTAGGCCGGTGTTCATCAACGTTAATTCCCTGGTTAAACGGCCGATTATTATTATTAGCCTTGGGCTTGATTTCACCAACAATAATTCTCTGGTTAAACGACCCGTGTACCAACAATTCCAATACATTTTCCGAGTAATCGGCTGTTTAATCAGGGAATTATTATTGATAAACACCGGCCTTAGTCGTTCACTCTTGGCAGTGTGGTCGTGGTTACGTTGGGTCTCGAAGCTTGAGCAGCAGCTCGTACGATGCGTCTCCATTCAACTCTATTATTGGTACTGCGAGAACATTGTGCCATGGTGGAGTGCGTGATGGTCTTGATAAGGTCTGACCAGTGCTTTGGAGAGCGACCGCGGGGTCTCTCTTCCCTTCCATCCTGCCTTGCACCACCAAGCGCTACATTGAGTCTTCCTTCCAGCTTATATGTCCAAAAAACTTGAGTATTCATATTTGCACAGTCGACGGCTACAATACCACAGATTAAAGAAGAATAGATACAATACTATATTTTGATTCATACAACATTATCTTTTCAGATGTATTTTTTTTATAAACACTTTCACACGCACAAACGCCTAGACCCAACAACAACAACTCAGGAACGACTATCGGTAGGCCATACAAATATGTCCAGTACGGGATTCAAACTCGCGACCTGCGGCGCAGAGCCAATTGCTCGGCAACTACACCAAACGCTCCGTCTGATGTAATAAGATTATAGTTCACCGTCTAGTTGTATTTTTATGAAACTCAGCCTAGAAATCCTCTACTTTATATGCGACTGCCTACAATAAGTCAAGATGTATTCCAATTCCCAGGATCTACAACTGATTATAATGAAACATTACTCAGTTTTCAAGTTAACCCCGTTCATTGGCTCTGACGTGATAAGGTAACAAACAGATAGACCGGCAGACTCAATATACAGGGTTTTCGACCTTTACGATTTTATAACATACAGGTTAAGTTTTGAAAATAATGCTGGAGTTTTAGTTTTCTCCAAAATCGAACCCATGACTCCTTTGAAAACTTTTCTCTTTATCTTATACTTTCGGATTTTGCCCTCCAGCACTATTTTAAAAACTCACCCTATCTCCTCCATCTTCCTTCTTCTTCCTATTTTTATACTATTGATATACCTATAGATTTTATATGTTAGTTTTTCAAAAGTGTATTTTATAAAAGTACCGAGTTTTTTTTCTACGTTAGACATTAAATGAAAAGATTAATTATTATTGAATTTCATTTCCAATATATTATTTATATGGACTGCGGCAATTTGCTATCAAAATTGTGTATGTTCGCTATCATGAATGAGTGTTGGGACGGCAATGAATCACTAAACCTAACAAATGGCACGTAACAAAATGCATTTGGGTTGCACGTCCAGCGCTGTACTCGCATGATTTAGGTCCTGGCATATATCGCAGAACATAAACGATTTTCGTGTAGTTTATTGTGGACATCCGAACTTCATCCAATTCTTAATTCATAATCATTTATTGCTTTCGTGGTGTTCAGAAGGTGTTACAGTAGAACACAGCAACATCTGGTTTACTAGATTCTGTATTCTAATTATCTAAATTAAATAAATAACAAAATTATACACAACATAGTTTTAATTCAATTAATTATTAATATACCATATCCTGTTGACTGACTATTAATTTGTACATTTATTTTAACATAGTTTTAATTCAAATAATATTATACCAGATTCTATATTCTGAATTAAATAAATTTATTACAATAACATATTTTGAATTCAATTATTATCTGGAGTAGGTGTGAGTCTGACACCCAGAAGGCTTACATAACCCAAAATATTAACGACATGTTATGAAAATTGAATTTCTTCTCTGATAGGGTTATTTATAATCATACAAATTTGTAAGAGGAAAAATATTTATAGGTGTAGTACACGAGCTTTTCCAGCAACTCTTACGAAAAATAAGAACATTGATATTAACCTACATGTGTACATATAAATATCTAAGCGGGTCAGAGTATATATTTACAAAGTCCTTTACGTAATCTAAATTCGACTTCAAAGCTTATTATTTTAGAAAAAGACGATCAGGAGTAGTTTAAACAAAATAACATAAAATAGGTAAGTTTCCCCGAAAAACGTTTTACGCGTTTACGTAATAATTAAAACATGTTGAGGTGAGGACACCTCAATTCGAACAAGTACGTAAGTAAATTCGCGCCGCTTTCATGTTGTATACATGTCATGTCAATGTATGTAAACAATATAACTTTGTAGGAATCGCAAACTATTGTAAACATTGGAAATAACTGTAACTGGTTGTGAATACAGAAATAATTTTAGTAATAAACGTAAAACCGGTAGCACACATGGTTTTCAATTAGTCATCATTCGAATTTAGAATCTAAATATCAGCAAAACAGTGCAAGTTAGTTATTTCAAAGTTCTGGGAAATCGGTTCCACGTTATTGGTTAAACAATGACGATAGCACGTTCTATCTGATTTTTACGGTACGCTGGCAGTCTTCCAAGCGTGTTGCTATGCCGGCCGCGAGCCGCGCCCGCCAGCCGACCAAAAGCCAGAGCCGATTTTATGATTCGCCCATAAACAAAACTTTTCTTGCACTTCGTTGGCTGTATTGATGCAACTGCGATAATATCAGTCATCCTCGTCATTTTGTTATTTTGATCTTGAAAGATCAAAACCGTCCTGCTTTAAAGTAATATGATATCTACCAGGACATTTGTAATGTCTGTAATGATATCTATGCATATGCAAGTATGTTTTAGCGAGCTTGTTGCCAACCCTTAGTTAATTGGTTTTATTAAATGATTAGCTGACTCCTCCGCCCGTGTCTCTGCTCCCGTGTTTTCATACAAACTTTCAACCCCTATATAAACCACTTACGAAATAAATTTTCAAAAATCCTTTTTTAGTGCTCACCTACGTCATCTAAAGAACTCCAGTGCAAAATGTCAACCTCCTAGACCCACCGCTTTAGGCTGTATGTTGTCTATCAGTCAGTTTTAAGAATTTAGATTTAAAATTACATCACATACCAAGCCACAAATCTTTAGTAAATCCTTATCTAATTCCTAGCGACAAACAAAACGATTAAAACTAAATTAAAGCAGAGGCAAGATCTAAATAATAGTTGTGTATAATGTTTTATAATCTCTAAAATAGCCTTATAACAATTTGAAGCATTCCTAACGTATCCGAGGAACGGATTCCACAATACAACACTTTATTTTATCTATTCTCGTAGAAAAAATAACTATTTTCTTATGATAATATAAACAGAACATCCGCTTGTCTGTGTTTGTATAAGAAAACGTTTTCATTTCTCTAGACAAGTTATTATCAATGTTTCAGAATTTCAAACGTGCATTTTATTTTGTTTTGTTTTCTTAACGACTCTTACTAACAGTTGGCACTGAATACATTTAATAATTAGTTTGTGTACATTACATCCAACGGTGCATGTTCACACTCGTTCTTAAACTGTATTAAACATTCAACTAATTGATTGGATCAATTTTTTATGTCTGGCACATTGTTGCAATACGTTGCGTTGTGAACTAATTGTCAATGCATTTATTTACGACGATAAAATCTATCTTATTTCATTGTTGTACACAAAGAATACGTGGGTCAGTGAGTCAGAAAAGTCGGTGGTATGCAAAATGTAGATACACGATGCAAACATGCAGCAATGAGATATACGTGGGACACTCAGAAAGTTTTGCGAAACTAAAAAAAATTGTTCTATACGTACATATATTTTTATCAAATCTTTTCAAAGTACTTTCCACCAGCCTCTATACAAAGATTCATGCGCCTAAACCAGTTTTCAAAACACTTTTTCCAGTCCGCCGCAGACACCTCGTTTACAGCTTGCTCGAACGCAGCCAGCGCATCTTCCGGCGACGAAAATTGTATCCCTTTGAGCTGATTTTTTATTTTTGGGAATAAAAAGAAGTCACACGGTGCTAGATCAGGGCTGTAAGGAGGGTGACCCAGGAGTTTGACTGGCGTGCTGTCCAGGAAGTCCCTCGTTTTGAGTGCGGTGTGCGCAGGTGCATTGTCGTGGTGGAGCAGTAGCCCGCGGAGCCCTGTGTTTGGTCGCTTGTTGCTTATAACAGAGAAAACTTCTGGCAAACATTTGGTAGTATACCATTCGGCATTAATGCTTCTTTGATCCCGTAAGGGAATTGATACCAAGTGGCCAGTCAAATTAAAAAAGCTAGCGATCAAAATCTTACCCCCGCTTCTAGATCGCTTCACTTTGGTAGGCGTTGGCTCATTTTGAAACACCCAAACAGTCGACTGGCGCTTGGTTTCTGGGTCGTATTGATAAATCCAGGACTCATCACCTGTAACGATGTCGTAAACACGCCGAGACGAGCCTGCTTCAAATTTGTTAAGCATATCACGGCACCATTCCACCCGGGCCTGCTTCTGAGCATCGGTGAGGTTGTGCGGCACCCAGCGTGATACTATCCTCCTCACGCGAAGATGGCTGTGTAGAATCTCGTGAACGCTTCCCGATCCAATCTTCAATATGTGTTGAATCTCCTGATATGTAATTCGCCTATTGTCTTGGATTAAATTTTTCACTGCTAGCACGTTTTCTTCGGTAACAGCCGTCAAAGGGCGACCGCTTCTTTCGTCATCCCCCAAAGTTGGTCGACCGCGCTTGAATTCGTTATACCAACGATACACGGTTGCCTTGGAAGGGCCTTCATCCATGAATGCCATTTGAAGTCTATCGTACGATTCATCCGGTTTCAGGCGACACTTGAAATCGTATAAAATCATAGCTCTAAAATGTTCCCGGCGCAGATCCATATTTCAGTGAGACACAATACTTTGAATTAACTCGCAAAAAATGTGGAGGGAAATTTTGAAATTGGAACTTACTTATTTTTACTTATAAACAATCATATTTTCGAAAAACATTATAACTGGCCAGTCTCCCATATATAAAAACTTTTTTTCGCAATACTTTCTGAGGGGCCTGGTACAGTGCGTAACAGAATAAATGCAAGACCTTAGACAACCCAATTCTAACATTATAAATACTATCTGGTAATATATTTATTTTTAGTTTTTAGGCATCAGTAGGTTCCCGAGCTGGTTGCTGGATAGCTGCAAGATGCTGTTTAGGGGTAACTGACCCTCAGAAACCCATATCACTGGTTTTCCTAGCCCTTAAGGACCTACTCGGAATCCGCTGATATAATTATTAATCCATGAAGGAATTTTGAAAAAAAAATGGGTAGAACGTATCCCATCCTACTAATGTTAAAAATGTGAAAGTTTATGAAGATGTTTTTTTTTTTTAATTATTTTATTTGGTTTTCAATATGACAGATATCGTGATTTTATACAAAAATAAAAGGGGTACTGCTATTTGATACGGTGCCCCTGATGTGTTGCTCTTCGATCTAATGGTGGTGATGTTCTGTTGTGTCTTGTTTTTGGTTGTGCTACTGTTGTCCGTAGTCGATCCTATTGTTTATTTTGAGTCACATGGACTTTACTCTCGGGCATTTGTCGGATGTGGCTTTGTGTTTGGTGTCGTATTCGCTCTTAAATTTTTCATTATGGTCCGCGCAATTGACACACTTGGGCTCGCCGTTTTTTGTTTTGATCGGGCAACTGTCCTGCTTGTGACCTTCCTCCGCACAGTGGACACAGTGGTGTTCTTTGTTTGGATGTTTGTTACTCAATCACTCGTTAATTGTGTAACGGATTTTGATGAAATTTGGCACACAGATAGATCATAACCGGGATTAACATATAGGCTACTTTTTATCCCGGGAAAATAAACGATTCCGGAGGGATGCACGATAACATCTTTCTGTGATAAGCCGAATTACATGCGGGCAAAACCGCGGGCATAGTTTAGTAAATTAGTAGGTAATGTATATAAACTATACCAATTCATTTTCCGAGTAATTCTGTACAAATGTTTTGCTTTCAGGATTTGCGTTTATTCTGTTACATGTTGTATACTACATTTTAATTGGGGTTCTTGGCTATGCAGTCATGTTTTTTGGGCTGAAAGTAAGATATACTACATACATTTTTCTTTATGGTGAAAGAATAATTTAAGCGGCATGTAGCAGCCAAGTGGTACCCCCATCAGTAAAATAATAATTATTCGCTTAAAACATAATTTATCGAAAATTCGTTTTTAACGATTGAACTAAACTTACTATTTTAAAAAAATCGAAGAAATAATAATTTCTTCGAGTTAAGTGGTAATAATTCCGATTTTTTATAAAACAAATAATATTTTTTATATAAATTTCCAATCAATTCTAATATTGATATGTAGTAGAGTCTACGATTTTTGTTTTCAGAACGACAAAAAAATCAGAGTGATCATTAAGTTTATGGAAACATTGTAGATAAATATAACGTTAAAAGGTATTGCACAATTGCACATGGCTGGCATACCTGGCACATAACCTGTTCATTAACTCCTGACAAATCATGTGCAAGCATGACAATCAGACATGATTAATCTTAGAAATAAATTATAGTAGACGATAAGTCAGCCAAAGTGAAACATGCCAGTGTGTTGGACAAGTCCTTAATCCTTCTCATTTTGTGTGAAGCAAGTCCTCAGCAGTGGGCCAGTGCCTAATGGGCTGATAGTTTAAACGGTATCATACTGGTTTTTTTTGCTCTTTTTATATTATCTATATACCTAAATTTTGGCACTAATTTAACTCATTTTAGAGAATAGAACGTATTTTATAGGACCACGCCTTAGATAGCCATTTCAAAATTATTCTCTATTCTTGTCTTCCTAATTAAGCCTACATGCAAAATTGGAATCATTAATTTATTTCGCGACGCACGAGTCCCCCTTTTATTAACTTCATCCTCCATTGTAAAATTGGCGTATCGCCAATGCTTGCGTTTTTCCATCATTTATGTAAACATTATAACATTTACATTTTCAAGTTTTATTTTAAAATGTTATTTATTCGAGCGTTTCGATTAAAAATAAATATTAGCAATAGAATCGTTAAGGTTAGTGAACTTACCGGCGATTTGTTCTGGGGGGAGCTCATCGGCCTGAAATTAAAATGGAAATATGATGTAATAATAAAACAAAAATATAGGTACGTTGCGTCGTTAATTTAATGTTTCTAAACTAATTGCAACAGTGGAATGTATTCATAATGAAAATGAAGTTCGTCTTATAAAATGTTTTTGCATTGTATCTCAGTGTTTTCAAGAATGTTGTTTGAGCTTTATTTATGTTGGCAGAAGTAAATAAAAATATTTTTGTTGAAAGTAATGTGACTGAGAATTTATTAAAATACGTAAGTTTCTATGCAGATAAATAGGTGATAAACACAACTTTTCCGTGGGATTGCGTTACTAAAGCATAATAAATTTATTTTATGTGCAATTGAAACTGAAATAGACCTGTTGGACTTGCGTACATGCTTTTGAGTGTATTTAAAGTCGACTTTGAATACTTAAAACTTTATGATTCTTACATTATTTTGTGCAGCATATTTTATTTAAATATTTAATAGGTAAATCCAAAATGCAATTATTAGTAAACACTGGTGTTTGTTTACGTTTTAGTGTGAAATTATGTTTATGATGTATCTTTTATTGCTCAACGAATTTCAGAATACAATATATGCATTCAATATATTTTATTTACTTGATAAAATATTGGTTGACTAGTTTTTGCAATCCTGAGAACTAAAAAAAAATAAAAAAAAGCTAGCTAACTAACTAGCCTTAAAAAAATAGAAAAATACAACTACCTACTGAATATATTTTTGGGGTTCGGGTGCATTAAAAGAGCCTCCACGGGTGACGATATTTAATTGATCGTCCGGCGCACCCTGGGCAGTCAGTCCCGCTACCAACCTGCTGACTGGCTAATCATTTACCCCCGGCATGAGCTATTATCATTATGTAGCTCATGTCGACACAATAGAAGAAGAGCTGAATACGTTATTATTTTATAACATTTTGGTTCTCAATATCCCAAAAATTATTACAGTGAAAAATCCTAAAAAAGCACCACCAACATTTAAACTTTTAATAATAAAAAAAACAATTAAGTGTGTTAATCTGAGAATACAAATAGCAAATAAAATATAACGATCAACTAAAAAGAATACGCAGAATTAAAATCTCGAGAAGCATGCGTATGTGTAATTAATTAACAAGTCGCTAGGTAGGTACGATCGGAACATGCAAACATGAAATTCCTCTTATTGTGTTAAAAGTTTTTTTTAAATAGGTATTACGATGTCTGAAAGTATATTTTTTTGAAGATTTGCTGATAAAACTAGCTAACTATTCATGCGTACCTTCTTATTTTAAATATCTAAGCACTCACTTAGCATTGTCAGCATTTTTTATTAATTATTAGAAAGAAAGAAATAATCATTTATTTGCGTAGAATACAGGTGCTACCAGATATCAAATTGGTGATTTAGGAACAGTGCTATATTCTGCTTGTATTAGGCATGCAAAAATCCAGTATAGATGAAACCAATTGAACTATATTATTATTACATTACCTACATTATTATTATTATTGTGCCCATTATTACACAGTATTGTCTAAAGTTTTCTTCGAATGTTAATAAACGTTGGCAGCTGCACAATGTTAAGTGTCATGTTATTGTCACAGGTACATTGAGCTGTTAAAATAAACGCTAAGTTAATTGTCACTTCCGCGACTGCTGTCACTCAAACACAAAATCGTTGGAGTGTACGACGATCACAGTGACAGCACCTGTTACCATCCACTCAACAGCTTTCACCATTTGTTTTCTTCTCAAATATCCCTTCATATTCCATTTTTAGAAATTAGTTACATGCCTAAGCCACATCAAATTAATTATATTTTTAATTGTGTTAAAGTAAATCGATTTATTCCAATTTTCTGGAGACACCTACCCAGTCTTCAGTCTCCAGAACCATGTTTGATGTCACTAGTTAACACTATGAGACGCACAACACGACTGCCCGCTAGTCTGATGTTTCCAGCGTTCAGGGTTATTTCTGCTGCCTCACGGGTTAGGCCGGCCTTTCTGATACTTTCATATATACCGGACGATGTGAGTGGGGCAGGCGGGGGCCGGGGGCGTGCGGTGCTCCGGCGGCCCCTTTGGCCCCCGAGTCCTCCTCGGCTTCCTTCGCTTGCGCCGACCAATGGCGTGAGCCTCAAACGGCAGGATGCTAAAGTATTTTTAGTAGAAACGTGGTTATGAAAAACGTAAACAAGCGGTGCGTGCGATGCCGAAGCGTGTAATGTGCCGCCCTCCCCCGTAACCTCGCCGCCCGCCCAAACGACTGCGCTACTGCCGTGTCATAAATGCGAATAATTAGGTATAATTTTAAAGTCGTTTGTCGTGTGTAGGCAGTTTATTATTATGATGTTAGGAAATTGCAGTTTTTCTTTTATCGACGGCCGTCGTTATTAATTATTATCGAAATAAATTTTATTGGGGCCTGCTTACTATCTGGCTACCTACATGTTTCTTGGAACTGAGGAATATTTTTGAGCTTTATTATTAATTAATTATACTACAGAGTCTTTTTATTTAGAGATAACCTGTTGATTATCCGTTTCGAGAGCCGGATGAACTTAGCTTGGTTGTGAATGTGTGATTTATTCAACGAGTGCGAATAAACCACGGTTGGATGGGCTGCTAATTGAGCAAGTGAGTAATTATGTGTATGATCTGAGCTGCCCACGCGCGTTAACTACGGCTTATTTTACTATGTGGCGTCAATCATTAGGGCACATCACACGCCATTAAAATTTGCGCCATTAAAATTTGAGACGCGAGATTTTGGGAGAACAGAGGTGACGTCATTGAAGCTTTTCCGGCATCCATTACACCTGATGCTGAATTAGTTAAGCTTTGTTTGATTTACGACAAATGTTCTGCTGATCTTGAATATCACTACTAACATTTTATTTTTCGCGTGGATTTCAAGTTGATACTACGCAAAGTTTATTTAATAAAATTAAATAAATATTTATAGGTAACACTCGGAACGAGCTAGAATTATGTGGTAATTGCATTGCGGATGTGATGGCTTAGCAAGCAGTAACACATAATGCGTAAGTGGAGTGGTTTTTAGTGGAAGTTTACATTTCTAGCTTTTGACTGTAAATTAATAGATACTTTTTTTTTTCAATTTTACTTAAAAAAACAGGAAGATAACTGGTGTTGTTTTTAGGATTTCGTATCCAAAAGGTGCCAACGGGACCCTATTAATCTCACTACGCTGTCCGTAGGTCCGTTCGTCCGTCTGTCCGTCTGTCTGTCTGTCACAGGGCTGTATCTTTGTAACGGTAATAGATAACCAGTTGAAATTCACAGAATATAAGTTACTATGGTGCCTATCACGACAAATACCAAAAACTAAAAAAAGAGGGGTCCCCATACATGAAGCCTAATAAAAAATGCATTTTTACAAAGTTTTGACTTCATGCTCTATCTTCAAAACGTTAATACATACCAGCGTCAAACTTAGCAACAAATACTGCGTAAGAAAGAGATGTAAAAATTCATATTTCGCGCAGGGTGCGTTGATGTCTTTTGTTGAACTCTTGTAAATTAAATCAGTTTTTAGGGGTATCAGGTCGATGGGTGTACGGAACCCTTATTGCGTGAGTCTGACTCGCACTTGGCCGGATTTTATTATAATGATATAACAACTACAGTTTATACGACAAAAAATAATGAAGGTATGTATGTCTTTAAACATCTTTTATTTTATATTACCTTACATTTCAAGTGATAGTTTTGGTGTACCTTGTCAATCAATCATCATAATCATCATCATTACAGCCGAAAAACGTCCACTGCTGGACAAAGGCCTCACCCAATATGCCATAATTGCCACGCTTGGCAGGCGGGTAAACGATCTCAGTTGGTTGTTTAAATACTCAGAGAACACTGCTGCCCATCCTCTGGTGAATCCCTTAGTCGCCTTTTACGACACCCATGAGAAGACGGAGGGTGGTGCAATTCTTTATGTCCGGCACCACACGGAACAATAAATCAATACATATAGAACCCAAATATATGACAATCATCATCATCATCATCATGATCATATATGTCAACCTATACATATAGGTAATATTAAAAAGTTAACTTGATATGCACGTTATAGATACACTAATTTCGTTCCGCCAATGTAAGAACTACTTACTTAATATTACGCTACGCTTAGCTGTAAGCAGATTTAGTAAGGCACTTTAAAATAATAATAATCTTATGTACTTTACCCAAAATCATATGCAAATAATTTTTTTTCTAATATATTCTATTAATTTCAATTTGATCCTAATAAAAGGAAGACCAAAAAAACTTTATTATTTTGAATATTATGACAGATTCCAGAAACAAAAGTTTTTAGTCCACCTTTAGGCCTACTACTGCTACTATATAATTGTAAGCCATAACTACCTACTCATGAGAAAATGTTTTATAAATAGTTTATTTGAGAGTCCAGTTATAACCTTAGACATTCAGAGCACTGTAATGAATCTGTATTACGCACCCGCTACGATATTTACGAAGAGATCTCAGGTATTCATGCAGTAATTTACGAATATTTCTAAGTAGGTTGGCGACTGAATGAAACCAACTATTTTAGAGTAACCATCTAGATCTGAATTTTTATAAGTGCAAGTGCAAGTCAGTGTAAACAGATATGAAAATCATCATCATGAAATGGAAATTTGAAATATGTTAATGTTTGGTGAAATATTAGCTTTATAGTCAGGCCCATATGCATC
Source organism: Asteroscopus sphinx (assembly GCA_949699075.1). Lineage (NCBI taxonomy): Eukaryota > Metazoa > Arthropoda > Insecta > Lepidoptera > Noctuidae > Asteroscopus > Asteroscopus sphinx. Next base: position 12,780,027 of record OX453005.1, read on the forward strand.
TGTATTACGCTTGGGCCTGCTAAGCTTGCGCCCAGGGCTCCACGTTCCATGGGGCCCTCAACCAATCGATGAGCAATTTATAACCAGTAAACAGTTCATAACTTTGCAAATAAAAAATCCAGAAAAGTACCTCTTGTACCACATTACTTTGTAACTTTTCAAATGTGAAAATAAAAATTATAACTTCATTATTAGTTAATTTGTCATAACAAATAGTTAGTCTTATGTAGTCGTTAGTCTTGTTTTGTAACCTTTAGAAAAGCTAAAGTAAAAAGTTAAATAGCCCTGAACAGAGGGAGCAAATCCTACTTCCTACTATACTATAATAAACGTATATCCTACACTACTCCTACAATTATTATAAACGTGAAAGTTTGTGAGGATGTATGGATGTGTGTTTGATACTCTTTCACGCAAAAACTACAGAATGGATTTTAATGAAATTTGGCATACATATAGAATATAACCCGGATTATCATATAGGTTACTTTTCATCCCGGGAAGATGAACAGTTCCTGAAGGATGGGCGATAAACGACATCCACGCGGGCGAAGCCGCGGGCATAGGCTAGTACCAATATAAGTAAGGTACCATTTAAAAAAAAATTGCATATTTGCAAAACCTGTATGAAAACGGTAAAATAAAAAAACGTCAAGTTTTTTTGGGGAAAATATAATACAACAAAGTATCCCGTGAAAGATTCTTGAAACAAATAAGAAAATCTAGACCTTAAAATTACGTATATTGCAATGATTGATATGCTTTATCCGTAGCATAGAATAGGTAATAATACGCAGCAGAAAATGGGCTTTCTAGCAGGCGTAGGGGATCACTGTATGTAGACAAGAGATTTGTCTACAGATAAACGACATTGTATAGAACTTTATTTGTCAACACTTTTTCAGCCGATTATCGATTATACTGATGCCTATTTGGATGCTACAGAGGAGCTATTATAAGCTTGCGATCCTGCAAAACGTATGTATTCGCTTTGTTTTCGGTCTGCAGAAATATGATCAATTGGTCATGTCTCCCACTTCCGCAAGCATCTCAAGTGGCTCATACCATGATCGTCTAATTTGTTAACGAATTCGCTTGTGGAATTCGCTTCCACCACGGAATACTTAAATAAGAATTCCACACTCTTTACGCGATATCCCTTCACTGTATCTCTTCAAGAGAAGTATTAAGGAGCATTTCCTCTCAACGTGAGTTATATGTACATGTATTATGTATCTGTATTTATATATATATATAATTATGTGTCCTTGTATATTTAAGTATTTATATGTTATTTATATTATTAGGTATTTAAGTATTTATTTATTTATATTTAAGTATTTATATGTTATTTATAAGGCAGTAATGTAAGAATTTAAATATTTTCGTAAAGTATGTTTAGTTTCTGTTGTGCACTTGTTTTCTGTCCTCTAACATCAACATCTCTCTATCGCTCTAAGATATTATTTGCTGTTAGAAAACTCATTTCTGAGTTAAGCTCGCCGATGTACATGAACTTTCCTAGTGTAAAATCAATGTAAATATGTGTGTACAATAAATAATAAGAATAAGAACTATTTATTTTTATGTATAACATTTTATAATATGTATTATTTTATATATGTAGGTATTTATTGTATGTATGTGTTATTATTATTTTTGTGTATATACATATTTAGTACCTAGTTTTAATGCATTCTTATTTTAGTTCTATTTTGTTATTCACATACTGTCTAATGTCTACGTTTTATTCTTCTCTGCTGTCGCAGGTCTGCTGGAAGACTTTTATAAATAAGCAGTAGGTACCTTTGTGATTTTTCATGTATCTTCTTTAAGTGTTGTGTGTATACATAAATTGATAAATAAATAAATATACCCTTGTCTACAATGCTTCGTCAGCAGGACGCTGTTATTAAGCCATATTTTTGGCCTTACCAAGATCGAAGTTTGTGTTATGCATAGGTATTTGTACAACTGCAAACTGCAAAGTCGCATATACCGCAAAGTTTGACGACGAAAGACTTCAACCAGTGCGTCCTGCAGGAATGACTTACAGTACCGAGACGAGGACACCGACAGTGGGGCTAGTCCACCAACAGTTGGGCTAGTCCACCAACTCAAAGTCGCTCAGCCAGCTATGCAGCAAGCTATGCTTGGAGTTTCTTTGAAGGATAAAATCCATAACGAGATCATCCGGAGAAGAACCGGAGTGACCGACATAGCTTGTAGGATCAGTAAGCTGAAGTGGAGTGGGCTAGCTATATATGTTGGAGGAACGATGGTCGTTGGAGTAGAGGAGTCCTTGAGTGAAGACCGTGAATTTTCAAACGAAGCGCAAGGTAGCCGACAACCTGAAGTAGGTAGCTGAGGGGGACTGGATGCGGAAGGCGGAAAACTAACAAAAAAAATCTACAAGTTACAGTCAGAAATCTTTTAAGTGACCCACCAGCCACCACAAAATATATAATAATGTAATAAATAACGGTCTTTAGCTCGTTTCGCCATCCAATACTATAAAAAAAAACCACTAAGTCTAAAATCGCTTGTAACACTACATTTTTGACGGCAGCGGTAGCTACGTGTAGGAACACCTCTGCCACTCAATACAATATAAATGCTAGCACCACCTACATACACAAGATTACATATGTATACGAACGCGCACACACGTGTAGGTTAGGGATACTCGCCGCTCGTAATGCTGACTGGGTTCCAAGCGCTTCTCAGTAGTTCTTAGAGATAGCGGGCTTGTTAGTACTTAGTACTATTAGATATTCTATGGTGTAGGTAATGTGTGTAGGTGGATTGGTTCAAGGGATTTTGTCGAACGAATGTACCACCGCGAAGTATTTTGACCGTACTACTATCTATCTCGTCATCGTATCAACTTTAATACGCCTTGCCACTTTTTAAGAGAAGCCCTAAATATATAAATGATGAGTATTAGTAGCGGCAAAATTTCCACTCTTCGTGAACGCAGCTTTACAAAAAATACAAAACGACGATTAATTACATGAAAATTGACATTGTTTTAAAAACATGTCCTTTCGATATTGTAAGTCTATTACTCTTTAAAAACGATTTAACGGAATGACAATCCGTCATCACGGCAAATGAAGCGCGGTTGAAGCTTGAATGGAGATTTGGCACAAGATGAGTTTTCAACAATAACGTCCTTTCGACCCTAGTGCATTGCTCCCACTATTGGCACAAGTAAGAACGTAGTATTTGGGAACATGATGTTTTTTTACGTATAATTTTTTCACATATAAATCCTTGTCTCGCATTATGCAGTTATTTTTATATTTTGTTATTTGCCTTCACTGTATTTGTGTGGACAATGCTAAATTTCGTATTTGTTTAGTAAATCTACAAAAATTTCAAGTTTGGAACTGATTGATAGACCCACAGGGAATGTTTCAACGGCTTTTTCCCTCCTTCTCCTGAAATTGGGTAAACAGTAGAAAACGCTGTTCTATTTAAAGGAATTCTAATTTCGTTCGTTTCTTAGTCATGGTGTTTTATAACAAAGATAATAAGCAAACTGGACTACTGAGTTCGACCTACTATAACTAACTATTTGAGTTTTATTTTGAAGTGCTTTCAGGTACCTAATTTTACTATCCATTTTCCATACCTAAACCACAGACAGTGCTGTGTCTGTGACCTAACCTAAGCTGACAAGTTTACCGCCGTGTATTACTGCCTCACCATTCGTTTATTGTAAAATTAAACGAAAAATTCAGATTTCGACAAATCCAGAATCTTCGATGCCAGAGATTCATTACTTAATCGAAGCCAATCCTGTTTCGAACTGTAACTAAGTTGAAACTTGTACTTTTATACATTTTTTCATCATTAGATTGGTACAAACTAACAAAGTGTAGACTCAGCCAAACTAACAGTAACATTTTATGAGTGATCGTACTCTGTAAATATCGTTCAGCTACTTTAAACATATAAATAATTCTATGAAATAGCAAGAGTTATATTTAAAAGTACAGATATGTTACTTGCGGTCGCAATCTGAAGACTCAAAAACGTCTTATTTAGGTTCTATTAATACGCGTCAAGTAAGGCGCCAAGGGTGACCGGTGACAAAAAAAAACTAAAATGCCGTCGTATGTGTACAGAAAGTGTACCAATTATGACGCGAAAGTAACTTACTTTGTTGTACTAGTTTATGTGTATTGTGCTGCCGCTGCGTACGGAACATTTTTTTCGTTTGTTTTGTAAGGATATAATGACATATCTTTAGTTTTAAATATCATTGAATAGCAAGTTCAAATCTAGATTATAACATTATTTATTCATAACAGCGTAGAAATTAAATAATATTTTATGAATTTATGTGTTGCGTGTGCAGGAGTGGCGTTATTCAGTAGTATAATGTAATGGGTGGGTGCCAATACAAATGTACTGAGTATAAATCAATCGCATTTTTATGAGCACTGGAAATCTCGAGACAGGTTATTTTGAGCAACAGTTATGAACTCGCCAGTTCGTAAAACAATTTGAAACCAGGGCAACCGTAAGCTAACTCGGGTTCAATGAGAAAACGTAACGTTCACGTCAGAATATCAGTTGCAATCACAGATTTGACATCTACCGCCGTAGAAGGCGCAGTAGGTAAATAGTTTTGAGCGAGTCTCAGAATAAAACATCTTCCAAGTTATGCATACATATTGTATGAGTATGTAAAGTAATATAGTTATTTCATCATAATTTTCAGGAATCACCTAATACAAACATAATACTGGAAATTATAATAAAACAAGTTTAACCGGATTATATCGCGTATATTATTTAAATTGGTTTTCCTGACGTTCGTTTCGAAAGCTCTGCAGCGTTCGTGGTCGCGAAAAGCTAAGAAATTATTATAATACTGGAACTCAAGAAAGCTAATTTTTTTTTTTTTCACTTGTATGACCCACGATTTTAATAGTTTTCATGTATTCAGGTTTTATAATACCTATTTACTGAATGAAAACTGAGTGAATGAACGTTTTATCATTGTAATGTATTTCTAGATGAGTGTGTTTCATTTAAAGTAATTAAGTATTAAAAAGGGTTTTTAATAAACTTGTTGAAAAAAAAAATTATCTCACTTTTTCTTTGAATACTAATTTTTTTTCTTAAGTCTATTTTTTCTTAATTTATTTATCTCAAAAAACATAAAATAAATAACAAAACATCAAAAAAACCTTACACAGCTTTGTCGGAAGTTGAGACACTTTTGAATTGTCCAATGACATTATTAAAGAATATCATAGACCAATAAACTATTCATCCATGATAATATTAAAAAAAAAACAATACTTGATCATAAATGATCAAGACTAAACACATAATTTTAATTTACATTTAAATAAATCGAAAGCTACTTCGAATTGTTGTTACTAATTTAAACGGCTTCTAACTTTTAATCGTGACTTCTGTATCGTTGGCTCAAGTTTGGCAAACGCAAATAAATCGCGTTTGGCAATAAATATTCGCTACAGTGTAGTGTGGCCTTGGGTACAATCTCAGAATATAGAAAGGTACAATATAATTTAATTTTCGAACCAGTCTAAAAAGTGTACTTAAAAGTGTGTGTGTCTGTGTGTGGGGGGGTGTGTGGGGGGGTGTGTGTAGGTACAGTAGTATTTTTCAATTTTACCACGCGAAAGAACAAATAGACACTTAAGTAGTAATATTACTACTATACAATAATATATTATGGTCACTATAAGTTTCTTAAAACATGATATATACAAGATGTGGATCTGTAACCGTGCTATATTTCTAGAGCAAATGAAAAATAATGTGCTTAGTCATCTAAAAACACTTGGAAAATTCTATGATTATTTAATACCTTAATTTCACTTAGAAAAATAGCGAGGGTTTGAGAATAAATCCCGAACGACTCTGAAAATAAGTCACCGGCGGCATTATCAAAGGGTGGAAATACCTGCAAATTTTTTTGGTGGTTTCGCACGCATACTTTTTGTGTCGCATGCGACACGCGGAGGAAATTTGTTTGTTTACAAATAGGTATTAATTAAATAAATAAATAAAAAATGGTTTTGGTATTTTTATTGATTCGTGTTCAGTATCAGTGGTATAGTTACCTCCTTAAAATATAGCACGAATACAGATCAACGTGTAGGTACGTACAATGATAGGTCGTGCTGTTGTGCATCGTGTTGAAATAAATCAATAGATATATTCATAGAGTACCTACAGTACCTACACCAAGAGTATGAAGATAAGTACGTGAAATGTTAAAATTGTATGTAAACTACTGCTAGGTAGGTACACAGAATTACATCATACCCTCGCGATAGTTGCTACCTACTTCGACTAACATTTATCAACAATGGAGTAAATCTGTATAGCACTGAAAGGTCTTGCTGAATAGCTTTTATGAAGCTTGTTGAGAGATATATTCGATCAACAAAGTCAAGCAAATCTGCAGCCACGTCTTGGTACTTTCATGAAAACCATTAGGTACAAGTATTAGTGCCTACGTAGTTATTTACTTTTTGTTTCGCACTTCAAAGAGTTGGTACTAATTGATATGATGTGAAAAGAAAATATGTGAAATTTGGCTCTAGCTAAATAAACATACGAAATTATCGTAACCACAATAATACAAGCGAATGAAGAGTTGCAGATGTTATCATTTACAACTAGGTACTTTTTCTCAGTATTTCTCGAATTATCTCTGTTCAAGATATGTTTCACTCAACCATCTTATCTGCTTACCCATTCATACATCGCAAGACAACAGGCGTCGCAGGGGCACCGCAACGCGCGCGGGCAGCTATACTAAGGACGGAATCTCACGAACACTTGCTCTTCGAGAACCTCCCTCGATACACGCAAATTATTATTGTTTTCATAAACCCATGTACCTACTTACAAATAAAAAGTTACAGTCCATACTCACTATCGAAGTCTTTATTCAATAAAAAGTGGACCTTCATCGCCGGATAAGGAATTCAGTTAACCAAAGGAAGCCAAATAATCCATCATCCCGAAAACTATACAAAAGCAAAGGATTCATTCAGCCAAAATATTGAGATTAAAGTGTTTAAATATAAACAAAGGGCAAAGAGGGAGTTGTTCAGAGTGAGTCCATTCCAATTTTATAATCAAAGAAAGAACCTAGACATTCCTATTTACCAAACCTAAAGTGAAATCCTACATTATTTATTTACCTACCTACTCAATTACCGGAAATAATTCCCTAACCCAATCCGAAAATATCATCCAAAGTCCAATTAAATCCAACACATGTGAATACATTCATTGTTATTAATATTAGGGATATTATTGGGTAATTATTGGTGCTTTAAATTTTACATTAATTTAATGGTCGTGTATGACCCATAACTATACATAAAATAAAGCATAGATACCTACCTATTTAAACAAGCTAGTCATTATAGTCTTTACACAGTTATTTTTCAAATATTTATAGAATTTTAATGATTGAAATTGCAATTATTAACTTTATACAATTATTATTATACAGATTTAAATCAATTTATGTAATTATTTAGTCAGATAATCAATGAATTATGCAAATTTTTAGCAACATACAAAAGTTTTAAATCATCGGTAATGTTTACAACATAATTAGCAGCACACGATCGTAGCGAGCCGTGAGTCCTTTGTTTCGTAGCTTGGTCGGCCGGCTACTTTGGAATGCGTTTTTTCTGTATGAACTTATGCATCGATTTAGCGTAATAAACAAGTAGTCTTTATGTCGTTAGCATAAGATTCAATTAATTTTCACTGAGAGACGTTTTATGTTAGTAAAATGCTATTAGTAGTTTGATGAGTTGATTCCATTTGTTATTATTGCATACAGTACAATTAGTGCAGACAACATTCAATACAATTATTTTATAGGCATTCAGACTGTTATAGCAAAGGGGTAAGCAGGGGTATTTGAACATAGTTTTTTATATATATGCACAAGTTAAATTCGTACTGGTTTCAATCAGGTCTCCCATTTCTTAGCTGCCAAAATGAGAATCAATATCAATTTTGGAAATCAATATTACAGTATTTTGTCAAAGGCTCAGCAATTAATTCAAGGAAATGATCAATCTAATCACGATGATAATGATAACTCATCTTGTAAATCTGACGTTGTAGGCAGTCAGTCTTCCGTGGTGAAGCATACGAAGAAAGGTAACTGCGGGCATGGGATCAAGTTGCCTACAATCCATATTCCCATGTTTGGAAGACACTACGAGGACTGGCTTGAATTACGCGACACCTTTGTATCCATGATTCACAGTAACCAATCCATTAGTCAAATACAAAAATTGCATTATTTAATAGCGTGTTTGGAAGGTGGTGCTGCTCAGGTAATTCGATCGTTGGAGTTCTCATCGAGTAATTATACTGTCGCTTGGGATTTGTTGTGCGACAGGTATAACAATATTTATGAGTAATAAATCAGATACAAATAGTAAAAATACAAATAGTAATGAATATATGAAGGGTCTAACTACATAATATATTAATCTAAATAAACCAGTCAGTATCCAGTATGCAAAGAAAACCATCGTATTTTTGCATGCAATACATTTAGAAGCAAGTCAATCAAGGAATGGTTAAAATGTGTCCATAACATAAGGCTGCGCCTTAATTGTCTTCGAGGGGGTCACCAGGCTCATGCTTGTAGACTGGGCACTTGCACCAAATGTTCACGCAGACACAATACATTCTTACACGACGACACATATACATATACACAGGGGTCAAAGACCAAACCGCCAGTTGACACAGCCACGGCGCTCTCAGTCCAGGCGACAGAGCATGTCCCGCTGTCAACTGCAGTGGTATTCATTAAGGATAACGACAGTCGGCGTCATGAAGTCGGAACTGTCCTTGATTCAGCAAGTTAAGTATCATTCATCACAGAACCATTCTGTAGTAACAGAGGTTGAAACTTCAACATATAGGTACACATATACAGCAGAAGTAAGTGTCGTCGTTGGTATTACCAAGCATTCATACCCATGCTAAGAAAATATACACATCCAGCAGAAGTAGTGTCGTCGTTAGTATTACCAAACATTCATATCCATGCAAAGAAAATATACATATCCAGCAGAAGTAGTGTCGTCGTTAGTATTACCAAACATTCATATCCATGCAAAGGAAGCATACATATCCAAAAGTTAGATTTAGTACACACGTCCAGCTAGCAGAACTACAGTATTTCAGTCCGTTTAGTAACGACAAACATGTCAGTTACTGGGCGCAGACATTTTAATGGACCAGCTGGATCAAAATAAATACGTTTAAGAATAAATAAGCCAGTATTACAAAAAAAACTAAATTGTGTCCAGGCCCACAGGCGGTCTTAATCATTCATAAACGGTAAACAAAATAAATTAATGTAAAACAAACATACGAACAAATAGTTAAGAAACATTAGCAAATTTTGGGCTATTGAAGAACTGCCAATTTATTCAAACTATATTTATTTAACTCAAGAAAATAGATATTTATGAAGATCATTATTTATACAAAATTATACATGTTTGCCAGACGGCAGATTTACGGTAGCCATAGCATTAAAGAAGCCTGAATCGTGTTTAAAAGATTCATATCCATGGGCGAAAGCCTGTCTTTTATCATTGGAACGTTTCTACGTTTCTACAAAGACAACCAAAGTTACAATTTTGTAGAGAATTCATTTGGAATACAAATAATTATTGGGTCACATGTCGGAGTTCAACACGACATCCATTCACACACACAAACAGTCAAGTCATTCACACAACCACTCGCACTACATCCATACTACGTATTTCATCACGGGCTTGCTTCATGTAGCTCCTCAACTACTTCTGTCATCCGTAAGGCAACGATTCTGGCCTTTAGGGGGTCGCAATCTCGCTAAACTTGTTGCACACAAATGTACAAGATGCGTTGGGATGAGGGCTCAAACGATCAGTCCAATTATGGGACAATTGCCAAGTTCGCATGTGGGTACCCGTTCCAAACAACGGGTGATCATTACGCTGGTCCTCTGCTAGTCGCTGACAGAAGAGGGCGTGGATGTAGGCTTATCAAAACATACATAGCGGTCTTCGTATGTTTCACCATCAAGGCCATACACTTAGAATTGGTGATATATATGTCATGTATTCGGACAATGGTACACAGTTCGTAGGAGCAAAAAATGAAATTTGTAGATTTTCATAAATATTCAAGTAACATTCATCTGAGCTAATTGAAGATATGGCAAATCAAAGCATTGAATTCAAGTTTATTCCTGCATACACTCCTCACTTTGGTGGACTATGGGAGGCAGGAGTGAAATCAGTGAAATTTCACTTAGAGCGCAAAAGGTAATTCACACTTAAGTTTTGAAGAAGTATATACATAAGATAATTCAAATAGAAGCAAAACTCAATTCACGTCCCTTATCTCATTTCTCCTGATCCAAACGATCTCAATCCATCAATGGACGACCTCTAACTGCACTACCTAGTCCGAAAATAGAAGAACTCAATAAACTACAACAGAAAACTAAGTGGAGATCTTTAAAGAGACAGTTGAAGAAGGGAACCATGGTGGTCATCAAGGACGATGCCTTACCTCCAATGAAGTGGAGTCTCGGTCGAATAGAGGAAGTTCATGTTGGACGTGACAGCGTTGGTCGAGTTGCAGATATACGCACCAGCAAGGGCGTTATACGTAGGGCATTTAACAAGATATGCCCACTGAACATTGAAGACTACAAATTATCCAGTTTGTTGGAAGAAGGCCTTCCAACGTCGCGGGGCATGTTCAAGATATGTTTCACTCAACCATCTTATCTGCTTACCCATTCATACATCGCAAGACAACAGGCGTCGCAGGAGCACCGCAACGCGCGCGGGCAGCTATACTAAGGACGGAATCTCACGAACACTTGCTCTTCGAGAACCTCCCTCGATACACGCAAATTATTATTGTTTTCATAAACCCATGTACCTACTTACAAATAAAAAGTTACAGTCCATACTCACTATCGAAGTCTTTATTCAATACAATCTCACTTACTTACGAACATTTTGAAGTGTGCATAACATAACATCACGCCTGTATTTCCCCGAAGGGGTAGGCAGAGGTAATAGTACACCCACATTTCACTAGTTATGTTATAGTCCCATGTAATAGGGGCGAGCCTATTGCCATTGACCGTGCATAAATCCAGACTCCGGGCTGCTACTGAGAATTTCCTGATGAAAAAACCCAATAACACTTTGCCCGACCCGGGAATCGAGCCCAGGACCTCACGCTCAGCGGTCGCGCTTGCAACCACTAGACCAACGTGAAGGTGCATAGTACCTAATTATCAACATAACTATTACATCATCTTTTAATTCATGTGCAATTAATTTTGTTTAAATCAACCAACCTATCGCAGTCTACTGTTGAACATAGACACGCGGTCCTCTGCCCTCCGTATCCAGCCCCGACAGCCACCCTCTTCAGGTCGGTCCACCTGGTATCCACTCAAGGAACTTTTTTGCAATGTGGAAAATTTAATATCTTCCAATAAAAGTAAAGTTAGTGATGACGTTATAAATGTCTGGAAGCCGGGTTAACGTCCAACCTGCTAGCTTTCAGTGGCGCCCAACGTGGTTCTTCAATTCATCCTACAGGAATCGTTTTTTTTTTTCATATAATGCATACCTACCTGTTTAATCACAAAAAAAAACAAAACAGGTCCCGTCGTTTTTGCGTGAAGCTCGAATAAACAAACAAACAGACATTTACAATTTTGTAATAATTACAGGGAAACACCTAATTATTATTAATAGGATCCATCACGTGGGTTAGCAGAATCTAACGCGAGCGGAGCCGCGGGTAAAAGCTAGTAGTCTTATAAATTTATCATGCAGGTCATCGAAATAATACAGTAATATAAGGTACCTACACACTCGTTTAAATTATATTTATGCCTACGCACTTATGATTTGTAATAACAAAAATGATTTATTGGCAACAGAAAACCCTTTAGATCAGTCGGTTATTCAGATATATATTATGTCTTGTACAGTCGACTGCAAGACAGTGGTAACACTTCAATTCAAAAACCCCCCTTACTGCTTACGAAATAAAGATGCTGCTAATGTCAAAGTGTTACCAGCGACGTGCGGTTGACCGTACGTAATTGTACCTTTGATTTTAAATTTAACTTCGTTTCTAAATCATTTATATTAATAGTTTGTTAACGCCTACGTTCGTATTTTTACGGGCATTATGATTTATCAGTTACAAATGGGAAATTAACGCGCAAACGTAAATAGGTGTAGCTACTTTAATATAAAATATCACAGCTCAATTGCTTTCACTATAAACAAGCGATCTATCCTACTAAATATAATAAAATCGTAAAGTTCTAAATGTCTTATTATTATTTTTCACTAAAACCGGCTGTGGGGGACTTAAAATAAAAACCGGCCAAGAGCATGTCGGGCCATGCTCAGTATTATAGGGTTCCTTAAGTAGGTGTACAAACGAATCAAATCGAATATTAATCATGGCTATTTTAGTTTTTGCAATAATCGGCAGCATTTGCGACTCTGAGCGTGTTGTTAGTAGCGCCATCTAGCGATAAATTCAAGAAGCCAAATTTAAAAAGTCTGTCATGTCAAAGTTACTTTTTGTGATATTTTCAAATAGAAAGTTGCTAACGGAGCATTATTTGCCATTATAATTTTTCTCTAAGGTCAACCTTTGAACTAGGACGTTTTAAGTATTTTTCAGTTTTCTGTCTATAACTCAAAAAAATATAATCACATTATACTCGAAATAATTTTAAAAGAGAGTTTTTACAAAGGTCTATCAATGTGGAATATTATAAGTTTCTACGTTGCATAGTTTAGAAATGGCAGGGGGGGGACACATTGCAAGCCACTTTTGCGGGCTATATTTCGCAGATGGTACACCTGATAAAAAAGTGATGTATGAAACATTACCTTCATTTTAGTAAACCTATTCAATGATAACCCACACGAGGGGGTGCAGCGAAAAAAATAAATTCATCCCCATTTCACATGTATGGGCGCCACCCCTAAAGAACGTAAAAACGATTTTTTTATTCTTTTAAAATTGAGATTTATATGCAGACTATTTTTTTACAACATTTCATTTACTTATGTTTATAACTGTAGAAGTTATTAAGCTGTAAAGGATTAGGACAGACGGACAGACGGACGGACATGACGAAACTATAAGGGTTCCTTGTAGGACTACGGAACCCTAAAAAGAATCAACAATTTTTAGAATTTATGTCCGTCTGTCTGTAAAGTCTGTTTTTACTCTCTTGTCTTATTTAGTAAACAATCTTGGCAAGTCTCTTTAATCAAATAACTAACTACCGATAAAATATATAATTACTAGTTCTGCACATGATGTAATTAGGTTAAAAAATAAATTTGTTTGTGAAATTGTTATCATAGTGTCTTTTAATAATTATTATTGACTAATTGCATTAAAAAGACGTGCCAAGATTGTTTACTAAATAAGACAACTAAGAAAAAACAGAGTGTATGTCTGTTTGTTACATCACCACGTGGGAACGGCTGAACGCATCGCGATGAAATTTTGTAGCTATTGTCACAGATAATATAATACTATACTATAACTTAACATAAAAACTAAGTCTTATTTTTCAACACAATCAGTTAAGTAGATAGGTACTAGGTACCTATATAATGTGTTATAGTACCAAAACAAAAGTTGGTGCAGATTTAATGCTATTTTCTGGCTTTTTTCGATGCGAAGGTTCTAGTGCCATAAATTTGTTTTCAATGAAGTCCATAAAATGAATGAATGAATTGAATGTAGATATTTCTCGCGGATCTGACCTAGATTGCATTTATTCCGCATAGGTTTCGGAGTCAAGATTTTCGCATAAGACAAACTAGAACAGGATCCCATGAGCTTGTATCTACGCCCAAATTATGTATAGCGTTTATGGTTTCATTGATAGTGTCATATAAAAGCTTAAGTTCAAATGTAGATTGTTTTTGTGAATTAGATTGACGCATAAATGCCTGGAAATTCTTTGTAAATAGTAGAAACTTATTATTATATCTATGATTCAATATTTCCCAGCACGTGTCATAGTTTTCGGGTGCAATGTGTAAATGCTGTACGAGCTTTTTCGCTTCGCCACGCAGTCTTCCCTTGAGATGTTGCATTTTTTGGGTATTTGCAATAGCTGGATTATTATGAATCGCTTCTACGTACAAATCCATGAAAGTAGGCCATAAAGTGTAATTTCCGTTAAAAATAGGTATGTCAATTTTAGGCAAAGATGTTGTCAATGCACAGAGTAGGGTTCCCTCCTATTATGGCCGAGCCTAAACTTTAAAATCATTACATTAATCTTTAATAAGTTTACTTCAGTGAATTTGTCTCCACACAATTCTTTTCAATTAATCATGTAACAAATCATTGTACTATTATTGTTTGAAAAGCAGTGGCGTAGCTTCCGTAGGGCTAGGCGGGCAGTGCCCCGTGGCCCCCAAGCTCAATGGGCCCCTCGGCCCCATGAACGTCGTTCGAAAAAGTTATATGTTATCCTAGTTGAATAAAGAATGTTAGACTTTTAACTTTTTGGCCCGGGGCCCTTGGTTACATAACTACGCCACTGTTGAAAAGAGTAATCCATGGAGTTTCTTGCCGGCTCTTCTCCATAGGACCAACTTTTTGGAACCGTGCAACTAGTTTCATAATTAACGTTTTGAAAGTGCTTGTAAATGGATTAAATCGTATATTTAATTTAATTTTTATTCTAGTTTGATCATGACCTGCAATGTGATTTTAAAGCTATTTTTTATTTTTGTTTGTCTAATATTATTATAATTGTAATTTTGTACGCTACATTAGTGGCAGGATATGAGGCACTAATAATACTTCTGAAATAACAAATAACCATTGTACCTATATTCACGAAAAATAAATGAATCGAATTGAAACGACAACAACAACGACAACGACTGCCTCGTTGGTCTAGTGGTCGCAAGCGCGACTGCTGAGCGTGGGGTCCTGGGTTCGATTCCCGGGTCGGGCAGAGTGTTTTTGGGTTTTTTCATTAGGAAATTCTCAGTAGCAGCCCGGAGTCTGGATTTGTGCCCGGTTAATGGCAATAGGCTGGCCCCCTATAACATGGGTCTATAACATAACTGGCGAAATGTGGGTGTACTATACACCTCTGCCTGAATTGAATTGTAAATGCTTACTCCAGCGACAACACGGGGCTGTGTTGTCGCTGGCTTATTCGAAATAAAAACTTTGACTTGACTTGACAGCTTGAGCTCTACCCCTCTAGCGTATGCAGTGGCATACAAACTACAGACCATGGTTACAGCTGTTGGTCGCAGTTTACTAAAAATATAGATAACTAGATGTTGTCAATGTAATGTAATTAAATATTGAAACTACGAAGTTTTATTACGTGGGACACTCAGAAAGTTTTGCGAAACTAAAAAAAATTGTTCTATACGTACATATATTTTTATCAAATCTTTTCAAAGTACTTTCCACCAGCCTCTATACAAAGATTCATGCGCCTAAACCAGTTTTCAAAACACTTTTTCCAGTCCGCCGCAGACACCTCGTTTACAGCCTGCTCGAACGCAGCCAGCGCATCTTCCGGCGACGAAAATTGTATCCCTTTGAGCTGATTTTTTATTTTTGGGAATAAAAAGAAGTCACACGGTGCTAGATCAGGGCTGTAAGGAGGGTGACCCAGGAGTTTGACTGGCGTGCTGTCCAGGAAGTCCCTCGTTTTGAGTGCGGTGTGCGCAGGTGCATTGTCGTGGTGGAGCAGTAGCCCGCGGAGCCCTGTGTTTGGTCGCTTGTTGCTTATAACAGAGAAAACTTCTGGTAAACATTTGGTAGTATACCATTCGGCATTAATGCTTCTTTGATCCCGTAAGGGAATTGATACCAAGTGGCCAGTCAAATTAAAAAAGCTAGCGATCAAAATCTTACCCCCGCTTCTAGATCGCTTCACTTTGGTAGGCGTTGGCTCATTTTGAAACACCCAAACAGTCGACTGGCGCTTGGTTTCTGGGTCGTATTGATAAATCCAGGACTCATCACCTGTAACGATGTCGTAAACACGCCGAGACGAGCCTGCTTCAAATTTGTTAAGCATATCACGGCACCATTCCACCCGGGCCTGCTTCTGAGCATCGGTGAGGTTGTGCGGCACCCAGCGTGATACTATCCTCCTCACGCGAAGATGGCTGTGTAGAATCTCGTGAACGCTTCCCGATCCAATCTTCAATATGTGTTGAATCTCCTGATATGTAATTCGCCTATTGTCTTGGATTAAATTTTTCACTGCTAGCACGTTTTCTTTGGTAACAGCCGTCAAAGGGCGACAGCTTCTTTCGTCATCCCCCAAAGTTGGTCGACCGCGCTTGAATTCGTTATACCAACGATACACGGTTGCCTTGGAAGGGCCTTCATCCATGAATGCCATTTAAAGTCTATCGTACGATTCATCCGGTTTCAGGCGACACTTGAAATCGTATAAAATCATAGCTCTAAAATGTTCCCGGCGCAGATCCATATTTCAGTGAGACACAATACTTTGAATTAACTCGCAAAAAATGTGGAGGGAAATTTTGAAATTGGAACTTACTTATTTTTACTTATAAATAATCATATTTTCGAAAAACATTATAACTGGCCAGTCTCCCATATATAAAAACTTTTTTTCGCAATACTTTCTGAGGGGCCTGGTATTTCTATAATGTAAAAAATTTAGTATATGTATTTAATTTCATCTGATTTTATAATTTAAATTTGTGACGTGCTTATTTTTTGACAGTTATTATTTTGTGAAATTTGAATTTGACTCTTGACATTTATTTGCTATTGTGACTTTATTTTATTAGTGTACAATTTTATATTGTGAACCTATTTCTTAAGATTATATGATTTATAAAACTACTGACGTGTAAATTGACTTTACAAATAAATGAATATGAATATATGAATATGTCGTAGGATAATTGGAAATATCGGATCTTTGCGAAAATCCTAGGACCGGCTAATTGGTGTAATGAATACGACATGATGTTATTTTCCATCTTCTACTCGAATGGATAGTCGCAGCTACTGCTATAGTACTTGCTATAATTAAGCAAGATATTTATACACTAATCCATCCATATATACATAGTTATATCTGACACTGATTAAGAGTGACAGAAACGAGTCCCGTAGAAATTATATGATCTGAAAGAACTATTAACAGTAGATAGATACTGCTGTAGTTATTTCTGGTGTGTTAAGAAACCGTTAACGCTCATTCGTTTAGATTTCTTATAGATATATTGTGTTTTTAGTTCGCGATCTTACGAAATGAAAAATAAAGATTGATTAGACAAAACTGTGAGTTACTAAAAATCCCTAATGTACACATCCGCCCACGCGCTGTGTCTCATTTGTTTACAGAATTGTGCACGGCTGTGGATTGTGGAATGATATGTTTCAACGTGAAATAATGCTGCCGTCCGAACTTTAGCCCACTTGGTGTTTTATTGTGTGTACGCGATTCGGAGTTTTATCTCGTACAGCTGGTTGCCGGATAATCCGGGTATAAATAGCGTAGGTATAGACAACAAAGCATCAACAAATCCAACTCGTATTGGGTACCGCGGCTGACTTGAATGTATTAGCCAAGCGGTCCGACTCGCTTATTTTATGAGCGTCCTAAATTATTAAAATTCTTCTATTTCCAGACTCGTTTCGTCTTTATTATATTTCAGACATAAATTGTTATCAGATGCAACGATCTTTTAAAGTAATGTGGAACTAGAATGCCGTCACTGTATCATCGAGGAAATCAGGTAGGTATAATTATAAAAAGCTCAAGGTTAAAAGTAAAATTCTGAGAAGAGAAATATTCCTAAGTACAATGCGTGTATATGGGTCATGTAAATAAAAAAAACCGCTATATTTACTATAATAACTATACTCGCTTTTACCTATATCTACGCGAATAGCGAGTTAAAAAAGTAAGTTTTAGTCAAACCGTAGCTGGCACCGTTGGCGTAGCTGGCGCAGCTGGCGTAGTTGGCGCAGCTGGTAAAGGCCCGTGAGGTGTGGTGGCGTGCAGTGTTCCGTGTGCGCCACCGAGAAGATTGCGGCCGTGGTTAGGCCGCACAGGGCGAAGGGGCTCGCCTGCTTGTGGCGGGCCGGGACCTGTCGGGGGTGGTTGTGTGAATACTCACAGGTTCCCACGCCCCCGGCTAAGGTAGTTGAAGGAACACCGTGGTGGTTTTAGTCGGTAAGAGTCCGACACTGGCTCCGCCTACCCCGGGCGGAGTGCGTCCAAGAGGATTTCCCCACGAAAATAAAAAAAAGAAAAAAAAAGTTGACTCATTCGAGTGGAGAATGCGGTGATAACACTAACAGCTTTCGTGTAGGGAAATGGTTCTTGAGATATCTTCGTTATAATAAAATAAGCTTAACCGGATTACATCGCGTATATTATTTAAATTAGTTTTCCTGACGTTTCGAAAGCTTTGCAGCATTCGTGGTCGCAGGAAAACTAAGATGACAAGCGTCTTTACAGATATTAAAAAAAAAAAAAAACTACCGTACAATTTTTATTAATTAAAATCATTTCGATGCACGCAGTCACAATCTCATACTCTTTATTAGCTAGCTCTAGCGCTATTAGCTCATGTGAACGAATAGTAAAGGGCATAGGGGTTCAAATCCTGAAATTTCAGTATCTTTAATCACTGTAAATATGAGCATAATGTAGCCATTAATGGCATAGTATCAGATCGATGGGTTCCCTCCTATTATGATTGAGCCAAAACATAATATCACTATTAATTAGTTTACTTCAGTGAATTTGTCTCACCTCACTTGTTCTCACACAATTCTTTCCAAATCATGTAACAAACCTTTGTACAGTCAACTGCATGACAGTGGTAACACCTCAATTCGAAAACCGCCTACGAAATTACTGCTTACGAAATAAAGATGCTGCTAATGTCAAAGTGTTACCACCAACGTGCAGTCGACCGTACCATTTATTACTTGAAAAGAGTATTTCCATGGAGTTTCTTGCCGGCTCTTCTCCAGACCAACTTTTTAGAACCGTGCAACTAGATAACGTTTTAAAAGTAGGTACATGTACCTAAATCATCATTATCATCATAATTTCAGCCGAAAGACGTCCACTGCTGGACATAGGCCTCCCCCAAGTGGGGGGGATTTGCCATAATCGCCACGCTTGGCAGGCGTGTTGGCGATCGCAGTTGGTTGGTTAAATGTACCTAAATGCTTATTCGAAATGTTTTTTTTTTGAATTTTGAATCATATCTACAATGTGTAAAAATTCTGCATTGTAAAATAATATTGAGGTGAATAATACCTAATAATAAATAAATAAATATTTGGGACATTTTTAAATTACACAGCACCATCTAGTCCCAAACTAAGCAGAGCTTGTACTATGGGTACTAGACAATGGATGTAATACTTTTTTTTTTTAAATACCTACATCCTTATAATACATAAGAAACACGAGACCGACACAAACACGTTCATCACATAAATAGGTATTTGTGTCCTGTGGGAATCGAACTCACGACCTCGTGATCAGTAACGCGATCGTGAATAACTATTGAGGTAAAAGAAACATTATGAAACAATTAAATTACTTATATACCTACTGAACTATATCGTAGACCACAGGATGCATATCTACATACCTAAATTTTATTATTTGCATCTCGCAATTGAAATAGATTTTGCGGCACTCACTGATATGTACCTAATTAAAGTACATAATCTGCAAAAAGATGTAGGTATAGGTACTTAACCTACACTCCACGATGTTAAAACACGAATTTAACTAAAAGTTATTAATTAAAACCTTAAAGGATGCCACTGACAATGCATCCAACAGTCCGAATGGCGTGGCCGCATTCCAAAATCTGTCCGTGAATGTTGAAAACGATGTTATTTTTAGAGCAAGTCAAGCTTTTTTAGGGTTCCGTAGTTCCTACAAGGAACCCTTATAGTTTCGTCATGTCCGTCCGTCTGTCCATCTGTCCTAATCCTTTACAGCTTAATAACTGGGTAATTCGCCAAAACTCTTAATTTTTGCTTAATTTCCATGGGCGGACATTTTTTTCTGAATAAATGCCAGCTTGACTGTTCTTTGGATAGAAGAACAAAAACAAAAAATTTGAGTGTGGGAGGGGTGTTACTGAGACCTTCCAAGAAAAAGTTATGGGGTCTGAAATTTTGGTCAGACACGGAAATTAGGAAGGTTCCAAGGAAATTATATTTCCATTGCAAGGAAATTAGGAATATGTCACGGAAATTAAAAATATGCTATCTAGTATGATAGATTTAATCAAAAATACAAATAAATTAACATTACATAATATAATAGAACGGTTTATAGTGACAGGTAATAACTTAAACGTTATATTATGGAAACAAAATGCCATAAAAAATACCATAAACCAGTCCAGGATCGTGGGTTACATTATAAAAAACTACAAAATAAATCATCATCATCATCATTAATTTAAGAGCTAGGCTCTTGTCGGTGGAGTATTTCCCATCTCTCTCTGCATTCCGCCTCTTTTTTTACTTTTTTTTTTATGAGATGTAGGTCTGCTCTTGACCGCTATCTAGACAGCTTTGTCAAGATGTGGTCGAAGATGGAGCAAGCAAACATATTAGGTGCCGATTTCCTCCAGCTTTAAAGACGTTAGTAAGTGCCCGGAAATACAGATTCACAAATACAGAGCAGTGAATTCCATAACTTGGCTGTGCGCATTATGAAAGAGTTCTCAAAGCGCTTAGTCCTGATAGTAGGGATTTCTACCAAATGTGGATGATATGCTGCAGTGCGTCTTGTAGTCCGATGAAGGAAAGGAGACGACGGAATAAGCTCATGGAGCTCTTGCGCACCTTCTCTAAAGTACAGCCTGTAGAACAGCTACAAACAAGCAACTGTGTGTCTATGGGTTAAGCTTTGTATCTTAGATTTTACTAGCAATTCGTCACCAATTAGCCTCTGAGCTTTGCGTTAAAACGAGTCAAGAGCGGCAAGCTGGTGTTTGGCAGAGCCATCCCATAAGTGACTGAAATACTCCATACACGATCAGATTTGAGCTTTATCTATAGTAAAAAGCTATCCAGGAGTGAAGTATCTATTGCTTCACCTTGTTTAGAATGCCCAACTTATTGGCCACAGTTTGAGCCTTTTCCTGGATTGTGGTGCCGAAGTTGAGGTTAGTTGTCAACTCCATGCCAAGAAGTTCTAGGTGGTCGACAATACTTATAGGTATACCTTGGAAAGTAGGAGCCAGGTGGAAAGGAGTCCGTTTTGCAGTGAAAAGACATGCCTGAGTTTTAGAGGCGTTAAATTGACCAGATTGTCATCTGCCCACTGGGAAACGAGAATTAAGATCAGATTTGTCCGCTCTATCATGGCATCTCGTAGAGAACAGATTTCCTGTTGGTTGGCCCCCGCACTGAACAAGCATCTCTCTGTGATAGTACTGTCATCTGCGTAGCCAACAAGACCTAACTGAAGCAAATCATCATACAAATATACATCTGATGATGTATATTTGGTGGTTATATTATTGTGTATTTTTTAAATTAATGTATTTACCTAATAATTTTGATTTATTGAATTGTAACTGAAGTGATTATGTTTCAAACATAATGTAAAAATTGTTTCTGAATAAATTGAATTGAATCATTTATGTGAAGCAGGAAAAGTGTCGCAGAGAGAACAGACCCTTGAGGAACTCAGGCATTAATAGCCATGAGGTCAGAGGAGCAGCCGTCAATGACCATTTGAATGGCCCTAGGGAAAACTGATATTGATCTAATTCATTTTTGAATGATTTTCAATCAAATTAAGATGGCTTGTGAGATTAAGCACAAGGTCCTGTGATCTTAATATTTTAGCTTTCTTTGAAAGAGCCACTGCTTTGCTCACTAGGATATTTTGGGATTATGACGGTTTTATACATTTTTTGCGTTATTTTAAAGATTTATATTTGATTGGGTTCACAAATTGCAATCGTTCTACCGATTTTTACGTGTCCTGAGTAGT
The DNA here is from genome assembly GCA_949699075.1 of Asteroscopus sphinx. Taxonomy (NCBI): domain Eukaryota; kingdom Metazoa; phylum Arthropoda; class Insecta; order Lepidoptera; family Noctuidae; genus Asteroscopus; species Asteroscopus sphinx. The sequence goes on from OX453005.1 coordinate 12,802,162, forward strand.
AAAATATATCTTCTGTTATAATTTGGAACCATGGAAAACAAGGAAATTAGTACCAAGGAAATTAGATTTAAGTGAACAAAACATGATAGCAAACGAACTATACACTGGATACATAAATGGCTTAAATTAAGGGTATTACCCTACACAACAATGCTTATTCAACAGAAATAGTTGTGAAAAAGCATCCATAGGCTAAGAAACAACGACCACAGAAATTGAGAATTCCTTAAACCAAAGTCCAAGGAGGCACACGTAATTACGCGTATAGTGCGAAATTGAACAGAGATGCGCACGTCCTGTTTTGATGGGCTATTGCGGTTAAATAGACGAGTCAAATCGTATAACCGCTACATTCAAAATACATGCGGTCCGTTATTTACAAGGGCTGAACGAACAACCCAAGGAAATTATATTTTTCACTTGGACAAGTACAAAATGCCATTTAATTCCATATTCCTAGTGATTTTATTAAATCAATTGTCATTTTTTAGTAACTTAGTATGCATTAAACATGAAATATCAAAAAAAGGATCTGAAAAATACTTCTGAGTTCAGATATAAATTTAAATGTAAGAAATTTTGTGAAATGGACATACCAAGGAAATTAGAATTTGAATGTTCGAATGACCTAATCTTTGTTATTATATATGTTTTTTTTTATGTTTAATAGCAAAACCAAGTGGGAAATGATGTTAACTATCACACAAAATAGGCACGGAGAACACATAAAGTTAAAAAGTAGTGTTCGCCTACCTGGACATGAAAAAAACATGATTTTGGCGAATTACCCAACTTCTACAGTTATAAACATAAGTAAATGAAATTTTGTTAAAAAATGGTCTAGATATAGATCTCAATTTTAAAAGAATAAAAAAGTCTTGATTACGTATTTTAGGGGTGGCGCCCATACATGTGAAATGGGGATGAAAATATTTTTTTCGCTGCACCCCCTCGTTTGGGGTATCATTGAATAAGTCTATTAAAATGAAGGTAATGTTTCACACACAACTTTTTTATCAGGTATATCATCTGCGAAATACAGCCCGCCAAAGTGGCTTGCAATGTGTCCCCCCTGTACCCCCTGCCATTTCTAAACTATGCAACTTAGAAACTTATCATCTTCCACATTGATAAACCTTTTAAAAAACTCTATTTAAAATTATTTCGAGTATAATGTGATCATAAATTTTTGAGTTATAGTTAGAAAACTGCAAAATACTTAAGACGTCCTAGTTCAAAGGACCTTAGCAAATAATGCTCCTTTATTTACTTTCTATTTAAAAAAAAAAACAAAAAGTAACTTTGTGTTATATTGATATGACACACTTCTTAAATTTAGTGCTAGGTGGCGCTAAATTGCAAACGCAAACGCTAAAACTATTAAGGTGCATGTGTGTGCGTGAGCGCTGGTTTGTACACGGACGAGCACGGTTTTATTGGCTTCACTATGATTTTTCGCAGCACACATTTGTTTTCGCGATGCTTACTGGACGATACTGGACGCAAAGCCATTAATTTTTATATTTATTTCTTCCTATAAAATGGCAAATTACGACGTCCAAACGAACGCCCAAAGAACACTGCGTGCGACATAACTGAACAGAACTGAACACAATTGGTGCTTAATCTGTGGAACACACCCCTGTTTATTATTTGACAACAATGAAAACGTCACGTCAATGTCAAATCATTGATTTTGACACTTCGACAATTATTTTTTTTTTTTTTTTTTTTTAATTATTATGGCCTGGTTGCTAAGACCTTTAAGCCAAGTCATTTATTTGTTATATTATATGTGAGTAGTTTTATGGCCTGGTTGCTTAGACCCTCCAGCCAAGTCTTTAGTTTACTCACCCTAGTAAAGTGATGGAAACTTTACCAGGTTTTTGAGCGGATGATGAGAAAATACGAATGTCACGTTTTTCAACTTTGTACCATTTACCCACACTTGTACACGTTAACGAGCACTTAACATTTAATAATCCACCATTATTACACATTAACACTCGAAGAAACACAAATTTAGGAAAATAATATAAAATCCACAACACGATCTTTCCGAATTTTCCCGCCAACTCAACACTTCGACAATGGGTGGTTGCAGGGTTGCCAATTTAGGGATTTTCCCCCCGAATTTAGGGGTTTTCCCCCCGAATTTAGAGGCAAGTCATGCGAAATGGGGTTTTTATGGGGGAAATATTTTTGGTGTTTTCAAGGGGAATTATGAGAATGAATTTTCTTTTCCATAGCAGATTGTCTTAAATTTGTGGGTAGATTTGATGATGATGATGGCCAGCTGACGACAGCCGTTTGCAATTGTTGACAGTTGTTTTACAAAGTACATAGTATTCTGTAGTCTGTGGTACAGACAGCACTAGCTCTACCTGTTGACAAAACCACGAAACTTTTCGTTCTATCTGTTTGGTTTTCCGATGAACGAGTAGGATCGTTTCGTAGTGTGAAATATTAAATTGTGAAAAATAAATTATGCAATAACCTCTCTCTTGAAATAGTTACTTCAAAGCATAATGATAGTCAATACATGTTCCAGAGGGACGGCAGATAATGCGCAAATTTCATTCATCTATCAAAATGATAGCTATGTTCAAGGTTTATCTATGATCCCTCAAATAGATCATCTGAGTTAGATTAAAATTTTAATACTTTATAAATAATGATAAATATATAAAAAAGGCTAAATCATTATAGTCATCATCATTTCAGCTGAAAGGCGTCCATTGCTGCACATAGGACTTCCCCAAAAGGGGGATATATGCCATAATCGCCACGCTTTATAGGTGGGTTGGCGATCGCAGTTAGTTAAATAAATACTCAGAGAACGCTGCTGCCCACCCTCTGGTGAACCTCTTTTGGCCAAAATTAAATCTTAACTATCCACGATTTACCCTACCAGAGATAGAAATTTGACATAAAATGTATGGAGTTTATGTCAAATTTCTATTTCTAGTAGTACATACAAATTGTGGATGGATCGGATATTAATTTTGGCCCTAAGGCGACACTCTGACCTGTTGTCGCCTTTTACGACACCTATGAGAAGAGATGGGGTGGTGCTATTCTTTGTGTCAACAAACAAGCCACATCATGCAGCTGAATATGATATTCTTATTATGGAGGCTTTTTAGGGGTTTTAAAATTAGGGTTTTTTTGGGGTATTTTGACTTATCCTAGGTGGTAAAACGTTTTGGGAGCTGGCAACCCTAGATGGTTGATATTGGGATTTGTTTATTCCATTTTCTATTTATTTACTTATTTATTTTTATTTAGGTAGTTTAAAGTAGTACCGTGCGATAAATATAAATAATTACTTTCAATAACGAAAGAATGAAGAAAGCTTAAACTTTTATTTCAATCGTCTAAAATGGAAAGTTACGTAGTTATATCGTTTATTGGCGAAGGATCCTTTGGTCGTGTTTTTAAAGCTAAACATAAAGAAACTGATGCTGTAGTAGCTTTGAAAGTTATACGAAAGGTATAAATAAAAAAGATACATATTTTGTTTATTGTCATAAGTTGGAATCAGTTTTGCTGTGAAGTTTATTATTTGTTCGTTTATCGATAACCTACTAACTGTCTAGATACTGTACCTACCTAACTACAAAGCAAAGTGCTACGACAATTGAAAGTACAGTTCGATCTTTAAACACTGTTTCCTAGATCTTGATGATGTTGGTCATTTGACATAAAAATATTTTTATGACTTATTACAGAAAGGACGTTCAGTAAAAGACTTGAAAAGTTTAAGACAAGAATGTGATATACAGAGGCAGCTCAAACATCCAAATATAATCTTGATGATAGACAGTTTTGACACAGAATCGGAGCTGGTTGTAGTCACAGAATATGCAGAAAAGGAGTTGCATAGTATTCTTGCTAAAGAAGGATGTTTGAATGAAGATCAAGTGAAGAAAATCACCTGGGATTTGGTCTCGGCATTATACTACTTACATTCACACAGAGTGCTTCACAGGTTTGTAGACTTTGTAGAATACTGTTCTTGAGGTTTCTTACAAAAAGGTTCAAGCTCAATATCATACTATAGATAGATATACATACTATGTATTATGAAATTTTTGTTTGCTGAGCATGTACATGCTAACAACATAAGTTTCTATGAGCCCTCGGTAAACAATATTAGTAAGAATAATGTCTGAATTTGATGTTTTTATTGGAAAATTGTATTTTATTGCCGTTTCAGAGATTTAAAACCACAAAATGTGTTACTAGACAGCTCAGGACGAGCAAAACTATGTGATTTTGGTCTTGCAAGAATTATGACAAATGCAACACATATTCTGACTTCCATCAAAGGTACTCCACTATACATGGCACCAGAATTGATTGAGGAAAAGCCATATGACCATCAGGTATTTTTACAAGCTTTTATTTATGTAATTTCTTTAGTAAAGATTTAAATTGTGGAAAGAAAAAAAATCACTCACGAGCAGGATTCGAACCTGCAACTCCTGGCTCAGTACGCCAGCTGCTTCAGCCACTGCCTTTAAACAGGAGCAGTGTTCACGGTAGTTTAGTGGCTAAAGCACTGGCATACTGAGTCAGGAGTCACTGGTTCAAATCCTACTCATGAGCGATTTAAATCTTTAGATTTCGCTTCATATGCGTAAATGCCTTAAAAATTATAAAATAATTCTTTAGTAAACTTAAAGTATGAGTTAAAAAAAAAACAGAATAGACTTGCACTTGACCGCCACCTCACCTGACGTTAAGCGATGGTGCGGTTGACTATGGTACACAATTGCCCAGCATAAACCTATACAGTCAAGCTTATACTTATTAGGAAACAGACACTGGGAAGGGATTCCACTCCTTAGCAGCAAGCATAATTAAGCTATTAGCAAAACACTTTGTGCCTCAACATGGACTATCTACCATATATTTATCTTATTCTGAACACAGTTTAGTATACACACAAACCATGGGATAAAGTGGAAACTTATTATCTGTGTTTATTAAATATTCCTGACAGTAAGCTTAAACCTGTCAGAAACCAAGAATAGTTATGGCATTAATAATTGCTTTACTCTTTTCTTATTTCAGGCTGACCTATGGTCTCTTGGCTGCATAGTGTATGAATTAATAGCTGGCCAGCCACCATTCTGTACCATGTCAATATGGCAGCTAGTGCGGATGATAAGACATAAGCCAGTGCAGTGGCCCAGTTTTATTAGCACTGAAGCAAGATCATTTCTGCAGGTATGAATTTTTCGAACAAAAATTGCTTACCTTCATCAAATTATATCACATTTCTCTCTCTTACTCACTGAAAAAGTTTGCCTTAGGTACCTGTATGATGTTGATTTATAATCTTTATAATTAATTTATGTCTCAAATGACTTGTTCTGCACTAGATGTTTGTACTATTGCATTGAGGCAGTATAAATAAAGACACTAGTATTATACACACTAGTATTATATTACAATCCTTTGTGAGAGACTGGAGTCCATACTAGTACCCTGTGTGATGGATCCTCACGCCCTCACCACGAATTCGTAATGATTAACAATTTGTCATCATATCGAGACATTAATAATAAAAAAAAGATATTTTTTATAAAAACAAATATTCAATTTACTCAATCCTTTAGGGTCTTCTCCACAAAGATCCAATGAAGAGGATGACTTGGCCAGAAATTTTGGAGCATCCATTTGTGTCAGGCCATGTGACTATACTGCCAGAAGATGTACAGAGTGAATCTCCATTCACAAAACCCTTGACCCACAGTCAGCAAGAGGCTAAGCAACTTCAGAGGGAAAAAGTTAGCAGTAATATAAGGTCAGTTAATTATTACTACAAGAAAAAAAACAGTAAAGTTCTGGAGTGGCGACCGCATATTGGAAGGCGCAGCGTGGGTAGGCCCCCCCCACAAGGTGGACCGTGACCTGGTTAAGGTCGCGGGAATTCGCTGGATGCGGAAGGCACAGGACCGGTCGTTGTGGCGATGCTTGGGGGAAGCCTATGTCCAGCAGTGGACGTCTTTCGGCTGAAATGTTAATGATGATGATGACATGAAAAAATTTATGATATAGTTACTGAAAAGAAAGGGTCATTAGGGATCGGAGGATTGAATGTTTAACTATTTGTCAATCCAGGATGGTCCAGGTGGAACAGAAACTAAATACAAATATCTCATAAATCTCTCTTGTCAAATATACAGAATGACAGGATGGACGAAGGAAATTCAAGACTATGGTAGAATGCGCATACTCATAATGAAAAAAATATTAAAAATCATATTCCATAATAAATCACATGTGTACAGGAGTAAAAATGCTCGCGAATGCTCTGACTGTCTAGGGGTCTGTTGGGTAGTAACAAAAGGTGGAGAACTTGAGAATAGCGACCGATGGCCACTCCGTGCTAGGTGCATCACCTCCCCTCATAAAACTTTGATTTGTAAGCTCGAAACAGTATTCACACTAACTGATGAAATCGATTTGAACAATATTTCAAAAATTAAGGTATCTACCCTTTTTTACATATTTAGAACGAGAATCAAATACTGAACATCCTCCTTCAATAAGTCCCTCGTTCAACCAGTCAACTTGTAGTTTTGTAAATTACGAAAAAGTTAAACTCATTTTGCAAGTTAATAATATTTATACGATGCGATCGCCAACCCGCCTGACAAGAATGGTGATTATGGCATATCCACCCAACATATGCTGGGGGAAGGCCTATGTCCAGCAGTGGACGTCTTTCGGCTGAAATGATGAATATTTATGCAGCTTTTTTCTAACATTTAATTTCCGTTTTTCTCCAGGACAATACCTGAACCAAAACCAGAACCGAAAGAACATGATTTACGAAATGCGCGAGTAATGCAAGCAATGGAATGTGTTCCTATGTCGGATGACGATAGCGTCCGGGCAACCAGTGCGTTCAGTGTTCGAGACAGTCTTAAAACTGACGATGAAGACCAGTCACATCCCATCACAGCCGCCAATGCTAAACTACTCAGACACGAGTACAATGTCCTGAATAACTCAAATCTTGTTGTGTGTAACTTAGAAAACAACATGGCACAACTGATAGCAGCTAACAAAAAGCAATCAGATCTTAACAAAATGGATAAGATTGACGAAGAAAAACCTAATATGGAGAAACATGCTGAAGAAAAGAAACTTCTAAGTGCCACTGATAATAAACAAGAAATTCAGGAGATAAAACAAAAAGCCAAGTCTATAGATACTGCATCGCAAAGCTTGGAGCATCCAAAAAGTTCAACTAAATGTAGCAGTGACATTAGTTCTGGTCTCAGCAAAAGTGTTCCACCTTCATACAAACAGAAAATACTGCAATTTTCACGCGATAAACTCAGGTTTGGTAGCGGAGGCAACAAGTTGACAAGAAGTATCAAGAGGTCATTCCATTTTAATAGAAGTTGGGACAAAAATAAAAATGATACTCAGCGGCGGACGAGCGAACCTGCTATTGAGGTTTCAAGCCTTATAGATGATAAGGAAGCGTGTTCTAAAGAGGAAAAAGATCAGGATGTGGAGAAATCCGAAGTTATTGAAGAGACTTCCGATGATAAAGAAGTTGCTGATAATGATAGAATTTTGAGATCTGAAGATAAAAGTGATAGTAAATTTCTATGTTACTATTTGCTATGGTTAAAAATGGTTACTAATGACCATACTCAAAATTATAACACATTTTATGCTTTCAGTAAAAGAGCCATCTTCTATAGAGCTGGAAGAATGGGAAGCTTTCCTTAACTCCAACATTAGTGAAGTTATGGATGGCGATGTAGAATCTCTTACTCAACTAAATATGGTACGTAATACATTCACAGTCCTGCCTACTAGCTTATTGTCAGACCTCATAATGGGGCAGTCCATTAATGAGAGGGCCTGGCTGAATCCCTCCAACGAGAAGAAAGGAAATTAGAGACGAAATGGATATCCAGCAACTATTATCAGGTATGCAGCCTCATTTAACTATCCGGCCGGTTAACGGATCAAATACTTCATTTGCATCACGATAATGCGCCTTAACGCGCCTTATGCGCCGCACAAGGCTATCATTGTGTACGAATTTTTGACCAAAAACTCAACAAATACCATCAAGCAATCACCTTATTCACCAGATTTGGCTCCAGCCGACTTCTTTCTTTTTCCTAAACTCAAATTACCACTTCGTGGCACCCGTTTTCATTCGGTAGAAGACATAAAGGAGAATTCGCGCCGAGAACTGAACTCGATTCCGGAAAAAGCGTTCAAAAAATGTTTTGATGATTGGATTGTTCGTTGGCGTAAGTGTATCGTTTCTGAAGGAGCGTACTTTGAAGGCGATAAAATAAATTTGGATGAATAACTAACATTTTGTGTATTATTGACGACGTCTGGTGTCTGGTGGTTCGAGTGTTGGACTGCTGATCACGAGGTCGTGTGTTCGATTCCCATAGGACAAATATTTGTGTGATGAACATGAATTTTTGTGTTGGTCTGGGTGTTTCTTATGTATAAGTATGAATTTACAAAAAAAAAAGTAGGTATACAACATATTGATCTGTATTCGTGCCATATTTAAGGAGGTGACTACACCACTGATACTAAACACGAATCAAGAAAAAAAATCGGTACCAAAAATTTTCTTTTCTTTAATTACCTACCTATTTGTAAACAAACAAATTCCCTCTGTGTGTCGTGTGTGACACAAAAACGATTTGTGCAAAACCACCAAAACAATTTGTAGGTATTTCCACCCTTTTACAATGGCACCGATGACTTATTTTCAGAGTTGTTCGGGATTTATTCTCAAACCCCCGCTATGTTTCTAAGTAAAAATTTGGGTATTAAATAATCATGGAATTTTTCTAGTATTTTTATATAACTGAGCACATTATTTATCTTTTGCTCTAGAAATATGGCACGATTAAAGATCAACATCTTGTATAAGTATCACATCCTTTGTCTAGTACCCATAGTACTAGTTATGATTAGTTTGGAACTAGATGGTGCTGTGTAAAAAATGACCTAAAATATTTATATTTATTTATTGATCTTTTCTCGGTACTTTCTTGACAGAGTAGTATTAAGATATTGAGTTTGGTTTGTTATGTCTTATGTGATTTGCATTATGCCTTTATTATTTGTAGGTGAGCATGGTGATAGGTGTAGTGGGGAGCGCGGCGCGGGCCGGCGGCGGCGGCCGCGTGTGTGGAGCCGTGGCGGCACTGCTGGCGCTGCCGGCGCTCGCGCACACGCTGCCCAGGCACACGCTGCTTAATATACAAGACGTGAGTACTTTATTGTTTGTAGGTGAGCATGGTGATAGGTGTAGTGGGGAGCGCGGCGCGGGCCGGCGGCGGCGGCCGCGTGTGTGGAGCCGTGGCGGCACTGCTGGCGCTGCCGGCGCTCGCGCACACGCTGCCCAGGCACACGCTGCTTAATATACAAGACGTGAGTACTTTATTGTTTGTAGGTGAGCATGGTGATAGGTGTAGTGGGGAGCGCGGCGCGGGCCGGCGGCGGCGGCCGCGTGTGTGGAGCCGTGGCGGCACTGCTGGCGCTGCCGGCGCTCGCGCACACGCTGCCCAGGCACACGCTGCTTAATATACAAGACGTGAGTACTTTATTGTTTGTAGGTGAGCATGGTGATAGGTGTAGTGGGGAGCGCGGCGCGGGCCGGCGGCGGCGGCCGCGTGTGTGGAGCCGTGGCGGCACTGCTGGCGCTGCCGGCGCTCGCGCACACGCTGCCCAGGCACACGCTGCTTAATATACAAGACGTGAGTACTTTATTGTTTGTAGGTGAGCATGGTGATAGGTGTAGTGGGGAGCGCGGCGCGGGCCGGCGGCGGCGGCCGCGTGTGTGGAGCCGTGGCGGCACTGCTGGCGCTGCCGGCGCTCGCGCACACGCTGCCCAGGCACACGCTGCTTAATATACAAGACGTGAGTACTTTATTGTTTGTAGGTGAGCATGGTGATAGGTGTAGTGGGGAGCGCGGCGCGGGCCGGCGGCGGCGGCCGCGTGTGTGGAGCCGTGGCGGCACTGCTGGCGCTGCCGGCGCTCGCGCACACGCTGCCCAGGCACACGCTGCTTAATATACAAGACGTGAGTACTTTATTGTTTGTAGGTGAGCATGGTGATAGGTGTAGTGGGGAGCGCGGCGCGGGCCGGCGGCGGCGGCCGCGTGTGTGGAGCCGTGGCGGCACTGCTGGCGCTGCCGGCGCTCGCGCACACGCTGCCCAGGCACACGCTGCTTAATATACAAGACGTGAGTACTTTATTGTTTGTAGGTGAGCATGGTGATAGGTGTAGTGGGGAGCGCGGCGCGGGCCGGCGGCGGCGGCCGCGTGTGTGGAGCCGTGGCGGCACTGCTGGCGCTGCCGGCGCTCGCGCACACGCTGCCCAGGCACACGCTGCTTAATATACAAGACGTGAGTACTTTATTGTTTGTAGGTGAGCATGGTGATAGGTGTAGTGGGGAGCGCGGCGCGGGCCGGCGGCGGCGGCCGCGTGTGTGGAGCCGTGGCGGCACTGCTGGCGCTGCCGGCGCTCGCGCACACGCTGCCCAGGCACACGCTGCTTAATATACAAGACGTGAGTACTTTATTGTTTGTAGGTGAGCATGGTGATAGGTGTAGTGGGGAGCGCGGCGCGGGCCGGCGGCGGCGGCCGCGTGTGTGGAGCCGTGGCGGCACTGCTGGCGCTGCCGGCGCTCGCGCACACGCTGCCCAGGCACACGCTGCTTAATATACAAGACGTGAGTACTTTATTGTTTGTAGGTGAGCATGGTGATAGGTGTAGTGGGGAGCGCGGCGCGGGCCGGCGGCGGCGGCCGCGTGTGTGGAGCCGTGGCGGCACTGCTGGCGCTGCCGGCGCTCGCGCACACGCTGCCCAGGCACACGCTGCTTAATATACAAGACGTGAGTACTTTATTGTTTGTAGGTGAGCATGGTGATAGGTGTAGTGGGGAGCGCGGCGCGGGCCGGCGGCGGCGGCCGCGTGTGTGGAGCCGTGGCGGCACTGCTGGCGCTGCCGGCGCTCGCGCACACGCTGCCCAGGCACACGCTGCTTAATATACAAGACGTGAGTACTTTATTGTTTGTAGGTGAGCATGGTGATAGGTGTAGTGGGGAGCGCGGCGCGGGCCGGCGGCGGCGGCCGCGTGTGTGGAGCCGTGGCGGCACTGCTGGCGCTGCCGGCGCTCGCGCACACGCTGCCCAGGCACACGCTGCTTAATATACAAGACGTGAGTACTTTATTGTTTGTAGGTGAGCATGGTGATAGGTGTAGTGGGGAGCGCGGCGCGGGCCGGCGGCGGCGGCCGCGTGTGTGGAGCCGTGGCGGCACTGCTGGCGCTGCCGGCGCTCGCGCACACGCTGCCCAGGCACACGCTGCTTAATATACAAAACGTGAGTACTTTATTGTTTGTAGGTGAGCATGGTGATAGGTGTAGTGGGGAGCGCGGCGCGGGCCGGCGGCGGCGGCCGCGTGTGTGGAGCCGTGGCGGCACTGCTGGCGCTGCCGGCGCTCGCGCACACGCTGCCCAGGCACACGCTGCTTAATATACAAGACGTGAGTACTTTATTGTTTGTAGGTGAGCATGGTGATAGGTGTAGTGGGGAGCGCGGCGCGGGCCGGCGGCGGCGGCCGCGTGTGTGGAGCCGTGGCGGCACTGCTGGCGCTGCCGGCGCTCGCGCACACGCTGCCCAGGCACACGCTGCTTAATATACAAGACGTGAGTACTTTATTGTTTGTAGGTGAGCATGGTGATAGGTGTAGTGGGGAGCGCGGCGCGGGCCGGCGGCGGCGGCCGCGTGTGTGGAGCCGTGGCGGCACTGCTGGCGGTGCCGGCGCTCGCGCACACGCTGCCCAGGCACACGCTGCTTAATATACAAGACGTGAGTACTTTATTGTTTGTAGGTGAGCATGGTGATAGGTGTAGTGGGGAGCGCGGCGCGGGCCGGCGGCGGCGGCCGCGTGTGTGGAGCCGTGGCGGCACTGCTGGCGCTGCCGGCGCTCGCGCACACGCTGCCCAGGCACACGCTGCTTAATATACAAGACGTGAGTACTTTATTGTTTGTAGGTGAGCATGGTGATAGGTGTAGTGGGGAGCGCGGCGCGGGCCGGCGGCGGCGGCCGCGTGTGTGGAGCCGTGGCGGCACTGCTGGCGCTGCCGGCGCTCGCGCACACGCTGCCCAGGCACACGCTGCTTAATATACAAGACGTGAGTACTTTATTGTTTGTAGGTGAGCATGGTGATAGGTGTAGTGGGGAGCGCGGCGCGGGCCGGCGGCGGCGGCCGCGTGTGTGGAGCCGTGGCGGCACTGCTGGCGCTGCCGGCGCTCGCGCACACGCTGCCCAGGCACACGCTGCTTAATATACAAGACGTGAGTACTTTATTGTTTGTAGGTGAGCATGGTGATAGGTGTAGTGGGGAGCGCGGCGCGGGCTGGCGGCGGCGGCCGCGTGTGTGGAGCCGTGGCGGCACTGCTGGCGCTGCCGGCGCTCGCGCACACGCTGCCCAGGCACACGCTGCTCAATATACAAGACGTGAGTGGGTGAATTTTCAAAAAATCTTACCAACAATTTAGAAAGTCATTAAACTCTTGAGTTGTTTAAGACGATAAAAGTTCAAATTGTTTTTATTCTTGTGATCTTGGCTAATGGTGTATGTCTTATGAGACAAGATCACAAGAATAAAAACAATTGGAACTATTGTCGTGTTAAACAACTCAAGAGATTAATGACTTTCTAAATTGTTGGTAAGATTTAAGATAAGATAAGATTTTTTGAAAATTCACCCGAGTACTTTATCTTGATGGGTTCAACACATTAAAAAGTATAAGCTTTTATTATTATTTATCTACACTCATATCGTAAAATTCGAATTATGAACTCGAAAGTAATGTCATAATGACATACTTTACACACATGCACCTGTAATGAATTTAAAAAAATTCATTACGATACAGTTTGTTGAACCAAACAATGCTGTATTTTTTTTTTTTCATAACCGCACACTTCAGCCCGACTAAGGAGTTTTAATGCCACTTTGACCCAACCAAGGAGTTTTAAATCCTTTTTTTTTTGCAGTCGTACAGTTTGGCACCAAAGGGTACACAAAATTCAGGGTGGCGCTACTAGTCATACATTGAAAAATTTTAACGTTTTTGGCAGAACTTTGGATTTTCATATTGCTTTTAATTATATTTAAGTGTTTACAGCCATTTTTTTTGTATGATAAAACAGAGATTAACGGAATCCTGACAAGGATAGAAAATTAGTTCCGATTATAATGTTTTCGCCCGACAATGTTTTATTATCTGTGTTGACGAGTGCTAGGGCGCGTGCGCGGCCGCGCGCCATCGCCTACTGGATTTGGTCATCATAACTTGTAAATTTATTGTAATTGTTTACGTTATTATTATGGTTTTGTATGTCTAAAGTTTTATTCTGGGCAAAAATATCGGATTACAGCAGTGATACTGAACTGAGGAGAATATGACCCCGCCTGAATTTCTAGATGCAGCAACGTAAATGACGAACAATCTTTTACCAGAAAAATCAAGAAAACTACGACAATGTTATCAAGATTTTGACTTTGGTATTTCATTTAAAATTATATGAGTTAAGATAAAATAGTGTATGAAAATGTGCATAACAGGGGTTATTAAAACACGAGTGTGAGTTTAAAAACCGAGCCGTAGGAGAGGTTTTTAATACTATCACACGAGTGTTTTAATACCTAGTTATTAACTAGGTATTAAACGTGTTTTAATAACCCCTGTTATGCAACAGTTTCATAAACTACTATTATTTATTAATCAGATAACAATGATCCATAATGTGTTAGTTATAAAAGACTTAAAACTATGTTAGTATTATAGGTAGTCTAAAAACTTGTAATTATTACAGCCAAACCCGAGTAGTGAAATCACTTCTGCCTAACTAGCACCTGCATGAAGTGATTCAGGATTGGCGAATCAATTTTATCCACTAGCATCTTCAAAATGCTGTTAGGACTTGACCGTGTTCTCTGTGAAAGCCAGGCCGTCTTAATCCTTACCATGGCGTAGAAGTCACGAACGCGTGCCTGAGCGAACATACTAGAGGCACTACAAAAACGCGGCAGCCCAAAAAGCATTCTGAAGCTGTTATTGTATTGGACCCTCAGGGCGTCCAGTGTTTTCGGCGTGTAGCTGGCCCACAAGCTGCTTGTGTAGGTTTGACAGTAAGCTTTAAATTATGTGATCTTAACATCCTTGCTACAACAAGCAAACCTGCACACCAGCATATTGCTTCTCACAGCTAGAGCCCTGCGCTCGCGATCGATGTCCTCATGATCAAACTCAAAAGAAAAGTAATCACAACTGCTTTGTTGGAAATCAATTCCGCTAATTTTATACTAGACAACGTGATCCTATTGGCTCAGGTCATGCCACGCCCGCGCGTGGCATTACCCGAGCCAAGGATCGCGACCAAGCTCGACAAAATTGGCATGCGCGCTTGTGACCTGATATTTAAAAAAAAAATGGTATTTAGAATCTTAATTTTGTTACAAAATTATAATGTAAAATTCCATATTTTTTTCAGGTATACCTTGAAGCAAAGGTGGTCTACAACTTCGTCGCCGCCATTAATACGCTTATGAAAGACAGCAAAGACAACGACGATGGAGCGCAAGACAGGTAGCTACATTAATACTTGTTACTCATTATTCTGGCAAATGGCAACGGCATCTCGCCATGGAGCGTGCTATGCTCGGCATAAATCTTCTCGACCGAGTCCGAAACACCGAGATCAGTTCCGATCAGATCCGAGCCTTTCCGGGGAAGTACTACCACGGTACCTACCAGTGGCGGTTCTAGGGGGGGGGTCGTAGGGGTCATGACCGTTAATGCACCCCATGCAGCCTGCCGTTGCGATTGGACACTCAAAGGCGCAAGCGATTGAAGCTTTGGCGGTGAAAAAATTTTCGCTCGCGCTTCGCTCGCGCTTCTTCATTAATGTACATAGCCTACAACTCCAAAAAATACACTTAAGTTAAAGTCAACTTTTCGCATAAATATGAAAAATTCGCGCTCGCTTCGCTCGCGTTTGTTCCTACCGTTCGTTTCCTCTTTGTTGACGTTCATTTTGTAACTATTCTGTTACATAATAAACTAACTCCAAAAATTACCTTGTCATTTCGAAAAAAAAATTTGGACCTTAAAACTGTACGTAAGCCAAGTTGACCCCCCCCAAAATCATGGGCTGGAACCGCGCCTGGTACCTACTTCGCCAAATAGTGATGCTTGCATCAAATAGTACGGGTGCCGGTGAAATTACAATCACATGAAACTTTTCATCTTCATGTCTCAGTTTGGCGAACCAACTTGCGGTATCATTTAGGCAATAGCCTAGGTGGTATTGCAGTTGTTATGGGCACAGGTAACCGCTTAACATCAGGTGGGCCTTTAGCTCGTTTCGCCATACTATACTATATATAAAAAAAAATATCCACACTAATATAAATGCGAATAACTCTGTCTGTATGTTTGTTATATTTTTACCGATTTTAATGAAACTTGGTGAATTTTAATGAATCTTTAGTGGAACAGACATAGGCTACTTTTATCGTGAACTAGAAAGTTGTATTAGGGCAACGCCTTGGAATAACGCCATAGGCTGTTGGCTATTTATTTTATATTCATTATAAATAAAAAATCTCCTTCATTGTATTAAAGAGGTCAATCAATGGCAACACTGATCCTGACGTAGTCCTGGACCATCCTGGGAAGAGAATATCTGTCGTAGCATATTATTATACCATGCGATAAACAACATCCACGCGGTTGAAGCTGCGTGCGACCTGTAGTTGGCAATATTTGTTTTCATTGATTGATTTATTTATTTGCAAAATATAGATCCATCAAGTTATCCTACTAATATTATAAACGTGAAAGTTTGTGAGTATCTATGGATGTATGTATGGATGTTTGTTACTCTTTTACGCAAAAACCACTGTATGGATTTTAATGAAATTTGGCATACAGATAGAACATAACCCGGATTAACATATAGGCTACTTTTTATCCCGGGAAGATGAACAGTTCCCGAGGGATACGCGATAAACGACATTCACGCGGGCGAAGTCGTGGGCATAGGCTAGTTAATTAATAATGTAAAGTTCTTATCCACATTTTAACCATTAACGGTATACAAATATTAATTACAATAAAATTATTAACACATTAATCATTAATTATTGAGTAAAAATAGTAAATGTATAGTCAACCAATCGGAAACATGATCCACTCAGCCGATATTTTGTATGAAATTGTCAAAACAGTAAAATTTCCTTCTTATTACCGTCGTGCTGCACTTAGGACATTTTGAATATTAAGGAAACTGCTTTAATACGAGTCAGATGTCTATGCAATATTGAGCTTTCTTATGAATGCAATATATTACAAATTGGATAAAAAATTACGTATTTGATAAAACTGGAATTATGTTTTGAATTTCGAATTATCCGTCGTTCCGCATAGTTTAATTTCAAAATATGACTTAATTGTACTAGAATGTTTGTAGAAGATTAAGCTTATGGTGGGTCATGATTCCGTTTGGTCGAGTGTACATATAATGTCAATTAGGAGAAAAAAACACAACATTTAATTATACCAATTTCAGATTACAACAATTAGGGCTACAATGGTGTCAATTAACTTGTTCACGAACTAAACTTATTTTAAACTATCTCTCTCTTTTACTAATAGTAGATACAAGAAAGGGATGGCAACAATTTAAGAACCGTCGAATTAGTCGAAATTTAGATATCCATACAAGTTTAGTCGTGATCTCGGAACGTGCCCACTAAAATACAAACTAATTTGACAGTTCTAAATTTGTTGCTATGCCTTTCTTGTATCTACTATTAGTAAAAGAGAGCGATAGTTTAAAATACGTTTACTTCGTAAACAAGAGAACTGACACTATTATTTACGTGTTAGCGTTTTCGATGTCGGGTTGGGACCGTGCCCTTATTGTGAATTGATGGAACTGCCAACAGAGTGCAGGGAGTGGGGCGCATGCTGGAGGTGTGCGCGTGGCTGTGTGTCCGCTCGTGTAGGGGAGTGCGACAGTTCGCCACCGCTCTCAGCGCCTACAACGCGCATCCCGTGTTCACCAGGCTTCTGATGCATTGTAAGAATTTGTAATTATTATTATTAAATCCGTGTGGTCCGTGTGGTGCCGGACGTAAAGAATTGCACCACCCTATATCTTCTCATGTGTGTCGTAAAAGGCGACTAAGGGATTCACGAGAGAATGGGCAGCAGCGTTCTCCCAACCAACTGCGATCGCCAACCCGCCTGCTAAGCGTGGCGATTATGGCATATCCCCCTAACATATGCTTGGGGGAGCCCTATGTCCAGCAGTGGACGTCGTTCGGCTGAAATGATGATGATGATGATTATTATTAAATCAGTGGTAACCTGTATTGCTATACCTACCTACCTACCTATACATGCTAACATTTTAATGGCTTTTTTCCCGAAACGGGGTCACTGTACTCATCATTATGAACAACTTTTAGTATGGGACTAACCCTGAAATCTCGAAAAAAAATCAGTTGGTCCCTAAATTCGTGTTCACTTAAATCGATAAAATATAGGGACCAGCTGATTTTTATTTTGCGATTTCAGGGTTGGTCCCAAAGTAAAAGTTGTTCATAATGACGAATACAATGACCCCTTTTCGGGAAAAAAAGTCATTAAAATTTCAGCATGTATTGCTCAGCGTGCTTTGTAAAAGGCTATTCTCGGAGCTTCTCTGAAAGAACGAATCCGAAATGGTGTGATCCGACAGAGAACCAAAAATGTCGACATAGCCTACAGGATTACCAAGCTGAAGTAGCAGTGGGCCGGCCACATTAGCCGAAGAACCAATGGCCGTTGGGGTAGACGTGTTCTTGAGTGGAGACCGGGAATCGGTAATGTCAGCCAACTTCGCAAAGGAAAAGGATGACACACCGGCCGTGGTTGTATTACACGAACCATTTCGGCCCACATTTGACCCCCCCCCCCCCATAACTTAAAATTACCTTTTCTGTAGTATTGTGAGACAGAATGACACATTTTTTTTTTCTTGATTTTAAGTTAAATAAAATATAAATAAAATATTTTAAGTTAGGGAGGCTAATACTGATATTATTTTAAGCTTACACAGCTTTATATCTTGCTCGCTTTCTACTTGCATGCTTGCTTGCATAGTTGCTCACATGCTTGCTTGTATGCTGGCTATCATTATTCAATCTTCTAAGGCGGATCCTACTCGGATAAGTTAGGTTGGTAGGTTTTTTAAACCCGTGCATGTACCATTTAATAGAATTTAAAACTTAATTAATCAGAAATAGAGTATAAATTGACATGGTTTTGATGGGACGTTTTCGTCCCAGCGGTGCTTAAGGGTATTAACGATTAGTTAGATGAAAAACGTCCCAGAGGTGCCTGAGAGTTTGATTTTAATAATCTGTTACAGCAAAATATCTGATTATAAAAATAAAATGAAAAATAATAATACAAAATTTCATATTTTCAATATTTCCAGTACATTATTTACTCCATGAACCATTACGATGTGACACATGTATAGTTTTCAACTTGAATAATTTAGATTGCGACAACAAGGTAATTGGTCTTTTGAAACAACATCATATTTTCTGAGATGTGGCAGTCTTAAATAATTTTATTTCGAAAAGGATGACGTCATGCCTGTCCTGAAGTAAAAAGGTCACGTTTCAAACAAATTATAGTTCACATTCGTCTAGACGAATGTTACCAATATCTCATGTCTTGACTGTAAAGTGACATTTGAAAATCGCCACAAGACAACTTGACATAATGTTAAGATTATTAAAACCGAATTAGCCGAGTCAGTGTCAGATCTCCAATTAATTCTGATTTCCTGTTCGTGACGTGACAAGAAAAATTATCATTTACAGATTCAAAGTCGCCGCGAATAGTGTTGAATATTGTGGGACTCCTCATTACTGTGTTGCAAGACTTACCGGAACATGCTGACGTGGTGGAGAAGATACTCTTTGAAGAAGAAAAGTTCAACTTCATGAGTTTAGTAGAACAGCCGAGCGATGCGCTGAGGATGAGAGTTTGTATATTAATCAGTTTGTTGTGCACATTCTCTTGTACTGCGTTTTCTGTAGCTATGGAGTCCAAGTGGAGTAAGAAAGAGACTGATTCTGTTGAGGCGCTGCACACTCATTGTAATGTTGCTCTGAATAGGGCAGCCCGACTAGCCACTAAGGAGCTAAGCAATATGCCTTTTTATGTTAGCTAGTGAGAAATAAGACTTCATTATACACTCGGATTTCCTTTTTCTGTTTTGAATACAGGTAAAAGATTTATTGACTATATGCTATATTCATCAAGGCTCGGAAACGGTTTGAGAAATACCGGTTAGTACCGGTTTATTGCGGTTTAGCTCCGAACTTTTCTTGACAACGCGAACGTTTAAAGAACTTTATTTAACCTAAATTAACCGGTTTAGTCGACGAGCGCCAAGTAAGAAAGAAAAGAAAAGTAGATACTTACCCATTTTAGGATTTTTTGCAGCAGATCTGATTGAAGCAGTGACATAAACGTTTGTCGCGAAACAGAAGAAATTGTCTTTCTACTAAAGAAAAATAAAAACTAAACGGTGTTTGTTTGTATTAACCGGTTTTTATTGCTCTAAACCGGTTAATCCGAAAAAACCTTTATGTAAAGTTCCCTCAAAATACCGGTTCAAAAAACCGGTTTATTCGAACGAAACCGAAATTTAAAGGTTTTGCGTCAAGTACATAATAACGGTTTCAAAATTTAACCGGTATCCGAGCCCTGATATTCATATGAAAAATGATCCACCGATGTACCTGCGCAGATTACACAATTTATATACGCGGGAAATCTGTTAACCAATCAGAAAACACCATCGCTCCGCCCAAAAGTTTCAGCCGCTGCCGCTAGAGTACGGTAACGTGCGAGCGAAATAGAATGGAAAAAGACGTCACGGCAATCAATTTTAACACCTTATGGGTATTGCTTATAGTTGTTTTTTTTTTTAATTCTTCGGGTGTTTTCGTCGATCGTCTTTTCGTGTTTGCGCGAACGTAAATTGACGACGCGCCTTATATTTTCTGTCGTAACTGTTTAAAAATAGAGCTGGAGGGCCAAATCCCATTCCTTTGATTTGCCGCATAATGTTCTTCAATTGGTGCAATAATATAGAGTGGTATTTTTTCCAAATAAAGATTGGGTTCGATGCTCGGCAGAACTCGTTGCTTTTTCAAAAATCTAAAAATGCAGATTTTGTTTTCTCTAAAATCAATCTCGCGACTCCTTTGACGACTTTTCTCTATACCCAATAGTTCCTGATTTGGCCCTTTAGCTCTATTTTCATAACTCAACATTTATAGAAATACTAGCAGTGCTCTTGCGGCTTTGTCCGCATAAAAAGTTTTTACTTTCCCCGTATAATGTTCCTCGTCGTAGTTTTGAGAAAAGAAAAATACGTATTTCTTTGTTATCATTTAATTTGAAGAGTATTTGTGTCAAGCATGTCCCCAGGAAGATTTTTTAGAGAAACCTTAATACCGCTTTTTACCCCCGTTGAGTTTGATATTAGAAAACATCAAAAACACGTAGTTCATATTTTATTGATTTTAGGATTTTTTTATTTTTTTTTATGATATATAGATCTGCTCTTTACCGCAATCTAGACAGCTTTGTCAGGATGTGGTCGATGATGGAGCAAACAAACCTACCAAAGGGATGGCAACAATTTTAGAACTGTCAAATTAGTTTACATGTTACATTTCTTTGTTTTTTAGTGGGCATGTTCCGGGATCACGAGTTCACGAGTAAAGTTGTATGGAAAACTAAATTCCGTCTAATTTGACAGTTCTAAAACTGTTGCCATCCTTTTCTTGTATCTACTATTAGTAAAAGAGAGCGACAGTTTAAAGTAAGTTTAATTCGTGAACAAGAGAATCGACACCATTGTCTTGTAATTTTTATCTTTAGTAGTATAATTAGACTCAAGTTGTATGGAGCTTATTTTAAATTTCTGTCTGTAGTAGGGCAAATCGTGGATAGATACGATATAAATTTTACCCGTATATACGGTCTGTTTTTTCTGTCTTGTCTTATTTATTGAACAATCTTGGCATGTCTCTTTATTTAAATAACTACGAATAAAATATATTTCTTAGTTCTGCACATGTAATTAGGTAAAACAATATATTTAGTGTGTTAACAATATGTCTTTTAATGATAATTTATTATATTGACGAATTGCATTAAAAGACATGCTAAGATTGTTTACTAAATAAGACAAGTAAGAAAAAACAGAGTTTAGCTTTGTTAACTTTATGATAAAATACCGCAGTTTTATCAAAATCGCTTATGATTGATATTATATGTAATAAGGATTAGGGTGAAACACATGATCAAGTAGCCTTGAACCATTATTATCGTTTACATTGTCAAAAACAAGGATCGAACACTCCAAGGTTAGATTCTGATAATGTTAATCTTTTGGTTATTACTCATATACATAGTTATACTCATTCTTCGAAGGTTCGAGGCTTAGGGCAATGACAGGGAAGTTTGTCATGATGATTTCAAAACAAATCTAATCTTTTGAAATGCCTTACGGCTTCTGACTTATAAAATGTTCTGATGAGAGATGATTCTAGAATGTATGTATTATTATTATTATTTAACACGCTTTTATTAGGTCGACCTGTATGTAACTAACTATGTAATGGAATCTAAGGTAACTAATTTAACCATCTTCCAAGGGTCGTAGCGTAATGAAAATTGGCAGCTGTATGTAGTTCTGATGACAATACAATAATATGGTACTGTCGAACTGATCTGATGATGGAGCCGGAAGATATGAACTGGAACTTCATGATGGAAAATCGTATCATAGCTGTTTTGGATTTCTTAGAAAAGTCTTGTAATGAACTTTGACCACGATTAGGTTTCAAGGTCTGATGATGAAGCCGGAAGATAGGCACTGGCATTCCATGATGGAATATCGTATCATAGTCGTGTTTGCACTTGTGAGAAAGGCCACGTAATGGACTTTGAAGCGTGTTTTTCTAGTGTTTTTTAAACTATTAATTATTATAAAAATAATACGTAAACGTATATATTTAACTTTGGGAGTGTTTGATTCTTAAAACTCAACCTGTATTCTGTGATTTTAAAGAAAGAAAAAAGACTGGATTTATTTTGTGTAAAACATACGAGTACTGTAAGTAGCTACTACTTAACTGGTTTTATAAGACTTAAAAGCAGTTATTATTATATCTTATTAAAATAAGTTTACTAAAGTGTATAAATTGAGTATGTTTATTATCTTGCAATTCAGTGTCAGATAAAGCTAAGTCCACATTACATTGATACGCAAGTGTTTTTCTGCATTAAGGTGCATTGTACGAGTTTTGTTTGATGTAATAGCATATTATTTACATCGCTGTATCGTTTCGTAGAGTGCTGTGAGGCTACGCAATATATTAGGGCGTGTATTGATACATTTTTTATACTGATCACATTTATTCATCAACGTGCATCACGTTTCACGCAGTCCAGATGACAATAGAACTTTTCCAAGAAATATTATTCTGTTAGAGTAATGTGAAATGTCTAATATGATACAGTGGCGATGATCTTACTATGACAATATGGACATATGGCCTTCATTTATGTAAAAAAAAATGTTATAAGTAAAACAATGTTGTAAGAAAATCAAGATAAAAATCACAGTACTAATAGTAAATTCTACGGCATCAATACGCGGCGTAATTTGTATTGGATGCATGGACTTAGTAATACCTGTACCTACCAGTGGCGAAGGGTGAATATTTTCATAAGGGAAGCCTAAAATAGCAAAGATCGCACTTTAATAAAATAAAAAAACAATTTGACAACTTTTAATTTAATTTTACATTCTTTTTTGTACTTTAGGACAATAAATTAGCATGAAAATGTCGTTGATCTGTATTTAAGCAATTCCTAAAGGGAAGCCGGTCGGAATCGTGGTATATGAACCCTTCGCTACTGGTACCTACCTGTATTTGAATGCATTGACTAAGTATATCTTAATGCACTGATAAAGTATATCTTAACATACTTTTAATCTTAAATATTTTTTATCGTTAATGCATTTGCAGCGATTGACGTAATTCGTCCAAAATAAATTATTTACTTCTTCGCATAAGAGTGAGTACACATGTCGAATATGCCGCGAGTGCGCTTCACGGGCGCTATACGCATGAAGTTACTGCAACTGTTTGGTGCGTGAGTTGTGAGTAAAGAGGCGCACTTAACAGTTTCAGTAACTGTATGTGTGCAGTGCATTCACCAGATGTGTACGCACCCTTAAATGTGAAAAAGAAATTAGGCTATTCAACATAGTGCCATGTTAAACTTGGGGTCTGTCCACATTGGCAAATATGCCGCCAATGCGCTGCACGTGTGCAGTTACTACAACTGTAGCCCTTACACGAACCATTTTTAACCGAAGAAAAAAAGGAGGAGGTTCTCAATTCGACGCGTATATTTTTTTTTGTTTGACCACGCATAACTTTCTAAAGAGTGGTCCGATTTTGATGATTCTTTTTTTAATGGATAGGGTATATCTCGAAGTTGGTCCCATTTAAATTTCAAAATCAAAATCCACCCCTAAGGGTAGTAAAACAGGGGATGAGTGTTTGTTCACCCACTGAATTCTTACCTGTTAACCGATTCTGTTGAAACTTGACACACATAAATATAGTTCTAGACACTACGACATAATGGAGACCTGGAGTGAGATTTTAACCACAAAAAAATGAAAAATAAAACTTTTTAACAAAACATTTAACCGATGAAAACAGAAACTGAAAAGCGAAAAATAACTAATTATGAGTCGGCGCCAAACAACCAATCAACGAAGATCATTAAATTACTTTAAATAAATAATAAAAACAACGTCACATCAAATACAACGTTAAATTTTCAACGATAAACAACAACTTTCCAAAAATTCGTTCTCCGCTCGGCCACTTGCAACTTACACGCACTTTGCTTGTTAAAAGTTCGTTTGGCGCCGACCGATTTTTCGCTTTTCAGTTTCTGTTTTCGTCGGTTCAATTTGTTGTTAAAAAGTTTTATGACGTATCGAAACGTCAATGCAAGTGAACTTTGGATCTGAAATACTCGCTTGAGACAAAATATTCTTTTAACTTGAAGATTTAAGCATTAAGCCATATCTCTGTATGATATAAAGTGCACATTATGCGTAAAATTAATATTAAAATGTAATAGAACTTTTGTATTTTTGATTCAAAAAAAGCTTACATTAACGTTTCGATACGTGAAAATTGTTCGTGCTAGGGCTACTGTTACTGTAAATGCGCGTAGAGAGTTGGGTGTGCTTCTTCAGCTTAGCTCCCGAAAGACTCGCGCGTGATTCTGATGTTGAAGCGCTCCCGCAGTTCACGCGTGGAGCGTAAACAGATCGCACGACAAAATGCACGCGTGTAGGTCAAGTCGGGAGCCTTTCACAAAAGGGCATATTTGCGGCACATTCGCCTATGTGTACGAGCCTTTACGTACATGTAATGTTTTTTATTAAATAAAATATTTTTATCGTACTTGGAGTTTGATTTGTATTTATTTACCTACGTCGTAATCTCGTAGTGCAAAAGTAAATAATTATATTAGTATCGGTAGTCAGAAACGGCATGAATTTTATTTACATCCTATTAGTACCTAATTAGATATCCACTACCTACCTCAAGTGTTAATGAACTCTGCCGTCGAATGCAATTATTTATAAACAGCTTAATGCAAAATACCTAACCATTTATCGGCTATTGGCTTTAATGCATTCGCATCAAGATCAAAGACCCGAGTCTCTGTGGTCATGCTAGTGTCGCTTGTTCGGAGCGAGGTGTACTTTATGGCAGATTACATAAGGGGGGTGATCGGCCGGCCTCGTGCCGGTGCGCGCGTGCATTCACCGATCGTGCACATTCAAATTTAATTAACATGCAGTTTGTATATCAATCGGTCACCACGCAATCACCGAGATGTGGTCTCTGACAGCGATGTCAAAGATCAAAGTACGATTAATTATGTGCATCAGGCATCAGCACTTCGGCCGAAAGTATTAGGCGGTGATGAGTGGATGTTTCCGTATTGTACTTGAACATACAGGGTGTCAGGGAAACGCTTCCGAAAACGAAGACAGGTGATAGTGCTGGTGATTACTGATACGAAACCACGAAAAAATATGCGATTCTTTTTATAGTTTTTTTCATATTTATTTTGCATTTTTCACTATGTATGAGTTTTATTTAAATGCCCAAAGCTGGTTACATAACCAGCTTTGCGCAGTTATAGCATACATATGAAAAATGCAAAAAAATATAATATGAAAAAATCTAAAAAAAGAATTGCATTTTTTTTCGTGGTTTCGTATCAGTAATCACCAGGGGGTCTACTCCCGTTCGACGATATTCGATAAATCGTACGATTCATCGCACAATTTGCTACTCCGGTCAACCATCGTTCACTTATCGCATGCGATGATCGTGTTTTGACGTTTGTTTTTCTCATCTCCGGTAAATTGTATACGACTATAAACCGTAGTCTATCTTAATTGTGCCTTTTTTATGTGCCTATCTTTATTAAGTAAGTATTAGTCGGAACGAAAGTTCGTACTTCGTTTGTCGTTCGTAAAACGCGAGTAGACCTACAGCACCTATCTTCGTTTTCGGAAGCGTTCCCCTTACACCCAGTATAAGATAGACTGCTTGCCTAATCAAGAATAATGCCAGATCCATGTTTCATTTCTAGTGTCTACTTATTTACCTACTTGGCTTTATAGGTTTCTACACATAATTTAATAGGAGTTCATTGAACTCGCTAAATGCATTTCGTATGATACGCACCCGACGCACTGGCGACAAGCGTAAAGGCCCGTTTTCACAGGTCGACCTGGGTAGAACGACTTGGTGGTTGGACTTTCGACCGTGTAAACATATTTCGACCAAGTCGTTGGATTTTAGTTTCGATTCGGCCGAAGAAGAAAAGGCCGTCTACTTTTTGTGTTCGTTGTATCACGTGGTCTATCGAACGACTATAAGTCTAGCGTTTTGACCACGGAATATTAACTTTTAACTATTCCGTGGTTTAGACAATGGTGGCTGTACGTAGTGCGAAATCTCTGTTGTTGGATTTAAGAGCCCCTTCCCATTCCACAGAGGTCTCGCTCTTTTAAGATTAAAAGAGATTTTAGGCGATTTGGAAAAATGTATTCAATAGGTATCTACCTACACGTCCTTCAAGATATCATTACGACTATTTGAAACGAAGGAAAAACAAATCGGAGGGAAAAAAAATCATTTCTTTGTTTTTGTTTCTATACATTATACATATCATGTATGGAAATAAAACATTTGTATAAATATTTATGATGACACTAGGTGCATTTGTATTGATAACTTTTTTAATATCGCCTTATATCTCTTTTAATCTTAAAGAAAAAGGCCTAAAATTCGAGCGACACAGCTGAGACACTGGAAGGAACTCTTTAAATTTATTATTTTTGTGCAACTTTATTGAAACGAGTAAACAAGTTTGTAGAATTACATCAAGTTTTTCTACCCGGGTCGCCCCGTGAGAACGCGCCTTAAAACGCAATAAAGTCAGACAAATATTCGATAGCAAATTAGTAGTTTGAGTACGCATGCACTCGAGTACATGAGTACTCAAACCACACTTCTAAAGTAGTTGCGCTGGTAAGTATGTTTCTGAATACGTGCGTACTTAATTCAGGTTCCCATTTGCCAGGCCAAGACTAAAACCTGGTCACTGTTAAATACAAATTAGTCATTATTGTATAGTGGCAAGCTCTAGGTAGGTACTTCAGATCGATGTTGCTATTTAGAATTTAGTTTCAATCTTCAGTAAAGTAAATACCTAGGTATAAGATGTGTTGGCTCAGTATTAGCCTAGCAAATACAGGCATTTGTTGAATAGGTATCTACCGTAAAATGCTACAACTTTGCACACATAGCCGTACTTTGCCTAAGGCGATAACTGAATTTTTGACACACCCTTGACCCTTCTAAACTTAACCAAAAGTTAGTGTTGTCAAAGTTATACAATCTCCCCAAGTATGGAAATCTATTATAGTTTACTTTAAAAAACAGGCACAAAGTAGTCCTATGTGGGCAAAGTTGGAGCACTGTTACCGTAAAGCACTATTCATCATCATCAAACCCACTCGTAAACCTTCACTACTGCTAAACATGAACCTCCTTTTTCCTTTTTGAGTAGGAAACCATTAAAAGGCTACCGGCACGGGGGCGGCGGCGTCATGACTGGGGTGTGTAGAATTTTTACCGCGCTAAAACCTTTCCGGAGGCCATCTTTTCAACACAATAGAGGGGGGGGGGGCTCCGGAAATGGGCTATGCTATCGGCGCTACCCTGTGTTACACCTGTAAGGCACGTCCCGGCGGAGACTTGTGTTACTGAACACCTTCCCGATGTGAAAGTATACGACGGTACGGCACCACAAGGAGCGATATAAAGACCGGTCGTAGCACTCGTAGCCAGTGGCGTTGCTAGACCTAAATGGGCCCTGTATCAAAATTTGTTGGGGGCCCCTTTTTACCCGACTGTGGCGATGCCCAAAGGGGTGGGGGGGGTTATGTTTTATGCAAATGATTAATTTGTTCTAGTTGCTATAGACTAAAAACTACCATTATTTTCACACATTCATTACAGGCCTCTTATTTGAGGCCACTAAGAATTTGAGATTGTAGAAAACGGCTGGGCCCCTGTAGCTCAGGGGCCCCGTATCTTGTGCCCGTATCATTAATTGATACGGCTGATACGGCGGTAGCTACGGCCCTGCACGTAGCATATATCACCATAACCGCTACGCTTGTTAGCGCACAGCGTTGCTGATGGATTTGTACAGCAAAGAGAAAAACTCTACTACTAATTTTCATACTTAAATAAACAACAACAACAAAACAACAACGTTTTTAGGATGTTGTTGCGAGTGTTGCGACTGCCTCGTTTTAGCAGTGCCTCAGCTATTTTCGCGGTAACTCATACCGAAGCGTTTGATGAAAAAATAATTTAAAAAAAATCTCCGCAAAAAAATGGCCTCACTAGTGAGAAGAATAAGAGGCAAGCAGTCCCAAGGTCCCAACCAGGGTTGTTGCGAATATCAGCATCAGCATCCGCTGATCATCAGCATTATTTTCAACATCAGCATCATCATCAGCATCCTCATTAATTGATACTGATATTTGATGCTGATGTTCGTGTCGTAACGTGACCGAAGGGGGAGGGGCTTATGGCATATTTTTGGTTTCGCTTGTGAGTTTCGACCGCTGGTATAATAAGTTCATGGTTTTGACCAATCATAGCACAGATTATTGTACTTCAGTGATAATTAGCAAAACCAACACAAACTTTTCTATTACGACAAATATCAACAGCAGACAGTACAGTTGAAACAGGCGTTCTAACAAAAAGGGCAATGTAGCACTATTATAGTCAGCTAATATAAAGCTAAGGATGAAAGTAATTTATAGTGGATTGCCTTTTATTTTTATCAAGCTCTTCATTAACTAATGAACAGAAGCGTTAAGATAGTAAGAGAAGCTCTACATTTTTAAAAACAAATAAATATTGGCGTTTCTGTTCGCGCTGCTCTTTCTGTTTCTTTCTTTCTTTATGGATATATATTAGATTTCTTTTTATATATTTATACATGTAATATTTTCTATGGTAGGTAAATATTTATTTATTTTTTATGTTAAATATTAGTAAATTTTATGAAAGTGCACCACATACTGCCCCCGCTCGCTATTAGCGATAAGACCGCCAATGTTCCCTTATTTTACATGTTAGTCCTAAGTTTAATAATGTTATTGGTGTACAATAAAGAATATTCTATCTATCTATCTCTTTCGTGCGCTCAAAGTAGGTCCAGTCTAAATTATTTCACTAACAAAAGGTTTCTTTCTTTATATGCAAAAACTTTGTATATTTACCTTTCGTTTGTTTAAGCACAGTGAAATAAGGCTTAAATGCTTTTATATGAATAGAAAAGCCTTAAAACTTTTTTTAAATGCGCCTAAAATGGAGTAACGATTTCGCTAATCTTAAAATAAAATTTTCGCTCGCTTCGCTCGCGCTAGTGTGCAGGGTACTTTACGGCTTTGTCTCGTCTAGATTTTCCAAGTTCATGTTCTATTTTTCATAATTTACCAGATTTTTGTTAATAATTCATAAATAAAACTGCAGGGTCGAGTTTTTTTTTCCTAGGACTCTATAAAAACATGAAGTGCATTCGTATGTTATTATTTTGCCATTAATTTTAAAATTTGATAAATAACAGTAAAAAAATTAAAACGGCACAATTTTTAGCCTTTAACCAATATCGGATTTTTGTAAAAAGATGAATTATAAATAAATTTAAATTACATTTTTATATAAATTCATAAGGATAAGTACACATTCCCAATTTAAAAAAATCAGCATCAGCATCAGCACCCGCTGATGTCAATGTCAAAAATCAGCAACAGCATCAGCATCCGCTGATGTGATAAATTTCTGGATCAGCAACAACCCTGGTCCCAACAGTATCCTGAAGGCGATAGCGGCTGATACTTCCTCTGCTACGATGAGAAAATTTGTGCAAATACTGATCACCTAGTTGTCGAGTGATCTTTGAAAAAGTAGCAAAATTTTTAAAAAATATGTCACTTTATTATGTTACTAACATTAGTATTTAAGTTCAAGTATCCTATGCTTATAATATATTCAGAGACGAATCTAAGCGTGAACTCGTACTTCCAATTGTCAAAATGCAGTGCTATATAACAGTTGGAAGCATGAGTTTACGCATAGTTTCGTCTCTGAATGTAATCCTTACCTACTAACAAATTATGAATCTTTTAGCTGTCCGAAATGAAATGATTTGATTTCATAAACATAATCAGCCCATAACTGTCCCACTGCTGCGTACGCGGTACGCGCCTTGTCTCAATATGATACGGGTTCAGGGCAGGCCTTAGTCCACAACAGGCTGGCTGGCCTACTGCGGGCTGCGAGCTCTCTCAAGTATGCAGCTTAGGTTTCATCACGATGTTTTCCATCACAAAGCAAGTGATAAAAGTGATAGTAATAGGTAATAGTAAGTCTAATGTGTTGGTCTGGTTCGAACTTAGACCCTCGACATCGAAGGCAAGTGTTCAACCGCGCCTTTTTACTGAGGCAGCGATTTTTATTCGAGCTGTTTTTATTCGCGACTTACCGCCGCGATTTTAAATTGCCAGTGCGTCACCTGCATATGATTCCGATATATACAGGGTGTCCCGCTGCCTGTGGTCCAAGGAAAAACTCTTGCTAGAGGACATGTCTAGCTATCAGTCTGCAGATTAGTGCGGGGAATTTCTATACCGTTTAGAAATAATATTTGGTCTTTTGTTTTTCAAGAATTTTGCGACCTTTTATCACATTTCTAGTAACCATGGCCAAACCGCTTCATGAATCGAGCTGAAATCTCAAACGTACTCACATAGCCGCAGCTACATGATACAATACAATTTAAAAAATCAGGTCCCGGCTCGCCAATAGTAGGCGACTCCCTTCTGTTTCTGTTGAGTCGTACGGGGGTACGACTTGTCCCCACAGTTATGGTTATATCGTATGATTGATGGGACCACCAGTCATTGTTATATAGTATAACTCGTGGTTTCACCCTCTTTTTCCTACCACAATATTATTCTAAATCACGGAATTACATTTTTTTTTAAAATAAGTTCGCAGTAGGAAGCAGAAAAGTGAGATGCTGTGCAGGGGCTACCATCAGGTGCATCAGCACAGAAACTCATAAACAGATCTTCCTGGGCTTTAAGGACTTCGTTATAAAATGTAGGTTTCCCGTTAAGTAAAATCTGGTGGTCTTCAAGGCTCGAGTGAATATGGTTTTTACTGAGAAAGCGTGTACCATCGTCGGTCGCACCATCGTTTAACATCAGGTGAGGTGGCGGTGGGGTATTCTGCACCAGCTCTATCGATTTCATCAGTGGCTTTGTTGCCCCTAATTCCACAGTGCGCAGGTAGCCATCCTAGTGTCACAGAATTTGTGTTTCCTAGTGAGTTTAGTAGCTGGACACACTCTTTGTTAAGCTTGGAGTCGATTTCCTCTGATTAAAAACTATGAAAATAAACTATCACTTACCGATTCTTCCAACGTAGCCTGACTCTTCCATCGTATCTACAGTACAATAGCTTAATTTGTCAAAACAACAGTATTAGTCACAACACGTCGATACCTATAGGAGATTAACCTCAATAGTATCTCTACCTCACAACGAGGTCCGTCTACCTATGTATTGTGTTGATGAACTCTAGTCCAATTCCATTGTACTGTTAGTACGTAAACAAATAATATTCACCCGTATTGTCTGTAGCCTGCACCCTGTACGTGCATCCTGTTTACGGAAGACATTTTCCTTGTTGGTAAAGATGGACTTGTGGTTCAGAGTAGATTGGCAAAAAGGCATCAAAATCTATTCTCCAGATTACGTTGGCTTGAAAATCAACAGAACCAAAATTAAATACATATTCTTCGGTGGTCTCTCCGGTTTTGTTGCAATTGCGCTAGTTGGCGTGCACCTGCCAGTCGGCTCCGATTTTCACATGTGCAAAGTGATGGCAACATAGATCGGATTGTCAAGCACAGAATACAGGATGGATGAAATGGTGGCAGGTCATGGAAACTACTTGTGACTCCCGAATTCCCTTTAAACTGAAGGGAAAAATGTACAGATCGGAATGTTGGACTACGCAAGGAGTGAATGAAGGACAATTGCACGCAGCTGAGATGAGAGATGTTGAGAGGAATGTGTGGTGTAACGAGAATGGATAGGATAAGGAATGAGTATGTGAGAAGGAGTCTGAAAGTAGCGCCAGTGACAGAAAAATTGAGTAGCAACAGACTGTCATGGTATGGACATGTGATTAGAAGGAATGAAGAGCATGTTACGAGGAAAGTTTTAAGTATGAATGTGGATGGCTATAAGAAAAGAGGCAGACCAAAGAAAACATGGATATATGGCATAATCTGGTGGTCTTCAAGGCTCGAGTGAACAGGGTTTTCAGGTGGTTTTTTTAGCATCAGGTGAGGTGGCGGCAAACGCTAGCCCATTAGAATTAAAAAAAAATGTATGATTGTGTAAAAGATGAAATAAAAATAAATAGGTATAAAGAATAGAAATAAATTGAACACTGAGATGACGGCTAATAGAGATGTATGGAAGAAAAATACATGCTGCGCCGATCCCAAATAAACAGTGTTATGGGCATGAGGATGATGATCATTCAATTATTTTTCTTTCTTTCTTTCTATGATGTATCGTACCGACTATAGCCTAACAGATGGATAACTTCCCTGAAGAATTTACGACCACATTTGTCATTAATATTCGACATAGGTAATTTTCCATCCCTGATCTAGGTTTGGGGAAAAACCAAGCACAGTAACATATTGTTTGAAATACCTGCGTTCCTATTATTTTAATGAGTTGATTGAAACAATGGATGAGTAGGATCCGCCATTTATTCGTTCATTGATACTATACAAAGTTATCCTACTTTTTGTTATTACCTAGGTATTATTCATAGTTGTATATTATTTGCTCTGTGGTTGTATATAAATTAATAGTACATTACTGTCGAGGCCTGAAATGAAGCAATTTACGGCCGAGTAACATTGGAAGTACGAGGCGAAGCCGAGTACTTCCCAAGTCATTTTAAAAGGACGAGGCGCAAGCCGAGTCCTTTTTAACTATACGAGGCCGTTAATTGCTATTTCGGCCAAGACTTGTATAGTATATTTCTCTTATTTGCGAGGAAACACAACACAAATTGATTCAACAGTATCTCATTTTCATTCACACCAATTCGCGCGCGCGCGGATCTTGTTCTATTTTCAAAGTTTTGAAAAAAAAATGCGCATTCAGCCTGTATAATGATAAATATTTTGTACCTAAAAACACCTAATTTATGTAAGTGTGTACTTAAAAACCTCGGTAGCATAATTTAAAAAATAAAAAGTGTCCAGCAATTTCTATTATTGTCCTGTTGGATATTACCGGCCTATTATTTCGTTGCGTACGGAAAAGAGCCGATTGTTGTATTCTTTTTTTTGAATAATGAACCAATTTCCGAGCAATTGGGAGAAAAAACAATTGTTAATTTATAATATCAATATGATTTTCATTTATTTTTTACATTTTATATAAAACTAGTGATGTCTTTTCGGCTTTGCTCCCGTAAAAAGTTTTAACATGCCCCGTACAATATCGTATCCCGTCATCATCATCATCATCATCATTTCAGCCGAAAGACGTTCACTGCTGGACATAGGCCTCCCCCAAGCATCGCCACAATGACCGGTCCTGTGCCTTTCGCATCCAGCGGATTCCCGCGACCTTCACCAGGTCGTCGGTCCACCTTGTGGGGGGCCTACCCACGCTGCGCCTTCCAGAACGCGGTCGCTACTCCAGAATTTTACTGCCCCATCGGCCATCCGTTCTGCGAGCAATGTGCCCCGCCCACTGCCACTTAAGTTTGGCAATTCTTCGGGCTATGTCGGTTACTTTCGTTCTCCTGCGAATCTCCTCATTTCTGATTCGATCCCATCATAGTTTAGGGAAAAAGAAAAAACTCACTTATTATAACATTAATTATTTTGAAGTATCTGTGTCAAGCTTAACCCAGTTAAGAGATACCACCAGATAACACCCTTTTTTTTTACCCGGTAAGCTGTTCTACGTAAAATTCAAAAATACGTAATTTATTAATTACCGACTTTACAAATTACTATACCGAAGTTTCGACACGACCGAGTCGCAAAATAAGACTTTCCCATACAAAATTTAACACTCTACCACACCCCTTTCTAAGAGTAGTTTTAAAAATAAAAATATATAGTGTGCATGCATAGGTCCTCTTCCAAGTAGCGCTATAGGATTCAGTTTATTTCCTTCTATCTAGTCAACCCCAGCTGTCTTCCTGAGTTATTCCCAATTTCTAGTGGGTAATAGAATTGTTATCCGGCCAAGCGGAGGGGCATCAATTTTGTTATTCGATAAGCCTTCGAAGACAAAGTTTCGAAAAGTCTCAAATCTAGTTAGTAGATAGGAGAGAAATGGGCGCAGTTTCGATATCTCGGCCACTTTATTAGATGTTATAGTTTTCTTAGAAGTTTCGCGACGCCTCTGTGGTCTGCCTTACCACGATATTGGATACAAAATTTATTGAGATGCGGAATCCGAAACGCGCGCCAGGAAAACTTTTTCAATGTTCAATTGAATTGATATGTTATGTTATACATTATAGTCTTAATGCGACCAGTGAAAGGAAAACAAGATTAGTTGTTTTTCGAAACAACATTTGTTTTGCTAGAAAAATACGTAAAATAATCACTATCGAATAAAAAAACTAAATCAGGCTATCTATCGTACCTACCAGCGCAACACCTTAAAATTGGACTAAAAAGATTCGTAATCTCGTAAGATACCAAAGTACGTGTGTAAGATAATGTCGAGCTAAAAGTATTATCGGCCGATAGCGATTTCCGTATCGTGACAACATGACTAAAAAGTCGAATCACGTATGTATTTGCGCGAGCGCTGAGAGTTCAACGACCTCGCGTATTCACTGTACCATTGGGTCATGAGTATTTTGACAACGCAGCGCGGAAATTATCTAATCGGCACGCGGCCGCGAGGACACGGGGTCAACGACACCGGACCGTTTGCAGCGGCTCTTGTACTGGCTCGACGAAAGTGAAATGTGAAGTACCGATATAGACAATTAGGGTGGCCGAATTTGTTTATTGACGGATGGGTGGTCGACACAGCTGTACGCCACCTTCCAAATATGGAATTGTTTCGGACTCTTACTTAATTTCAGTATTTTACAACATACGAGTATCGAGTATCTACTTATCTACATAGTTTACAACTTATACGAAACGTTGCTTACGAAAAAATTCATTTTATTGTGATTTCAGTTTTATTTAGCACCACAGTATAAAAGAGAATACCGTTCTACAGCGAACTACAATTCGTAGTAGTTTCGTAGCAAATAGCTGTGTTATAGCGAAACGGTATTTTTGCAGTAAAGTTAAACTTTTATATTTAATTACTTTAAATCCGTTTCTTATTCAACAAATAGGCAGGTATTTAATTGTGATGATTTTTGTCTTTGAAATTTTTTATTATTGTTAAATATCAGGAAATCGAATATTGTCAAGATTTAAAATTAATAATTTAGTGCTACGATCCTCCGTAACCAAATAATCGTGCCAATATAATAGATTTATAATATTTTCTTTGATCACGTAGTTTATAAGAATAGAGACAAAGGAAATCCATAACAAAAGTTTATATTCAGCGTAAAGCTCGGAGAAAGCTCTCTCAAAAACCACACAGAAATCCACATGATTATACAATAATCAAGGAGTTACGAGAATAAAAAGTAAATAAAAACCAACTGAATCATGTGCAAATAGCCTAAAGAAAAATGTTCGTAATATGGGTTAGTACGTTCGGGGTCGATGACACTTCAACACTTGCTCGACAGATTTGTAGGCATAACATAATAGAATCGTGAGAATTGATGACCCACATTAATGGTGTTCTAGAATTCAAACGTATTTATTGTACCTAGCAGCTGGGCGGCCATAGCGACGATGCCTGTGGTAATTCGTCATAGCAATGTACTGCACAAAACGGACCAAGTAGAGTCCAAAAAAATATATGAAAAAATGTGAAAAATCTAAACTGGTTTATTTTCTACATTGTATCTGCCAAATGTATGTTTTTTTTTTGTGGCAATTTCTTAAATAAATAAATAAAAGGTTTTTTATATGAGCATTCCTTAGTCTTCGTATTTATTTAGTGTTTTTGACCAACTTTAGTAAAAAAAAAAATTACAGTATTTTTTCTTTTACTATTGTAAAAAAAATACATGAATTATTACATACTTCATGCTGTTTTTCTTAAATCATGTAAAAAAAACATACTTTTCCATGTCTACATATTTTTTTTATTTTATAAAACCTTTCGAAATTCTATCTTTTTTATGAATAAACAAACATAACTATTTTAATTATGTATTTTTATGTGCAATATTTACTTTTTGACGACCTCTGTGGTCTAGTGGTTCGAGTGTCGGACTGCTGATAACGAGGTCGTGGGTTCGATTCCCACAGGACACAAATATTTGTGTGATGAACATAAGTGTTTGTGTTGGTCTGGGTGTGTTGCTTATGTATTATAAGTATGTATTTACAAAAAAAAAAGTATATACGTATTATATCCATTGTCTAGTACCCATACCACAAGCTCTGCTTAGTTTGGGACTAGATGGTGCTGTGTAAAAATGTCCCAAAGATATTTATTTATTTATTTATTTACTTGGTATTAAGCGAGAATATATAGGTAAGAGGCTTCGATCGACAATTGTTAACCTAAGGTACCTAAGAGGTGACTGTTTCAACGAATTGGTGTGTAGTTATAACCATTGATAATATCGTATACCTAATAAATGGTCCGATGTAGGTAGTCCAATGATTTAAGATATAGATTTAATCGAAGTCAAATAAATTGATCCTTAGTTAAAGAATCATCGCCAATATTATTCGCCGTGTTCTTTTTACCCAACTGCGGTTCAACCAAAGATTGTCTTATCCAAACCACTTGAAAATCTAGCTTTAGTACTCAATTTTACTTATATTTTATAACTCAGTTACTTGTAAGATATTTTTTATTGCTTTAAACGAGGTTCTGATATTGTAATTTACAACAAAGCACGAAAAATGCACTAAATAAGTAATTTCTACAATAAACATGGAAAGTTTATGTAAAGAACACGTAGTCATTGTGGTTTACGCAAATATAATAAATCGATATACAATAAAATTAATTTCATAGACGTCAAAGTAATTATTTTTATTGTAAGTGCACTTTGTCAGTTGATACCATCGCACTAAATGCACCTTACATGAACCCTCTGTCTGGCTTATTTAAGTATGACGTACTATCAGCTGTTATTAACATATTAGATTACGTCACAACCACTCATTAAATAGATACTCTGCAATATACACATAGTTACGTAGTACAGTTCTCTACGTCAAACAACTGGGGTTCCCCAAATCATTAACGATATACCTAATTACGTAGTTTTTACATATTTCTTTAATGATGTAATCTTCCGCCAATAAATCCGAGGTGCTTAGCCCGTGGTCGGATAAACAATAGATTAAATAATAATAGTTAATTGCAGCAAGGCAATGATCTCCAAGTATCTAATTGAAAATCGATTTATAGTTTTAATTTTTGTTCAGCTCGCAATTTTATCTCGTCGATTTTCATCAAACCAATCATTCAATTGAGTTCAATTTGGTCTGCTTTGATATTAGATCCCGCAATTGCCAAAGTAAGATAAACTAGTGCACATTAAGGCCCTCAATGAGTAATTGTAATCACGGAAGTATTCATACACGATAATTGTACGATAATTATTTGTTTATCAACTTTTGTAGTTTGAACGAATGACACACATTCATTTAAAAGTCATCAACATCAAAAAGGTAACAGGTAAAGGCAAATTGTTGCCACTTATGTGAGGTTTGGGTAAAACAAACAAACACAGGTAGTGTTATTTTTAATCCTTTAGATTTGGGTCTCGATTAGATGTGCAATACGTTGACTTCAGACCCAAGTTCAAAGAACTCCTTATTTAGACGTCGATTCATGTATAGAAAAAGAAAAATCAGAAAAAACTCAGAGTTTTTGATTGAAGCACCAAACACGGCGTATTTCACACAATTCATTTATACAGTTCATTGACCGATAGCTTAATTACTATAGTTGTAAAATTTATATTAATCAAGCATGGTCATGATGACGCGAGAATCGATAAAGTAAAATAGACTTTAATTTTATTACGTAGTAGGTATATAATACATTAACAGCATGACCACGTGTTTAATTTGCTGAGCATAACATGCGATTGAACGTCCTTGTCAGAGCGTTCAACCCGGAATACTATCAAGGCGATAAAGGTCAACAAACTGTTATCCAATCTTGATAGCTGCTTACGTAAGTCCTTCATACGCTATAATGAGATGACCTTCATAGTTAATGCTCCTACAATAGAGGGTATTGACACAAATACTGGCTCATTATATTTATTTAGGATCTACGTAATATCTTCACAACATATTTTAGGTACATGCAAACGTTATCTCCCTTTGGTCTAGAATTTCAATACGTGCTCGCTCATGTTAGTTATATTATATCTTTAGTTTTATTTTTATAGATGTGCAAATGCAAACAATAAAGTATGCATATTATATATCTATCTATCTATATAATAGTCTTTGATCAGAGTAAGAATTCTCGTTAAGATTGTTCCCATATTGGAGCATTCATGTGGTTTGCAACATATTTTAAATTACAAAAAACAACCATTGGTTGTTTAAAAATTCAAAAGTTTTTATATCTTATGCATTCACATGCATTATAAAAACGCTAAGAATCTAGTTGCATGGTTCCAAAAATTTGGTCCTATTGAAAAGAGCCGGCAAGAAATTCGGATAAGTTCTCTTTTCAAATAATAAATGGTAGGTACCTACAGTGTTTGTTACATAGTTTGGTAAGATTTGTACGAGAACAATGTTCATAGGTTTAGGTTTAAAGAATCTTTATTCTCAAAAAGAACATTCAGTTCACTTATATGAGAAGCTTACATTATTCTTAAAATTACACATAGGTCGTCGTTTAAATACGAAGCATGCAAATCTAGCTATCTAATTTACAAATTCATACAATAGTTTTTTTTTTTTTTTGAATGAAGGTACCTGAATACGATTGAGGATCAATGCGAACGTATTATAGTGTGTGTGTGACTGGCTACGACACATAAATATTATATTATTTATTATATCTGTAATATGTATATTGTATATGTATGTATATTATATATGTATTATGGCAAACGATTGAGTAGGACAGAGTTCAGTACAACACTGCGCGTAATACAATGTGTGAGTATCTATCCGCATGTATTGTTTGTCAGTGTGCGATACGACGGAGTATAGTCAGGGAGACCGTCCATCATTTATTTAGTTACGTATGTCTCTATGGCTTTTATTATTTAAGTGTATTTTGTTATGTGTATTATTGTGTATATTTGTATCTATTAAGTATATAAAAATATAATATGTTGAACATTGTGTTTATTTTCAAATATCTAGTTAAGTATTGTACATGATTATTATGGCAATAATACGTTCATGAGTGTGATAAATTCACTGAAGTCAATTAATGATTAACAATGACATGTTTGGCTTGATCATAATAGAAGGGAATCCAACGGTTCGACCGACGCCCTATTCTATGCCAATAATGACTACATTATGCTTATATTTACAGATATGCAAACACATAAAAAAAACATTCGCACAATAATTGTAAAAAGTCCCAAAAATATTTATTTATTACTAGCTGTGCCCGCGACTCCGTCCGCGTGGATTTCGGAAAATAACATCGTGTCATAATTATGAACACAATATCTTCAAATATATACATATAAGCGCCTACACAGACGATTACACTATTTACCGACCATACTATATTTTGTTTTTACAACCAACCGGCTAAGGTGATGGAATTTCATGGAATTAGCCCTAAACTCCCTCATCCTGAGAAGACGCTTGTGCCCAGCAGTGGGAAGTAATTGGACTGATTATGTTATTCTATAACACTAACCACATCTCTTCTTATGCTGAGAAGAGGCCCGTGTCCAGCAGTGGGACTGTAATGGGCTGGTAATGTTATGTTATAGATAGATAGATAGATAGAATATTCTTTATTGTACACCAATAACATTATTAAACTTAGGACTAACATGTAAAATACGTGGGACACTCAGAAAGTTTTGCGAAACTAAAAAAAATTGTTCTATACGTACATATATTTTTATCAAATCTTTTCAAAGTACTTTCCACCAGCCTCTATACAAAGATTCATGCGCCTAAACCAGTTTTCAAAACACTTTTTCCAGTCCGCCGCAGACACCTCGTTTACAGCCTGCTCGAACGCAGCCAGCGCATCTTCCGGCGACGAAAATTGTATCCCTTTGAGCTGATTTTTTATTTTTGGGAATAAAAAAAAGTCACACGGTGCTAGATCAGGGCTGTAAGGAGGGTGACCCAGGAGTTTGACTGGCGTGCTGTCCAGGAAGTCCCTCGTTTTGAGTGCGGTGTGCGCAGGTGCATTGTCGTGGTGGAGCAGTAGCCCGCGGAGCCCTGTGTTTGGTCGCTTGTTGCTTATAACAGAGAAAACTTCTGGCAAACATTTGGTAGTATACCATTCGGCATTAATGCTTCTTTGATCCCGTAAGGGAATTGATACCAAGTGGCCAGTCAAATTAAAAAAGCTAGCGATCAAAATCTTACCCCCGCTTCTAGATCGCTTCACTTTGGTAGGCGTTGGCTCATTTTGAAACACCCAAACAGTCGACTGGCGCTTGGTTTCTGGGTCGTATTGATAAATCCAGGACTCATCACCTGTAACGATGTCGTAAACACGCCGAGATGAGCCTGCTTCAAATTTGTTAAGCATATCACGGCACCATTCCACCCGGGCCTGCTTCTGAGCATCGGTGAGGTTGTGCGGCACCCAGCGTGATACTATCCTCCTCACGCGAAGATGGCTGTGTAGAATCTCGTGAACGCTTCCCGATCCAATCTTCAATATGTGTTGAATCTCCTGATATGTAATTCGCCTATTGTCTTGGATTAAATTTTTCACTGCTAGCACGTTTTCTTCGGTAACAGCCGTCAAAGGGCGACCGCTTCTTTCGTCATCCCCCAAAGTTGGTCGACCGCGCTTGAATTCGTTATACCAACGATACACGGTTGCCTTGGAAGGGCCTTCATCCATGAATGCCATTTGAAGTCTATCGTACGATTCATCCGGTTTCAGGCGACACTTGAAATCGTATAAAATCATAGCTCTAAAATGTTCCCGGCGCAGATCCATATTTCAGTGAGACACAATACTTTGAATTAACTCGCAAAAAATGTGGAGGGAAATTTTGAAATTGGAACTTACCTATTTTTACTTATAAATAATCATATTTTCGAAAAACATTATAACTGGCCAGTCTCCCATATATAAAAACTTTTTTTCGCAATACTTTCTGAGGGGCCTGGTAAGGGTACATTGGCGGTCTTATCGCTAATAGCGATATCTTCCAGACAACCAATAACAATACAACAACAACAACAACAAAAATAACAATATTCTAGAATACTAATAATATCCAGTTCATTAACTCTTCTTATTTTGAGAAGAGGGCCATACCCAGTAGTGGGACAGTAATGGGTTGACTACGTTATGTTATTCTATATTTTCTAGTTTCTTAACTCTTCTCGTTCCGAGAAGAGGTCCGTGCCCAGCAGTGGGGCAGTAGGTAATGAGCTGATTATGTTATGATAATCTATTACACTAACAATATCCAGTTCCTTAACTCTTCTCATTCCAAGAAGAGAGCCATGCCCAGCAGCGGGACAGTGATGGGCTATGTTATGTTATTCTATATTTTCTATAATACTAATAGAATCCAGTTGTATTTTTAGGAACCTGCAACCTGCATGCAACCTGCATGCAATCATGACCTCTACTTTGTATGCAACTTAATACAATAGAGGGGTCAAGCTGTATCGCTGGATCTACTCAACCGATTCAGATAAAACATACCCTATATTTTAAGTTAGACTAATACCAATACAAATGCTAAGTTTCATTACGATCCGTTCAGCCGTTTTCACGTGATGAGGTAACAAACAGACAGACAGACAGACAGACATACATTTTTTAAACGATTGATTCGTGTTCTATAGCTTATTTCTAGTCCCCAAAGCCAAGTTTTCGCGAAAAAAAACTCAATGTACAGACTTTTCGACCTTTACAGTTTTATTATAGTATATAGATTTAAGATTTATAATTCTGGAATGGACACTAGGAATTATGTAAAAACATATTATCATAGTAATCATCGCTTATTTCCATATTCTAAGTATTGGAAGTCCAGGGTATTTCTATATTCTTCATATCCATATAACGTAAGACACCACAACGTTAAAATTAAAAGATTAACGGCCAAAATTAATATCCAATATATCCACGATTTACCCTACTAGAGATATAAATTTGACATATTTTGTATGGAGCTTATGTCAAATTCCAATCTCTAGTAGGGCAAATCGTGGATAGATTGGATATTAATTTTGGCCGTAATACGATTCTATAAAAAAGATAGGATAGGATGGTATTATTGTATGCTCTACAAATAAAAAACGCGGAAATTTAAATGTTCTGTGTGAGATAGGTAGGTACCATGCAAAATGTCAAATGTCAAGGGAAAATAACTTAGGTTTATCATGGAAACACATACTGGAATATATGTACGATTACGGAACAAAAAAAAGTACAATCAATGAAATTAATCTACAACGTGTTATTAAAATAACTGAAAACCTCTTAAGGGGTCATTGTACTCATCACTATAAACAACATTTACTATTGGGACCAACATATTGATTTTCCAATTTAAAAAAGAAACCTTTTTTGTCATAAAATATAGGTAGGTATATCTAAGTATAACTAACACAACAATAGATAACTATTTCATGAATCTGCTATTCCAGTTCTAGCTAATTACCACATCCCAAGTATTTTTCAAAAGTAGGTCATCCTGTTGTCAATGTATTCAAGAAGGATGAACAGCGGTGCATGGTATGCAGCGTCTGTTGATGTACCTACCAACCATCATCATCAGTTCAAATAAGCAGGCTTACTCAGCAGGTCATTTTATTTTAGTTCAGTAGGTCAGTGTGCGAAATTACGATAAACACTACTAATATACGATTAGAAAGATAAACATTTCACCCATACGTAACTTTTATTCATTGTTTGTTTGATCATCAGGTCAATGAACCAATAATGGGTATTCATCAAAGTACAAAGTCACAGAGATAAACCCATATTCAAGTAATCATCGATACTCAAGTTGAATAATTTATCAGCAAATCAATGCTCATACGTAATAGATAACATGGCAGCGGCGCTTAGTTCTACTATATATAAAACGACTTAAGACACCTCACTGCATATTTGGAACCAGATAGTTTTCTGAAGCACATACGTTTTTGCGCAGCGGTTTTAAATGAGAAATGTTTTAAAATAATTTGTAATAAATACTATTGCTGCCAAAAAAAACATTCTGGTCTTTTAGCAAATTTTACATACTGCAATTAAACGATACTATACCATATTCTTTTAATCATTTTTTTGTTTTAAAATATATATTGTACATTATATATATTTAAAGATTAATATCAAAACGCGCCTGCATATTTCAAATTTAAATTATTTCTTAAAAAAAATAGAAATCGTATTTTAAATAAGTACGCATTTTTTTTGTACCTTTCTTTTTTGAGTTCTCGTAACTGATATAAAGATGATATATAACATTCTTGGATATTGTCTTATAATAATCGCAATACACAATGTATCGAGTGAAGTAATTAGATTTTTCATGTTTTCTACGCTGCTATTGTGGGTTATATTTAAAACCGTTAACTGTTACAAGAATCTTCCACCTGGTAAGTGCGTACTTATTTTAGACTTAAGGTTATTTTAAGTAATTTAATAATAGTAGGTACAATCACCACCAAAAGTCGATGAATATTTTCGTACTACAAAATTATCCGAGTGCCTAGTCAGAGCTTCAAACTTACGCATACGCGATCGAATGCGTCGACATTCATTCTAAATCAGTAGCGCCCCTTGCGGAAACAAGGTGGAACTACTGATTATGAATGAAAGTCAACGCATTTGATTGAACTTTCGATAGCGTACGCGTTAGTTTCAAACTCTAAATCGGCACTATGAGGATACAATTGTTTTTTAAATTTAACATAATACTATTCTATAAATAAATTCACTTCTCAGTCGTTGTTTGTTAACAAACAATTATTTTTTAGTTAATACGTTTTAGTCCTAAAGAAAATCTTAAAAAAAGTCAACATCAACAGTAATGATTTAAGTAATCATGATGTAGTACCTACTGTTGATGTTGACTCTACATTGAATCATAAACTATGAATTAATTCCTAGTTTTAAGATTTAATGAAGACCGAGATCTTTAATTTATTTCCTCAGATTACTGAATATTTATTTCGTGTAATTTTTAACATAACTAATAAATCAAAATCAAAAATCAAATCAAAACATTTAATAATTCAAACAAGTAAAGGGTTAGTTAGTTAGTCACGATAGTTATTATATCAAAAAAAGTAAAGGGTTTACAATAAAATTTTAATTAAACACATTTCACCATTTTCGGTGTACAAATATTAAACAATGTTAAGATGCTGAATAGTCTATACAATATTTGGCAGGACCCTTAAAAATGAGTCAAACTATCTAGATTTTACATAACATAACATCACGCCTGCATTTCCCCGAAGGGGTAGGCAGAGGTGTATATTACACCCACATTTCGCCAGTTATGTTATAAGTCCCATATAATAGGAGGCGAGCCTTTTGCCAGTATGTGATTTTTCATTTGTTAAATCAGTTT
Source organism: Asteroscopus sphinx (assembly GCA_949699075.1). Classification (NCBI taxonomy): domain Eukaryota; kingdom Metazoa; phylum Arthropoda; class Insecta; order Lepidoptera; family Noctuidae; genus Asteroscopus; species Asteroscopus sphinx. Next base: position 12,846,951 of record OX453005.1, read on the forward strand.
AATACATTCAATTAATCCCGTGGGACGCTATGCGACCATCGGAAGTGCCGTTCGACCACGATTTCTTGTAAGCGCGGACATGCCAAGCTTATGAAGGTCAAGGATTGCCAGCGAACGTTCGCATTTGTTGTTGGACTAAACATTTGTTTTCAATGAATGTTCGTTGGCCTTCGCTAAGCCGTTCACACCAAGCCAACGAACCCGAACTTTGGCCTTCGTTGGTGTGTATGGACCATAAGAGTCCGATTTGATGTGCATTAACGTAAAGCTAGGCGACGATTGTGACGAACATCGTCATAAGCTAAGAAACAGTTGACTAAAGTTTACTATTTATTTTTTGGCAATAACTTGCCTCTATTACAAGTTTCATGCTGTATTTGCATTTTGCAGTAGGTATGTTTCAAATTGCATTACTGCATATAAATTTTATAATAAACGCGATTTACTTAAAGAATAGCTTTCAGTTGTTTTTTCCTTTTATTTAGCACTAGCGTATGCCCGTGGCTTTGCCCGCATATAATTCGGCTTATCACAGAAAGTCGTTATCATGCATCCCTCGGGAATCTCTTATCTTATTTATTATTTATTATCTTCCCGGGGTAAAAAATAGCCTATATGCTCATTCAAGGTTGGTCTATCTATGTGCCAACCAAACCAAACAACAACAAACAAACATCCAAAGTTTTGTAGAAAACGTTCATTTAAAAAACCGGCCAAGAGCATGTCGGGCCATGCTCAGTATTATAGGGTTCCTTAAGTAGGTGTTACAAACAAATCAAATCGATGATGATATGATTACATGGCTATTTTAGTTTTTGCAATAGACGGCAATTGCGACGGCATACGGCATTGGCGACTCAGAGAGTGTTGTCAGTAGCCGCTAGATGGCGCTATACAGTGCCAAATGCAATAGACGGCACCTGACGGCAGCATTGGCGACTCAGAGAGTGTTGTTAGACGCCGCTAGATGGCGCCAAATTTAAGAAGTGTGTCGTCAACATAACACAAAGTTACTTTTTGTGATTTTTTCAAATAGAAAGTAGCTAAAGGAGCATTATTTGCTAAAATAATTTTTCTCTTAGGTCAATGACCTTTGAACTAGGACGTTTTAAGTATTTTTCAGTTTACTCTCTATAACTGTAGACGTTATTAAGCTGTAAAGGATTAGGACAGACGGACAGACGGACAGATGGACAGACGGACGGACATGACGAAACCATAAGGGTTCCTTGTAGGACTACGGAACCCTAAAAAGAAGGAATTACTTGTACTCGATACTCGTACTACAATCTTTTTACAGTAGGCGAACAAAGTAACAGTTATAATTTTCTTTATTAACCGCCATTGTATTTTCAGGACCATGGGGTGTACCGATTCTAGGCTTTTTGCCATTTATGAGCAACCAGCCACCTCATCTGATGTACATGAATATGTCTGAAAAGTATGGCGACGTATTCTCTATGCAGATGGGCAACAACCTCGTCGTGTGCCTTGGCTCCACTAAGCTGATGAAGGAGTTCTTCAGCAGGAGTGACTCCACTGCTCGGCCTCATACTCCACTGAATGCTCTTATGGGTGGACATGGTAAGAATCGCATTTTATAAACCTTTTATCTATGTTACTATCGTCTCAATTTAATTCCTTAAGGCTGAAAGTTTTACTTCTTGAAAAAAAGCACGATGTGGTCAATAACTCAATATCACCTACCTATATGTTTTAAAATAAATTAACAATTAAAGTATTAAATATTAAAGTTATTTGTTCGTTAAAGATTTAAATTGTGGAAAGAAAAAAAAAAAAAAAACTGGCGTACTGAGCCAGGAGTCGCAGGTTCGAATCCTGCTCGTGAGCGATTTTTTCTTTCCACAATTTAAATCTTTAGATTTCGCTTCCGCATGCGTAAAATGCGTAAAAATAATAAAATAATTATTTGTTAGTTTTTAGGTGATCACAAAACCGCCAAAAATAGCAAAAGCAAAATCAATAAAATTATAACAAAATGTATTGTGTTCTGTTGCTCTGTTAATAAAACATGGTGTTGCAATATTTTAGGAATCATTTTAAGTGAAGGTAGCCTCTGGAAAAGGCAGCGACAATTCCTCCATGAGAAGTTCCGAAACCTTGGTGTCAAGCTGTGGCAGAACACACTCTTCGAGAAAGATATCATCGTAAGAACCAATCTAGCTTTAAACTAATAGAGACGTAATCAAAACTGATTTGTTTGCAAGATTTGATTTGGTTTGATTTATTTCCGAGTCCTATTGACTCGGGCAATGCAACACGTGGGCGTGGCGTCACAGAGTATCCCAGAGAGTAAGCTTCATACAACCGCGCTATGATAGGTACACTACTACAAGCATAAGACGCGTGTGTGCGTGAGCACTGGCGGCCTCGTCGCGTACGCAGTGAAACCGGTTTATACCGGCTCAGCCAGTGCTCAAGCTAAGGGCGTACATCTAGCACGTCGTCTTTGTTTTCGTTTCACGTTTTGATTTAATGAGTAAAGAATAATAGTGTTTAAATTTAAAAAAGTGTAAATATGGTTTACTGTACTGTGTGTATGAACAATAATAGAACGAATAAAAACATATAATTTTTAAATTATCCCAAAGACTCCAATAGGTAAGTAGCAACTTGGTTATAATTTATTATTTTTAATGTGGTAGATAGATACCTCTTACATACATAACCTAATTCCTACCTCAATTTTGAAAGAAAACTTAACACGGTGGTGAATAAAACGTTTTGGTATTGAACGTAAATGGTTGTGTTTTTTTTTAGTAAGTTGCACATACTATGTATGTGCACCTATCTCGTAAATGGTGCGATCAAGACCAAAATTAACGACTACGAGTATTTTTTTTACTATTAATACCAGATGATATTGGTGTTTATGATTCGAATTACGTAGGTAATACCTAGGTACCTACCTATTAGTGATTGAATAACTATATATATTATGTTTATAACACAGACATAGTAAAAAATATAAGCAACGTGCTGCGAACAATCATAGTGAAGCCAAAAAAACTATGCTCCTTCGTGTACAACCACAGATAATATTATACTCCTGATCCTTAAGGATATTTACTTTCGCGATGCTTACTAGACGATGCAGCGACATGTGTACTGAGAGGGTAGAGCACGGTTAGAGGTGTATGTGTGCGTGAGCGCTGATTGTACACGAAGGGCATAGCTTTTTTTAGCTTCACTAGATTGTTCCCAACACTTCGTCTATATTTTTACCCGACTGCGCCAGAAGGAGGGTTATATTTTTAAACGACTTCAAAAGGTTGCAATTCGACCGTTTTTTTTATTTTATTTTTATGTTTTTTACCTCAGAACGCCGTCATTTATAAACCGATTTCAAAAATTATTTTTATTTGGAAGGATTCCAGATTGGTCCCATTTTTATGAAAATCTGGTTTTGCATACTCATTTAATTTATCGTTGTACAGGTAGGTACAGTCAGAAATATTTCATAATAAAAAGCTGATAAACGTTTTGTTAATTTAATTTTATCCACGTGTGCCAACCCTACCAAAATAGGTATAAATTTTGCACGCTCTTTAGAAGCTTACTCTCTGGGATACTCTGTGGTGGCGTTGTGCGAGCCAATAAGAAGGCGCCAAATCACGCTCCTATTACACTTTTTTATATTTATCTAATAATATTAATACTCTGACTTTTCGAATTCATGTGAGGATATACGTGGGACACTCAGAAAGTTTTGCGAAACTAAAAAAAATTGTTCTATACGTACATATATTTTTATCAAATCTTTTCAAAGTACTTTCCACCAGCCTCTATACAAAGATTCATGCGCCTAAACCAGTTTTCAAAACACTTTTTCCAGTCCGCCGCAGACACCTCGTTTACAGCCTGCTCGAACGCAGCCAGCGCATCTTCCGGCGACGAAAATTGTATCCCTTTGAGCTGATTTTTTATTTTTGGGAATAAAAAGAAGTCACACGGTGCTAGATCAGGGCTGTAAGGAGGGTGACCCAGGAGTTTGACTGGCGTGCTGTCCAGGAAGTCCCTCGTTTTGAGTGCGGTGTGCGCAGGTGCATTGTCGTGGTGGAGCAGTAGCCCGCGGAGCCCTGTGTTTGGTCGCTTGTTGCTTATAACAGAGAAAACTTCTGGCAAACATTTGGTAGTATACCATTCGGCATTAATGCTTCTTTGATCCCGTAAGGGAATTGATACCAAGTGGCCAGTCAAATTAAAAAAGCTAGCGATCAAAATCTTACCCCCGCTTCTAGATCGCTTCACTTTGGTAGGCGTTGGCTCATTTTGAAACACCCAAACAGTCGACTGGCGCTTGGTTTCTGGGTCGTATTGATAAATCCAGGACTCATCACCTGTAACGATGTCGTAAACACGCCGAGACGAGCCTGCTTCAAATTTGTTAAGCATATCACGGCACCATTCCACCCGGGCCTGCTTCTGAGCATCGGTGAGGTTGTGCGGCACCCAGCGTGATACTATCCTCCTCACGCGAAGATGGCTGTGTAGAATCTCGTGAACGCTTCCCGATCCAATCTTCAATATGTGTTGAATCTCCTGATATGTAATTCGCCTATTGTCTTGGATTAAATTTTTCACTGCTAGCACGTTTTCTTCGGTAACAGCCGTCAAAGGGCGACCGCTTCTTTCGTCATCCCCCAAAGTTGGTCGACCGCGCTTGAATTCGTTATACCAACGATACACGGTTGCCTTGGAAGGGCCTTCATCCATGAATGCCATTTGAAGTCTATCGTACGATTCATCCGGTTTCAGGCGACACTTGAAATCGTATAAAATCATAGCTCTAAAATGTTCCCGGCGCAGATCCATATTTCAGTGAGACACAATACTTTGAATTAACTCGCAAAAAATGTGGAGGGAAATTTTGAAATTGGAACTTACTTATTTTTACTTATAAATAATCATATTTTCGAAAAACATTATAACTGGCCAGTCTCCCATATATAAAAACTTTTTTTCGCAATACTTTCTGAGGGGCCTGGTATATTCGATTATCACTTGCTTTAACGGTGAAGGAAAACATCGTGAGGAAACCTGCACACCAGAGAGTGCTCCATACAGTTCTCAATGGTGTGTGTAGTCCGCCAACCGGTGTGTGTAGGCCAGCGTGGTGGACTAAGGCCTTAGCATTCTTATACTGAGAAGAGGCCCGGCCCAGCAGTGGGACAGTAATGGGCTGGTTATGTATGTTATGTAATATTAATCAATCAACTCAGCCTATCGCAGTCCACTGCTGGACATAGGCCTCTCCCAAGTTGCGCCACAACACTCGGTCCTCTGCATTCCGCATCCAGTCCCCCCCAGCCACGTCCTTTAGGTCGTCGGTCCACCTGGCAGAGGGGCGCCCTACGCTGCGTTTGCCGATTCGCGGTCTCCACTCAAGGACTCGTCTGCTCCAACGGCCATCGGTCCTTCGACAGACATGTAATATTAATACTAAATATTATTTAAATTGGATTTCCTGACGTTTCGAAATCTTTCCAGCGTTAGTGGCCGCAGGAAGACAACCTAAGCCTTAGAAATCGTTGCAAACTTTTTACATAATAGCTTTTTTCATTTATAAGTTTTTTTGGTACTTACAATATAAAATTAAAATTGCTTACAATTTAAAACTTTAGGTGGAAATAGAAGAATTACTGACTGAATTGGACGATTCAAAGGGAAGACCCGTGAACCCGACCTTTTTGTTTGGAAGACACATACACAATGTCATTTGCCAGTTGATGATGAGCTTCCGCTTCAAAGCTGATGATGAAGCGTTCACTATGTTTAACGAAAGGGTTTCCAGAGGCATGAAGTTGTTCGGAATGGTGCATATTGGGGAACATGTGGAAGCTTACTTGGTAAGTTCAAGTAATAATTAATTATGAAAAAAGTTTTTTTCCCTCTTTGAGAATAGATATAAAAAATATTACTAGAACATGTATATTATATTACGTTACAGTAGGAAAGCTTTTATTTTTTTTGAAATTAAAACGTACGAAATTATTAATAAATTATATTTTGTTTTAAATTTCGTTTTTGTAATCTTAGTCGCTGTGTTTTGTAGCTCTTTTTGAATTTCGTTTTTATTTATAGTTTTTGTAATATTAGTCGCTGTGTTCTAAAGCTCTAATTTTTTATTTACCACCCAGTATATTGTACACGGTATGTTACAGTGAAACAGTTTTTTCTGCATTAACATCTGTATTTTCAATTACCTGTGACAAAATATAAAAATCTATTCTATTCATCTGCCTAGGTTTTTCCTAAGCATGCTGGTCGACTTCCTGTCTAACTAGGTGCAGCTTGTGTTATAAGATTAACAACGTGATTTATTTGTAACAGTATAAAAATTATTATACCTATTACTTTTTCACTATAGACATGAGCAATTTTTTTTCCTTAAATTTTTATCACATGGAAGCCTGTAAAATCAATCAATTTAATGTAATGAGTTACGTGTCTTATCTTCTTGCATACGTTTGTGAAGTCAACTTAAGGAAAAAAGAGTTCATAATGAAGGATTGTTCATGCGTTTTCTCCGATTCATACTCAATAACTTATTACTCTTAGTTAATTAACGGTAATTCTTTGAGGAAAAAGCTAAGGCATACGAGAAATTCCAGCCGCATCTACGACCTTGACTGATAATTCGATCAGCTATCCCGCATAAAAGTAACTGATGCTTTTGTTTAGCTTCGATTTTGTTTGTCTGACCATTCAAGGCGCTTCTAAGGGAACGTACCCATACTACATGACCCACCATGTTGCCCATGTTGCCACCTGTGAGTTTAAAAAGCGCTAAACGCTATGCGGCCATATTTGAATATAACTAGAAAAAGCGCGAGATTTGAGCCCGCGAGTTCCTAGAAGGTATTGACTACGTGACGAAAACCTAAGCCGCCCCCCCGCCCCTGTGACCAAGTGTGGTCTTTTGTAGACCTCCCTCTCCCCCTGAACGGGTCACGTAGTATGGGTACGTTCCCTAAGTCCGGTGCTCATTACCATTAATTCTTTGATTATACGGCCTATTACTCGAAAATTTTACTGGAATTACGGGTAAACGTTCGTTTAAACAGATAATTATCGTTGGTGAAATCAAGCCTCAATAGTTGAGCCATGATAATAATTCAAAATGAATTACTCTTTATTTCAAATTCAATAATGATGATATTTTTCAGAAACTTCCAGGCAAAAAAGTAGTTGTCGATGAAATTAGAAGAAATTTAGCAGACATAAGCAAGTTTCACGAGGACCATATAATCGAGCGTATAAAACATCGCTTAAGTTCAGTCAAGGGCACAGAGCCAGCCGATCTGTTAGACCACTATCTAGATAAAATTAAAGCGGAAGAAGAATCTACCATGGGGAAAGAGGAAATATTTAATATATTTCCTGGAGTCAGACCAGGTAATTTAATTTAAAAAAAACCTTATGATTTCTACTAGTTAATTCGTCTTTATTCTCTTATAAAAATTAATATTATACTTGAAATATAATTTTTACCAAATTGTTAATCGATGACCTAGAATATTTCTAAAAATAGTTTTATACTCTGTTATAAAAGTTATTTTCAACGATATCCCACATGCATTAGTAGAATGAAAAAAAAAATGCCCCGTCTTTGCATGTATAGACGGAAGTATTTTAACATTTTAAGTGTCGTATTCGGCTTTGGCTTAATGTTTTACGTATTTTGTGAGATTTTGAAGTAATCACATCATTTGGATTGGAAGTTATAAGGTTCTGACAGACAGACAGACAGACAGATAGACGGACAAAGTGCTGAGCGGCCTAGTTAACTCAGTTAACTCAATAACCTTGTGTACAAAAAGCTTTGAAAACAATTCTAACTCAAAAAGTACTAAAAAACAACCATTTTACAGAGAAACAAATAGTGCAAGTTATGAACGATCTTTTTTCCGCTGGAATTGAGACTTCCCTGACTACGTTGCTATGGACGTTAATAATGATGATCAGGGAACCGGCGGTGGCTGGGAAGGTGCGGGCTGAGTTGGCAAAAGTCGTGGCTCTAGGTGAACAAGTGACGATGGCTCATCGCTTGGAAATGCCGTACATTGAAGCTGTGCTATTTGAAACCATGCGCCTGTTGTCCATTGTACCTTTGGGAACTACACATGTGAACACTACGTAAGTTAGCAAAAGATTTAATTTATAAAAGATTGTTTTTTGTCTAGTAATAAACACAAACACCACAAACACCACAAACAGATTTCCATAAGAACTCATCTACTCACAACACAACAACTTTTTTTTTCTAAATCACAAAATTACATGCTCTAGAATTACCTTAAGTCGGGGCTACCTGATATACGGAAACTCATCGAGCTGAACTTCCCTGGACTTTAAGGACCTATTCACCACCCATTGATGCATTGAATTTAACCATAAAAAGTAAATTGAGATTTTCAATTTTTTTTTGGTTGTTATGATATGAAAACTATCCCAACCAATTTTCCTAGTGATTCTGAACAAGCTACTTTCAGGTTTGCTATACTACAAATGTTGTCCCAAGATAGCTTGATTTAATTAAACGAATGACCGTAGTATTTCCTAATATATTATCGCTACAAGTTTTTAGACAAGATATAATATTATGTAGAGACTACCTGACGACCGCGCCCGTATTTTCTTCATACTAACATTCAACTCCTATTTAACCCCTTTAGGGAGTGAATTTTCAAAAATCCTTTCTTAGTGCTCACTTACGTCATATAAAGAACTACTGTGCATAATTTCATCCTCCTAGATCCACCGGCTGAGGCTGTGCGTTGTCTGTTAAGTAGTTTTATTTTTTTTATTAAGTAGATATGAATAAATCCCCCAAGAAAACTGAAACTGTCTAACAATATCAAAAGTTCCACGATTTGGCCTTTCCATCTAGAACTGTACGTATGCAGAGCATTCTCCATTTACGTTAGAACATGATTAAATCAAATGTTACTGAAATAGATCCAATTTGGTAATCAGAGCTTTCGCAATTTAAATATTTGTCCGGAAACATTAAAATTAAGATGGCAATTAAAGATAGTGTGAACAAAATGCAAATCAAATAATATTTGCCAATCTTCACACTGGACCAGTTTATTGGCAATGATTTTATTAAGTAGTTATAACCACCTGTCATAACTAGAATAATGGGCCGTAATAAATAGATAATGAATTATATCAAACAAATGTGCCTATTTCAAGAACATTAATTTATAATCGTTTATCTAAAAGCAATAAAATTATCTAAAAAGCTATTTAAAGATAACAAAAAATCGAATCTATGGTTAAAAATAGCTACAACGAATAGGAATTGTGCAAAAGTGATTTTGGAAAACTGGTATTAGTTCCAAGCGTTCCAGCTGCGTAGACAAAGTTAAACATGCAATCTAACGTGGACTTCATATTTCAGCACCTGGAAAATCGGAAAGTACGTCATTCCCGCTGGCACTCATATAGTACCGTTGATAAACAAAATGAACATGGATCCCGACCTATACCCAGAACCCGAAAAATTAAAACCCGAAAGATTCATGAAAGAGAATAAATTTCAGGTGACCGATAATTTTATGCAATTCGGAATAGGTCAGCGCATGTGTTTAGGCAACCTGCTGGCAAGAATGGAGCTATTCCTCTTCTTTGCCAATCTTATGAACAACTTTGAATTCAGTTTGCCTGAAGGAGAGGATACACCTGGGCTAGAGGGAGTTCTGGGCATAACCCATGCTCCTCCACCCTTCAATTTGTGTTTCACAAAATTGGAAAATAATTTATAAGAGATACCAGTGTTGATATTAATTCTTTAACATTTCAAGGCAAAAAAGGAAATAGCAAGTAATTTGGAAGTAATAGAGTTGATGCCTCAAAATGATAGCGCTGCTTTGGTACCTACATATATTTATGTTATTGCTTTAATAATTTAGTTCTTAATATTGTGTTCAACACGTTATTTAAGCCCAGTGTTTTGCTGTTTTTCATATTTTTAAAGTAATTTAAGCTTTTACTTTTTGTTTTTTATTAATATAATAATATTGTGCTTTTTCAAATATAACAAAACAAAACTTAAAACATGGTTGATTGAAAAATGTTTTTATACAATGAATGAATTTATGGATTCCAAAATGTAACATATGGATTATACATACATACATACATATTATCACGCCTGTTTCCCATTGGGGTAGGCAGAGACTATGGATTTCCACCTGCTACGATCCTGACACACCTCTTTCGCTTCATCTACGTCCATTAACCTCGTCATGCATGCTCGTCGGTTTAGAGAACTCTTAACCTGGCATTTTTTGAGAACATCCGCGATTTGATCGCGATACGTTCGCCGAGGTCGTCCCCTTCCAACTCTTCCATCCACACTCGCTTCGTATACTTGTTTCGTCAATCTCCTCTCGTCCATCCTCTCTATATGTCCAAACCATCTTAACATACCTTTCTCAATCTTTGTCACTACATCTTACATCATATGGATTATAAATATACTAATTTAATTTTCATAAATATATGAAAATAATAATGGTTAAAATAATACTTTTCTTAATTACATAAGTTTTTGTAATGTATAGAGCTGGAGTTTTTTTTTTTTTTCATATGATTACGCTAATAAAGCACTAAAAATATGTGCACAAAAATTCGCATGCCTACTAAAGGTGGATTTGTCGGACACCTAATGTGTAGAAACATGTATATTTAACATCTTCTGTAGCATATCCTTGCGAATAAATATCTTTATCTTTAATGTACCGAGTAATTCCGTTTTCAAAAGTGTTTGTATATTGCCTTTATTTATAAATCCTCCTTTAGATTAGAATTTACCACCTAAGATTATTACTTACTTTTTGTTTCAAGAATGTTTGCTTTTAACAAATCATTTGTACTCGTAAGATAAGTTAGTTCCTAGGATAAGATCGTTATTCAAAGGCTTTAGAAACTTTCACTGCTACACTTCCTAGGAAACTATATTGTTGATATCTTTAGCAAAACTATTGTTCAATCGCAAACACAGTAGGGAAATACAAAAACATGAATAAATATATATACAGTATACACCATTAACTGCAAAAGTTCTTTATCTGTTATGTTCGTGACAATAACATTAATTAAGTGTTGTAAACAGAACTTCAGCTAGTGTGCTTATTGGGTCAACGAGCTTTGCCCTGTTATTATTATTATACTGTCTCTTTCGTTGGTAGGTAGAACATGATTTAGTGTGTTTACTTCATTTTGCACTGATAAAAATTAAAAGCTCACTGTCATCTGTTACAATAACAATGAGCTTTTGAGTTATAAACGAAGACAATAAATGCGGAGTCGCAGAGACTCCAACTAGAAATTTCTGAAATTAATTATCTTTACAAGTAATCAAAGACAATTAATGATCATTAATATTATTTATAGATTGCCAGCTGCCCGGGTCATCTTGTACATTCATATAAAACACTGTTTTATAGACATTAGCAATTATATGCTTGTGTTTATATTGCGTAGGTGCACGTCTTTGCTAAATCAACGAACCGATAATTTAACTATTTATTCGTCTAGCAGTCTATCGCGTATTATCTTGCTGCAATTTTACAGATAACCTATGCATCATAATATTATTATACAGCTAATAATGTTGCTTACGACCGACCTTGTGAACGTATCCAGTTGTTGATTATTTTTCTTATCTATTACAATACTAACATTATTATATTGGATATTACAAGCTTTATTATTCACTATGTGTTCGAATTAAGTTATTGCTCCTAAATTAAATTTATTGTTTCGTTTTCTTCTGTTTAATAATATGCTTAATTATTATAATTCTATGCCTATATCCAGCAGTGGACGTCTTTCAGCTGAAATGATTATGATGATGATGATGATGATTATAATTATATTTCATCATCATCATCATCATTTCAGCCGAAAGACGTCCACTACTGGACATAGGCCTCCCCCAATTAAGGGGGGGGGTATGCCATAATCGCCACGCTTGGCAGGCGGGTTGGCGATCGCAGTTGGTTGGTTAAATACTCAGAGAACGCTGCTGCCCATCCTCTGGTGAATCCCTTAGTCGCCTTTTACGACACCCATGAGAAGAGATAAGGGTGGTGCTATTCTTTAAGTCCGGCACCACACGGAATTATATTTACTTTTAATTAAATTGATGCAATAAAATCTTGTTTTACTGAAAAAGCGAAGCTTAAATTAAATTAACACAGGCTGGATGACCAAAATCTGATTTCATTAGAAGTCATGAGGCTTAGGATTAGGATAATATACAGGTGTCCCAGTACAATGCTTCATGGAGGGAACGTAATTTAAATATTGGAAAATTATATTTTTTAAAGCAAGCAATACTGCATTCAAAGATTTAAGACGACGTCTCTGGTCTAGTGGTTCGAGTGTCGGACTGCTGATCAAGAGGTCATGGGTTCGATTCCCACTGAACACAAATATTTGTGTGATGAACATAAGTGTTTGTGTTGTCTGGGTGTTTCATATGTATTATAAGTATGTATTTACAAAAAAAAAAGTATATAAGTATTATATCCATTGTCTAGTACCCATAGTACAAGCTCTGCTTAGTTTGGGACTAGATGGTGCTGTGTAAAAAAATGTCCCAAAAATATCCCAAAAATATTTAGTTTAGTTTTTAGTTTAGTTAGTATTAGTTAGAGTTCCGTAGTCCTACAAGGAACCCTTATAGTTTCGTCATGTCCATCCGTCTGTCCGTCTGTCCATCTGGCCGTCTGTCCGTCTGTTTGTCTGTCCGTCTGTCCGTCTGTCCGTCTGTCCTAATCCTTTACAGCTTAATAACTTCTACAGTTATAAACATAAGTAAATGAAATTTTGTTCAAAAATGGTCTAGATATAGATCTCAATTTTAAAAGAATAAAAAAATCTTGATAACGTATTTTAGGGGTGGCGCCCATACATGTGAAATGGGGATGATATTTTTTTTTCGTTGCACCCCCTCGTGTGGAGTATCATTGGATAGGTCTACTAAAATGAAGGTAATGTTTCATACATAACTTTTTTATCAGGTATACTATCTGCGAAATACAGTTCAGTACAGGTCCTGTGCCTTCCGCATCCAGCGGATTCCCGCGACCTTCACCAGGTCGTCGGTCCACCTTGTGGGGGGCCTACCCACGCTGAGCCTTCCAGTACGCGGTCGCCACTCCAGAACTTTACTGCCCCATCGGCCATCCGTTCTGCGAGCAATGTGCCCCGCCCACTGCCACTTAAGTTTGGCAATTCTTCGGGCTATGTCGGTTACTTTCGTTCTCCTGCGAATCTCCTCATTTCTGATTCGATCACGCAGGGACACTCCGAGGATAGCCCTCTCCATTGCCCTTTGAGTGACTTTGAGCCTTCTTATCAGGCCCATTGTGAGCGACCACGTTTCAGTACCGTAAGTAATTACTGGCAACACACACTGGTCAAAGACTTTCGTTTTGAGACACTGCGGTAGTTTGGACGAGAAGATATTGCGTAGCTTCCCGAACGCTGCCCAACCGAGTCGGATTCGACGATTGACCTCTTTCTCGAAGTTGGACTTACCTAGCTGGACAGTTTGTCCTAGGTAAATCCCTTAGCTGTCTTGAATGTGAATTGATTGCACTTAGATATACTTGATCCCAAAATCAATTTTTAAACGAAGTTTTAAGGATCTTATCTGTATTTGTTCCATATAAGAATACAATGATGAGTTACAACACTTACAACCAAAAAATATTTACATGTCTCTATATAGAAGTTTTTAAACTTTCTCGAATTTCACTCATATTGAACTAAAATGTTTGTTATATTTTGATTTAATTGTGCGCGACAAGTCCCGTAAACTTAGTTCAATATGTGTCTATATATCAGCTCATTTTTGGAATGTGTAGCACTTAGCTGCCTTTGATTCTATATGCGTCAATTTATTTAATTGAATGTATGAGATTTCCGTTAGTGTAACGCTTCCTTGAAAATCTACAATACTTTTCATTCGCCTCAATTTTCTATCTATCCACGATTTGCCCCGGCAGAATATTATGTCAAATTTCTATGTCTAGTTGAGTAAATCTTCGATGGATAGGATTTTAATTTTGGCCGTTAGTGACAAGCCCGGTCCGGTATAAAGTGGACGTTAAGGTGGCCACTGACGATGCTTCCAACCGTACGAATGGCGTGGTTATATTCCAAAATCTGTCCGTGAATGTTGAAAATGTATGCTATTTTTAAAACGACGTCCTGGCTGTGGAATTCCAATCGGGTAGAAATCCACTAAGCCACGCCCCTTGGACGTCATCGCGTTGTGGTTTTGGAGTGATCGCCAATGCGAAAAACTTGCACTACGCCACCCGGAAGATGTCGAAACGCTCCGTGAATGTGCAAAACTACGTCCATTTTTATTTCATTCCGCGTTGCGCCGCCGCATGCGTAGCATCTCTAGTACGTCTGTGGCCGCCGCAAGTGAAGGACGCAGATACTCGGCCCGCATTTTTGCAACATCGAAACTTTTGGCTATGTGCAAGTAGTTCACGCATTTAGTTTACCTGTATTTCTATCAAGTACCTAAGTACAATGACGTGAGCGCGTTGATGAAATTCTAGAACCAAGAATGTATACGCGATGGATTGATCGTCAGTGTGCTAAAAAATAGGACGTCTTTTTGTTGGAAGTGGTCATTAAAACGACGTCGGAATGGTTACGTCGTCAGTGCCCACCTTTATACTTACAAATTCAAAAGACCCTTTATTTAATAAATATTTTACGTTCTGTATACAAATTCGCACTGAATGGATTGTATAACTCTATGATTTGCATAACTGATGACTATTGTGTGATCACGTGTGCTATTCAGCATTCAATTATCGTGTTTATGGTTCTCGCTATTAGAATCAATAGGGGTGTACCCTCTCAGTTTTATGTGCACATAAATATTCTTTGGATTATATAATACCTATTTTGATAAAACTGGTCGTCCCTTTTATGATGTTGACCTCGAAAATTTAAATAAATTCAAAGGTCGGAAGGGAGAATCTATTGAATATTTTTATAATCACGAGGCGCTTGACCTTACGCGACAAGTTCAAGGTTTTAAGGTTGAGTTTCATTAAACCAATAGTTATGAAGAGTAGCCAATTAGATAATAATTGCGTCTTCATTCAGTAAATTTTATTATGTTCATGTTTTGTTTTCAGAGTTGTTTTTGTCATACATACTTAATTTTTTTGTGTATAATTAAATAATTACACAATCTCCCCAGTACTCAAGTACTTAGTTATCATATGACACAACTTTAGACGTTGAGCCTAAAAAAAGTGAATGAATATTGTTTTGAGCAACATACAGATTGTGTATATATGTTTGTTCGCTGATATTTATGTTTGTTCATTAAATTAAATAGGTTTTATAATTACGAAATCTTAATTGAAATAAAACAAATCTAAGTATAAATAATCTTATTCACATAAAAACAACTTAAATATACGTGGGACACTCAGAAAGTTATGCGAAACTAAAAAAAATTGTTCTATACGTACATATATTTTTATCAAATCTTTTCAAAGTACTTTCCACCAGCCTCTATACAAAGATTCATGCGCCTAAACCAGTTTTCAAAACACTTTTTCCAGTCCGCCGCAGACACCTCGTTTACAGCCTGCTCGAACGCAGCCAGCGCATCTTCCGGCGACGAAAATTGTATCCCTTTGAGCTGATTTTTTATTTTTGGGAATAAAAAGAAGTCACACGGTGCTAGATCAGGGCTGTAAGGAGGGTGACCCAGGAGTTTGACTGGCGTGCTGTCCAGGAAGTCCCTCGTTTTGAGTGCGGTGTGCGCAGGTGCATTGTCGTGGTGGAGCAGTAGCCCGCGGAGCCCTGTGTTTGGTCGCTTGTTGCTTATAACAGAGAAAACTTCTGGCAAACATTTGGTAGTATACCATTCGGCATTAATGCTTCTTTGATCCCGTAAGGGAATTGATACCAAGTGGCCAGTCAAATTAAAAAAGCTACCGATCAAAATCTTACCCCCGCTTCTAGATCGCTTCACTTTGGTAGGCGTTGGCTCATTTTGAAACACCCAAACAGTCGACTGGCGCTTGGTTTCTGGGTCGTATTGATAAATCCAGGACTCATCACCTGTAACGATGTCGTAAACACGCCGAGACGAGCCTGCTTCAAATTTGTTAAGCATATCACGGCACCATTCCACCCGGGCCTGCTTCTGAGCATCGGTGAGGTTGTGCGGCACCCAGCGTGATACTATCCTCCTCACGCGAAGATGGCTGTGTAGAATCTCGTGAACGCTTCCCGATCCAATCTTCAATATGTGTTGAATCTCCTGATATGTAATTCGCCTATTGTCTTGGATTAAATTTTTCACTGCTAGCACGTTTTCTTCGGTAACAGCCGTCAAAGGGCGACCGCTTCTTTCGTCATCCCCCAAAGTTGGTCGACCGCGCTTGAATTCGTTATACCAACGATACACGGTTGCCTTGGAAGGGCCTTCATCCATGAATGCCATTTGAAGTCTATCGTACGATTCATCCGGTTTCAGGCGACACTTGAAATCGTATAAAATCATAGCTCTAAAATGTTCCCGGCGCAGATCCATATTTCAGTGAGACACAATACTTTGAATTAACTCGCAAAAAATGTGGAGGGAAATTTTGAAATTGGAACTTACTTATTTTTACTTATAAATAATCATATTTTCGAAAAACATTATAACTGGCCAGTCTCCCATATATAAAAACTTTTTTTCGCAATACTTTCTGAGGGGCCTGGTATATATAAAATAAACCTAATAATTCTTTAAGTCTATACAGCCTGGAATTTAAAGACAGTCACTGTAAGGAAAGTACCAAAAATGTTGAGGATAGCGAATTCTACTTATAGGAAACATTCCTTTATGTCTAAAATATAAGTAAAAATACATTAAAAAATTGTTGTAAACTTGTTTTATTGAACCAGGAATCAAACTAACAACAACATAAAAGACATATACTGTATGATAGGCTCAGTTATTATAAGGATCAAATCTGTCGAAAAACATAGTGTCCATGAAATATGAACCAACAAGAAAAAAAATTAAAAAAAATTAAATGAATGAGTAAAATGAGGTGATTTCTGGAGTATTGCAATAAAATTATACCAAGTCTTATATAAGACTTGGTATAATTTTATTGCAATACGTTACGTTAGATTTTCATAGACTTCCATCAATCTGGGATAGGGTTGGAATCATTTGATCCTTATCGTTGACTCTATCGATTAGTGAAATGTGTACGGAACGGTCATAAAAATACACAAATCTTCTTCTTCTTCTATCGTGTCAACATGAGCTACATAATGATAATAGCTCATGCCGTGGGAAAAAGATTAGCCAGTCAGCCGGGCATTCACAGTGGGGGCTCTGATTGTCCACTGAGTGTCCACTTCTGGGAAGGCGGCGGCATGCTGTGGTCACGTGCCGCCATGTGAACCGGGAAGTTGTGCTGGGAGACAAATAGTCTCTCTTGAGACGTGCCTTACAGGCGTAGCATAGGGAGGGCTCCGGAGGCATATTACATTCCCGGAGTTCTCTTATCGTGCTGTAGACGGCCACTGAGGGGTTTTAGTGGTAAGAATCCCACACATCCCCCATGAGGCCGGCAGCCTTTTGAAGGTTTCCTCCTCGAAGCAAAAAAAAGGTTGATGCAGGGGCTGACTGCCCAGGGTGCGCCGAACGATCAATAACATATTGTCACTCATGGAGGCTCTTTTAATGCACAAATGGGAAGGAAGTATAGGGAATATTTTTTGCATACATAAAGATTACCGTACCTACTTCCCCGCCAAATAGTGACAGTTGCATTGCTGTGTTTCGGTCTGAAGGGTACAGGTGCCGGTGAAATTACAATCACATGAGACTTTCCATCTTGATGTCTCAGTTTGGCGAACCGACTTGCGGTATCATCTAGGCAACAGCCTAGGTGGTATTTCAGTTGTTATGGGCAAAGGTAACCGCTTAACACCAGGTGGGCCTTTAGCTCGTTTCGCCATCCTATAGTATAAAAAAAAAAGATTCTATTCTCGGTTCAGGTAAGGAAGTTTCCAAAACACTTTAAATGCCGTTTATGTATATAATTTAAGGTACTTTACCTCCAATGACCGCCTTTTAAATATACATACAACACTAACACACATTAAAAATATATATATATAATGAGATAAATTATTATTATTACATATATTTATTCAAGTACGTACCATGAGACTCATTATTGTTTTTAACTAAACTGTTTTTAAAGGCTACTTAAAAACTATATTTAAATATCACAAATATTTTGCATTAATGAGATCACTACCGCAAAGTGACGGGTCCAGCTGAAACCTTGCGGCAGTGGTTCAAAAATACACAGTCTAACCTCCTAGCCAACATCCTTAGGATGCTGTTGTAATGTGTTCCAATCATCATCATCATCATCATCATTTCAGCCGAAAGACGTCCACAGCTGGACATAGGCCTCCCCCAAGCATCGCCACAACGACCGGTCCTGCGCCAATAATACTTTTCAATGTAATTATGACAAGTAAGCAATACTTCACCATATATGAGTAAAAATTATGTAAAACTACTAACTTATGAGTATAATATCCGGGATACCGCATATTTTTTAGAAAAATTACATCATTATTTGCTTTTCGTTAGTCTTCTGATAAAATCTAGTTCAATAATTTTTATAGAACGTACCTTTAAGCTAACCACGTGTATACCGTCATCCGAACCTAATCTCCAAGGTTGAAGGGGATGAACGATCACGCGATGTGGGACTTGCGCCTGCGCACCGAATTTGACTGACAGCCATTCATACGATCTTTGATATCGGACAGTTGAAGCCTATTATTATAAAAAATATAAATTGATTATGGACGTACATTTACTACATTAAAAATATGCGAACGAAAAAAAAACATTAAGAGCTGATTATATTTCGCATAATCATTATGATTTTTAAAAGAGCAGATATTTAAAAAATATTTTGTAGCAATAATATCTTAGGTGCTATCAATTATTTTAGAACTTATCGAATTTAATTGGCCTTAACAAAAAAATAGTGTATAAAACTTGAGTAGGTTGGTATACCATAGAGGAGCTCCGGGAACCCGCGCGGTGTGCCTCCAGTGCTACGCCTTTGGCACGTCACGTCTGGCAACAGCAGCACGCGACCATCACGTGCTGCTGTCCTCCCCAGGGTCGCTTAATAGATGCCTCGAGTCCCCTTACTCTTGGCACCCACGAACCCAAATCTGTTGGTATGGTGGGGGACCACCATACCAACAGATTAAAATTATAGATTTATTTTTTTATCCTTTACGAACATCCTTAAGTACAAAGGAACAGAACAAACTGGTCTATTGACCATGTTGATAAAGATCTACACAGCATTTATCTTTTATGATCTTGAAAAAAATTAAAAGGTTTCGTTTTTCACTATTGTAGTATAGTATTATATTATCTGTGCTATTGTTTTCTTGCTGACCAACGTAATTCGAAAACGAATAGATTAGCTCTACTTACAGAACTTTTAATCACACAATTTTTCTCCTTTATTATAACACCAGTCTTTGCACGCGGCTGCGCCTGCGTATGATTAGATTTATCATCATCATCATCATTTCAGCCGAAAGACATCCACTGCTGGACATAGGCCTATTCATTCATCATAGAAAGACGTTATCCTCGCGCATCCAGACGCTCCAGACGCATCCCTAACGAACTGGATTATGATCTATCTGTGTGAAATTTTTCATTTAAATTGGTTCAGCAGTTTCGGCGTGATTGAAGGACAAACAAACAAATACTTTCGCATTTGTAATATTAGTAGGATTCTGTAGGATGCTTAATCTTAAATAATTGTGATGTGCCCATCAAGTCGTCAAACTGATCCCTTCATGTGTATGATGTATTAAGTCACAAGTGCACTTAGTAGTGACTAGGTTCAAAAATCCTCCTTCGCAACTGGTTGCAAAACTCAGTTGCCAGGAAAGAAGAAAAATTCTTCTTTCGCAACTGGTTGCGAAACTCAGTTACCATCGCGGCCGAAAGGGTAGTGAAATCCTAATCGATTCTCTTCGCCGGAGAAAGACGAGAAATTATGTCAGAACCAATGATATTACATGTAAATAACTACGACAATCGGTGACACTCATAATGTCATTTATTTAAAATAGATTTTATTAATAAATTATAAGTGGTCAAGCATTAGTTGAGCAGTTCAGTTGAGACGTGGGGAACAAAAACCTTCTTACATATATAATATATGATGTCCCACTGCTCAACTGCTCAACTTAGTAGAGCAGTTCAGTAGTTGAGCCGGGGGTAGCAAAAAACTTCTTACTTAAATATGACCCACTGCTCAACTGCTCAACTCAGTAGAGCAGTTTAGTTGAACCGCGGGGCAGTCGCGGTAAAATCATTGGTCAGAACTCAGAAGCTACACACATTATCTACCTACATTAATGCTACCTTTGTAATGCTAAAGCACAGAAACAAAACATCTAGTTTATCTGTTTGTGTGTGAAATAATATCTACAACAAAATAGTTTATTGCATGAGTGTTCAATTACTACAATACCTATTACATGTCAAGTTAAAATAAATTACTCAAACTGATAGCTTTTATCAAGAACAGAAACAAATACTGAAGTAGGTATAGTTTTGTAGAACATTTGTGAGTGACATTGAAATAAGAGAAACTACTTTACCCAACTTACAATAATTATCTGAAATATTTATTAATAAACAGTCTATTTATTAATAGTCAGGTTTCCACTTTGATCTCGAAGCAGCGCTACATACACGACGTATGAAAAGTAAGTATTTTTTTGGTGATGATGATGACACATTATACATATAGGTTACCCATTATACATATAGGTTACCCATCATACATATAGGTTACACGTTATACATACAGGTACCCATTATCATACATGACATACCTATGTTAATTAAATTGATAGAGTTCCATTTCTATAGCAAATTTAAAAAAAAAATAATTATATATTTTAAATCGTGTGGCACCCGAAAAAGGGGTGCTCCAAATAGGGCTACATGACGAATGCGAGCGATCAGTCGGAAAGGGTCAACTTAAAACCCAGACACTACCTTACATCGTACACACATAGGTACTAATAAATTGATTTGCCAGTAATAAAGAAAAATAACAAGACCAGCAGGATCCCGAGTTTATATCGGCATTGATCCTTAAGTGGTCAGTTAGTTAAGGAAACGCCAAAGCCATCTAATTCTAATACAATATCTTGGAAAAGTATTGAAAACAACCTACTTACAGAAAAAAAAATAGTATAGCACCAAGGAAAAGCTAAACTTGTAAACTATTACAAGTTTAGTGATCAGTTTAGTAATCATTAGAATAGATTGATTAGATTGATCGCCGGCGCACCCTGGGCATGGGCAGTCAGCCTTGCTACCAACCTGCTGACTAGAACTTTTTCGCATTTTTCTTTTTATTATTATCATTATGTAGCTCATGTCAACACGATAGACGATTAGATTAGATTATAAAATTACTTCCAAGCCTTTTGCAAGCCTTTGCCTGAACGAGGCAACTAAGTTCATTGCACTTTTTAATAAATATTTTGACTTGATTTTGAAGGTGCCCCTTTTCAGCTAACAAATAAATTCGTATCGACTGCGATAATATAAAAAATATAACGATTAATGGCCAAAAATATTTAAAGTAACCTTAACCCCCGCGAAACTGCAAAGTTCATGCCAATGTCACGTGTTATGATTTTATCTTGTTTCTTTTTAACCGACTTCATTGTCAACTCAATACCATACTCCTATTATCTGCGGTCAAAAAGCCTTTCAACTGAAAAGGAGAATAGACAAAAATAAGGGGAAACCTACGGTCTACGATCCAATAACTACAACACTTATATAATTAGAAACCAATTTAATGTACTGCAATCTATACTATAATAATATTATTATAAAAAGAGGAAAGATATGTTTGTTTGTAATCGATAGACTCTACTGAACCGATTTTAATAATTTTGTCAACATTAGAAAGGTACTTTATCCAATAAGCATCTAGACTGAGTGATCTTTTTTTCAGTGATATAATCAAAACGAACATTTAGTCAAAAATTGTCAAAACCCATAGCCGAAATCCAAAAAAAAAACAAAGTCAAGTGAATGAAGCTACTGCCCGATATGTGGATAACTAAATTCAGGTATTTGGCAAAATGGCTACGAGCTGAATCACGGCAAATACTTACTCTGTGGACGGCATTTTCATATCCAAATTTTGCACACAATTCGTCACAGTATTTTACAAAAAAATCAAGGTTCTAAAAGGTAAGTCAACGAATCTATGACAGTTTCATTGGATCACTCAGTCCAAACACCTGATGGATTGAATGATCCTAGAAATACGGTTTTTGGTGGAGGAAATACCTACATGTTTTATTTTATTATTCACCATAAAATTTAAATTTCGAATACATTCGTACCATAAAAATTACTAAACCAACACTTATAGTTAAAAAGTTATGAGCAATTAATCTTTTTAAATTTGCTGAATTAAGTGACCCTTAGAAATGCATGCAATGCAACTACCCCTTTCGTAGAAAGGTACACAAATTACGTTAAGTTTTTGTACAGCTTTGTGACTAAAATTTGACGTATCATTCATTTGTATAAGTAGTTTAATTTTTATTTTGTTGTCAAAGAAAAGTCAGTAGGGTGACTATATAATATGAGATCATTGGAAATAAAAGTGTATACACACATGCTCGTCTTTTTATTTAGAAAGGAAACGGAGAATACTTAATTATCACACAATCCAATTTTTATCCAGAAGTAACATATTAATATTTCAGTACGCGGGCGAAGCCGAGGGCAAAGTCTAGCAAATAATAATGACGACTCATTTCGAATCCTTGTGTGAAAAAAGTTATGCCGATTTTTCAAGGACTTAAATACAATTTATAAGTACATAGTATAAATAATATTATTATCACCTATTGATTATCACTTGCTTTAGCGGTGAAGGAAAACATCGTGAGGAAAACTGCACACTTGAGAGTGCTCCATACAGATCTCGATGGTGTGTGTAGTCTGTCAACCTGCACTGGGCCAGAAAGAAAGAAAGAAAGAAAGAAAGAAAAACTTTTATTTAGCACAGAACACAGGACAGCACAACAATAACATTAATAAAAATACTAAAGTTAATAGGTAAATAAAATATGAAGTTGCTGCCGGGCATGCCCATGCCAAAAGGGTCACCAACTCAGCATGTGCTGGCGTGGAACATCCAGCGCTGATTTTCAGTTGGCACCCTGCAGTGACACACGGACGAAGGAACTGTGCTGGACTAAGGCCTTAAACCTTCTCTTACTGACAAGAGGCCCATGCCTAGCAGTGGGACAGTAATGGACTGATAATGTATATGTAACGCTCGCAATAGGCTCTGTATCACACGTTCTGGGATCAGTATCGGGATATCTAACTCAGTAATGGACATTTCTATAGATTTTTCTATGGAATAGAATGAGAATTCCAAAAATCCATTTCTCGTTGCTGTATTTGTTAAAAAATAGAGGGCTCCTAAGTAGGTTTAGCTGCTTGGATATTGGTACCGCACCTATTTCTGCCACCAAACAGCAATGCTTGCATTGCTGTGTTCCGGTGCGAAGGTAGTACTATTAGATATTCTGTGGTACGGGTGACAATGAAATTACAATAACAGAGACTTTCCATCTTCATGTCTCAGTTTGGCAAACGCTTTTTGCAATAACTTAATTACTATTTGGACAACAGCCTAGGTAGTATTTATGGGTAAAGGTAATCACTTCACATCAAGTGGGCTTTAAGCTCGTTTCGCCATCGTATACCATAAAACTATGGTTTATTGTAAAGAAAAACGAGCAAGAAAACAACCCACCAAAAAGCAGCAAATTATGCCTTGAATTTAAGATTATCTTTTGATACGTCTTTCATCTTAACACAGGTTAACAAACAAATCTTGTGGATTTATCTGAATGAAAGGCGAGATTTTATTGAATAAACAATGATTCGTACATTATAATTATCAGGCTTTAAACTTTCAGTCCTGGTCATAATAAATACAATAATGTTGAACTCTACGTTTACATTCATAAAGGATATACCTGCCCAGCTATAATCTCTTCTAAACATTAATAAAACTTCCAATAAAACATCGAAAATAAAGTTATGAGCAAAAATTGCGTTATGCAAGTTGTTTGCAAGCTGCATTTCCTGTGCAGGAGCTTATCACAAATGTTACATAATGGCGGGCACGCGCGGACGCGCAGGCGCCATGCTGACATTAGCCTAAGGTCAAGGTGAACACTATTATCCTTGTGATGTGACGTCACTGAATGGCGTAACTCGGTGCACATCAATTGTACTGCCATTTGCTCGATGTTTACAATAAAGTTGTGCACACGGAAATATTTAAATCGGTATTTTGCGGAAATTTTTGTGACGTCTATTTAGTAGTCGTTTTGAATGACCTTATTCTAAAATTGTGTAGGCGATGCAGACTGCAAATCCTCTGTCCAATTTACATCAAGTGTCTAATGATTTCAGCTTCAGAGTTGTTTAGCGACTAAATTGGCGCTGTCCATGACGCTTGGTGTGAATGCACTCATTGTCTTAAAAGTTTATCACCTAGATTTGAAGATCTAGGCTACGACACCCACTCCTGGCTAGATGATTTTGTTTAACATAGCACAATCAGTCCATTACTTTTCCACTACTAAGCACCTCTTCTCAGTATGAGAAGGATGCAGTGGATGATATTGTTTCATTATCATCAACTCAGCCTATCACAGTCCAAAACTTGACATAGGCCTCTCCCAAGTTGTGCCACAATACTCGGTCCTCTGCCTTCCGCATCCAGTCCCCCCCAGCTACCTTCTTCAGGTCGTCGGTCCACTTGGCTGGGGGCCGCCCTACGCTGCGTTTGCCGATTCGCGATCTCGTCTCAAGGACTCGTCTGCTCCAACGACCATCGGTCCTTCGACAGACATGGCCAGCCCACTGCCACTTCAGCTTACCGATCCTACAAGCTATGTCGATCATTCCAGTTTTTCGATTTTGTTTGCGTAATGTATATTATGGCATGACAATTCATGCAGAATTGCTAGAAGATGCCTTTATTGCACATAAAAACCACATTTAAAAATTATTAAATTAATTCAATACTACCTTCTGCCCGCTGCTTCGCACGCGTGTATTCGGTTTGTCACAGAAAGACGTTATCGCGCAACCCCCGGGATCTGTTTCTCTTCCTGGGATAAAAAAAACCACCTGTGTCCTCCTCCACGTCCCAAGCTACCGCTTTGCTAAATTTTATTAATATCAGTCAAGAAGTTTATTCGTGAAAAGGTAACAGACTGATAGACAGACAGAGTTACTATCGCATTTATAATATTGGTATGGATTTATTATAATATTATCTAATTTCATCAAAATTGGCAATACTTATAGGGAAGCCTGAAATGAGCTATTAGGACATTTTAAATAAGGCTTTCATAAGAAGAACATTCAGTTAACCTTTTGTACGAGATTAGATTCGAGAAGAAAAACGAGATCAATAAATTATATCGTGTAGTATTTTTCTTCTTTCGGTGAATGCTACAGGGTAGCCCGCGAAATTCAAATTTTTCGGCGTTTTTTTTTTTTTTTGCTAATTGTTGCTTTATTTTGCGTTGTATATCGGTCAAAATAAAATTGGCGGAAATTGTAACAATATATCTAAGGAATAATACTCATAAAAAATATTAACCTAGCTCTATAAGCTCTACATGCTCGAAAATCGATAATTTGATCGTAAATTAATATTTTCTAGCTAGTACAGCTAATAGAGCTAAGTTTATATTTTTTATGAGTATTATTCAGTAGATATATTCTTATTATTTCCGCCAATCATATTTTGACCGATATACAACGCGAAATAAAGCTACAATTTGCCAAAAACGCCAAAAATTTTGAATTTCGCAGGCTACCCTGTAGCATTCACCTTAAGCAAACAATTCGGTGCAAAAGAAAAAAATAACAAGTTCTTAAAACGAATTCCATCAATGTCATAAAACATGACGATTTAACATTTCTGCATGTCTGATGTAACAGCGCGTTTACACATTGCGGTTCACCAAAAGGTTTTTCATAAACATATGGTACAATCACACCATGCGGTAAAATGCGAAAAAAACTAGTATTTTATATTTGCTGCCGTATCTTGTCACTGGAAACCGTGAGCGGCGTAAGTAAAAAAAACCGAAACGGTTGCAGTGGTGTACCTAAACGAAAGAATTCACACGGTTCGATTTTCACGATACTTTTCGGCCAACTAAATTACAAATCGTATAATGTACGGTCGACCGCACGTCAGTGGTAACAGTTTGACATTGACAACGTCTTTATTTCGTAAGCAGTAAGGGTGGTCTTCTAATTCAAGTGTTACCACTGTCATGCAGTCGACTTTAGTACTGTACAGTAAAATTTGCAACCGTGCAACTAGAGCCTGATGTTTCAAAAGTGCCTTTAATTAGGTTTATTTGAAATAAATTAAAAATTTGGATTTTTAGAACAAAATGTATAAATGTGAACACTCATATGTGTTTCCCCATATAGGGTTAAAGAGTATCAGAATACCGACTGATTATATCCACTGTAAGAATACAAAACACCCTTCTGCTGTCATGCAAGCAGTACGAAGAAAATCCCTGAATGGGGCCGAACCCTCGCATCTCACTGGTGATAAATAGGCGACATTGACCCCGATGTGGCTAGTATTCATAAACAATGGCGTTACAAGCCTGTTATCTAGTCTATGTGCATCTATAGCTGAGAGCCACGCACATACTCACACGTGAGTGCGTGTGAACCGGTAAGAGTTACAATACAATACAACCTGCACTACGTTTGTTCTGTAGATATTATCGTTGGAATAGAGTTATAAGATACAGATGTGGTAGTTAATTGTTTTTTTTTTGTATTTCTTGTTTAAGTAAG
The DNA here is from genome assembly GCA_949699075.1 of Asteroscopus sphinx. NCBI lineage: Eukaryota > Metazoa > Arthropoda > Insecta > Lepidoptera > Noctuidae > Asteroscopus > Asteroscopus sphinx. The sequence continues at coordinate 12,874,018 of OX453005.1, forward strand.
TACAGGGTATTACTGAAATTATCCATAAGTACTTTTGACGTAGAACCGTTTTTCAGGGAGACCCCGGGACAAAATAGACCTAAAAACAGCGACTGCGTGCCCACAAAATTGTTAATCTATGACCTAGAACGTTTACAAAAATAGTTTGATACTAAAAAAGTTTTATATTAAAAAAAAAATTTCAATGATAGGTCGACGATAGGTATCGATAGGTATCGATAGGTTACTTAAATAAATATTGCCCCTTCGCATATATGGACGTATTCAAATTTATTAATGATTAAATAGACGCTTAATCATTGTTTGTTGGTGTTTTAAATAATTTAGTCCATTTTTTTTTGCCTAATAAAAGAAAAACATAGGAAAACCAACATTTCATAAAAGTAATTCGTCGCCCTTTGAGTCGCGTCAGTCAAACTGGGAAATCCCAAAGCCGATTAAGATACCTCCTTCGTCTACGAAATACTTTTAAGGCTTCTGAAAATTCACATACCTAATACATATTTAAAATAGCTTTGCAGGTGGTTTTTCTAACTTACGTATATATTTATTTCTCTGGCTCCACTCCAATACTAATAAATCCTGTCATATTTTTTAAAACAATAATGATTTCAATTGGATGTTCCTCATTCTGTGAATTAATGTTTTTATATATATCGCTGAAAATTCTATTTATATATCTATAGAATTTTCTTCATCAGAAGAAGCATTTTCATTTAAATTATGTAGGTAGAATTCGATGCTATCTATTCTTGTCTCTCTCTAATTCTTCTAATACATTTTCGTGTAACCAATTTTAATTGCATAAGGAAAATATAGTGCAGAATCTTGTCGGAACAAAATGATAAAGTGCAACATTAATTGCTTCTATTATTTATGTAGTAGGTACTCACTAACAACATTGATAAATATTATCTCACAAAATTGAATAAGTGGTAGTTGTTGCAAATGCACCGTTTTCCTTATTAGTATATCAATGCCGGGGTCGCCTTGCGATCTGCTAATGCTTTTATTATAAGCTATATAATTATTTTATTAACACCGTTTTAAATTACTATAATAGAAAAACCTTTATGACGATATTATGTTGCAGATTTATGACACTGTTAGAAATGTAAAGAACTGACAACAATATTTTGATAAGAAAAATATGCATAATAATAATTTCTTAGGTTTTCGCTACTACACATTATAATAAAAATGGTTTTGCCGGATTACATCTCGTATATTATTTAAATTTGTTTTCCTGACGTTTCGGATGCTTTGCAGCGTTCGTGGTCGCAGGATTAGATTGTGATTGTGGGTTATCATACATAGGGCAAACAAAGCGTTGTATAGCCACTAGAATTAAAGAACATACATATAGCTGACGTCAAAAACAGACGCTACATATAGCCTGTCTGTAGTGTGTGAACATGCCCTAGATAAACCCAACCATTATCTGCTAGGAAAAGAAAATTATGTTCAAAAATCAATATACAATCAACGTATAGACTATATATAGGCAATGTCTAACGGACATGTTACAAAAATGCCTCGTGAATATATAATATATCGATGCAACATATTGGTCGGATATATTTTGCGTAACGACCACGCAAATTCGTGACGTATACATAGATACGAGTTTCACTAAACTTAGGCCTATTAGCAGTATTAGCCAATAAGGAACAGTTAGTCGTTGTGTTGTCCTCAACTATGATACCACGCGTCAAAGTAGAAATGGTACCTAGTTCTTCAGGGAATACACTATACCTATACTTAATTATTTCTTTTGTTCTGTTTTTATTTTTGTTTTTTTGGTGACCCTTTTGGCATGGTAATGCCCGACAGCAACTTCATGTTTACTTATGTCTAATTTCGGTCATTTTATAATTGTGTTGTCACTGTCCTGTGCCAAAAAAAACTTTTTCATTTCTCATACTCGGAAAGTAGTATTTGTTTGATCCAAGTATTGGGTGGAAAACGCTGATTCCCTCCCTAGGGCGGGTAAGATTCATAGTAATTGCTTTCCTCCCTAGGGCGGGAATGAATTAAAAAAAAGATAAACGACATTCACGCGGGCGAAGTCGCGGGCATAGGCTAGTTATGATTAAAAGCAAAAGTTTTTCAAGACAACGTAACTTTCCATATTAGTAGTAGAAAGAGAAAACAGATATACCTAATCAAAAAAACCCAAATTACATGATATGAATTGACAGTCAGTCGGCAAGACAATCATTGAGTAATGTCGTGGACCCTTGCGTAACGATTGCGGTGCGTAAGGTCACTCACATCATCTAATTTTGCACGCTTTCGTAACATCTAAAGTAAAAAAATCGAGCACGGCACTAATATTATAATTCCTTAAACCAAGGCGAGAACGATAAACACATCAGATGTTTTAAAACTTTTAAGCAGACAGATGTTAAATTGCTGACGGCTGTACGGAAATTATAGATTGCAGAAAAATCATATCCTTGATCTAAATTTTATGTTTTGTTTTAGCAATACATCACGTTTGTGAATTCGCAACTCCAGCTAAATGATGCCTATCCACAGACTAAGAAGTGTACTAATCTATAGCGAACGGATACAGTTGTGTGAGTTGTACTTGTGATCAACTAAGGGCTCCATAAACTATTCCTCTCATTATTTGTGTTTTTTTTTGTAAGTAGTTTTATGGCCTGGTTGCTTAGACCTTTTAGCCAAGGCTTTAGTTTAGTGCCTATATCATAATTGTGTAGAACCAGATTTTCGTTATATGATGTACCTGATGTACTCAGCGAGTAGTTATTTTTTATTGATGGGGGCGGCTCTGAGCTGTAGATAATTTTTTTATTTCCCTTTCCTTGGAATTGGAGCAAATAAGAAATGGGTACTTAGCTGCTTTAAAAAGGAAAAAGCAAGTTACTGATCTATATAACTATTAAAATTTCACTGATTAGTTATAATAATTAAAAATAATAATGATAAAACAAAGTAACTTCACTGGTAATTAATAATTAGGGCACAATTTGGAGTACTTACATTTATGGATGTTTTGTAGAGTGTAAATGTCACTGAAGACACCCAATAATATTATTTTTTGGCTCATATTAAATAACTTTGGCCGTTAATTCTTACATTTTCTCACATGTTCTGCTAAAAAAAAAATTTCTTCCTTTTGTCACAGCTTCAGGTTGGAAAGATATAGTATGTAAATTATGTGTTATGCTTTCGATTCCTGTTCTTATTTCACAAATATCATGTATCAATATCAGCGTATCTTTTACAAATATTATTCATTACACTTTAATATTGTCAATGTTACACATTCTGTAAATTTTTAACTTTATTTAGTAGATATTATCAAAACTTGGCTGAATAACTAATTGTTACTCTTTGACTTAAGAATTTCATTACGGTCAAATATCGGTCGACCACTGGGCGACCACTAGTCTACATAAATATGTAAAGGAATAATACGCGTCATAATAACAAATAAGACCTAGAACTAGTTTTTTTTATTAACTGAGTAGTAATTGTCTTCCAATTCAACTAAGTTTTTCAAATATTCGCTGGCAAAATATGCCCCCCTAGCCAAGTTGACAACCTACAATCGTCAACGCTAATAGAAAACAATCAAAATGTATGGGAATGACATATCTCAACGAAAAAATGAATTTTTTGTTATGTCATTCCCATACATTTTGATTGTTTTCTATTACCGTTACATATCTCAACGAATGACTTTTTCGTTGAGATATGTCATTCCCATACATTTTGATTGTTTTCTATTAGCGTTGACGATCATTGTAGACAATCTACTTGACTAGGGGGGCTGTTGTCATTGGTCAAGTAAAAACCTGTTTAAAATTGGTCTGAAACTAATGAATATTAAAAAATAAACAATTTATTATGTGAAATAGGTACGCTTATGGCTAATATTGGTGCGTTTGTTATTAAAAGCTATGGCAAAATCAATTGATATACATACCACATACCTACGCAAAATAACATTAGTTTTAGCAAATCTTCTATAGTGTCATTGCGTGCTCGACTGCCGGCTGGAGCACAGTTTAACAACTGTGGGCTGGAGTAACCCAGAAAAAACGCGTTTTCTGTCCACGCTTGCAAATGCGTAGAAGCTTTGCTTCTGTCAGGCATCCCCAGACGCCACCCGTTTCTTATTTTCATTATATTTTACAATGTTTGTTCTTAATCATTTTAACAACTTCGTTAAAAATGAAACAAAAAGTTAGTGATTATTCGCTACTGTTTGTACGCGGGACTCTTAATGTTGTTTATAAGCCTGTGTCGAAGAATTTCCCAAGATAAAATGAGGTCTTCGTCCTTAGTTACGTCACAAATAAATATTTTTATCTCACTTTTTATTTGTTTGTTTTCTTAGAATTTAGTTGGAGCAAACAAATTGTTTCGAGCCTCGGATACCTACACATGTTTCTCTGAAAAATTCGCCAAAGTGAGACTCCGGTTTTTGACTGCTGATTTGTCGTCTTAGCGACGCCGTAGGTATATTTGCTCAACCATTTTAGGCTACCTTTAGAGTACCTGTAACAGCTTTGAATAAACACAGGTAACAAATACCAATTTGTTCAGGCATATAAGGTAGGTCTTATAGATGAAAACACTATTGTACTGTTGAATGTCTCATTATCACGGCCTACCTATCGTGCATGATGGCTCGTAGTACTGGCAAAGTTATTGATGAGAATAGATATCTCTAAGTATTTATCATATATTATGTATATTGTTCTGTTAAAAAAGGCGTATTCGCCTTTCGTATGAACCACTTTTGTGCATTAAAGAATTAATTACCTACATAAACAAATAAAAAATTTTCTAAAAGATCAATAACATTTAGGTACCTATATCAAATTTAATGTCGGAATCTATCCTTGTAACAATTTTTTTGGCATCGAATTCCATGAAATTCGGAGGTATTGGTGAATTTTAAGTGTGTTTTTGCCACATAAATCAAAATATATAATTAGTAAGTAGGTACTTATTAATGCTTATCATATCTACCTACATAAAATATTAATATTGCGCAAACGCGAGCTTTCGTTCACGATGACATCATGCTTTTACGTTTGTACCAGTTATTCAATGATTAAGCTACTAGGTATTTAACACGCTTCGTATAGTCCGACGCTTCATTACGAATTAATATATGCACACAAGGATAAAGATTAAGGATTAAGAAGGATTAAGGGATTCACCAGAGGTTGGGCAGCATCGTTATCTGAGTATTTAACCAGCCAACTGCAATCGCCAACCCACATGCCAAGCGTGGCGATTATGGCATATCCCGTCCAACGTGACACGTGACCAATGTGGCGATGCAGCGATGCTTGGGGGAATCCAATGTCCTGCAGTGGACGTCTTCCAGCTGAAATGATGATGATGATGATGAGATGCACACAACATTATAAAATCATATTTAGGATGCACTGAAAGATATATTACCAACAAGCAGTAATCAGTTGTTGTGGTACACAAGGTACCTACTTGAAAACAATATAGGGAATTACTACAATAATAATTTAATTGAAGTACACGTTTAATAGTACAGTCGGCCTTACCTATAATAATACCAGGCCCCTCAGAAAGTATTGCGAAAAAAAGTTTTTATATATGGGAGACTGGCCAGTTATAATGTTTTTCGAAAATATGATTATTTATAAGTAAAAATAAGTAAGTTCCAATTTCAAAATTTCCCTCCACATTTTTTGCGAGTTAATTCAAAGTATTGTGTCTCACTGAAATATGGATCTGCGCCGGGAACATTTTAGAGCTATGATTTTATACGATTTCAAGTGTCGCCTGAAACCGGATGAATCGTACGATAGACTTCAAATGGCATTCATGGATGAAGGCCCTTCCAAGGCAACCGTGTATCGTTGGTATAACGAATTCAAGCGCGGTCGACCAACTTTGGGGGATGACGAAAGAAGCGGTCGCCCTTTGACGGCTGTTACCGAAGAAAACGTGCTAGCAGTGAAAAATTTAATCCAAGACAATAGGCGAATTACATATCAGGAGATTCAACACATATTGAAGATTGGATCGGGAAGCGTTCACGAGATTCTACACAGCCATCTTCGCGTGAGGAGGATAGTATCACGCTGGGTGCCGCACAACCTCACCGATGCTCAGAAGCAGGCCCGGGTGGAATGGTGCCGTGATATGCTTAACAAATTTGAAGCAGGCTCGTCTCGGCGTGTTTACGACATCGTTACAGGTGATGAGTCCTGGATTTATCAATACGACCCAGAAACCAAGCGCCAGTCGACTGTTTGGGTGTTTCAAAATGAGCCAACGCCTACCAAAGTGAAGCGATCTAGAAGCGGGGGTAAGATTTTGATCGCTAGCTTTTTTAATTTGACTGGCCACTTGGTATCAATTCCCTTACGGGATCAAAGAAGCATTAATGCCGAATGGTATACTACCAAATGTTTGCCAGAAGTTTTCTCTGTTATAAGCAACAAGCGACCAAACACAGGGCTCCGCGGGCTACTGCTCCACCACGACAATGCACCTGCGCACACCGCACTCAAAACGAGGGACTTCCTGGACAGCACGCCAGTCAAACTCCTGGGTCACCCTCCTTACAGCCCTGATCTAGCACCGTGTGACTTCTTTTTATTCCCAAAAATAAAAAATCTGCTCAAAGGGATACAATTTTCGTCGCCGGAAGATGCGCTGGCTTCGTTCGAGCAGGCTGTAAACGAGGTGTCTGCGGTGGACTGGAAAAAGTGTTTTGAAAACTGGTTTAGGCGCATGAATCTTTGTATAGAGGCTGGTGGAAAGTACTTTGAAAAGATTTGATAAAAATATATGTACGTATAGAACAATTTTTTTTAGTTTCGCAAAACTTTCTGAGTGTCCCACGTATAAGAGATCGTGAGCATAGTAAAATTTTAAATTTCAATGAAAAAGACACTAGTATAAAGTTCTCGTCAGACTAAAATAAATCTAAAACCGCCAAGTGCGAGTCGGACTCACGCACTCAGGGCAGGGTTCCGTACCACAAAACATGTCTGTGTTTACCTTCTTTTTATTATTTTTTGTTCAACTAAAGAGTATGCCCTACAATCGGACTAAGTTTGGCACTTGTATGTATTACCGTTTTTAAGATAGAGTAGGAACAAAAAACTTTGAAAGGATGCAATTTTTCGAAGTTTATTGTATGAGGGCTTTGGATTTAGACTTTTTATTATTTTTTGTACTTGCCATGATAGAGCTATAGTACTTAACACATATTCTGTGAGCATTTCAACTGGCTATCTATTATGGTTAAAAAGATACAGCGTTGTGACAGACAGACAGACAGATGGACGGACGGCCGGACAGACGGACAGACGCTGGAGGAAAAGTATAAGGCTTCCGTTGGCAGCCTTTGTGTACAGAACCCTAAAAACAGCATTCGCCAAACATTGTTTTTCCACAGACAGGCAAATATGTTAATATGTAAGTGTGTATTTATAGAAAGTAAATTATGTTAAGCATTAAACATATGGTTACTGGATTGGCGAAAGCTTTTACTTTTACGCGCTACAACAGGTTTGGATGTGATCAGACGGGTCAAGGTCGTGCCTCACAAAAAGCAGTTTGGCGCCGCGAGCACATTCTTAAATTCGGACGGAACCAATAAATTTGTCTGCACAAATCCATTATGTGACATATGTACGTCTTAAATGGCGACAAACACCTTAATTTAACGATTTAACCCGTCGACACCCACTCGCACAGGTGTCTCGTATCTAATATTCTCGGAATGAAACGTCGGATTGTAATAAGAGGCGATTGACTCCTCGTCTGCTATCCATTTATTACGTCGATCCGCATTATATTATCTTTATGTTGTAATTAAATTAGTTTTGAATAGATAATTCTGTCACGTCCTGTTTTGCAAAGCTTTATGGCAAACTTAGGTACATTCGGTACATTTGCGATCTCGTAGATTTTGGAATGATCCGTGTGATGCCGGTCTCATGGGTGTCGTAAAAGGCGACTAAGGGAATCACCAGAGGATGGGCAGCAGCGTTCTCTGAGTATTTAACCAACCAACTGCGATCGCCAACCCGCCTGCCAAGCGTGGCGATTATGGCATATCCCCCCAATATATGCTTGGGGGAGGCCTGTGTCCAGCAGTGGACGTCTTACGGCTGAAATGATGATGATGATGATGAGACTTTGGAATTGGTTTTCGCTGCTTATAAATTTTATTCATGATACTACGTGTTTTAACATGTTCCGATAAGTTGTAGGTAGCTGTGAAAATCACCAATAGGTAGCTTATCACTTTCCGATTAGTTGTTCTAAATACTAAGAATTAAATAAGCAGATTACACAGCTATAACAAAAGCATAATTATTTTAATACTGATGAAAAAGTTACGTCCCTAAAGCACGTAGCTAACGTGCTCTATTTAATCGTTTGTAATCATTATGATCAATGTTTTACCTTCGTGCAAATCATGCAATGATATTTAAAAGTATAGATAATATAATTATGTCATACCCTAACAAAACCAACAATACAACCATATAAACATACATACATACACCTATAACATTTTGTAAATTTGTTTGGAAGCCCTAATAGATTATCCTGTGTGAATATATTGCAGTTCCAATAATATTACATACATACATGTCGAATTGAAAAATATGTTCCATACGCAGCGGCAGAACAATACACATAAACTAGTGCAAAGTAAGTAAGTTAGTTCTTTAAGTTAGTTTCGCGTAATAATTAGTACACTTTCTGTACACAAATGACGACATTTTTGCATATTTTTTTGTCACACGTCCCGCTCGGCGTCTTGCTTGACGGAAACTAGTAGCAAAACGTCCCAATTAGGGCGTTTTCGAGTCTTCAGATTGCGCGCGCACCAACATATCTGTAATTTTTAAAGTATCATCGCGTTCATGAGAAACTTTTAGTAAACATATCTTTCAACGGTTCATAAAGAAGGATACAATTAGCATTGTATAAGTGAAGCCTGTGTAGGTAAGACAGCCAAAAATGAGTCCGGCGCCTTCCCACCCTTGACCTGGGTTGCGCAACCAATCCCCGAAGGTGTGCAGACTTCACAAGGTCGCAAGTGAATTGGTCATCTTTTTCCTTGCCAAAGTAAACTCATTCATTGATTTATTTGTTTGTACTCGTCGATTATGCAGGGTCAGGTCCCAGTAAATTTGTTCGATAGTGATTTTCCTACATAATATGTTGACTCGAAAAATTACGCTTACGCTGCTCAGTTAAACCGGAATAAAGTTTACATCGATGTATGAATGAATATTGTTATTATATTTAATAATTCATACTAAATGTATTTTGCGTAATAAAATGTTACAAAAGAGTATAATAAATACTTTTGAAGTATGTATTCACGTTGATTTAATAACAAAAAGAAAACTGCCGCTTGCCGATTGCTGCTTGCTTGTGTAATGATTTAATAATATACAAAATATATTGTAATTTAGATAGGGATACAATCATTATAGTTTCGTTAGTTAAATTAAAAACAAATTAAAATAAAGACAAAAATATCGTGAATTATACTAAAGACAATTTTTTTTTTACATTGATTAGGATACAAACATTAAAGTTTCGTTAATTAAATTAAAGTCAAACTAAATTAAAGAAAAAAACCGTAAAAAAAAAATTGAAACATTGATAAGGACACAAACATTATAGTTTCGTTAATTTAATTAAAGCGCTTATTTCAAACTATTTTAAAACGTTGTCTTTTATTAATGCTTGTTGTTTCAGAAGAAAAACAACTCTGTAAGTACTTACTTAAAGTCTATTAATTATGATCCTATCAATTACAAGATATAATTGAAGTAAATGGACTACTAGACCGTAGGCGAGGTTCTAGCAACGTGATACTACTTGCACGTTTTCAGAATTTATGTATTAAATCAACACCCGCTAATGGCTCTTAAATAAGTTTAGCTACCAACATAAGTTAAAACCGTACAAACCGCAACCTTACCGTATGGCGTGTTGATTTCTGTTTACGTCTTACGTGGTATAATCGATATATTTACTTAAAGATATCACACACACATACTATACAACGTGTAACCGAAACGGTATATCTATCAGAAAGGAGTGAAAGAATACATTTGGAACCGTGCAACTAGAGCCTGACCTTTCAAAAGTGCCTGTAATTAGGTTTATTTGAAATAAAAAACATTTGAATTTGAATTTGAATATGGTACAGAAAGAATCTCTATGCAAAATTTCAGCTCAAAATAACATACTCGAAAAAAAAATCCCAAATCTTTCATTTCATTTGTTTATTGAATTCAAATAATAAAAAACGTTTCACTGCACTACGAATGTCATTATCTTTTCTCGTCAGTTGCTAATATAGGTGCTAGTGATAGTCATGTGTAAATTTCAGTTTAAATTGTTTGGTTTCTTATATTGGAGTTTATCCTATGTTCCTAATATGTAGATAAAGTATTTAAAACCCTTGCCGTATAATTTGTTATCATCCAAAGAAGCCGTGCACTTGATATTATTATGTATATACCCTTTCCGTTACACGTTGTATACAACATGTTACAGAATGAACGCAAGACCTCATCAGACACCCCAATTAGATTATTATGAATCATCATCATCATCATATCAGCCAAAATACGTCCACTGCTGGATATAGGCCTCACATGCATGCATTTATTTCAACCTTTTTGTTCCTGTTCTATCTTCAAAACGGTAATACATATCGGCGTCAAACTTGGTCTGATTATAGTGCATACTATGTAGTTTAGCAACAAATACTAAAAATAGGACAAACATAGACATACGTGGGACACTCAGAAAGTTTTGCGAAACTAAAAAAAATTGTTCTATACGTGGGACACTCAGAAAGTTTTGCGAAACTAAAAAAAATTGTTCTATACGTACATATATTTTTATCAAATCTTTTCAAAGTACTTTCCACCAGCCTCTATACAAAGATTCATGCGCCTAAACCAGTTTTCAAAACACTTTTTCCAGTCCGCCGTAGACACCTCGTTTACAGCCTGCTCGAACGCAGCCAGCGCATCTTCCGGCGACGAAAATTGTATCCCTTTGAGCTGATTTTTTATTTTTGGGAATAAAAAGAAGTCACACGGTGCTAGATCAGGGCTGTAAGGAGGGTGACCCAGGAGTTTGACTGACGTGCTGTCCAGGAAGTCCCTCGTTTTGAGTGCGGTGTGCGCAGGTGCATTGTCGTGGTGGAGCAGTAGCCCGCGGAGCCCTGTGTTTGGTCGCTTGTTGCTTATAACAGAGAAAACTTCTGGCAAACATTTGGTATTATACCATTCGGCATTAATGCTTCTTTGATCCCGTAAGGGAATTGATACCAAGTGGCCAGTCAAATTAAAAAAGCTAGCGATCAAAATCTTACCCCCGCTTCTAGATCGCTTCACTTTGGTAGGCGTTGGCTCATTTTGAAACACCCAAACAGTCGACTGGCGCTTGGTTTCTGGGTCGTATTGATAAATCCAGGACTCATCACCTGTAACGATGTCGTAAACACGCCGAGACGAGCCTGCTTCAAATTTGTTAAGCATATCACGGCACCATTCCACCCGGGCCTGCTTCTGAGCATCGGTGAGGTTGTGCGGCACCCAGCGTGATACTATCCTCCTCACGCGAAGATGGCTGTGTAGAATCTCGTGAACGCTTCCCGATCCAATCTTCAATATGTGTTGAATCTCCTGATATGTAATTCGCCTATTGTCTTGGATTAAATTTTTCACTGCTAGCACGTTTTCTTCGGTAACAGCCGTCAAAGGGCGACCGCTTCTTTCGTCATCCCCCAAAGTTGGTCGACCGCGCTTGAATTCGTTATACCAACGATACACGGTTGCCTTGGAAGGGCCTTCATCCATGAATGCCATTTGAAGTCTATCGTACGATTCATCCGGTTTCAGGCGACACTTGAAATCGTATAAAATCATAGCTCTAAAATGTTCCCGGCGCAGATCCATATTTCAGTGAGACACAATACTTTGAATTAACTCGCAAAAAATGTGGAGGGAAATTTTGAAATTGGAACTTACTTATTTTTACTTATAAATAATCATATTTTCGAAAAACATTATAACTGGCCAGTCTCCCATATATAAAAACTTTTTTTCGCAATACTTTCTGAGGGGCCTGGTACGTACATATATTTTTATCAAATCTTTTCAAAGTACTTTCCACCAGCCTCTATACAAAGATTCATGCGCCTAAACCAGTTTTCAAAACACTTTTTCCAGTCCGCCGCAGACACCTCGTTTACAGCCTGCTCGAACGCAGCCAGCGCATCTTCCGGCGACGAAAATTGTATCCCTTTGAGCTGATTTTTTATTTTTGGGAATAAAAAGAAGTCACACGGTGCTAGATCAGGGCTGTAAGGAGGGTGACCCAGGAGTTTGACTGGCGTGCTGTCCAGGAAGTCCCTCGTTTTGAGTGCGGTGTGCGCAGGTGCATTGTCGTGGTGGAGCAGTAGCCCGCGGAGCCCTGTGTTTGGTCGCTTGTTGCTTATAACAGAGAAAACTTCTGGCAAACATTTGGTAGTATACCATTCGGCATTAATGCTTCTTTGATCCCGTAAGGGAATTGATACCAAGTGGCCAGTCAAATTAAAAAAGCTAGCGATCAAAATCTTACCCCCGCTTCTAGATCGCTTCACTTTGGTAGGCGTTGGCTCATTTTGAAACACCCAAACAGTCGACTGGCGCTTGGTTTCTGGGTCGTATTGATAAATCCAGGACTCATCACCTGTAACGATGTCGTAAACACGCCGAGACGAGCCTGCTTCAAATTTGTTAAGCATATCACGGCACCATTCCACCCGGGCCTGCTTCTGAGCATCGGTGAGGTTGTGCGGCACCCAGCGTGATACTATCCTCCTCACGCGAAGATGGCTGTGTAGAATCTCGTGAACGCTTCCCGATCCAATCTTCAATATGTGTTGAATCTCCTGATATGTAATTCGCCTATTGTCTTGGAATAAATTTTTCACTGCTAGCACGTTTTCTTCGGTAACAGCCGTCAAAGGGCGACCGCTTCTTTCGTCATCCCCCAAGGTTGGTCGACCGCGCTTGAATTCGTTATACCAACGATACACGGTTGCCTTGGAAGGGCCTTCATCCATGAATGCCATTTGAAGTCTATCGTACGATTCATCCGGTTTCAGGCGACACTTGAAATCGTATAAAATCATAGCTCTAAAATGTTCCCGGCGCAGATCCATATTTCAGTGAGACACAATACTTTGAATTAACTCGCAAAAAATGTGGAGGGAAATTTTGAAATTGGAACTTACTTATTTTTACTTATAAATAATCATATTTTCGAAAAACATTATAACTGGCCAGCCTCCCATATATAAAAACTTTTTTTCGCAATACTTTCTGAGGGGCCTGGTAAGTATGTGGTGGTACCTACGGAAGAAAGAGATGCAAAAATTCACATTTCGCGTACGTTCGTTGATGTCTTTTGATAAACTCTCGTAAATTAAATCAGTTTCTATCGGGTATCAGGTCTATGGGTGGTACGGAATCCTTACTGTGTGAGTCCGACTCACACTTGGCCGGTTTTTTTTATTTAAGCATCAGTAAGTTCCCAAGTTGTTTGCTGGATAGTTGCAGGATGCCTTTTAGGGGTAACCTGACACACCGAAACCCAATTCGCTAGTCTTCCTGGACTTTAAGGACTTACTCGGGATCTGCTGATACACTTATTGATCCATAGTAACCAAACTGAATTTGCCAAAATACAAATGGTAAAAATTTAACATGGAATAAAAACCATACTAATCGATTCTCCTAGTGATTCCGAACAAACTACTTTCAGGGGGGTGATTCTCGGGTCGTAGACATTATCTCGAACTCGACATAATGTAGAAACAAGATGGCGAATGTCAATTTAAAGTTAATTTTCGTATTCTCAGAAAGTCACGTTTGAGATATGTCTACGCCTAGCGTTCGAAATACAAAAAATGGTTTATAGCAGTTGACATTAACGGCGAAATTTTTCGCAGAGATTTAAAATTAGAGATTATTTCGAATCAGACATTTATCTCTATAACGCGAGAAGTGCGGGTGCGAGAATTCGTCTGTATTTTTAATATGTATGTTCAGGCATGACTCCGACGTATATGCACCGATTTGGCTTTTTTTTTGTTTGAAAGAATTTCCTCCCGAGATGGTCCCATTTAAATTTGGTGAAGATCTGATGAAGATCTTCGGAGATAAGAAGATTGATTACAGGTAAGAAGATTTTCGGAGATGGAGAAGACTTTTCAATGGGTGGTAAATCACCCGCAATTGCACCAATTGCTTGTCTATGTATTGTCTATGCCACTCAAAATAGCAAAATAAAATGAACTTAAAAATCCAGTAAAAACTGGCTTCATCAATAACAAAATAACTTGTGTAAAACAGTTTAGGAAGTCAGTGCCAATTTTTTCTTAAATCAAACCGAATCACAGGCACCTACTTTCTAAACTGTTTTTACACAAATTATTTTATTATTTTTGAAGTACCTAGGATTTTACTTTTTTTAAAGTTTATTTCATAAAGTTGTCTGTTCTAAATGGTACGTGGTCTATCTCAAAAACCAAACCAGTTAGGAATTTGGAATTTCTGTAAAAGTATTATGTACCATATAATATAGTTGTTATCTATCACTAAATCCTGTATTTGTAAATTAACTTTATTTGTGAATTTGTTACCCTGTCCTACCTATATTAGTTTTTATTAAAACTGCAATACCACTCAATAAAATTGATAACTGGAAGTTACTTTAGAAGCACCTTAACTTACATTGTAAAACACAGAGAAAAAAACCTAAAACGCTCTGAAAACGGATATCACGTTTTCGCAAAAAAATAACCTAAGAAAAATTGCGCTAACTGTGCTCGCGCCACTGTTTTCAATTGAAATCAAAAAGATTATTTTTGGTCTTTTTCCTGAAAATACTATATTTTCTTTCAGTAGGTATACTATATTTGTCATATCTTGGCATGAAAAATACTAAGTTTTCCCGAAAAACAGTTGGCTTTCCTTTAGAAAACCTTTAGTGCCATGCGCGAGTCCGACTCGCACTTGGTCGGTTTTGTCTTCATATCTTAGCTTCAGTAAATCCTTCATACATTTGTGATTGCGCTAATTAAAAAAACTATTTATTGAATGATTTGAAGACCTTGGACAAGACATACGAGTATTGCGTAACAACTTCTGGTTCATCTTGTTTACAATGTACTGATGTTTTCGTTGTCTGCCGGGTTCATAAAACGGCCATGATCTATCATCACCTAATGTACAATGTAGCTACAGACATATTTTGTTTATTTATGTCTTTTTGTATGAAACATGTCCTTTATGTAATTTAATTCAAATTTTATTAATTGCAAGTCGTTATGGAGAAGAACCAGCAAGAAACTTCATGGATATGCTCCTTTTCTAAAATAATCGTCGATACTCTAAATTAATTTAAATAATGTGAGAATAATAAATAATAATAATTTTAATATTTATAATATTATTTTATTATAATAATTATAAGTGTTTGTGTTGGTCTGGGTGTGTTGCTTATGTATTATAAGTATGTATTTACAAAAAAAGAAAGTATATACGTATTATATCCATTGTCTAGTACCCATACCACAAGCTCTGCTTAGTTTGGGACTAGATGGTGCTGTGTAAAAATGTCCCAAAGATATTTATTTATATTATTATATTATTATTTATTTATTTATATTATATAAATTAAATATACCTAACTATAACTATTGCTAGCTTTACCCACACTCACGTTTTTGCTATTCTTGTATACTGGCATGCATCTTAACAAAATAGTAATGTATAAATCACAAAGCTTGTACAATCTTTTTGTGTCATTTAAACGGGGAAGGAACTGATTTCTGACACACAGGCTAGATTATAGCTTAGTTTAGAAATCAGAGCTTTCAATAAATTATGAACTTTTTTAGTGTCAAATAAATAAATAAAAATAATGTTGGTGAAAATAATAGATTTCCACGTCACCGTCGCGTCAGGCAGCGAAGGCACAGGCATAGGTAAAGGTGTAGTCTGACTAGTCTGTCTGTCGGAAGTTACCTACGATGAAAGAACCTACTTACTACTAGGTTCTTTCATCTTAGGAAGTTACGCATTATAGATTTATTTCATGAAAGGAGATCGATAAGCCGCCCTAAGTAATTTTAATAATGGCCATTGTTTACGCTCCTTGTCATGTATCGACTAGCTATGGGTAGCATGCGTTGCAATGTCAACTTTTTTTTTCGTCAAAAATCTATCGTATCGTATCGTATCATATCGTGGTATACCCGCTAGGTGTACCACGATACCACACGGCCACGATATTCCATACAAACTTTCAACCCCTATTTTACCCCTTTATGGGTTGATTTTCCAAAAACTCAAACACGTATTCCTTTATTTTCAACCAAAAAGCCAAATACCGTTCTTGATACATCTTACTTCAAAAATGACGGATCTTCATACAAAGTTTTTTTTTTCCAAAAACAATGAAACACGTATTTCTTCATTTTGATCCAAATAGCCAAATGCCGTTTTTTATACATCTGAATTCAACCCTTATTTTAAGGGTGGAATTTCTAAAAATCCTTCCTTAGTATCCACTAAAAAAACGTTAAAAAAGTATGTACTGTCAAAATTTAATGTTTCTACACTTTCTACCCACAGCGGTTAGGCTCTGCGTAATCTGCGATGATCAGTGAGTTTGGAGCACTGAGGCATAGAATATTATTATAACCCAGTGGTTTGGAGTAAGTAATTTATTGATAGATCTATATATTGATCCGGTGCAATTTGCAATTGGATAAGCAAAAGTTGGTCTCTCTCTTTTGCACTCAAAAACTTACTGATTTTCTGTATCGTATCTATCTTGATTGTTTCGATTGACGACAATATGGTATTGATATTTTGGTATTTTAATTATGATCGCTAAATATTAATATGTATAATTGATGCATTAACATTAATTTTCTAACCCTACCTAAAGTTAAGCCATTTTTTATGTTACTATGTCAAGGAGTTCAGGGTAATGTCATGGGCATTCACAAATACTTCAACTGTATTAAGTTTCGAATATGTGATTTCGCACCTCTACGTAAAATTGCAAAATATGTGAATTAAGAAATGCTAGTTCCTTATTTGTTAAAAGGACTTTTAAATTTTTACACTTTTTTTCCACAAACAACTTCATTATAAGTATAAGATTGTCCTATCTATTTTTATCCAGAGATCAATGTACTTTGAAATATCATTGTCAGAGATGAAATACGTATAATGAATGAAGTGAAGGTCACCTGTGAGGAAATAAAAGTATGCGTAGGCTTATTTAGTCCAAAATGGTTCAAATTCGCTTATTTAAACCGGCTAAGAATTCATTACCTATTGAAAAGAAACAGAATGCTCATTAATCAATAGAATGTTGTCAAAAGTAGGTATATATTTCCAGATATTATCTGAAGCATATTTTTAGAAACGTATCCATTGATGACGACTGTTCTCGCATCGGCACATGGAACTATTTTCGTGATTATCAGAAAATGATAAAAAATAAGCTTTTCGTAAATTCTCACCTGTGACTCTTTAATATATTCTCTATAAAATACATCTGATTCGATTATAGATAAAAATATTTTTAGACATAAAAGAAAATTGACTAAAATTAACATGTTTATTAACCTACTGGTTGTGGCAAGCTACTACCACGTAGTAACGAGGTGTGGCGCTTAATACACATCGAAACATAATATAATATATGTGTAAGCTATAGGTACAGTCGAGCACATAGCAATGGTGAGAAAACTAGTATAAGCAGAGCCCTTAGATAAATAAAACGAGGGAGATGTGCCAGGTAGGAACAACGGTAATGACCCTTCGATTTGCGCAAAATTATCACATCGACAACGGAACACTCAAAAAATTATAATTTAGCAAACGCAAATCGTTATTTTTTAACCGAGAAACTTGGCATTATAATAAAGAGACATGACTTATTTATTTTACATCCTGTCAACTTAGCAGCTATAATAACAGACACGCTTAGTTATTTTTAGGTGTATTTTTACTTTTAACCCATACCTTTTTTAGTGCACCCACAGATTGAAGCACTGCATGCCCAGTTTACGCATGTGTACTAGTGTTGCTGCGAGCTTCTTGGTGTGCGTAACAACATATGAGTGTGTGCGGCGTATTTATTGTATAAGTTTCTGTGTTTGTAAAATAAGTGTGAGAAAAGAGGCAACACCTAAACACGCACAATTTTGCATTGCAGGCATATCTCCCTTGCTTATGAAGTCAATGGCAGAACCTGTCTGGTATGAAACTTACTAAGCCAATCCCGCATATAGTGGTTTGTTACCATTGATATGTGGTTGACTGTACCTGAAAAAAATTTTGATGATTTATGTAACCAGTTTACGTACTTAACTTTAATTATAGCGAAAAATCTACGCAAATGTGTCTTGTCTTGACAAAATTAATGGATCCCACTGTTTTTGGTAACGAAGGATTATGTAAGTATTAGACATTTTGACATTAACTTGATAAATGACGAAAACTGGAATTGTCTAATAAAATACTAATGATATATGATTATAGAGTCCTAGAACACGAAAAAGGAAAATCATATTTTATTACAGTTGTTTTATCTCACGAAAGCGGGTGAGCCATACTTGTAGTTGTAATGCGTATAGACACGCGCTCTTGTGTGTGTAATTACAAAACTGCGTCAAACCTGAGCGCTCCCGAACTTACGCACGCAAAGATAATGTGCATGTACACACACACACAAGTATGGCTCACCCGCTTTCGTGAGATAAAACATCTGTACCAGGTTTTATTGACTTGCTTTCAGTCTTGTCTGTCTATTCGGTACAAATTTTGGAAACTATTTTAAACTAACTTCTCGATTGACTTGAAACTTTAAACATAGCTCAGCTCCAGTTGGATGACAATGCAATATTAACTTCGTTTAAAAAACGTAGTATCAAAAAAACGTTTTCGTCAGATTATTAAGAATAGCACCACCGTGTGTGAGTGTGTCGTAAAAGGTGACTAAGGGATTCACCAGAGGATGGGCAGCAGCGTTCTCTGAGTATTTAACCAACCAACTGCGATCGCCAACCCGCCTGCCAAGCGTGGCGATTATGGCATATCCCCCCCTTAATTGGGGGAGGCCTATGTCCAGTAGTGGACGTCTTTCGGCTGAAATGATGATGATGATTTATTATCAGCTGCAAAGATTACTAACCTAGAGAATTTACAAATATCCCTAGGCAATAAAAATAAGGTAGCAAGGTTAATAAACAGCTGATATAGTTTTCGCTGCTTTGGGTTACAAGCAACTGCGGAACACTGGCCTGATGTATAGGTTTCCGCGTAGGTCTGTACTGCCAGCAGACTTGTTATAACTGCTGGAAGTCAACGGTTTGTTGTGGGCCAGCAGCAGTCGCAGTAGTAATAACGTAGCTGTAGCTGAAGCGTAAGCAGTGATTATTGTATTATCCTTCACAATACTTCAACGGGATAAATGTGTGAACACATTTTCGTTCGTAATTCTACAATGAATATTGAATTGCGTTTGATTTCAACTATTATGTCAACTGTATGGGCCACCCCATATTGAATCCAGCCACAAGCCCAGCCCAGCAGAATGTCAGGTAGCGCGTTTATGTCTTTTGTTCGCAAATGCTTCCTGCGTACAAAAAAATTGCATCGTGGTTTGGTAAAGAATCATGGCGAGTCCCATACATATATTTGTACAGAATAAAAACTGGTTAAGAGCGAGTCGGGCTCACGCTATCAGGGTTCCGGCCGTACCAGAATTTTATCATCGCGCTTACATGATTTTAGGGACTTGACAGAAATGCAGGAAAACTAAAAATGCGTGAACATAGAAGCTGCTGTTATACCACAAATGTATGTACTTCTTCATCATCAAGTGCTTAGTTTTCAGTCAGCGACATAGATAAAAAATAAATAAATATCTTTGGGACATTTTTACACAGCACCATCTAGTCCCAAACTAAGCAGAGCTTGTGCTATGGGTACTAGACAATGGATAATGGATATAATACTTATATACTTTTTTTTTTTTGTAAATACATACTTATAATACGTAAGCAACACCCAGACCAACACAAACACTTATGTTCATCACACAAATATTTGTGTCCTGTGGGAATCGAACCCACGACCTCGTTATCAGCAGTCCGACACTAGAACCACTAGAGCACAGAGGTCGTCAAAATACGGATACGGCTATCCGTATTTACGTACACAGTTCGATACTGTGCTTCACTTTCTTTATATGTGGCGCGGAGTCCTTTTTTTTCGTCCGTGATCGTGCTAGGATTCTTTGTAACGTGGGACCAATACGCCAATATATTTTATGTTTTACAAAACCATCCACGCCATGTGTTGTGCGTGGGCTGGGTTCAATATGCAGCGGGCCTAATACTAATATACGAAGCTTTGGGTCTTTTTGGTAATTGCTTATCAGTTCCCCAGATTGGATAATCACCAATGCATGGTGTAGTGATAACCTCATGTTCCTTGACCATGTAAGCAGTATTCTCATACCGATTAATAGATCGGTGTCAGTCAGTCTTACTAACTCAGAGCTTACTTTCAAACAGTGAAAAATACTGTTGTTGTGATTGTTTTGACCTAAACTTAAACTCGTTGATTTGACCTAAACACAGATGTGGCATAAAAAGTAGGTTTCTCTTAATAATCGCAAATTATTTCGGAACATTATATTGAACAAAGAAAGAATGATGTTGAATTTTGTACAAAAACATAATGATTTTTAGAGAAGTTGGTTCCTAAAGAATAACTTTCGGCATTTAAAATATTTTTAGAAATCCGGAATACATACATAACTAGCCCATTACTGTCCAACTGCTGGGCACGGGCCTCTTCTCAATACGTGAAGGCCTAGGCCTTAGTCCACCACGCTGGCCTAGTGCGGGTTGGCGGACTACACACACCATTGAGAACTGTATGGAGCACTCTCTGGTGTGCAGGTTTCCTCACGATGTTTTCCTTCACCGTTAAAGCAAGTGATAATCGAATATATATCCGCACATGAATTCGAAAAGTCAGAGTATTAATATTATTAAATAAATATAAAAAAGTGTAATAGGAGCGTGCTTTGGCGCCTTCTTATTGGCTCGCACAATGCCACGCCGACGTGTTGCATTGCCCGAGTCAATAGGACTCGGAAATAAATCAAATTTATATGGAGCACCGAGAGATTGTGTAGCTTTCCTCATGATGTTTTCCTACACTGTTAAAGCAAGTGATAATCGAATATATCCGAAATAAAATATAATATTTCAAGGTAAATAATTTGAAATTGAGTTAATTTCTGAACGAGTTAGCCAGCAGCCAGCTGACAATTTATAGTCATGTTTAGAAATTAGCTCAATGTTATCAATGGAATGTTAAATCTTCTTCTTCTATACTTATAAAGACAGATGTCCTGACTGACTGATTCATCAACGCAGAGCCGAAACTACTCAAGCTACATGAAATTTGGACAATAGGTTCCTTTTGGGAGGTGAAATAGATCAAATAGAGTGTTAGAGAGTTTGTATGAAAAATCTTTTCTCCTGGATCGATTCACTCAAAACTTGGGAAAAATAATCTTAAAGGTATTTAATGAAACACTTTCTTTTTATTTTTCCAAAATTATTCCTAACATTGGATGCACAATAGGGTTATAAATTTTGTATGGGATATTATTACATAGCTGAATTGAGTCGAAACTCGGTATAAATTATCTTTAAAGCAATTAATCAATTAGGTACGTGTTTTTTATCTTTTAGAAAATTTACACAACGGGGGTAAAAAGGGGTGTTGAAGTTTTTATGAAAAATCTTCCTGGGGTCACGCTTGACAAAAATATTCTTCTAATTAAATAATAATAAAGAAATACGTATTTTTATATTCCCAAAACTACGACGGGGAACATTATCCAGGGTAACTAAAAACTTTTTACGCGGGCAAAGCCGCAAAAGCACGGCTAGTTATATTATATTTTTATTGGTCCCTACCAAGAACCCATAGTAAAACTATTCCAACTTCTCTAAAAATATCTTTAGTTTTTTGTACAGATCTATGTATGGATCTCGCCATGATTCTTTCTTACCTATTCCTCGTATTTGTGAAAAAGCTTGAATTAAGGAAACATTTTATTTTTCTGAGCCATAGACATATGTTCTGAGCCGTTTCCCAATTATGTTGGGGTCGGCTTCCAGTCTAACCAGATGCGGCTGAACATCAGTACTTTACACGGAGCGACTACCCAGTACTAGTTAATACCAAGATCCTAAGGCTAGACCAGTTTTCAGACTTTTGGGCTTCTGACTGCCCGTAACGACTGCCATAGATATTCGCATGGCAACTGGGTCTGGGCCGGGACGTGCTCTCCGAGGCATGGAGGGGTCTTGATCACCCAGCGAGAAAGACTATCCGCTCGCGCTTGATACAGTTTTTTACTAATACGAGGGGAAGCTTAACCTCGCAGATCTTGCAATCCCCTCGGTTATTTCTTAGCCTACGGACAAATAAATTCATTAACTAAACCAAACACCCGAATGCGTGTAAAAATAACTGAAAAGATGTAAACAAGACTAGTGTAGATAAGTATAGGTATGTGAAAGTATCAAATCAACACGCAGTCGGAGGCTACCTATGAACTTCTTATATGTAATAATTTCTTAGGTTTTCGCGATCACTACACATTATAATAAAACAAAGTTTAACCGGATTATATCGCGTATATTATTTAAATTTGTGTTCCTGACGTTTCGAAAGCTTTGCAGCATTTCGTGGTCGCATGTAGACTAAGATGACAAGCGACTTTGTTTTATTATAATACTTATATGTAATTCATGACCAAAAACATACGTAGCTTCCGACTGCGTGTCGATTTGATACTTTCACGTACCTATACTTATACTTATCTACACAAGTCTTGTTTACATCTTTTCAGTTATTTTTTCACGCATTCGGGTTCTTTGGTTTAGTTAATTAATAGTTTCTTAGGTTTTCGCGATCACTACACATTATAATAAAACAAGTTAAGTTGATTATCTTTTTATTTATTTATTATTATTTTTGTAATGTTTTATCGCGCTATTAATGTTTTTTTTGAAAAGTCACACATAAATATAATTTATTTTTTAACGTTGAATATTTTCTGTTTTATAGCATCTCTCATTCCAAATTACATTTAGCAGTGACGTTAGCGCACTTTAGCGAAATCACTAGTTATTTACTAAAATTCTGGCTACAGCAAGCTTTATACTTGCGCTCAATGAAAGAGCGTGTATATTCGTTCGTAAGGTAAAATTAGAAAATGTAGAAAAAAACTGAATTAAATTTGCTATGAAAACGTTTTTAATTCTTTATGAACCAGTTATTCGATAAAATCTATACCTATAGGTATAATCGTGTACCTACTTATGTGTTTTATTTAAATAACCTAAGCACGCGCTGGTTATAAATCTAATAAAACGACGTTTTAGATAACTTTTTTATTACTATAGATAAAAACTGTTTGAAGTAGGTTAAAAGTTTACTGTATCTGCAATACTATAAAACTTATCAAATCAGTTCACAGATAGCACAGAATCGAAATAAGGCAAGCTTTCTGAATTGTTATTTTTCCGCATTTTTTCCGGTCTAATTGGTATAATCGTCTTATCAAAGAAATAATTATCGAGCATCCCTCGAGGACTATCTTTTCCCGGATAAAAAGTAGCCTATATTTAAATCCAGGTTTTGATATATCCGTGTGTCAAATTTGTAATTTTATACAAATCCGTTTCGCCGTTTCAGCGTATTTGAGTAACAAACATCCAAGCATCTTCCCAAACTTTCATATTTATAATATTAGTAGGATAATAATAGTAGTTTCGACAATATTACTGGGTACATTAGTATTTTATTTACATGGCATATTAGCCAACGGAAAATAAACCTGCAATGAAAAGTTTCCTACAGCATTAGGTATGGACTTATGTTTTATCCCGCTTCTCGATCATAGTTGTCTGATAGCAAATAATTAAAAAGCCTTTCTTCACCAGCCCCAGATTGGTTATAGTAAAATACGTTACATCAATCAGCCAGCCAGCCCAGCTACAACCAGCTGACCGGGAGATTTTTTCCCACGGCATGAGCTGCTATCATAATGATAGCTCATGTCAACACAATAGAAGAAGAAGAACGTTGTATTAAAAAAATCACAAAAGCCTCAGGCAAAGGTTTGTCACACTCCCTTCCACCAATCCAAACAAAAACTGTAAACATCAATATATCTCTGAGTGAAAAGTTAAAAAGCACTTACGCTCTTACGAATATAAGCAGTAATATATTGCTTCTGAGTCTCCAGACTCCAGACAAAATAAATACAACCCTGCATTCCTATTACTACAGTCCTATAAATATCCCATTCTATCCTTGACTTTGAGATAAACCAAATGAATCACAGTTTCAAGTGAATAACCACCGGTCACTCCCTGACATGCCCTCCGTCACATACTATTTTATTAACACTATCTCGCGTCTTATCAAGACATTAATTGTCATGTTCCATCAATCATCTACTGGTTCGATGTCACTGTGTTTGTGTCCAGGAATCGTTAGTACTTATAGAGTCTATTCGCGAATTAAAATTAGTAAGGTTTGTAACATCTTAAAGGGAAGTCCTTCAGTGTACGTTACGTTTCTTTTGAGTGGTTTGTTTCTGCTACAAGTTTATTCAGTGTTATAAAATGTTTTGTGAGTATTTGTTACTGTCTAAATATAAATTCACAAAAATACGTATAATATGTATGTAGAACGGCCGTGAGTACTGTTCGTACTATGATACTAATTAGCATAATGTGGCTACGAGAGCTAATCGTATCTGTAGTGACGCACGTGCTCGTACAAATTGTTTAAATATTTTGTGTAGATAAATACGAAACGTGTTCCAGTGATCAAGTGCTGGCCCTGAACTCGGTGACCTCCTTACTACCGGCTATTAGAATCAATTGCTACCATTGCTTGTCTGCCGCTCCTCAAAATAGAATAATCAAACTGAACTATCTGAATGACTTGATTGCACTTCTCTATCACAAAACTGCGCATTTACTATTGCATAAGCACATCGATAATTGTTACAAAATTTTATTTGATACTCAACAACAGGAAAATTGTTTTATTTACATTACATTCTGTAATTCCACAGTATTGCTGTTACATAATAAAAAGATAAATAGTTAGATTCCAGAATAAACAGTTAAAGATATAATGATATAATGCAAAAATACTAAACCAAGTGTTTGTCACATCACTTTCATTCATTTATGTTTTAGCACATCTCGCATTGGTATCTACATTCTAGATAACAAATATAGCTTGAAATTGCGTAATATATTTAGCGGATAAGCTTTATTTAATCGGATATATTTAACCAATGCATCTTCAGCTGGTAAACGAAAATTGAATTCCAACATTGTAAATGCATCACAATAATCATTATAATCAGCCTGTTCATCGTCCACTGCTACAGAAAGGTCCTTTTAGAGACTTCAGTATACACCTTGAGATGATGTTGTCATAAAAATGTTTAGAAGAAACATTTTATTACAAGTAGAATAATCACCAAGGAGATAAAGTAGTGTCTTACGTCACGGATGCCATATTGAATCCCGAGCGTAACGAAGGATTCTAGGGTTAATTCTCGGCTGGCGGCAAGGGAGTCATTCTGAATGCAGTGAGGGATTCTAACTCGCCCAAAACCAAAACACCTTTATCGCTGAGGAGAATTCTCTACTTTGCAAACTTTTTCGAATCTGATTATAAAAAGCAATACTACATAATAGAATTAATATTATAATCTAATAAAACAAAGTTTAACCGGATTAAATCGCGTATATTATTTAAACCAATTTAAATAATATACGCGATTTAATCCGGTTAAACTTTGTTTTATTATAATGTGTAGTGATCGCGAAAACCTAAGAAGTTATTATTATAATCTACTCATAAACGTTCCGTGTGGTGCCGGACACAAAGAATAGCACCACCCCATCTCTTCTTGTGGGTGTCGTAAAAGGCGACTAAGGGGTTCACCAGAGGATGGGCAGCAGCGTTCTCTGAGTATTTATTCAACCAACTGCAATCGCCAACCCGCCTTCCAAGCGTGGCGATTACGGCATATGGCCTTTTGGGGTAGACGTTTTTCGGCTGAAATGATGATAATAATAATGACTCATAAATTACATTGTATCTGTAAAGCACTCAACTGATTCAAACACAGACTTGACGCCTTTTGTAGTTTTCCATTTGTAGAAATCGTCATAGGCTTTCGTGTATTTGACTTTGACTTTTCTGACTTAACTTTTCTGGAAGTAGATTGTTAATAATACCAATGGCTTCGGATTTAATGGATTCCAGAGTAAAATCACTGTCGTCACTCGACATTGTTATGAAAATTTGTAGTTTAGAATGTTTAACAACGCAGTAATTTGTAATAGTATTCGCGCCTTTTTTAACAAGCTTTTTTCTACTCATGGTGGTCAGTTCGATTTTCGAATAAGTTTTATGGTAAAAGTTTTCATACGAATTTTTGGTCGAGGTTCCAAATTCAAATCACACATTGACCAGCGGGTTTTAATGAAATTCTGTACAATATTGTTTAATATACCTGGCTAGACTCTAATCTCTAGGGTTACAATGTTAAAAATCATCATTATATCGGATGTAAATCGGTTTGGTAAAACGACGATTTACAAAAAGACAAAATTTTATGGAGCCTTTTTAGCTAACAAAACGTCAGGCAATTTTTCAAGTATGTTCTACATAATATCGTTACTCATTACTCGTACTAAATTGTTAAAACTTGGGAACTTTATTAATACTTTGACATTAAACCTCATTGCACCACGATGTGTTAAACTGGCTACCTAACATAATAAATACGTAGTAAACAATATGCATCGTTATACGTTCATGATAATTATATACCGCAAGAGGTTATTGCCCTATGTTGTTTTACCCTATTGAGTTCGAAATCGGATTTAGAAGTAATGAAATAAACAAGAGTATTGAATTACTTACATAATGTCAATAAATCATGAATATTATTGTGAATGACGTGAATCATGAATCATCGAAATCCCTACGGTGGCGTAAAATAAACCTACTGAGGTTGAATCATATCCCGTGACCATTCATATATTTAGGTTGTAACTTATTGAGTAAAGTTATTCGCTAAGCAAATACAATTTGTTTAATTTATTGAAGACAGTGACTCAAAGCATTAAAATAATGACTTACGATGACGCGTACGATGAAACAAATGTTATTTTCATGAGAAATTTATTTATAATGATTTATCCTCGGATCCCTCGGATATTCTCAATTATTTCTTTACCTACCTCCATTCAGCAAAGATCATTTGCATATTATTACAGGTAAAAGGAACTGAAAAATTATAATATACAAGGTTTTCCCACCAGCATGAATAACACAGACTATTTTTTCAGAAACCATTCAAGATTTGAGAAAATTATATTTTTTTAACCTTTTACTTTTAATAATAAGTTAATAACCTAATGTCAATAAGGTTGAATTAATTAATAATGAAGACTGCATTGCCGATTTTTTAGGTCACCTTGTATAGTATAACTTATCTTTGACTTCCCCAAGGTTATCGGTAATGCCTGTTTAGTATCAAGAGAGCTTGCCACTTTATAACGATAACGCTCTTGCGTAAGTATATGTTGGAAATATTTTTCGTTGATCTCTTGTTTTCAGAAATACTGACGAGATATGTAAAAATAAGAAATACAGATGTCACCACCATCATCATCATCATTTCAGCCGAAAGACGTCCACTGCTGCCACGCTTGGCAGGCGGGTTGGCGATCGCAGTTGGTTGGTTAAATACTCAGAGAACGCTGCTGCCCATCCTCTGGTGAATGGTGGTCTTTTTTGGTGTTGCCATAATTCCTACACAAAGTTAGCTTGGCCAGAATCCAACTTGATTTTAATAGATTCCTTTTTCTCTATTATAGTAAACAGATGTGCAATGACATCAATATTTTATATAGAGCCATAAACCCAACCACCCACTAGAAAAATATGTCCTTTATTTTCCTTTTTTTTTTTTTTTCCTTTTGAATGAGAAAATGTTAGTAAAAAGAATAATAATGTAATGTATTGCAGAAAAAGGTCTTCACGTCCTTTCTGATTTTGTCAAAGTTCAGTGTCAATATCTAAGTATTTAAATATGGATCTGTATTAAAAAAACGAAAAAGTTCACTCACACGACTATCTGTTTTTCTCAACGTACGACTTTTGTTACGTAATAAAATGTCTTCTCCAACCTTACAATACCAGTTTCTATAATAATATGTCTTATATGTCAGATGTTAAAGAACTCTTGCCATTTTTACAAACACAAGGGACGTATATTGAAACTTGAAACGTGACATTTACGCCGATATTAGGTATAAAATTGGAAAATGCAGAATGTAAAAAACTTTGATAATATGCAATATTTTTATTTTTCGGTTCATGTCAAAGTACGATAACTTTATAGTTATCAGTGAAAATTTTATAAACGTAAAAAACGTAGAATGCGTTTCAATAACGTGTTCCTTTCGGCGCTATGATTGTAACACTGATTATCTTTTCATAAAGCGTTCTAGAATAATTGAAAACAATGAAAATCCAGTAATGCCTACATAGCAGCGAAGGAAACACTTTAGTGAAACTCAATCTACCTATGTGTTATTTTCTGTAAGGCATCGCCGGAAAGTAGGTAGCTTATCATCGTCATAATGATGGATAATCCCGTAGCCATAATATCGTAAATCCAAAAACGTTACTTTATTCGGGTCACATGGGTCCGTTAACTTTATCCATAAACTCCGTCGATTCAACGCAGAAAACTGCTTTTCAGTTATGCTTTTCACCTTGTAGGTGAGGCTGAGGTTATGACATAATCAATATTCATGGTACCAGAACAGTATGGTAACTATCAAGGCCATACAATAATGTAGTTTCCAGGCGTGTGAGATTTGCCTACAACTTTCTGCTAATACTAAATACTACGCTATATAACCGTGGGTAGTTTCAATTGATTTATCAGTATCATATCCACATAAACATACACTCTTGCACTCTCGCATACTCACCCCCACTATCAGCCACTATCACATACACACACGCGCTCTAGCAAATAAACAATGATGTTTAAAAGTATAGATGTTATACCTTACACCCGAACAAAAGCAGCAAAAAAAAACCTTACACTTCTTTTTTTGGGCAGTTAAGTAAAAATGTTCCGTACGCAGCGGCAACACACATACACATAAACTAGTACAAGGTAAGTAAGTTAATTGGGGGTGCTGGCCAGAAAACCTCCACGTGTGCCTGACGGCTGCTTGTCCTTCTGGACACGCCTGGAAGGAACGGCAGTTGTTAGGTCGGTGCATCTTGGGTACGGGCAATAAATATCCTTTCGAGGGTCATTATTATCCTTCGGGGGAACTTATTGCCCGTGGTGAATATTTGCCGAGGCTTGCGAGGCTGTCGTGGCTGGCGTGACTGGCGTGGCCCCCGTGGCTGGTGAGGCTAGCGAGGCATGCGTGGCTGGCGTGGCTAGCGTGGCCGTGAGAATGGCGTGTTAGCTGCGGCATGGCGGGGCTCGTGAGGTGGCGCGGAACGTTCCGTGTGCTCTTTCGGGAAGGTGCGGCCGACGTCAGGCCACACGGGAAGAAGGGGCTCGCCTACTTGTGGTGGGCCGGGACCTGTTGGGGTGGTTGTGTGAATACAGAGGGTTCCCACGCCCCCGGCCAAATGTAGGTGAAGGAACACCGTGGTGTTTTTGGTCGGTAAGAATCCGACACTGGCTCCACCGTCCTCAATCGGACTGCGTCCATGAGGATTTCTCGACGGAAAAAAAGTAATTTCGTTATTTTAAGTTACTTTCGCGTCATAATTGTACACTTTCTGTAAACACAGGCACACACAGCACACACATTTTTGTTTTTTTGTCACCGGTCACGCTCGGCGCCTTGCTTGACGCGGAGTAATAGCAAAACGTCCCAATTAGGACGTTTTGGAGTCTCTTCAGATTGCGCATGCTAATAACATATCTGTACTAATAAATATCATTACATATAAACCATTTTTATTTAATTTCCTTGTAATTTTTTTTGTAGGTAGTACTTAAAACCCAAGGAAGTCAATTATCAGTTTTGGATATTGTAAGAACACAGTTAATAAAAAAAAATACTATCACAGTGACAGCAGAACACTGACTCCTAAGTCACAGGATCGCCTGGTTTAGGAGCCAGGGTTAACTCTATTCGTGTGACCTTTAATTAACAAAATCAATGTCTTCTATTAGTCCTAAGGAATCTCAAAGGTTTTTGTATCAATAAAGTTGGTACTATTAATAATAATATATTATATCCAGGTGACACGAAGTAAAACGTCCAAATTATCTTTAAGTGGCCGCCTGTATTATTGAGTAATTATTTATTAGCAAAAACGTGACTCATGCTCTGAACGCTGCAATGCTGAGTGCATTGGCGTTATCTACTTATTATGCACTTAAAGGGCGATAACCTGCAATGCACGCGGATTTTCCGCGAAAATACAAAATCTTTCAGAAAAAAGTTCATTGAACTGTTTTAGCACAGTGGTGTAGTTACTTAAAAAGTCAAATTGGGAAACACATAAAACATAAGATTTAACTATATAGAGATTTTTTTTATTTTTTTTATTGTACTTTTTTTTTAAACATAGTTTTTTTTGTAACTCTCTGTGTGCATAAATCATCACTATCACTTTCATCATAATTATCAGTATCACTACATACCTAGTATAAGTAAAATCCCTTGCATCTGCTGTGAATAAATAACTATGTTGCTTTTCATATTCAATATGTGAAGAAGAAGCACTAGATTTCAGTGAGAAATTGTTACTTCCGTCATACAGGACCAGTCGTTCAATGAGGTCCTTTTTCCTCTGAGAGATGCGCCACGCTCCCGAAGGTTTTTTTACTTCGGGATGGTTAAATATCCATAGCTATAATGAATTTTGAATGATTAACAATAATGTATTAAAACAAAAATACTTTTATCGCAACTACATGATGTTGTCGAGGAAATTTACCGCGCCAATTCTGTTTACGTTATACTTCGGTGGCGTCCTGTAGGCTGAGCTTTGCGTAAGCTACCCTATTAATTGCGCATGATAATAAACTTAAAAAGAAAACATTAATGGCATCTCATAATTATTTTCAATAAAAGTGCCCAGTTTGAGAATTAATATTCAAATTACTAAAAGTTTTTTTTTTCAATTACAAAATAACGTAGTGTTTAAATTTTTGATACATAAAAATCATTCTCCTAGAATGTCAAAATTAAAAAAAGTTATTTTGACAGATCGTTTGAAATTTGCGGGATTCTTATTGGTTTTACTAATGATTTTAAACTAATCAAAAGTTATTTTCTCTGCTGTGCATGAAATTTTATAATTTGTTTATTATTTATTAGCGACCCGCCTCGGTTTTGCACAGGTGTAATTTTTTTTCGAAAAAATGTCCTTGTCTGACATTAAAATTACGAACACAGCTAAAAAAACAACCATATCGGACGAGCCGTTCTCAAGTGATGATCTTTGATGCGGCAATTGATTTTTATTGGTATTGATGCAACATGTACTTATAATATTTGAGTAATATTGTGCAAGTATAAGGACTGTACACTCGTAAGTTGTTTATTTGTTTGTATCTTTCAGTGATTCAAGAAGTCTGAAACGGGTAGTTAAGTACCTACTGATTAGGTTAGCTTGAAAACATTTTTTTTTAACCTATGATTTTGTAATACTATAATAAATGTAAGTATTTTTAGGATAATAAATTTGACGACCTCTGTGGTCTAGTGGTTCGAGTGTCGGACTGCTGATAACGAGGTCGTGGGTTCGATTCCCACAGGACACAAATATTTGTGTGATGAACATAAGTGTTTGTGTTGGTCTGGGTGTGTTGCTTATGTATTATAAGTATGTATTTACAAAAAAAAAAAGTATATACGTATTATATCCATTGTCTAGTACCCATACAAGCTCTGCTTAGTTTGGGACTAGATGGTGCTGTGTAAAAATGTCCCAAAGATATTTATTTATTTATATTTATAATCAAGGGATGAAAGAAATATAGTTTTATTAGAATCCATTACAAATACTTACATAATTATATCCTGCTCTATAAATAAATAATTATTGGATATTGATGATTAGCTTTTTGTTTAGAAACAAACGATTGTTATTTGTTTTCAATAACGTTTCTCTAGCAGATCCAATTAGGTATAGTAACTGATAATTTAATAATATATAGTTTTTGCAACGCAGTAACTGTCCAGTAAGCATTAAGTAGGTTATCAGTTGACCTGAGAAGTGCGTCTTGATAGATTTGGCAAATGACGTCACAGGTCATACTATATACTCATAGGGCTCATACACAATGATTATCATGAACTATAAAGTTAAAGCCAGCCAAGTGCGAGTCGGACTCACGCAGTAAGGGTTCCGTACCACCCATCGACCTGATACCCCATAGAAACTGATTTAATTTACGAGAGTTCATCAAAAGACATCAACGCACCGTGAGCGAAATATGAATTTTTGCATCTATTTTTTTATTGCCTGTATTAGGCGTGATGTTATGTTATGTTATATAATATCTGAAAAATTGAAAAGAAACCCAAGGGCGTCGCTAGCGAATGGGCCAGGGGGGGGCAAGATGTTAAATAGAGGATATGAATTGTATATGAAAAATTGATACAATTCAAGAAAAAAATATCTGAATTAAAACATAATCTTCTTGGGGTTATTGTGAATTTTTCGACTACTTTATTAAATTTAGGTTCTAGTCTCTAGGGGGTCAGCTACGCCTCCGCTTCCCCTGGCGATGCCCATGAAGCAATCTATGATTTTATCCATTATTAAGGAGTCCATTTTTTACAAACTTTTGTATCATAGCAAATATGTACAGTTTTGTTTACGGAAAACGTTTTACCTAACTCCCTCAATACTTAATCAAGCTACAATGCACCTAATGCCGGATATCTAAGAAAGTAATTAAAGGCTCTATGTAATACTAGTTCCTAGAGTACTGAATAGTTATTAGTCCGTTTATTCTGTGCCGTGATAAGAGCTGGCGTAACCGACCCTTCAGGGAACTTAGACAATCAAGATTTACTCATAACATTAGCGGAGTTTCAATTCAAGAACGGCGTAAACACCTTTTGGCAATTGCTCCTTATAGTAAATCCCTTAGGAGGGCGTGCGAGGCGCTTACGCAAGACTATATCGATTGGTCGCGCTTGTATTACGCTCACTCCGCTCTAAACAGGTCGTTCAACCCGGCCATTCACGCAAATACGTAGATTTGGAAACCTCGTGGACCAGCTGAGCTGTTGTACTTTCATGCTTGTTTCCTACTCCTTTCTGTATCACGGTATTTGCGCTTTGCTTCGGTGTATTTTCAATTATAACCGACTTAAAAAATAGGAAGAGGTTCTCAGTTCGATTGTCTTTTTTTTAAATGTTTGTTACCTCAGAACTCCGTCATTCATAAACCGATTTGGAAAATTCTTTTTTTATTTTAAAAGATATATACTACCTACTTCCTAAACTGTTTTACACATATTTTTTTTAAAGTCGGTTTTAATTTTTTTTTTACAATTCTCTTTAAAAAGTATAAACTCCACTAACTGAATTTTCTGTCCAGAGTCATCGACAAATAAATACAAGCGATCACAATCTACTGTTTTTTATTTATTTTCTACCAGCTTGTCTCAATTTATCTTTGGTGATTTTTTCTAGAATTTATTACGACTTTTTATATTGGTAATTGTTTTAAGTTATTTTATTCTCGTTAATAAAAATTACTTACAAGCTATAAACGAGATCGCCAATTCATATGTTAGGTGGTTACAAAAAGGATTTTTAGAAGCAGAAATAAAGGAAGTAATGCATATTATTATGCATGTGTCAGCTATAGAATCACTGTATGCTCCTAGAAATTATTTTTTCTCCCACTTGCTCGGAAATTGGTTCATTATTCAAAAAAAAGAATACAACAATCGGCTCATTTCCGTACGCAACGAAATAACAGGCCGGTAATGTCCAACAGGACAATAATAGAAATTGCTGGACACTATTTATTTTTAAATGATGCTACCGAGGTTTTTGTACACACTTACATAAATTAGGTGTTTCAGGTACAAAATATTTATCATTATACAGGCTGAAAGCGGATTTTTTTTTTTCAAAACTTTGAAAGTAGAACAAGAACCGCGCGCGGGTGAATTGGTGTGAATGAAAATGAGATACTGTTGAATTAATTTGTGTTGTGTTTCCTCGCAAATGAGAGAAAAGTACTATACAAGTCTCGGCCGAAATAGCAATTAACGGCCTCGTTTAGTCTCGTTTAGTTAAAAAGGACTCGGCTTGCGCCTCGTCCTTTCAAAATCACTTGGGAAGTACTCGGCTTCGCCTCGTACTTCCAATATTACTCGGCCGTAAATTGCTTCATTTCAGGCCTCGACAGTAATGTACTATTTTTTTAACCTTACCTGTCTTTACTCTCATTTTTCCTTGGGGGGGAAATCCTTATGTGTCGGCTAAGAATATATCAAGTGCGGGTGTCATTGTTCACGGATTCTATACGTTGAGTGAAGGTCTTTTACCTTCCTTTGCTTTTACGTTATAAAAAGAAAATAGCATGTCATCACAACACATTCTGTTTACTAGTTGTACTTACATAATACGTTGCGCGAATTACGCTTAACACGTAACGTGAGGAGCGTTTCGGGTTACGTCGCGTTGCAATCCCGGGAAGACATTACGGTTTCGACATTGTTTGAACTGTACAGTGCGACACTTCCACGTATAGATATGCGAACTCCGTGAGACTGCCTTCCCATCAGACTTAGAAATGTCTCTGAAAAAACGCTCAGTCTGTAATAAGTATAACTTTGTAGATCTAGCCCCGTATTACATGGGACTTACAACATAACTGGCGAAATGTGGGTGTATCTACTATACACCTCTGCCTACCCCTTCGGGGAAATACAGGCGTGATGTTATCTGTTGTAGATCTAGATAGATAAACACATGAAAATAATGAAAATAAACAAAAAACGGTGACAAACATACACTATTACCAAAACGTGATGACTAAAGGTGGAAAAAGCATTCGATATTGTATCCGGTATAATCCGGTAGTTGACTACAGTAAAAAAATACCAAAAATGTTATATATATATTTAAAAGAAGGTACAGAAAAGACAACATTGTAGAAAGAATAAACAAAATCCATAAAAAATGGGAGAGATACACGCTTTTTAAGTTTTTGGAAGGGGCATTTTCTGTCCTTGTCGTGCGAAACGGACATTGTTCAGAGAGTGACATCTCTCAGTTACGATGAGGGTTTTGAACAATGAAGTAATTCTTCAATAGTGCTGTCTCTGTCTAGTGAACAGATTTAAATCGCTTATAACTTGGACATTTTATTCGATTTTTCACTGTCGCTTATTTTTCTTGAAAAAGTTTCGAGATTTCAAATAAAAACTAATAAAAAAAATTGTCACCTTTCCTATTATGTGCAACTTATTACTCAGCGCGTAGAGGTTACATTACTTGTAATTCTGCCCACCATCTGAGGTAAAGAGTAATGAACGTAAAGATTACTCACTCACAAATCGTAGTATAATCGGAAAATTCAACTGTTTCCAATCTTCTGAGCCACTGAAATACCAATTTTATACCATTAACTGTCAATATATGAAAGATTCAATACGAGTATTTCACGGTCTTTTATACCATTAGCTATTCAAATTATTTTTTGTTTGTGAGCAAAGATAGAACCTAATGTACCAAATTTATGGAAATAAATAATTTATTATTTATTATTATGACTATAATTATAAATAATAATATACAATACAATACGTCCTCTTAGTGATATAGCAAATTCATTATTATTGTTTAAACTCGGTATTTACACGGAACATCGCTTATTCTCGTAAGCTTTTAAGCTAATATTAAAAACGGCCAGTATTATAGGGTTCCTAATCATTGCTATTTTAGTTTTTGCAAACAGCGCCACCTAGCGCTGAATTTAAGAAGCTAAATTTAAGAAATGTGTCATATCAATATAACACAAAGTTACTTTTTGTGATTTTGTAAATAGGTATTAACTAAAGGAGCATTATTTGCTACGATAATTTTTCCCTAAGGTCAATGACCTATGAACTAGGACGTCTTAAGTATTTTGCAGTTTTCTCACTATAACTCAAAAATTTATAATCACATTATACTCGAAATAATTTTAAAAGAGAGTTTTTGTAAATGTGGCAGATTATAAGTTTCTACGTTGCATAGCTTAGAAATGACAGGGGGGGGGGCGACACATTGCAAGCCACTTTAGCGGGCTGTATTTCGCAGATGGTACACCTGATAAAAAAGTTGTGGATGAAACATTACCTTCATTTTAGTAGACCTATTCAATGATATCCCACACGAGGGGGTGCAACGAAAAAAAAATTTTCATCCCCATTTCACATGTATAGGCGCCACCCCTAAAATACGTAATCAAGATTTTTTTATTCTCTTAGAATTGAGATCTATATCCAGACCATTTTTTAACAAAATTTCATTTACTTATGTTTATAACTGTAGAAGTTATTAAGCTGTAAAGGATTAGGACAGACGGACAGACGGCCAGACGGACGGACATGACGAAACTATAAGGGTTCCTTGTATAAATTACGGAACCCTAAAAAGGAGAACATTAATGAAATTTCAGAGAGCTAACTACACATTTCCAATGCAAAAAACGCAGCTGTTTCTTTCCCAAATGGATATAAAACTTAAAGCGTTTCAACAGCTGCGGCCGATACAGACAGCTTTATGTCCGATATACGAAACATCAATACGTCGCATCGTTTTTTATTCGCTGAACTGAATGCGATCATACGATTATATTATCAACATGGGTGTTCGTTACATGATATGTTCATACATTTTGCCAAATGTGCATCGAACTAGGATCGGTTAAACGACCCCCACATGACATTATAAACATAACTGCTTCACATAATATGTTTAAAATAATTAAAATATATATTAATTTAATTAAAATATTTATATTATTTAATTATAAATACCACGACTAATACGAATAATACGACTGCCTCGTTGGTCTAGTGGTTGCAAGCGCGACTGCTGAGCGTGGGGTCTTGGGTTCGATTCCCGGGTCGGGCAAATTGTTATTGGGTTTTTTCATTAGGAAATTCTCAGTAGCAGCCCGGAGTCTGGATTTGTGCCCGGTCAGTGGCAATAGGCTCGCCCCTATTACGTGGGACTATAACATAACTGGCGAAATGTGGGTGTACTATACACCTCTGCCTACCCCTTCGGGAAAATACTGGCATGATGTTATGTTATGTTATGTTAATATTTAATTTAAAATATATATTATTTATTTTAAATATGTACTTAAACCTAGTAGTAATCTTTGCAAGAGTTATATCTTAAACAGTGCAAAGTGTAATTTATTAGATGAATAAATACATACAAACATTCTGATTATACCTACTCATAATATTATAATGTGTAAGAAGATTAATTTATAAAATGAAAAGTGGCAGGGTAAACAAGCATTCACTTGCAATAAGGCATCAATTGACGAATAGCGATTATTGGACGCACATATACACAATCATATCTGACAGGACTTGGACCTATACGAATAGTTTTACTGCTAGTTTTTCGAGATAAAAAATACATTTTCGATCAATACATAGGATAAATTTTCGATTTTAAGTTAGAACACCGTAATTAAATAACCATTGATCTCTCCAAAATTACCTATAAATATTTATGTCATATAGATATTATAATATACCTAATATTTCTTTTAATTTATGTATAAGAGGTTTATCTGCGATTTTATTTTTATCAGCCTAAGAATTAAATAATAATTGTAAGTACCTAATATCCTGACGTCATTAAAGTTGATCGAGGATTATTATTTTTTTGTTTTTACGTATATTTTCTTGGTCAACGACCGCTATTGATTTTTATTTCTTACATTCAAATAGGAGGCCTTTGCCCCGCAGAGGGATATTACAGGCTAACAGTCACAGTATAAAGATTTAAATTGTGGAAAGAAAAAAAAACGCTCACGAGCAATTTTATACATTTTCATACCTCATCAGATTATTAACATTAACGGTTCAAAATAAGTGATAATGCCCTTTTAGTATGTACCTACCTACATAAACTCATTTTTGTTAAACCATTTTTAGTGCCAATAAAGAATTTATTATTAATATATTATTTATTATTACATTTCCAATAATATACGATTCGATAGTAAAAGTTTTTACTTTAATTCCAGTAAAACATTAAAACTAGCCATACTTTATTAAATCCATAAAACTATCGATATTATTAATTAATTCGTACTCACAAACGGTCAAGTCTTACAATTGTTTGGATTTAACGGAATATTTTTCACTACGTATCGATAAGCCTGACACAATATATGGAATATTATATCGCTTTACTAGTGTGGGTGGTCACATTATTATAATCTCTTTCGAAACATTACACAGCGCGCCGCTATCAAAACAAAATAATTATGTTTTCCATTACGTATCTGCAAAACACTTTGGTATTACTATTATGTAATCTAAAGAAATGAGCTTTTAAGTGAAAAAACGCGATTTTACTGCTGTAAAAAGCAGTGGCGCCTGCGCCCGCGCCTGTCACGTGACGCTTATGTGAAGCCTGTAGGGCTCCCGGTTATCAACCGTGTTATCACCCTGACGTTATAGGTAGTGCAAAAATGGTGTCACCTACTTTTTGCATATTGAAGGTCGCTGATAATACATTTTTATTATAAAAATCGTGCAATCATCAAATCTTTCGATCTTCGTGTCACGGACAGTCAGATATGTAAGTACCTACTTCAGTTAAAATTCTGAGTGAATTAATTGGACTTTTTTGATGCGGTTTATTTAACATAAATGTTACCATCATGGATTTAAACAAAGTATGGCAAAGTATGCATACGTATAAAGTTTTAATCACCATCCAAATAATATTGATCTTTGCTGAAAATAATAAAATACGTATAAGTAACAAAATATTGAGATATCAATCAATCAATCAACTCAGCCTATCGCAGTCCACTGCTGGACATAGGCCTCTCCCAAATTGCGCCACAACGCTCGGTCCTCTGCCTTCCGCATCCAGTCCCCCCCAGCCACGTTCTTTAGGTCGTCGGTCCACCTGGCAGGGGGGCGCCCTACGCTGCGTTTGCCGATACGCGGTCTCCAGTCAAGGACTCGTCTGCTCCATATCTCAATATTTTATAACAAAATATTGAGATATGGCATCACAAAATTTAAATTTAACTTAATTAATAATCACTGTGTTGAAATTTATTAAATACGTGTTTTTCATTTTATTATCACTCAGTACTAAATTATTAAGATATTGCATCTCATAGATGGTGTTCGACTTATAAATCACAGAAATTGAGAATTTTTCCGGGAAAATTATTTTATTGCGAAAAGTTTACCTACCAATGTTTTTTTAAATGGATTCTTTGAATGATACCTAATGCCTATAAAAATTTGGATGGTAATTTAAAAGTCACCTGTATAAATAGGGATATTTATTATCAAACTAAATGCTCATCTTCGTTATAACAGATAGACCAAAATTTAATGAATACCTGTTTGTATTAATAAAATATTGGTCTAACTTTTAACATTTGTTTGTGAAAAATTGTCAAAAACATTTTTAGCATCGAACATGCTTTCGATATTGCTCTCGTTGTAACAATCGATAAACCGACAAGTGCATTTACTTGCTGTAAATTTAAAATTGATTAATTGACAAAAAATTTCAAAGTGTTTGTATGCAACGTCTTTTTAGACAAGTTTGAGTAAGTAGGGGGAAATTGAAACTAAAGTAATAATTTAACTAAATTTAAAATTGATTAATTGACAAAAAATTTCAAAGTGTTTGTATGCAACGTCTTTTTAGACAAGTTTGAGTAAGTAGGGGGAAATTGAAACTAAAGTAATAATTTATGTAACATAACAAATAATTTATTTAAAATAAAATCGTAATTGCTAAGATTTTTATTTACAAAATACAAAATAAATGCGCTTTATATTGTAATTTTTTTTTTGACAGATATATTTTTACATTTTTTAGGGTTCCGAAGTCCTACAAGGAACCCTTATAGTTTCGTCATGTCCGTCCGTCTGTCCGTCTGTCCGTCTGTCCGTCTGTCCGTCTGTCCGTCTGTCCGTCTGTCCTAATCAGCTTAATAACTTCTACAGTTATAAACATAAGTAAATGAAATTTTGTTAAAAAATAGTCTGCATATAGATCTCAATTTTAAAAGAATAAAAAAATAGTTTTTACGTTCTTTAGGGGTGGCACCCATACATGTGAAATGGGGAAAAAATATTTTTTTTCGCTGCACCCCATCGTGTGGGGTATCATTGAATAGGTCTACTAAAATAAAGGTAATGTTTCATACACCACTTTTTTATCAGGTGTACCATCTGCGAAATATAGCCCGCCAAAGTGGCTTGCAATGTGTCCCCCCCCCTGCCATTTCTAAACTATGCAACGTAGAAACTTATAATCTTCCACATTGATAGACCTTTGTGAAAACTCTCTTTTAAAATTATTTTGAGTATAATGTGATTATAATTTTTTGAGTTATAGACAGAAAACCGAAAAATACTTAAAACGTCCTAGTTCAAAGGTCATTGACCTTAGAGAAAAATTATCATGGCAAATAATGCTCCTTTAGCTACTTTCTATTTGAAAAAATCACAAAAAGTAACTTTGACATCAATCAGACTTCTTAAATTTGGCTTCTTGAATTTATCGCTAGATGGCGC
Organism: Asteroscopus sphinx; assembly: GCA_949699075.1. Taxonomy (NCBI): domain Eukaryota; kingdom Metazoa; phylum Arthropoda; class Insecta; order Lepidoptera; family Noctuidae; genus Asteroscopus; species Asteroscopus sphinx. The sequence continues at coordinate 12,915,080 of OX453005.1, forward strand.
TACTAACAACACGCTCTGAGTAGCGAATGCTGCCGATTATTGCAAAAACTAAAATAGCCATGATTAATATTCGATTTGATTCGTTTGTACACCTACTTAAGGAACCCTATAATACTGAGCATGGCCCGACATGCTCTTGGCCGGTTTACATTTTTTATTAATTATACTTACACTATGTAGTAACAATAAAATACAACATATAAATAGTGTTGCTTAAATCATGATACATTGAGCAAAGAATTTTCTAGTACATATTTTGTTATATTTACTTACCACCGTGAATAAGTTACTGAATCCGAGTATGTACATATCTAAAGAACATAGACTTCATGTTCTGCATTTCTATAGCTCAACCCTCCATAACATTACCATATCACAAAAATACGACACTGTATAAAAGAGTAACTCATAAAAATACCTCCCTTTTTTGTTAAGGGTTTTTTTGTGTAAACCATTGGCCAATGGCTCATGGCCAGAAATCAGTATACGCCCCAAATTTATGACACAGGTTTCGTGATAAATTGCGGGTTTTGATACATATTAATGTGTAGCTCACGTTTTTGTCCCAAACGATCATTTGAATGAGAAGCGGCTTTAAAAGATTGCAGTTTTTCTTAAAAATAAATTAATATGTTTATTTCCCAACAGTGGTAAATTTTGGCTTTTTAGGCACGCAAATCATATCTAATAATCATATTTATCTCGTCATCACAAATATTCTTATTGATTTGTTACAATCGTTGGAACAGGAGCTTTATATCTTACGTATTTGTTTTTATGGAAAGGAAACTAATATTTATTATGACTAGTTGACTACTAAGCCCTTCCTCCTCTATAGTACGTTTGTTTTGACTTCTCAAACACGCCGTAGCGGCGCCTACAAGGAAGTGATGATGAATCACTTTTCGCAATCAAGATCGAGTAGACATTCACGTTAAGTGGAACACTCACGCGTTTTGTCTAATATCACTTTTTTCTTGTCATTATTGCTTATTAGATGTATCGGTCATTATTGCTTATTGTTCCGTGTGGTGCCGGACGTAAAGAATTGCACCACCCTATATCCTCATGGGTGTCGTAAAAGGCGACTAAGGGATTTACCAGAGGATGGGCAGCAGCGTTCTCTGAGTATTTAACCAACCAACTGCGATCGCCAACCTGCCTGCCAAGCGTGGCGATTATGGCATATCCCCCCTTTTAGGAGGAGGGGAGGCCTATGTCCAGCAGTGGACGTCTTTCGGCTGAAATGATGATGATGAGATTTATCGGTGACTAATTAGGTGCCTAGACAGTTAATCTGTTTTTTTGGCTATCTTAAAAAATACACAAATATCATCTCATTATTTTATTTTGAAAACATTGTCTTACGTTAATATTACATGACATAAGTAGCAGGAATCTTGGTTGTAAAGAATTGTATTATGTAGAGCAAGGTTCATTCTGCCACAAGTGTACTGAAATAAATCAGACTAGGCCCTGAAAATCTTATAAGGCTCGCAAAAAGTCTGCGAATACGAAAATTCATACATACATTTATGTCAAGGAGTAAATAATCGAGGATAAGCAAACATGCGCGTGCGCATATGTTCACTGACGTCGATACCTATTGTGAATACGTAATACGACAGTATCGCCGACTACGACGCCCTAATTACTTTCCATTAATGGTCGAAGCGTTGAATGGTTCCTTTTATTTGTAATCTATTTATTTTGTTATTTTATAAGTACAGCCACATCACATAGATTAAAATAATTACTACACATAATTAAACAGTATCTTGTCTGATTAACACGACAATAATAATACATAACACTTATGAACACACATTTAATTTCACGTTAAAGTAAAAATATGAATTGAATAGAATAAACCTACAAAGTGTTGTGCTGAAACATTGTTTTGCCAACTCTTTTAAAAAAAAACGAAGGAAAATCCATATAAAATAAAATGAAGCATTTTATTTACATTACTAGCTTTTACCCGCGGCTCCGCTCGCGTTAAATTCTGCTAACCCACGTCAGTCCAGTCCAGTCCAGTCCATTCCAGTCCAGTCCACTGTCCCGCTGCCCCACTGCCCCGCTGCCCCACTGCCCCGCTGCCCCACTGCCCCGCTGCCCAGCTGCCCAGCTGCCCCGCTGCCCCACTGCCCCGCTACCCCACTGCCCCACTGCCACCCCCCTGCCCCGCTGCCCCGCTATCCCACTGCCCCACTGCCCCTCTACGCCGCTGCCCCACTGCCCCGCTGTCCCGCTACCCCACTGCCCCACTATCCCACTGCCCCACTGCCTTCCCTGCAGCCCGCCACTGCCCCACTGCCCCGCTACCCCACTGCCCCGGTGCCCCACTATACCACTGCCCCACAGCCTGCCCGCTGCCCCGCTTCCAGAGTGCCCCGCTGCCCCGCTGCCCCACTGTCCCGCTGCTCCGCTGCCCCACTGCCCCGCTACCCCGCTGCCCCACTGCCCCGCTGCCCCACTATCCCACTGCCCCGCTGCCCCGGTAACCCACTGCCCCATTGCCCTGCAGCCCCACTATCCCACTGCCCAACATCATGCCCGCTGCCCCACTGCCCCGCTGTCCCACTGCCCCACTGCCCCGCAGCCCCGCTGCCCCACTATCCAACTGCCCCCCTGCCCCGCTGCCCCACTATCCAACTGCCCCCCTGCCCCGGTCACCCACTGCCCCGCTGCCCCACTGCCCCGCTGCCCTGCTGCCCCGCTGCCCCGCTGCCCCAATATCCCACTGCCCCAATACCTGCCCCACAGCCCCACTTTCCCACTGCCCAACTTCCTGCCCCGCTGCCCCACTAACCTACTGCCCCGCTGCCCCACTGCCCCGCTGGCCCGCTGCCCCACCGCCTCGCTGTCCCACTGCCCCGCTGCCCCGCTACCCCACTGCCCCGCTGCCCCAATATCCCACTGCCCCGCTGCCCCGGTACCCTACTGCCCCGCTGCCCCGCTGGCACGCTGCCCCGCTGCCCCACTGCCTCGCTGCCCCGCTGCCCCACCCCGCTGCCCCTCTGCCCCACTGTCCCGCTGCCTCGCTGCCCCGCTGCCCCACAATACCACTGCCCCACTACCCCGCTACCCCACTGCCCCACTATCCCACTGCCCCACTGGCCCACTGCACCGCTGCCCCGCTGCGCCGCTGCCCCGCTGCCCCACTACCCCACTGCCCCACTGCCCCACAGTCCCACCGTCCCACTGCCACTGTCCTACTGTCCCACCGTCCCACTTTCTCACTGTCCCACGGCCCACTGTCCCACTGTCCCACTTTCTCACTATATCACTATCGTTATCGTCCCGTCCCATGTCCCATGTCCCATCCTATGTCCAGTCCCATGTGCCGTCCCACTGCCCTGTCCCATGTCCCGTCTCATGTCCCGTCCCATTTCCCGTCCCATGTTCCGTCCCCTGTCCAGTCCACTGTCCCGTCCCCAGTCCTGTCCCCTGTCCCGTCCCCAGTCCCATCCCCTGTCCACTCCACTCCACTCCACTCCATCGTACATTACTATCCGCTCGTGCAAATGCATAGAAGCTTCGATCTGTCGGGTGAGTACGCAACCCACGATTTTTTTTTTTTCTTTTTTTCTTTCTTTCTCAAAACCCATACCAGTTTTTAAGTCAGATCATCAGCTTTCAAACAAAAAAAAAATCATCAAAATCGGTCCAGTTGTTTTAGCGTGCTGCTGGAACAAACAAACAAACAGACGTTTACAATTTTATAATAGTTAAGATAATATAAGATGAAGAAGGTAATTAAAAATTGTAGACTGAAAATAGTATTTTTTTAGTTACACCAAGATAACTTTATGCTTATTCGTATATTAAGATGGATACAATATAACAACGTTTAGGTACTTCTAAATTTTATTGCTTTTCATACAAAAAATTAGAGAAATCGCAATTTAGAGGTAGCTTCCAGTCCTTGTCTGTAAGTCGAAAGATTCTGATTTTCGGTTGGCTCAAAAGACTGCATTTCCAAGATGGCACCACCCACATACGACAGGATTTTTTTTCTACTCTGTACAATTCGGCCCGACCAAAAAGTTTTTAATGCAATTTCTTTAGCAGCCGTATTTTCTCTATGGAGGCGCGCGCTAGAGCGCATGCGTGCGAATGACAGCTGGATATGAGCGCCTTAATCACCTTAATATATGCAAAATGTTGTAGAAAAATATAATTAAAAATCACCGGTTCCCGTCATCGTAGCGAGGTAAAATACATACCAGTTTTTAAGTCAAATCATTAGTTTTTAGTCAGAAACCCTTTCAACAAAATCGGTCTAGTAGTTTTACAGTGATGCTGGAACAAACAAACAAACAAACAAACAGACAACTGACATTTAACAATTTTATAATAGTAGTAGATTACATTCCATGTACCTATATTTATTTTTTGTAACTTATATACAAAGCGGAGATGACAATACGACATTAAATAAAACCACGTACGTAGAGTATCACGTTCTCTGACTGTAAACAAAAAATCAATCAAATCCAGTTAGCCACAGGAAATTATTTTAATTTTATTAATTTTGAATGTAGGACCATTTTTCTGGCATAGATCGTTAGGTCAAAGACCTGTGCGAATCCATATGATTTTAAACTCGCTTTTTCATGATTACAGATGATTACAAATGGTGTCACTTATTATTTCGAAATTATTTAGTTTAGTTATAAAGATTTTTTTTTTTTTTTTTATTATCAACGGGCTTGCGTTTGACCGCCACCTCACCTGTACGCCTACCATGAGTTGTTATCGTAAAATTACTCGCTAGCGTCCAACTCGCTAGCGTGTTAACGTGGTTCAAATAGATTTCGGTAATGCTTGCACCATGAGTTTTACGGAGTCTTACGGAGGCGCTAGAGTAAGCTCGATCGTCTTCGAAATGTTATGTTGGTATAACGTAGTTAACTAGCTAACATCACTCATATTTTGTTTCTTTCTCTCTCAGTACAAAGAAGAGAGAACGGATCATATGTTAAAAATGTAGTGGTATCGCTATGCTAAATATGTTATAACAGTCAACACAAAATATTCCGACTGAAATTGAAGGGTCAGCGGTTTGTGTTTATGTTAGTGAAGTGCTTATGGTATTTAGTGATTGTTGAATTTTTATACCTTGAAATATTTCAATGTCGTGTCGTCTATTAAATTATTTGTAATTTTGTTGACGTTGTGTGATTGTGTGGCTCGCGGCATTTTTGATAAGTTTATTTATTAAATAGAAAACAATGAGGACACAGTGAGTGTGTGAGTGGGTCACAATTTCAATTGTTGGCGGAGTTAATGGAAAGGTATGTTTCCAATAAATTATTTCAAACATAAAGTTACAAAATTTCCAAATAGTTGCCCCTAAACAACGCAGGTAGAATAGGTAGATAAACAAAGCCACTTGAAACTTTGAAAGTGTAAATTTAGCTAGGCTCAACTCATATATTCATTAAATAAGCTCTTTCAGACATTATTTTGACTTTAATATGCACAAAAACCTATTTAATTATTATGTAAACATATGTTTCACACTTCAAAATGCTAGTGAGCTACGTAACTACTATCGCAAGCGTATTTTTCGATAGCGCCTGTCGAATTAGTGACTCATGGTGCCGTTTTGTATGGTAACAGCTGCGAAACGTTTGTGACTATCGAATAGATTACGTGAGGTTTCTTACCTATCGAAATCTATAGTACTCATGGTACGAATTTTAATTATTTCTGTGACCGCTAGGGGCGCTGTACAATATTTCATATAAATTATTTACGGAGACGCTAGCGAGTTTTGACAGTGTAAACTCATGGTAGGGCTACTGATGTTAAGCGATGGTGCGGTCGACGATGGTACACGCTTGCCCAGCAAAAACCTATTCAGTCGATTCTTGAAGACCACCAGATTATATTTTCGATAAAAAACTTATTTATGTGTATGTAATGCTTCTATAGACTAGTAATAACCGTGTTTTCATTTATTGTCCAATTGTCATCTCCACGTTGTTTAAATCTTTGAGTAGTCGTGCTGTATAAAAGGCGCTAGGTACCTGAACTCGAACGTCATTTTTTGTTTGTCACGAAGTTTGTTTCTCCGCCCACTAGCGCTAATGACTGGTTTTGCTTGTTAGTAAATAAGTACAAATTACAATGCTGCTTTATTTAAAATTTCTACTAATCAATAAACAAACACTTTAAATAGCAGCAAAGCAGCATTTTGCTCATCATGCTAGGAATAATTACAAACGTGGGAAACTTACAGATATACAGGTGATTTATTAAACTGGGCTGTTACTAGCAAATCCTAAACCAAAATAAATACAGGAAAACTTCATTTGGAAACATTTGCTCTTTTTTATAAAAATGGCACTGGCATAGGTAAGTCAAGCGCGAATTTTATTGAAAATCAATAAAGTTGGCAATATTTTTTTTTTTCATTGACTCAGTTTCCCGTAAGGATCCGTTGTTTCAGAAGAAAAAAAATCTGTGCAGCAGAAATTACTCAAAGATGATAACTTTTTTCATACAATATGTTCTGCAGCAGTCATTTAGGATAGGTTATCTTGATAGGTTTTTTATTACCTTAAACCATTAATTTAAGTTCCACACCTTTAGCCGTTCTCGATAAAATGGAAATTAATAGTCAGATGGACAGACAGGCTGACAAATAGACAGACGTACGGACAACAAAGTGATTCTACAAGGGTGAAATTACGAAACAGATAATAATTATAATTTCCCGAAAATCAAAAGCGATGTTGTCCCAAAATTATAAAGGATAAATCACCACGCAACATTGCACAAGAAATAAATAACAGCAAAGACGCCAGCCGGGCTTGCCAGCCAAAACGAAGCGGTAGTATACGAAATATTATGACTTATTTATAATCACCCATTAAATGTAGGTACTTCCTAGTGTGACACAATTGCCCATCTTTCCCGTTGATGGGAATCTTGTGCGAATGTCTTGTATTGATGTCGACGTAGCAAGTGGTTAAAACTCTTGCAGTCCCTCGCGGCCAACTGCTGGCCTTTACAATGATATACAAAGTTATAAACGACTACCTAATGCTACTTCCACACGTACATTGATGTTTGATGAGCTAGTATCATTGCGGACAGCGTGAATCTTGCCGTTTGAACATTGCCGTTCGGTCCTTATTTCAGAACGTTCCTCAAGTACAGTTTGATCTTCAATCATCTGATCACTACTTAAGGATATAATCGTTATTGAGCATCGGTCTTATTCCAATACGGTAATTATAAACTTCAATTCAACAACATAGCACACGAATATAACCTGAAATAGGAAAGAAGTTAGAGACTATGAGTAGAGCTCAAGCGTGGTCTCGATCACACTTGATTACAGATCAAATCTCTGCTCAAATACCAAAACAGGTGACAATATAAAATAAAGCTAAACTCAGCTGAACTGTGATCAATGAATCTATGCTTGAGGAATGTTATAAAATTAAATCTCAACTCAAAACTAGTTTTAAACAGTGACCAATGCTTGAGGAACGTTCTGTAATACGGGCCTTAGTCTTCAAGCTATCTAAGCTGGATTCTAAAAATAATTAAATTAAGTTATTGTTCTAAAGACACACCCATACAACGATTTGCCATGTGCGTGTCTAGCGAACATTAATGATAAGTCTCAATAGTGTCATAGATCTGGCAAATTATTTTTACACATTTAATTATGTTCGGCCAAAAAAAAAACTACTAACAAAATACTACTACTACTACTATACTACTACTACAACTAACTACTAATACTACTACTATTTACATCGCAAAATTTGTTAATCATCATCATTATTATCATTTAGCCGAAGAAAAAGAACAAGAAGTCAACTGCTGGACATAGGCAAGCTTCGCCACGACGACCAGTCGTACACTTCTCGCTTCTAGAGGATTTTAGTATTTTTATATAATAAAAATACTAGTATTTGTGAAAATTTCAATACTTTTTAGATTAATTCTATGAAAAACGAAAAGCTCCTAAAACATGAAATATATGTATGTTGGATGAATCCTATATCCTACTAATATTATAAATGTGATTCTATGGATGTTGTTTATTTGTCTTTTAATAACGCTGCAACGGCTGAATGGATTTAGATGAAATTTGACACACAGATAGACCATAACTCGGATTAACATATATGATAATTTTTATCCCAGAAAGATAAATAGTCCCAGAGGGATGAGCGATAACAGCTTTCTGTGATAAACCAAATTAAATACGCGAGTGAATCCGCGGGAAAAGGCTAGTTGTACTCTAACTAAATCATTTTGTTTGAGGACTCAGAGATAGCGTAGATTATACACATCTCTAAAATGTGAATCAAAAGCAATGTTTGTCATAATAGTACATTACTGTCGAGGCCTGAAATGAAGCAATTTACGGCCGAGTAATATTGGAAGTACGAGGCGAAGCCGAGTAATTCATAAGTGATTTTGAACTAAACGAGGCCGTTAATTGCTATTTCGGCCGAGACTTGTATAGTACTTTTCTCTCATTTGCGAGGAAATACAACACAAATTAATTCAACAGTACCTATCTCATTTTCATTCACGCCAATTCGCCCGCGCGTGGTTCTTGTACTCTTTTCAAAGTTTTGAAAAAAACAATGCGCATTCAGCCTGTATAATGATAAATATTTTGTATAATAACTTCTTAGATTTTCGCGATCACTATACATTATAATAAAACAAAGTTTAACCGGATTAAATCGAGTATATTATTTAAATTGGTTTTCCTGACGTTTCGAAAGCTTTGCAGCATTTCGTGGTCGCAGGTAGACTAAGATGACAATCGTCTTTACAGATATTTCTAAAAAAATATTTTAATCTACCGTACAATATTATTAATTAAACTCGTACTTCGATGCATGCAGTAATCACTCACAATATCATTATCTTTTACAGTGACCAGTGTTTAGTCTACCTGCGACCACGAAATGCTGCAAAGCTTTCGAAACGTCAGGAAAACCAATTTAAATAATATACGCGATTTAATCCGGTTAAACTTTGTTTTATTATAATATGTTGTACCTAAAAACACCTAATTTATGTAAGTGTGTAGGTACTTAATTAAAAACCTCGGTAGTATAATTAAAAAAAAATTGTGTCCAGCAATTTCTATTATTGTCCTGGGCCTGCAGTCTCGACATAGATAGCGATGCCGTCGCAAACTACCGATCGCTAAATAATAACGAAAAACGTCGGTTGCAGTAACGATGCTTACGATAAATGCAAGTCTCTACAGCCGAGATACCGACCAGAATCGTTAATTATCTTTGCTTTACAGTGTCGTTATGCTAGCGAAAACCCTATTCATAGCTCGACGTTTTCGTAGAAAAATAATGTCCATAAAAAAATCTCCCTGAATTAATGGAGAAATTGGTAGACATGGTCTTATAAAAATAATTGTTTTTTGTTGACAATTTTACAAAAACGATGTAATTTGACTTTTTTTTATCATAACTTTAAATTAGCTTTTCTCGTTTTCATAATTAAATTAACTTGTTAAATATCAAAGGACACTACTAAACTAATGTCAAATTTGTCAAGAGTATCAGATTCCAAGACATTGAAATATTTACTGGGTAAATCATATTATTTTGCTTGCAATTTAAAATCGTGAATGTGGAGTAGAAAAAATGGTTTGTATCAACGTTATTGTTTTATTTAGGTAAAGACTATTGTAACGCCAGATGTTAGACCATTGGCTTTTGTTTCGAAAAATAAGGAGCTGTAAACAAAAAACGAACAGATTTATTCAGGCTGCGAAATAAAATAGGAGTTACACTTGTTTCATTTGCAAATAAACATAATTTGTAATTTAATGTGTTTATTATTTTAATTACTACAAATCTATAATAATTCATATAAAATATGAGAAGTTCTTCGACGCCTAAGTTCACTTTTTATGTTATATTTTAAATCTATATTTTGTACTTTTTTATATTGTTGAAATTATAATAGGTGAGTAGGTAGTAAAGTAGTCGTAATATGTGTATATTGTGTATTTATATTTTAAATTAATTTATTTTATTTATTATTAAATTGGATATAAGATTTAGATATTAGACAAATATTATTGGATATTAGATTTATTTGCGCCAAGCAGTCAATAAAATAAGATATAAAAATATTTTTGATTAAATAACATCTTTTACAATAAATTATTATGTTAATAATTATGTAAAACTAGCTTCCGCTATAATATGTTGTTGATTTTTACTTTTTAGCCCCTAAAAACAACGAAATAACAGCTAACGATCGTAACGAACACTTTGCGGGCTGTCTAAAATGGTCGCAAAGTATTTCGTTAACATTACGAGAAATCGTAAAGTTTGCGAAAAAGTTCGTTAGGATACCGATAAAAATCGATAGCTTTACTGTAGAGACTACAAAATATCGTTATTTTCGGATCGTTAGGACTTAGCGACCGATTTCGGTCGCAAAGCGATCGCTATCTATGTCGAGACTGCGGGCCCACTGTTGGATATTACCAGCCTGTTATTTCGTTGCGTTCGGAAAAGAGCCGTGGGGTAATTGTGTAATGCATTTACATTGACATCAGCTTTCATTTTGAAATTACAGCAATATTCATTGCGTGGTACGTAGTTGTCAATATGACGGATTGTCAAAACACACAGAGCAATGAACATTGAAATCCAGATGATTGCGATCGCGAGTGAGTTACGCAATTAGGCAGCAGATTGTTGTATTCTATGTTTTGAATAATGAACCAATTTCCGAGCAAGTGGGAGAAAAGAATATTCCACGGTCTCTGCGAATGTGGTGCTGGTGCCCTTTTCAGTCGAAAAAAAAACGCAACCACCAGCATTTCGCGCAATTTTTAATATATTTTGAGGAATCATTATTTGAGTTTGGGGTTCATGAAAAGGTGGGCGAAATAAATTATTATTGTATAAAAAACTTGGGTCTAGCTTTATTACCGTTATGATAAAAAAATTACATTATTGTAACCAGAACTACTAACCTCGAAGCAATGAAAGGTATTTTTTCGGAAAATAAGATAATAGCGTCAGTTTTCTGGCCTTTTTTCACTATCGCTATTCGTGAAGACCTATTATTGGCAGATTGTATCTTATATAACATTGGTATTCTAAAGTAATTGCTGATGGTCTTCCAAACAATAAATAAATAAATTAATTAAAAAAACAGCAAGAGCAAATGCAATTTATGACGATATCCTTTAGGATTTGCATTTGCTTTTGCACTTTTTTTTAGATTGTGTAATTTAAAACAGTAAGAATTACCAACGAAGCTATTACAAACTGTTTCGTTTTATGAGCCGAATTCGCGCGTTCTCATGTTATCTGAACCGTTACTGAAATCCAAAAGTTTAGGTTCCAGGTGCCCTTTTTTGGGTTGATTTAGGATTTACTGATTTCCACGTCTTGTTTTATCTACTACAAACATTTACCTACCTATGTAAACTTTTTTTTTTTTAAAGGCTTTTAGAAAAAAAAAACAAGAGTGATATAAACTATTGAAAAATCTGATAAATTAAATGCATCGAGCTAACTGATCACCATAATGACAAATAAAAATAGGGTTGTGAACATTAACATACTCCTTGATATTCGGGCCGCAAACTTTTCTATCCACAATGCAATGTATAAGTTCTTATTTGACTGTAGCCCTAGCACGAACCATTTTGACGTATCGAAACGTAAATGTAAGTGAACTTTAAATCTGAAATACTTGTTCGAGACATAATATTCTTTTAACTTGAAGATTTTAGCCATATCTCTTTATGATAGAAAGTGCACATTATATGCATAAAATTAAATCAAAATATAATAGAACTATTATATTTTTGATTCAAAAAACGCTTACATTAACGTTTCAATAAGTCAAAATTGTTCGTGCTAGGGCTTGTGCTATTAAAGTGCGACACCCGTTAGGTATTAATTAGTGACCTTTAGTTAAATCAGGAAAATTTTTAGACGTGCCTGTCAGATCCGACACCAGACACATAAACACGTACCTACATAGGTAATAGGAATATATATTTTCCATACGTTATGAATCTCTAAGCAGATAGTAAAGAGCCTTCAGCGATATTTATATCTCTTACGATTGTAATAGGAAGTAAGATAATGTTTGTTTTATAATATCGTTATAGTATTGAGGTCAATGAAAAAGCGTTTACAAAATGCCTATAAATATAGTATGATCATCTTTGCTTGGCAATAATACAAATTAAAATTCAGATTTTTTATAATGTATTTAAATATGTTTGTTTACGACGCTTCCTAGTTTACCAAATTAAATCATAACAAATGACTGGGCGTTTATATATTAGTTAACATTAGTGGAAATTAAAGTTTATCGGTATACGTATACGGAACACTTGGCTAGATGTGGTGACGGCAGGTGGAGTAGATCTCTAACAGAATGGTGGTCAAGAGCGGGCAAGCGTAACGTCGGAAGGCCGATGGCAAGATGGGTTGATGACGTGGTCCATTTTGTCGGAAAAACCTGGACAAGATTGGCGCAAAACTGATAATAATGGCTTAGGCAGTGGGTCAATACAAGCTGCGAATGATGATGATGAAGAGTAGGAATTAAAATTTAATATAAAAAGTCTTATTTCAAAAGTAAATAAACAGACTGTTAAAATTCATATGATTGTTTTTCCATAATTACATGTGTATGCAAAATTTCAGCCTGTTCGGTAAAATTGCTTTGTAAGATTTGTGGCAGACAGACAGACGACGTAGTAAGGTAATAAAAGTTTTAGTTAGGTACGTCTAGATAAGTTTCAGTTCACGTAAAAAACATTTCAACCCCCCGTCTCGGAAAGAGTATTTTTGCTCTTCTATCATCATCATCATCATCATCATTTCAGCCGAAAGACGTCCACTGCTGGACATAGGCCTCCCCCAAGCATCGCCACAACGACCGGTCCTGTGCCTTCCGCATTCAGCGGATTCCCGCGACCTTCACCAGGTCGTCGGTCCACCTTGTGGGGGGCCTACCCACGCTGCGCCTTCCAGTACGCGGTCGCCACTCCAGAACTTTACTGCCCCATCGGCCATCCGTTCTGCGAGCAATGTGCCCCGCCCACTGCCACTTAAGTTTGGCAATTCTTCGGGCTATGTCGGTTACTTTCGTTCTCCTGCGAATCTCCTCATTTCTGATTCGATCACGCAGGGACACTCCGAGCATAGCCCTCTCCATTGCCCTTTGAGTGACTTTGAGCCTTCTTATGAGGCCCATTGTGAGCGACCACGTTTCAGTACCGTAAGTAATTACTGGCAACACACACTGGTCAAAGACTTTCGTCTTGAGACACTGCGCTCACTCACTCTCGCTCGCTCGCTCACTTGCTCTTCTATATCTGAGTGCAAAAGTCGTTTTTATCCGCTAACTCTAGCGGCTAGAGGATAAAGTAAATTGAATTTAGAACATCGTGTGCACTAAGTTTGTGAATTCAAAACATCATTAAACCTATTCAATTTTAGAATCCTTCGCTTGCTCGGTCATCAAAATTGAGCACGCGGTTAAAAAGCAACTTTGCACTCTTGTATAACAAATAACTATTCCCGGAGTAAAACCAATACGTTTTCTTCCTTATTCAAGATCCTAGCTCTAAGTATATATCGCAATAAAACGGCTAATTCTTATTTGATTTTTTCACCATTTTAAAGATAATTTAATTTACTATTTTTGAGTATAAGATTTTTTGTAATTCAAAAAGTAACATAAAAATTAAATATGTATTAATACTATATTGTACGGGGGTGACGGATGGCAGTCAGGCAGTTCAGGACAGATTCGTACGGGAGACAAAGCTCAAGGTCCTTGACGCTTATCTGCGCTTTAATAGCGATCAATTACTCGCGCACTCCAGACGTCTGGTGACTCTTGTGATGGTATCGTCACTCTAGTCTATTGCAATTTGAACACAGAAATTATGCAAAGTGTATGACTTTAGGGGTACATTTTACTAGAACAGATTCGTACGGGAGACAAGGCTCAAGGTCCTTGACACTTATCTGCGCCATAATAGCGATCAATTACTCGCGCACTCCAGACGTCTGGTGGCTCTTTTGAGGTGTTGTCGCTCTAGTCTATTGCAATTTGAACACAGAAATTATGCAAAGTACTTTACATTTCATTTCATGATTTCAATTAGTTTTTTTTTCCGTCATCATCATCATCGTCAGCCCATTACTGTCCCACTGCTGCACGGGCCTCTTCTCAGAATGAGAATGGTTCAGTTCCGTTTTGTCCATCACGCTTACCCAGTGCAAGGACTACAAACCATCGAGAACTGTATGGAATACTCTCAGGTGTGCTGGTTTACTCACGATGTTTTTCTTCACTATTAAAGCTAGTAATAACCAAATTCTGATCCACACATGAATTTGAAAAGTCAGCGGCGCGGGCCGGCTTCATTAGCTATGACAACAATTATGGGGTTCATTTAAAGAGTCTCTACGAGTGGCGATATTTAATTGATCGTCCGGCACACCATGGGGAGTCAGCCCACTACCATCTTGCTGACTGGCTAATTTTTACACCACGACATGAGCTATTATGTTTATGTAGCTCATGTCGACACGACAGAAGAAGAAGAAGAACAACAATTATATAACAAATCATGTGACTGGCACGTGTGTTGAAGATGTCTAATCTTACAATGTCGGCTGATAGGAAGTAACCAAACTCGATAACATACCAGATAAATCGTCAGTGCAACGATAAAAGGGACGGTCATTGATCTTTCGGCCTAGGAACAAAACGTGACTAGTTAACTTATTTATATGTACGAAGTTGAAAACTGATATCGTAACGAAAGATATTGATACGTTTGTATCGTACGGTGGTAAAACTTAATCGATGTCAGTCGCGGTTACGAATGCTTAGCACGAGTTATTTAATATTATTATACCGATGCCTCACCTCTACCAATGCTGTTATAAGGATATCACTCATATCATAATTCACACGTAACCGCCCTTTCATCCTGTTGTTTTTCCACCGTTTGCTTTGGTTCCAAAATAAAGGGTGAAATCACCTTATACACTCCTACTTATTGTAAATATTACGGGTAGTGTTAGAAGAACGGATAAACCCAGATTTATCCGGGTTTACCTAGGATTATCCAAGCTCTTTGGGTAAAGTCCGAAATTTCTTTAAAAATTATTCAAAGTTGGCATTTACCCGGATACACCTAGGTTTGGGTAATTTTAGTTTGAATAAAACACATTGTAGGACTAACAGCAATAAGCCTTTACTTCGGCAGGATGGAACTTCGACACGACTCTGGTACTATGTGTCGACGGAGCAGTGGCGTGCATTACATATAGGCAATTAGGCAATACCTACTGCCTTCCTCATTCAAATTCAATAGTGGTGTAAGTTATAATATTTTTTTCACAGTACGATGATTACGTATCTTAAAATAGACCTATTAATGCTAAATTAATCTTCCTACATCAAAAAATCAATAACTTACACCACAATTAAATTCAAGTGAAGTAGGCCAATGCACGCCACTGCGACGGAGCCTATATTATAGTTATCGTAGCTCTTATTTTTTTTTATTGTTAGCGGGGCTCCTATTTTTTGTTCTTGTTAGCGGGGCTTCTATTGTTTTTTCACACACGTCCACCTCACATAGACAGGTCACGCAGAGACCTCCACCATACCCTTCAAACCTAACCCAACCGTGTCGGAGTGTACTTAGTTGGAGATGAGCCTAAGTTTGTCGGAGTTCATTCTCATATCATATCAAAATCAACCCTCGTGCTGGAGAATTACATATCACCTAACATTACCCAGTCAACATTGGGTAGACTTAGGTTTATCCGGGTAAATGCCGAATTAGAACTGATTTTAAAGAAATTTTGTACTTTACTCAAAGAGCTTGGATAGTCCTATAGGTGTACCCGGATAAAACTAGGGTTACCCGTTCGCCTAGTTTTACCCGTAACATATACATATACAATTTAAAAGAAAGAAAGATTTTTTTTATTTCAGTCTCGGTACAGGCGAGATAAAAAATAATAAAAATAACATATTAACAATAAACTATAAAAGGTAGTTGCTGCTTTTCTTGTACAGAATGATGAGCAGAGACTACCTTTATTTTATGTGTCGTAGAATAATCGAAAAAATCGGATCTTTGCGAAAATCCTAGGACGAATGCAAAGGACCGAGTAATTGGAATCTGTTGAAGTTTTTTGTCATCATCCGAGCTGTTTTTAGGATCATTGCAAAAATCCAGGTTATCTTAGGTTAGTCGCGATTAACCGCCCACGTCATGTGCGCTGATTAGCTGATTTGAACGTTATGCACTGACGAATGCGCTGATTGGTTTACGGCTACATTCCTTCGTCTTTCGAGCCATGTTCTGACCAACCAGAACGAAGATGTTATAAGTCGACTCTTACATTAGCCAATCAGCGTTCAAGTTTCCAAACGTCCTAATCAAACTGGGATTTTTGCAATGATCCTGATAATAGCTCTTATTATAACAAAAATCTTTCTGAGATTCCAACTATAGGGTCTAATGCAATAATCCTAGGAATAACGCAAAGATTCAATTTATAATTTTTTTTGACTGCCTGGCTTTGGTCTAGTGGTAGCAAGCGCGACTGCTGAGCTTTGGGGTCCTGGGTTCGATTCCCGGGTCGGGTAAAGTGTTATTGGGTTTTTTCATTAGGAAATTCTCAGTAGCAGCCCGGAGTATGGATTTGTGCCCGGTTAATAGCAATAGGCTCGCCCCCTATTACATGGGACTATAACATAACTGGCGAAATGTGGGTGCACTATACACCTGTGCCTACCCCTTCGGGGAAATACAGGCGTGATGTCATGTTATGTTATGTTATGTTCGATTTATCCGATTATCCTACGATAATATTACATATTATAAAAAATAGGGGTTCATGTTTATGTTAGCGCACTGCCACCAATAGGTACGTAGCGTGACAACTAAAAACAGATGACAATATGACTGGCCCTGAAAATGTAACGGAACAGTGTCTTATGCGAAGCTATTAGAGTATAGGCTCTAATAGCCCCTGAACATAGGGCATCATAGTAATCGGATAATGAACCTGTTGTTTTCGATACCTGCCAACCCCAATTCAGGTCGATTGTGAATAGATATTGTGTGCCAATATTATGATGGAAAAATACATGAGTGACCGATACGTGAGTGAGATTTCAATAGCTTGCCAATTACAATACGCACAATCTTAGTTGGCCGGCCTGAAGATACACTGGGAGACGGTCGCGTATGTACAGTCGTTAACAAAACAGTTAGAATTTGTGCACTAAACTTTGTTAGTAATTGTTGCCTATATTTTTATACATAAGGCGCGAATGTCTTCCAGTGCCTTACATCTAAGATTTAACTTATTATACTTTGTTAAGATACTAATGTGACAAAAACGTCTGAGAAGGCTTAAATATTTATTAGTAAATCACAATATAATTCCAATCCTGGTAAATACCTAAATAAATTTTTATTGGCATAAATAAGATTGATATACTTACAATAGACATAAATTCCCTGACTCCTGCGCTAGTACAAAAAGTATTACAGGAGCCAGTGTCTTGTCTTCCCCTAGAATGTACGTATTTCTAAAAGTAAATTAAATACATTAAAGAAGCTTTTTCATGAGAATGTGATTGATATATTAACTCTCTCAGTAAGCAAAAAATGTGTCCTCAGTCCTATCGTACTAATACATAAATACGCTTTAAAAAAATCACGTAGATCGGTTACTACCGATTTTTTGCATAGAGATAGTTTAAGAGTCGGAAAATAACAACGGCTACCTTACACAACCTTATTCTTAGTTTATAGTAAACCTCTTAAGGGGTCATTGTACTCACCATTGATACAACTTTTACTATGGGACCAATCCTGAAACCGCGAAACAAAATCACCTGTTCTCGGGAACTTTTTTTCGGTTTAACTATGTGAACATAAATGTTCGGATCAGTTATTATTTTTAGCGACTTCAGGGTTGGTCAGTGATGACTGAGTAGTGATTAGTATAATGACCCCTTGAGAGATTTAGTATAAGCTAAGAATAAGGTTGTATACAGGATGTCTCATCGCAATGCTTCATGGGGCAACTACTTTAAACATTGAAAATAGAAAATATTACTAAGAAAAGACTATCTAGGTATTTTTTTTTCAAAAGCAAGCAATACAGCATTTAAAAAAAAATTGTAAGATCCAAGCCGGGGATCGAACCAGCATGAACAAAAAACATCATTACTGTATTTTCATGCTACCAATTAATGGGGTCAATAATAATAATGAAATGTCTACTACAAACACTGTGTCTTAGATTGAAGGAAAACCATAAAATCTAATATTACCCTAGGTACCTACATTTCACTAAAATGACACCAAGGCAGAAAATTTTACTCAAAAAACGCCTTACTTATTTTCTATTAGTTCTTATTTCATGGACTTTCTTTAATTTAAGAGGCTAATAACTAACGAGTTTGAGAGATTTGATCCTAAAGTGGATAAATAATAAATATAACAACAATCAAAGAAAATAAACAAATCAAACAATAACAACAAACAAACAACAAAAACAAACAAAACAACAATAATAAACATAAAAAAGATTGACCCTATACAATACAATACAATATTCTTTATTGCATAAACAAGAGACAACCATACAAGAGTTAATTTCTACAAATCTTAGACAACCATGGTAATATATCAATAACTATCACCAGAAACCATAGGATGGTACTTCTTTGTGATTGTGTTAGTTCGATTTTCGGCTCAAGCGAGAGGTATTTAATAATCTGTGAATATAGAACCTTTGATTTCATAACCTCCTCCTTTTTTTTAAAGTCTGTTAAAATGAAGTCTGCATAAATCAAAACTTGGTACTTTCCCCCTATGAAGCATAGCGATGGGATGAGGCATCCGGTATATACTTATGCTTTTTATCCTGGAAAAAGGTATAGTTTCTGCTGGATAAAAGATCACAGGAGTAAGCCGGCGGGTAAAACCTAGTATGAAATAAACGAATGATCTTCCTTATAAATTGTAGCTTATCACCTTGAATTTACTCAGAAATTCTTATCCTACGAATTTCTTACATCCAAAAGTTATAGGTAAACATGGGAAGGTTGTTTCGATGCCTTTCCTATTCAAGGTTAATAAAAAAGTATGACCAATATAAATTGTTCAGGTGAGTAATTTGTGCTACGACTTATCGTATCAGGTGAAGAGACCACGTTAACCTTGAAGTGACGTAATTAATGCATTTGCAACAGTCATGACAATACCTTACTATAATGAACCCTCCGTATATATCCTCGCCTTGCCTCTTATTATATCCTCTTTTTAGTGAATGATTTGTTTATTATCATCACAATACTGTGTGACTTGTGAATAACACAAATTGTTCGACTCCAGAGGGATAAGGCACTATTTCTCTTTATTCTATAGCATATCTAAGAGGACAGTACCTCGACCGTCTAGTGTAGTGTACTTAATTGTTCTATAGCCTATTATTATATTATGTTTATTGTATTGCACCTTTTATGAAATAATTTTTTATCTTTATTTTACTCATTAATATACCCATATATTTTTTACATTGTTATATTATTTCCACAAACAAAAGAAAGTATAATCATTTATTATTATTATTACTATCAAGTTATTTACATAACATATGAATATCTATAATAATATGTCCACGTCCTTGTCATGTTTAATGTGTAGTATGTATGCACACGGGATTTTTGGGGTTATTTATTTATTTATTATTTGGAAGACCAACAGCAATTACTATAGAATAACAATGTTAATAAGATACAATCTGCCAATAATAGGTCTTCACGAATAGTGACTGAGTACAGTACGATGCGTGGATATAATATTAAATATAGATTAATTATTAACATCATCGCACGCTTGTCTAGCGATGAAAGTGATGGATAGGGTTATCCCATCACACTTCGACCTGAAAATGTAGTACAAGACAGCTCTGAGTAAATACGACAAAAACTTTCATTTCCCTAAACATTCACCAGGCTTTTTAGGGCATGCCCCTAATTTTCGTAGCATTTCCTGTAGCTTTTGCCTTGGACACAATGGCTTTTGGTACAATGGCACGTCCCTGACAGTACAATGGTATAGCTGTTTAGTTAATAGGTACCCACTGAAGTATCTACCACTCGCTTTAATCACTTAAAGGTTTTCAAAGGCTATTGTTAAAAATCAGTCTGTTAATGAACCTACCTAAATCGTATTTATGGTATAACTTAAAAAATTCCTACGAATCGTATAAAATATACCTGATTTCTTATACTAATTAGCTAAATGACAAATATTTTGCAGGATATAGGTACATACATGTACCTACATTTAAAAGGAATGTATTTATTTATTAAATTTATGCACACACAGAGAAATAATAATAAAATACATAGAAATGTATAGTACAAAGGCACTGCTTATTTCTATAAGAAGTATCTTCAGACCCTCAGTTAATCTCTTCTCTTCGTTGTGTGTTGGCCATTATTACAAAAGCAAACAAGTAAAAAGCACTAGTGCGGTAACGTAAAGTATAAAGCGGTACAATAACACACTTAATTTTTTTAACACACTTTACGAGTGTGTTAAAAATACATACAATTAATTTATCACTTTTAGCATTATTTTACGCTACACACTATTTAGATCAATAGGAGACATAGTATCTTATCGAGTTTTTTTTATCTTCGGAACCAGACATTCTATAACTACACACCACACGCTTGTACTGATTACGTTTTTATTTGGTTAGATAATATTATTTAGGTAATAACTTTTCAGTTTCTTACGTAGGTAATGATAAAATGTTAAATAACCTAATCTTTGTTTACATTGCAAATAGCATTATTTTTCACTTTAGCTAAGATTACTCACACACTGTCTCAACCTCAGAATGATTTTATTTACAAATAAATTATTACACATTTAGACTTCGAGCATAAGTAAAAGCCTAGTTTGCTTATTATGAGTATTTCCTAAACAAAGAAAGTTGATTGTTAAGTTGCCAATGAAAGCCGCTTCTGCTAAAGAGATACCTTAGGCTTGCGCTAATCTGAATATTAACTTTTTTTTTACGTGGGGAAATCCTCATAGACGCACTCCGCCCGGGGAAAGCGGAGCCAGTGTCGGACTCTTACCGACTAAAACCACAATCACCGTGGTGTTCCTTTTCCAACCATTGGCCGGGGGCGTGAGAAACTTGTTATCATCACACCATACCCGGCAGGTCCCGGCTCGCCACTAGTAGGCGAGCCCCTTCTCTTCGTGCGGAATCTGCATGTTATCGCCATACCCTAGCTAGGTCTAAAAGCTGAAAACCGAGTTGTCTCTGCAGCTTTGTATCGCATTTCTTTTCTTCATTTAAATTATTCTATCGTTATGTATTGTACGTTTGTAATTTATTTATTTTGCATGCTAGGCCGCTTCGTTTGTGTTTTATCAAAGTTACTTAGAGTGCTTGAATAGTATGAACACTCACATATTACTAACTAAAAAACCTTCAATTCATTTGCTTAAGGGGAATAGCCTTTGTACTATTCATTTCTATGTATTTTATTATTATTTATCTGTGTGTGCATAAATTTAATAAATAAATAAAAATAGAGCAGTCAAATGGCGCCCCCATCAGTAAAAAAAATATTACTCGCTGCATACATAATTTATCTAAAATTCGTTTTAACAATTGAAGTACAGGTACTACAGTTTAATCAGAAACTATTAACTCTGTCAAATATAGTTCGCTGTAGTTGTAGATAGAAAAAATGCCAAAAGTGGCAGTTTTTCGCACTTGGCTGCTACATGCCCCTTAAATGATAAAAGGAATACATACAGGTTCATTGCACTTTTCTAGGAATCATATTTCATCAGCATAAGGTGTCCTATTGCTACGACGCGACGTAACTCATTGCAACTAATGAAAACAGTTTACACATTTATGCAAATTGTAAAATACATAATAAAAAGCGGATCGTTTTCAAAAAATTCCGTCTACAGATGTAACTTTTACTAAGTTACAACAGCAGGACCGATGACTTTAAATACATACATACATACATACTTTTGGGACATTTTACACTACACCATCTAGTCCCAAACTAAGCAGAGCTTGTACTATGGGTACTAGACAATGGATACAATACTTATATACTTTTTTTTTGGTAAATACATACTTATAATACATAAGAAACACCCAGACCAACACAAACACTTATGTTCATTACACAAATATTTGTGTCCAAATATAACCACACAATGATGTAGGCACAGACATCTTGTAAAATATCATAAATTTTATGAATAACTTAAAATAAAATACGTAATAGATTTTCTAACGGCCAAAATCAATATCAATATATATGACTGCCTCGTTGGTCTAGTGGTTGCAAGCGCGACTGCTGAGCGTGGGGTCCTGGGTTCGATTCCCGGGTCGGGCAAAGTGTTATTGGGTTTTTTCATTAGGAAATTCTCAGTAGCAGCCCGGAGTCTGGATTTGTGCCCGGTTAATGGCAATAGGCTCGCCCCCTATTACATGGGACTTACAACATAACTGGCGAAATGTGGGTGTACTATACACCTCTGCCTACCCCTTCGGGGAAATACAGGCGTGATGTTATGTTATGTTAAAATCAATATCCAATCAATCCACGATTTGCCCTACTAGAGATAGGAATTTGACATAACATACATAACATACATAATCAGCCCATTACGTCCCACTGCTGGGCACGGGCCTCTTCTCAGTATGAGAAGGCTAAGGCCTTAGTCCACCACGCTGGCCTAGTGCGGGTTGGTGGACTACACACACCATCGAAAATTGTATGGAGCACTCTCTGGCGTGCAGGTTTTCTCACGATGTTTTCCTTCACCGTTAAAGCAAGTGATAATCAAATTCTGATCCGCACATGAATCTGAAAAGTCAGAGGTGCGGGCCGGGATCGAACTCGCACCCTCTTGCATGGAAGGCAAGCGTTCAACCACTAGGCTATCACTGCTGACATAAGCTCCATACAAAATATGTCAAATTTCTATCTCTATTTGGGTAAATCGTGGATAGATTGGATATTAATTTTGGCCGTTAACCTGCTACGATTAAGCCACTTCTCGTAGACGATGTACTCCCATTTTATCTTTTTTCGTCTTGTCGTGAGGATTCTGGTCTCCCTTTGCTAATAAACGGTTAACATCATCAAAGAAACAGCACTTACCTTAACTTACCTTACCTCCTACCAGTTGCGTAACGATAGGGTGGCAGGACGGGCAAAATGCCAAGGGCCTCCGGTCAGAGGGGGCCCCGGCCGGTGAGAGTAGCGAGCACAGGAGGTTCCTAACATTTATTTTTATGAGGGAGGGCCCCATCCGACGAATTTGCCACGGGCCTCTAACGGTATAGTTACGCCACGGCCACCTACTTACCTTAACTTACTGCATTTAATCATACAGATAGTGTATGATTAAATGCGGTAACATAAGGCTAGGTGTGGACAATATGACCATTTCAATCTACGGACATTCATGGTAGAGCTTTTACTGCCAAAATTAGTATCCTATCTATTCACGATTATCCCTACCAGACATAGAAGTTTGACATAAATTGTATGGAGCTTATGTCAAATTTCATAACACAATTTTATATTTGACATAAGCTTCATACAATTTATGTCCATGTCAAATGTCCATCTCTAGCAGGGCAAATAGATTGGTTATCAATTTTGGCCGTTTAGTAAGAATGGGATGAAATCAGCCTTTTCAAAGAGAGAGAGAAACAAACACTTGAAAATAAAACTTAACTTAAAAGTCTACTTTTATAAGATGTCGTCCTTAATGACCTAATGTGAATGTCAATGCTGTATGCAACTATATTATATTATTATTTAAAGAATCCTACCTACCTAACATTCCTTATGTTTTAGCGACGAGATCAAATAGTACGAACTATTATGTTTATTCTAATTGAATGCCTGAGTAATTCAAAACAAAACAATAGTTAGAGTATTATTCATAGTTTTATGTTTCATAGTGAAGTTCATAAGGTCACTAAAACAATGCGATTGCAGCTGTGCTGTAGTAACGATTACACTGTTATCATGATCCGCAACTGAATGAAGTGGAATATTACACAATTAATTAATAGGTAATCACAATTTGTCTTTATTTCGTAAACTATTTTAATAAACAATATATTTAAACACACACATTATTTTGGGCTAAAATTTGTACCCAGTGGGTCCCGAAAAACGTGCAACGGCATCGCGGCAGACCCAGGCGAAGATGGCGGGACGAGCTGGACTCGTATAGAAAAGACTGGTTCACAATTTCACTTGACCGGAAAGAGTGGAATAAGGAAAGGGAGGCCTTTGCCCTGCAGTGGGACAATATAGGCTGAAAATAATAACATAATAATAATTACTAAACGCATTCGTTTCATCCTTCTTAATGTTAACTTCTGATTTGTGTCGACGCCGGCTGTCGCTGAAAACCAGCGCTGTGTCTTTGCTCCGTGCATGAGCCATAGCAATATGCTGAGCGGTGGCCGTTTTGCGCGGATGTGACGCATATCTTACCACACTTCTTGGCTCTGTACCTGTATTTGTTCTGTGTTCTTGAATTTTTTGGTAATTTTGTGCGTCACTTTTGAAGCAAATAAATATTTTTTCTTTCTTTCTTTCTTTTTTCTTTGATGCACGAGATGCATCCACTGTAACTTCTTAGTACATTTTCTCAATCTTTCCTTTGGTACCAGAGTTGAAACACATAGGTACTACTGAATGACACTGATAGTTATTTAAAGCATTTTGTTTCTATATGTATGTTGTTTGTGTTTGTATGTAATAAAAATATTCCAATAGAACAATTTATTACTATCGTAAGTAAATCCTTGCTCAAAATCAAGCAAATGCTTGCTGTTTTATTATCATCAAAAGCATCCGCTTTTTCTAATACTTAGAATATCTTTTTCATTTCTCATACTCGGAAAGTAGTGTTTGTTTGATCCAAGTAGCGGGTGGAAAACGCTGATTCCCTCCCTAGGGCGGAAAAAACTCATAGTAATTGCTTTCCACCCTAGGGCGGGAATGAATTTTAAAAATAGAACTATAGATAGTCGGAAGAAAAATATCGAAAAAAAAATGCCGCGGTCTTGTGAGTTTATAAACAGCCAGTGTGAATTAAAAAAAAACCTATAAGCGGGACGGCCCGGCGCCGGTGGTGACGTGGTGTGTTCCATATTTTAAATTTAAAAAAGACTACATAATTTGCCGGGATATTAACTCGTACATACAATGATTTTATGAAGTGGCGAATATCCAATAAAATATGTATTTTAGAAAAACTACTATTTATTACTTTCCTTATGTTCGAAATGAAAAGTAGAGTGTTTAACGCGGGTGAAACTCATCAATTCCTACTCGGACTATAGCCGCCCTCGCTGCGCTCGGGCGTCTAAATACCTCGTATGGGAATTGATTCCTTTCGACCCTTGTGTAACAATCTACTATTAAAGGCTGCATTCATGTGCTAACTTTTAATACAGGACAGCTTTAAAGCTGTAAAGCTTTCTATAAAGCTTACGTTGTTTAAGAGCTCAAATTGCCAATTAATTAACACAATAGTTAAGCTTTGGACGTCATCTTTAAAAGGCGTTTGCACAGACAACAGGATACGCGATTATTTTTGCTAGTACCGTACCGGGCTCGGACCCGGTACGGGTATAGTTAGATAGTTGTTTAAAGCATTTTGTTTCTATATGTATGTTGTTTGTGTTTGTATGTACAAATTTTAGTCCAATAAAACAATTTATTATTATTATAAGCAGATCCTTGCTCAAAATCAAGCAAATACTTACTTTTTTATTATTATCAAAAGCATCTGCTTTTTTTAATACTTAGAATATTTTTTAAAGACTGAATTCATATGCTAAATTTTAAGACAGGACAGCTTTTAAAGTTTAATTTGTTTAAGAGCTCAAATTGCCCATTAATTAACACAATAGTTAAAAGATGGACGTCGTCTTTAAAAGGCGTTTGGACAAACAAGGAGGATACGGGTTTTTTCTTTTGGGTATATCCCAAGGCACGGACTGCGATCAAACAATAAAGACTACGACTCGTTGGAGACACGGACTCTGTTCAGTGCAATGTGAACTAGTCCACATTACACGCAACATTGTTGCATCCATGCCTCATCGGCGGCGCCTCGGCTCGGACCCGGCACGGTCTATCATTAGGCACACCACTTCGTCGGTGTGCCTAATGCAGTGAAATATTCAATATATATCAGAAATGCGTGCTCATATTTTAAGAGCTCATTTAGGGAATGCTATCGACTTTTACTACGGGGTCAATCATGAAATCGCGAAAAAAAAATCTGCTGGTGCAGATATTTTGTCGAGCGACATCGATAATATTTTTTAGGGAAGAGCTGTTTTTTGCGATTTCAGGGCTGGTCCTATGGTAAAAGTTATTCTATGCTATGCCCTGAATGAGCTCTTATAATATGTCCACACATTTCTGATACACGTAAAAAACGATTTTTTTGGACATTAATACAACAATGTTAAAAACCTTTAATGAAGATTTAACCGATTCAAGGTAGGGTAACATTAGATAATACTGATATTTTAACTAGTACTCGGTGTATAGGTATAAGTATTTATGTATTGCGGTTTTTTACGGTTACGTATCTAAAGGTTGCCAACGGGACTCTATTACTCTACCTACGACCATTCGTCCGTCTATTTGTCACAGGGCTGTATCTTTTTCGTGGGCTGTATCTTTGTAATAGGTAGCTAATTAAAATTTTCAGATAATTGTGTTACTATAGCCTCTATCGTGGCAAAAACTAAAAATTAGAATTCTAAGCCCAAAAATATTATACAAGAAAGCGCGTTTTTTTCATCATGTTTTGTTCCTACTCTATCTTAAAAACGGTAATACATACAAACGTCAAACTTTGTTTGATTGTAGTGAATACAATATAGTTTAACAACAAATAATAAAAATAAGGCAAACACAGACATGTGTGGTTGTACCTGCGTAAGAAAAACACGCAAATATGAAAGACATCAACGCCTAGTATTATATTATAATTATTCACCTTTGGTGAACTCTCATAAATTATATTAGTTTCTACGGGGTGTCAGGTCGATAGGTGGTATGGAACCCTTACGGCCAAAATTAATATCCTACTTTTTACGATTTGCCCTACTAGAGATAGAAATTTGACATTATATGTATGGAGCTTATTATGTCAAATTTTAATCTCTAGTAGGGCAAATCGTGGATAAAGATAAAGATTCCATCCTCACCATCTTGATGATTGGTGGTCAACTACAGTACGTTTCACACGCCACTTTTTGCCTCGTACAGCAAAACTGTGGAACCAACTTCCGTCAGCGGTTTTCCCGAACAAATTCGACATGGGAGCCTTCAAGAAAAGAGCATACGTCTTTTTAAAAGGTCGGCGACGCATCGGCGACTCCCCTGGTGTTGCGGATGTTTATGGGCTGCGGAGATTGCTTACCATTAGGTGACCCGCTTGCTCGTTTGCCCTCCTATGTAACAAAAAAAAAAAAAAAAAAGAAGATAATTTATTTGTAAAACATGAGTATACAGAACAAAATATATATTGTAATGTACGGTGTTATTAATAAAATAATAATAATAATATATAGATAGGATATTAATTTTAGCCGTTAGTGCGTAAGTCCAACTCGTACTTGGTTGGTTTTATTATTTAATTTTGTTTTTCTTCATTCTCTTAAATGATATTCTTCATTTTGTGATTTGGGTCATATAAATCAAATTAGCTCGGATTAACACGGATAGTTTATTACACCAATATGGACACAGTATACACCGTCAGTTATACAAAGTCTTTGGTATACGCTGTATACAGTACCAGTACAGTTTTTACAAGAGAGAGAGCCTACCAAAGACATTTCTATACTGACGTAATACCTTTATGGAGCCTACATAGATTACGTCAAACTCAAAAATAGACAGTTGACAATTGACAGCTAATAGGCATTGACATTGATATTTATGTTCAGAAACTAACAATCATTAAATGTTTTAAATCGAAACGATTTTAATTAATAAAAATTGTACGGTAGATTAAAATATGTTTTTAGAAATATTTTTTTAGTAAAGACGCTTGTTATCTTAGTCTTGCTGCGACCACGAACGTGGCAAAGCTTTCGAAATGTCAGGAAAACCAATTAAAAAATATACGCGATGTAATCCGGTTAAACTTGTTTTATTATAATGTAATAACTTCTTAGGTTTTCGCGATCACTACACATTATAATAAAACAAAGTTTAACCGGATTAAATCGCGTATATTATTTAAATTGGTTTCCCTGACGTTTCGAAAGCTTTGCAGCATTTCGTGGTCGCAGGTAGACTAAGATGACAAGCGTCTTTACAAATATTTCTAAAAAAATATTTTAATCTACCGTACAATATTATTAATTAAAATCGTTTCGATGCACGCAGTAATCACTCACAATATCATTATCTTTTACAGTGTTGCGTTCTGTTTGGGACTTGATTATTTTTAGGACTGGGTTCCAAACAGGTGGTAGCTGCCAACCATCTTCTCTATTAAAATTAGGATGTTTTTTAATTTCAATAGCCTCACGGAGCATTCTAGGTACATATCGGTTTTCCTTCGCCAGAACTTTTGGTTTATCAAATCGAAGAGAATGGTTGGGTTTGTCTAGGGCATGTTCACACACTGCAGACTTTGTGGAGCGTCTGTTCTTGACGTCAGCTATATGTTCTTTAATTCTAGTGGCTATACTACGCTTTGTTTGCCCTATGTATGATAACCCACAATAGATAGATAGATAGATAGAGTATACTTTATTGTTTGCACACCATAAAAATAAAAACAAAGTCAATCACAATCAATCTTGTAGACCCCTGCAATGCCCTGCATCTTGTAAGGGATCGTCATCTTGTGGGATTGTCGTCTTAGTCTACCTGCGGCCACGAAATGCTGCAAAGCTTTCGAAACGTCAGGGAAACCAATTTAAATAATATACGCGATTTAATCCGGTTAAACTTTGTTTTATTATTATTATAATGTTTTAAAATCCTTATTCCGGATCATAATTTATCTGTCTGGCAATAGACTCGACCCGTATTACATGGGACTTATAACATAACTGGTGAAATGTGGGTGTACTATACACCCCTGCCTACCCCTTCGGAGAAATACAGGCGTGATGTTATGTTACATTATGTTACAATCTGTCCGCTTTCCTTATATATTCATCTATACGTTTTCCTGTTACCACAACTGCATAGTAATGCAGTTTCCATCTCAGTAAGGTGCTAATCGCTCTCTTGAATCATCCATAACTACTAAAAATAGAAATATAGTGCATCTATAATAATAAAGGGCATCAATTATTTATGCGTTATTGCCCCTTATTGCCAGCAATTGTGATACTCCTCGTTAACATAAAAAATAGGTGATTCACTACGAGGTTGGTAACTCAATTTATTATTATGGAATATAATATAGTTTTTTAATACGTTAATTTATTATGAACCCTCCTGATCTGTGGTTTAAGTGGTCTTTAAACCAAGTTTCTTTAAGTGGTCTTTAAAGACCACTTAAAGAAACTTGGTTTGATCAAATGATCAAACACCCAATTGCTGCATACGTTTTGGATCACTATACTTAAAACTTTATAATTTATATGTGTAGAAAGAATACGCAAACATGGTTGTTATTAAAAGTGCATTTTAATGAATGGGGTATGCGATGTAATATAATTTTAAAGGCTAGTACAGACCAAAAGCAGGTCAGTAGCAGCGCAGGTTGAAGGCAGGCCCGTGCAAATTGTAATACAAGGAACGATTTGAACCATAACCGATCAAATATTAGCGCGGACCCGCTGGCACACTGCGCCGCTCCTGCCCTACTCTGCACCCGCCGGTGACAAACAGGACAGCGCGGCGCGCGGGCAGGAGCGGAGCGATTGCGTTGTATCACTACGGCCGCCATACTAACTGGTCACATCGGAGCAGGACAGGGCGACGCGCCAGTGTGACGTCAAAACGGTCAGGAAGTAGTTGTAATGTTTGACAACCGACACAACATCTATGGCGGGCCCGCCATCAAAACGCTTTGAAAGCCTAGCTTTTAGCGTGACGTCTGCCGCGCTGCTACTGACCTGCTTTTGGTTTGTACAGGCCTTTAGAGTGATATTTAAGTGTCGCTTAGAGGTCGAGCCGCGTAGAAGTTCGCCCAAGGCTCTGAGTCGCGAGTCGTCGACCCGCCCGTCACCTTGCCTCGCGCCAACTTACGCAATTCGTTAATCTTATCATCTGCATGCGCACCCGCGCGACCTCGATCTCCCCTCTCACCCCTCGCCGAATTTCGACGCCTACATTAACATCAATAGGTAAAGTAAGTGAGGTCATCCCCAAAGTCAATTCTTATTTAACATTCGAAATGGGTAAGTACGTCCACAAGTACGAAATACGGCTGCATGACTTAATGTATAAAATGTTTATTAAACAAATGATGTATTGCATGTCGGAGAACTTGCAAAGTGTTCACATTTCTTACGAACCATGATAAGTACAATTAACAATTGATTTAATTTAAAAAGTGAATGGTATTGAAAATCGTTTATCTTCACCTTTGAGCATTTTTGGCTAAATATCCTCTAAAGTTTAAATTAAACATGGTCTACATTTAAAAACTAAAAGTGGTCTACGAGTGAGTGCTACGGTTTCGTAGCGCACGGGCCGTCGGAAAAGCGGCGGAGAGAGGAGCGCCCGCGCCGGTGGGACGAGCCTGCGTGCGCCAGCCCGCCACCGCTCGTATTTATTCGCAAGGCCACGCCAGCGGCGCGCCAGTGCGCAGACGTCGGTCGCACGCGATATACAATCACTGAGTTCTCGGCATCGCACTATCGCGATTTGCGGTCCGCGCACTAATGATACGTTTCGTTTACGAATTAAAAAACAACAGTTATTTTTAAAGAACAATACAATTAATTAAAAATGCTGGCAAATTCTAAACTATTGTGGGGACTATGGCAAGTGGTCAACTACTGTGCGTCACCTACTTCCCTTCCGCTGCTGCTGGTGGCGGGTGCCGCGCTGCTGGTGCTGCGGCTGGCGTCGCTGCTGCGCGAGATGCGCAAGCTGCCGCCCGGCCCGTGGGGACCTCCCGTCGTCGGCTACCTGCCCTTCCTCGGCGTTCGTCACAAGACCTTCCTGGAGCTCGCTCGTAACTACGGTGCTCTGTTCTCCGCGCGACTCGGAAATCAGTTGACGATCGTGCTTAGCGACTACAAACTCATCAGAGAAGCTTTCCGGAGGGAAGAATTTACCGGACGTCCCAGCACACCGCTCATGCATACTTTGGATGGTCTCGGTAAGTACGCCACAACGAACAATTATTTGTCACATAAAAAACTCGTATTTTTTTGGGATATTAAAATTAAATTTTATTAATAAAAAAAAACTAAATTCATAATATATTAACGAAATCATAGTGTTCTTATAGTATCATTTAGCATTTGTTTTTTTTATTTGTGTTAATATTTGCGAAAATTTGCCGAAAATCACTAACTTTAGTAAATGTTAGCACAAACCACAATATACCGGCAAGAAAAGCATTGTGCACATGTGTATGTGGGCGTCACGCTCGTCCCTCCCGACGGTGCGCGCGCGCCGCCCACCTCGTGAACCCTCACTATAACGCCTCCCTCTGTGCAGGCATCATCAACAGCGAGGGCCGTCTCTGGAAGAGCCAGCGCCGATTCTTGCACGACAAACTACGCGAATTCGGCATGACTTACATGGGAAATGGCAAGAAAATTATGGAAGGAAGAATTAAGGTACATTATCATTAATTTTGTCGTAAAATCTATTTAGTGAATTTTGTTTTATTTGTTCAATAATAATTGCTAATCAACAATATTAACGTACTAATTTCTTTATCAGACCGAAGTTTACGAGCTCATTGCTAACTTGCACCGGTCGGAGGGAGCGCCCATTGATGCGAACCCCCTACTCGCCTTGGGCGTGTCCAACGTCATCTGCGGCATAACGATGTCCGTGCGCTTCAGTAACGGTGACGCTCGCTTTGAAAGACTCAACAATCTCATTGAAGAAGGCATGAAGCTGTTTGGCGAAGTGCACTATGGCGAATACATTCCACTCTACAACGTAAGTTATTGCATTAATTCATTACATGTTTTAAATCGATGTAATTCCATGTTTTATAATTTTCATAAATAAAAATTAAAACTAACAAACATACGTTTTATGCAGTACCTTCCCGGCAAGGCTCAAGCACAGGAGAAAGTAGCGAAGAATCGTGAAGAGATGTTCGCTTTCTATCAAACACTGATTGATGAGCATCGTGAAACTCTCGATGTCGATAACGTGAGAGATCTCATTGACGTCTATCTGATCGAGATCGAGAAAGCCAAGACTGAGGGCCGCGCCGGAGAACTGTTCGAAGGCAGAGATCATGGTAAGTTTCATACAACAATCAAATACTTTTTTGTTGTAATACAAAAAGTTTTAATCGTTGTTCTACCATATTGAAGGAGTCTTCTCTAATAAGGTATACATTTTTCACAGAACTTCAACTGAAACAAATTCTTGGAGACCTGTTTTCGGCTGGTATGGAAACAATCAAATCTTCGCTCTTATGGATGATTGTGTTCATGCTAAGGAACCCCGATGCGAAAAGACGAGTACAAGAAGAACTTGATTCCGTTATCGGCCGCGACAGATTACCAACAATCGAAGATATGCCAAACCTTCCTTATACCGAAACTACGATCTTGGAAACGCTACGCATGTCCAACATTGTCCCTCTGGCCACTACACACTCTCCTACAAAGTAAGTAATCGAAACATCTCATTCAGAAATTATCATCAATAATTCTATTCCTATGATAAAAATACTTATCACCATTTTCTTTTATTAGGGATGTTCACCTAAACGGCTACAGAATTCCCGCGGGCTCTCAAGTGGTGCCACTCATCAACTGCGTACACATGGACCCTAATTTGTGGGATGAACCAAACAAGTTCAACCCCAGCCGGTTCATCGACGACACAGGCAAGATCAGGCGTCCCGAGTTCTTCATGCCATTCGGCGTAGGTCGGCGAATGTGTCTGGGCGACGTGTTGGCACGTATGGAGATGTTCATGTTCTTTGCGTGCATGATGCACCAGTTCGACGTGCAGATGGAGATGGGTGACGCGCCGCCGTCGCTGGAAGGTACGGTGGGCGCCACGATCTCGCCCAAAGCGTTCCGCGTGAGGTTCAGCCCGCGTTCGGCGCCCGAGGTGGCGGCGCCCGCGCCCGACCATCCGCACCTTCGCCACGTCGGCGCGCACTAGCCGCGAGGCGCCGCTCCAAGTCGCGCCGCATAGCGCGTACACACACCCACCAGTATTCAAAGTTCGCTCGTTTTAGAGCGAATCGACAACCATTTATTTAAGTCTTTATTATATAAGTGACGACATCGCCGCCGCGATGCTCGAGGCTGTGCATAAAGTGTTCAATTAAATAGTAGACCGAACGTTAGATATATTGATATTCCCATCGTTGAGATTATAAAATGACGTTTGCGTGAGTTTGCAGTATTAACGTGTTGGTAGACTAGAATGATAGGAACTTCAGCAAATCACACCATTACACATTTGTATTTAAGGGTTACGTTCTAAGTTCTAGTACCTATACCAAAATAAAATGTAGAATTCTAGGTCATTATTTATTAGTGTCCAGTGGCGGACCAAGGAGGTGGGGTGGCAGGGTTGGTCCATCCCGGGCCTCACCATCAAGGGGGTGCATATTCAGTTATTTTTTTATTAAAAAATATGCTTACCCGCAAAAGTTCAGGCTGAGAAAATCTCTATGAACTCAAGTCCTATAATGAATTAGTAGATAATAAAAATATTTTTACAATTATAATCTTAGAGTAAGTAAAACCTTTGTGGAGTGCCATTTTTCAGAGGGATGTTAAAGGATTGACGCTCAGAATTGCGTTAGAATATTGTGTGTAACTGGACCTAGTTCTGTTTGGTAGACACAACTTCGAGAACGAAGTCGACTGAAAGATTCAATTAAGTAGGACAGCATTTTGAAAACTTTACAAAAATGTATCTCCTATACCGGTGGATTGCCGGCCGATGGATCTCTTTTTGTTTTATTATTTTAAATAATTAACGTTTGTAATAAATCGTTAGTGGCTTAAAAATTGTAATTAAGAGTTTAGGTAGTTTCAAAAGGAAAAGAAAATATTGCTTCGCTCGCGCTTATTACGTTAAAATACCTATTTAAAGCTACTATTCTATTAAATTTTTACGTTACACAAAATCTAAATTATTATATTTCACTATAAAATTCACTTTTTAAATTGAGGTAATGTTTTTGCACACATCGCAAAAAATCTACCGTATCTACCGCTTTTTTAATTCAATTGTTTAATTACTCTCTGCTATGATAAATGCGTTATTGAGAGTGAGTTTTTGAGATACGACTGCTGGGCTAAATCAGAAAAAAAAATTACTACATTTTTCATATAAAACTAGGGGCCCATCAAAAATGCCGCCCCGAGCTTCTGAAAGGGAGTCCGCCACTGTTAATGTCACTTGCGAGAATGTATGTTGTGTGTGATCTCATGTTTGTTGCGTGTCGGTAGGCTTTAGGTATAAGGTTTGTAAGTGTTCATATAAATATCTAGTGTAACATGTACCTATCGGTTATGAAGTAACATTCCATGGTAGTGTAACAACCAGCAACTAGTCTAGAGCGATATCGTCGCTGTATAGTAAGTAATAACGCCTAACTTTAATGATCTTGTATTGTACTAAATTCATTGTTTTAGCAACCAAGTTGCCCTGTACTGAACTGCAGTAGGATAAGACTTTGAGCTCGCAGCTCACCGTTATCTGTTGAACTATTGTATGCTTTGTATATAATGCTCTATTTTAGAATAAGAATATACAGTTTAGGTAATAAATGAATTGTGAAAATATTGATTTGAACACCCTGTTTTATTAATAACCTGTAGGGGTACGGCGTTAAAGAAAAAAGGTAAGTATAGAATCTATCTCCTAATCATAGAATTAAATTCATGCCTGATAAAATCAGTAAGTTGGCTATAGTAGGTATACATATCATATAAAAATATTTTTACAAGAAAAACCACAATAGCCTTAAAAATATGATAAATTAAACGGTTTTTCTCTCAAGATGCATAATCTATTCCAATTAAATATTAATTATTCTAAATTCATGTTGCTTACAAAACAAGGTTTATTGAACTTTTAGTCTTTCGTAACTAAAGCATTTAAATAATTTAAACTGAATTAAACTGGTATGCTAGTTTGTAAAGGTGCAGTTGCGTGAACATATATAAACACTATTAAGTAATGTTGGAGGTGAATGACCCATTGACAATCTACGTCATAAATATAGGCACATAGACCTGTACAATAATTTCTACACCCGACATTACTCACGGTCTTTCCCATTACTCATAGGGAACTTATCGCTTAAATAATTACTAGGTACCTATTTCCTTTGCTTAGTTACCTAATTAAATACATTTACATACATTCATTTTTTCATACATTCTCGTTCTTTTATGTAAAAAGCAAAGGTTTTGCAAATTGAATTAATTGTAGATTAAATATTAACACAATAATACATATGTACATATTCACGAAGTAGTGTAAACACAGGAAATACTTTTTCATTCGTCACATTTACGGAAATCGTAAATTAAAATAACTTCAGAACCGCTAGTTAAACATTATTGCAAAAGCCATAAAGGTAGGTACAGGATGAAAACAAATACATGCGATAAATTGTAAAGGCTTTTTTTTCATAAGTACTTATTTATTGCTAAGGTTTTTGTAAGTATAGTACTCCGACAAATATACTATAGATGCACGGTCTTGTACAAAATCAAACCCAAAAAACGTCTCCGTGATAAAATGTTCTAGTAATTATGTTTATGACAACGACCTTTGTTTTCACATTTGGAGTATAGTTTTTATTTATTTTTTCTACACATTTTAGCATCGTGACACGTCTCACCGCTAGCGCAATCGTGAAGCATCTGAGAGCAAAACTGTGCACGCGACTGATTATTGTACAGTTTTGATGGGGCCGTTTTTGAAGCGGTGATCGTGCATCTATGATATATTTGATCGTTGGTATAGTAAGTCAAAATTATATTTTTGTCTGTAGACTCATGTTTCTTAGGAACAATTGTTTATTTATTTATTTAAACTTCATGCAACATGTGTACATAGGCGGACTTAATGCCTTAGGCATTCTCTCCCAGTCAACCTTAGGGTGATACAGAGATGACAAGGCAGGTGTAATTGTTCAATTTCATTGGTAAAAAGTAATAATAAGTTTTATTTTTACAAGAAAAAAATTACACTTTTTAAATGTGACACTGGGATACCCTGGTACAATCCATCATTAAAATTTGTCACATGTATTTCATTTGATCCTGTATATAAATTGTGGTACAATAATATAAGTTTTAAGAAGTACCTACTCATATATTTCAAAACGTTTTCTAATATTTTCTTCTGTAAATCCGATTCATTTTGATCCATTCGTCCTAAATACAGTTTTTGATAAGAATTCAGCTTAAATCGAAGTATTTCTTATTATATTATGTAAAGATTTTTGTAGCAACAAATCACACGACAGAACTAGCAGATATCAATAGTTAATAAACTGTCTCAGCAGTGGGGCACTTCAATAATAAAACAATTCGCTTTTAACAATAAAAGAATCATTACGTTTATTGTCAACAAAATACTCTAAAAGCTACCATTAAATGTTTTGATATACGCAATGTAATCATATGGGATCACAATAGAAACAGACATGTGGAGGGGTGAGGGTAAGTCCGATGGTTCCTTGCATGTCTTCTGGGGAGGGCGGATCAGATGCCAGACGCACGCGCTTGCGACGAAACAGCCGCGCGACCAAGCCGCACGACAGCATTCGAGACAACTCGTCACCGGGACACATGCGTTTACCTATGGATTAAATGAAAAGTAACTTAATTAGCATAATTATATTTTGGAGTTCCGTGTGGTGCCGGACATAAAGAATTGCACCACCCTAACTCTTCTCATGGGTGTCGTAAAAGGCGACTAAGGGATTCAACCAACCAACTGCGATCGCCAACCCGCCTGCCAAGCGTGGCGATTATGGCATATCCCCCAAACATGCTTGGGGGTGGCCTATGTCCAGCAGTGGACGTCTTTCGGCTGAAATTATGAACGATGATGATGATATTTTCGAGCCGTTTGAGGCCATTTTTTTTTCGCTGCAACCTCTCGTGTGGTGTATCAATGTTTCATACATAACTTTTTTATCAGGTATACTATCTGCGAAATACAGTTCGCCAAAGTGGCTTGCAATGTGTCCCCCCCCCTGCCATTTCTAAATTATGCAACGTAGAAACTTATAGTCTTCCACATTGATAGACCTTTATAAAAACTCTCTTATAAAATTATTTCGAGTATAATGTGATTATAAATTTTTGAGTTTTAGTGAGAAAACTGAAAAATACTTAAGACGTCCTGGTTCATAGGTCATTGACCTCAGAGAAAAATGATCTTAACAAATACTGCTCCTTTAGTTACTTCCTATTTAAAAAAAACATAAAAAGAAACTTTGTGTTATATTGATATGACACACTTCTTAATCTTAAATTTAGCGCTAGGTGGCGCTGTTTGCAAAAACTAAAATAGCAATGATTATATTCGATTTGATTCGTTTATTTTGTTGGTTTGCATATAATATAGACATACTTAAGGAACCCTATAATACTGAGCATGGCCCGACATGCTCTTGGCCGGTGTTTTTAGTTTTTATCTTTAGGTTTAGTTTTATATTAGGGTTTTTTTATTTATTTATAAATAAGTTATTTCAAATAATAGCTTATACATTATTAAATAGGTACAAACAAAGTAAGTTCATTTTTTATTTGTACATTCGAACAAATTCTAGGTCCTTATTACCCAGGCAGTGGAGAGTAGATTCCGAAAAGATATAATATCAGCAGCAGCCTTGGCTTGACACTTTATATTGTTCTGTCAGACATGGTTTAGTTTTACAAGTAACTTTCGGCTAAGCAACACTTAGGTGTTGGCCACGTTGGATTTTTTCGTGAATTTGGATTTCTGTACAAAAGCTCTATACAAAGTTCAATAAAAGTAAAAAAAATACTGTGCCTATTATAAGACCAACTACAAAAAATATATTTTATTATGACTTGTCTTGTTTGATATAAGGGAAAACCAAGAGAGATGTGATGTTAAAACCCTGTGTTTAAAATAAAATAAGTTTCTTTATCTTTTTAGAGAAACAGTACCATAGTAACACTACACGTGACAAAGTCGTTACCTACTTTACTACATAACATTTTCTACATAAGAGTTATGTCAACCTCATAAACCCTCAATTTCCCTCCAAGAAGTACTTCCTCCGTATTTACGGCACAGCCCATAAAACAAGATTTAAGGGGAAAAAAAAGCCTTTTGCCTTTTGAGGCTTCGTAGCTTTCCGTAGCATGGTTTTGGTTTAAAAAAACTACTTAAAATAAATACACTGAAAAAAAAACAGTTAACTAGTTTAGCTACTTCAAAAATTGCCAAATTTTTATTAGTAGAAACCAAATTTTGGTTAAAATAGCAAAACTGATTTGCTGCCACATCTCAAACTAGTACATACTATCTATTTTAGCAAAAAATACTAAAAACAGGGCATACATAGACATATGTGGTGGTACCTATGTCAGAAAGAGATGCAAAAATCCACATTTCGTGTACGATCGTTGATGTCTTTTGATTAACTCTCGTAAATTAAATCAGTTTCTATGAGGTATTAGGTCCCTTGGTGGTACGGAACCCTTACTGCGTGAGTCCGACTCACACTTGGCCGGTTTTTTATGTTACTAGCAGCTCAAAGTGCTGCTCGACACAAAACGTTTTTTTGTAATTACCTAAGTACATGTAAATTCTAATGTAACTACATGTACCTACCTAGGTAACATAATAATATTCATCATCATCATCATCATTTCAGCCGAAAGATGTCCACTGTTGGACATAAACCTCTCCCAAGCGTCGTCGCAACGACCGGTCCTGCATTTCCCGCATCCAGCGGATTCCCGCGACCTTCACCAGGTCATTGGTCCACCTTGTCCTCATAATAATATTACACAAAACATAATATTTCTAATTGTTACTTTATAATTACTACACACTACTTAACACTTTTTAGGGTTCCGTCTGTATCAGTCCGTCCGGGTCCGTAAATTTTTCTGTCACAGGGCTGCATCTTTTTAACCGTAATCGACAGCCAGTTGGAATATTGACTAAATACTGAATCACGGAGGCCATAATATTACAAAAGATGTATAACTATGGCCTCTATGATGGCTAATAATAAAACTAATGAAAATTCCAAGCCCAAAGGGAACCCCATACAAGAAAATTGTTTTTTTTTTTTGTTCCTGTTATATCTTACAAAACTACCTGCTATGCACGTATCGAACTTTGTCTGATTGTAAGTGCATAGTCTATACTTAATTAAACAATAAATAGGGATTAAAAAGCACGTAAACTCAGACATGTGTGGTGGTACGCAACCCTTAGTGCGTGAGTCCGACTCGCGCTTAGCTGTGTTATGTTATAAAAGGTGTAATTGAAATAATAGAAAACCTTTTGAGGGATCATTGTACTTATCATTATGAACAACTTTTACTATAAAACCAACCCTGAAACCGCGAAAACTAAATCAGCTGCTCCAGACATTTATGTTTACATAGATTGAAAAAATGTAGGCAACGGCTGATTTTTATCCCGCGATTTCAGGGTTAGTTCCATAGTAAAAGTTGTTCAAACTGATGAGTACAATGGGTTGGTTCCATATTAAAAGTTGTTCAAACTGATGAGTACAATGACCCTCAGTTATTTCAATATTAAGTTTAAATACTTACATATAAATTGTTTTAATAACGTATGACAAATCACGCTATCGTTCCACTGAATGATAGAGTATTATGAACAAATAAAGTGATGTAACATTTTACGTCACTCTAATTGTTGATCGTAATAAATTATTATTACGCATTCATATTATTTGCGGTTGAACTCTGACCACATCCAATAGTACATGAATACATTTCATCTAGGATTCAAACAAGTTACAACGATTTTTAGTACTTTGTTGTTTAAAAAGGTATTACAGGATATTACTGAAATTATCCACAATTAAGTAACAACTTTTGACGTAGAGAGGTTTTTCAGATAGACCCCGGGCCAAATAAGTTAAAAAACAGTGACTTTTCATGCCTACTAAGTTGTTCATCTGTACCTATATTTACAAAAATAGTATTACACTCTGTTAAAAAGTTATTATCAACTAAATCCCCATGCATAAGCAGAACTTGAAAAAAGTGCCTCCTCTGCCTATACTAGGCATAGGCACCCCCCTCAAATTTTGTTTTTTATAATTTCAAGTACCATTTTTGGCTTCGGGCTAAAGTGTTACGTACCTATGTGAGATTTTAATGTAATTATTTGATTTGGCTTAGAAATTATAAAGGTCAGGTCAAAGTGCCGAGAGACCTCGCTTCGTTCGGTTGGAAGTATTCGAAAAACTTTAAGCTTACGTTAAAAAAAATAAGTTTCATGGAGGCTTTCAAAGATTTAGGCATGATATTTTTTTTACTTCATTAACATTTAGGTGTGATGATTATATTTTGTTATTTTTAACGTATTTGCGCATGCGAAGCAAAATCTAAAGCTATAAATTGTGCGGAGAAAAATTCACTCACAAGGAGGGTTCGAACCTGTGACTCCTAGTTCAGCAGTACACCAGTGCTTTAGCTGCTAAGCTAACATGAACTCTATAAAATAATTAGAATTAAAATCCTGCATGTGAGCGATTTTTTCTTTCCACAAGCGTGATTATCATTGAAAGATGGAATGTTAAAAAAGTTGTTTCGAAACGATTCTATAATTTTTTTACTGTTTCAGATAGCAAAACGGTGAAGATCAAAAAGCCACTGGTTCAAGTAAAACGAATTCCATTGAACCATTAGATACCAAACCTTCTGGTATAATTGTATCAACTCAGCCTATCGCAGTCCACTGCTGGACATAGGCCTCTCCCAAGTTGCGCCACAACATCGTCGGTCCACCTGGCGGGGGGGTGCCCTACGCTGCGTTTGCCGATTCGCGATCTCCACTCAAGAACTCGTCTGCTCCAGCGGTCACCGGTCCTTCAACAGACATGGCCAGCCCACTGCCACTTCAGCTTACTAATCCTACAAGCTATGTCGGTCACTCCGGTTCTTGTCCGGATAATCCCATTACTCCAAG
Source organism: Asteroscopus sphinx (assembly GCA_949699075.1). Classification (NCBI taxonomy): domain Eukaryota; kingdom Metazoa; phylum Arthropoda; class Insecta; order Lepidoptera; family Noctuidae; genus Asteroscopus; species Asteroscopus sphinx. The sequence goes on from OX453005.1 coordinate 12,956,570, forward strand.
CATAGCTCGCTACATAGCTCGCTGAGCGACTTTTAATTTGTGGACTAGCCCAACTGTCAGTGTCCACGTCTCGGCACCGTAAGTCATGATAGGCAGGATGCACTGGTAAAAAGACCTTGGTCTTCAAACTTTACGGTATAGGCGACGAGAAGACTCGGAGAAGTTTGCCAAATGCTGATCAGCCCAAACGGATCCTTCTGTCGGCTTCCTTCTTGTATAATAGTTGGTACAATTTTATTTAGCAAAGTTGAAAAGGTCAGTTGAAAGACTCGTTAAAATATTTTTTGTAGAGGAATAAGTTACCTGTCTGAAACGGCAAAAACTCTTGTGGCTTCAGCAAACTCCCGTCGGCAGCTAAAAATCTAGACGGCTTAAATTCTTCTGGGTTCTCCCAAACATCTGGGTCCATATGTATGGCGCATTGGAGGGGCATAACCATCGTTCCTTTAGGGATCCTATAATTACCTAAATAGGTATCCTGTAAGAGAAAGCCCGTGTAAGATTTGGCTCGATGAATTTATGTAAGTATCTGATGTGAATCACATCCGCCATTATTATAGTACCAGGAAGTTTTATAAGATAAATAACAGAGGTGTGCAATATGAAATACAAAGTATCTGTGTGTACGTACTTCCATGCATCCGTGGGGGATCCCGACGGGCACGATCGATCGGATGCGCTGCGTCTCACAGATAGTGGCCATCAGATACGGCAGTCTGGCACCGTCTACTTCTACATCTTCAGGGTAAACCGAAACAATTTCTTTACGTATTGCTTCCTGAAACGAGAATTGAAATTTTTGGACAAATAATGAAACAATTAAGTAATATAATGGAAAAGCAGTTGATTGATGGCTTTTATTATAATATTACTTTGTTAAAAGTTTTTCAAATGTATAATAAAATAAGTGTAATAAAATATAAATACCAACTCTTTTATTTTTTTATTTTTTTGGACCGAGTGTTGTGGCGCAACTTGGGAGAGGCCTATGTCCAGCAGTGGACTGTGATAGGCTGAGTTGACCTACTCAATTAAGGCCGTAACATACGGAAGCTTTGTTGTAGGTATATTACATCCCGTGATGTACCTTTTTACATTATCTTAAGATATTGATTACTGTAAACGCTATATAGCTTACGCAGATCGAGATGTATTGAGATAATTTAATGAATATTTCAGTATCACCCGGTACCTAAAATATGTAAAAATATACACAATTGCTGCCATGTGTAGGTTTCTGTAAGATGTAATGATCACCTCACATGATGTAATGATGTAGAGGTCACCTGATGGTAAGCAATCACCGCCACCCATAGACATCCGCAACACCAGGGGAGTCGCGGAGAATGTGTTGCCGACTTATTAAAAAGACGTATGTTCTTTATTTGAAGGTTCCCATGTGGAATTCGTTCGGGAAAACCGCTGACGGAACTTGGCTCCATCGTTTTGCTGCGTGTGAAACGTACAGAACTACCAACCAATCAAGATGGTGAAGATGGAATTTAGATTTACGGTGGGTGGTGCAACTCAGCGACGAGCGAAGTCAGCGGCTAGCATAAGGTCAAACAATTTTATTCCTCAGAGCACTTCCTACTGTACCATGCGATAGAGGATACATAAACATGCAACGTCTCTTCTCAAGGCTATAGAGGGTCAAGCAGATTGGGCAGCATACACCAACGATTCGAGCCGCTCTGCTTTGAATGCGGTCAAGTGGAAGGAATGTGTACTTGGGTGCTCCAGCCTAGAGAGTAATATTCCATGTGTGGCCCGATTTGTGCCTTATAAAGTTTGAGGCGATGGTCTGATCTGAAATATTGTCTCGCTCTATTGAGCACGCCGAGTTTTTTGGAGGCCAATTTGACTTTACCCTCCAAGTGACCGCAAAACTGAACGTCATTCGATATGTCGACGCCAACGATTCCCAATTTAGGCGTAGTTAAGAGTGGAGTGCCCTTTAGGTGAGGTGCTTCGAGAAATATTTTGTTATAAGATACATTTTCACATTATAGCTGCCGTGTGTTACGGCTTTTAGGGCGCTTAAAATATTACCTAGTAGCTAGGGAGCTATTTTGTAGTTCAAGAAGAGCTAAACTGCAATTTAGTCTATAATGTTAGACAGAAATGGCAATATAATAGTTTACCAGTTTACGGGTCACATTATTAACTAATAAAATTCCAGCTCACCTACTGCGACTATTGTAGTATCTAGATACTTGCTCGCAGTTTGACGTCTTTGGACATGGGCGTTTTATAGTTGTAGCTCACCAATGAATGTGACTGTCATTGGCAATGATATTTAAAAATATAGATATACCATACCCTAACAAAACCAACGAAAAAAATGTCCGTACGCAGCGGCAGCACAACACACATAAATTAGTAAAAAGTAAGTAAATTGGTTACTTAAAGATACTTTCGTGTCATAATTGGAACACTTTCTGTACACACACGACGGCATTTTTTTACCGGTCACGCTTGGCGCCTTATTTGTCGCGGATTAATAGAAAAAACGTCCTATTTATGACGTTTTCGAGTCTTCAGTTGCTAGTGCAAGTAACATATCTGTACTTTAAAATATCATGGGTCATTGGCTAATAGTTTATTAGCCAACTATCTAATAGTTAATAGCTCTCAATGAAACCGCGTTAAGATCATCATCATCATCATCATTTCAGCCGAAAACGTCCACTGCTGGACATAGGCTTCCCCCAAGCATCGCCACAACGACCGGTCCTGTGCCTTCCGCATCCAGCGTTAAGATACTTTTTAATATAAACTAGTTTCACACCTGCTCCTCAGGGTAAAGAGCCATGTACAGCATGAACCAGGACAATGTAACAGACGTTGTATCAAGCCCTGCTCCAAACATATCGGCTAACAAAAACAGCATCTGTTCATCACTCATATATCGCGCAGATTCCTCCCCGATCTCAAACCTGCGCTTTTGCTCTATAAGAAAATTATCAAGGATGCACTCTCCTTCTGTTGGAATCAAGATATTTGAATCGAAGTAATGCTCTTCAGTATTCGATGCGTGTTTGCTGTACTTGATACATTTTATATGACCCTCTGGGTGCTCGTTGAAAAGATCGTCATGCAGGGTGTATGCTGCTTCCTTTACTGGTAGCAGCCCTAATAATTTACGTCGTCGTGCAATGATACTCGCATATAATCTGTGCGTTTGTGCTTGGCCACGTGTTATAACTTCTATTGTTTTCCGGGTTGATGAAGAAATAAATCTAGAACAAGTGAGCTTTTTATAGTAAAGTTTTTTTAAATCATTGATTGCTAGGTAACATAGAGGTAGGTTATTATTTATACGAATAATTGGTGTTTTTTATTCTGTAGGCTTACCTAAAAAAAGGCAAAAAATTCACGACGCCGGCGACCCCCATTTCATGACATCCTTCCTCTTGGATTTGCCTTAACCAGTGCCATGTTTTATCATCGGGGGGAAACTTCATTCCAAATATGATTTCGTTGACAACATTTCCTAAAGAATTTGCCAACATTCGAGAGAGATCCATCGGGGAACCAGAAGCTTTTTCTACATCCTAAAAGAAAAATTCTTATATCTTATTAATACTATAAATACGAAAGTATGGATGTATGTTTGTTTGTTCTTCAATAACGCTGAAACAGTTGAACTGATTTGGATAAATTATTTTAAATAGATAGACCATGTCCTGGATTAATACTTAGATTTTTTATCGACATACCATGGGAGCGAAGCCACGTGCGCCAGCTAGTCCTTTAACATCACCATCATCATCGTTTCAGCCGAAAGACGTCCACTGCTGGACATAGGCCTCCCCCAAGCATCGCCACAACGACCGGTCCTACACTATCCGCATCCAGCGGATTCCCGCGAACTTCACCAGGTCGTCAGTCCACCTTGTGGGGGGCCTACTCACGCTGCGTCTTACAGTACGCGGTCGCCACTCCAAATATTTACGGCCCCATCGGTCATCCGTTCTGCGAGCAATGTGCCCCGCCCACTGCCACTTAAGTTTGGCAATTCTTCGGGCTATGTCGGTTACTTTCATTCTCCTGCGAATCTCCTCATTTCTGATTCGATCATGCATGGACACTCCGAGCATAGCCCTCTCCATTGCCCTTTGAGTGACTTTGAGCCTTCTTATCAGGCCCATTGTGAGCGAGAACGTTCCAGTACCGTAAGTAATTACTGGCAACACATACTGGTCAAAGACTTTCATCTTAGCTAGTCCTTACTAAAATATATAACAATAGGTAATAGGTAACTGAATGCATGATATTTATATTAATTTGATCATTATAATATTAATTAAACATGGACGCTCATTAACGTGATAATGCTGGTTAGTTATTCATAATTGCTTGTTCTCAATGCAAAAGTTGAAAGTCATTTTTTTTGTATAGTGGCATATCAATATTTCTCAGTGCCATTAAAAGGTTGCATTAGTATGTTTATTGATTTTTCTTAAAAATATAAAATGACAACTTAAATACACACAAACATCAATATTAACCTACATGCCTCATATACAGGGTTATTTTTATATACCAAAAACACTGCACGGTGATTTCAGTTGCAGTTGCAGTTGGTACCATGTGCAGTAGAGCAGTAGTAAAAAAAAGTTAAATATAGCTTGTAAAAATATACAAGCAAATGAGAACCTCAGTAGTTCTTTATAGATTTTGTAAGCAAATTAGTACCGAAAAATTTGTAGATATATCTATTTTCTGTGAATTTTCTGCTACTTACGACAGTTGTGTATTCACGTTTGTATAAGAATAGATTTTAATGCCCTACCCGTGTCCCCCGAGAAGTGCTAAATAAATTACAAATCATAGTCATAGGTTAGGTAGCGCTGCGGCCAAATTACCAGACCACTTTTGGAAAGAAAAATAGCTTTGCCATACCTTTTAATAATACTTATCAAATCTTGACAATTTTTTGTCCAATAAAATGAATAGCTCTAATAAAATGAATATACTTCGGATCAAGCTCAGAATATTTATCATACCTCCATAAGCTCGTAGACACCCGCTGCTATCCGTTTTTCCAACTTTTCGCGAGACGCGCTGTGCTTACTCATACCGAAGCTTTTGAGCCATGTTGTTATCAACTTCCTTTGATCCTTCCACAGCCCGCCCTCCGCGCAAATAAGACCTTTAACAAAATACTAGGTATAGAATATCGCCTCATTCAATATTACAGTACACGAATGATATTTTATTTTGTTTACTCACCTTTTCCTTGCATGATACCGTGCGTTAAGTACAATGGGGCTCTTCCAGAAAAGTTTTCTTTAGAGAAAGCCTCTCTTATAAATTTATGATCTGATAATACGATCGCATAAACGCTGCCCATACCAATACCATATATTGGGCCATACTGTTTAGCCAGCTTAGTTAATGTCTGGTGTGGTTGCTGGCGATCGAGAAACGGCAAATAGCCAAGGACCGGCAAACCCCACGGACCAGGCGGTAGACTCTGCCATTGTTTTATTTTTTTAAAGATCCAAAATCCCGCGACGAACGTGACCAGCCACAAAAAGAAAAAATCCATTTCGAACTAAAACAAAAGAAATCTTTTGTGCATATTATTATCCTATTAAACAGTAGACGAGGACCTTCGCAAAAAACACTGGAGAAACGTTAAATCAGGCTCTTTCAATAAATTGTTTATAAAAATATGTCTGGCAGCGAAGCCAGACTCTTTGTCTGGTCTTTGTTCTGTTTGGCACATCTAAGATAAGTTTGCACTAAAAATGTTGAGTTTTTTGTAACAAAAATGTGTCTGCAAGAATTTGAGAGACGAAGTGGTTTAGCAGTTGGGGAAGAATACGTAGTGGTGGATATACATATTATAAAAATATCTGATAAGTGCTAGATTTATCAGTCGTGGAAGATGCCTTGATTAAAATCACCCACATTATATTGATGGTGTTTATGACCATGAATTAATTATAAACTATCAAAAAAAGCGCATATTTGTAATAACTTTACTTAGATTTTCACTAGAGATAAATAACGAACACATACATACATATTACACAATAATCATCATCAACTCAGCCTATCGCAGTCCACTGCTGAACATAGGCCTCTCCAAAGTTGCGCCACAACACTCGGTCCTCTGCCTTCCGAATTCAATCCCCCCCAGCCACGTTATTCAGGTCGTCGATCCACCTGGCGGGGCGGTCGTCTGCTCCAGCGGCCATCGGTCCTTCGACAGAGATGGCCAGCCCACTGCTACTTCAGCTTACTGATCCTACAAGCTATTTCGGTCACTCCGGTTCTTCTCCGGATAATCTTACATAATATTAATATTACATAATGCTAATTATAAAACATTAAAAAAAACGTTGAATGCAGCAGCAGAATGGTTCTGATACTACCACCGGGGTTTGGGGTCACCAATCCCCGGCCAAAGGTTAGTTTACGTAGGAAGAACACCGTGTTAGGTTTACTTAGGTTAAAGGTTAGTAGTAGTAGACCTCCTTGTAAAAGAGCTCATCCAGGGAAGTACTAATACCGTACCTACTTCTACCGCCGACATTACAATCACATGAGACTTTCCATCTTAATGTCTTAGTTTGGCCACAGATAATATAATACTATACTATTTGGCAAACTGACCGCTATAACATTTAGGCAACAGCTTAAGTGGTATTGCAGTTGTTATGGGCAATCGTAACCGCTTAAAATCAGGTAGGCTTTTAGCTCGTTTAGCCATCCTATAACATAAAAAAACTGACAACGCTGTTGTCGTTGTCGTCCGTGTGGTGCCGGATGCAAAGAATCGCACCACCCTATATCTTTTCATGGGTGTCGTAAAAGGCGACTAAGGGATTCACCAGAGGATGGGCAGCAGGGTCCTCTGAGTATTTAACCAACCAACTGCGATTGCCAACCCGCCTGCCAAGCGTGGCTTGGGGGAGGCCTATGTCCAGTAGTGGACATTTTTCGGCTGAAATGATGATGACTATCGTTGTTTGTGTTGCCTTCCGTCAGTAAAAAATATCTGCTAACATTAGTTACTTCTTGCTTTTCTTTAAAAAATATTTTTCAATCTAAAATATTTTTCAGGTCTAAAATATTTTTTTCAGTTGTTCCAAGATCCTTACTTTTGCCGCTTTTATAAAAACCAGTGTAGTTTGGTGATGGTTAGAATTATCTTGGAATAAAAAAACAACGTCCATAAAAAAAGCGGACATTTCCTTTCATTTGACGGCCGGATAGCCTGTTGAGACCACAGCAGGGACTGAGAGATGCGGCCGACGTGCCTCCACCACACCTCCGGCACAGAATACCTAATAGTACTAACGTACAGAACGGCCACTCACCGCCCCCCGCCAATTCAAGATTCCTCGACCGCGCCCCGCACGCACCTGTAGTTTGACGGCACTTGGACTGCAATCGTGCTATGAATGTCAATCGCCAGTCGCTATACAAGCACGCCTTCGCTGGGAACTACTGATAAGCGCTTGGAACCCAGTCGGCACTAGGAGCGGCGAGCATCCCTAACTTATACGTGTGTGTGCGTTCGTATACAGACGTAATCTTGTGTATGTAGGTTTTGCTAGCATTTATATTGTATTGAGTGTCCGAGGTATGCCTCCGGCTAAATCCGGTCGTGCCTTCAGGCCAGTTCCATCTGGCCGAACCTCAACGTGCGTAACCGCGTAACCAGTTGCAGCTGAATATCGATTTTTTACACGGAGCAACTGACAATCACTTATTATTATCATCAGCTCACAAATGTATATTAAAAATAAAATAAAATAAATATCTTTGGGACATTTTTACACAGCACCATCTAGTCCCAAACTAAGCAGAGCTTGTGGTATGGGTACTAGACAATGGATATAATACGTATATACTTTTTTTTTTTTTTTGTAAATACATACTTATAATACATAAGCAACACACCCAGACCAACACAAACACTTATGTTCATCACACAAATATTTGTGTCCTGTGGGAATCGAACCCACGACCTCGTTATCAGCAGTCCGACACTCGAACCACTAGACCACAGAGGTCGTCAAAACAAAGAGCCCAAGTAGATATTTCATAACTAAGCCACGCCTATCATTGGTCCGGTACTAATAAATACCATTTTACCTTCTAATAATAATTTTTAGTTTACTTTCTACATTATGTGTCTGTAATCTAAACCTATATACATCCAATTTTCGTCCAATAGCTGTTATTTCAAATAACACAACAAATAATCGCAAAGATAAACAACATATTGTAGCACCAAAAACATTCACTTTATTTGCTTATAAAGGCCGCATACACAATAATACACGCCTGTAAAATGGAGCAGTAGCTTGCATGTTAGTTTTTTTTTTTTTTTTTAATCATAATCATAAATCTTTATTCCACCAAATGGAACAACTTACATTTTTTTTTAAATTACAGTACTTTTTTGTGTAGGTGTAGTGAATGTTTACAACAGAAGATAGAATAGTTAACGGCATGTGTAAGTAACTAGCACACTGTGGATACATTTTCAAGTAAACTTGCATGCAGATTGCTTTCTTGCATGCCTGTAACTTGCAAGAAGTATACACGAGCCAGTATGTCACGCTACCCACATCTTCACAGCGAATTTTCTAGTTTTTGCATCAACGAAAAGCATTCGAAGTGAATTAAACAAAGACATTTGTACACTGACGTAAGTATAGTAACTTTATGGAATTAAATGTGTCATATTGTTACTAGCAGTAGAATGTGTAGCCAAATTAATGAAACAAAAAAGTAGAGAAGAAGATGTATTTGGGTGACATTCGCATATCTGTAGCTGCCGTATACGTTCGCAAGTGCCGGTTTTGCAGCCCCCCGCGAACCCTCCCTCATATTGCATGCCAGTAAATCAAATATCGTGCAATCTACTTGTTTACCATGTACAGGCGTAGCTGGCATGTGCAAGAAACTGGTATGCAAGCGTGCAAGTTAAAGGCACGTGTATCATCACCTTAACTCAATCAATAATCACTCAATCAAGATACGGTCAAAAATATTGTAACATTCATTCAATCTACAGCGCGATAGCGCGTGGTATGACAATCAATGCTACCAACTAAACAATGAAAAAATAAAATGATGTGATGCTTCTACAAGTATGAAAACATCTTACTTATCAAACGATATTATAAAGTTTAGTGACAAATAAAGTTTAATTGTAATAAATAAAATGTATTTACCTTGTGGAATAGCCTGCAAGTAAGTAGATCTTCTCACAATATTTTGATTATTGTCACTGTAGCTGATAAGCGGCGCGCGCTCGCTACCAACACTATCAAACTATCATAATACCAAGTACCAACAAACGCCTCTGGTCACGTGTCCCGACACCTAGCGACTGCTCCAAATGATCCGAATCCCACCATCTCCAGAACTTATCAAAAATTGAAATTCAAAATTTAAATTCCAAGAAGATATTTGTTTTTCAATTTGTATTTAATATTTATGTTGGACCTTTCCAGATGCTGTAGGTACTCCGATTTATTTTAAATACGATCAGTATCGATTATAGTCTCAAATTCATCATACACTGGCCGGTGTTCAAAATGTTTTTATTTATTGTTCGTGTTATATTTTCAATGTAAAGGAAATTGGCTACGAGTATAATAACTTCGTTTTATGAATAAAATTGATCGTTCTCCCACCCACCGGGCCGTGTCCAGGTAAGTCAGCTAATTTATATACAGGACTAGATATGCGACTAAACTGAATGTCAAATTGTTTTTTATTTAACTGTATTTTTAAGTTTCCTTTGTCTGGACCATTTTTTGAAGTTCATGTATATAATTCAATCAATCAATCAATCCATCTAAGATGTTTAAGAATTGATAACCTGCTAATATTATAAATGCGAAAATATGGATGTTTGTTTGTTATTTTTTGTCCTTTAAATACGCTGAAATGGCTGAACGGATTTAGATGAAATTTTCCACACAGATAAACAATCTCTTGGTTTAACACATAGGATAATTTTTATCGACATACCACGAGAGCGAAACGTTAGCTAGTATAAATAATCGAAATCGAGTAAATTAAATAATCGCCACTTTGTCAATCCGATTACAGGACCAAGCCTCTAAACCTATCCTTCTGCAGCGAGGTGTGAGACAGGGAGATGTGATTTCTCCGAAACTGTTCACTGCTGCATTGGAGGATGTCTTCAAGGTTTTGGACTGAAAGGGGCTAAAGTACTCAGATATATGGTTAATGCACCCTGGTACATCAGAAACATCACACAATTATATAAAAAAAATACTTTGAAAATAAGTAAAAACCGACTTCAAAAATAATAAAATAATTTAGGAAATAGGTGCCTTTGATTCGGTTTGATATAAGATAAAAATGGCACCGACTTCCTAAACTGTTTCACACAAAATATTTTTTTCCTTTTTTACACGTTGGTTTATACTTTTTTTCAAAATTTATTTTATTTAACGATTTAAATTGTTGAAAGAAAAAATCGCTCACGAGCAGGATTCGAACCTTCGACTCCTGGCTAAATACACCAGTGCTTTGCCACTAAGTTATCTCCCAAAGACGTGCAAAAAACTGGAGGTTAATTTCGCTACCACGAGCAGTGTTCACGGTAGCTTAGTGGCTAAAGCACTGTCGTACTTAGCCAGGAGTCGCAGGTTCGAATCCTGCTCATGAGCGATTTTTTTATTTCCACAATTGAAATCGTTAGATTTCGCTTCGCGTGCGTAAAAGCGTTAAAAATAATTAAATATTTATTTTATTTTTCTATTTTGAGTGGCATTAACAATAGAAAGACAAGCGATTGCTGCAATCCTAGATGATTTGCTGTCATCCATTGAAGGGTCCCCTTCTTTATCTCCGAAGACATTTATCAGATCTTCACCAAATGACACTTTCTGAATGCAAATGAAAATGCAATGCTTGACTTGCTAATGAAAATACCAAAACAGTTAATGGCAATAGGCTCGCCCCCTATTACATGGGACTAAGTATAACATAACTGGCGAAATGTGGGTGTACTATACCTACACCTCTGCCTACCCCTTCGGGGAAATACAGGCGTGATGTTATGTTATGTTGATAAATGACGGAGTTCTGAGGTAACAAAAATGGAAAAAAAAAATTGTATTGAGAACCTCCTCCTTTTTTAAAGTTGGTTAAAATGTTACGCAGAAGCTCATGAATTTAGAATTCAGCACCACGTGAATGTTGCGGTAATCCAGCTCCTCGATAACACGGAAACAGTCCGAAGACTAAAGTGGGCAAAAACCATTTTAATTAGTGTAGTGAACATTGACAGATGAAATGTAGTGATAAGTACTGCCTAGATACACAAAGTGTCTTACTCTTGATAGAAACTAAGAAAAGTTATTGGACGCATTCTTAGATTTCAGTTTACATAGCAATTTAGTTTAAAATAAAATTACTCGTAAGCCTCAACGCTAGATTGTAATACAAATAAAGAATCACCTAGTCAAAAAATACCTCCCTTGGTTGATAAAGGAATACCCATTCAAAAAAGAAACTGCGCGGTGGCAAAACCCTGGCATCTTTAGATGAGTTCAATCTTAGCTTCTACTCAAAACACGTAAGTACGTCAGAATGTACGCAAATGTAAATCACAATACTAAAAACAGTGTGAATATAAGTGTTTTGTCTGTCTGTCACAATGTGATTAATAAGAAAAGATAGGAGACGTTACATACCATTTAACTATTATCAGCTATTTCTCAAGAATGTTCTGGGGTTTGCTTCCAGTTCCCAGTTATAACTGCATTGAAGTAGTAATTATTAAGTGCAGTGAAATAGTACATTACTATCGAGGCCTGAAATGAAGCAATTGACGGCCGAGAAATATGGGAAGCGTGAGCGTTCCCAAGTGATTTTAAAAGGACGAGGCGCTAGCCGAGTTCTTTTTCACTAAACAAGGCCGATAATTGCTATTTCGGCCGAAACTTGTATAGTACTTTCCTCTCATTTGCGAGGAAATAACACAAATTATTTCAACAGTAGGTATCTAATTTTCATTCGTGCCAATTCGTCCGCGCGCGTTTCTTGTTCTATATTTAAAGTTTAGAAAAAAAAATGCTTATTCAGCCCTCGGACGAATAAATTCGTCCAAGATTCAGCCTTTATAATGATAAATATTTTGTACCTATAAACACCTAATTTATGTAATTGTACCTACTTAAAAACCACGGTAGCATAATTTAAAAAATAAAAACTGTCCAGCTATTTCTATTATTGTCGTGTTGGATATTACTGGCCTGTTATTTATTTAATTTATTCTTTATGCACAACTGGGTAAAAAGGCGGTGTTAACGCCATAGGCGTTCTCTACCAGACAACCTTAGGGTAATGCAGAGAGGGGTGCTGGCCAGAAAACCTCCACGTGTGCCTAACGGCTGCTTGTCCTTCTGGACACTTCTGGAGGGAACGGCAGTTGTTTGGCCGGTGCATCCTGGGCACGGGCAATGGAATCCTTTCGAGGGATTAACCTTTGGGGGATTTTATTGCCTGTGGCGAATATTCTGGCGCGGGAGGGGCCCGTTCTGGGCCAGTGGGGAGTTGCTCCACGTGTCCCTCTGTTGCCAACAGAGGGCACAGTGGAGGAACAGGGGCAGGCCCGGTGTGCACTCACCCTACCACTGGGCAGGCAGCGGGGAGACTGTCTTTCCCTGCCCCCGTCGATCTCGTAACCCCAGGAGTGCCCGCTGAGTAGTGTTCTCGCGCCTCTTGGGGTCTTGGCTTCGCCGCCCGGACCGCGAGGAAGAAAACCTCTATAAAAAATTACGGGAAGTAGGGCCTGCGAGCAGCTGACTCGGGGTAGTCTGCAAAAGCGGGGTAGTCGCAGCTGGTAAAGACCCATGAGGTGAGGTGGCGTGCAGTGTTCCATGTGCGCCACCGAGGAGGGTACGGCCGACGTTAGGCCACACGGGTAGAAGGGGCTCGCCTGCTTGTGGCGGGCCGGTACCTGTCGGGGTGGGTCTGTCACGGGTTCCCACGCCCCCGGCTAAGGTAGTTGAAAGAACACCGTGGTGGTTTTAGTCGGTAAGAGTCCAAAACTGGCTCCGCCTACCCCGGGCGGAGTGCGTCCATGAGGATTTAGGACCCCACGACAAAAAAAAAAGGGTAATGCAGAGACAAAGAATAAGGTAGATGCACCAGTAAAGTAGTAAAATATGTTTCGTACTACGAACTTATAATTACATATAATAAAAATAGATAAATACCTATGTACATTATACATATAATAAAATATACATATTCGTTGCGTACGGAAAAGAGCCGATTGTTGCATTCTTTTTTTTTGAATAATGAACGAAAATTATATTATCACTGTAAAAAAACCTTTTCATTTCTCATACTCGGAAAATTGTGTTTGTTTGATCCGAGTAGCAGGTGGAAAACGCTAATTCCCTCCCTAGGGCGGAAAAGACTCATAGTAATTGCTTTCCTCCCTAGGGCGGGAATGAATTTTAAAAATAGAACTATAGATAGTCGGCTACGAATTTATTTTCATAATTATGAAAAATATCGAAAAAATGCCGCGGTCTTGTGAGTTTATAAACAGCCAGTGTGAATTAATAAAAAAAACCTATATAGGCGCCACGGCGCGCGGCGGCGCCGGTGGTGACGCGGTGTGTCCATATTTAAAATTTAAGAAAGACTATACAATTTGCCGGGATACTAACTTTGTTTGTACCGAAATTCAAAATCTCAGTTTTATAGACTAATATTAGATTAAAAATGAGTTCAAGCGATTCTCAAGTGATTTTCAAAAGAGCCTCCACGAGTGCAGATATTTAATTAATCGTCCGGCGCATCCTGGGCAGTCAGCCCCCCGCTACCAACCTGCTGACTGGCTAATCTTTTCCCCACGGCATGAACTGTACAATATGTAACTCATGTCGATAAGATAGAAGAAGAAGAAGAAGCGATTCTGAAATTTTGACTCCAGGCAAAAACAGTAATCGAAAATCTTTTAACAGAAATTTCAAAGTAACGATACTTACATACATCAATGGTTTTATGAAGTAGCTAACATACAAGAAAATACGTATTTTAGAATAACTACTATTATACTAAAGATTTAAATTGTGGAAAGAAAAAATCGCTCACGAGCAGGATTCGAACCTGCGACTCCTGGCTCAGTACGCCAGTGCTTTAGCCACTAAGCTACCGTGAACACTGCTCGTGGTATCGGAAACCACGTGGTGGTGGTGATTTCGCTTCGCATGCGTAAATGCGTTAAAAATAATTAAATAATTACTATTATACTACTATTATTCCTTATATTCGAAATGAAAAGTAGAGTGTTTAACTCGGGTGAAAGTCATCAATTCCTACTCGGACTGTCTAAATAACTCGTATGGGAATTGATTCCTTTCGACCCTTGTATAACAATCTACTATTTCATAGATTTTATTTCTTCATAAAATTACGGATAGTTACGTTATGATAATTGTTACGGTTATAAATTCGTTAATTAAATATTAATAAACAATGTTATATGCAATACCAGCATTTCGTACGTCACTTATTACTTCCTTCAATAAAGCGCGCAGTAAGCACTTTTTATTTATTTATTGAATACAGACTAATACATTTTCACGTTTGCTTTTGTACCATTAACTAGAAATGGAAACACACGTGTTAAAAATGAAGTGCTTATATATAATGAATCAACAAAAAACAATGAGATATCAATATCGGAGATCTATACAAAAGAGTTAGTTTGTGGGCAGCGCGAGACGGACGGGCGAGGTCGCGCGCAGTCGCGGGCGCAGAGGCGGAGTAAAGTGTGAAGGCCGGTCAGCGGCCGAGCTGCTGTTATCGAACCAATCATAACGATCAACTCACTTATGTAGTATCGACTAATGTAAGGCATTAGCTCCACCACGTGCCACTGATTTTATTAATTATAACGAGACGCAATTACGCGCACCAGCTTTAATTGAATAAATAATTATATTCACGCACACCCACACGTATTACATTGCGCGCCGGTTTAGTGTTATAGCCTGTGGTCAAATGTAGTACCGTGCACTCGTGAATGTGGACCGAACGATTAATTGAACGATTGCTGACATTCAACAAATTAAAAGCTACGTTGCAGTCTAGGTCACACGTAAAAGTTGTCTTACTTACTTAATTCAAATTTTCAAAGAATTGACATCATGTTTATTTTTTAGGGTTCCGTACCCGAAGGGTGCCAAACGGGACCCTATTACTCTCGCTATGCTGTCCGTCCGTCCGTCCGTCTGTCTGTCACAGGGCTGTATCTTTTGAACGGTAATAGGTAACCGGTTGAAATTTTCTCAGAAATTGTGTTGCTATGAGGTGTATCACGGCAAATACTAAAAACAAAAAAAAAAAACAAAAACCAAAGCGGGTTCCCATACAAGAAACCTCAAAAAACATGCATTTTTTTCAACGTTTTTGTTCCTGCTCTATCTTCAAAACGGTGATATATACCAGCGTCAAACTTGGGCAGATTATAGTGCATATTATGTAGTTTAGCAACAAAATAAGACAAACATAGACATATCTGACGGTACCTGCTTAAGAAAGACATGCAAAAATTCATATTTCGCGCATTGTGCGTTGATGTCTTTTGATAAACTCTCGTAAATTAAATCAGTTTTTATGGGGTATCAGGTCATTGAGTGGTACGGAACCCTTACTGCGCGAGTCCGACTCGCACTTGGCCGGTATTTTTTTATTAAAAACCGCAAACACCTGTCCCTAGTTGAAGTTTCAGGAATCCGAGTACCTACCAATATGTACCTTTAATATAATGTTAGTATTTAGGTTAATTTATCAAACAGATTATTATTCCTGAAATAAAATGAAGAATAAGTAGGTACCTATGTCATTAATTTATTTCCGTATTTTTGTTTTTAAATGCGATAGTGATTGTTTATTTTTAAACAAGGTACTTAATTAAGAAATGAATAGGTATAATTCTTGTATACATTTTAATACTGAATTCAACGGTTTTGATAATTAATTTGACTTATTAAGTTACTAACTATCATTGTTGTAGTCCAGCATGATTTGAATGAATGCAGATAATGCAGAAAGCACGACGACATATAATAAAGATGGAAATCTTTAACTTATAAGTACCATCTGTGGGGTAATTGTGTAATGCATTCACATTGACATCAGCTTTCATTTTGAAATTACAGCAATATTCATTGCGTGGTACGTAGTTGTCAATTTCGTCAAATTGACAACTACGTACCACGCAATCCGTCGATTGTCAAAATACACGGAGCAATGAACATTGAAATCCAGATGAATGCGATCGCGAGTGAGTTACGCAATTCGGCAGCTGATATTTCTTCATTCACAAAATTTGTACAGGGCTGGACTTAGGGGCCTATTACTTTTTTGACTTCGAATTTGGATCGCAACACTAATCATAGTGTGCATGCACTCATTGACACAGTTTTACTAACTAAATCATGGTCCTTGAAGGCATTATTTTATTTATAAATAAGGTTATTATTGTCAACATTATTCATCATTGACTTATCATCGAATAAATCAAATCATCATGTCGGCGGATCGAATTTTACTTATAAAAAATCATGAAACATGATTAAATGTTTTGTTATTTGAATAGAAGGATCGTTTAATTTTATTGTTTGCAATTTTTTATTCTAACTTAGACATATACTTAAAAACCGTTCTTTCTGGTGACGGATATAGAAACGGGCTTTTATGTTTTTTTTATTTTTTATTATATTCACCTAAGAGCCCTCATTACACTAAAGATATAAATTGTGAAAGAAAAAATCTCTCACGAGCAGGATTCGAACCTGCGACTCCTGGCTCAATACGCCAGTGCTTTAGCCACTAAGCTACCGTGAACCTTATTCCACTCATTCTCGTTACATTCTCGGAAATCGGCATTTTCACACGAATGCAATTTACTTGTCAGGGAAACCGCGTTTTATTTAATAATTAACAATACATTTAAAATTCTAATCTGCCATTCGAATACAAAAGGATATTTTTAATACCCTCAAACCCGGGAGGTTTAAGTGGTACTTTTTTACTAACTTTGAATGTGTATCTTATTGATAATTTAATAAACAAAAATAAAATAATAATACTAGCACAAAAAAATCAGTACAAACACCGTAGTCACGGACATTCAAAAAAAAAAAAAAATACGGGTTAAGCGACAAAAAATGTTATAACACTCTTCCGCCGTAGGTATTTTTGAACAGTCACTGTATTACACTAATGTTTAACTAATTGTTTTCATTATAGATATAGGAAAAACAGTGAAGATATCATATGATTATGAGAATCAAATTTTGTAAGTAAACTATAGCCAGATATTATTTATTATTACAATAACGATGACACAAGCGATTGAAGTACAATAAGGGCTGTACGAGATAATATGCAGCACGCGGCGGATCCAGAACTGCGCAGAGAATTCGAGAGTCGAGACCCTTTTTGCCATTCTCATTCAGCCCCCGTACAGTTATCCCGCAGCCAGTGTTACTGACACAATGCAAGGTTAACATGAGGTGGACGCCCGCGCAACTGCCCGCATACCACTTAAAAGGACATTTACGTTTTGTCGAGCCGTTCAGATCAAACAGGACAAACCAAAAACCGAAATCCGTTTCCAAGTAGGCAACTTACTGATACACGATTTATTTTATTTTATTTGTATACCTACTGCAGAATTACATTTCCTAGATAATTATTAAAATGCATTTGTGCCGTTTACGCACCTGCAACCTTGTATAAAAGAGGTAATTGTCCTTATATCTTGCAAGTACACTTGCTGTGTATCAATTAATATCTGTCTTGATTTTAGGTTCTGTAGTAGGTACAAGATAAGCTAACAAAGAATTCACGTCTTCATTTAAGTGGAACCTTAATTGATAAAAAGTGCAGATATCAGAAGTAGTCGGACGCGTCGTCACCGTCAGCCCTCAGCATCACTGGAATGTTCATCTCATTATGCTTATCGACGATTAAAGTCAATAACTTCATCGCGGAGTGCGACGCACATTCAGCATCGGCTCAATGGAATCTCTAATGAGGCACTCTTGTCAATGGGTGCAGCGAGCCAGATCTCAATCGCGCCACGTCTCTATTCTCTTTTACTTTCAAACGCATTTCCAGTTGGACGCAGCCTGCGGGCTCGGTTGTCCACTCGGGCGCGGGCCATCGACTGAACAGACTACATTCTTTTTTATCCTTTACTCCCGAGTGCAGTCTAGAATGCCTGCATCCCATATATACGTCTTCCTTCTTTTATTTTTAGTTATTGCGAAAAAGGTAGTCGACCAGTCCTAGCGGCAGAGGTCAACGTATTCGAGGCTTTTTACCTCTAGCTGCAGCTGTTGCACAATAATAGAGAAATTCCTAGAATGTTCCACATGGGGGATCTGGCTATTTATATCTGCATGAGGCAGGAAAATGCATCGCTAAAGCTAAAAATAGCTTCGAATCAATTAAAACTTCCCGTATTCATTGAATACTGATAAGCTTAGTCATGCCATGTTTTACTGTAGATTTACCATACTTACAAGGAAGTATTTTGTTTGCACAAGATTGTGTTATTTATTACTAACCTATGCCCGCGGCTTCGCGCGTGTATCACAGAAATATGTGATCGCGCATCCCTGGGAAACTGTTTGTCTTCAGAAGTTAAAGTATATTAATCCGCGTTATGTTCTATCTGTATGCCAAATTTCATCTAAATCCGTTCAACGGTTAACGCGTGGTTAAGTAACGTAAGTTCACAAACTCTCAAACTTAATATTACTAGTTTAAGCCCGCAGCTTCGCCCGCATGAAAGTCGTTTATCGCACATCCCTCGGGAACTGTTCATCTTCCCGGGATAAAAAGTAGCTTCTATGTTAATCCGGGTTATGTTCTATCTGTATGCCAAATTTCATCACAATCCGTTCCGCTCTTACGGCGTGATTGAGTAACAAATATCCAAACATCTTCACAAACATTTTTAATATTAGTAGGATAGGTAGATAGTGGTGCCGGTTCTCTTGTACACCCACCTAAACCTAACTATAACTAAAATTTACAAATTTTAGTTTAGAAAATCACAAAACTTATTCTGTGTTTATCTTTTTCTTATTTTAGAAAACTTGTTGACAGCTCTAATAATTGAGTTTGACGCATCTAATTTGAATTGGCGGTGTTACCAGTACATCTTAAAAAAATTATTAAAGATTGAATGGAATGACCGAAAGTTCACAAAAACAAGGAAATTAAATAATAATTATATTTGGAATTATTAGTTTATCATTAAAATTAAGAAGAAAAAATCATGTCACGAAATAAAGTACATTTTTGTTTTATATTTTCAATAAAATATATAAATTGGAATAATGTGATCAGATTAAAGAGCTAGGTTATTATTTTCTACGGCCCGTATTACAGAACGATACTCAAGCGTTGATCACTGTTTAAAACTAGTTTTGAGTTGAGCTTTGATTTTAGAACGTTCCTCAAGCAGAGATTTATTGATCACAGTTCAGCTGAGTTCAGCTTTATTTTATACTGTCACCTGTTTCGGTATTTGAACAGAGATTTGATCTGTAATCAATCACTCTAGTGTGGTCCAGACTACGCTTGAGTAGAGATTTCTATTTTAATTCAGGTCAAATTCGTGTGTTATGTTGTTGAATTAAAGTTTATAATAATTACCGTTCTGGAATAAGACCGATACTCATGTAACGATCTATCCTTAAGTAGTGATCAGGTGATTGGAGTTTAAACTGTACTTGAGGAACCTTCTGTAATACGGGCCCAAGAGTACCTATCAAAGGAGATATATTGTTATTATCGCAGCGTATCATATTGTATATATTAAACAACGAGAAACAGAGCTATTTGCAAAAAACGCAAGGATGCAATCACAATAATAAACTATTTCTTTAATTTAAAAAGCTGGAATTTCCCTTTTTAAAGACGTGGTTAAAAAGTTCTAGCACCCAGGACACGAAATTTCTCAAAAAAGTTGAATAAATTAGAATATAAGCCAAAAAGTACCACGCAGGATTACAACCACTGTTGCCAGGTCTCCCGATTTTCAACAAAGTTCTCCCGATTTTTTACAATCCCTGTATTATTATATTCTCTTTGGTATAAAGCTAATAATAGGAATAAGATCAAAACCTGTCAAAAAAACTCCATAAAATGAAACGGACGGATAAGTTGCTGCCCTGAATATTTCCGTCACTTGTTACAGAGTGCAGTAAAATATCAAACTGCTTTGATTTTAATATTATAGCTGGAATGTTAGCAAAATGTAATACCGGGATTACTTCAAAAACTTTGATTTTTGTTGAAAAACATAATCTCCCGATTTTTTCCATTGTTCCTCAATACATCTCCCGCTTTTTTCATAATAAGCCTCCCGGATTTTGAAAATCGGACCTGGCAACACTGATTACAAACTTGGAGACTTTCTCCCCAAAAGAGGGAAAATTTGTGAATTCAGGCTTTTTAGGGACACATATTAGCATAAAATGATAGAATTGAATGTCAAACATAGTTTTTTTTTTTCCATTGTATGGATTTATGTACTTCTTAACCTTTATTATATAGGTACCTCTTCTTATCGAAATTATAAATTTCATTGTATATTTCTATGAACAATTTACCTTTCTGCTGAATCTACAACAGCTGCAACCACATAGTAGGCATCCATTATTTATTTTAAACTACCTAAAAACTATAAAAATGAATAAAATAAGCATTGCAATTTTAGTTGTTGATAATTAATTATAGTCGACATGTATTTTGATGCCTTCTAAAAATAGTCAGATTTAGGTTGACATTTCTAATATTAGGTGAAAAACGTCAATTACAGAATAGCAAAATGTCAATTTTTACTAAGTTGAATAACTAAACTAATTTTGGTCCTGTCAAACCAAAAATTAGTTTTAAAATGAATTTCAGAATAGAAAACGTCGTTTGACAGGACTAAACTAAATTTAGGTGATTTTTAGTCTAGTTTAGAGAATTTTGTGACAAGAGAATCGGCACCACTACCTTCAAATGGGCACCAAATTTACTAAAGCTACTACTGAGGTGCGTCAGCATATTTAAATTTTAGTAAATTTGTTTCGATCAAATACAATAACTGAGCGCACTTAAAGTAAATGACAGAATATAACTGTTAATGAACTTTCTCGTGATTTTTTAAACTTATTGCAACCTTAATTGCAGTACACTTTCTACAGTGACGTAGCGTCGTAGGTTCTCGTAGTAACGTCCAAACCAGTGTCAACAATACGCACATTATCTTCCTAGTACTTTGACTTCATCCTTAATTAACACAGACGTGTTCAGTGAAATGGGGCTATTTTTAATACTATCTCTTCCATTAACCAGTTCATCACACTCATGCGGTTGTATTTTGTTGAACCTGTGTATCTGCGATGATCTCTGGACTCTGCGTTTAATAATGTGCTTGTTCATTTTGCAGTTTACTACCAAACATTTTTATGGCTTGCGTTTTAAAAGGGTATTTTGCAATGCTTGTTTTCGTAGCAAACAGAGATCTTCAGAGTTCTTGAGTCACAGCTCAAACTTTGATCTTCAGAGTTCTTGAGTCAAAGCTCAAACTGTTGTAGACTTAAAAATTTGTTAAGAGAAGAATTGTAAATTGAAGTTTTAGTTTTCCACTTTAATACACAAATGGGCAGTGCAAAAGTAAACAAGTGAAGCTCGCTCGTCCGAATCGAGTCGCTTACGCGCACCCAACGGGCCATCGATGTCCTTGCATTCTTTGGAGGTAGAGCAAAATGGTACCGGTTCAATAACCCTTGACAATGTGAAGGGATCAGCTCTTAAGCTAAGAGGCGCGGCAGCTTACGTAATGAAGGCAGGCGTGAGGGTCGAGATCATTTGGCGGTCATTGAGGTACCAACTTGCCCTTTAAACATTTAGAAGTAATTATTTCCTTTCAAAACTGATAAGACAAGCGTATGTACTTTAAAAATATGCAATTTAATTTAATCAAAAAGCAACAAGAGATCGCCGTGTGAATAAGTATTCGAGTATTGGGGTCAGATCTCATGCACTGTTTATGTACGCACGATGTGAGGATGAGTTGTAATATTTGGGCAGCAAATTGTACTTAAGTAAATTTTACAGGCAATCATTTCTGTCAATATTTCATCTCAAAATACGATGCTTACGTGACAGGCAAATACTCATAAAGTGTTGGGGATGTGCAAGAGTTGGTTTCTAGTTAACTCATCGCAGACGCACAAATTTTCCATTGAAAACTACTTGATGAAAGCACCTGGTCTCTCTCTACACATAAACAAGAATTAATTTCTCAAATCCTTAGTACCTACCGTACTTATAGCGAACTTACAATTAATATGAATCTGAGACATTAAGACCGCCTCTGCACATATTTTGTGCATAAAGCATTAAGAAATAAATACGAAATAAATTTTTGAATACGTTTAATCTAAGAGCTAGAGAAAAGAACAATCTTTGAATTTTTCTGGATTTTATTTTGAAAAATCTTCATAAAAAAATGGAGGAACAACAAGCAATCCTGATAAAATGAGCGAAGCAAATGGACGGTATTATCACCATATTATCATATATGCAAAATATTTTTCGTCTCACACCACTCAAATATTATAAAGTCTTTCGTTTTCTAATGAATAGTTCTAAGTTTTTAACCGACTTAAAAAAGGAGGAGGGACTCCGACATATCTGCACCGATTTGGTATTTTTTGTTTGAAAGATTTTCTCCCGAAATAGTCCCATTTTTGGTGAACATCTGATGAGTTTTCGGAGATAAAGAAGGGAACTCTTCAATGGATAAAAAAAAATGAAAAAATAATGATTGAAAAAAAAAAATTATGTAAATCATCGGGGATTGCAGCAATTATTTGTCCTATGTATAGTCTATGCCACTCGAAATAGAAAAATGTAAAGAACTTTAAAAAAGCAAAAACCGACTTCAAAAAGAATATAATAATTTTTGTGTAGCGCTGCGTCTACTCCGTGCATGAGGCACAGCAATAAGCTGAGCGGTGGCCGTTTTGCGCGGATGTGGTGCATATCTTACCACACTTCTTGGCTCTGTACCTGTATTTATTCTGTGTTCTTGAATTTTTTTTGGTAATTTTGTGCATCACTTTTGAAGCAAATAAATATTTTTTCTTTCTTTCTTTTTCTTTCTTACAAGTCGATGCCAATATTTCTTAAATCAAACCTAATCAAAGGCACCTACTTCCTAAACTATTTTACCCATATTAATTTACTCTTTTTTAAGTCAGTCTTTACTTTTTTAAAGTAATTTACTTTTTTAGGGTTTTATTTAAAATCCTGTTTAATACTAATATTAGTTGCAGCGTACAAGAGTTGTGTTACTGCCATCATTAAAAAGGAACTTTCAATGATTTATATTTACAGACAAAAATATAGATTTTTTTTATTTAGGTACACTAGATAGTGTATTACATTACATGAAAGACATTAGAAATATTAAGCTCATAGACGATCTTAATATTAACATTTTGGACAACAATTACAAGAAAATTGCAGAAATTGCATCTACCGTTGTTTTGTGAAAACCAATTACTTAACTATGACTATCGTATGCAACTAAACTATTACAGACAATGCTAGTGTAATTAAATGTCTTGTAAATAAATGTACTACCAATAACACTCGCCGAACCCATAGTTTGTTAATTTATTGCACATATTTATGTATTTAGTTTAATAAGTTGTCTGCAGAATAACGGCATTCCGGACAAACCCCCGTGGTTTTTGGTTTGCTTTTGTCATAATAATGTATGTTTAAATAAAAAAAAGGAAAAAAAAAAAAAAAACTAAAGGCCTAAATCTTTTCGATTTTTTTTATTATCAAACAATAGCCGATAATTTCAAGGCAACGGACTGGGAAAATGTAATAACTCTCAACAAAATAAATGAATATTACATAAGAATAGTAAATGAAGCCAAAGTAAGTAACACGGTGATATAAAAACTATCTCACAGGGAAAGAAACATTCAGCCTTGGGTAACCACCTACATTTAAAACTCCAAAAATACCCTGAAAATGTAACGCTTAAAATTACATAATAATATCAATATCGAAATACATGCAAGGAATTATTAAAAATAACTAGAGATCACACGGGATATTACTCTAATTACTTAGAACTCTAATTCCACTGGTTCGAATGGTATTCCTACACCATTGCTAAAATTGGGATTAGAAGCTCTTTTGCCCCCAATTGCCATTTTTTTAAATGTATGCATAGCCAAAGGCGCATTTCCATTAGTATTCAAAAAATCAATAATTGTACTAATACACAAGGGTGTGTACAGTGCCGTAAAATATAGGCCATTTTCTCTTTTATTTTATGTATGTAATATAATAGAAAGAATCGTCAACTCGAAGTTAAGGTTACTTAAAACAATTTCACATTCTTTCTGAGAATCAATACGGCTTTAGAACGCTTCTTTGTACTTCGTCCAGACTGTCAACAACGAAAGATTTAAATTGCTGTGCAGCGTTTAAAGTCGATTCTTTCGTTGTTGACAGTCTGGACGAAGTACAAAGAGCTATTGGCATCTTCCTCGATCTAGTCAAGGCTTTCGACACCGTCTCTATTCCCATTATACTCAAGAGGTAAAAATAAATTGGTGTTTGCGGGAAAACTGAAAACAATTAAATATAATATATATTTAATTATATTTCCGTGAAAACAATTTAGCAGATTCAGCTCGACTTTGAATTATCTTGATGTTATATATTTATATTTATATATGTAGGTATCTATAATATATATATTTTATTATATGTATAATGTACATATGTATTTATCTATTTTTTTTTTTTTTTTTATTATATGTAATTATAAGTCCGTAGTACGAAACATATTTTACTACTTTACTGGTGCATCTACCCTATTCTTTGTCTCTGCATTACCCTAAGGTTGTCTGGTAGAGAAAGCCTATGGCGTTAAGACCGCCTTTGTACCCTGTTGTGTATAAAGAAATAAATAAATAATAAAACTTTATAAAATTTCAATTACTGACTGACAGACAGGTCACAAAGCATTAAAGTAGGTGATTCTATGTAATCACTTTTAAGTGAACCAGAAAATATCTTATACGGTGTGCCCCAAGGAAGTATCCTGGAGCCCACACTGCTTTTAATATATATTGACTTGTGTAAAAATAAGACACGAGCGAATAGTCACTCTCGCAGATGACACAGCTCTCTGTTCAGTGGAATATCCTGGAAGGAAGTATATAAAATAGCCTATGAAGGTTTTGCCGTAGTATCTACTTAGCTCGATCGCAACTTATTAACTTTAAATACCTACACGAAAAACAAAATACATTGACTTCAGTATCCAAAACAAGACACAGACCAGCAAATATTTTTTATATTAAATTCATTCATATACATCAAATATCTGCTCAGTGCTCATGCTATTATCGTTCTAAAACTCATTTAATAAAATATCTCTGATTTTTGTAGACCAAAACCTTAATTGGAATGAACATTTATTACTATAACAACTAGAGTCAGGAAAATTATATAAATGTTTTAAGGAATCCGCCATTTTTGTAACTGCAAATTATTACTGACACTTCATTACGCACTGAATCAATCACTTATAATTAACTTATTGCATATCCACGTAGCCAGGCACATGAAAGTCAACACTGATAAGCCTAGAACGTTCACAGCGGGTTATTCTTAAAGTTATGACGTTTGAAAAACATAGATTCTAGACCGAATTGTTATAACAATGAGTTCCCTGTTCTTACCGTGAAACAAATATTCATATCAAATGTAACACTAACTCATAACAAATTTTGTGCCAATCACACGAAAATACGAAGAATGTATATTGTATACTCGATCGCATTTACCACACTCGCAAACGCCAACTTAGTTCACTTACAACTTAAGAAGAAAATGAGCAGTTAAACTTATTTTTTAATTTATTTTTTGAGTAATTAAAGTTCCTGCTTAATGTCTAGATCTTTGAACAGGATGATTTTGAATTTATCAGCAATTATGTACGAAATAGTTGTACTCATCAATTTGAACAATTTTAGTATAGGACCAACACTGAAAATGCATAAAAAACTGCCGTTCCCTACATTTGTGTTCACATAAATCGACAAAATGTAGGGAATAGCTGTTTGTTCACTTCTATGCAAAATCGTCCAGTAGAGTATACAAACTTTGCATTATACTTATGTGTGTTGTGTTGTTTGCATATATGTACGTACATACTGTGCTAAAAAAGACAGTGAGATTTGAATGCACTGAAATTAAATGAATGAAACTGAAATAGATAGAAGGGAAAAGTGGGCAGGGCACGCGTGCCAACACTCTGCACCATAGTGCAGGGCATTTCAAAGCCTTTCTCAGTATGCCTTATGACTTGTTTCTGTAAATACTGTAACAAAAACCCGCAAAAATGCCTTATTGTGCTGTTTCTAACTGCAGAAACAAAAGCTGTAAAGTACATTTTATTAAAGTTATCAATATGTAAGGCGTAGTTTGTTCGAAAGTTGCCACGCATGAATCGCAAGTAAAATTGTGATTACAACCATTCTACTCTATCTATTTCTGTGATTGAATGCAACAATCTAAATCAAATGTTTTCAGTACCTATGTATTAAGTTTATTATGATATGATGCAGAAAATAGAGATAGAAGAGAAGAGCAATGATAAAAACCACCAAAAATAAAAAATGACATAGGTAACACGAAACCACATAAAATCTAAACTTAAAAAACACCTTTTAGAGGAATTAAAACCTAATATTGACTTATAATTTTATAACATTAAGAAGAAAAAAAAAACAAGCTGTATTTTTGTAAGCAATTTGCTATTGAGAAGTAATATAAATTAGTTGAGGGTATTTGAGAATTTTTGCATGGGGCGAGCGAGCGCGATGCGTTGTGTTCACCCACCCACATCTTGTTGTAATGAATGTCGACGGACCAAGCGGTGTACAGAAAAACCTAAACTGGTTTATGTTCTACACTGTATCTGCCAAATGTATGTATTTTTTTTTTGTGGAAATAAATAAATAAATAACCTAGCGGTTGAACGCTTGCCTTCCGTGCCAGAGGGTTTGAGTTTGAATCCAGCCCGAATCCTAACTTTTCGGATTCATGTGCGGATCACAATTTGATTATCACTTGCTTTAACGGTGAAACCTGCACACCTGAAAGTGCTTCATACGGTTCTCGATGGCACGTGCAGTCCGCCAATCCGCACTAGCCCAGCGTGGTGGACTAAGGCTTTAAACTTCTTACTATGAGAAGTGGCCTGTGCCCAGCAGTGGGACAATAATGGGTTAATTATTTTATTATTTTAACGCATTTACGCATGCGAAGCGAAATCTAAAGATTAAAATTGTCACAATTTAAATCTTTTAATAATGGGTTAATTATGATGGTGAAAATGCATAAAATTTTAATGTCATATCTGGATTAGATTTTACGCAAATTCTATGCTCGAAATGTTTGGGTACCTAATTTATGGGAGGTGGAGAATAAAATGTAAATTTTAATGTTTCATTATAAAGTACAAAGTATTACATGAATTATTCACATATCGTTTACCGTGTATAATATTCATTTGTAAACTTGAAAATTATGCTTTAAAAAAATCTACAAATGTACAAGTACTTGGATGGGAGGACGTGTCGAACTGTCAAACATTTCAAGTAGGCACCTATTCCTAATCAAATGTACAGTCGACCAATCGGAATCATGACTCACTCAGCCGGTAATTCGTATGAAATTGTCAAAACATAATTTTCTTCTAATTACAGTCGTGCTGCACTTAGGACATTTTGAATATTAAGGAAACTGCTTTAATAAGGGTCAGAGGTCTATGCAATTTTGAGCTTTGTTATGAATGCAATATAGATTAATAATTGGATTAAAAATAACGTTTTTGATAGAACTGGAAATATGTTTTGAATTTCGAATTAACTGTCGTTCCGCATAATTTAATTTCGAAATTCGACCTAATTGTATTAGCACATTTGTAGAAAATTAAGCTTATGGTGGGTCATGATTCCGTTTGGTCGGGTGTACAATAACGAAATAATGAAGTTAAATTTTTATGTTGCAAATAAAGTCATTATTATTAATAGAATCTAGCTTGAAGATTTTTTTAGCCTAGGTAGGTATTTTTTTAATAAGCTCATGACTATCTCCCAGTGCTAGATACGGGCCCCTTCACAAAATGAGAAGGACTTAGGCCCTAGTCCACCACAACTGGCCTGATGTAGGTTATTAATATAAACAGAATTGTAAAAATAGAATAAGCACCAACTAAAAACTAAAATTACCTAATAACTTCTTAGGTTTTCTCGATCACTACACATTATAATAAAACAAAGTTTAACCGGATTAAATCGCGTATATTATTTAAAATTACCTAATTGAAACATTCAGCTATTAATTAGTGCATTTCTGGAAACCTCTGATTTGGAAAGTTCTTTTATTAACTTCCAGATTGGCCCCATTTTTATCAAAATCCAGTTCTGATGATATCATCCATGTGGAATTGAGGAGACACCTCAAATATTATAGCAATTTTGGTATTTTCATCAACAACTCAAGCATTTGCGTTCAGAAAGTATCATTTAATGAAGATCTAATGAATATCTTTGGAGATAAAGAAGGGAACTCTTCAATGGATGACAGCAAATAATCCGGGATTGCAGCAATCGCTTGTCTTTCTATTTTTAATGCCACTCAAAGTAGAAAAATAATATAAAAATCAAAAAGGAAAACCGATTTCAAAAATAATAAAATAATTTGTGTTAAACAGTTTAGGAAGTCGGTGCCAATTTTTTCCTAAATCAAACCTAATCAAAAGGAAAAAAAACTTTAACATCCTAAACTGATTCACACAAATTATTTTATTCTTAATAACTTCTTAGGTTTTCGCGATCACTACACATTATAATAAAACAAAGTTTAAACGGATTAAATCGCGTATATTATTTAAATTGGTTTCCCTGACGTTTCGAAAGCTTCGCAGCATTTCGTGGTAACATACTAATTTTAATAGAGAAGATGGTTGGCAGCTACCACCTGTTTGGAACCCAGTCCTTAAAATAATCAATTCCCAAACAGCACGCAACACTGTAAAAGATAATGATATTGTGAG
The DNA here is from genome assembly GCA_949699075.1 of Asteroscopus sphinx. Taxonomy (NCBI): domain Eukaryota; kingdom Metazoa; phylum Arthropoda; class Insecta; order Lepidoptera; family Noctuidae; genus Asteroscopus; species Asteroscopus sphinx. Next base: position 12,985,782 of record OX453005.1, read on the forward strand.
TGATTACTGCGTGCATCGAAACGATTTTAATTAATAATATTGTACGGTAGATTAAAATATTTTTTTAGAAATATTTGTAAAGACACTTGTCATCTTAGTCTACCTGCGACCACGAAATGCTGCAAAGCTTTCGAAACGTCAGGGAAACCAATTTAAATAATATACGCGATTTAATCCGGTTAAACTTTGTTTTATTATATTTTATTCTTTTTGAAGTCGGTTTTAACTTTTTTTATTATTGTTTGTGGTAGGTATATTATGATGGCAAAGCAAAGGCGTGGTAATGTTAAGCGGTTACCTTTGGGGTGCTGGCCAGAAAACCTCCACGTGTGTCTGACAGCTGCTTGTCCTTCTGGACACGTCTAGAGGGAACGGCAGTTGTTGGGCCGGTGCACCCTGGGCACGGGCAATAAGTCTCCTTTGGACCGGGGGACCTTATTGCCTGTGGCGAATATTCTGGCACGGGAGGGGCCCGATGTGGGCCAATGGGAAGTTGCTCCGCGTGTCCCTCTGAGAAAGCAGAGGGCACTGTGGAGGAGCAGGGGCGGGCCCGGTGTGCACTCACCCTGCCACTGGGCAGGCAGCGGGGGGACTGTCCTTCCCTGCCCCCGTCGGTCTCGTAATCCCAAGAGTGCCTGCTGAGTAGTGTTCTCGCGCCTCTTGGGACCGAGGGTCTTGGCTTCACCGCCCGAACCGCGAGGAAGAAAACCTCTATAAAAAATTACGGGAGGTAGGGCCTACGAGCAGCAGACTCGGGGTAGTCTGCTGCCCGACCAGCAGCTGGCGTAGCTGGCACAGCTGGCGTAGTTGGCGCAGCTGGTAAAGGCCCATGAGGTGAGGTGGCGTGCAGTGTTCCGTGTGCGCCACTGAAGAGGGTGCGGCCAACGTTAGGCCGCACGGGGAGAAGGGGCTCGCCTGCTTGTGGCGGGCCGGGACCTGTCGGGGGTGGTTGTGTGAATACTCACGGGTTCCCACGCCCCCGGCTAAGGTAGTTGAAGGAACACCGTGGTGGTTTTAGTCGGTAAGAGTCCGACACTGGCTCCGCCTACCCCGGGCGGAGTGCGTCCATGAGGATTTCCCCACGGGAAAAAAAAAAAAAAAAAAAAAGCGGTTACCTTTGCCCCATAACAACAGCAATACCACCTACCAGTGGCAAAGGGTCCATATAACACGATTCCCACCGACTTCCCTTCAGGAATTGCTTAAATACAGATCAACGACATTTCTATACTAATTTATTGTTCTAAAGTACAAAAAAAATATGGAAAATTAAATTAATTGTTGTTAAATAGTTTTTTTTTTATTGAAGTGCGATCTTAGCTATTTTAGGATTTTTAGGTAGCTACGGCTTCTCTTCTGAAAATATTCACCCTTCGCCACTGCCACCTACCCTATTGCCTAAATGGTATTACAAGTCACGTTCGCCAAAACTGAGACATGAAGATGGAAAGTCTCATGTGACTGTCATTTCACCGCACCCGTATCCTTCGTACTGGAACACAGCAAGCATTACCGTTTTCCGGCAGAAATAGGTACGGTGGTAGTACTTCCCCGGGCGAGCACTTTCACAAAAAGCTCTACCTACTACTAAAGATGGAGCAAAAATACATGTACAATGTACATGCCAAATTTCAGCCTGTTAGGGTAACGGGAACAGAGCCAAAATTTACTTTCAGCAGACAGACAACGAAGCAAGTTAAACAAAAAGCTTTTAATCTTTATTTAATTAAGACAATAATATTGAGCATCAACTGTACGATTTTTACACTATAACTTTCGTGAGATAAATTCATGTTCTCATTGTTTATCTACAGGTTTAACTAACGTGCATATTTTATCTGCACAATATACTCAAATCATAACTCACAAAAACATTGCCCTTCTATTGTTTTCTATGTAGTAAAAAAACTCCAGGTACACGGATATTTTTTGCTGCAACTCTTATTTTGATCAGCGGTCACAGTAACGAATGAACATTGAACTGAAACAAATTTTAAGCATATACAGAACCACAAATCGGTTTCTCATTCTTAACTCAATGTACAGGGCGGCAGCAGCGACGGCGACGCCATGTTTACAAACAAAGAGATCAATGCACGCCAAGTAGGTTAGCGCAGCACCGCGCCGTATGCGGCCGCGCAGCGCCCGCCGGCCCGTATTGCGCGGGTCGTGGTCTCCACACATCGGCTGCCTCTCAAACGGAACGGACGCACTATCATCACATCAAAATGATTAATCGCTATTAATTTGAATAACAAGCAGTCAAAAGAATCCCCTCCCCCGCCCCTCATTGATACAAGATAACCTTGCCAGGAGTTCGTCGGTCATTGTGTTCTCTAATTTGTTTTTTGTGATAAAATATCTTATTTTTGACATACAGAGTCGTGAATGCAAAATTAAGTGTTTATTTAGACATAACTAAAAATAAACAGCAACATTTAAATAAACATCGAGACACTTAATCAAATCAGGCCAAGTTTCTGGAGGGCAACAATCGTGCGCTTCCGCACGAGAAATCGTTACAATGGCCTCTCACAAGCCTGCCGGAAGAAAGTTCCTAGCGATTTGCATAGCGCGCGGCGAGCGACAAGCGAAGGCGATCCCGCTCTCGCAAGGCTCCGCGATGGCCCACATAGACATGACTTATAGTTTATTGTCACGGACCCATTTCCGTGGGTGCACGACCACGACCACCGCCTGGCTCGTGGACCGACACACTTCGCTCACTCTGAAAGTTTCTCCGATAGAGAAACTCACAATATCTAATAGCACCGACATCCGTCTATGCAGATTTCCAGAGCAAGCCTTCACAGAGACTGTGACCTAAATATACGAACGTTACAAAGCTTAACACGTGGAGAGAGGTTGTTTATATTACACACTGACAACATCTCTCATGCTCTATTAAAACGTGTAATCATATTATTCGTCCGCTCTCAGGTCATGTTGAGAGAGTGCAACCGGCATGAGCGGCGGCGGTTAAAAATAAAATTGATAGTGTACTCAGAATCAATGACAGCATCAACTCGTTTTCATTACAAATAGCTGGTGGCAAGAAAAACTTGCACTAGTGTTACGTTAGAAAGCGTAGACATTTCACCATAAAGCCTAGAAAGTGTACAAAGAAAGTGAAGAAGTAGGGGAAAAAATGTGCAATACAAGTGCAGCGCGGGAGAAGAGGCGCGGGAACATGAAGCTGTTAGAAACAATACGCACTCGCTCCAAATCCCGCAGTTTCCAGTTTGATCGCCATCACTTTTTCTCCCTAGATGAAACCGTTGCACTCGCTTGCACACATTTCTCGACACTCCGCACGTTTGCCTAGTTCTTGTATCAATGCACTCATTTTTACTTTCTTTTCCGTTCGCTCTTATTCGTTTGTTTCTCTGCGCGCTTCCATACTATCATAGCTATCTAGGTACATTGATCGACTCTCAATGAAAATAAAAACAGGCGCTTTCATATTCCATGGAACGACAAACAATAATAATATTGTCTGTCGAATTTTCAAAAACATTTACAGATTTTCACGAAAAGACTAAAATTCTTTTAAAAATGGTTTAGTTTATGTTTTCAAAGATAGCGTTAAATTAATTACTTATCTACTAAAACCATAATATTCTGATTAATTTAGAGTTTAAAGCTGCATTTTAACTTTCATAATAAAAACATAATTGAATTTGAAATACGTGAAACAACTTTCGTACTACAATAAACAGCAATGTACTAAAATTACGCGATAGAAACAAGAGTATTTTCCTGAACAGTGGTTACCTGAAAGTGAAAATCGAACATTGCACATACTTATCCATTATTAGTACGTGCATATGCACGCCTCACGCTACGCACGAGCCGTTCATGCCGTTCATGCCGATGGAGATCCAACAGGCATTAAAATTTGTCGGTTTTTTATTACGTGATCCTGCCTCCGTTGCAAATATAGGTGTCTATTACAAGAGAACGAAGATCGGATATTCTGTTATTACTTGATAATTATTATTTTAATGACAGTTTCTTGTGTCAGTTCCGTTGAATAGTTCGGATGGCCACATGCGAGCAACAAGTCCGAGAGAAAATACAAATATTGTCGGTCCAACACGACATACGTGCACTTCATATTCAATTGTCGACTTTATATGCACAATAACTAACTGAAATTCAGTAGGTACTTAGGACACCGCATACAGTTTGTGGTCAGTGATAGTCACGAGTCGTATGATTTTTGTTATACCATAATTACATTAAATTGATTTGTTTAAATGTTATATTATATCGCTGTGCACGTACTTAGGTATATGGCCATGTGTCATTAGCCGTCACGTGTAACACGCGGCGTGGAAGTACGGCGGCGAGTCGGGAAAGCCGCCGGTCGCCAAGCGACATCGAGAGAAAGAGTGTGAAGGAGGAGAGATGGGCATTTCACCGCGCGGGGTCAACGCGCTCGCTATACTGTCGCTGATTGTGCCCCAATTGCAATATGTGGGTCTAGGCCGGCGTTCGTCGACCCGCGTGACACACTTAACGGCGCCCGCGCACGACCGCGGTGCTTTCACGCCCCACGCGCAGGGTGGGGGGTACTGCACGGAAAGCTGAGAAAACTTAACACACCAGATGGGCGGGCAACGCATTGTTAATCGTATACCTACATGACTGTGTATGCTCAAGTTAAAATTCGTGTTTGGCGTATTTGTTTATTTAGCTAAAAGCATTTAAGCATTTATATAAGCCCGTAAATAATTGCACCATCCTATATCTTCTCATGGGTGTCGTAAAAGGCGACTAAGGGATTCACCAGAGGATGGGCAGCAGCGTTCTCTGAGTATTTAACCAACCAACTGCGATCGCCAACCCGCCTGCCAAGCGTGGCGATTATGGCATATCCCCCCTTAATTGGGGGAGGCCTATGTCCAGTAGTGGACGTCTTTCGGCTGAAATGATGAATGATGATTGTAATAAAGTGTTTTTAATTTACTTGTTAAATTTTGCGGTTGGCTGAACTGAAATGTAAGATAGATACTAGTACTACATAAAAATATACATATTCTATTAAATGCTTGATAACTGAGTGAATTTCTGTAAGCATTAGCATTTTTTTGACTAACGACCGAATATAATGAATGTAAATTAGTTTCGGTTAATGCAAGGTTAATACAAAGCTTATCAAATGCTGAATAGCAAAATCTGTTAAATTTTACGTAATTATTAACGTTTATTTAACAAATGTGTATGTCTATGCAAGAAAACATTTCAATGAGCTTTAATTAAGCAAGGGGCGATATCACGTCATTCATTGTCTTTTAAATAAGAGACTAAGTAGTCAAATATTCGGTTACTAAGCAAGGCCAGCTAAAATTGCTATTTACACAAATGTACTATCGGACTTGGAAATTACATCTCTTGTTATATTATCATATTTTACACTAGAGACGTTGCATTAGTTTGCAATCAGTTCTTTAATATGACTCGTTTAAATATTCTTTCTTTATACAAGTTCAGTTCCTATGCAAGATTGACAGTATGAATAATCCACAACAATGGGACTGACATTGATCTTTATGGGAATGCAGCTCAATTAAGCACAGTGGGCCAACTAATGCGACTAATGAATAAGTATAGTTTACACGATAGGCGTTTGTTGCTTGTTAGCTTGTTGGAGAGAACAAGGTCGGCTGATGTGGAGCAAGGTCAGTGTGGACGAAGTCTTGGAGTGATAGCGCGACCTCTGCATTCATTATCACCTCGAGATCACAAACGTGCGGTAGCTGCACACTCTGATACATTCCATGCATTTCTACCGGACGTGTCTCGCCGCGTCACTCGCTGCCTTGTAAAAATAATATTTATTATTATTATATGTATGGTATGCTTTCATTATTATTATATGTATGGTATGCTTACTAACGAGTTATGAATCAAGTAGATAACATAATTTGCCATATTTAATTATGAGCGTATTATTTTACTAGCTTTTGCCCGCGACTTCGTCCGCGTAGGTGATAGGATTTTTAGTTGGTTTTTTACGTTATTAATTTTGCTATAACATAAACATATCAGTTATTATGTTCAAATACTTATAAAATATAACAATCTTTATTATAGTGTAGGGATTTAAAGGTTAAATAAACATGAAAATAAAATAAAATTTCGTTATATTTTGTGAACACGAAGCTTGGCCTTGGGAGGCCTATGTCCAGCAGTGGACGTCTTTCGGCTGAAATGATGATGATGATGAATTATAAGCACGTTTTTGCTACAACTTTATGAATGGTAAACAGGAAACAGAAATTCGATGAAGTTTGATTATACTTTTGTTAAAATTTTCGTGTCGAGTAGCACAAATTTTAGCTGCTAGTGACATAAAAATCTGACTAATAAACTAAAGCTAGTAGCTAACTAGTTTGAGTTGTGGCAGTAAATCAGTTTAGCTATTTTGACAAAAATTTGGTTTCCACTTATTAAAATTAGTGTAAAATCAATGAACTTTTAAGTTGCCGAATTAAGATCAACATCTCAATTAATTCTTCATGTTAACTTGAAAAGAGAACGAGAGAGAGAAGAGACGATGTCTGTGATCTAGTGGTTCGAGTGTCGGACTGCTAATCACGAGGTCGTCGGGTTCGATTCCCACAGGACACAAATATTTGTGTGATGAACATAAGCGTTTGTGTTGGTCTGGGTGGTGGGTGGTTTCATATGTAATATAAGTATGTATTTACAAAAAAAAAAGTATATAAGTATTACATCCATTGTCTAGTATCCATAGTACAAGCTCTGCTTAGTTTGGGACTAGATGGTGCTGTGTAAAATGTCCAAAAAATAAAAAGTCTTCAGCTTTTTTTTTCATGCGCCGTTATAATATTGATGATTGCATCAATTACAAAGTCTGTATTTGGCATAATTACAACTAAATACACATAAAGAGCAGTCTCATAATTGCTGTCTATTTTAGAGCTATTGAAAAAGTAGTCAGTATTGTCTAAAAGCTTTCGGTGGCACATCATGGTCTCCATTAATCACACCAATAAGTAAACTTGGAACAAAAAGTAGGCTGTCATGGTAATTGATGGCAGCATTCACTACACTGTCACAATTAAATGGTGGTTCAAATGGAGCAGGTGTACAAAAAACAAAGTTCTTGGAAGCGAGAGAGCGTTCGCAGAACCAGTTGTGCCCGTACCTGCACGTCTTGAGACCGACTAAATGCATTTTGTGCATAGTCGAATGATGTCATCCAGGATATTCGAAAAGTACAGAGCTGCTCACAATAAAAAGTCACTCTCACAAGGTGATACGAGGTCTTTTACCTGCCGACGTGTTAGTCATTTTCTCGTATGCAGTTGGAGAGTCTCGGTCGATATACAATATAAAATGTTTTCTATATTTCCAAGACGAAATCGCGTTTTATATTATGGCTGTTTAACAGCACAGTGCCTCTATTGCGTACGTTGTTATTGTCTCAAGCTTTTCTGAACAGTAATCCTACTAATCTTAACTATTATAAAATTGTAAACGTATGTTTGTTTGTTTGTTTGTTTGTTCCAGCATCACGCTAAAACTACTGGACCGATTTTGATGATTTTTTTTTGTTTGAAAGCTGATGATCTGACTTAAAAACTGGTATGGGTTTTGAGAAAGAAAGAAAGAAAGAATAAAAGAAAAAAATTAATTCGTGGGTTGCGTACTCACCCGACAGATCGAAGCTTCTATGCATTTGCACGAGCGGATAGTAATGTACGATGGAGTGGAGTGGAGTGGAGTGGACAGGGGATGGGACTGGGGATGGGACTGGAGACGGGACAGGGGACGGGACTGGGACGGGACAGTGGACGGGACAGGGGACGGAACATGGGACGGTAAATGGGATGGGACATGAGACGGGACATGGTACAGGACAGTGGGACAGCACATGGGACTGGACATAGGATGGGACATGGGACAGGACATGGGACATGGGACGGGACGATAGTGATATAGTGAGATAGTGGGACAGTGGGACAGTGGGACAGTGGGACAGTGGGACAGTGGGACAGTTGGATAGTGGGACAGTGGGACAGTAGGACAGTGGCAGTGAGACGGTGGGACAGTGGGGCAGTGGGGCAGTGGGGTAGTGGGGCAGCGGTGCAGCGGGGCAGCGGGGCAGTGGGCCAGTGGGGCAGTTGGATAGTGGGGCAGTGGGGTAGCGGGGTAGCGGGGCAGTGGGGCAGCCGGGAAGCGGGACAGTGGGGCAGCGGGGCAGCGGCGTGGGGAAGCGGGGCAGCGGGGCAGCGTGCCAGCAGGGCAGCGGGTTAGTGGGGTACCGGGGCAGTGGGGCAGTGAAATAGTGGGGCAGTGGGGTAGCGGGGTAGCGTGGCAGTTGGGAAGTGGGGTTGTGAGGCAGCGGGGCAGCGAAGCAGTGGGACAGTGGGGCAGCGGGGTGGGGAAGCGGGGCAGCGCGGCAGTGGGGCAGCGCGGCAGTGGGTCAGCGGGGCAGCGGTGTAGTGGGGTACCAGGGCAGTGGGTTAGTGGGGCAGCGGGGCAGCTGGGCAGCGGGGCAGTGGGGTAGCGGGGCAGCGGGGCAGTAGGGGAGTGGGGCAGCGGGGTAGGCAGTGGGGCAGTGGGATAGTGGGGCAGCGGGGCAGTGGTGCGGTGGGGTAGCGGGGCAGCGGGGCAGCTGGGCAGCGGGGCAGCTGGGCATCGAGGCAGTGGGGCAGCGGGGCTGTGGGTTACCGGGGCAGCGGGTCAGTGGGGCAGTGGGATAGTGGGGCAGCGGGGCAGTGGTGCAGCGGGGCTGTGGGGCAGCGGGGCAGAGGGACAGTGGGGAAGTGGGGCAGCCTGTGGGGCAGTGGGACAGTGGGGCCGCGGGCAGTGGGGCAGTGGGGTAGCGGGGCAGCGGGGCAGTGGGATAGTGGGGCAGCGGGGCAGTGTGGCAGCGGGACAGTGGGGTAGCGGGGCAGCGGGGCAGAGGCGCAATGGGGCAGCGGGGCAGTGTGGCAGCGGGACAGTGGGGCAGCGGGACAGCGGGGCAGTGGGGAAGTGGGGCAGGCTGAGGGGCAGTGGTATAGTGGGGCAGCGGGGCAGTGGGGCAGTGGGGTAGCGGGGCAGCGGGCAGTGGGATAGTAGGGCAGTGGGGCAGCGGGGCAGAGGGGTAGCGGGTCAGTGGGTCAGCTGGGCAGCCGGGCAGCGGGTCAATGGGTTACCGGGGCAGCGGGGCAGTGGGTCATCGGGACAGTGGGGCTGCGGGGCAGCGGGGCAGTGGGGAAGCGGGGCAGTGGGGCAGCGGCGCAGGCTGTGGGGCAATGGGATAGTGGGGCAGCGGGGCCGTGGGGCAGTGGGGATGCGGGGCAGCGGTGCAGTGGGATAGTGGGCAGTGGAGCAGTGGGGCAGCGGGGCAGTGGGGTAGCGGGGCAGTGGGGCAGTGGGGTTGCGGGGCAGCGGGGCAGTGGGGTTGCGGGGCAGCGGGGCAGTGGGGGGCAGCAGGGCAGGCAGTGGGGCAGTGGGATAGTGGGGCAGCGGGGCAGTGGGGTTGCGGGGCAGCAGGGCAGTGGACTGGACTGGAATGGACTGGACTGGACTGGACTGACGTGGGTTAGCAAAATTTAACGCGAGCGGAGCCGCGGGTAAAAGCTAGTAATACTATAAATGTGAAAGTTTGTGAAGATGCTTGGATGTTTGTTACTCAATCACACTGAAACGGCTTATTGAATTTGGATGAAATTTGGCATACAGATAGACCATAGCCCGGATTAACATATAGATTTAATAAACAGTTTGCGAGGTATATGCTATAAGCCGAATTATACACGAGCGATGCCGTGATAGTGTAATTGTATTTATATCAGCGGTAAAATAAAAAGGTTTTTTAAGGATGCAGGTGAAGTGTATAATCGACAGCATGACAGTGGTAACACTTCAATTCAAAAACCGCCCTTACTGCTTACGAAATAAAGATGCCGCTAATGTAAAAGTGTTACCACCGACGTGCGGTCGACCGTACTAGGCTCGCAAAAGTTGGCATTCAGTATTCAGTGTCAATTCTGTGAACATCGTGTGGTGTGAGACATGTATCTATCTTTAATTCAAAATTAACATGCGCTGCGATCGTGTTCGCCGGCATCGGTTTCAATTTCATTAAGATGATTAACATTACAATTTCATTATATGGATTGACATTAATTGCTAACCAAGATAGTTAATTATAATTTGTAATCGTTTCTTTACAATAATTTACTTTTATACCGAGGAAACAGACAGGAAATTGTAAATATTCGACTGAATTACTATTTCAGTAAAGTTAACTAATTGTATAGTGAATTGTTCCGTGTGGTGCCGCATGTAAAGAATTGCACCAACCTATATCTTCTCATCGGTGTTGTAAAAGGCGACTAAGGGATTCACCAGAGGATTGGCAGCAGCGTTCTCTGAGTATTTAACCAACCAACTGCGATCGCCAACCCGCCTGCCAAGCGTGGTGATTATGGCATATCCCCTCAACATATGCCTGGAGGAGGCCTGTGTCCAGCAGTGGACGTCTTTCGGCTGAAATGATGATGATGAATGATAGTAAATACGACCACTCCACTGTGCGACCACTTCTTTGATCAGTTTTAATATGTGTTACTCTTGACTCTTGTGTAAAATTTACTGTCTGCTACTAGCATTTCTCTTGTCATTGGCCTTATTTATGTTATTAACCGACGAAAAAAAGGAGGAGGTTCTCAATTGGTTTTTTTTTTTTTTTTTTTATGTATGACCACGCATAACATTTTACAGAGTGGCCGGATTTTGATGATTCTTTTTTAATGGATAGGGTATATCTCGAAGTTGGTCCCATTTAAATTTCAAAATCAAAATCCACCCCCAAGGGTGGGAAAACAGGGGATGAGTGCTTGTTCACCCACTGAATTCTTACCTGTTAACCGATTCTGTTGAAACTTGGCACACATAAATATAGTTCTAGACACTACGACATAATGGAGACCTGGAGTTAGATTTTGACCACAAAAAAAGTTAAAATAAAACTTTTTAACAAAAAATTGAACCGACGAAAACAGAAACTGAAAAGCGAAAAATAACAAATTATAATAATAATAAATAATAAATATCTTTGGGACATTTTTACACAGCACCATCTAGTCCCAAACTAAGCAGAGCTTGTGGTATGGGTACTAGACAATGGATATAATACGTATATACTTTTTTTTTTTTTTTTGTAAATACATACTTATAATACATAAGCAACTATATATATACTTATATTATGAGTCGGCGCCAAACAAACAATCAACGAAGATCATTAAATTACTTTAAATAAATAATAAAAACAACGTAACATCAAATACAACGTAACATTTTCAACGATAAACAATAACTTTCCAAAAATTCGTTCGTCGCTCGGCCACTTGCAACTTGCACGCACTTTGCTTGTTAAAAGTTTGTTTGGCGCCGACTCATAATTTGTTATTTTTCGCTTTTCAGTTTCTGTTTTCGTCGGTTCAATTTTTTGTTAAAAAGTTTTATATATTAACTTTTCGTATTAATGTTTGACGCGGATCTACGCGAGACATAATGGATTTTTCATTATATCTAATTTTATATTAGGTACAATATTTATAAAGTAAAAAATAAAATGATATAATATTTACAAAGTACAAAACAAAACGATACAAAAAGGCGCGCCTATAGGCATCAAAATATATAATATATAATAATTATATCTTGGGTTCGAGAAGTTCACTATAATACATTAGCTGTAAGTTTTCCGAAAAATATAAAATAAATAAAATGCATTTTTACTAATGCAAATATTATTCGTAGTAAATGGCGACCGTAGAATATAATTAAACCACACCAAAATTAATTTAGCCATTACTCGTATTAGCTCCAACGTTGAAACAGACTTTTGGTAAAGCCCTTCAATATAGGCATGACGCCACTACGTCAGCTTGCGAAACTGATTTGAATCACAACAAAGTTTGAGTCTGCGTCTGGGTCATCCGACTGAGACAAAAAAAAATGCCTTTTTTTTCATTCAACCCTTGGAATGGCCGCTACGTCATCGACGTAAACATTAATAGAATGATGAGTCAGATGTATTTACACATTTGGACTGGACATTCCGAGCTGGATATTTGAGTCATGAGCTTTTATTTCGATTTCATAATTTTGATTTCTTTTCTCATTTCATACAATAAAATTAACGTTCCAAAGAAAAAACGCGGTAACATCAATATGTAGTACAGCAGTGAAGGACTTACAGTATGATGAAGGCATATACATAGTTTTTACAATTGGTGGATATTAGTATGTTGAACCTTAAAATCATTTGCAAAGTTTGTTCTATAGTTCAATTATCTATCTTTTCTTCAAATTGTGAACACACATCAAATCGGAAAAATTTATATGACCTTGACCTCTACATAATAACTAATCATCATCATCATCATCATCATCATCATCTTCCTGCCCTTTTCCCAATTTATTTGGGGTCGGCGCAGCATGTATTTTTCTTCCATACATCTCTATCAGCCGTCATCTCCGTGTTCACTTTCTTTCTATTCATGTCATCTTTCACACAATGCATCCATGTTTTCTTCGGCCTGCCTCTTTTCTTATGGCCATTCACATTTATACTTAAAACATTGTCTTCTCTGTCATTGGCGCTACTTTCAGACGCCCTCTTACATACTCATACATAATAACTAATGTTTAAAAAAATCCTCAAGCCAGCGACAACACAGCCCGGCTGTGTTGTCGCTGCCTCAAGCCTTTTCCCAACTGTGTTTGATTCGGCTTCCGGTCTAACCAGATGCAGCTATAAGTATTTTACATGGAGCGACTGTCATAAAGCCCCCGCAAATCAGTAACTGGACAATACAGAGACAGACATCGTAACGTAAGGTTAGTCCAGTTGTCAGACTTTCGGGCTTCTGACTACCCGTACCGACTGCCATAGATTCGTAAAAAAACCGGGACTGACAGCCTAACGGCTTATCACCTTTTCACTGTTATAATAAAATCAAATAAAGAATAATCATGATTTTAATAAATAACAGGTTACTATTCTTTTTTTAGAGTATTTTCTAGTACACTTTGAATTTTTGACTGTTGGTTCGACTTTAAATAAGCTTTACTCTTATTATAATCAACTGCTGAGCATGGGAAAAAGTCATTCGTTGAGATATGTCATTCCCATGCATTTTGATTGTTTCCTACAGCGTTGATGATTGTAGATTGTCAACTTGGCTAGGGGGGCTGGGTTCGATTCCCGGGTCGGGCAAAGTGTTATTGTGTTTTTTCATTAAGAAATTCTCAGTAGCAGCCCGGAGTCTGGATTTGTGCCCGGTTAATGGCAATAGGCTCGCCCCCTATTACATGGGACTTATAACTGGCGAAATGTGGGTGTACTATACACTTCTGCCTACCCCTTCGGGGAAATACAGGCGTGATGTTATGTTATGTTATGTTACTCTTATTATAAAATTCTTGTATTTATTTATATAAATGTAAGTTTATTTTTAATACATTATTAAGTTTAGATTCTTTTGATTGTAAGTATATGTCTGTATGTTACTTTTGTTTTTTTTTTTATTACACTTATGTCTACATTTCTTGTTTTAAAATCTCCTCTTACGGGTCTGCTGGAAGATATTTCTTTATGAAATAAACATGCCTATTTCATACTTCAGTCTTTAATATAATACCTATAATGTGTGTGCGTGGTTGTCTGTTTTAAGGAACATGGTCTGTTTCTTAATAAGATGCAGGTGACGGCACCCAAAGACGGATACAAAGTGGGAGTTAAATTCGATACCACGGGCAGAGTTCACGGTAGCTTGGCGGATAAAGCCCTGGTGTATGTACCGAACCAAGTGTCGTGGGTTTGAGTCTTGCTCGTGAGCGAATTTTTGTTTCCACAATTTATATATAAATATTTTTAAATGGTCTTATAAATACTACCCAACAAACATTTAAGCGAACCACCTGCTTACTTTATAAGCTAAAAAGAGACAAAGACGTTACAGAAGCTGCATTTATATCTTCTGGTGACTTAAGAGCGTTTGTTAAATAAAATTATCACACATTGCTATACTACTCGTCTATATGAGCGATAAAAGGATGAGCATAAAGATTAATGAGAATCTTACAACTATAACATCTGTAGAAGAATTAATTATTTAAAACACACTAGAAAAACACGCTTCAAAGTCCATTACGTGGCCTTTCTCACAAGTGCAAACACGACTATGATACGATATTCCATCATGGAATGCCAGTGCCTATCTTCCGGCTTCATCATCAGACCTTGAAACCTAATCGTGGTCAAAGTTCATTACAAGACTTTTCTAAGAAATCCAAAACAGCTATGATACGATTTTCCATCATGAAGTTCCAGTTCATATCATCCGGCTCCATCATCAGATCAGTTCGACAGTACCATATTATTGTATTGTCATCAGAACTACATACAGCTGCCAATTTTCATCACGCTACGACCCTTGGAAGATGGTTAAATTAGTTACCTTAGATTCCATTACATAGTTAGTTACATACAGGTCGACCTAATAAAAGCGTGTTAATAAGCATTAACCTCTTAAAGTTCCAGACAAGCGATAAAAAAACCATCATTTAACCCTAAAAGTTCTACAAAGGCAGCATTTGACGACATTGGTTCTTTAGTGGTACTAATTACGTCTCTTCTAGCACTAAATGCCTAAAGAGTCACAAAACTCTCTTGTATTACTTAAGACCGAACAGTTCAAATATCTGTCACCATCGTAGATGTGTAAGTTGTAGAGAAGCGCTTATCTCCACCATACTGTGTCTAGAGGTGTCAGAATTTTCTCATATAGAGGCTAAACCTGTACCGCCATTTTGCGTGCCCATCACCTATTTTCTGGTTTCCAAAGCGAATTGAATAATGAGAAATAAGAACGGAAACACCATAATCATGAACCATTTTGCTCATTTGTGTACTACCACGATACTTTAAAACTAGGATGGACATAGTTTTGTTGGATTTTCACAATATTTATACGCCATATTTTTTATGCTCCATACATAAAAAAATATTACACTTCGATAAATACAAACGACAAGCCCTTCAATTATTTGTTAATAATGTACCAGGCCCCTCAGAAAGTATTGCGAAAAAAAGTTTTTATATATGGGAGACTGGCCAGTTATAATGTTTTTCGAAAATATGATTATTTATAAGTAAAAATAAGTAAGTTCCAATTTCAAAATTTCCCTCCACATTTTTTGCGAGTTAATTCAAAGTATTGTGTCTCACTGAAATATGGATCTGCGCCGGGAACATTTTAGAGCTATGATTTTATACGATTTCAAGTGTCGCCTGAAACCGGATGAATCGTACGATAGACTTCAAATGGCATTCATGGATGAAGGCCCTTCCAAGGCAACCGTGTATCGTTGGTATAACGAATTCAAGCGCGGTCGACCAACTTTGGGGGATGACGAAAGAAGCGGTCGCCCTTTGACGGCTGTTACCGAAGAAAACGTGCTAGCAGTGAAAAATTTAATCCAAGACAATAGGCGAATTACATATCAGGAGATTCAACACATATTGAAGATTGGATCGGGAAGCGTTCACGAGATTCTACACAGCCATCTTCGCGTGAGGAGGATAGTATCACGCTGGGTGCCGCACAACCTCACCGATGCTCAGAAGCAGGCCCGGGTGGAATGGTGCCGTGATATGCTTAACAAATTTGAAGCAGGCTCGTCTCGGCGTGTTTACGACATCGTTACAGGTGATGAGTCCTGGATTTATCAATACGACCCAGAAACCAAGCGCCAGTCGACTGTTTGGGTGTTTCAAAATGAGCCAACGCCTACCAAAGTGAAGCGATCTAGAAGCGGGGGTAAGATTTTGATCGCTAGCTTTTTTAATTTGACTGGCCACTTGGTATCAATTCCCTTACGGGATCAAAGAAGCATTAATGCCGAATGGTATACTACCAAATGTTTGCCAGAAGTTTTCTCTGTTATAAGCAACAAGCGACCAAACACAGGGCTCCGCGGGCTACTGCTCCACCACGACAATGCACCTGCGCACACCGCACTCAAAACGAGGGACTTCCTGGACAGCACGCCAGTCAAACTCCTGGGTCACCCTCCTTACAGCCCTGATCTAGCACCGTGTGACTTATTTTTATTCCCAAAAATAAAAAATCAGCTCAAAGGGATACAATTTTCGTCGCCGGAAGATTGGCTGGCTGCGTTCGAGCAGGCTGTAAACGAGGTGTCTGCGGCGGACTGGAAAAAGTGTTTTGAAAACTGGTTTAGGCGCATGAATCTTTGTATAGAGGCTGGTGGAAAGTACTTTGAAAAGATTTGATAAAAATATATGTACGTATAGAACAATTTTTTTTAGTTTCGCAAAACTTTCTGAGTGTCCCACGTATATGCCTACTTATTTACAGTATACTTTACCGTGTTATTATTGAAACCTTGAACTACAAAAAATATTAATAACAATCTGTACGCCATTGCATTTATTTGTGAGGTTATTATATTATGACAAATGAAAAAAGGGAATCTGCAACCTAAGGAGTTGATGGCAAGGAAAATAATATAAAGTAATCCCTTTAAGTGCTAATTTTCACCTATTAGCCACCCTCTTAGCGCTCAAGGACTTAGATAGTAATATTGTAGCTCTACTATAGCACTCTTATGCCTCTTGATTCATTCTGTAACTCTATTTTATCGCCACTGAAGAACCTAAGGCAACAAGAAGTTGTGCCCATTTCGGGGGTATACTAGGGTTAGAGCGAGCCTAAGTGTTTTTAACCTTAAGATTTGGTTCTGGTTTGGTTGGCTTCTGTGCATCGCTAATAACTCTTGATTTAGCGCCTAAATGTTAGTTGGGTAAGTGCCTAAAAAAAACACAAATCCACAAATAATATAAAAAAAACAATAATATAAAATGCCTTTAATCCTCGTAAATAATAAAATCCATCCATTTACATCTGCTATATCTGAACACAGCTTAGTCTCCCTTTCTATAAATTAAATCACTGGCAGAATGTTTCTCAATAATCTTCACATGAAAGTCAATAGTTGGAGTTCTTCAGTCGTTGCAGCAGACGTGTAATTCTTTATTAGTTATTGTTTAGTTGAGATCTTCGGGGAGGGCCACGACGGGGTTAACCTCAACCTCGGGGAGGACGGGCTCCGGGAGCACGACGGGTTCGGGGATCACTACCTCAGGCAGGACGGGCTCAGGGAGAACGACGGGTTCGGGAATCACGACTTCGGGGAGGACGGGCTCAGGGAGAACGACGGGTTCGGGGATCACGACTTCGGGTAGGACGGGCTCGGGGAGAACGACTGGCTCGGGGATCACGACCTCGGGGAGAACGGGCTCGGGGAGAACCACGGGCTCAGGGATGACGATCTCCTCCTCTGCGGGTCCTTCGTCGACGATAACGGGAGTGGGTATGATCTCAGGCTTGCCGGGAGCAGGGCCGTCGATGGCGACGGGAGAGGGGTTGGCGGGAGCATCGATGTTCACGATGACCTGCACCAGGGGCAGGGGGGCGGCGACGGCGCAGGCCACGAGGGCGAATAGAGCAACGAAGGTTTTCATTGTGTGTTTTGAAGTTTATTACTGAAACAATACAAGAAAACTAGTTAATATCAATCGTAACGAAAGGATAAATCTAAGGAATCACTTTATGGATTATGGCATGGGCAAAATTTATAGACAAACTTTAAGAGACATGAATGGCACCACATTTAAACATGGTAAAGAAATAATCAAAAAAATATAGATCTTCTCTTCATAATTATAGACAATGATGGAAATGTTGGCTACATAAATAAGTATATTTATTTTCTTTTGCCTTTGCTTACCTTGCTTTCACAAAGATGAATGAAAACTATGATTTTTGGTGTTCTACACACAGTTTTTATACAAATTTTAAGCCATAAAGACGCATATCAGTTTATTATCAGATTATTACAATTAGGTAGTTATCATTTGTTGCAAATACTACCAATAAATGTTTAGTGACCTCTTCCTTTAGTAAAAAGACTAATAGAATCAAATTATGACGTTTTGTATTTTTACTCAACTTACCTATAGATATAATATCTATGGGATAGTTCCGAAAGCGGCTGTTTTTCGCATTTTTTCTGTCTACTACTACAGCGAACTATATTTTGCCGAATTAATTGTTTCTGATTAAACTTCAGTACCTTTACTACAATTCTGTAGAAGCAGATTATCAATAAATTTTGTAATCAACGGTTAATAATATTTTACTGATGGTGTAAAATATATATATATCTGTGCCACTGAGCCCCTTACAGACAACAGTCTTTTTTTTCGAGGGGAAAATCCTTATGGACGCACTCCGCCCGGGGAAGGCGGAGCCAGTGTCGGACGCTTACCGACTAAAAACCACCACGGTGTTCCTCTGAGTCCAGGCCCACACCTAGAATGGCTGGAAGTCAGCATACGCCCTCCTTTGACGCCTAGGTCGTCTCCTGCGGATGGGAAGAGAGGTCATCGCCTCTGGAACCTCTCCGCCGCCTCCATAGCGAACATCACCTCCTCGCAGAAGGAGATGACGCGACGCCTTCCCAACCGCTCTCGCTCCGGACCATAGACAGGACCACGGCCGGAAGCGAGAGGTCACTGCTACCTACTGCAGTGATGAGGTCACGGCGCTGCGAGGCCCAAGCTGAGCACTTCGCCAGTGTTTGCTGCGCCGTGTCCTCTGGGCAGCTTCCGCAGCGATGACACTCGGGCGTCGGCTCCCGGTCTATGTAACAGTTACTACCCGAAACAACCGTGCCCCTAGAGGGCCTAGAGTATATGCGTCAGCCGGTAGGTGGTGGCAGAATAGCTCCTTGCCAGCCACTCCTCCATGACGGGCCTTACCGCCTCTTATGCGGCGTGGCCTACACTGCAACTGATCCTGACCTTACATAAAAAGTAAGGTAGGTATCTAAAATAATTTAACTGATAGATATTGAACTAAAGTTTTTTTTCTGAAATCCGACTGGAAGACTAGATCGGCAATAAAATATGCGGTATTTTAAGCATTTCATGAAAAAAAAATGCTGATATAGATTAATGTTACCTAATAATTATCCGAATAAAAACGTTTCACCAATGTATGGCCCTAGAAAATGTGTGATTATTGTCAGATCCACAGAAGAAAAGAATAGAAAAGATCATTTCAGAAACAAATAGCGCCAATTAGGACACGTCGCATAATGCCTCATAGAAAATGTCAAATTCTCGCAGCTATGCAATACGAAAGTAGAAGGAACGAAAGGTCGAAAGCACACCGACCTATCACGATCAAATAAAACGTATGCACCTCTGATTGTGGAATCTGTAATGTTTCAGACTTGGGTGGTAAATCTCTTTTCTATAAATGTGCAAGAAGCTAGACAAATCTACCTATAAATTTTATTGTCATTGTTTCCTTTTAGCTCTAGTTCTCTCTCTTTAGTTTGTGCCAAAAAGAAATACAAGAAATGCTAGTTTTATTAAAGCAACTTTATAGTTTTTACAATAACACATATTATTTGTAATAATTAACAATATAAGTCATTTATAGCCATTCAACGAGAAAATCTAACATCGAGTCAGCTATTTCCTCAAACTTATCCTTAAAATATTAAATACTAAAAATTGCGAATTGCTGGTACCCACCTAAAAATCAATTAGTTATACGGAACTAAAAGTAACCCCTCTATCAACATCTATCTATATGTAATACATACATATATAATGTTCTTGATCTATCTATCTTCTATACATATACAATGTTTGTCCTGAATGACTGACTGACGGATCGATACTAAACCTAACTCTAAACCGCTGATCGTAGAGACCTGAAACTTGGAGGGTGTGTTCTTTGTATGACTTTGGCACCCGATAAGAAAGGATTTTCCAAAATTCTACCCCTGAGGGGGTGAAAAAGGGGGGCAAAGTTTGTATGGGACAACGTGATTCCTTCGTCCAATCTACTTCAGATTTTGCATAAACCTTTTTAACAGAATTGATGGAAGACGTGTTTCGTATTTTATTGAAATTCATCCCCAAAAGGGATTAAAAAGGGGTCGAAAGTTATTTTGGCGGAGATTTGCTTCGAAGTTGATCAATACTCCTTAGTGCTTTTGATTTAAATTACATTTTATTTTGACACATGTTTGAAAACTCAATCTTATTTTAATCAAAAAAGGTTGAACTCACATAAAAACATAAGCAAATACTCTTTAAAATTGGAATGTCTCGAAAGACACCGTACTAATTAGTACCTCATTGAAGGTTTCTAAGCTTAAAGAGGTTATAATATGTTATGCACTTTTAGGACAAGGCCTCATAGGATATTGTGGAGTATGTGTTTTCTAAGACGAATGAAAAAGTTATCCTACAAAGAATAAAAATGAAAACTGAAAAGGAATACAATGCGTATAAAATGATGGTATTTAATGTCAATTTAGACAAGTTCTTAAACGAGGAAAGTATGTGTTTTATAAGACGAATGAAAAAGTTATCCTACAAAGAATAAAAATGAAAACTGAAAAGGAATACAATGCGTATAAAATGATGGTATTTAATGTCAATTTAGACAAGTTCTTAAACGAGGAACTCTGGCCAGCGGGAATAACATGTAGACGTTTCAGACCTTATATAAGACCTAAGTCTGACAGCGAAGAGGTAAATAGAACGCTTCCCAAACAACAATGAGTAGCACAACCTTAGTTACATATAACTGTAAGAATATCAAGCGTTCCGTGGAAGGTATTCAACAGCTGTGCAGTTTTGCGGACATCATTGCGTTGCAAGAGACGTGGCTGCTACCGGACGAGTTGCCGTACCTGGCGGGCGTGCACAGCGACTTTGGGAGTACAAGGACGTCGGCTGTTGAAACGGGCACCGGCATTCTTAAGGGCAGACCGCACGGCGGAGTTGCACTTCTGTGGCGTAAAGCGATGTTTCCGTGTGTCAGCGTAATTCCGTGTGCTAACCCGCGTATTGCAGCGATACGCATCACGACAAATAATCGACCAGTGTTAGTGTGCTGTATTTATATGCCCACTGACTGTACAGATAATGTACCTGAATTTACGGACTGTTTAAGTGCTGTATGTGCAATTATTGAGGATTCTGGTATTGAGTCTGTGTTCGTCTTAGGAGATTTTAACTCTCATCCAGGTGAGCGCTTTTATCGTAAACTTTTAGACTTCTCCCTGGAACAAGACTGGACATGTGTAGATACTTGTAGGTTGCAGTTAACATCTGAGACTTTTACTTTTGTGAGTGAAGTCCATGGATGTAGACGCTGGCTGGACCATTGCATGGTTACAAGCGCAGCCTTAAATTCAGTCACAAATGTATATGTGAAATACGACGTCTATTGGTCTGACCATTTGCCTTTGGTCCTTACCTGCAATTGGGATGTTCTTAGACAGAAAACGTTTAAAGGATATCCAAGTTGTAATAAGGTACTCTGGGGAGAACGGAATGCAAGTCAGTGTAAAACATATCAAAACTTATGTAATTCAAAACTTAGGTTAATTGACTTGCATACTGAGCTAGAACAGTGCTGTGGTAAATATTGTAATGATAGTGCTCATAGAGAGATCATACAAAATATGTATAAAGACATAGTTAATATTTTGGTGTCGAATGCTATTATCACTCATGAGCAAAATGCTCATAAGCACAAAAAACCCCTATCAGGGTGGAATAGACATGTGAGCGAGGCTCACAGGAATGCCAAGCTGGATTTTAGTACATGGTTTCAATGTGGAAAGCCCTCAACTGGTCCTGTTTTTGACGCAATGGTCAAAAGTCGTAAAATTTTTAAAGGAAAAGTTAAATGGTGTCAAAATCACCAAGAACAAATAAAAATGGATTCAATTGCAAAACACTATGCTAATTCGGACTTTAAAAGTTTCTGGAAGAGTACGAATAAGCTGAATCCTAGGCCTGGAATACCTGTGAGTATCGACGGGGTTGCCAACCCAAAAGATATTGCCGAAATGTTTAAAACCCAGTTTGCCACACAGTCACCTCTGGGACTACCATGCAGGGAGCTCGATGCTGTACTCAAAGATGCGGACGTACCTACTGTTATACTTGCAAGAGATGTCAGGACAAAAATTTATAATATGAAAAGAGGGAAATCCCCTGGACACGATGGGCTCCGCATCGAGCACCTACTGTATGCTGGTTCGCACCTGCCCCGAGTACTCGCACTAATATTCAACTTGTGTCTGTGTCATTCATACTTGCCCCTGGACCTGATGCGGACCCTGGTGGTGCCAGTAGTTAAAAGTAAGACCGGAGACGTGTCAGACAGGTCAAACTACAGGCCAATCTCACTCGCTACCGTCATAGCCAAGATGCTTAATAGCGTGCTTAACTTTCATCTAAATAAGCATGTTGAGCTCCGCGATTCCCAGTTCGGATTTCGACCTGGGCTGTCAACGGAGACGGCCATTATCAGTTTAAAGCACGCTGTCAAGTATTACACGGATAGAAAAACACCCGTATACGCGGTTTTCCTGGACTTATCCAAGGCTTTTGACCTTGTCTCATACGATGTACTTTGGCAAAAGCTAGAAGATACAGCGCTGCCACCAGAGTTCACATCACTTCTCAAGCACTGGTACTTACACCAAGAATCTCGAGTACGATGGGCAGGAGAGCTTTCGGAACCGTGTAGGCCGGAATGCGGGGTAAGACAGGGGGGATTGTCCTCGCCCTTGCTTTTCGGTCTATATATGAATGCACTGATCGAGCGACTCAGCAGCATGCATGTTGGCTGCTATGTAGATGGAGTTTGTTTTAACAACCTAAGCTACGCAGACGACATGGTGCTGCTGGCTCCCTCGGTGGGTGCTGTTCGTAAGTTACTGGAGGTGTGCGAGTCGTATGCTGTGACACACGGCTTAATTTACAACAGCAAGAAGACCGAGTATATTGTCTTCAGGTCTGGTGCCAGGTGTCCTACTACGGTCCCTCCTCTCTTCTTAAAAGGTCTCCCGATAAACAGGGTTTATAAATTTAAATACTTGGGCCACCTGGTAACGGATGACCTGAAAGACAATATAGATTTGGAAAGGGAGAGCAGGGCATTGTCAGTTCGGGCGAACATGCTGGCCCGCAGGTTCTCTCGATGTACAGTCGCAGTCAAAATAGCCCTTTTTAAGGCATACTGCACATCGCTGTACTCGGGGGCCCTGTGGTTTGGATATACCCAAAGGGCTTACAATGCTCTGCGTATCCAATATAATAATGCGTGCAGGGCGCTGTTGAGGCTGCCGCGCTTTTGTAGTGCGTCGG
The DNA here is from genome assembly GCA_949699075.1 of Asteroscopus sphinx. Taxonomy (NCBI): domain Eukaryota; kingdom Metazoa; phylum Arthropoda; class Insecta; order Lepidoptera; family Noctuidae; genus Asteroscopus; species Asteroscopus sphinx. The sequence goes on from OX453005.1 coordinate 13,009,096, forward strand.
CGATGTTCGCCGAAGCGCATACCGACGGGTTTAACGCCGTCTGGCGCAAAAAGTCCGCCTCACTACTGCGCAGGGTGCGCGGCAGCCCCAACACCATCCTGCGTGCGATTGCAGCACGGACCGATAGCCGGCTCGTATGGGCACTGGTCGATCGGACCAAATCTCTTCTAGTTATTAGGTACTAACATAGGTTAAGTTAATTTGTTACTAACACACTAGACCCTCTGTTGTCTGTAATAAATGAATAATAATAAAAAAAAAATAGGGACGTAGAGTTCGAAATTTTAAATGGTAAGGACTAGAACATTGTGAAAGTTTGTGAGGATGTATGGATGTTTGTTATTCTTTCACGAAAAAACTACTGTATGAATTTTAATGAAATTTGGCAAACAGATAGAACTTAACTTGGATTAACATATAGGCTACTTTTTATCTTATCTTAACTATTATAAAATTGTTTGTTCGAGCATCACGCTAAAACTACTCGAGCGATTTTGATGAAACTTTTTGTGTTTGAAAGCTGATGATTAGACTTTCAACTGGTATGGGTTTAAAGAAAGAAAGAAAAAAGAAAAAGAAAATTCGTGGGGTGCGTCCTCACCAGACAGATACGGAGTATTACGGAGCTTCTACGCATTTGCATGAGCGGATAGTAATGTACGATGGATGGATGGATGAATGAAAGGGTAGAGTGGAGCGGAGTGGAGTGGAGTGGAGTGGAACGGAGTGGATCGGAGTGGAGTGGAGTGGAGAGGAACGGAGTGGAGTGGAGTGGAACGGAGTGGATTGGAGTGGAACGGAGTGGAGTGGAGTGGAACGGAGTGGAGTGGAGTGGAACGGAGTGGAGTGGAGTGGAACGGAGTGGAGTGGAGTGGAACGGAGTGGAGTGGAGTGGAGTGGAACGGAGTGGAGTGGAGTGGAACGGAGTGAAGTGGAGTGGAACGGAGTGGAGTGGAGTGGAACGGAGTGGAGTGGAGTGGAACGGACTGGAGTGGAGTGGAACGGAGTGGAACGGAGTGGAAAGGAGTGGAGTGGAGTGGAACGGAGTGGAGTGGAGTGGAACGGAGTGGAGTGGAGTGGAACGGAGTGGAGTGGAGTGGGTTGGATCGGACCGGATGAACAGTTCCCAAGGGATGCGCAATAAACGACATCCACGCGGGTGAAGCCGCGGGCATAGGCTAGTAATGTAATAAAGAAATAATTTAATTAAAATGCAAAAATCTTTGTAAAGAGCTATTTCAATTTGTTCATGCAAAGCCCAAAAAAGTCAGGCTCGCTTCGCTCGCTCTTGGTGTTCAGCCCTGTTTTTGTCTGCGTGTTGGGCGCTGTATGTTCTATTCAAATATAATGTTTATTATAATACATTTATAAATATAAACTCGAAGACGCCAAAGAATCCTTAAAAAATCGCGGTCGCTTTGCTCGTGCTGGTTGTTTGAAGAATTTCCCTCATTTATTTTCCTACAATTCCTTTCAATAAGGGTCCATAGGATTTTTTGAATTCGGAAAGTGGTCCGTATGTACAAAAAGGTTAAGAACCACTGCATTAGCATATTAAAGAAGTAGGTAATCTAAAAAAACTTAAGCATTGAGGCGTGTATCAAAATTATCGTATCATTCAACCAAAAGTTTTTATCATAAAAATTAAATCAATGGATTAGGATTATCGAGTGAGTGTATACTAAATTACTAACAAAACCTAACATAGAACACGTAAAAGTTATAAAAATAACTACAGATACGATACTTTATACAATAGGTAAAAGTTATCTTCAGCTTTATTGTCCTCGAGGCTTTACAGTAGGTAATAATACAGTTGATATCAATTATCAACAAAATTATATTGTACCTCATTTGTGACAGGAAACCCAATTACGCGTTATGAAAACGATTGAATGTGGATCCAGTTGGTACCGGTACGTTCTATGCGCCCACGCATTGGAAAACTCGGAAAAGTGGCGGCCGGTCGAGACTACTTGAGGCTCTAGAAACATCGTGTCCATCCGGTGGCTTCTAATCATATATTACATTAAATCCTGTATATTTCCCATCTCGGCTCGTTAAATTTGTGGTGTGACTTGGAAAGCCTGCGCAGGCGCCGGCTGCGTGCGCGCATGTACCTCCCGCTACGTTTCGCGTGGAAACTGTGCCACGTCGCGCCTTCTCTCAGTAAAAGTACTTTCTTCAAGCCGCTTTCGGAAACTCGTCTAGAACAAATTTCCTCGCTATAGTAACCTTGTACTATGTGACATAAGGCGCGTTCGCTGCTCGTGCACTATAATTAGAACTGTCGGTCGTTTATAGGTACTGAGAACCCGCAATCGATACTGAACCGTGCCCCGCCTCGTACACTCGTGAGAAATATTACCGGGCGATGTAGGTATACAAACTTCTGCATGGCACTGAGCGCGCGATATTCGAGCTTTTTTTTATTAATTTTTTTATGAGATAGATCTGCTCTCGACCGCAATCTAGACAGCTTTGTCAATACGTGGTCGACGATGGAGCGAGGAAATCTATTGGGTGCCAATTCACTCCAGCTTTAAAGGCGTTAGGGTTGTAAGCTTCGTAGTAGACCGGGTTCAAAATGGCGATGTGTATCAATCAATCAACTCAGCCTATCGCAGTCCACTGCTGGACATAGACCTCTCCCAAGTTGCAACTGGAGATGCATCTCCGATATGTGTATGATTTTAGAATAATCTCATAACCTGCCAATACTTTCATGTTTTTACGAGGTTTTTATATAACAAATTCAAAGGAAATAACACAATTAAATTGGTTTTTTTTATGTCTTTAGCATATTAAATATACTTTTTTATATTTATAAAAAAAATGATACTTGTCGCTTAAAATATCGAGATGGTTGAGATGAAAATAAATTGTCGTAGGTACACTTTCTTTGCGTATTTTTTTCAATATATGGACTGTTTTTTACAAATTTCTGGCTTGTTATGTGTCTGAATACGGCTCACATTGCGACGAAAAATTTGACGTTTCACGGTAAAATGCAACTAACCTCGCCTTATGCTATGCTTGCTCGTTCACAGAAACAATAAGATATTACAATTATTCAATCCAACTCGTTTTCAATAAAGTATTCGTATCTACTTAACTGGACATGGAATTTATTATTCAGAAAAAACTGTAAATACTAAATAATAAATTGTATACCCAATCATGTATTGTTATTTTGTAATTAGCAGCCTTCTCTTTTTAATAGCTATAGTTAGCTCATCAGCTCCGATCAACATCTAACAAAAGCTTTTAAAAACCCTTGTTGGGTTTACCAGTAACTAAAGTAATTCAAATATACGCTAAGTTAATGCGAATGTCCTGAAAAGCAAGCTCAATGAACTCAACCCAACTTTTCCCTTCGTGGAAGTTCCTTCATCAGAAACGAGCATGAACGATCTTGCACTGCCTTATGGTCTACTGCTTTATGTATATGTATACTACAAATAACAACAATAATAAATAAATAAATAATAAATAAATATCGTTGGGACATTTTTACACAGCACCATCTAGTCCCAAACTAAGCAGAGCTTGTGCTATGGATACTAGACAATGGATATAGATAGATAGATAGATAGAATATACTTTATTGTACACCATGAAAATAGTAGTAAACAGGAACAACGTACAAATTATGGGTACATGAGCGGTCTTATCGCTAAAAGCGATATCTTCCAGACAACCTTTGGATGGACAAAGAAGACGTAAGATCTAGATAATGGGGGCAGTCCGTGGCGTACTACTAAACTAAAATAAATAAATAGCACAAAATATATTACACATATAGGTATCATAAATATATATAATATATATATAAATAATCTTACAATTTAGAATAGAGATTGGATACATAGGCAATGTCTTAATAAATTACAATTTATTTGGAAAGGTAGTATTCTTTAACTTTTTTTTAAAATGAAAACAGTGACTGAGCTCGCCGTATAGACACAGGTAACTCATTCCACAGACGCACAGCCTGAACAGTAAAAGATTTATCATGAAATTTTGTAGAATGCATATACTTTTTTTTTTTGTAAATACATACTTATAATACATAAGCAACACCCAGACCAACACAAACACTTATGTTCATCACACAAATATTTGTGTCCTGTGGGAATCGAACCCAGGACCTCGTTAACAGCAGTCCGACACTGGAACAACACCACAAAGAGACCACACCACAGAGGTCGTCAAACAACAACAACAATAAGTTTACATTATTATAAATTATTGTTGAAAAATGTTGAAACTGTTAACATTTATTGCATAATAATTCTCAACCTGTTGTATAGGTACATTCAAAGTTTATTATTATTTATTTTCCGATAGAGCGATTAAGATAAAAAGTGACGCATTTAATCTCAAGCAGTTGACCATAAATATGCTTTGGAAACAGATAAACAACGTGTTATTGAAATAACTGAAAATCTCTTAAGGGGTCATTGTATTCATCAGTATGAACAACTTTTACTATGAGACCAAACCTAAAATCGCAAAAAAATCTGCTAATCCATATATTTATGTTCACATAAATCGAAAAAATTTAGGGATCAGTTGTTTTTTTCGCGATTTCACGTTTGATCCACTAGTAAAAACTGTTCACACTGATGAGTATAATGACCCCCTTAAGAGATTTTCAGTTATTTCAATAACACTTTGTATAAGTAACTAGAGATTGCCCGCGGCTTGACCCGCGTAGACGGCGTGTCATTTATCGTGCATCCCTCGGGAATTATTATCTTCCCGAAAAAAAATTGCCTATGTCCTTCTCCAGGTTACCTCTTTGCTTTAGATTATGATCGTTTCAGAGGTTTGTCATGAAGAAGTAACAGACAGAGTTACTTTCACATATACAATCCAAACGAAAACCATTGATTGATAAAGGGCACCAAAGGCTATCGAAACACCCACATACCTAACACCCACCCAGGTCTTCTGCAAGTTCTCTTCTAAGAAAATTAAGTAATCTTCTTCTTCTTCTTCGTGTCGACACGAGCTACATAATGATAATAGCTCATGTCGTGGGGAAAAGATTAGCCAGTCAGCAAGTTGGTAGCGGGGCTGACTGCCCAGGGTGCGCCGGACGATCAATTAAATATCGTCACTCGTGGAGGCTCTTTTAATGCACCCCAAGTAGAAGAAGAAGTAGTCTGGGTCATGTATTCTGCCCGGAACACAACACGCTAACAACACAACCCGAAACAAGAAAGGGAACAAGCTTTCCAACGGCTGAGGTGCTTTTTTTTTTTAAGTTGTTGATGTTTATCGGGGCACGATGAATAAAAAAGATAAATGAAATTGCGTAAGCAAGTTTAACAATTTTTGCAAGATATTAAAATCATTGATGATGCCAAAATAAGTAAAAAATCCATAACAAATTGAAGTAGTGCATTGTTTTAGTTAATATTCTGAGACAAAACTACGTCTTTAACAACAATTTGTAACCATTGGAGGTGATATCTGAATTTTTGATTTAGTACTAAAATCACCCCACAATAAATTTGATAGATTTTTCACGTGAAGCTCTTTGCCTATCTGATAGCATACGAGTATAGTCATTAAAATAGAGAAGTTTTTAACGTGCATTCCAAATTTTTTTAAACAGTGAATCATTCGAGTTAAGTTTTCTGGAAGTTAAGATCGAAATATCATCCATATCAATTATCCAAGATTTTTTGCTTTTTTAAAGGATAATAAAGAAGTCTCAATTTTTTTTAGAGGCCTACAGTTTTTGTATTCATGAAAAAATTGCACGTCCTGCGTTAATAGTTTGGGCGCAAAATATTTTTTTGTTGGCAGTATGACACAAATACGGACGTTGTGATTTTCTCGAAAACTGGCGATTTTCGCGGAACATACATGGGAGTGTTTTCGATAGCCCTTGGTGCCCTTTATCGATAGTTTTCGTTTAGACAACGAGAAACGTGACACCGTGTATAATATTAGTGTGATTTAAGTTATTATTATGTTAAATTCATCATAATCAGACGTTTTCTCGTACAAACAAAACAAAATAAACTAGACAGTGATGCAGTTGGATAAACTGTTTGTTCATCAGAACTAGTTATTGCGAGTAACTAAATTTATTTTAATACTTTTAGGACGCTGAAAATTCTGATGTTATAACATAGCTCACTTGAAAATTACTTCGTACAGACCACGCACAGACCAAAATAAAATTCTTTAGTGTTATAATCTAAAGTGTGGTTAGACATAGCTACCTTCTGGGTTGCGGAGGTCTGATAGTAGTCGCTCCGTGTAAAATACTGATGTTCAGCCACTTCCGGTTAGACCAGAAGCCGACCCCAATGTAATCGGAAAAAGGGCTCAAAGAAAGAAAGTTATATACATATCTACAGAAAAAATATTCAACCTGTGCGCAAATTTTGGGTCGTCCTGTATCGTTAATCAGAACATTATTTGCATGAATTGTTCTGTACTTTCCTTAGTTTCTTTTTTACAAGCTTTTATTTAACTTGCAATGTTTGTTAGTTGGTTTAGGTTAAATCTTGCAAGCCAAATTTAAACCAGTTCCCGTAATCAGCATTGGCTGAAATTTGGTACACATATGTAAACCCGACGACAGTGCAATATTATGGTGTTTAGAAGCTGATCTGATGATGGAGCTGGAAGGTGGTCACAGGATCTCTGCTGTAGTTACCGTTGACACACCGACTTTGGGTTACAGTACCAAATCCCTGTCTTATAAAAGCTTGTCTTGAAAAATAGATTTTTCAACGAAAAACTTATTTTATCTCAATTTAAAATGAGAATATTATGGACGTCCACAGAAATATTTTTCAATGAAGATATCTTTCCTAAAACTTTAACTTTGTTATTTTATAAGTTGCTAAGCAGAAAAATCCAAAATACGTGACAATTATTATATTTATAGGGATTATGTATAAGCGTACTGGAAAACATATTTTTCAACACACTTGCTCGTAAAGTGGCTCTTATTGCACCGCTTTTAGGTTCATAATGTAGGTTATAACGCACGCGTGCTTTTTAAATTATATTATCGCATTAGTGCTTTTTACTTTACAGTTTATTTTTAAATCGCAGCAAAGATTTTTATGCCTAAACAAAACTAATTGACTATTATACTCTCGGCTCCATTACGCCCTCGCCTTCGGTTCAGGCTGCAATCCAGCTTCGAGTATAATAGTCGACTTAGCTCACTTGTATCATAATGTACTATTTCTACACACTTGCTCGTAAAGTGGCTCTTATTGCACGGCTTTTAGGTTCATAATGCAGCTTATAAAGCACGCACGCTTTTAATATTACTGTTTATTATATGTTTATGTAATGTATATATATATGTTTTAATTAAAATATGATAAATAAACATTTCATTTCCAACTATACATACATTATACATTTATACATTAATTAGTGTTATAAATAAAAAATCTCTTAATTTTATTTTTAACACTAAGCTGTTTGGCGGCTTCCTTCCAACACATGCGCGCGCGTAGCTTAACAACCACAGGCACGGCGCGCGGCGTGCGCTTACAGAAATCCGCGCGCCATTTTTCACAAATTCAACATTGTCTAAAATAATTTTTCATGTTTGTAGGATGGATATACACCACTGTTTTGTAATTACCAAAAAAATGGTCGCTTGGAGCGTCGGCGACTCGGCGCAGAGTAGCTAGTCTATCGATTTTTCATCTGATGTTTTTCGACTGCCTCGTTGGTCTAGTGGTTGCAAACGCAACTGTTGAGCGTGGGGTCCTGGGTTCGATTCCCGGGTCGGGAAATGTGTTATTGGGTTTTTTATTAGGAAATTCTCAGTAGCAGCCCGGAGTCTGGATTTGTGCCCGGTCAATGGCAATAGGCTCGCCCCCTATTACATGGGACTAAAACATAACTGGCGAAATGTGGGTGTACCTACTATTACACCTCTGCCTAGCCTACCCCTTCGGGAAATACAGGCGTGATGTTATGTTATGTTATGTATTTCGGCGAGTGTGCGTTGGAATAACGTAATTTAACTCCCCCAAGTCACCCCAAGTCCTTTCCACCATGATAACAGGACAACCAGACGCACGGCGCGGCGTTGCGCCACCCTTCTGTGATAGACATTCCACGCTTACATAACCAACTTACAAACATAAAGGTAAAATAAATAAATTATAAATTACATATATGTATAGTATAGTCATCACTGTCATCAGTTGTATAGTTTATTGTCCCACTTGAGAATAAAGTCATTCCTTTTTCTTCTTCCGCCTTTAAAGATACGTACTCGTGCAGCTAATAGGTACATTTTCTCTGCTTTCCTTGAGTGAATCTACATATATGCTACTGCGCATATTCCTTGCTCTAAATAAATAGCTCTGAAATTCAGTTAGAGGTAATAATAATAAATAATAAATAAATAAATTTTTATTCACAAAAAGTTTTACATCAAATATCTGTAAAGTCCCTGACTTCTGAGCTAGGTACAAACCTGTGTTACAGAAGTCAGTGTCTTCTCCCATTAGTTTAACACAAAAAGTGAGTAATACTTAGGTAGAGTTTACATAATTTATTTGTGATGTGGACTATGTGTTGTGTTTGTGTGAGTGTGTGAGCGGTGTTCGTGTAGGTGTGGTGTGGGTGAGTGTGAGTATGAATGTGGAGTGAATATACATATATATACAGGTAAGCAATTTTCACGACGGTATTGACTTCATAAACTAATTAAAGGAAGTTAAAACATGTCACGAGCGACCTCGTGAAGGGAGCCATGTGCTGCTGGACTTAAGTATGCAATGCAATGTATCGATACAATCTATGTAGTAATCCCTTAGGTAAACAATACTGATTGATACTAAGTTCATGACGTATACATAAGACTCCCACAGATTTCCAAAATGAACCATCCTACCCATACTCTGTCAATTCAATTGGATAATAAATCAATATCTAATTAAATCTTTCTAATTATTTATTCATTGAACGCATGCAGAGCGAAATCTGAACCTGCTCGTGAGCGAAATTTTCTTTCCACAATTTATATCTTTAAATCTTTCTAGTTTTCTAAGATTTTCAGTTGTGCCTATTATTGCTACAACCATAGGCTACAACATAACAACATTTCTTAAAGTAATGGGAAACTCATAAACTGATCGATTATTTCTGTAGCTTTTCATATTTTCGATCTTGTCTCACGTAACATCTCCTGGCTTAGCTCTCCTTAATTAGTACTGCTAACTTGACACTTATTCATATAAAGCTCATACCAGGTTTATGACAAAGTAAGTCAAGGCATAGAGTGCATTAACAACATCTCGCAATCTCAGTTCACTGTTCTATTGAAGGAAATAGGTTATTCTGGTCCATGCACTGTTGTGATCTTTATCACGGCATGCCTTGGCAGCTGACTCAGACACGCGTTGGGCGCACGTGGCGTTGAGGTAGTGCCAACGTCCTCAGCGACGGAGCCAGATAACTACAGACTGTATGAGGCCAATCTAGACGAAGTGCATGTATGCAAATGAATGTCACTTCGAGCACACGATGTGAATACATGTGGACGTTTGTGATTTGATTATTTCAATAAAAAAGCGGTTTCTTTCTCTCATTATTATTCAGAAGAGGCTTGCGGCTTTATAAATGTTCTTGTACGATCATTAATCGAGCTTAAGCAGTGGTGGTAACGATTGATTTGTAAATAGGTGGAGAAGCCTTAAAGTCTGAAACCAGTCTAACCTCTGAATATTAGCGTTCATTATGTTCTGACTTCATTTAAAGTTGGGAAGGCTAGACAGGTAACACAAATAAATTAAAAACTATATTATTTTTTACAGCAACATCCTATTTTTACTCTCGTTCAAAACCAGAAACTTATCGATACACAATCGTTATTATCAGCAGACATCATAAAGACAACGATTAATCATATGATGATCATAAAATAATGCGAGTTGCGATTGACGCTATCAAGTGATTAAATAATATAACGTGACTAAGCTCATTACATCGACCTGGTTAGGTAAATAAACAGTTGCTTTCTATGACTTCCTTGAGTATATTTCTTGATTTATTTATACATCAAAACCTTTACACGCAGACTCTTTTCATTACACCGTATAACTTATAAGGTGGGACCAACTCGAAATCTGCTGCTAATAATGCCGCATACAGATAGGTGAAATGTAACATGAAATGAATCATGCAACGCAAAAACTTGACGTACGACGTTGCTGTAATTTAACATGAAAGGTAACAAATAACAAATTCAACTCTATAACAAATTCCCATAGTCTGGACTAGGCATGGGCACAGAACCTCTCGTCTGTGGAAGAACCGATATACGGTTCCTTATAAAAAATGGCGCCCAATGCCGCATCTGTGGAAAAACCGACTCATATCTTGTCCTGGATACATAGGATACTTTGAAATACCACGGGAACGTCGCCGTGGGCGTCAGCTAGTTTCTAGGGTTCCGTACCCAAAGGGTGCAAACGGGACCCTATTACTCTTGCTACTCTGTCCGTCCGTCCGTCCGTCCATCTGTCTGTCACAGGGCTGTATCTTTTGAACGGTAATAGATAACCGTTTGAAATTTTCTCAGAATATTTGTTGCTATGAGGTGTATCACGATAAATACTAAAAACAAAATAAAGTCTAAAACCAAAGGGGGTCCCCATACAAGAAACTTCGAAAAACATGCAATTTTTTCAACCTTTTTGTTCCTGATCTATCTTCACAACAGTAATACATACCAGCGTCAAACTTGTTCTGATTATAGTGCATACTATATAGTTTAGCAACAAATACTAAAAACAGGGCATACATAGACATATGTGGTGGTACCTACGTAAGAAAGAGATGCAAAAATTCACATTTCATTTACGTCGTTGATGTCTTTTGATAAACTCTCGTAAATTAAATCAGTCTCTATGAGGTATCAGGTCGATGGGTGGTACGGAACCCTTACTGCGTGAGTCCGACTCACACTTGGCCGGTTTTTTACTATATTCCGAAGAGACTATGTTAGTATTTTTATTTATTTATAATTTATGTACACACAATAACATATGAAAGGAAACGGCATTAAAAGTAGTACAAAAGTACTGCTTATTTCAAAGAACTTATTTCCTGCTTTATTTTCTTTGTGTCAGATCGATGGGTTCCCCCTGTAATGGTTGAGCCTAAACAATATTATTATGAATTATTTTACTTCAGTGAATTTGTCTCAATCTTTAACCTACATTGTTCTCACACAAATCTTTCCAAATCATCTAACAAACAATTGTACCATTTATTACTTGAAAAAAGTATATCCATGGAGTTTCTTGCCAGCTCTTCTCCATATGACCAACTTTTTGGAGCCGTGCAACTAGATTCTTAACGTTTTGAAAGTGCATGTGAATGCTTATTCAAAATGAAAACTTTTTAATTTTGAATTTCTTCAGTTTTGACGATCGTACACACGGCTACACATCAAGCTGTACAAAACCAGTAAAGGCTGACCTAGCGTTGTAAGGAAAACCTATACAATGCGAGGTCAGCTTATACTGGAACTGTACAGCTTGATGTGTAGCCGTGTGTACCTACTGATTAGACAAAGACTTTCGGAACAATAGGAATCGATCATTCTCCCCGCTTCATCGGCATGCCCTGTAAGACTCCGGAATGCCATTTATCAAATTACCTTTCCTCGCTACAGTGCAAACCAATAAACCACCGGGAATTCAACTTAATTCTGTATTAAATTGCTATCTTGCAAAAATGCTAATAAGACCAAAAAAATTACTCAAAATAAAAAAAGAGTTTTATCGAACGTATTATATTAGACAATGCGATTCTTTATGGCTATTAAAATTCCGAAGTCAGTATTTATTCTTCTCGCTAATTCTAAAGGTTGCTATGCAAATGTTCAGCAATCGCTGGGGCGGCACATTCTGAGCGCATCGTTATTGATAATAATTATTATTATTATTGTTGCGATTGATAGCTCAGCAAATTTTACTTACGTGGACTAGTTTTCTTAGAGAGAGTCATATCTCAATTCGCTGCACATTTTTTTTCTTTTCGAACTTATGTGCTTTCCTTTCTCTAAAGACTTTGATAAATGTTAAATCTTTTTATTATTTATTCTCAAAGCTTGAATACAACAACTGTAATTTAAATTAATACCATAACATTGTACATTACATGTATTGCCTTATACTTACTATAATTTTGGCTCTTTCATATTTCCCGTATTATTGAATGTAATAATAATAACAGTGAAAAACTGTAAGCTGTCCCGATTAACGTGGGTCCGCAAATCGGTATAAAACCAATCAGAGGCTACTTTCATTGCTTTTACTCCAGTAACCCAAAATCAATTGAATTTTTGTGAGGGGCACTACATAAATTACGTCACACGAATTTCATGATATTTTGAGACTCCCCCCCACCCGTCCTTATCACTACTTCACTCCGTTCCCGACCATGATCAAGAGACATCGTTCTCGATCTCTGTCTTTATCTGTAATAGCTTGGTACAATATAAGTTATTATTTTATTATTAAAGTTTATTAAAACAAGACGCTGCCCTTCATTGCGTAAGAACTGGCGTGACATCACATATTTTGCAATTTTACATTTAGAAATTATTAAATTAAAACAGCAATCCCAAAATTATACAAACAAATGTAAACTATAAAGTAATATTGAGAGAGTTGGTAGCCAACGTTTTAACGTTTTTCGTTAGAGTTGAAGATTAGAGTTTTAATTCTTTAGATTTATACACGAGATACCACAAAGCTTTGACTCGCCCCGGGGCCCCATTTCACACGAAGTCACACTTTGTTGACCCCCTCCCTTCCCTTTAATGTGTGCCGTAATTTATGGATGGCCCCTAAGTGCACGGCGAAATGGATTCAATAATTTTATGATTGTCACTTCCGCTGCACAGACACTGATAAAAGCATTACAATAAAATATTGCTATATTTCATTGCAGGTAGCAATTAGTGTATTATAAATGGCTATGGATTATAATACTGACGCAATATCGATCATATCTGCAGAGGAAGTTAATCTTTATGGATAATCTACAGGTCTACTACCTACCTAGAGATCTTTTTCCCGAAACATTTATTAAGAGCCCCGTTATCCCAAATGCCATAAAGCGTCCCCTCGGATATTTGGCACTTTTTATGTGTCTGGAGTTGGACAAAGAGCCGTTAACTGTTTCGAAGGCAGTAAAGCAGTTTTTTTTATTTCTGAGAGTAATATGGGATCCTTCGTCGCGCACGTGATAAAATAGGTCAGCGAAATTAGTTCCTGGGGTGACGTGGCAAACAGCACTTTAAGGCGCTGTCTTAATACAAAGCGACAACACGAACATCGCAAGCTCGCGCGAATTTTGTTCGTGACATCGCATTATCTTGTCATTATCGTGACAAAGCGATTTCACGAACAAAATGTATGAGCACAAACTGCACGAGCTTGCGATGATCGCGTCGCGTAGCGTTGGATGAGAAATACAAACCGCCTAACTTTCCTTCATTCCAAAGAAGTTCAATATTAGTCAACTACTAATTTTCTTCGACGGGCGTTTAATCAATATGTTGGTTACAACCTTAGGCGATGTCCTAATACAACGCGACTATGCAACATTCACAAGTTTGCGCTAATTTTGTTCGTGCGAGACCACAATCAAACGTACCGGCGTTGTCCTTGGCGTTGGTCTAATACAAAGCGACTACGCTACCATCGCAAGCTCGCGCGTATTCTGTTCGGGCATTTTGTTCATGACATTATCGAATGCTAATTAGGACACCTATTCGACATCTATTCGTTTTATCGCGGGCTTGCATGAACTAAATTCGCGCGAACTTGCGATTGTCACGTAGTCGCGTTGTATTAGGACATGGCCTAAAGTTGTAACCAACATATTGATTAAACGCCCGTCGAAGAAAATTAATAGTTTACTAATATTGAACTTCTTTGGAATAAAGGAAAGCTAGACGTTTTCTATTTCTCATCCAACGGGAAATAACAAATTGAACGCGAAATGAACTGCCAATCTTCTCTGAGAACTAGTCCAAAGTTATAATTAAAGATAATATAATATTGGGCCATACTGCTTCGTCCAGTCATGAAACTTAAACGGTTTTTAATTACATACTTCGCGGAAATTCATTAACCCGTAACTATTCGAGATTTTGAGTACAAGGTTCCATTATTCACCCTTGGATTAGACTACCGTGACACGTGAAGATGCAATGCAAAGAACTCTACATGTATCTGCCTACATATAATTATATAAACTAATATACTTACTTGTTAGGCATCTTTCTAGACCTCCGTGTATAAACTATTTAAAAATAAGGCAGAAACAAGCGTATAGTTAGATATTATAGTATTTATTTTATTTTTGATAACATACTGCCAATTCGCAAGTTTCTAGTCAAATAAAATGTGGCAGAGGAAAAAAGCATAATTAAAAATTTCGAATAACCCACGACGTAAGTAAACGTAATCGAAAAAGGATTAAATAAAAATTTTGAAAAACCCCCGAATAAAATAAAGTAAGTAACCGAAGATATAATTACAACCCTAAGAAAATCCGACGGGGGGCTGCCATTGCACATCTGTTCCCGATTACAATTAAAATGTAGCAACCATTACCTATGTATCTCGTAGAGATGCAGCAATATCAATTAAAGATACATTTAAATACGTACCCAACGTCTTAAATTGCAACATATTAGTTCATTTTAGGACAGAGAATGGCAGCCCCCGACGGATTTTCTTAGGTTTGTAATTATATCTTCCGTTACTTACTTAGGTTTAGTCGGGGGTTTAAAAAAAATTTTTTTTTATCCTTTTTCGATTACGTTTACTTACGTTGTGGGTTATTCAAATTTTTTTAATTTTGCTTCTTATTTTAAACTTTTTAGAGAATTTCTACGTTAATGATTAAATATTAAAAACCTGCCTAGAGCGAGTGATTACTGTTTGGTGATAAATGGGAACATTGTATTGCTCATAAAATATTTATTGCAGCGCCCTCTGGCAAGTAAGCACCATAACACCTATCTAAGAACCATCGCCGATGAATCACAAACCCTTTACAGAAAACCGTGTCCAAATCGGTCAAACCGTTTTGCTGATAAATGGGATCATTCGTTTGCACTAAAAATATCGATTGCAGCGCCCCTGGCGAGTAAACACTATAATACCTATCTAAGAACCATTGCCGATGAATCAAAAACCCTTTACAGAAAACCGTATCCAAATCGGACAAACCGTTTTGGAGATAAATGGGAACATTCGTTTGCACACACAAACAAACAAACAAACAACCTCTCACCCTAAACGCATACACCTTCTCCGTTCCGTCGTGGGTAAAAATAACAATATACGGCCATATAAAGCCTAGTTTTCTACCCAAAACGAAATAAAAATATGTCCAAATAAATTAATATTCTGTTCAAAGCATGCTCAAAGTCTGTGTTTATAGGTGTTTACTTTTGAATTGACTGGAATAAAGTATAGTTTATATATCTTTAGAGGTGTAGGAATTCGTTCCCTGTAACGAAAATAGAGAAATAATGTAGAAAATAAGTTACTGTTTTAACTATACACCAAATCGTACTCGCCAATATTGATTTTATTTCAAGGCAGAGGCTGTTTACCTAACATACCTTACCTTGACTGGTATTATGCATGCTATGTCGATGCGGACTCAAAATCGTGTACCTGATTGTGCCTAGTGCAAAATTCTTGTGCTTATAATATAATTTTATTACTTGACTACAACTTTCCATAATATACAAAGTAAAGCTGCAAAGAGTAAATACAAACACTCCCGATGCAGCAACGGCTGCCAGGGGGACATAGCGGCGGGGTCCCCCCGCAATGCCCTAGTAAGCCGAGGTCCAAGCCCCTCTCAAAAGCCAAAAAACGTCCACTGCTGGACAAAGGTCTCCCCCAAAGGGGATATGGAGATATGGATATATATATATATATATGGGGGGGGATATGCCATAATCGCCACGCTTGGCATGCGGGTTGGCGATCGCAATTGGTTGTTTAAATACTGAGAGAACGCTGCTGCCCATCCTCTGGTGAATCCCTTAGTCGCCTTTTACGACACCCATGAGAAGTTATAGGGTGGTGCAATTCTTTACGTACGAAACCACACGGAACGTTTGTCGATTGAGAACAGAGAGGGTGGTGCAATTTTTTAAGTTCACTTTAACCACACGGAAAGTATTTAAATAGTTTAGGACTATTAGTACTGTTAAAACGTATGTGATACAATAGCAAATTATAGTAATTGTGAGGTCTTGTACCTATCAATTCTTAAGCTTATTCAAATCCTGGTGGAGTCGGAAATTTCACGCGGCTTACATGTTTGAAAAAATTTTTATATCAGTACCAGATCCTCCGTCTGTTTGAACATTTTATAGACTCGTTAAACGCCACTTTCAGATTTGTATCGCACACAGATTCACTGTATGAACTTTTTCTTGAAAATGTTATTTAGGTTGCATAAACCCATAATTACGAAACGCGTATAATGTCGAGGTTTTTTCTAATACAACTGATATTCAAGAAGCACACTTATTGAATACTATTCTTCGTTTTCTGTAGACAGTTACTAAAGTTTTAAAGAAGTACCTAATTTAGTATAATCTGTATCATAAACAATATACTTAATTATAATAAAACAAGTTTAACCGGATTACATCGCAAATATTATTATTTAAATTGGTTTTCTTGGCGTTTCGAAAGCTTTGCAGCGTTCGTGGTTGCAGGAAGACTTACGGCCAAAATTAATATCCAATCTATCCACGATTTACTCTACTGGAGATAGAAGTTTGACATATTTTGTATGGAGCTTATGTCAAATTCTTTTAGGGCAAATCGTGGATAGATTGGATATTAATTTTGGCCGTAAGATGACAAGCGTCTTTACAAGATATTTCTTGAAAAATATTTTAATCTACCGAACAATTTTTATTAATTAAAATCGTTTGATGCACGCAGTAATCACTCACAATGTCACTATCTTTTACATTTACTTTTTTCTTTTTTACTTGATTATTTTTAGAATTGGGTTCCAAAAGATGGTAGCTGCCAACCATCTTCTCTATTGAAATTAGGATGTTTTTTATTAATTTCAATAGCCTCATGGAGCATTCTAGGTACATATCGGTTTTCTTTCGCCAGGACTCAGCGCAAAAACCTAAGAAATTATTAATATACTTTTTTTTTCCTTCCAATCCAAGTAATTATTTTCAAAATAAAATTATGTGTAATTGTAAACTAACTCAATATACACTAGATAAAACTTATATGTTTAAAAATACTCTTTTTGCATGGCGAACAAGCTAAAGGCCCACCTGATTTTAAGCAGTTACCTTTGCCAATAACCAATGCAATACCACTAAGATGTTGCTAAATGGTTGCAGATTGCGTTCACCACACTGAGACAAGATGGAAAGTCTCATGTGATTGTAATTTCACCAGGACCCGTATACCCTTCGGACTGGAACACAGCAATGTAAGCATTGGCTTCATTACGCCCTCGCCTTCGACTCGGGCTGCAATCCAGCCTCGAGTATACACTGAAAAGAAAAATAGATGGACTAGTTTAGCTACTTCAAACATGTCCAAATTTCAATCAGTAGAAACCTCGGACGAATAAAAAATGGCGGACAGAATCTCGCAAAGAAAAGATTGAAGCACTTCCTTTTATCCTAAACCCACTATTATTTCGACATAATTTTAACACACCAGATATATATTATTATTTTATTTTTGACACTACGACAATACCTACCGTCACACGAGATTTGTTGCGTAATCGCTTTTTGTCTTACTACGGATGTGAATGTGTGCGTGCCAGCCCGTACTTTTAAACGAGCCGTCTTACTATTGTAATCGCTGAGGAAATAAAACTTGTATAGCTCTGTATAATCACTTTAATATTTACTCACTGTATACTATTCAACAAATTATAATATGATACGTCATCACTCGGCGAGTGCTTAAATTAGCCTGCCATGTTTCCAAGTGAGTTTTTACACGTAACCTACCGTTTGACGTAAGTCCTGTCAAATGTACGTCAAACGGTGGAAGTCAATTTACCCTCTATTCGTAAATAATTGTAATTATGATTGCCAACTTGGGAACATAGTTACGGAATCAAATATTAAAACTTAAGATACCTACATGAATAATATTTATAGGTATTTCTTTGGAACAAGCAACAGGACTAATTGCTAACACTATGAATTCTTCACTTTTTGTTTAGTGAGATTCCGTCTGCCTTTTTTTATTCGTCCAAGGTAGAAACCTATTTATGTTAAAATAGCTAAGCTGATTTGCTGCACATCTCAAACCAGTGAGCTACTAGCCTACTAGTAGCGTCAGTTTATAAGTCGCCTTTTTATGTTACTTACTCATAACAAATCGCGATCAAATCGCGAACGTTCTGAAAAAATGCCAGGTCAAGAGTTCTCTAAACCGACGAGCATGCATGACGAGGTTAATGGACGTAGATGAAGCGAAAGAGGTGTGTCAGGATCGTAGCAGGTGGAAATCCATAGTCTCTGCCTACCCCAATGGGAAACAGGCGTGATAATATGTATGTATGTATTCATAACAAAACTTTTTTTTTCAGTGTTATGGCCAACTTAGCTCACTTGTATCATACTATTGTCGTCTCAGAAACGTGAAACATGCAAATGCGAAAGTACCGATGTTTGTTTGTCCTTCAATTACGCTGAAACTGCTCAACGGACTGGATGAAATTGGGCACAAAAATAGACCATAACCCGGGATAATATATAGGCTACTTTTTATCCCGGGATAAACCAAATTAGCGGGTGAAGCCGCAGGCATAGACTAGTTTACAAATATTTTTCTGGTATTGTCGCAGTCTATCCGGACATTTCGAACTCGACAGCAAACGTCTTGAGTCGTCGCTTCGCTTTATTAATGTAGGTGGAAAAAAAAAACCTAGCAACAACGTAGCTACCAAATTGAAGTCTCATTAAGAGTGGCTCGCGTGCCAGTTTTTGCGTTGCTATTCGGCGATTAGGTCATATCGAGGTGGTGGCTACATTAGAAGGCCGCACTCTTCGTGGAATGCGCACTTGATGTATCACGAACACGTGAACGTTGAAAGAAGCTTGCTTTTAGATTTGTGACTTACCAAGATCAAGGGCTTTGTTTATGAAGAAACAGCTTTTGTTGTAAACTTTATTTTATGGTCTACCACGGACCAGGGACCACGGATATGTGGTCTATACAACACAAACATAAAAACAAAGAGAAAAAAAAGGTTGTCGTCTGGAAGAGATTGCCTTGTGCGATAAGACCGCCCATTGTAGTTACTTAATCTTTCTGTACACTATAGTCTTTGTTTTCGTTTGGTGTAATGTACAATAAAGAATATAATAAATAAATAATAAAAATAATTTTGAAACTTCTACGTGTGCTCCAACATTTTACAAGCTTTTTTAAATAATTCAGCATAATAAAGGCAACACAGTGCGATACTGTAGGGTATATTCCTAACCTGTCTGGCCCTTGTGCCCCACCCAGAAAAAAAAATCTGGATCCACCGCTGTTCCAACAGCATGTATAAAAAGAAACAGGAAACGCGCAAATAGATAAACATTCGAGCAGATATTAAGACACGCGTCCACCTATCGGTATCGTACGCATCGGACGGATCAAAGGGGTGAGCAGAGGTGTAGTACACCCACATATCGCCAGTTATGTTATAGTCTCATGTAATAGGGGGCAAGCCTATTGCCATTTACCGGGCACAAATCCAGACTCCGGGCTGCTACTGAGAATTTCCATATGAAAAAATCCAATAACACTTTCCTTGACCCGGGAATCAAACCCAAGACCCAACGCTCATCAGTCGCGCTTGCAACCACTTTTAGACCAACGAGGCAGTTGGTACAGATTATAATTATTAAATACACATTTTAATAAATTACGATAATCTTTATTTCATTATTTTAACGCATTTACGCACGCGAAGCGAAATGTAACGATTTAAATTGTGGAAAGAAAAAATCGCTCACGAGCAGGATTCGAACCTAAAACACTGGCGTACTGAGCCAGGAGTCGCAGGTTTGAATCCTGCTCGTGAGAGTTTTTTTTTTTTTCACAATTGATATCGTTAATCTTTATTTCGTTTGAATAATCAAAAACAAAGAGATATCACCCACCGTCAGCGCGACAGACGAGGCATTAGGTGACCAGTATATGCATCAATAATAATTTATTACTCTAAATTACCTTGATAACACCGAAAAATCCTTGTACCCATGCAGTTAATTTGCTTTTAAAAGTAAAATTAAATTTCATGTGTCCATATTTTTGAAGTACCTACCTACTTTCCTTCCATGTAGAATTTCGATGGGATATCCCAATTAGATAGAGTTCGACAATACGGAATCAACAAAATAATAAGTGCCACCATGAAAGTGCATGTAATTAATTAATTAATAACATGAATAAAATATAAATAGGCATTTAACTGCAAATACGCAATGATTTTTTGTAGGTACCATGAATCAACGACAATACTGTACAATTCACGTTAGCGCTTGTCTATTCAAAACATGAGATTTCATTGAGTAGTTGTATGCGTATGACTAGTACTGTGACGGGCGCGGGCAGCTCTGCGCGAGCGCCGTACCGCGCGCAGACTCCGCGGCGAATTTCGCCGCTCTCGCCCACTGATCTACATTTCACCTCCAATATGGGTCAATAACTGCCCACGCTCAGCCCCTCCGAGCGCGGCCATTCACCTCGCCACTCCAAATCATTGTTCGCCAAATGTATAGCGTTGTTGGAGGTCGACGACCCCGCGTTGGTGCGGCTGCTGACATCCGTCAGCACGAGAGTCTTCTTCGAACGACACTCGACACTCCGACATCAGCGCAAATGCAAACATCCTCTGTTCATCCGCTATAAATTATGCATATCGAGCCTCATCGAGTATCTTAGCATAAACAATATTGTCCTAATCATTTTGTATGCCATAAATTATACAATTATATTTAATAAATGGTTTTTTAATGAGATGATAATAAATTGCAGATTGCAATATTTAGGACCCAGGCATCTGAAATGTAAACAAAATTATTATGTAGGTAGTTTGGTGAATTTTAAGTTACCTAAAGTAAATGCTCTTTAGAAAAATATGTTGCTAGGTGCTACGTTTTATAGTTGATTACATTTTATGTCACTTTTACGTTTTTAAAGTCTTGATATGTTAATTTGATTGCTACTTGAAGAAACTGCTTAACGAATAGGAAGTTCATATGAAGTTTTTTTGCAACTCAAGTTATATTTCTGTAAATCACACAATGGGCTCAAAAGTACCAATATCTTCCATAAATAAATAACTAGTTACAATAATAACTTACTGTATTAGGGAAGATAATCATGGAAGTTTCATTTAACAGGTGAATGTTAGTAACAAATTATTATCAATCAAAATAAATCCACAACTGAACACCCACACTCATTTTTAATCAATTAAATAGCAACTAGTGCAAAATGCCAGCCAGTGATACACCGTATTGATGACACAAACAGTGATAACGATCTACTGATCATCGTGACAACCAATTGTGCGTTTTTATCATTACAACCGAATAGCACGTAATACATATAAAAACTTTATCGATAAAATGTTCATCTATTAAAATATTAATCTCTATAACGAATATGATATCTAAATTGTAAAGTCGACTGCATGACAGTGGTAAGGGTGGTATCTCACTGGTCAAATTTCTTTGGCCAATTTCCTTGTCCAATCTAATTTATTTGACAAAGAAATAAGTCACATTGGACAAAGAAATATGACGAGTGGCATACCACCCTAACACTCGAATTAGAAAATCGCTTACGAAATAAAGGCGTTGTCAATGTCAAACTGTTACCACGGACGTGCGGTCGACCGTACTTCTATAATATTTTATTGCAAAAAGTAAACGTTCAGTCATTTTCAAATCATAGCGAACTGTATGTCTAAAGTTGTAAAATATGCGCTAGATGAGAACCAATAGGCGTAGTTCTGAGGCTATCCAAATATTGTTCGCGAAGGAAAGTGGCGCACTGAACGGACGCACACTGCCTCCGCAAGAAGTGTCACGTTGAACTCTTACATAAGGACTCGCTGTGCTTTCCAAAATATTATTGGATTTTTTTGCCTTTTTGAGCGAACAATGCCTTTGTCACGCATCTACATGCTCGTTGCAAAAGAAAGTTGCTCGTTATGCGCATAATTGAGACCATTTAGGCCTATCTAAATCTTAATGCTTATATATAAAATAACCAATTTAACAAACGGACCGCTCTTTAACAACACTCCTATAAAAAAAGATACGAAACATCTTAATTGTCGTTGCCAGGTAACTGTATTCTTTGCATTCCGAGGAATACTTATTCTAGAAAGTTTTTTGTTACTAAATACAAGTTCCAACTTAGTACACCTTGAAACATGAAAAAATTATGCAAGGTCTAAAAAAATATTTCTTCAGAATTGTACAAAATGAGCCGCGATGTTGAAATGTAGGCTTTTTAGAATAGTTCAGGCTTTTTTTATAGTTGCACGCGAAATGTTTGGTGTATCGAGCATGATTGTTTTGGCCCGGGGCGCTGGTCGCGGGCCGCAGCCCGTGGACAGGTTGCGCCGTGGCCCAAGGAGAAACATCGCTTGCTCTACATTCGTCGAGTTTGGAGCCGATGACTCCTCGTGACCGTGTCCTCCTTAGCGAGTGCTGCTTTATCTCACCGAATTTCTCTCTTCTGTTCCGCATCATCACGAACAAAAAGTCAAGACCCGTTCGGTGTAAGACGCGGCCTAGTTGTGACGACCACTTGCCCACATAGTGCCGCCTGCTCTACAACAAACCCAAAAGTGACTACTTTCGCCCCGGCCCAAGTGCTAATTGTACTTGATGGGACACCAAAACGCGTGGTAACACATGTTGTGAAGACAATAACAATAAAGACAAACTGATCGGGGTGAACGTTCACTGATTACACTTATCTGTGTACAGAACTGTAAATTATCATCCCATCAAAACAGTAATGTAAAACAACCTAGTTTAAGCCACAATTAGAACTCTGATAATTATGGAAACGTTTGACGAAAACTATGCGAACGGATAAAAATGTTACAAGATAAAAACCGACGAAATGCGAGTCGGACTTGCGCACCAAGGCTTATATTCAGAGATAAATCTAAGCGTGATCTCATGCTTCATGCTCAATGCGAATCTAAGCGTAATCTCACGCTTCCAACTGTCAAAATGCAATTCTTATGAGTAATCTTAGCTGAGATCGACGTAAGTTTGTTTTTGAATACGAAATATGAAGATGCGCTTAGCCGTCACTCGGCTAAGCTACCATAGATAAATAAATAAATATTTTTCTTTCTTTCTTTCTTTCTTTCTTTATAATATATAAGAAACACCCAGACCAACACAAACAGTTATGTTCATCAAACAAATATATATTTGTGTCCTATGGGAATCGAACCCACGACCTCGTGATCAACAGTCCGACCCTCGAACCACTAGACCACAGACGTCACTAGATAACAGAGTAATTTTAGCTGAGATCGACGTAAGTTTGTTTTTGAATACCAAATATGAAGATGAGCTTAGCCGTCACTTGGCTAAGCGCAAAACTAGCCTTTGACAGTCTCACGTTCATGACTCTGAATATAAGCCTAAGAGTTCCGTACCACCACCTCGAGTTTAGACTTTTTATTATTTTTAGTATTTTCCATGATAAATACCATAGTAACACAATACATATTCTGTGCATTTCAACTGGCTACCTGTCACGATTAAAAAGTTGCAGCCCTGTGACACACAGATGAACGGACGAACGGACAGACAGCGCAGGCTTAGTAACAGGGCCCCGTTGGAACCCTTTGGTAACGGGACCCTAAAAAGGAAGACTAATAGCGGCTACACACAGCAACGATATATCGTAGCGATTTATCTGTGCAGTCTGTTTGCGCAGTTTTATCGTGTGTATGTTAATTATGTCGTTGTTATGGTTGTTATTTCGTTTGCACAGTTTTTGGCGGCAGTGGCATTTGCTACGATATATCGTTGCTGTGTGTATCCGCCATAAGATACAACAACTTTACAGATTTTATAATTGAACTATACGTATTTTGTTTTCGCTACTGAATTATTTATCCAAGAAACTATTATATAATGGATTTTAGATCAAAAAACGCTTTATGGTAAATCAGTCTTTTTCTTTTTGAAATTAACAGTTTTCTGGAAAGCCCGGTCGACTTGAGTAGTTTGTCTTCTCTTCTATACGACTCCGCTTGACAGGAATTATACAAATTGATTATATTATTTAACAGAGGACATAATTGAGTCTTCCTATTCAAATTCAAATTCCATAGGATACTCCTATTCATCATCCTCATCATCCTCCGAGCCTTTCCCAATTATATTGGGGTCGGCTTCCAGTCTAGGATACTCCTATTCTAATTCCAAATATGTATCTGAAAAAATATGACCTTATTTTTTGACATACTGCATCAAAAGTATTCATGAAATATTTAACGTACCTATTATACCCATCATAACTAATATATTGTAACAGTCGTGCAGATAAAGAATGAGATTTAAAATGGCGGCACTTCTATTGTTATCTGTGCCTCTCGCTCTCAAAATACCGTACGTGTAAGCTAGAGGCAAATACAAATGCCCCCATTTTCATTTTCAAGCCCATACTTTATAGTACTCAATATTTAAGTTCATCTATCTATACCAGCGGTACTCTAAGTGTGTTCCACGGAACCCTAGGGTTCCGCGATACCCCTGTAGGGGTTCCGCAAGAATTTAGAAAAAAAAAACAAAACACCTCTCTCTGGTCACTGGTCGAACGTTTTGAATCCGCCCGCCGCGCGTATACTTGTGAGCGCGCAGTCCCTTTGAGAAAAGCCGCCTCTGAATTAGACGCTATAGTTGTGAACAAGCGACTTTCGGCTCTATCTTCAAAAGCATAAAGTCGAGATTGTTTACAACGCATTTTTTTGTATTTATATTTTTATTTCCGCTTTTTGTTTATCAAAGGCGCCGACTCGAGTATTTTTGAGAATGTTCGAGTTCGAGTCTAGGACTAAGTATAAAAGCGCTATTATATAAAAAAAAGTCGCGCCTCGTCAGTCAGTTGACGATTAGCGTTCGGAGCGATAAGTTCGTACCTACCTACTTACAAGCTGGCTAGCCTGCTGCCTTCTTGTAAGTTCTACTGCCCGCTGTATTCTGATTGTATCAGTTTTGTACATTTCTTCTTTGGACTAAACTTTGTCTCATAAACGCAGTAACGATTGTGCATTATTTTGACCCTACCATCCTGACGTGTAACATTATTAATAAAGAAGAATGGAACGTTGGCTTAAAGGTGTTAAACGTGTTGCAACGACATCTTCTAATGACGCTGAATGTTTAAAAGCAGTACGCGCGGAGAATACAGCAATTACCGATCCAGACGATGATGCCACGACGTCAAGCTCCACGGTTTCAAAGGCGAAAAAAAGGAAGTATGATGAATCATATATCAGTTTCGGATTTGTTGATTCCAACGGCTCACCTCTCTGCATGTTATGTAGTAAACTGCTTCCTAATAGTTCCATGGCACCTGCCAAATTACGCAGACATTTAGAAACTGTACACCCCGAGTCTAAAGACAAGAATAAAGAATTTTTTGTTCGTAAAAAAGAACAGTTATTGGAAAGTCAAAAAAATATGATGCATGTAACACAAACTATCAATGAAAAGGCCACGGAGGCATCATATTTAGTTAGCTATCGCATTGCACAAGCAGGTGAAGCGCACACTATCGCTGAGAATTTAATAAAGCCATGTGTGTTAGACATAACAAAATGTATGCTCGATGAAAAATCTGCAAAGCATCTTTCTACTGTACCGCTATCAAACGATACTGTTTCACGGCGAATCCATGATCTGGCAAGCTACGTCAAACAAGAACTAGTTGCACGTCTACAAAAAACACGATTCGCCTTGCAAATGGATGAGTCAACTGATGTCACTAGTCTGGCTATCTTGCTGGTTATCGTGAGATATCCATATGAACGTTCTTTTGAAGAAGACATGCTTATGTGTTCACCGCTGCCCACAAACACTACCGGGGAAGAAATTTTTAATAAAATAAACATATTTTTTAAAGAAAATAATCTTAGTTGGAACGATTGCATTGACATTTGTACAGATGGGGCCAAGGCGATGACAGGTAAAACAGCAGGAGCAGTATCACGAATAAAAAGTAAAGCGCCTAATTGTAGTTCCAGCCATTGTATTCTGCATAGACAAGCACTTGCAATGAAGCAAATGCCGTCAAATCTAAAATTAGTTATGGATGAAGCGGTAAAAATAATTTTTTTTATCAAATCACGACCACTACAATCCCGATTGTTCTCATTATTGTGTGAAGATTATGGCAGCAAACATAAAACACTGCTGCTCCATACAGAAGTGCGATGGCTGTCTCGGGGTAAAACTTTAACAAGGCTATTTGAACTTAGAGCCGAGTTACAAATGTTTCTTTCAGCAGATACAGTTTCTTTTAATTTGAAAGACCGTTTGTATGATAAAACTTGGTTGTTCCGATTGTCTTTTATGGCGGATATCTTTCAAAAACTGAACGAATTGAATTTATCATTGCAAGGTAAACAGACAACAGTGTTCCAGGCCTATAACAAAATAACTGCCTTCAAAAGAAAATTAGATTTTTGGATTATTTGCGTTGGTAAGAGAGAAATAGAAAGCTTTACGTCACTCAGTGAGTTTGTTAGCGATAACGACTCGGAAATGTTTCAAGATGATGTGTTTGAAGAATTGGTCCAATATCTCACTTCGATGCGCGCATCTTTTGTAAAGTATTTTCCCGAAGAACATAATACAAAAATGAAGCTGAATTCATGGATTCATAATCCTTTTTTACCCAACTTGCAAAAGCCCGAAAGTATGTCAAACGAGATATATGAATCTCTTTTAGAAATGTCATCAGACACAAGTATGGAGTCACTGTTCAAAACGACGCCTCTCAACGATTTTTGGTGCAGAATCCGTGATGAATATCCAATGCTTGGCAGAATGGCTCTGAATATTCTTCTCCCGTTCCCAACAACATATTTGTGCGAAACAGGATTCTCAACCTATGCAGCCACGAAAACAAAATATCGCAATAGACTGGACGCCGAACCTGATATGAGACTTCAAATGTCTTCTATCAAACCTGATATCAACCAATTGATGAAAAATAAAAAACAGTTTCATACCTCCCATTAGTTAAGATTTTTTCATTTTTAATATCTTCTATTATTGTACTTGGCATGTGGTTAAAGTAAGTAATAATTAGTAACTGTTACATTGTACTTTTATTATGCTTATATAATAAAGAATACACTTTTAAAAACTATTGTTTTATTGTAGGGTTCCGTCAAGTATTTTGCTTGTCAAAAGGGTTCCGTGACCAAAAAAGTTTGAGAACCGCTGATCTATACTACAATAAAAATGTAAAGGTCGAAAAGTCTGTAAGTTTTTTTTCGCGAAAACCGGCTAGGGGGACTAGAAATAGGCAATAGAACACGAATCAATCGTTTAAAAAATTTATGTCTGTCTGTCTGTCTGTCTGTCTGTCTGTCTGTTTGTTACCTCATCACGTGAAAACGGCTGAACGGATCGTAATGAAAATTAGCATTTGTATTGGTATTAGTCTAACTTAAAATATAGGGTATGTTTTATCTGAATCGGTTGAGTAGATCCAGCTATACAGCTTGACCCCTCTATTGTATTAAGTTGCATACAAAGTAGAGGTCATGATTGTTGGTTACTTGCTGGTTCCTAAAAATACAACTGGATTCTATTAGTATTATAGAAAATACAGAATAACATAACATAACCTATAACATAGCCTATCACTGTCCCGCTGCTGGTCTGGTCTTCTTGGAATGAGAAGAGTTAAGGAACTGGATATTGTTAGTGTAATAGATTATCATAACATAATCAGCTCATTACCTACTGCCCCACTACTGGGCACGGAGCTCTTCTCGCAACGAGAAGAGTTAAGAAACTAGAAAATATAGAATAACATAACGTAATCAACCCATTACTGTCCCACTGCTAGGTATGGCCCTCTTCTCGAAATGAGAAGAGTTAATAAACTGGATATTGTTAGTATTATAGAATAACACGACATTACCAGCCCATCACAGTCCCACTGCTGGATACGGGCTTCTTCTCAGCATAAGAAGAGATGTGGTTAGTGTTATAGAATAACTTAACATAATCAGCCCAATTACTTCCCACTGCTGGGCACGAGCGCCTCTCAGAATGAGGGAGTTTAGGGCTAATTCCATGAAATTCCATCACCTTAGCCGGTTGGTTGTAAAAACAAAATATAGTATGGTCGGTAAATAGTGTTTCCGACATCCACGCGGACGGAGTCGCGGGCACAGCTAGTATGGAATATAATAATATATTGTACTCTTAAGAATAAAAAGTTTGCACGAACTGTGTGAACGTAACATTAATTTTCAGAGAAAACATACAGGTGCATGACAAAAACAGAATCACAATGCAAAAAAATACATAAAACAATACAGGATGTGATCAGTTACTGTAATAGAATAGATGAATGAAAAAAAATACGAAAAACAATAAAAAAATAAATCTGTTGTTCCATACATTGAAGTCTTATTTTTTTTCAGTTATTTTTCGTTTTTTTTTCATAGATCTTTTCTACTACTGTAACTGATCACAACCTGTTTTTTCCAGAAGGTAAAAAGTCATTCGGTATATAAAAATTACGCCTACTTACGTGCGGTCATAACACAATGACATATTGCAACTAATCTTAGATAAAGATTTCTTTAATTTTACCTGTATATATTTAAATAAACCCAGCTTAAATGCCATTTGATAAGGCCGGAGCCACGGGTAAAGGTTATAAACGTCTTCGATCGGTACGTGTCAACAATGACAGTGCAAAACGCGTTCAAGACTTTTTCAGCCTAAACGCAGTTTCTTTGTTGTGTCCGACGCTGGCCTTTAGACAATTTTGCAATATCTCAACTAGATCTTGACGGTCGCATTGTCTGTCACCTTCCTTTAAACTTTTGTTCTCTTTAAACTCATTATTTTTTCATTAGATAATGGTATTTAATTTATTTTTATTGCTGACCTGTAGAAATTTTAACAACTGTAAATTAAATTATCAATGCGTTAATCTTACCTTGAATATCACTAAATCAAACCCAAACTTCTACTTCAAAGTTCATTAAATCAAACATGCAGTTTTACCTCAAAGTTTATTAAATCAAACTTGCAGTTTTACTAACTCAAAGTTCATCAAATCAAACCCGAAGTTTTACCTCAAAGTTCATTAAATCAAACATGCAGTTTATCCTCAAAGTTTATTAAATCAAAGTTGCAGTTTTATCTCAAAGTTCATTCAATCCAACTCGGAGTTTTACCTCAAAGTTCATTGAATCAAACTTGCAGTTTTTTTTAACTCAAAGTTCATCAAATCAAACCCGAAGTTTTACCTCAAAGTTCATTAAATCAAACTTGCAGTTTATCCTCAAAGTTTATTAAACCAAAGTTGCGGTTTTATCTCAAAGTTCATTGAATCCAACTCGAAGTTTTACCTCAAAGTTCATTAAATCAAACTTGCAGTTTTATCTCAAAATTCATTCAATCCAACTCGAAGTTTTACCTCAAAGATCAATAACGGCCAAAATTAATATCCAATCCATCCACGAATTGCCCTAATGGAGATAGGAATTCGACATAAGCTCCATACAAATTATGTCAAATTTCTATCTCTAGTAGGGTAAATCGTGGATAGATTGGATATTAATTTTGGCCGTAAATCAAACTTGCAGTTTATCCTCAAAGTTTATTAAACCAAAGTTGCAGTTTTATCTCAAAGTTCATTCAATCCAACTCGAAATTTTACCTCCAAGTTCATCAAACTTGCAGTTTTATCTCAAAGTTCTTCACATCAAACTCAAATTTTTAATCGTCTATCGGTCCTGGCACAACAGGTATTAGGCAGGTTATTTATAATCACACAAGAATTTTGACACCGATTGCAAAAATGCTGTTGCTAAGCGCCTACACGGTTTTTGTGCCATAAATATATCATGCGGAAGTAGTGTTCAAAAAATCTACAATAGCGGTAAATTTTAGTATTTCTAAGCATTATGCGTACCAAATATTTTTTCTACGCTACGTCATCGCCATCGGAGTTTATTGTTACACTGCTATGCTATAGGTATACTAGATAGCTTTAGTACAAAAAATAAAACGGTTGTTTTTATCTCAACAGAATGTAATTCCCACAGGATAGAAAAATGTAAAAAACATAACCCTCCTTTTATTAATTACATTAATTTATTTAAAGATATATACCGCAATGTTTGAAGACGAAGGTTCAACCTATCGGTCTATATGTACTAACATATATTTCAATGGTTCAACCAGTGCATCCTGCCTGTCATGACTTACGGTGCCGTGATGTGGACACTGACAGTTGGGCTAGTCCACAAATTCAAAGGCGCTCAGCGAGCTATGCTTGGAGTTTCTTTGAAGGATAAATCGTTACGAAAATATCCGAAGAAGAACCGGAGTGACCGACATAACATAGCTTGTAGGATCAGTAAGCTGAAATGGCAGTGGCTGGTCAAATTGGCTATGTCTGTCGAAGGACCGACGGCCGCTGGAGCATACGAGTCCTTGAGTGGAGACCGCGAGTCGGCAAACGCAGCGTAGGGCGCCCCCCCCCTGCGCCAGGTAAACCCGGACAACCTGAAAAAGGTGGCTGGAGGTACTGGATGCAGAAGGCAGAAGACAGAGCGTTGTGGCACAACTTGGGAGAGGCCTATATCCAGCAGTGGACTGCGATAGGCTGAGTTGATGATGATTTAAAGATATTAATTTTAGAAGGAAAGCATTGCTCACGAGCAGGATTTAAACCTGTGACTCCGCGTTCCGTATACCAGTGCTTTATCCGCTAAGATATACCTTGAACTCGAATTTAACCCTGCTCGTGGTATCTAATTTAACTTCCACTTTTAAATCCGTCTTTGGTGACGTCAGCTACATCTTATTAAGAAATAGACACACAATTTATGTCTTTCGATTTCGCTCCGCATACGTAAATGCGTTAAAATAATTTCTTTCTTTCTTTATTTAGACACCAAAAAGCAACATATTATTATGTTTATAAGTATCACAGAGACTTATGAATAAGTTGTACAACAGTGGTAATTGCATGTCGAATGCATTATTAACTGTTTACTATTTCGGCATTATACTCACATTATTTGAATTGAATTTGATGTAATAAGCAATAACCTATTTTAAAAAGAGTATATCCATGAAGTTTCTTGCCGGTTCTTCTCCATAGAATCCACAATTTGGAACCGTGCAAAAGCCTGACGTTTCAAAAGTGCCTGTAAATAGGTTTATTTGAAATAAAAGACATTTGAATTTGATCATTTAAATTTGAAATGTCAGACTCCTAAACTAGGCAAGAAGCCTATGTTCCCCGAGCGAGATCAGTCGTGTAAAAAGAACATGATATAATGACCGAATCTCACGTTTCTACGGAAACTCCGTAGGCCGTAGCCTCGTAGGCCGTAGCCAAACTGCAAATTTTAGAAACATTATACTTCGCAATAGACTTATGCAAATTTTTACACACGATAGATTGTTTCCAAAACGTTGCTTCCCAATATGTACCTGGTACAAACTCGAAAGTTATTTCCCGATGACATAACATTCGCAGCTCGGTGGTAGCACATCGAACTTAGCTTCGCAATTCTATCTTGAATATTCATTTTAGTCAGCATACGAATAGTTGTTTAAAATTTTATTCCCCTGCATGTTAGGTACTGAATAAATACATAATAATAATGTATTAGTGAGTAATATAATAATCGTAAGCGGACAGTGTATTAGTAGGTAATCTCAACGTTACTACGGTTCTTCATTTTCATTCATACATTCACATAATTTCTTCGTCTAACTATTGAAACTTTTTACTAAAGAATAGTACAACTCTATTTTTTTTCAAGTAATCTGCGTGCTTTTAGTGCACAAGTACTGGGCAATAAGTAAATCTCAATATTATTTTCATGTTACAATTCACTTAGAGCCTTGAGACATGGGGCGGTGTTCTCACCGAATATCATGATGAATGATCCGGATCATCTAAAGTTAATAAATTTATTTATTAGCTCTTCATAATTGAAATAAATTAGAGCTGTTAATCACGAAACATGTTTGAGGCGAATGATCGATAAAGAGTCATTGGAACACTTCAGAATTCCTCTAAGTCCGCTCGCGATTTCATGACGTCTATAACTTTTACTTTTTAAAATACTTTCTTGATTATCAACTAGTGATGATGTTACTATAGTAAGTCAGGGTGTGCAATAGGTGTGCAGGCGCGTCCAGTGCACGGCTAAATGTCGCGCGCGCGGCCTCAGCACTCGCAAACGGCCTTTGCAGTTCGGCGCGGTCGACGACCCGCCGGGGTCGTTGACTGGGCCCGCATTTAGTTTTCACTTTCGTTCACTAAGGATAACTGTACCATATACGTCACGTACATGCCCACAATTCCGTTGACGGCCCACTCAGTTCCTTAGACCTGCGGGGAATACGCAATACCGCCGTCACACATTTTGAGCAGTATACTCCGAGTTTAGTCAAAAGACCGAGAACCACTTCCCAGATTTGCAATTGCGAGACGCGGGTCTTTAAACTTTAAATGATTCGATAACCTATAGCAATTAAATTTTAGTCGGACATCCAAAATCAATTAATTTAACTTTTTGAAGTAAATTACTGTGATCATTTGATGGATTTGTCTAGATATATTTAAACTTGTAGGCTCAGAAGAATAACAAATTTTCTGAGTTTGAGGTACACACATTGTCAAACTATCAGAAAAATAAGTATCGCCTTAAATGAAGGTTTGCATTGACCTAGGTTTTTTGTAACTGTGACTCGTGACTGGTCAACATAATTATACTAGTCGCAATCAAACTCAATAAAACCATTAAATAGTAACAAGTACATAGTTATATCAGATCATGCTGTAGCAAACGTTCAAGCTATGTCCGTCACCTGCCTAGGCAAAAGGTTGTTGCACTAATGATTGCCAGTGTCGTAACTCGGGCGTTGGACCAGTGTCCTTTTGATGCATTTTGGGTACAATTAGGTAATTTTGGCGAATAGTGGGGGAGCGGCGGTGCGAGGGGGAAGTGCGGTGCGTGGGGTTGCGGGTTTGGCAGTGGTTGCGCAAGCAGCGGTCGTCGACTCGGTTATGTCAGCGGTTTACGTAAGCATCACCTCGCAATGCTCTCGGGCAGGCGCCAATTGTAGCCCCGCGACCGTTTCGCACTTCGCGCGAACTATTTGCGGACGGCAACGGTTCGTTAACGCTCCGCACTCGCACCTCCTGACCGACTCACTGCATTGTTCCTCCGCACCCTCCGCGACGTGCTAACTTCATTAGTGTTGGCTCTACGTTCTAATCTTATATACCTACTGAATATTATTAATAAGAAAAATATCGAACATCGTTAAATTACAATGAGTGATCCAAGTAGGTACAGATTTATTTGAAAGGTGGCTTGGTCCGTACATTGTGTAATTCTAAACAACCTCCAATTAAGTTCAACCTTTCATGAATCGATTAGCGCTAACATCAAATCGTCCATTGTAGCCGTTGTTAAGAGCAGGTGTGCCCTAAAGGAGTAATTATGCGATATAGTTGCGGTTGGAGTAGAGAAGGGGCTGGAGCGGTTGCGTCAGCGCAGCGTGCGGAGAGCGGTCGGGCTCAACGCACAAGGTTGCGGAGGTTCAATGCTCTAGAAATACGACACCCGACCCCGAGCAACCGCATGCTGCGGACCAAACGTGCGTGCGCGCATGCTCTGCGCCACTACAATACCAACGAGCAGTGCAACGAAAAAAATACTGCTATTTTTTATTTTATTAACACAATAACAATCTATCTATACAACGTGTATCAGAAATGCGTGGTCATATTTTAAGAGCTCATTCAGGGCATCACATAGAACAACTTACTCTATGGGACCAACCCTAAAATCGCGAAAAAAATATCAGCTGTTCCCTACTAAATAATCGATGTCACTCGACAAAATGTAAGGATCGGCCGTTTTTTTTTTCGCTATTTCATGTTTGGTCCCATAGTAAAAGTTTTTCGATAGCACCCCATGAATAAGCCCTTCAAATATGACCACGCATTTCTGATACACGTTGTATAATGATACTATGAGTGATTACTGCGTGCATCAAAACGATTTTAATTAATTATGAATTGTACTTTGAATTTTAAAAATTATAAGATTTTTTGAAATATCTGTAAATGCGAGCACGAACGCTGCAAGCTTTCGAAACGTCAGGAAAACCAATTTAAATAATATACGCGAAGTAATCCGGTTAAACTTGTTTTATTATAATAAAAAATCTGCTATGTATATATTTATAGATATTCAATTATTCTATCATCATAATAGTTACAGAAGATTTTATTATTTTAAATATATCTGACACAGTTAATCTGTGTCTTCAGGAACAAAAATCTGATTTGTCTGTTGTTATGCTTTATCCATGGAAATAATAAGAACTACGTACACCGTAACCGTAGTACATATTATTTTAAAAAATAGGACATTTACACTGCCCCAAACTAAGCAGAGCTTATACTTGTAATAGATAATGGATATAATACTTTTATACTTTTTTTTTGTAAATACTTACTTATAATACATAAGAAACACCCAGACCAACACAAACACTTATGTTCATCACACCAATATTTGTGTCCTGTGGGAATCGAACCCACGACCTCGTGATCAGGAGTCCGATACTCGAATCACTATACAACAGTTGTCTAAAAAATAATTCCAATTTTAATTCCATGGTCTTCTCTACAACCCGTCCATCATCTCCATTCTCTAAACACGGTTATTTTGAC
Organism: Asteroscopus sphinx; assembly: GCA_949699075.1. Lineage (NCBI taxonomy): Eukaryota > Metazoa > Arthropoda > Insecta > Lepidoptera > Noctuidae > Asteroscopus > Asteroscopus sphinx. The sequence goes on from OX453005.1 coordinate 13,044,171, forward strand.
GAATTGCTAAACTATAAACTAGTTCTTCTAAACGATGACAGTTTTGTTTTAACGGTACACGCACAGCTTCGCGGAGTAACCTTCAAAAGAGAGAACGTGGCGTCGTAAGCACGTCCAATGTGCCAACTCTTTTTTATGTAGTTGTTTCGCAATTTTTTATAAATAATTTTGCCTTCGACCTTTGTAAGCCGCCCAATTTAGCCCGATTGGTATTCCTGTGGCGGGCGGCGTCGTGTGCTTTTCGTAACTTGTGGTTCAGCAACGCGCGGCTGCAACGTGACCGTCATTACATTAGCACCAACCACACACATCGAGTACAAACTGCTCCTAAAATACTCATTCATTATACAAATGTATTGTAAATATTCGCATTATCAACTGCAACACAATTAGCGTACCTACCCCCAGGGGTACAGGGGGGTGGGGTATCCAGATACTCAATTAAAATGCAGTAAGGCCCACTTGAGCAACATTGACGTATTGCTCGGTTAACCACTAATGATTAAAGAGGGTTTAAACCCGGTGCTTGGGTTAAATCTCGATAAACACCCAGGATGCGTATACATCTACATATCCAGTAGTTACCTACTGGATTTTTTCTGCGTGTGTAAGGAGTTTAATCCCAGTGGGTTGGTGGTGGTTGTGGTGGTTTAAACTATTTCTATGGCTGCTGACAGGGTATTGTTTGATTAGCCCTGGATAATCGCTTTAGCCCTGGGCCAAAAGTATTTTCACAAGTAGGTAGGTAGGACTACCAAATTTATTCCAAATACCTATCAATATGTGGTCTTCAGACCTAAAAGTCTGACAACTGGTCTAATCTCCGAATGTCGATATTACCTAGTAACTGGATTGCGGGGTCCGATGGCAGTCGCTCCACGTAAAATATTGATGTTCAGCCGCATCTGGTTAGACTGGAAGCCTGGAGCTTATCGTCAATAAATCTCAAGAGCGTATTGTAAAAACAGTTTACGGTCTCCACACATAATTTCTTAAAAAATCAAAAAGCTTTTGCAAAAACATATTTTACCATTAAATTATGTGCATAATTCAAACGACACGCGAGTTGCTAATCTCATAAAGAAGTGTCTTCTTTAAGATAAGTCACGTAGCTACCGATTATAATTTGCAAAGAAAGTAGGTAACAATTTATCGAGTCTGCAGTTAATTGTTAATCAGTCATTATACGAAATTCTAAAATAAAAAATGTAGGTAAGTGCGCCCAACAATTCTCATTTCATTGTTTCCTTTTTCAACTGAACCGTTAAATGTTGACAATTTCTCCGCTCACTTCTTTGCTCATTCTGATTACAAGAAGGCGTAGAAAGCGTCGCAATGCTTATACAACCTTTTAACAGCGCACGTGAGTGACACCAGGGTCCGATTTTCGAAGTCTCTGCTGATTCGCGAATCGCGAATGCCACTATGGCCTGGGTTCACTGACCCCGTTGGCCCGTTCTACGAAGATGCTCACAATTTTGCAAACCGGCGACAACGTTTCACGACACTAAACATAGTGTTGCGATCTTCTGTGTTCATACGGAGTCGAGTAACCGTAAACGGCGCAATGGAAAGATTGAATGTTGAGGCAGATCGAGTGGCAGGAAGGGTGCGTAAGTGGCGTTACCGAAACGGCTGTCCGCAGCCTTTCACGCACTTAATTTGGCAGGACCCCCTTCTCGCCGCGCCTGCCGCGCACCTCCTCGCCCCAACACTGAGAGAAAGTAGCTAGCCTACGCAATTCTAGGGTCAATGACCGTACTCGAAAAGCTTACTTCTGACAAAAGTGACACATTAACAGTGAGCATTTCATATTCAGTATGTGCGGTCAGTTTCTTGAACGGATGTTGAATGGTCGATGCGATTAGGTCAGGCTGGCGAACTGGCCTATATCCTGCGCTGGAGCATCGTGGACGGCCACGTACGCAGTGTCCGCCAAATGGGCATATACAGCGTGTATCAGAAATACGTGGTCATATTTTAAGAGCTTATTCAGGGCATAGCGTAGAACAACTTTTAATAGTGGACCAACCCTGAAATCTCAAAAAAATCATCGATGCACTCAACAAAGTGTATGGAACAGCTGATTTTTGAAGTAAAAACTTCATTGGCTGCATTGAGCGATTTTCGGTAGGACCAAAACTTATGAGTTAACGACATCCTACGTCCCGACGTGCGACATGCAATGTGACAGTTTTTTGAAGTGAAAACTTCTTTAGCCGCGTTGAGTGATTTTTGGAAGTGCCAATAGATGTGAAAACCAGACTAATAATAAGCTTTTTCAATTTACAAATCATACTATAATTAATTTTAAAAAAAAAATACATAGCTATGTATACCAAAGTTTTATGTTTTCACTTCTGTCGGCAGTCCCCATGACTATGACTGCCTATTTTTTTGTGAATTCAGGGTTAACCCCGTAGTAAAAGCAAGTAGTTTGATAGCATTTCCTGAATGAGCTCTTAAAATATGACCACGCATTTCCGATACACGTATATAAAAAGTTTACCGTGGAGACTACGTGGAGACGCATATCTTTTACAACAAAATAAAAGTGGTTACATTAATGTTGCAAAGATGCGAAGCCTTAGTTTATAGAAACTCACGACCTACACTCTCAGTACCTATCTGATCAGATAACGAAGGGCATGGCCTAAATCTGGGCATGATCAGGGTCATCAGAAAAAGTAACCGTATTAAAAATATAACAGAATAGCGTTCTACTGGTCCACTAAGCGCATGACAACGCGTACGCGCCCCGAGGCTGCAGATTCGGTAACATAACTGAATTGAAACATAATATTTTACTATTATTGTTGTTATACATGCAGAGAATAACGCTAATTATAGTTATAATGGCTTTCTAAAACGATTTATCTTGGACTCGAAGCGCAATAAAATACTGTAGGTCAGGTATTTTAACGGAGTATTTGTAGTCCGGGTATGGATCGCCATAAAATTTTATGAAGATGAGTGCGCGCATCGGACGCGTTTCCTTCGATCTGCCGTTGATTTCCGGTTTTCCGTCAAAGTAAAACTGATTAGGAAAATTAAATTAAATTGAATATTTTTAACTAGAATTCGTTGCATGGATCTTAGTTTTTCAAAAAAAAAATGTTTTGAATTCAGCTAAATAAAATGAGGTATTTTTTTATGGTATAGGGTGGCGAAACGAGCTAAAGGCCCACCTGATGTTAAGCGATTACCTTTGCCCATAACAACTGCAATACCACCTAGGCTGTTGCCTAAATGGTATCGCAAGTCGGTTCGCCAAACTGAGACATGAAGATGGAAAGTCTCATGTGATTGTAATTGAGGTATGTGTATAGGCTTAGATTTTCTTTGAGTATGGATATATTATGCATGTTTTTTAGGGTTCCATACCCAAAGGCTGCCAATGAGACCCTATTACTCTGCCTACGCCGCCGTCGTCGTGTGCGTCCGTCCGTCCATCCGCTGTCTTTTAACCGTTACGGGTAGCTAGCAGAAATTTTCACAGAATATGTGTTACTTTGACCTCTATCACGACAAATTATTAAAAAAGGAAAAACTTAACTCCCAAACAAACATTGAAAAAATTATTGTTCTTATTCTTTCTTAAAAACGGTAATATGTACTTACAAGCAACAATTTTGGTCTGATTGTAGTGCATAATATAGTTAAAAACGAATAAAGAAGGAAGGAAGGAAGAATGTTGATTAATACAATGTGTTGTGATACAGAACACTTAGTGTGCGACTCTGACTCGAATTTAGCCGGTTTGAATATATCGTGTGGAGCATGTATTGTATTCTTAAAATGAAATACATATTGGCGACAGCATTACCTAAAATATACAAAACGAAAATGAATGAGTTTGTGCTTCTACAAACTATTTTAAGGAACAAAAATTTATAAGCGGTTTTCGTTATTAGGTATTTATAATTTAATTAACATTATAATAATGAACATAAGAAGACAGTCTGAACTGCATCAGTTATCTTCAATTGGTCAGACTTATTACATACATCTGCGCAGTTGTCCAGCTGTCGGTGTGCAATCAACTGTTAATTTATTGTATTAGCTTGCATGAGGAATGAGATATCCGTCTTTTACGTGGAGAGTAGACACAAGAGCAAGCGTGCACGTGCCATGGAAAAACACAGAAAACAAGGACACACTGCAATGGTTCATTCAACCGGACGTTATTATTCAACGAGCGCACTGTGATGAAACTACGCAAATCTTCATTATTATTAACAAAGAACAACGTTTCGAAATATTGGACCACGTACAATGTCGTAGGGCACGTAGCGGGCCCTAAAGCAGACGGGCCCGATTTATCACATGAACAGCAAACGCAATGAACCTATACGCAAGCTGTTTACTGAATATGTTACATGCATGATTTATTGACATAAGCTGCTTTCGTGTAGCTATATCATATTTTCAGCAAATTACGGCCAAGTACGAGTTATTAACATGGTCATTACTGAAATACGACAATTTACAGCGAATATTTTGGTAACTGTAAAATATGAAACTTCAAGGCACACTATTGGCACATCATACCTACCACAGGCACCAGCGATCCACAACCAGAAACTTGTCTCAGCTATATTAATTGTGTATCTTTGCTTTGAATTTTTTTTTTGGTTTGTGGTGAGAAATCGACGTTTTTATTATTATTATTTATTATCATAACTACCAACAGTTATGATAAACACGTCATTATGAAAAATCATTGCATTGAAGTTCCGTGTTGAATAACTTTTTCTATGAAAGAATATCTACAAAATTTGATTTACCTTTACGGTTGTACATCTTTATAGCCAAATTGCCGAATATGGACTTGGAAGAAAAAGCTTGCTGTACCTACATTGAATAATCCTGAAAAAAGCTACAATGCGGAACATTAAAAAAAATGAAAAAAATAACAAAAACAAAGAACCCGACTGCGTGTACAATTAACAGAAAAGATATAAACAAGACTTATCAACACGCAGTCGGAGGCTACGTATGTAGGGCACGCCGCGATAGCGGCGGTAAGGCCCGTCATGGAGGAGTGGCTGGAGAGGAGCCATGGTGCCCTCACCTACCGGCTGACGCAGATACTCTCGGGGCACGGTTGCTTCGGGAAGTATCTGTTTCGCATAGGCCGGGAGCCGACGCCCGAGTGTCATCACTGCGGGAGCACACTGGAGGAGTGCCCAGCTTGGGCCGCACAGCGCCGTGACCTCATCACTGCAGTAGGCGGCAGCGATCTCTCGCTTCCGGCCGTGGTTCTGTCTATGGTCGGAAGCGAGAGCGCTTGGGAAGGCGTCGTCTCCTTCTGCGAGGAGGTGATGCTCGCTAAGGAGGCGGCGGAGAGGGTTCGAGAGGCGATAACCTCTCTTCCCATCCGCAGGAGGCGACCTGGGCGTCGTAGGAGGGCGTATGCTGACCTCCAGCCACCCTAGGTGTGGGCCTGCGGGCGGCGGACTCGGGGTGGTCCGCCGCCCGATCAGTCAAGGCCCGTGACGGTGGCGCGTTGTGTTCCACGCGCGCCAGTCAAGAGGAGGGTGCGGCCGATGCAGTTGCCGCACGGGGGGAAGGGGCTCGCCGACTAGTGGCGAGCCGGGACCTGCCGGGGATGGTCGGGCGATTACAGGAGTTTTCCCACGCCCCCGGCCAAGGGTCATCAGAGGAACACCGTGGTGGTTTTTAGTCGGTAAGAGTCCGACACTGGCTCCGCCTTCCCCGGGCGGAGTGCGTCTATGAGGATTTTCCCCACGGAAAAAAAAAAAAAAAAAAAAAAAAAAGAGGCTACGTATGTTTTTGGTCATGAATTACATAATAGTTCATAGGTAGCCTCCGCCTGCGTGTTGATAAGTCTTGTTTATATCTTTTCTGTTAATTTTACACCCAGTCGGGTTTTTTGTTTTTGTTAATTAATATTTTTTTTTTTTTTTTTACTTTTGTCATGTTTTATTTATCATACTATTAATGTTTTTTTTGAAAAGTCAAATTCATTTTTATCGTTGAATATTTTGTTGTTTTTTAGCATATTTCATTCCAAATTACATTTAAACATATAAGTTGTATATATTTTTGTAAAGCATTTATAAAACCCTTTATTTTGATACCCCACTCGATAGTTTTAGACGGAAAAACAAAATTTTTGAAGAGGTAATATGGCGCCAAAAAGCTGCCATTTTAATTTTTTAAATTTTGAACATTGAGATAATATGTACTACGTACTGGAGCAGACATCAGGAACAAAAAAAATTGCACAACTTGCTGGCCGCGGAGCACGCGCGGCGCGTGCGTGGCTAAGCGAGTGAGAGTACAGGAGCTCTAAAACGTGCTACAAACATTTTGATTGAGGTGTCTTCTCTAGTACATAGTACATATTACCTCAGTGATTTTGAAGTACCCAGAGTCACTCTCAGAATTAAGACGAATCTAACGACACCTCTCAATCTCAAATCCATCAAGCCGTTTAGGCCACAGAGCGTGCCAAAGAAATATACATACATACATACATACACTCGAAAAACATAACCCTCCTTCTGGCGCAGTCGGGTAAAAACAGAATAGGTACAAACGTACGTACGTACGTTAGGTACGTTACTAAAACATTTTCTAAATTTATTTTGCAAGAATTGAAAATTAAACAACCTAACACCGAAACTAAAAGTGATCAGCAATTCGAAAAGTTTCGTGATTTAAGGCCCTACTAGCAGCTAAGCGGCGCCCCCAACAGTAAAAAAATAATTACTCGTTGAGTAGGTACATAACTTATCGAAAATTCGATTTTACCTTGGACTAATAAAAAACGTTTTACTAATTACCTCTGTAAATTATAGTTCAATATAGTTGTAAATAGAAAAATTGAGAAAAACTGCTACTTTTGGTACTTTTTCTATCTTTAACTACAGCGAACTATATAAAGCCGCGCCGATCAAGTTGCTGTGACAATGCAGTTCGTTTCTGACAGCGATTGCCTTAGATAAGAGCAGCGGTTCTCAAACTTTTTTGGTCACGGAACCCTTTTGACAAGCAAAATACTTGACGGAACCCTACAATAAAACAATAGTTTTTAAAAGTGTATTCTTTATTATATAAGCATAATAAAAGTACAATGTAACAGTTACTAATTATTACTTACTTTAACCACATGCCAAGTACAATAATAGAAGATATTAAAAATGAAAAAATCTTAACTAATGGGAGGTATGAAACTGTTTTTTATTTTTCATCAATTGGTTGATATCAGGTTTGATAGAAGACATTTGAAGTCTCATATCAGGTTCGGCGTCCAGTCTATTGCGATATTTTGTTTTCGTGGCTGCATAGGTTGAGAATCCTGTTTCGCACAAATATGTTGTTGGGAACGGGAGAAGAATATTCAGAGCCATTCTGCCAAGCATTGGATATTCATCACGGATTCTGCACCAAAAATCGTTGAGAGGCGTCGTTTTGAACAGTGACTCCATACTTGTGTCTGATGACATTTCTAAAAGAGATTCATATATCTCGTTTGACATACTTTCGGGCTTTTGCAAGTTGGGTAAAAAAGGATTATGAATCCATGAATTCAGCTTCATTTTTGTATTATGTTCTTCGGGAAAATACTTTACAAAAGATGCGCGCATCGAAGTGAGATATTGGACCAATTCTTCAAACACATCATCTTGAAACATTTCCGAGTCGTTATCGCTAACAAACTCACTGAGTGACGTAAAGCTTTCTATTTCTCTCTTACCAACGCAAATAATCCAAAAATCTAATTTTCTTTTGAAGGCAGTTATTTTGTTATAGGCCTGGAACACTGTTGTCTGTTTACCTTGCAATGATAAATTCAATTCGTTCAGTTTTTGAAAGATATCCGCCATAAAAGACAATCGGAACAACCAAGTTTTATCATACAAACGGTCTTTCAAATTAAAAGAAACTGTATCTGCTGAAAGAAACATTTGTAACTCGGCTCTAAGTTCAAATAGCCTTGTTAAAGTTTTACCCCGAGACAGCCATCGCACTTCTGTATGGAGCAGCAGTGTTTTATGTTTGCTGCCATAATCTTCACACAATAATGAGAACAATCGGGATTGTAGTGGTCGTGATTTGATAAAATTAATTATTTTTACCGCTTCATCCATAACTAATTTTAGATTTGACGGCATTTGCTTCATCGCAAGTGCTTGTCTATGCAGAATACAATGGCTGGAACTACAATTAGGCGCTTTACTTTTTATTCGTGATACTGCTCCTGCTGTTTTACCTGTCATCGCCTTGGCCCCATCTGTACAAATGTCAATGCAATCGTTCCAACTAAGATTATTTTCTTTAAAAAATATGTTTATTTTATTAAAAATTTCTTCCCCGGTAGTGTTTGTGGGCAGCGGTGAACACATAAGCATGTCTTCTTCAAAAGAACGTTCATATGGATATCTCACGATAACCAGCAAGATAGCCAGACCAGTGACATCAGTTGACTCATCCATTTGCAAGGCGAATCGTGTTTTTTGTAGACGTGCAACTAGTTCTTGTTTGACGTAGCTTGCCAGATCATGGATTCGCCGTGAAACAGTATCGTTTGATAGCGGTACAGTAGAAAGATGCTATGCAGATTTTTCATCGAGCATACATTTTGTTATGTCTAACACACATGGCTTTATTAAATTCTCAGCGATAGTGTGCGCTTCACCTGCTTGTGCAATGCGATAGCTAACTAAATATGATGCCTCCGTGGCCTTTTCATTGATAGTTTGTGTTACATGCATCATATTTTTTTGACTTTCCAATAACTGTTCTTTTTTACGAACAAAAAATTCTTTATTCTTGTCTTTAGACTCGGGGTGTACAGTTTCTAAATGTCTGCGTAATTTGGCAGGTGCCATGGAACTATTAGGAAGCAGTTTACTACATAACATGCAGAGAGGTGAGCCGTTGGAATCAACAAATCCGAAACTGATATATGATTCATCATACTTCCTTTTTTTCGTCTTTGAAACCGTGGAGCTTGACGTCGTGGCATCATCGTCTGGATCGGTAATTGCTGTATTCTCCGCGCGTACTGCTTTTGAACATTCAGCGTCATTAGAAGATGTCGTTGCAACACGTTTAACACCTTTAAGCCAACGTTCCATTCTTCTTTATTAATAATGTTACACGTCAGGATGGTAGGGTCAAAATAATGCACAATCGTTACTGCGTTTATGAGACAAAGTTTAGTCCAAAGAAGAAATGTACAAAACTGATACAATCAGAATACAGCGGGCAGTAGAACTTACAAGAAGGCAGCAGGCTAGCCAGCTTGTAAGTAGGTAGGTACGAACTTATCGCTCCGAACGCTAATCGTCAACTGACTGACGAGGCGCGACTTTTTTTATATAATAGCGCTTTTATACTTAGTCCTAGACTCGAACTCGAACATTCTCAAAAATACTCGAGTCGGCGCCTTTGATAAACAAAAAGCGGAAATAAAAATATAAATACAAAAAAATGCGTTGTAAACAATCTCGACTTTATGCTTTTGAAGATAGAGCCGAAAGTCGCTTGTTCACAACTATAGCGTCTAATTCAGAGGCGGCTTTTATCAAAGGGACTGCGCGCTCACAAGTATACGCGCGGCGGGCGGATTCAAAACGTTCGACCAGTGACCAGAGAGAGGTGTTTTGTTTTTTTTTTCTAAATTCTTGCGGAACCCCTACAGGGGTATCGCGGAACCCTAGGGTTCCGCGGAACACACTTAGAGTACCGCTGGATAAGAGAATACGAAAAGCATTGTTTTGATCGAAACTTAACTGCAGCTGCACTTCTTTAGAATATAATAGAAATTTATATATAATTTGTTCTTTTTTTTTTTGTTAGTTAGGTGAATTGGCCTACTGTACCTTAACTACAATTGGTAAAACCGAACTTTCGATAAATGATGTAGATACTCAGCGAGTAATATTATTTTTACTGACATGGGCGCCACTTAGCTGCTTAGCGCCTTAAATATGAAATGCGCTAAAAGAAAATCGAGAAAAGCTAATAATTCAACAGGCAAATAATATGATGGCTGATATACTCGATTAATGGCCGATCGTTGTGCCAAGAGATGAATAACAAATGGCTCCTTCCAATAAAATGACTTCATCAACTCAGTAACATAGCTACTTAAAACGTGTTCCTCGCGCGAAGATTTCACAATTTCGCTTTTAAATTAATTTGAACTACGGCTGTGAAATGCCGAATTTGTTGAAATTTATTATATTGTAATATATTTTGGGTATTGGCCAATGTCAGGCATTGTATTTTAGGCCTAAGTAAGTATTTTCAGTAATTGTAATTATTTTGACGAAACTGAATGCGTATGTATAACCTGGCAAAAATGTCTATAAATCGGAACTAATTTATATATTTGTTAGTATTGTGTCACTTTGTGTTTTATCATGCAAAAAATATGCATATAAATATATATATCAAAGTTCCGCCAGAAGTTTAAATTTTTGAGTGTATGACTAATGGCGCCTTGTATACTCTTTTATGACAAACTGTGTTCTAATTTTAATTACCTATTATTATTATTTTTTAATATGTAGAAACTAATTGAGACTCTTTATCTATCTGTCTGGACCCCTTTATTATTTGCGAAATAAATTATTCTTATTCTTTATTTATCCATCACGATCGAAATGACGACTCCAACGGGACCTCAAAATGGACTTCGTTAAGGACATCATCAAAAAGTATGCTGAAGTTCATGACTATAGACTTCATCATCATGTGTATGGACATTGGTCTCGACTATGCTGATGCCAGCTATCTTGATCTCACTGAGGACCGATTTGGGAAGCTTAAGCGACTTTAAAATCTTTAATTAGATTAATTTTTGGTTTGCGTAAATATGATCATGTTTCTGAATTTCATAAAAGGCTCAAACAGCTTTCCATTTGCTTTCGCCGGAATGCTCATATTCTTTCCCTGCTATTTAATGTGCTCTTTAATCCTCCTACCCCGTTTTACCTTAAAGAGCTATTCAAGTTCCTCTGCGACACGCATTCTAAGAAGTCCTTGAGATTATCAGAAAATCTTAAATTAAAAATGCACTTGTATTCTTCACTTTTTTTTGATAAATCCTTCACTACACAAGCTGCTCGCCTGTGGAATGCATTGCCACCAACCGATGATATTTAAAAGTATAGATATGTCATACCCTAACAAAACAAACGGAAAAACGGTACGCAGCGGTAGCACAATACACATAAACTAGTACAAAGTAAGTTGGTTAGGTACTTAAAGTTACTTTCGCGTCATAATTGGAACACTTTCTGTACACACACGACGGCATTTTAGTTGTTTTTTTAGTTTTGTCACCAGTCACGGTCGGCGCCTTACTTGACACGGATTAATAGAAAAACGTCCTAATTAAGACGTTTTCTAGTCTTCAGATTGCGAGCACAAGAAACAAACCTGTACTTTTAAACATCATTGATTGCAACAATCACTATCGGTTTTTAAAAATTAGTAAAATAACGCTACTTGTCAATCTGTTTCACTACTTGTTGAAATTGCTATTGAATTGCTACACTATTATATTAATATTTGTATTTATTAGTATATTTTATTATATATAGGTATTTCTTATACGTATTTAAGTAAATGCCATGTACTTAAAATTATTATTTTAATTATATACGAAACGTACCTACTTGTACACAATAACTACCCACGATCGTTTCCCATTCTTCTAGTCATTCCAAAGGTTGTCTGGAAGAGATTGCCTTGTGCGATAAGACTGCCCATTGTACCTACCTATTTATATAAATTTTCTGTAAACTACTGTCTTTGTTTTCGTTTGGTGTATGTACAATAAAGAATAAATGAAAACAAAATAAATAATTTAGATCGTATATTAAGGTACCTACTAATAATTATGCTACGATCCTGACACACCTCTTTCGCTTCATCTACGTCCATTAACCAAAAAAAATCCATAGTCTCTGCCCACCCCAATGGGAAACAGGCATGATAATATGTATGTATGTAATAATTATGCATTTTTAGGGCCTTATAAAAATCATACACTTCACATAGGTAACCTAATTTAAGAGAAAAATGAAAATATTCTGGCTACAATAACGCATCCCTACCTATATTTTTGTTATTCTACGAAATAATACAAGTAGGTAGGTACCTAATTCGTTCTTAAGTAAGTAGGTTTTTTTTTTATATAGTATAGGATGGCGTAGCGAGCTAAAGGCCCACCTGATGTTAAGCGGTTACCTTTGCCCATTACAACTTCAATACCACCTAGGCTGTTGCCTAAATGGTACCACAAGTCGGTTCGCCAAACTGAGACATGAAGATGGAAAGTCTCATGTGATTGCAATGATATTACATACTTATGTAAAATCATTGTGTGATTGTAATTTCACCGGCACCCGTACCCTTCAGACCGAAACACAGCAATGCAAGTATCACTATTTGGCGGAGAAGTAGGCACGGTGGTAGTACTTCCCGGGACGAGCTCTTACCTAACTATCTTGTGCAGAGGATGGCCACCGTGTGGTTTTACGGCCAAAATTTATATCCAATCTATCCACGATTTGCCCTACTAGAGATAGAAATTTGACATATTTTGTATGGAGCTTATGTCAAATTCCTATCTCTAGTAGGGCAAATTGTGGATAGATTGGATATTAATTTTGGCCGTTAGTCGGTAAGAGTCCGACATACCCCTCCGCCGTCCCCAGACGGAGGGTATCCATGAGGATTTCCACCCGAAAACAAAAAAAAAGGTAGGTACCTACCTATTACAATTCAGATGTTGAAAAGATTCGACTTAATTTTCCGGTCCTTTACACATGCACACATAAATTTAAGCTTTTTGCTACAAAAACCTTGTTATGCGACGTTAATTTAGGTATACTACACAATAAAGACATACACGCGATGTTGAACACTTCAAAAAATACCAACTGGCTTAAACTATGAATCATCTTGGCATTTGCAATATTTTTAAGTCCTGAGTAGTAACCTACCTACCTAGTTGTAAAAATTTGTCGAGTGCGTAGGAACACGTGTCTGTTATAATGTTCCATCGACAAAGCACCAACAGGTTCTTTCGATATTTCCAAAACGACTTAAAAAAAAATACGGACGGCATGGAAAATATTCGATATAGTAACGAGTATTTTAAATGTTTTTGTACTTTTTGTCGCAGACATGTACCTACGTACCTACTCACTTAGACCTTCAACTAGACGTGGGCGCCGCGCCAGCGTGACGCCGCCAACTCTGCCCGGCACGCCGCCGCCGCCGCCGCCAATTGACCGCGGCGTGTGCCTAGAGCAGCGGTTCTCAAACTTTTTTGGTCACGGAACCCTTTTGACAAGCAAAATACTTGACGAAACCCTACAATAAAACAATAGTTTTTAAAAGTGTATTCTTTATTATATAAGCATAATAAAAGTACAATGTAACAGTTACTAATTATTACTTACTTTAACCACATGCCAAGTACAATAATAGAAGATATTAAAAATGAAAAAATCTTAACTAATGGGAGGTATGAAACTGTTTTTTATTTTTCATCAATTGGTTGATATCAGGTTTGATAGAAGACATTTGAAGTCTCATATCAGGTTCGGCGTCCAGTCTATTGCGATATTTTGTTTTCGTGGCTGCATAGGTTGAGAATCCTGTTTCGCACAAATATGTTGTTGGGAACGGGAGAAGAATATTCAGAGCCATTCTGCCAAGCATTGGATATTCATCACGGATTCTGCACCAAAAATCGTTGAGAGGCGTCGTTTTGAACAGTGACTCCATACTTGTGTCTGATGACATTTCTGAAAGAGATTCATTTATCTCGTTTGACATACTTTCGGGCTTTTGCAAGTTGGGTAAAAAAGGATTATGAATCCATGAATTCAGCTTCATTTTTGTATTATGTTCTTCGGGAAAATACTTTACAAAAGATGCGCGCATCGAAGTGAGATATTGGACCAATTCTTCAAACACATCATCTTGAAACATTTCCGAGTCGTTATCGCTAACAAACTCACTGAGTGACGTAAAGCTTTCTATTTCTCTCTTACCAACGCAAATAATCCAAAAATCTAATTTTCTTTTGAAGGCAGTTATTTTGTTATAGGCCTGGAACACTGTTGTCTGTTTACCTTGCAATGATAAATTCAATTCGTTCAGTTTTTGAAAGATATCCGCCATAAAAGACAATCGGAACAACCAAGTTTTATCATACAAACGGTCTTTCAAATTAAAAGAAACTGTATCTGCTGAAAGAAACATTTGTAACTCGGCTCTAAGTTCAAATAGCCTTGTTAAAGTTTTACCCCGAGACAGCCATCGCACTTCTGTATGGAGCAGCAGTGTTTTATGTTTGCTGCCATAATCTTCACACAATAATGAGAACAATCGGGATTGTAGTGGTCGTGATTTGATAAAATTAATTATTTTTACCGCTTCATCCATAACTAATTTTAGATTTGACGGCATTTGCTTCATCGCAAGTGCTTGTCTATGCAGAATACAATGGCTGGAACTACAATTAGGCGCTTTACTTTTTATTCGTGATACTGCTCCTGCTGTTTTACCTGTCATCGCCTTGGCCCCATCTGTACAAATGTCAATGCAATCGTTCCAACTAAGATTATTTTCTTTAAAAAATATGTTTATTTTATTAAAAATTTCTTCCCCGGTAGTGTTTGTGGGCAGCGGTGAACACATAAGCATGTCTTCTTCAAAAGAACGTTCATATGGATATCTCACGATAACCAGCAAGATAGCCAGACCAGTGACATCAGTTGACTCATCCATTTGCAAGGCGAATCGTGTTTTTTGTAGACGTGCAACTAGTTCTTGTTTGACGTAGCTTGCCAGATCATGGATTCGCCGTGAAACAGTATCGTTTGATAGCGGTACAGTAGAAAGATGCTTTGCAGATTTTTCATCGAGCATACATTTTGTTATGTCTAACACACATGGCTTTATTAAATTCTCAGCGATAGTGTGCGCTTCACCTGCTTGTGCAATGCGATAGCTAACTAAATATGATGCCTCCGTGGCCTTTTCATTGATAGTTTGTGTTACATGCATCATATTTTTTTGACTTTCCAATAACTGTTCTTTTTTACGAACAAAAAATTCTTTATTCTTGTCTTTAGACTCGGGGTGTACAGTTTCTAAATGTCTGCGTAATTTGGCAGGTGCCATGGAACTATTAGGAAGCAGTTTACTACATAACATGCAGAGAGGTGAGCCGTTGGAATCAACAAATCCGAAACTGATATATGATTCATCATACTTCCTTTTTTTCGTCTTTGAAACCGTGGAGCTTGACGTCGTGGCATCATCGTCTGGATCGGTAATTGCTGTATTCTCCGCGCGTACTGCTTTTGAACATTCAGCGTCATTAGAAGATGTCGTTGCAACACGTTTAACACCTTTAAGCCAACGTTCCATTCTTCTTTATTAATAATGTTACACGTCAGGATGGTAGGGTCAAAATAATGCACAATCGTTACTGCGTTTATGAGACAAAGTTTAGTCCAAAGAAGAAATGTACAAAACTGATACAATCAGAATACAGCGGGCAGTAGAACTTACAAGAAGGCAGCAGGCTAGCCAGCTTGT
This sequence comes from Asteroscopus sphinx, assembly GCA_949699075.1. NCBI lineage: Eukaryota > Metazoa > Arthropoda > Insecta > Lepidoptera > Noctuidae > Asteroscopus > Asteroscopus sphinx. The sequence goes on from OX453005.1 coordinate 13,059,777, forward strand.
AAGTAGGTAGGTACGAACTTATCGCTCCGAACGCTAATCGTCAACTGACTGACGAGGCGCGACTTTTTTTATATAATAGCGCTTTTATACTTAGTCCTAGACTCGAACTCGAACATTCTCAAAAATACTCGAGTCGGCGCCTTTGATAAACAAAAAGCGGAAATAAAAATATAAATACAAAAAAATGCGTTGTAAACAATCTCGACTTTATGCTTTTGAAGATAGAGCCGAAAGTCGCTTGTTCACAACTATAGCGTCTAATTCAGAGGCGGCTTTTATCAAAGGGACTGCGCGCTCACAAGTATACGCGCGGCGGGCGGATTCAAAACGTTCGACCAGTGACCAGAGAGAGGTGTTTTGTTTTTTTTTTCTAAATTCTTGCGGAACCCCTACAGGGGTATCGCGGAACCCTAGGGTTCCGCGGAACACACTTAGAGTACCGCTGGCCTAGAGCAAATACGCGCGCGCGGTTGGTGTTATAATAGCAGTAGTAGCGTGGCTGCTATCTGCAGCCTGGCTGCCTCCACCACCTTCTTCCTTTTATTTTTGGCGCTGCGGTCTCCCACCATCCTCGCATATTATATAGTATATTCGCAATGGCCCCTAAAATATATAATAAACTGCCAAAATATTTAAGAAATGCAGAGAGTATACAACAATTTAAAAATAAACTATTCAATTTATTTACTTATTTTTTATTTTTAGTAGAGAAGACATATTATTCAACAGAGGATTTTTTAAATGATACTAATTTATAATTAAATTAATGGTATGAGCATAATGTAAATTTTATGACAAAATTTTGATTTTTGACTTTTTGAAATTTTGATATTGACATTTTGATTTTATTTCATTGTTTGACATAATATAAATATCCATTTTGTCTATTTTAATTTTTATTAATGGGTACACACAAACATTTTCAAATGTATTTAAATGATTTTGGTTTGTTATAGTATTTATAATTTAAATTTGATATTTTTTATTTTTTATTAACCTAATATTTACTGTAAGAATTTGTCCTGTTGTAAATTTATTGTATGCCAGTTACGGCGGGTCATAGCAGCACAACAAAATGTATTTAATATCTTTATTTTACCTATGTACCACAATATAAAATAAATTGAAATTGAAATTGAAAATTGAAATATTTTTGAGAGCGTTGGACGCTCCTGGGCAGCCGCGGCAATGGCCACAGCCTGAGTTGGCTGCTCCACCTTTGCCCTTCTGCCCCAGTTTGGGCTGTATGGGCTGCTGACGGCGGGGAGTAGTCTAGGCTAACGAGGCTGGCTGACTCAGCGCCTTAGGTAAGCGTGGCGTTGCGGCTTTCGTCGCTTATGTAGACGCACGCGCTTGCTCTACATTTCTGTGGTCTGCAGCCAATGACGGACGCAGGCACCTTCCCTCGCCCTCCTTACGTCCTTGAATTTCCTTGATTCTCGTTATCTCCTGGATGATACGGTGGATCAGGTCAGGCTCGACCTTCTGCGTCGACGGCGTGGTGTAGCCAGGCTACTCGCACAGGCGTCGGTCCCTTTCCAGCCCTGCCTTAAGCTCCTCATACTCCTTACGGAGCTGGGCCATTTGTGCTGCTAGGTGAGAGCTGAGGTGGGGGTTGAGGTGAGGTGCCTGGAGCTTGGCCATCTCCTCCGAAGAATAACGCTTCAGCAACACTTTCGCAGCGTCAACAATAGGGGCATTTGACACATTTGATTTAAGGGTCATTTGGTTCACACTGCATAGGCCCTTGGTCATCTTGAGGAAGCTTTTAATGCCTCCACGGCGTCCTGTATCTGCCGGTTGAATGCCTGTCGGCACTCGAAGTTGTGATGGAATACTTCTACCTAGGGCAGGTAATTCAGCTTGGTAGACACAACTTAGAGAAAGAAGCCGACAGAAGGATATCGGTTTGAGCTGGGCAGCATTTGGCAAAATTCGCCGAGTCTTCTCGTGGCCTATACCGCAAAGTTTGAAGACAAAGTTCTTCAACCAGTGCATCCTGCCTGTCATGACTTACTGTGCCGAAACGTGGACACTAACAGTTGGGCTAGTCCACAAATTCAAAGTCGCTCAGCGAGCTATGGAGCCAGCTATGCTTAGACTTTCTTTGAAAGATAAAATCCGTAACGAGATTATCCGGAGAAGAACCGGAGTGACCGACATAGCTTTTAGGATCAGTAAGCTGAAGTAGCAGCAGGCTGGCTATGTCTGTCGAAGGACCGATGGCCGCCGGAGCAAACGATTCCTTGAGTGGAGACCGCGAATCGGCAAACGCAACGTAGGGCGCCCCCCCACAAGGTGGACCGATGACCTGAATAACGTGCCTGGGGGGGAACTGGATGTGGAAGACAGAGAACTGAGTGTTGAGGCGCAACTTGTGAGAGGCTTATGTCCAGCAGTGGACTGCGATAAGCTAAAATGAAGAACCCACCAGCTCCTTGATTCAGAACCACACGATAACCAGTAGTCGACAGATTCGGTTTGTTATCTCTTTTTCTCTCGTTGCGTGAATCATCAGACGAAACGAGATAACAAACCAAACCGGTCGACAGCTAGTTATCGTTTGGTTCTGTATCGTGGGGCTGGTCTCGGCCAGTACCCTGGTGGAGTCACACTAGAGACTGACTCCCGGCAGCCATGCGCTTGAGATTCGGAATAATTATTATAGAGAGATATCTTCCTCGTGGTCCGGGCGGTGAAGTCAAGACTCTCGGTCCTAATAAGAGCCACGAGATGTAAACACTGCTTCTAGGGTTACGAGATCCACGGAGAAGGACGCAGTCCCATGCAACCTTTTTTACGAGGGGAAACTCATGAACGCACTCCGCAGGGTGACCGGGTGATGGAGCTAGTGTCTGACTCTTACCGACTGAAACCACTACGGTGTTCCTCTGCTAACCTTTGGTTCCGAGCGTGCGATACGATCTGCAGTCTCCATCCAACCCCGACAGTTCCCGCCTTCCCACTAGTAGGCGAGCCCCTTCTCCCCATGTGGCCTAACGTTGGCTGCACCCTCCTTCCGACCAGCTCATGACGCACCATCGTCACGGGCCTTGGCTGGTCGGACGGTGGGGTACTCCGAGTCCATCACTCGCAGGCCCCTCCTAGGGTGGCTGGATGTCGGCGTACGCCCTCCTGCGACGTCCGGTCCATCTCCTGGGGGATGGGAGAGGTGGACGCCTCTCGTTCTCTCTCCGTCACCTGAAACGAGACGCCTTCCCAAGCGCTCTCGCTTCCAACCATGGACAGAACCACAACCAGAAGCGAGAGATCTCTGCCGTAGTAGATTTAAATTGTCTCTACGATTTTCTTATAAATATGCCACGCCGCCGGCGCCACGCCGCCGCCGGCATTTTTCAACGCGGCGCTCACGTCTTCCTTCAACACATTTTTGATTGGCTGTTCAAAAATAAACTAAAGTACCTACGATTCACCTGAAAACTTGTCATTGTTTTCATAAATAGGCAGGTACCTACTGACTTTAATCACGGACGAATAATTCGTCCATACTTCAGATAAAATATGTTGAAATACCTAGATACCTACGCTATTTTCAAAAAAGGCATCGACTCGAGTATTTTCGAATGGATAATAATACTCTTCCAGCAAGCTATACAAATGGAAGGATTGTTATTATTGCTTTGGAATGATCGTGAGAGCGGAAAACGTGCACAACGCCATGCGCCATCTAGCAACAGTCCAAACGCTCCATGAATGTGGAAATAAAATGGCCGCGTTCCAAAAACGGCGTGTATCGCCTTCCAAATGGCGTCAATAACCGGCTTAAACTACATCCAATTCTCGTTCATTCTGCGCTGCGTCGCAACTGCAAACGGTTGTGTGTGAAGTGAAGTACCGTATCGGTTATGTCGACGTCTAATACGCGAGGTTTTGTTATGTCTATCATTGACAAATATAGGAATAGTCCATGTTTATGGCAAGTGACACACGAAGATTACAATAACAAATATAAAAGAAATGCTGCTCTAAATGAATTACTAATAATACTTAGGACAAAAGATGAAAATGCTAATTTGGATACAGTAAGAAAGAGGATATCTAACTTGAGAAATTGCTTTATGAAAGAGTTAAATAAGGTATGTACCGTTTATCTTCATAATGTATCTAAGTACCTATCTAGTAGTTTATCGATAAGTATATAGACCGTAGTATTACATGCATGCCTATATGGTAGTAGCATAAGAATAGACAATATACTAGTATTATTATCTATTTTATGGTAGTAGTACTCTTGGTACCTGTGTAGGCCTCAACGGGATTTGATATTAAACAAAAAGTGGATTGTATTAAAAATACCTAAGCTTTTATTGCCGTAAGAGTTCGTACCGAAACTATTAAAGAGACGCCCGCAGTCCAGCGTGTCGATGAGTCGAGCCGACTGGTGATCTATGGACTGAATTGAAATAAACGGAGGGCGCGCACTCGCGCAGCCACGCAATCGGCCGCCGCCGCGCCGTTTGGGCCCCTGCCCCCGGCCCCCGCACCGCGCGCCGTCTCCGGTGACGCATGTAGTGACGCGAGCGACGCGACGCGAGCGACGACGCCCTGATAGCACATGAATTAAAATCCATACAGAAGCAGAGCTAGCCGCTGTGTACAAACATAGCGCAGCGATGTGTGCGCGCATTCACAGACGGGTTGACGTACAGTCGACTGCATGACAGTGGTAACACTTCAATTCGAAAACCACCCTTACTGCTTACGAAATAAAGATTCTGCTAATTTCTAAGTGTTACCACCGACGTGCGGTCGACCGTATGTACCGGCTCAGCTTTGCTTCTGATGGTATTTTTATCGAAGCTTCTGATGTATGTTTATTCATGTATTTCATTTGCTGACAGTACTAATAACAGTAACTAGGTAGGTATCTAGAGTTGTAAAAAACGTTATGTTTATTCTTAAGTAGGTACGTACTTGGGTTTTTTTCAAGAATACGAAAATATAAATATGTTAATAGTAGTTATGGAATAATATAAGTCAATATATTTTAATAAGGAAATACCTTGTTAAGTAGTAAATTAACGACTTCAAAATAATTGGCAATACTCACTGAAGCTTACATTTAAGGATGGGGTTTCCCAAATCCTCTTTTCGTTAATATTTGAATAGTGAGTTTGAGACAGTGAGAGTTCGCTTTGTTGAGTCTGTATAGTAAACATTAAATTGTGTTTATGTAATAAATAAATTATTAATTACATAAATGGACATATTAATAATAATACTTGGAAATATGCCAAAACGAGGTGACAAATCTTTTTAACCGACTACGGTGAAACAAAGGAAGGGTAATGAGTTTAACAGTATTTATATAACAATAGCGTTTCATTGATAATTTATATGTTTTAATCCAATTTAATTATTGTATTTTCTGAAAAAAAACTACTGGTAAGCTTTTTTAAGATTGTGAATAAAATAAGTTTTTTTAATAAGTTTCATCTCTGAATAACTAGCGACCCGCCCTCGCCCTCACTTCGCCTATCAACATCAATCATATAATAATAATAATAAATTAAATTATCTTCATAATAATTTCTTAAAACGCTGCAAAGCTTTCGAAACGTCAGGAAAACCAATTTAAATAATATAGGTACGCGATGTAATCCGGTTAAACTTGTTTTATAAATTATCTTCACTTATTAAACAAGAATCTATTTATTACAGTATCAGAAACTAGAAGGGGACCTATTAGAAGCCAATATAAAAATCTTTTACATGTTGGTGGTTAAAACACGGCTTTACTTTAAAAAATAAATAAAATAAATATAAATATCTTTGGGACATTTTTACATAGCACCATCTAGTCCCAAACTAAGCAGAGCTTGTGGTATGAGTACTTTAAAAAATGTTCTTAGCATGGGCCTTATACTATAATATACCTACAATAAAGTGCCTGATATTATAAATGAAGTACCTGATATTATAAATAAAGTACCTGATATTATAAAAAACTAAAACTACACACATTTTTAAAAGAAATTGACAGTATTGTTACGACGGAGGGTTAAGCAGAGTGGACTGAAATACTTCAACCTCGATTTTCCTGGACTTAGAGACATTTTCAGCTGGCTGAAATGCATTTTCAGTCCGTATCAGAGAAAGCTCTATCACATACCAAAGAATCGAAATTTTGACTAAGTTGCCGTCGTTTTCAGGCGCCTGAAACATGTTTTCAGGCCGTTTCAGGAGCCAACAAATCCGATGCCGACATTTCCTGAAAACCAGTTTTCATGCGTTTTCAGGACCCCTTATACTAGTACATATATCATTAATCTGTGCCCCTTATGGCCATTTGACATCCACATGTAAAATTGTTGAAGAGTGAGCGAGATAGAGCTAAATATCATACAAGGATAGGCGAAGAACCTTCTGGAAGAGAGTGAGCAAGATAGCGCTAATATAAGACAAGGATATACGAGATTCGACAAGCTTCGAGAACATTCCATTCTAGAAGTGCGTGAGAGAGATGGAGGATAGATGGAGTTCGTCAAGGTTCGAGAACTTTCTATTTCGAGAATGTGCAAGTGAGAAAGAGTTATCTTATGACAAGATAGCTGACGTTCGAGGACTTTCTAGTACCACGACCCGCGGCTTTTATAAACGGCGCAGCTCAGCGCCAGTGGAGGCGTATGGAGTCCCACATGGGACTCTCCGCCAACTAAGCCCGGTTAAGCAGAAATGGTACTTCAGTCCCAGCTGCGAGAATCCAGTCGAAAAAAAAAAAAAAAAAAAAAGCGCCAGTGGAGTTCAGTTGGAGTTCAGTTTCGATCAAGCGATACAAGCGATAACATCGGAGCGATTTAAGTAGAAACTTTGTGTGATAATTAGCGATTCAGTGTAATTGTGCTGTAATAAAGTGTTCTTTACGCAGTTAATTGGCTTTCTATCCATTTACGAACCCCCAGCTCGTAACAGTATTATTGTTGGAGAAATACTACTATTCAGTTGATGATTTTTTAAATGATAAATTCTAGTTTTACAATGCAGGTAACTCATGATATTAATATTTTAAACATAATTTGAATTTGTTTTGATTGTTGTTATTTTATTTCTGAAATGTTACTAATTAATTAATTATTTGAAAATGATTAATTCTAGTTTTACTATTTAAATACCTAACTCGTGAGATCGTGACATACCTACATATTTTTATATTTTATTCAGTTTAATGTAATAGATTTGATTATTGTTTTATTAGTGTTATGGATTTTAAATTTAATTGAACTCAAAAATGTTTGCATACCTCATTCAAGGTAGTTTGTACAAGGGTCACACCACACCTCTATTTCATGTACGGTCGACCGCACGTCGGTGGTAACACTTTGACATTAGCAGCATCTTTATTTAGTAAGCAGTAAGGGCGGTTTTCGAATTGACGTGTTACCACTGTCATGCAGGCGACTGTACCTACATTCTTTGCAAATAAATTATTATTCTATTCTATTAATTTCAGGTGAAATCTTCAATTAAATCAGGAACCGTTGACATACATATACCAAAACTATGGTATTACAAAGAAATGTTGTTTTTAGTTGACAATTATACACCGAGACCAAGATCAATTTCTGAGCTTTATATTGTGGATGATACACCGTTTGAAGATGATGATGAGGTACCTACTGATCTAAAGGTGCGGTTACACGGGCAATAAAAATTGCGTAATTTCGGGCAACAAGTCTATTTTGACGTTACTACGATTGAGGTGGAAAATGCCTGTCACATGTCACGCCACCCGGGGAGGCAGCGAGTTTATGTGGGGCTCGCGCCCACTAAAAACTCAACCGTGTGCCTATTCTCGCCTTTAGTGGATGAGCCACGTTGACGCGACGTCACGACCATACAGCAACGCACGGAAACTCATTTGCGACATGGTCAACACATAAATATTATGAAGCAATCATGAAAATTGCCGTTGTTTGTTGCTCCACTGCATAAATATTATGAAGCAATCATGAAAATTGCCGTTTGTTGTCACCGGACAATTTTATTGATTACCTAAAAAATTGCCCGTTAAACCTTACCTTTTGGAGATAGAAATGGAATAGTAAGTTATTTATATTGATATAATTTGGATGGACATGTGGTGTGATATCATTTTGTACTATTCTGATACTACCATCGTGGTGGCTAAGATTTTCAAAAAATTGCTACTGTAGCCCGCCATTTGAAACTCTGCCATTCATTAATACTTCACACTTTCATACTATACAAATTCATAATTTTGGCTCGAAGCTATTAAAACCCTTGTAATTCCATAAATATGATCCACTGTCTAAGCCTGTTTAAGGTCTGCCGCATAGCCCAGCAGAGTACCAGATGATGTGTTTATGCCTTTGTTCTTAAATGCCTCGTGGCGTAGCACTAGGTGACAAAGAACCAATAAGCGATGATGTAGTACTTTACACGTTTTACAAAACCATCCATGACATGTGCTGTACGTGGTCTGGGTTCAATACATTGTGTTATTGAAATAGCTCAAAACCTCTTAAGGGGTCATTGTACTCATCAGTATGAACAACTTTTACTATTGGACCAACCCTGATATCGCGAAAAAAAGAACAGATTATAGTTATGTGAATACAAAATAATGTTTATGAAGATCTGTTTATTTTTTTCGCAAGTTCAAGGTTGGTCCCATAGTAAACATTGTTCATACGGTCTTCATTTATTTAAAAAACACGTTGCATCTATATGCGATGGGCCTTCTTCTTAATGTTTTCTAAAAAAAACAATGTCCAAGAGGATTAAAAACCCTCTTCCTATTTTACACCATTCTTCTTCAGCTAATATAGGTTACATAGGTACCTACCTATATTTTTAGATCATGTTTAAAATAAAATAAAACGTTTTCAGACTAGTGATGATGATAATCAGTCGGCGGGAGCGCAGTCACCAAGATCACAAGAAATACCCTCAACATCATCATCAATACATTCTCAAACATCAAAAAATACTAATAAAAGAACTTTAAATGAGGCCGACACTTTATTATCAAAGATTTCTAAGAAGATGGACGAACCATCACCACCAACACCACCCAGACTAAGATTTGCTGCATATGGTGAACATATCGCGGAAAAACTGAGAAGTATGCCACCACTAATGGCAACTTATTGCCAAAAAATCATGAATGATGCTATTTTTATGGCAGAAACCAATAATTTAGATATAAGCGCGCATATAGTGACAATAAAGAAAGGAGAATAGAAATAAAATAGTTTCTAATAAACATAAATTACACAAAGAATATGAAGAATAAGCCACAAGGACAAATATCAGAAAAAAGACCAATAGATTGAATGGACACCGTCAACTAGTAATCTGATAGATAAATCAGTAGATCAATCGATCGCCAATTCGAACACCAAGGTATAGTAACTGATGCTAATTTAAATCAATCAGATGAACGATTGCAGAATTTTAATTAAAATGTACCTAATTCATTAAAATACTGATGTTGAATGATTTTTTAACTTACCTATTGCCTTGTAAGTTCCAGATAAAACACTGCTAAACGTTATGATACTTGTTTTTTTTATCCATTTTGACTTAAGTAACCGACATAGCCCGAAGAATTGCCAAACTTAAGTGGCAGTGGGCGGGGCACATTGCTCGGAGAACGGATGGCCCACGTTTATTTTAATTCTATGGGATGGCCGATGGGGCAGTAAAGTTCTGGAGTGGCGACCGCGTACTGGAAGGCGCAGCGTGGGTAGGCCCCCCACAAGGTGGACCGACGACCTGGTGAAGGTCGCGGGAATCCGCTGGATGCGAAAGGCACAGGACCGGTCGTTGTGGCGATGCTTGGGGGAGGCCTATGTCCGACAGTGGACGTCTTTCGGCTGAAATGATGATGATGATGAAATTCTTCTGAATTTTTAAATCAAAACCATCCGAAGCATCGACCATACAGCTCAATGGACACCTAACGTTGAATATAATGCGTACAATAAATTCTGTCAACTAGCTGAGGCGGGGAACTACTGCTGCAATCCAATTGGCCATACCAAGGCAGCTACTAGCTACTAACGCGTAAGTTTTGCCAGCTCACATAAATGGTCGAAACTGATTTGAAGTATTCAAGATTTGAATAGTGGCGACCTACATCAGTGCTATATCATTGACGTGTTGAAAGACATCGGTCACCTGTAATGAGGCGTCTATGGTGTCTATGGTCGATGATCTGATGGCTTCAGTGAGTTAGGTATGATATATAACTAGACTCGACACGACTTCTAACTAGCATCATGGATGTAATGTGGTGAACGGATCGTAAATTTGCTGAAAATGATAAATAAAATAAATAAATTCTTTATTGGCACTCAAAATGCTTTAACAAAAACCGGCCAAGTGCGAGTCGGACTCGCGCAGTAAGGGTTCCGTACGTCTCAACGAGCTGATACCCCATAAAAACTGATTTAATTTACGAGAGTTTATCAAAAGACATCAACGCACAGTGCGCGAAATATGAATTTTTGCACGTCTTTCTTACGCAGGTACCACCACATATGTTTATGTTTGTCTTATTTTTAGTATTTTTTGCTAAACTACACAATATCCACTATAATCTGACCAAGTTTGACGCTGGTATATATTACCGTTTTGAAGATAGAGAAGGAACAAAAACGTTGAAAAAAATGCATGTTTTTTGAGGTTTCTTGTATGGGGACCCCCTTTGGTTTTAGACTTTTTTTTTGTTTTTAGTATTTGTCGTGATACACCTCAAAGCAACACAATTTCTGAGAAAATTTCAACCGGTTACCTATTACCGTTCAAAAGTACAGCCCTGTGACAGATAGACGGACGGACGGACGGACAGCGTAGCGAGAGTAATAGGGTCCCGTTTGGCACCCTTCGGGTCCGGAAGCCTAAAAATGAGTTTAAGTACCTATATTTCGTCAGTAATAGTCAATTTTTGTTTAGCAAAAATACGAGTTGGTACTGCCCACAGAAATAGATACGAGTAGAATGGTTGTAATCTTATTTTTACTTGCGATTCATGCGTAGCAACTCTCAAACGAACTACGCCTTACATATTGACGTCATTAATTATTAAAAATTAACTTTAGTCAAAATGTAGGCTTTACATCTTTTGTTTCTGCAGTTAGAAACAGCACAATAATGCATTTTTGCGGGGTTTTGTTACAGTATTTACAGAAACAAGTCATAAGGCGTACCGAAAAAGGTTTTAAATGCTCTGCATTATGGTGCAGTGTTGGCACGCGCGCCCTGCCCACTTTTCCATTCTATCTATTTCTATTTCTGTGGTACTGCCAAAGTTGGATTGAATTAATTTGTAATTCGAGAAGCAATAGGTCATAGACTTATATATGACTGGCGTAATAGGTACATTTAATCTTTTAAATTGGCAGCAGAATAAAACTAATTAAAAACACAAAAATCTAATCAACGGAAACGGAGTGGAATTCTAAGTGTCGATCAATTAATTTTATTGATGATGGTATTGGCGAATTGAATTAGTTCAATCACTCGGCTGTGCTTAAAAATAAGTGAGTTTTGATTATTTTGAAATATATTTTCGGTGGATATCGTTTTGATGTTAATTTAATACTGAATCCAGATACATTTTTGATAGGACAGCCTTTACGGACATGAACTTACGAACGTGAAACATCGCATACTGTATAGCAATCAATTCAAATGTACCAAAACTCGGTGTTGCATCCCACCACTGTACGCATACACGCAACATGATTAATATGTTACCTATGCACCAAGTTTATAAATAATACAGTTTAAAAACAATGAACGGTACGTTGCTCGTAGCGTGGAGAAATCTAAACATCACAACCCTAAATAAATTGCTATTAGTATGCATACCGACACTACAAACGCAGCCAAAATCGAACGGCTTTTGTGATGGTGTAACCGCGTGAGTGAGGTAGCAATGGACCGGGTTCGTTCGCCGATAAAAGCGAAAGTGCTGCGTTCACTGGGACAACGACCGGCTCCTGCGGACAGCCCTGTCGGTTTCCTGCATCCAGGTCATCATCATCAAACATTGGCGACTGCGTCACCAAAATCGTTAGTCAACGTTGCGCTCACTAGACATACCTATTATAATTCAACCGCGATGTGTTTTGTGATGTTTTCTGATCGGAGTGTTTCTGTTTTTGATTATGATGGATAGATAGAATATTCTTTATTGTACACCATTAACATTATTAAAACTTAGGACTAACATGTAAATTAAGGGTACATTGGCAGTCTTATCTGTTTGCTGTTAGCGATATCTTCCAGCCAACCTTTGGATGGACCAGGAAGACGTGAAAAATAGGGTGTATGACTCGTGGTCCCACCAATTTGACCCACCAGTGGTACAAAATATTATTTTGTGGGGCAGTAGGTATGTGGTGCACTCAATAGGATAAGAGAATAGGTATAAACAAACCGCAGCAACTGTTACACAGTTTGGCGGGTTTATACAATGTGTAAAAATGTTTTGGTCCTGAATAAATGATTTATTTATTATTTATTATTATTATTATAATATTACCACCTTTAATTTAAAGATCTACATAAATATGCTTAGAATATAACTTCGGAAAAAAAACAAAATTTAATAATACGTTAAAATTAATTTATACGTTGTTCCTGTTTACCACTATTTTTATGGTGTACAATAACGTATATTCTATCTATACTGGGTGTAAGGGGAACGCTTCCGAAAACCAAGATAGGTGCAGTAGGTCTACTCGCGTTTTACGAACGACAAACGAAGTACGAACTTTCGTTCCGACTGATACTTAGATAATAAAGATAGGCACATAAAAAAGGCACAATTAAGATAGACTACGGTTCATAGTCGTATACAACTTACCGGAGATGAGAAAAACAAACGTCAAAACACGATCATCGCATGCGATAAGGGAACGATGGTTGACCGGAGTAGCAAATTGTGCGATGAATCGTACGATTTATCGAATATCGTCGAACGGGAGTAGACCCCCAGGTGATTACTGATACGAAACCACGAAAAAAAATCGATTCTTTTTTTTAGATTTTTTCATATATTTTTTTTGCATTTTTCATACATAACCAGCCTTGGGCAGTTAAATAAAACTCATACATAACGAAAAATGCAAAAAAAATATGAAAAAATCTAAAAAAAGAATCGCATTTTTTTTTGTGGTTTCGTATCAGTAATCACCAGCACTATCACCTATCTTCGTTTTCGGAAGCGTTTCCCTGACACCCTGTATATCTATCTAAAATTACAACTTGCACGTAAAATTCCCTGAAGACATTTCGCATTCGCATAGCAATTTCAAGATATAGTAAACATTTGCTATGATCAGAAAACGTGCAGAAAACGTGTAGGTATACGACGCTAATTATTTTTAAGATTCAGGATATGACTTGTAGGTACAGTCAACAAATCGGAATCATGACCCACTCAGCCGAGAATTCGTATGATATTGTCAAAACAGTAATATTTTCTTCTTATTAGCATCGTGCTGCACTAAGGACATTTTGAATATTAAGAAAACTGCGTTAATACGGGTCAGAGGTCTATGCAATTTTGAGCTTTGTTATTAAATGCAAAAGATTAATAATTGGATAAAAAGTTACGTTTTTGATAAAGCTAGAATTATGTTTTGAATTTCGAATTAACTGTCGTTCCGCATAGTTTACCTATAAAAAAGAAGTTTTTTATTTTATTTATTCAAAAACCTATACGAACTCTTTTAATTCCAGAAGAATATCAATCAAATTAGAAAAAACTAACTGTCACTGTACAATAAAATTGATAACAAGTTTGTTGCCAGGGAAATATCTTTGAGCGAAACTCGACCTAATTGTATTAGAATGTTTGTAGAAAATTAAGCTTATGGTGGGTCATGATTCCGTTTGGTTGACTGTACAATCAAGCGCATATAGATGGTAACAATTCCAATATAAGCAGAGCGTGACTTGTATGAAACTTACATAATATCTACAAAGCTACATACCTACTATAAGCCAGATCCGCTCATAATGATATTGTTACCATTTGATATGCGGTTGACTGTACGTAGAAGTCTTACTTATAATCATAGAATAAATTATGTTGGGCGTGAGTATATTTGGTTAAATTAAATCCAAATCTATCCGCATATTTTTATTTTATTATTGGTGGCGGCCAAGAGAGAGAGAGGGCAGTTGCGTCGAAGTTGGTCGTATACGGACGATCGCAACAACTTACCGTGTTGACGCGTTTTTTTTAGGGTTCCGAAGTCCTACAAGGAACCCTTATAGTTTCGTCATGTCCGTCCGTCTGTCCGTCTGTCCGTCTGTCCGTCTGTCCGTCTGTCCTAATCCTTTACCGCTTAATAACTTCTACAGTTATAAACATAAGTAAATGAAATTTTGACAAAAAATGGAATAGATATAGATCTTAATTTTAAAAGAATAAAAAAATCTTGATTACGTATTTTAGGGGTGGCACCCATACATATGAAATGGCGATGAAAATATTTTTTTCGCTGCACCCCCTCGTGTGGGGTATCGTTGAATAGGTCTACTAAAATGAAGGTAATGTTTCATACACAACTTTTTTATCAGGTATACCCTCTGCGAAATACAGTTCGCCAAAGTGGCTTGCAATGTGTCCCCCCCCCTGCCATTTCCAAACTATGCAACGTAGAAACTTATAGTCTTCAACATTGATAGAACTTTATAAAAACTCTCTTTTAAAATTATTTTGAGTATAATGTGATTATAAATTTTTGAGTTATAGTGAGAAAACTGAAAAATACTTAAGACGTCCTAGTTCATAGGTCATTGACCTTAGAGAAAAATGATCGTAGCAAATAATGCTCCTTTAGTTACTTTCTATTTAAAAAAATCACAAAAAGAAACACACTTCTTAAATTTAGCTTCATAAACTTAGCACTAGGTGGCGCTGTTTGCAAAAACTAAAATAGCAATGATTAATATTCGATTTGATTCGTTTGTAATTAGACCTACTTAAGGAACCCTATAATACTGAGCATGGACCGACATGCTCTTGGCCGGTTTTACGGATATAGGTAGTTTTTCAAGACTGCGCTTAGACCAAATTCAGTATTGTCGCGAAGTGTTTAATTGAGCAGCACCCGTGATATTAGCTGTGTTCATTTTCCTTTACTGTAAAAAATATAAGTAACTTTAGTTGTGTCCCATTTCCCGTCTTTATCTAGACTGACTTACTATAAAAAGCAGCTGTCCCCAACATTTGTGTTCTGGATACATCGACAAAATGTATGGGACACCTAATGTTTTTTTAGGGTTTGGTCAATGGTCCCATAGTAAAAGTTGTTCGTTATGATGAGTATATTCACCCTTTGGGTTTAAAAGGACCTCAGCTAATAATATTACACCTTATAGAAATAGATTCTAGCAGAGATTTACCAGAGGATGGGCAGCAGCGTTCTCTGGAGTATTTAACCAAACAACTGCGATCGCCAACCCGCCTGTCAAACGTGGCGATTATGGCATGTCCCCCCTCTGGGGAAGGCCTATGTCCAGCAGTGGACGTCTTTCGGCTGAAATGATGAATAATGATGGGGTAGAAACAAATTCACTGATATCTTAATTCTTCAAAGCTCCGAGTCGTTTGCACCACTATCGGTTTACTAACACGGCCATAGTATTTAGTCAAGTAAGGGCCCTGGGCACTTTAGAATGCAACTTTTAACCGAAAGGTTCATTCATCTACCGTATTGAACAATAATAATAGAATAGAATAGAATATACTTTATTGTACACCATGAAAATAGTAGTAAACAGGAACAACGTATAAATTATGGGTACATGGGCGGTCTTATCGCTAATAGTGATATCTTCCAGACAACCTTTGGATGGACAAAGAAGACGTAAGATCTAGATAATGGGGGCAGTCCGTGGCGCACTACTGCATGTTAATAAACTAAAATAAATAAATAGCACAAAATATATTACACATATAGGTATCATAAATATATATATAATTAATAATCTTACAATTTAGAATAGAGATTGGATACATAGGCAATGTCTTAATAAATTACAATCTATTTGGAAAGGTAGTATTCAATAATAATAATAATCAAGATTATAATTTTGTATTTGTATTTGATAATTTACAAAGTAATGTGATGCGATAATACATACATACATAAAAACGTTATCTTCCTTCTGGGGCAGTTATATGTATAAAAAAACCGGCCAAGAGCATGTCGGGCCATGCTCAGTATTATAGGGTTCCTTAAGTAGGTGTTACAAACAAATCAAATCGAATATTAATCACGGCTATTTTAGTTTTTGCAATAGACGGCAGCATTGGCGACTCAGAGAGTGATGTCAGTAGCCGCTAGATGGCGCTATACAGTGCCAAATGTAATACACGGCACTTGACGCCAGCATTGGCGACCCAGAGAGTGTTGTACGACGCCGCTAGATGACGCCAAATTTAAGAAGTGTGTCGTCAACATAACACAAAGTTACTTTTTGTAATTTTTTCAAATAGAAAGTAGCTAAAGGAGCATTATTTGCTATCATCATTTTTCTCTAAGGTCAATGACCTTTGAACTAGGACGTTTTAAGTATTTTTCAGTTTTCTGTCTATAACTCAAAAAATTATAATCACATTATACTCGAAATAATTTTAAAAGAGAGTTTTCACAAAGGTCTATCAATGTGGAAGATTATAAGTTTCTACGTTGCATAGTTTACAAATGGCAGGGGGGGGGACACATTGCAAGCCACTTTGGCGGGCTATATTTCGCAGTTGGTACACCTGATAAAAAAGTGGTGTATAAAACATTACCTTCATTTTAGTAGACCTATTCAATGATACCCCATACGAGGGGGTGCAGCGAAAAAAATTTTTTTTTCCCCATTTCACATGTATGGGTGCCACCCCTAAAGAACGTAAAAACTATTTTTTTATTCTTTTAAAATTGAGATCTATATGCAGACTATTTTTTCACAAAATTTCATTTACTTATGTTTATAACTGTAGAAGTTATTAAGCTGTAAAGGATTAGGACAGACGGACAGACGGACAGACGGATAGACGGACAGACGGACAGACGGAAAGACGGACGGACATGACGAAACTATAAGGGTTCCTTGTAGGACTTCGGAACCCTAAAAAATGGTTACCGTTTAATGGACCCGTGGGTCGCGGGGCCCTGGGCTCAAGCCCATACGTATGGGCCATTACCTACCTGGTCCGTTGACTGCTTAAATAATGTTCGTAATTACGTCCGTCGACGTGTGAATATTTCATTCCTCATCATCTCATAACACGGCGCTTCATTCCTATAAATATTCAAGCAGCGAGACATTCATTAGCCCCCGTAAAATTAACATGGCCTACGAGCTATGAATTTTGCAAAAAGTAAAGTTTGGCAATGACTGTGTGTGTACCGACAATGACTCATTTATAAGGAAGTACCTCAGATTATAGAATCTATAATATGAGGCAAGTACATTAAGTGCTGTCAATAAAACCGTGCTCCTCCGTGTACAAACCAGCGCTCACGCACACACATGCACCTTAAACCGTGCTCACCCCTCTCAGTTCACATGTCGCGGCATCGTCCAGTAAGCATCGCGAAAACAAATATCCTTCAGGTGCATGGTGTGTACACACGGCTACACATCAAGCTGTACATTTCCAGTTTATGCTGACCTCGCATTGCATAGGCTTTCCGTACAATGCGAGATCAGCTTATACTGGATATGTACAGCTTGATGTGTAGCCGTGCGTACGTGAGCACTGGTTCTTTACTATGTCTGTGAGTACATTACAAATACACAGCAGTGATAGCCTTGCCTTCCCGCCGGCGCACTCAGGACAGAAAGGGTTTTCAACGTTCATGATTTTTTCCACTCTAAAAATAAGTTCGTTTTAATTCAAAGTAAATAGACCCTATAGGCATTTTTTTTTTTTTTTAACAATGACCAATCAAAGAGAAAAGAAAGAGATTGCCTCGTTGGTCTAGTGGTTGCAAGCGCGACTGCTGAGCGTGGGGTCCTGGGTTCGATTCCCGGGTCGGGCAAAGTGTTATTGGGTTTTTTCACTAGGAAATTACTATGTACTATTATGTACTTATGCTAGATTTTACCAACGATAATTCTCTGATTAAACTACCGTTTACCCACAATTTCAGTACATATTTGAAGTAATCGGCCGTTTAATCAGATAATTAACGTTGACGAACACCGGCCATAGTCAACACCGCCTGCTAAAATAATAAAAGTAGACAGCAAGATGTACACTAGCCATTTAACTCCACCAGGCGCTTTGTTGTCTGGCCTGAACTCCCACAGACTGCATCGACCTGATCGTTTTTAATGATTTAAAATATGGTCCTTTATCGTATACAATACTAATGGTCCCATTCCAACTAAGAAACAATCTTAATACAAAGTCGGATTAGTTACACCATTTAAAACTCAAGAACGGATGAACCGATTTTAATGAAATTTGGCATTCGTAACATAACCCGGATTAACATATAGGTTACTTTTTATATCGGGAAGATGAACAGTTCCCGAGGGATGCTCGATAAACGACATTCACGCGGGCGAAGTCTAGTACTAAATAAAATATAATCATATCCTATGGAGTTACTAATACATATGTATGTACATAGGTACTAACCTACATACTTTAATGTTTTATTATTTATATACTATGTATTCATCATTGAGGGGCTCGTGGCTAAATAATGACCTCGTGGATTGCAAATTCGTACCATTGGATTAAGAGAGTGAGGGAATAGAGAGTGCACCTGTGTTTGCGCACACACTTGTGCAGCATAATACTTATGTCATGGCTAGTTTCCGTTCATAATGGCCGCCGTGACCAAAATTCGGCCTGGAGGGCATTATATCAGCTCGTCATCCCCATCGCCCCCTACTCCACTGTTAAACAATAAACATATTGGGCGTCCTCAGTGTCTTCTAGAGTCTATGTCTTCTGAGCAGTCTGCTTTACTATAGAGGCTTCTCAGGCTCAAGCCTGGGGGCGTGAGGTCCTGCAGGGTGCTAGCCGGGCGAAGTACCACACGCCCGTGATTTTGTACTAAAAAGTGATTGTCAAGCTCCGCTCGCCACATGTTGTAAAGAGAACATCGGTTCATCCTTGAGGATTTCCTTTGTAAAAACGGCATCAATTTTTATTACCCTGGGGGTGGCTCAAACCCTAAATCTGGCCCTGGTCGTGAGGGAATTGCGAATAATTTCGAACAGGAAGTAGCAGTGAAGTTAATACATATCATAAATCCCCATTTACAAGTAGGTGCTTCCCTTATTTTCTTTTGACCATGATTAGATTATGTTTCCATGCAATGTGTAGGCTATACCACCACCATAAATAAAATTTATTTCCTCTTTAACTTTCATGTTGACTCAAGTTTCTTATAGGGTAAATAGGTATTATCATTTAACTTCAAGTATGTAATATCACTAGATATGAATACCATGACAGTAAACCATGACGTTGTAAACAAATCAAGTAAAACCTTACAACAGAATCATACTTATACTTATAGTGTAATCGACAAGAGGATACCACAATGTAAGTATTAACAGAGTAGCGTCATCGCGTTGCTGTAATGAAAACAACCATTCGCAAAACAAACAACAAAGATTTGATGGATGATAGTGGCGCATTCTCATCTATGTTTACTGCATTGATCAAATTTCCCTCGTGCTAGTGGAGACAGCTAGTCGCGTACCTGTCTGGTGAGCGCAATCGTTACCGAGGCGCGTCGGTCTGCATCGGCGGGCATGCGCACACCAACCGCACGAGCGTTCGACCAAGTTTAGCGAGAAGCGAGGAGGAACAGCACTGCACGCTGGCTCCGAATGGTCGAGTCGCCGCCGTGCCGCGCCGCCCGCACCCGCAGTCCTCCCGCCGCGCCGGCTCTGTGCGCTCCACGCTAACCGCATCATGGTGAGTCATTGCTACAGTGCGAATCTATTCATTTACGACGACCTTTAAAGTTTAGATACAGATAAAAATAAAACGATACGCTCCATTTAATAAAACCAAATGCCAATCCGTAAAACACATTGGAAGTAGCTGATTTGACAAGTCCCCGTCACAAAGTGGCATTAACCTAATTATGTGCTGTTTGATCACACTGAATCGAGGAAACTGCGTACCGATCCTAGTGAAGGTCAATCGTTAAGGCTGCTTATTTTTGCGATCTAACGTGATGTAAAATTAATTTCAGGTGATGGACAACCGTGTTAACGACGATAACGAAACTGAACACAACTCTTCAATTTTCATAACAAATTTACAAAATGGAGACATCGTAAACTATTCACTTATTTTAATAAAGGGAATAATAACTAGAGGAAATTCCAATAACCATGACAAACTTATTTGCACATTAAACGGTGAAAACTTTCAAAACAAATCTCAATGGAGTGTTTACAATGGAGAATTTAAAGTGATAATCGAACTTAAAAGAGGTGAAAATGTTATTGAATTGGATTACACAGAACAGCAGCGGAAAACATTGCTGCTGGACTATACTCCAAGGAAAACGAATCTTCGGGTTACTCCAGTTTACATCATATGTCAAGGACATGATGGATGTTTCCAAAGTCCACCGGATGTTGACAACTCCATAGAAAGTGCTTGTTCTCGAATAGCTCTTAGTTCAAAGTTAATTCAAAGCATAACCGCGGAAAAACTGTTTGAAAGTGGTATCGGAAGAAAAACATTTCAACTTGAACATGAAGTCGATCCTAAAAAACCAGAATGTATTATATTTCAAAGTAGCCTCAATGTTAACAAGGCAAGAAAAATGAAACAAACGGAATTATGGTCACATTTTGGAAGAGAATTGATGCTTTCTGATTTAGGAAGTAATGAAAGAAAGTTTCTTGGCTTCATATCCTGCACTCGATATAAAGGTACCGACATTGATAAGCCTATGACACATGAAGAAATTGTATCCCTTACTGAAGCTTATGCTGCATTAGGAGGAGGTGGCTTGGCGCTATTCGGGACGGCTTGTCTGTACACTTGGCCAATTACTGTCGAAGAAATTGTACCAAATTTTTTAGATTTAACACCGGTAAATGTGAGACGATTTATGGATGACAGTGGATACCGAGGTACATTGGGAGGATGTTTTGCAACTACATTAGGATCAGTATTTCATGAACTCGGTCACACTTTTGATCTTGGACACACGAAAGACGGAATAATGGGAAGAGGATTCGATAATATAGACAGAGTTTTCGTCATTGGTGAAAAAAGATCAGCTCTAGTTAAAGATAACATGAATAACTTCAATGGAAAACCAGTACAACATTCTACCGTTTCACTTCAACGCAATATTAGTGTAACAATGAATGTGGCAGAACCACTGAGAGTTTTAGGACCAAGAAGTAAAACCACATTGGGGAATTTCGCTGCCATGTCGAAATCTGACATAATAAGAAGAAGTCCAAACGTAACGCCTATAACCCGGCCATCTAGTGTTTATTCCAATATAACGAATAGACTTTCAGATTCAAAGAAAAATGTTAATCGTTCTAACGGAAATGATTCAATTTATTGGACCAGAAATTGTGCTGTGTTATTATCTTACCACCGGTGGTTCAATAATGAATATGGAAGAGAAAGACAAGCGATAACGCGATATCTGAAATTTGACAAAAATAAAATGATGATACTTTCTACTGCCGGTATCAGAATAGTCGAAGTGAGAGATGAATCAAATGGAATGGTGTTAGATTCATACGAATTTACAAACCTTGTGCCAGAAAAAAGATTTTTGGTTCCTTTCACATTTTCACCAAAAACCAAAGTTTTGACAATAGTCGTAGAAGACGATTTAGGAAACGTGCTGAAACAGACATTTTCATATTAAATAGTTGGCGTAACAGTATTAGGAAAGTTGACAATAAAGTGGAGAAAATGTACAAAATGAGAAGTATGAAGTAGGCACGAACCTATCATAAAAATAAAAAGTTTATGTCTCCCTAGTCTAGGAATAGGTACTTTTAGGAAAATAAGTGTACATTACTAAAAAGTGAAGAAAGCAATTAAAAAACTATAGTGTGCGCCTATTTTATTACGCGGTAACCCCAAACAACAGTGGGCAACTGGAAAAATGACGTTTGGTTTGTGTGCTAGCGAAAACTGAAATAATGTTTGTTTATTTTTGATAACCCATGGATGAAACGAGTCCTGAATCAGTTTCATGAATGTGTGTGATATATTTGTATTAAGAAACATTTTTCAAAATAATTTATTCATATATACATTTCCACTGAAAATGGCAAGCACTTCTACAAATGAAGGCTGTTTTTATCTCACTGTAAAACATTTTCCGCCTGTTATTAATGGAAGAATAAATACAATTGAATTTTTAGATGCGTCTACAGACTTAGTGGCATTAGTTGGTACGTACCTATGTGCACAATATTAATTGAATAAACTCAACAGCAAATCATGATGCCATGATAGTACCTACCTAGTACTTATTTTTGTTTTAATTACAGAACGCCTTGGCGCAGTATTTGCACCAGTAAAGTATGACATGCAAGGAAATATAGATGTAAGTACCATGAATCATGCTCATATCACTTTTTTACAATTTTTACAAATAATTTGTTAGTAGTATTTGTTTGTTAGTAGTGTTTGTTTGTTACAGCTAATAATGCATAGTTAGTTGTTTCCTTTAAAAATTTCTTAGGTTTTCGCAATCACTACACATTATAATAAAACAAGTTTAACCAGATTACATTGCATATATTATTTTAATTTGTTTTCCTGACATTTCGAAAGCTTTTATAGTCACAGCAAAACTTACAGCCAAAATTAATATCCAATCTATCCACGATTTGCCCTACTAGAGATAGGAATTTGACATAAGCTCCATACAAAATATGTCAACGGTAAATTGTGTATAGACTTGATATTAATTTTGGCCGTAAGATGACAAGTACCTTTACAGATATTACAAAAAAAAAAACTCGCACTATTTTTGATTAATTAAAATTGTTAACCTTTTCACCGCCACAGCATCGTAAAGGTTTTCATGTCCTCAGTGCAACATCTTCTAAGAAGACAAATACTGTATGGATGTTAGTACAAAGTTATAGTCGTGGTGCTGAGGGCACTTGTCTTGTCTTCTATAGGAGTCATTGGCGGTGAAAATGTTAAGCTAAGCTATTAAGCTTTTGAAGAATAATCAGGAAAACCAATTTAAATCATAATTATATGCAATGTAATCCAGTTAACTTGTTTTATTATTGAAAACATTGTTTCAGAAAATAAAAAAACTTTACAAGTATGACAAAAACTCTTGCCTACTTGAGTTAATGCTTGCTGAGAATGCTAAGGGCAAACCTACTGCAGCAGAAGGTGTGCTGTGGCTAAATAGGTATGATCCCATTCATTCTACTATAATAAATTAATCAGTCTTGAATAATGAATCATAATAGTTGATATTATGTTTATAGCTGTAATTATTTCATTTTTCAGGGCCTTGCTGTTTTTTGAACTAGCATTTGCTCAAGTACTAAGTCACGTCCAAACCAATGACTTTGAAGTGAACATGAAAAAAATATTCACAATGGCGTATGAAGGATCCGTCAAAAAGTATCACAACTGGGTTACACAGCAAATATTTAGTGTGAGTATTTTTATTTCAGACTTAGTTAGATACATATTTCAATAAATACAAGAAGTTGCAAGTCAATCATCATCTCAGCCTATCACAGTCCACTGCTGGACATAGGCTTCCCCCAAGTTGTGCCACATCTCTTGATCCTCCATCTACCACACCCAGTCCTCCCAGGCTGGGGATCACCCTACACTGCATTTGCCGATTCTCAGTACTTAATGCCACTAGATATTAATGAGACAGTTTAGTATACATTGGTGTTGATTTGCTTGTTCACAAACTAAAATTATTTTAAATTATTGCTCTGTTTTACTAATAGTAGATACAAGAAAGGGATGGCATCAATTGCTAGTGCTGTCAAATTAGTCAGAATTAAAATTTCCATACTAGTTTAGTTGTGATCTCGGAACTAAAAATACGAAGAAGTGGAACATGTAAACTAATTTGATAGCACTAAAATTGTTGCCATTCCTTTCTTGCATCTACTATTAGAAAAAGAGAGTAATAGTTTAAAATAAGTTTAGTTTTTGAATAAGAGATTCAACACCATTTTCTTATGTTCTCTTTTTAGACCATAGTGTATTGTAAATCCTCTCACACCATAAACATAAAATATACTTTTACTTTTTACCTACTAATTACAATATTTTATGGTTTCAGCTTATCTGTAAAATGTCTCCATCTCTGCCTCAAGTTATAAAGTCTATTGAAATGGAAAACAATATAAAAGCATTTGAAACAAAATTAGAAAGTTTCCAGATAACTTTACACTTAGTTAGATGTAAAATTGATGACTTCTTCAGAGAAAATAACCTATTTAATGAACCAGTACCAATAAACTAAAACCCGAGGTACTAAATTCTGAGTATATATTTTTTCATAAGCATAATTTAATTAAGATATGACATAACTGTATTTAGTATGAGTGATTATGATGGATGTTTTAAATGCAAAATTGTACATAGTATTAAATACCAAATAATGTATTACAATAATGCCTAGGAGTGTACCATAGTGCTGTGTTAGCAAGTTTAGAGTATGCGCCAGAGGCTATTTCATGGTTAAAGAGTGGGGTATAAATTATTTATTTATATTTCATATAAAATAGCACCTATGCAATGCAGTTGAATGTATCTATTTCAACCAGTTTTAGTTCAGATTTCATTTAATATTAGTAAATGAACATTGAATGTACAGTGCCTTGTGAAATATTAGAGGGGCAAAGTTAACAATTTTATAAATGACTATCCAAACATTTTACCAAGAGGTTATATTTGATACAATTAGGCAATGTAGGTCATACGGATCAGTATGAAATACCCAAGATATGGTATTAAATAGAGGTGCTCATTGTATGGTTTACAGATAGTATTTTGTGTGATAACATTATAACTAATAATAAAAATAATTTTAAATATTCATTATGAGCGTGTATTAAGTATTTACATTTCGATAATTGCTTTTACATCTCAATACTTAATTTAGGTTAAATTGTGTTAACATGTTTATCCATTTATACTTATTTAATTATACATAGATGTGTTTTACTTATTTAAATAAAATACCAAAGCTTTGCTTTCATCTTCACTTCACCATTATATTCAAGTCTTTAATAAATAAAATGTGAGCATTTAATGTTGTGTAACAACATAATAAATACTTTTCATGTAATAAGTGAGTAATTATTTGCATCAAACCTATTTGTCATATTATCATTTGTTCTGGCTCTTCAGTTTCTGGTTCTTGTTCTATACAAAGCCAGTAGCGTAGCTACAGAAATTTAGCCAGCCGGTAAGCCTCAAGACGCCGCATGAACAAAGTTATGCAAGAGAACACAGTCGTAAAATGTTGGCGGGGACCGGGGGCGGACGGCGCGTTATGATTGGTCTGCTCAAAAGTTCGGTGGTATGATTGGTGCCGCTCACTAACGGACTGACGTCCTGATTGGCGGCGGGGCGTATGATATGCAGTGGTACTGCATATGCGTGGTGACCGGGGGTGTCCGGCTAATGGGCGTCTAGAGGCTAACTGGTCTGTGGTGCATAGCTAGCTTGGATGCTTAGATTAAAAACCCTTGGATGACACCCTGTGACAGAACACTTATTGTCACCCTATAATGAAAGAACCTACTTACAGGTTCTTTCATTGTAGTTGTTACCCTATGTTGTCACCTGTCCTTTGGTTGTGACAAATAAATACTTTTGGCAAAATTGGATGCTTGTTTCAATGCCATAAAACTAAACACAACTTCAGCTATGGTGAGCAAGCACAGCATTGTGTGTAGTGTTATTTCCACAGGGGTACTCAACAAGTATGGATTGAACAGGAAAAAGCTGACTAGAGGCATTTGCATAAGTATTGTTAACATAAGGAATCCTGCCAGTTCTGGTACCTGAAAGTAATTCGGACTTAATTAATAATTGAACAATATTGTAATTTATATTCATGTTGGAGAGCCATTATGTAATTTCCATATTTTTACAAAAAATACTGACCCTGCGAGAGAGGTTTCCATAGTGACCAAGATATATTCTTGCCGACTCAATGACAATCAACAAAGTGAACACAGTCAGTGAAAGGTACTTTGTTAGGTGTCCAAGACTATTCAACTGAAAAATGAATAAGTAATGGATTTGCCAATAGACACAAAAGCAGGGGAATTGAAACCAGTGGGAATATATTGAGCTGAATGTTAATAACAACTACGAAGTCAGAAAATGATAAGATAAGCTAGGCTTAGCTACAAGGGTGATAAATAACTTCAGTAAAATCTGCTCAAGTCTTTCATTTACCTTTGAATATAAAAAGGAGCCAACAACAACCACCCATGTTATGTATAAATAGAAATTGAAGTAAAGACACTTTTGTAAATAAAGCATAGTCCTGTATTCCATTTTTATTTTTGTTGGTTACTACCCCTAAGGCGACACTCTGACCCTATGCTCTTATGATAGGTACTATCGTGATAGGTTTTATCATCGCTATCTTAAATAAATAACGTGCAGTGAGTGAGATCGACCCACAAGGTAGTTAATATACTTGGATCAGCCTGTAACGATGGTAAAATGATGTCAGATATCCATAATCATTTTATAATCAGCTCCAAGTTATTTAGCAAACACAACCTCCAAAAACTGATAGGAAATTGAATTTGATGTGTGAAACACTAATAACCCTAAATGATGTGATAAGATATCAATACACGTGCTTGTATCTTATATCAGTGGATTGTAATTTAATCTATAAACTTTATTTATTAGGTTCAAGTTTGTTCAATCCAAACAAAAAGAATATAACCACTACGTTTAATTAAATCCAAACAAAGATAATATTGTAACGTAGTAATTATTTTCTCTGTTGATAATATAATCACCATGGTATAATAACACCAGGTAGACCAGGTAGTCTCTTCCCGTGACAGATGCGTAGCATCTCTACTTGGTCTGTGCGTGACAGCTAGGTCACGTGATTGCCTCCGTACTACGTCATCGGCCGTGGAGCCAATAGCGGGCGGTTAGCGTCACACTTGTTTTTTTTTTTTTTTTTTTTTTATTTATTCATGACCATGGATACATGTCCTTCAGTCGTAATCATTGAACATATTATACTTGTATCTTAGTAAAGTGATGGAAACTTTACTAGGTTTCCGAGGGGATGATGAGATAATACGAAAGTCATGATTTTCAACTTTGTACCATTTATCCACACTTGTACACGTTAACGAGCACTTAACATTTAATAATCCACCATTATTACACATTAACACTCGAAGAAACACAAATTTTGGACAATAATACAAAATCCACAACATGATCTTTACGAATTTTCCCGCCAACCCGTCACACTTGTTTTTTTTTTTTTTTTTCAATTTATTCATGACCATGGATACTTGTCCTTCAGTCGTAATCATTGAACATATTATACTTGTATCTTAGTAAAGTGATGGAAACTTTACTAGGTTTCCGAGGGGATGATGAGATAATACGAAAGTCATGATTTTCAACTTTGTACCATTTATCCACACTTGTACACGTTAACGAGCACTTAACATTTAATAATCCACCATTATTACACATTAACACTCGAAGAAACACAAATTTTGGACAATAATACAAAATCCACAACATGATCTTTACGAATTTTCCCGCCAACCCGTCACACTTGTCAGTTTGATGTGCTGCCACTTTGTGAAAATAAATTACCCGAGCAAAATGATTTTTTTCATTTACTTGCTTATATAAAGAATCACTTTTGAACTAGTAATTTTATACAGTTTCCTTAAATAACTAATTAGATGAATAACAAGAGATAACAAATAGTTAGGCTAGTTAGGAATTTATTTAATATTCATTATGAACAAAAATCTCCTTAAGTATATTGAAGATATCAATCAACGGCAACACTGATCGTGACGTAGCTCAGAGGCATCGCGCTGTCATTGCGGGAAGAGAATACCTGGTGAAACATCTTATTATACCATGATCATAGATTTAGAACACTATAGATAGAGTTTCGACGTGCCCCTTTTAGATAGCAATAGTTTTTACTTCAGTGATACCACACTAAGATTTTTACCCCCATTTTTTTGAGATTAAGTTAGGGGCTCTTAGAGTACGTAGAAAATAACTTGAAAATGCGCAGTGATCAGTTTAAACGATTTAAACCTCTATGTCAGTATAGTAACAAGCGCAATCGTACCATCTTTGTTCAAGTTATTTGCCGGATTAACATTTAATGAAGGCCAGTGGCTCCTACACTCTCGTCTATGAATCACGTATGTACATACAAAGGTAATTTAGAAAAGGGAATAAAATAAAGTATTTTAGAGAAATAGGATTTATTGTAATTTTTTTTTATTTTTTTTTTGTTGTTGTTGTTGTTATGTTGTTTTTTTGGATATATTGAATAATATTTATACATAGATATATTTTGGATATTGATTGGATGTATAGGATTTATTGTAATTTTAAGTGTAATTTATTGGCCTTTAAAAAAAATCTATTTCGTTTCAATATTAAAACAACCATATAAACTAATCTACTTCATCAATAAATAAGGATTAAAATTAAAAATACCCTAAATAATGGGTACATAATTACGTAAATCATAGCAGCACTAATCACGGAATTATTTAAAACATACGTCTCCTTCAACAATTTAATAAAAAGATAAAAAGAACCATATAACAGGTAGCACCCTAAATAATGGGAACGTAAACATGTCTATCATGGCAACACTAAACACGGAAATATTTTAGGTTTTGTTATTTAGAAAACGCTGAAAACTGCGAATATTTCTATAAGAAATGGGTTCAAAATAGTTAACACTTACGTACTTGTAGAAACACATTGTATGTAGTTAAATAAACACAACAATTCAGATATAAAATGCCACTTACCCGTGGAAAGTTAATCCTTCAATGTGTTGCTCGCTGCGGCTCTTGCAGCCTAACACACTACACCCGACCATATCACGGAACTGTATGAGTGTTTTTTCACGAAGTTTCACCATAGAATTATAGAAAACTACGAAGCACAATTAATAAAACTCTTTAGTTTGACAGACCGAACGTTTTGTTTGTCAAACTTTAAAAGTGTGACAACTAAAATATGGGTAACATGTAAGAGATGGCGATATAATAGTTGTGTCTTGCTCTATCTTAGGAGCAGTGGCATAAGTCCATTTCTTTCCCACATACTCTGACGTAGTTAGGAATCTATCTGTAGTGTTCATAATCTAAGACCATGATAATCACTACGTTTTAAATCCAAACAACAACAAACAAGACACAGAAAATAATCACTATACAAGACATTTTTTTTTTTTTTCAATTTATTCATGACCATGGATACTTGTCCTTCAGTCGTAATCATTGAACATATTATACTTGTATCCTAGTAAAGTGATGGAAACTTTACTAGGTTTCTGAGGGGATGATGAGATAATACGAAAGTCATGTTTTTCAACTTTGTACCATTTATCCACACTTGTACACGTTAACGAGCACTTAACATTTAATAATCCACCATTATTACACATTAACACTCGAAGAAACACAAATTTTGGAAAATAATAAAAAATCCACAACACGATCTTTACGAATTTTCCCGCCAACCCACTATACAAGACACTCACACCAGTGTTGCCAGAAAACTTACCTGACAGTGATCAAAAAGTAACCTTTTATGTGCTTTTATAAAGAAAATTTACCTTTTATATTTTTTAGCAGTATTTTAAGTTGGCTATGTTGAGTATTAAATTATGAAGAATAGAACATTTAGGTACCTAAAATATGGGACAAAGTCACAAATTACCTCGTACAGTAGCGCGAGCGAAACGGCTGAAAAGTTTTTGGCTTTGCAAAAACATCACACCTACCATTTTAAGCGCATTTGAAAAGTAGTTTTCAACTTTATTTTCATATATTTACCATTATTGAGCTTCCTTGAACTGTTCTTGAACAAAGTTATTGGGATATAATATAAAAATCTAAATATATTTTGTTTAAGTAGGTTGCTTTCAACGTTTTTAGTCAGAATAGTTTAAGGCTGTGGCGTTTCCTAGCTGTAGGTGCACTTAAGAAGAAACGCTGAAACAATCACTGTTTTTTTATTTAAATATACATAATTTTGTGTCCCTGGTCATAATTAGTGAGAGAAAGGAAGAGGTTATGTCACTCATATACCCCCGGTTTCCGAAAGGCTGGTCAACGCAAAAATTTACTAGTCAGCTATCAAATCTCCGGTCAAGCGTTGTGATTGGTTATTAACATTTTTGCCGGCCAATCACAGGAGCTGACATGAGATTTGACAACAGATCAAATTGATCAGCCATCCAGAAACTGGGGGTTAGTCGTTTAGGTATAATCTTTATTTTTGCTGTGGCTTCTAAATCCACAGTTTGGTGCGCGACGCCGCCGCGTAACCAGCTCATGATTAAGGGCTCCGTTTGAGCTCGAAACTGGTTGGGCACACCCAATAACGTGAGTAAAACTGTTTATATTAACAATTATAGTCTTTGTTTCTGCTTTGGCTATAATTCCAACATTGCAATAAAATTGTTAGGTAATTTGATTTCGAAAAGTTACCTTTTGATTAGAGTTACCTGAAAGTAACCTGACTGAGCTGAAAGTTACCTAAAATGTTAAAAAGTTACCATCTGGCAACGCTGGCAAGACACAACCAGTGAGTTGTACCTATGGAGGCGGTGTATTCTTCTATATCCACCACAGACTTACTAGACTTGCAATACGCATGGCCACTATACGCGCTCTCGCTCGGAGAATAGGGGTTGCCAGAAAATCACATGTCTCTTAACTTTAGGGTAATAAAATCGATTCTGAGAATAAATATTTTAACGACTAAAGATTACATAATCAGCCCATTGCTGTCCCACTGCTGGGCAAGGGCCTCTTCTCAGAATGAAAATGTTAAGGCCTTAGTGTTGTGGCCTTAGTTAGGGCCACGCCTACTGCGGGTTGGCGGACTGCATATCTATACCATCGAGGCCTGTATGGAGCACTTTCAGGTATGCGGGTTTCCTCACGATGTTTTTCTTCACCTAAATGATAATAAAATTCTGATCCATACAAAAATTCGAAGTCAGAGGTGAGATCTCTGCTTCGTCTAAAGCGTTTACCTAATAATCCAAAAAATATAGGGATGAAGAAATAAGTACTTAGGTACAACACACCATTCAACACATATATTTTTAATAATGAAAAATACAATCTCGATTATTAAGTAATGAACTGTTTGAGTTCCATGGTTTTTATTTTGGCTCCCAATTTTCGCATTAATCCCTTTTTTTTAAACTACTGGATCAGAGGGAAACCTGAAATATTTAAAGAACAATAAATTCCTTTGAACATTAGAAATAATTTCGACTTAGGGTGGTATGCCACTCGTCCAATTTCTTTATCCAATCGAATTTTTTTGAGGATCTATTAAAATACATACAACATTTGATGAAAATCATCCAATTTAACGATTTAAATTGTGGAAAGAAAAAATCGCTCACGAGCAGGATTCGAACCTGCGACTCCTGGCTTCCACATTTTAAATCGTTAGATTTCGCTACGCATGCGTAAATGCGTTAAAAATAATAAAATAATTATCCAATTTCTTTGATCAAAGTAACATTGAACAAAGAAATTTGACCGGTGGCGTACCACCCTTAACGTAACGTAAATAAAATTATTTACTAGCAACACCGATTCTGAAATTGCTATTATAAAGTTACGAATATTAAGAGAAAATATGCATTAAACCCCATTATTTGCAGCAATATACGTAGTATCTCTAAGTAGTCTGTGGCAGCAATGAGAACTTTATCCGCATTAACGATATCTTTATTGATACCTACTATGTTACCCATAACCCAAATATATTGAATTTCGTCTACTTACAAGTGAAATGATACGCCGGCAGTTTTTTGTGTGTTGTGACTTTTGCAGCACAAGATACTGCAATATCCCATTATCCACACACTCACTTGATGACGGCGTTTTTATATTTATTGAGTCTTTGTCTCGGAACACAAAAATACTCACACAAATCACAAAAATATACAGAACATAACCTAAAGTAAAGATTTATTTATGTACTATGTGTCACATTTGACACTTAGTACAGTAAAGCGGTATAAAAACCGGCCAGGACGATAAGGACAAAATAGTAATCTAGCATCTCCTTCTTTCATAAGTATTACGTAATTTAACGTTCTCTATCTAACTGGCCGTAATGTCAGTGATTAACTATCTGGAGGTTTTTCATCTGAGATATCCACCTAGTTTATACAAATATCTATTAAATCGTTATTGAATTATGAATCTATTCTTTGTCTATTGTTAACCAACGTAATATCTCGTCTGGTGAAAGAGATCGCATGCTATTTGCATATTCTCTGCTTGGCAACATCTTTACGGGATATCAAAATACTGCAAAATACCTACTCCGCGTGGCAAACCCACTTACCCCGCTATGTGGCCCATAGTACATGAGCTGTCAAGTAAACAAACTGGGGCTGTTGAATTTTTTTTAAATATCATATTTTCGATTCGAGATATAGATAGTAGTTAAAACTGTAATATAATTATTTAATTTGCAGCTCAAATATCGAGTAAAAAATTTGAATAATATTTTAATTTTCTTTTCATAATTAATATAATTACATTATTATTTATTTGATAATACTATTAGAATTACTATTTAATTATTG
This sequence comes from Asteroscopus sphinx, assembly GCA_949699075.1. Classification (NCBI taxonomy): domain Eukaryota; kingdom Metazoa; phylum Arthropoda; class Insecta; order Lepidoptera; family Noctuidae; genus Asteroscopus; species Asteroscopus sphinx. The sequence goes on from OX453005.1 coordinate 13,092,644, forward strand.
TATAATTTATTAAAATGTGCATGTAAAAATGATTAGTGTAAAAAGATAGATTATGAAAAGCTAAATTACCTAATTTGTACCCTACATGTAAAAGATAAGCTAGATATGTTGCGTTATGTTAGACACTACTGATAGCTTACTTAAAATTTTGCATGCCAACTAGGCGAAATGACGGATTTTTATTTTATGATAACAACTATATGTAACTCATTTCTAGCAAATAAACATTCTTATTCTTATTCGATATATCGATATTTTTGAATATACAATTAGAGTTCGATATATTGAAAAAAAAATATCGTCAAAATTTCATGATTCTAGGTCAACGCGAAGTATATAGGTTTTTTATGTGAGTTTGCGAGTATCAAAATATGAAAGAAAAGAAATAAAAATAGATTATTGTCACAGTTAACGACGCGCAACATTTAAACAACAGTGATAAACACAAGCAGGTAACTAATAGTTGGGGTAATGGGGTTACATATAAAGTAAAACAAAAAAACACATAGGTAAAAAATTAAGAAAGGACAGTCGATATAAGAAAAGTATAGTTGACCGCATGACAGTGGCAACACCTGAGTCTGAAAACCGCCCTTACTGCTTACGAAATAAAGGCGCCGCCAGAGCCAAACTGTTACCACTGACGTACGGTCGACCGCACCTAAAATTACATAATAAAAATAAAATATCTTCGTTAGTTCTCAAGACATTGTTGATTGTTGATTGTTCTCATTTAAATAGTATTGAGGGAGATATAAGTTAGTGAAGTTTTACTTCAGTCGTGTGGTCTAAAGCGCACTCGTTTTTTTATTTCCTGGGACAGCCGAACTTAGTATTTGATATAATTGCATTATTTATTACTACTTTAAAATTATTTTAATCAGCACATATCTCTGGTAAGAAACACGAGTATCGATATCGATACTTTTTAGTTTTGATTACTTACTTCCCTAGCTATGGCCGCCATTACAGTGGCCCGGGTATTGTAGGTATGCCACGCTTATTTCGTAGCTTTTTCGTAGGTATGACAAGTCCATAGAAATAAGTCAAATCTTTGACTAAGGAACGGACACAACAGTCAGTCAGTTGACTTCATCTCTAGGGATACGGAAAAAGAATCGATTCCTCGTTGGTATCGATACTTTTGTTTCGATATCGATTATTTTTGTAATCGAATACTTTGTTTGCTATACTGCATCAGGAATCGATGCTTTCAAATGTAATCGATACTTTTTGAAGTAAAACTTCTTTAGGCACGCTTGACTTGGGGACTAAGCTTGTGAATGCGTTACGGAAGTTAGGCGAACGGAGGGGTAGTGCGGAACGCGGGGAACTAGGCGTGCGCGACGGCCGGCCACGACATAGCGCCGCCGCGCTGGCAGAGCAGAGCGCGCTGCGCCGCCATTCCTTTGTTCTTATTGAAACATTATTGAGGGAGATATAAGTTAGTGAAGTTTTACTTCAGCCGTGTGGTCTAAAACTGGTCTGTGGGTCTAAAGCACACTCGTGCACTTTTTAACGCTTGATTAATTGAGATAAGTCACTACTAACTATTTTAAAGTCATAAAATGTGATCAGGGCCGGCCCATTATTTTGATTTATATCATTATATGTATTATAAAACTGTAAATGTCTGTTTGTTTATTTGTTCGAGCACCACGCAAAATCTTATGTATCGATTTGATGAAACTTTTCGTGTTTAAAAGCTAATGATTAGACTTATAAACTGGTATGTTTTATGAAAAAATAAACATGGGAGCGAAGCCGCGGGCATAGTCTAGTTAAAGTTTGCGAAAAGTATTCGAAACCTTATGGAATCGATACATTATTGAAGCGAAGCTTCTATAGCCACATTGCGCGCACGGCGCGCGCTCTGCCGTCATGGGGAGTAAAAATATAGAAAATCGCGCTTGTAATAAAACACCGTCATAACTCAAAAATCATGATCATTGGAAAGTCATGTTTAAGTCTTAAACTTTAAAGGTGATTTCCCAATGATCATGATTTTTGAGTTGTGATCTTTCGTTTGCGTTAGATAAACCCTAGATTCAGTAAGATCTAGACCTAGACCTAGAATCTATGTTCATAGATCCTATCATTGTAATGTACGTACAGAATGGTCACTTGAATTTCAATGGAATGGACAAAGAGAAATCAACGCAACGCACGGTTACATGGAGTGATGAGAGACGTGAGATAGTGGGAGAGGGCGGAGAAAGGGGGAGGGGGGATAAAGTTGTGGTTTGGGAGGGGGGATGGAGTTGTTGTTTGGGAGAGGGGATGGCGTTGTGGTTTGGGAGAGGAGATGGAGTTGGTGTTTGGGAGGAGGTATGGAGTTGGGGGTTGAGGAGGGATTATAAGGGGTGGGGGCGTGAGAATGAGGTGAGTGCGGTGACGTAGATTAGAGGGTTAGCGGGGGGGTACCGGTTGCAGGAGAGGGGGAACGTGTTTCCCGCGGGTGGAACTAGATAATGCTTTGGTTTTGGGGATGAACGGAGTGGGGTATTTTTATGTATGGGATAGCTAGAGGGGCTAGGATTCCGGCATGGCAGAGAGGGGCAAAAATGTGGTCAGAATTCAGTTATCTAAGCCCATTCCCGAGATATCAGCTCTTTAAGGTTCTCGGGTGGCAGGTTTGATTCCCGCTAGCAAGGCGGGATGGAGTTGGGGTTTGGGAGGGGGGATGGAGTTGGGGTTTGCGAGGAAGGCGGAGTTAGTTTGTGAGGGGGGATGGATTTGGGTTTTGGGAGGGGGGATGAGTAAGGTTAACGGTTGCAGGAGAGGGGGAACGTGTTTCCCGCGGGTGGAACTATATAGTGCTTTGGATTTGGGGAGGGGATGAACGGAGTGGGGGGTTTTTATGTATGGGTAACCTAGAGGAGTAGGGATTTGCGGTTGGCAGAGGGGGCCAAAAATATGGTCAGAATTCGGTTATTTCTGCCCGTTCCCGAGATATCAGCTCTTCAATGTTCTTGGGTGGCATTGAGAGGGGTGAAGGTGGGTGTTTTCCACGAGTACAACTAGGTGTAGCTAGTTGAAGCTACCAAGATCTAGTTGCAGTTTAAAGGTTTGTAAATTTAAATTGCAAATGCGTATTTTGTTTTAAGTGCCATCTAGCGGAACTAAACTGAATCAATGCTACTATAATTTATTGTTCTCAGTGATATAATTTATTGTTGACATTTGTCGTAATAAATAAGTTCGTGTTGGTTTTGCTAAAAATCACCGGAGTCCAAAAATATGTGCTATGATTGGTCAAAACCATAAACTTATTATTTTATTATACTAGCGGTCAAATCTCACAAGCGAAACAAAAACTTTGCCATAAGCTCCTCCCCCTTCGGTCACTTTAACACAAACATCAGCACCAATTAATGCGGTTGCTGATGCAGATGCTGATGTTGAAAATAATGCTGATGCTGATGCTGATATTCGCAACAACCCTGGTTTGTATGATCACTCTGAGTAACTGAACGACTAAAGTACGCTCCGGGCGTCGTCCGCCGTCGTCGGGCGATATAACTGAACGCACCCCCTGCATGCAGCTCACTGACAAATTGATTAGTGTGTAATTGTGTATGTATCATTGACCTAATTCCTATGAAATATCATAACATGGGAATATAACATAACTGGCGAAATGTAGGTGTACTATACACCTCTGCCAGCCCCTTCGGGGAAATACAGGCGTGATGTTATGATGTTATGTTATGTATATTTTGGTATATGTATGCGCAGGATCTTAGCGATCACCTAATTTGTGTATATTCGTGTTTGTACATATTTATAATTTATTGTAAGCCAGACGGCCAGTGTTATACTAAATTAATTATTGGATGTAATAATCTGGAAATAAACGATTTAATTTCATTTCATTTTATTTTAGCCATTTTTAAGAGACTGATATTGAGGATTCTAATTTTATGCTTTCAATCTTCAGAAACTAGTTTGAAAGTAAAAATTCTAAACAATCGATTGTATCCGAATCTGACCATAGTTTGGGCATTTCATTTTAGGTTGGCGGTAAAATTCGGAATGATCGTGTTGTGATTTTTTTATTGTTGTGTTCCATCGAGTGTTAATGTGTTATAATGGTGGATTATTAAATATTAAGTGCTTGTTAACGTGTACAAGTGTGGGTAAATGCTACAAAGTTGAAAAACGTGACTTTCGTATTTTCTCATCATCGCCTCAAAAACCATCACTTTTCTAGGGTGAGTAAACTAAAGACTGGGCTAAAAGGTCTAAGTAACCAGGCCGTAAAACTACTCACAAAAAAATGGGCATTCTTCTTCTTGGGTGCGTTCACTATTATCGTCCGACGACGGCGGACGACGCCCGGAGCGTTGTTTGGTCGTTCAGTTACTCGGAGTGATCGTCCGGGCGTTCACACCAAACCGTTCAGTATTGTGAGCGGGCGTCGTCGAGCGTACGCACCGGTCACCCCGTGAAATAGTAGGGTAAAAGACGCTCTGCTGTCATGTTGACAGATAAAAGTATGAAATGACAGATAATTTGAGGTTTCGATTGTCATAATTGTCAGTGCTTGGGTGCGTTCACTATTATCGTCCGACGACGGCGGACGACGCCCGGAGCGTTGTTTGGTCGTTCAGTTACTCGGAGTGATCGTCCGGGCGTTCACACCAAACCGTTCAGTATTGTGAGCGGGCGTCGTCGAGCGTACGCACCGGTCACCCCGTGAAATAGTAGGGTAAAAGACGCTCTGCTGTCATGTTGACAGATAAAAGTATGAAATGACAGATAATTTGAGGTTTCGATTGTCATAATTGTCAGTGCTTCATTGTTCTAGTGTCAGTTTCATGAGGTCGCCCGAAGTCGTTCAGTATCTCTGAGAAAATCGTCAATGATCGAGCGATATTCGCACCGGGTGACTTTCACACTGAGTGTGTAATAAGTGAACGTAGCCCTTCTCTTCATTCGTTTTAATTTTGACACTGACAATTATTTGACATCAACGCATAACCTTACAAATTTACAATTATTACAAAGTTACAAACTAAAAGTCTTTTTATTTAAATAGGTATTTGTATATGCAATAATAATAACATTTGATATAAGCAAACTTTTTAACCATGTTAACTCAGTCACTTCGCTTGTCCCTTGGTAAGTAGTCATTTTTTATTCTATTATTGTAATAACGACTCTTCAATCTATTATTCAAGGCAAAACTAGTGTATAATGTTAGTTTATTAATTTGTTTTAGGTCTATTACGTCCAGAAAGCACCCGATTGGTGATTGCAGCCGGTATAAAATACTTTCCGCCACCAAAAAACTATGACCGTAAGTACCACATTTCTTTCTCATTTTATAGGTACAGTCAGAAACAATAATATCTGCCTGTCGACCGATTTTCTGACTCAAGCCACGCGAATAACTATGGGTAGAAGAGCTATCTCTTGTATACAACACATATTTATCCACTCTATCTATTAGATAGCGATTGTTTGCGATTTAGAAACCATCGACAGGTAGATATTGCTTCTGACTGTACATCGGCGGGTTACTGCAATCATTCATTAATTGGAGATCTTAGTAGGTTAGGTCCTTTGTTCAAATCTATAAATGGTAAAGAATTAAGCACACACTAAACATGTAAATATTTAAACCAATATCAGTGACATTTGCAAATCTTGCAATATTATAAAATTATGTTAGATCTTATTGTTAATTAACTTATCTATTGTAATGTTCGGAATCAACATATTGTGGTTGCTTACGAGGCACGGTACTTTTGATGCATCAACTACTTGCTATGTAATGTTTGATGCATTGCGATGTTGATACCCAGCTTAAGGTTGTGTGCTGCACTAGTAAATAGTATACATAGGACCTGTTTATATATTCTGTTGCATGATAGTATTTGTTATGCACAGATAATTAATGTAACTTTAAAGTATAACATGTAAAGATACTTGAAAGACAAATTATGAAATAAGATAGATGAAGAAACATTTACTCCACAAAAGGAATGTCTGCTTCAGTCTATTAAGATTAGTGCAACCTTGTAAAAAATCAGGCTAAAAATGGTAAATTAATATTTCAATTTCCATTTCATAATCATTAAAGTATTAAAAGTCACCCTGATAAAGGACAGATCCTTTTGAAGGATTCCATCATTTTTGGTTTGAATTGATTTAAACTACTCCCAAGTGGTTACAACTTTACAGCTGACTACAGCAACTGTTAAGAGGCTTTTCACGTTTCACAGCTGTCTCACTCTAACTTTAGTCCTTTTCTAAAGATTTTAAGAAATTTTAGGCGAAATTGAATAGTGTAATATTATACATTAATCAATGGTTTTATTTCCATGCATGATTTATAAAGAAAGCAAAGCAAAGAAATATATTTTTCTCTCTCCTCCTTTCCCTCTCATTCTAGGCAACAAATCAAGACCAAAATGTGTTTTAAATATTTGTAATGTTACCATGAAGGATAATAATGTAATACATTTTTAAATTTTGCTTAAAATCCTCATAACAGCTGTTGTAGTCTGCTGTAAAGTTATCATCACTTGACAGCAGTTAACTATTAACAAGATTAACCCCCAGTTTCCGAAAGGCTGATCAACGCAAAAATTAACTAATCAGCTGTCAAATCTCAGGTGAAGCGATGTGATTGGTTGTTAACATTTTTGTCGGCCAATCACAGAAGCTGACATAAGATTTGACAATAAATCAAATTGATCAGCCTTCCAGAAACTGGGGGTAAGTTGTTGAACGTAAATAAGTTGTGACAGAACCGAATTGGTCAACCCAACTCATATTTTTTTTTTATTTTTTTTTTTTTTCCGTGGGGAAATCCTCATGGACGCACTCCGCCCGGGGTGGGCGGAGCCAGTGTCGGACTCTTACCGACTAAAACCACCACGGTGTTCCTTCAACTACCTTAGCCGGGGGCGTGGGAACCCGTGAGTATTCACACAACCACCCCCGACAGGTCCTGGCCCGCCACAAGCAGGCGAGCCCCTTCTCCCCGTGCGACCTGACGTTGGCCGCACCCTCCTTGGTGGCGCACACGGAACACTGCACGCCACCTCACCTCATGGGCCTTTACCAGCTGCGCCAACTACGCCGGCTGTGCCAGCTACGCCAGCTGCTGGTCGGGCAGCAGACTACCCCGAGTCTGCTGCTCGCAGGCCCTACCTCCCGTAATTTTTTATAGAGGTTTTCTTCCTCGCGGTCCGGGCGGTGAAGCCAAGACCCTCGGTCCCAAGAGGCGCGAGAACACTACTCAGCGAACACTCCTGGGGTTACGAAATCGACAGGGACAGGGAAAGACAGTCCCCCCGCTGCCTGCCCAGTGGCAGGGTGAGTGCACACCGGGCCCGCCCCTGCTCCTCCACTGTGCCCTCTGCTGATATCAGAGGGACACGTGGAGCAACTCCCTACTGGTCCAGAACGGGCCCCTCCCGCGCCAGAATATTCGCCACAGGCAATAAAATCCCCCGAAGGTTAATCCCTCGCAGGATTTTATTGCCTGTGCCCAGGATGCACCGGCCAAACAACTGCCGATCCCTCCAGACGTGTCCAGAAGGACAAGCAGCCGTCAGGCACACGTGGAGGTTTTCTGGCCAGCACCCCAACCCAACTCCACTTAGTTTTCGCTGCCCTACCCCTAGAATGTTTTTATAAATCCGGAGGCGCCGAGGAAGAGCAGCCCCCGCCCGCTGTAACTTAATTTGTTTGTAAAACGTAATTTATTACGCAAGGGCGGAGGGGATGCACTTTACGCTGCGCCGCGCCGGAGACTGTAAATTGCTACTGGGTATTGAAAAATTGCAAGTGGGTACTGAAAATTTCATAAAATATCTCATAAAGTATTAGTTTCGGCAACCCCCGGTCCAGGAGGGTTACCCCTTCCCCCCTCGGTTGTAGGATTTTTGTTTTTTTAAACCTTTCATACCTTCAATAAAAATTCTAAATTTTAACATGAAATAATAAAAAACCGGCCAAGTGAGAGTCGGACTCACGCAGTAAGGGTTCCGTACCACACATCGACCTGATAACCCATAGAAACTGATTTAATTTACGAGAGTTTATCAAAAGACATCAACGAAGGTACGCGAAATTCGAATTTTTGCATCTCTTTCTTACGTAGGTACCACCACATATTTATATGTTTGTCCTGTTTATAGTATTCGTTGCTAATCAGACCAAGTTTGACGCTGGTATGTATTACCGTTTTGAAGATAGAGCAGGAACAAAAACATTGAAAAAAATGCATGTTTTTCGAGGTTTCTTGTATGGAGCCCCCCTTTGGTTTGAGACTTTTTTATTTTTAGTATTTATCGTGATAGGCACCATAGTAACACATGTTCTGTGAAAAGGACATTGCCCATTCTCTTAGGAGCTTTAGGCCCCTCAAAAAAATATGCTATGTCACGGCGGTTTTAGTCTTATTTTGTAGACCAAGAATTATCTTTTATTATTCTGCAAACGATTTTAATTTTTTCACCCTGGTTTAAGAGAAATCTAATTTTTTCCAACTCCATAACTGATTGATAAGTACGCTCCGTGCATCGTTGGGCGATATAACTGAACAAACCCATAAGGACATCCAGACATCATGTATGGTGTTGCAAGATATAATTATTTAGTTAATCGATATTGAAAATCGATTTTGTATGTATTTTTTAAATAACATTGGATAAGCTTTTCAAGTTTTTGGGCGTATTCATTAATATAGATTTTATAAGTAATATTTCAGTTAATTTGAAATGATTACTTATAAAAATATTTACAATAAATGCACAGGAATTTTAAAGCAAAATCATCTTATTTTTCTGTACAAAAAAGGTTTCAAAAATATGTTTTGCATTTTTTTTTTTTTTGACGGGAACTGTTCATCTTCCGGCATTAAAAGTAGCCTATGTGTTAATCCGAGTTATGTTCTGTCTGTAAGCCAAATTTAATTAGTAGGATAGGATAATGGGTGTAAAGTTTTTATATATGCAGTTAAATTATTCCTTTAAGGCCCAGAACGCCGCGGAATGAGAGTGGGCGCGAAGCAAAATATGAGTCTTGCCGGGAAATAAGAGTGCGGCATGAAGTTGACGCCACTGAATGAAAGTGCATATAAGCGAAAAAAAATATTACTCAGAAAATATGTGTAATTTCGATAAAATGGCTCAGTAATGGCCCACCGTGCCTACTTCTCCGCCAAATAGTGATGCTTGCATTGCTGTGTTTCGGTCTGTAGGGTACGGGTGCCGGTGAAATTACAATCACATGAGACTTTCTATGCTATGCTGGCTATGCTCGGAGTGTCCCTGCGTGATCGAATCAGAAATGAGGAGATTCGCAGAAGAACGAAAGTAACCGACATAGCCCGAAGAATTGCCAAACTTAAGTGGCAGTGGGCGGGGCACATTGCTCGCAGAACGGATGGCCGATGGGGCAGTAAAGTTCTGGAGTGGCGACCGCGTACTGGAAGGCGCAGCGTGGGTAGGCCCCCCACAAGGTGGACCGACGACCTGGTGAAGGTCGCGGGAATCCGCTGGATGCGGAAGGCACAGGACCGGTCGTTGTGGCGATGCTTGGGGGAGGCCTATGTCCAGCAGTGGACGTCTTTCGGCTGAAATGAATGATGAATGATGAATGAGACTTTCCATCTTCATGTCTCAGTTTGGCGAACCGACTTGCGGTACCATTTAGGCAACAGCCTAGGTGGTATTGAAGTTGTCATGGGCAAAGGTAACCGCTTAACATCAGGTGGGCCTTTAGCTCGTTTCGCCATACTATACAAGAAAAAAAAAAAAAAAATTAAATTATTTCAAAATAATAAAACAATATTTAAGTAAAATATCATACCAAAATACCAATAAATGTAGGATGGATGTATTTAGGAAACTGTTTGAAAATAAACAGTTTCCGAGGTATGTTTGGATTTTTTTATGATCGAGCCAAAAAAGTGCAATCATGTTTTGGACTCAATAATATTGTCACGTCTATCCTTGAGTAACATGTATTTTAATTTCAGTACCATAGAGTGAGTAGTTTTTGAGCGCGATTCGCATTAGTTTGTTGACTTACGGGTTTCGGCCCCTTAATAAAACACATAAGTGCATTAACTGATGTTGTCTTTACAGATATTGAAATACCTGAACGACAGAGGCTCCGTATTTACGATAAGGTCCCCACATATCCTTCCAACCTGAAGCCACCTAAGATGCAGAAGCGACTGCGATACATGCGAGGGCCTGAGCCGCTGCACACAAACCTCCAGTTGCAGCAATATGGTGTTGTTGTAGGTTTCAGTAATGCATTATAATATAATATTTAAAATTTCATTTAGAAAATTTCTTCACCTATCTTCTTTTATTGAAATATTTAAAGGTACACGTGATATTTAAGTCTTATCTAAAGCCTTAACCTTCTCATTCCGAGAAGAGGCTTGTGTCCAGCAGTGGGACAGTAATGGACTGATGATGATGATAATATTTAAGTGTATTAGATCAATCAATGAATTTAACAACATAACATAACATCGCGCCTGTATTTCCCCGAAGGGGTAGGCAGGGGTGTATAGTACTTAACCAGGCACAAATCCATACTCCGAGCTGCTACTGAGAATTTCCTATTGAAAAAACCCAATAACACTTTGCTCGACCCGGGAATCGAACCCAGGACCCCAAGCTCAGCAGTCGCGCTAGCGACCACTACACCAACGAGGCAGTCAAAAAATTAAAGTTTTTTTTTTTTAGCCAATTAATTTAATTTATCGCAATTTTACTGCTCGAAATAAGCCCCTTCCAAATTGCGCCACAACTATATTATTGTAATATATGAGTGAACTATAAATATATGAGTGTATTATTTCATTATAAATAAAGTCAAGACTAATTTGGCAAAATGGGGGTGTACTCACCTTTGCCTACCCCACAGGTGTAATGTTATGTTAAGACTTCTCTACCAATGCTAGTTTAATTAATTTAACAACATTTTCAGGCTACAGGCGGAGGTAGAATGCGTTCAGAACATTTTGAAATGGCCCGTCTAGTAGTAGCCAGGAAGCTGGACCAGAAGAGAATGTTCGCCATCTGGCGAGTGGATCCTCCATGGCAACCTGTCACGAAGAAAGGTCAAGGTCAACGTATGGGCGGTGGTAAAGGAGCCATTGACCATTATGTCACCCCTATCAAATCTGGTAGAATTATTCTAGAAGTTGGTGGCAAGTGTGATTATGATGAGGTATGTTTACAATATGTTATTCTGATAAGCGCCATTTATGTATCCTATTAATAGTTGATTCACCTTAATAATGGAATAGTTTTATATTTATGTAAAAGCCATATTAGGTAGCGGCAACACCAACACCAGATATCTAGCTCTATAGCCATCTTTGCCTGTTAGCCATCGACCTCGCCTAGCCATGTCCTTGGGTGTGCATGTGTTGTGTATGTTATGGGATCGCTTAACATCAGGTGAGGTGGCGTTCAAACGCAAGCCCATCTATACTATAATAAAACTGTAAAGGTCGAAAAGTCTGTACATTGAGTTTTTTTTCGCGAAAACCGGCTAGGGGGACTAGAAATAAGCTATAGAACACGAATCAATCGTTTAAAAAATGTATGTCTGTCTGTTTGTTACCTCATCACGTGAAAACGGCTGAACGGATCGTAATGAAACTTAGCATTTGTATTGGTATTACTCTAACTTAAAATATAGGGTATGTTTTATCTGAATCGGTTGAGTAGATCCAGCGATACAGCTTGACCCCTCTATTGTATTAAGTTGCATACAAAGTAGAGGTCATGATTGTTGGTTGGATGCAGGTTGCAGGTTCCTAAAAATACAACTGGATTCTATTAGTATTACAGAAAATATAGAATAACATAACATAGCCCATCACTGTCCCGCTGCTGGGCATGGCCCTCTTCTTGGAATGAGAAGAGTTAAGGAACTGGATATTGTTAGTGTAATAGATTATCATAACATAATCAGCTCATTACCTACTGCCCCACTACTGGGCACGGACCTCTTATCCGAACGAGAAGAGTTAATAAACTAGAAAATATAGAATAACATAACGTAGTCAACCCATTACTGTCCCACTACTGGGTATGGCCCTCTTCTCAAAATGAGAAGAGTTAGTGAACTGGATATTGTTAGTATTCTAGAATAACATAACATTACCAGCCCATTACAGTCCTACTGCTGGACACGGGCCTCTTCTCAGCATAAGAAGAGATGTGGTTAGTGTTATAGAATAACATAATCAGCCCAATTACTTCCCACTGCTGGGCACGAGCGTCTTCTCAAAATGGGGGAGTTTAGGGCTAATTCCATGAAATTCCATCACCTTAGCCGGTTGGTTGTAAAAACAAAATATAGTATGGTCGGTAAATAGTGTAATCGTCTGTGTAGGCGCTTATATGTATATATTTGAAGATATTGTGTTCATAATTATGACACGATGTTATTTTCCGACATCCACGCGGACGGAGTCGCGGGCACAGCTAGTTAAAAATAAAAACATCATACCTGCAACTTGTTATTGAGATAACTCAAAACCTGAAACTAGTTAAATTAATTTAAATAATTTTTTATTCACAATTTTTTTTACATCAAATATCTGTAAAGTCCCTGACTTCTGAGCTAGGTACAAACCTGTTACAGAAGTCAGTGTCTTCTCCCATTAGTTTGCTCAGAATCGAGACTAGAATGGTTTACACATAGAGTTATTATACTTACGTCAGTATGGAAATGTCTTTGGGTTTACACTACTTAGCCATTCGGGTAAATTCAAAAAGGCCGAAAGGCGTGATGACTGCTTTCTTCTCAATGTCTTCTTCTCGAATTCTCAATTGATATGTATAGGTTGATTTTTACCAAAAAAAAATTTGTTTCATGCGGAGTCTAAAAAATTCATACTTAAAATGTGACGCTGAGCGCGAGACCTATGTCTACGTAGGTAAACAATACGTCATAGTATTATCATTTGATAATAGCCGCGGTGTTGCGGGGCGGTTAGGATGTCTGAGGTTTTAAGTTATTTAATAACGCCTTGTAGAGTAATAGAAATACACTTAATCACCATTAAGGACCATTTTCACCAGCCACCACCATATTTATACTCAATGTGCCTGCCGAGTGACGAGGCGGTCGACACTAATAGCTTTTAATACATAAAGAAAGCTACAGAGCTAAATAAAACATGATATACACTGCGCGCTGTTTAATAGCTAGAAAAGTATCATCATCATCATTTCAGCCGAAAGACGTCCACTGCTGGAAATAGGCCTCCCCCAATTAAGGGGGGATATGCCATAATCGCCACGCTTGGCAGGTGTGTTGGCGATCGCAGTTGGTTGGTTAGATAAAACTCTTTAATTCCTATCTGTCCCCATTTATTAATTCGGGGACAGATTACACTAAAATTCCCACCTGCCCCCATTCGGGGATAGACACTTTAATTAAAAATATTTCAGGGGCAGATGAATCTTTAAATTCCCATTTGTACCCATTTATAAGTTCGGGGACAGATAACACGAGAATTCCCATCCGGCTCCATTCGGGGACAGACACTTAGGGACAGATGGGAATACTCCTTCATACAAAATTTTTGTTTTTTACAGGTATTTCCCATGCTCAAAATAGTAGCCGAGCGATTACCATTCAAAGCTGAGCCCGTTTCACTTGAGATCTTGCAAGAAAGAGCAGAGAAAGAGAAATGGTTAGAAGAAAACAATCAAAACCATTACACGATGAAGTACATCATACAGAACAATATGGGGGGATGCCACCGAATGCTGTCGCCGTTTGACCATCGCTGGTACGGAAAGTATTTGTAAATATATTTAGTTTAAATGAATTAGCATAAGTAGTAAAAATATAAATGTTTAAGTTGAAATTTTCGATATTTTTATTTTATTATAACGTTGAACTCTCCGAAACATGTCCAAGGAAAATTACGATACCTGGGGTTTTGTAAAATACCCAGGTATAACACGAAATCCTGGCCAAAGTCAAATATTCCACCAATGATATCAACCTACCGAAAGTAGTGGTTTGACAAAATTTCAATTGATAATTTTCAGTGGTATATCATTTCACTAGACTGGTTATATCTGTCGTAGGATAATCGAAAAAATCAGATCTTTGCGAAAATCCTAGAACGATTGCAAAGGACCGGATAATTGAAATCTATGAAAGTTCTTCGTTATGATCCGAGCTATTTTTAGGATCATTGCAAAAAACCAGCTTATCTTATGTTAGTCGCGAATAACCGCTCACGTAATGAGTGCTGATTGGCTGATATGAACATTATAATTAAAATTCAATTCATTCTGACCCGTGCCAAATGTCTTCTGGACTGAAAGATACCAGAACCCACGACTCAGGGGGAATCTTAGTGTGAGGCCTGGGGCTTCAACCAATGTTATGTATTTTTTTAATTATGCACTGACGGTCGCGCTGATTGGCTTACGGCTACATTCCTTCGTCTTTCGGGCTATGTTCCGACCAACCAGAATGAACATGTTATAAATCAACTCTTAGATTAGCCAATGAGCGTTCAAGTTTCCAATTGTCCTAAACAAACTGGGATTTTTGCTATGATCCTGATAATATCTCGTATAATAACGAAAATCTTTCTGAGATTCCGATTATCCGGACTTTTGCAACCATCCTAGGATTTCCGCAAAGATTCGATTTTTTCGATTATTCTACGACATATCCATACCTATTATCTTTATCCTAGGTTTATGCGTTGAATATAACAACAATAAAAACAGAGAACCCAAACCGTTTACTGTCGGTTGTCTGTGCTTGGTCTAAGTTTTCTTTTAACAATAAAATAAATCAAACGACAAGTAATTAATAATGGTTTATTAAATTTGACATTTTCATGAAAGGATTTTCGTGACAAGCCTCAGTTTGCATACATGTATTAAACCTTGTAGCAATAATTATTTTATAAACTCCTTTCTTACAATTATGGCAAAAACTCAACAAAAACAAATGTATTACAGTAACAAATCCTACAGCGTAGAGTACTTAGTGTATAGACTCGTCCCTAACCTAACGACTAAAGCCAAACAACACGCTATTAGTATTTTAGAGTATCATGGTTCACGAATAGATATAGTGCAAGCTGACATGTTCTGCACATCACTAGGCCTCCATTCATTGCTAAAAGTAAACAGTACATCTTTGTTGTTCACGGCTCCTATTATTACATTTAGGGTCACATTCATACACAATACAAGATAAAACATTTACTATTTAGTGTACAGTTGTAACAGACATGAAACATCTCATAAGTGTGCAACTCTACTCTGTCCAAATAATGTTAAGCGACCTCTACCACATATATTTACTATTCCGCATTGTCATCTCCACCATAAGTACCTATAAATTATATAACGTCATAACAATATTTACAAAGCCTAAAATTCTAACTTACAGGTAAATGCAATTTACATTTTCAATAAATTAATAATGTGTTTACAATATCATACAAGCGTTACATTTATATATGATATGGCTTTTTATTTATAAAATCGACTGCATATAAAATCAATCCCTAGCAGTCATTTTATCACAACTTTAAACCATACTGACTTCTGAAATGTTGGTACATTGTGAATATTCCATTTAATCTTATAGTTATTAGTTTTGTTACAATAATCATCAATATTTAAATAAGTCTATAAATAAATCAGTGCTTTCCGACAAAACGAAATTAATCTGTGTATTAAGTTAATTAGGCTATCATTACGTAGCATTAAATAAATCAAGTTACTAGTTTACGTTATAATTTTCATGAGATTTTAGTAGACGGTAAAGCCATTTCTGAAAGTGTAGAACAGTACAGAGTTGAGCAAATTAATTAGCTCAGATTAATTATAAGAATAATTTATATTTGACTAGTTCTGATCCCTTATGCTATACTTAAATACTATATTCCCTAGAAACTGGCGATTTGCAGTCTTAATTATAATAACTATTGTGTTCATTATCCAATACACGGTAGGCGGGAAAATAAAAGTGATTTTGCTTCCAGAGATTTATAAAATAAATGCATTTTTACTTTTAACTTGCGTACATTAGCTAAGCTCTAAGTTAAGACAAAAGTGAGGTAGCGTTTTTACCTTCTAGTGGAAAAATATATACAGATCTAAAACGAATGCAACGTTTTTTTTGGTATGGGGATATTACAATAGCGACGTATCCTAAGGTTCGCGAATTGTAGGCAAGGATATACGGCGCATAGTGTATAGCAATAAATTAGCCCGTTACCACAAGGAGACAATAATATCAATATACAGACAAACCTCGCGTGAGTAATATTTATAATTTATTATATTCATTGACATATTATGAGTATTAACTACATGCACACATTATTATTATTAGGTACTTTAATTATGTGCAGCTTTGTAGATGACTAGAGTAAATACGTTTAACGATAATATTATGTATAAAACAGTTACAATTTGTATAGTTTTCGATTTCGATCACTGCAAGGATCCACTTTTAGACACATATTGTATCGAGGATAATACATTGACTTTCAACAACTTTACTCGTAAGCCTCGCTCAAATGCTCTAATAAAAACTTCAATTGAGTTTTCATGAAATTATTTTTATGAGCGATGGAGTCGCATAGCATTTGTGTGGGTGCGACTGTGTTCCTGTTGCTTACGTTCTCGTAAATGTGCGAGTCAGAGTACGCGTTGTTGTTGTGCGCGTCAATGGTACTATCCCCCAGCCCGGCTGCCCCGGACGTATCAGTGGGTGCATTGTATACGTCGATTGGCGGAGCTTTGCTGATATGCTGATATTTAAACGTAGACAATATCTGCCGGATCTTTGCAATGATCTGCTCTACTCAGGCGTTTGATTCCTGCGAAAGATTTTAAAAATACATAAGTCAGAATTCTGCAGCAAAATCTATAGGGTAATAAGATTTTCTAAATATTATCGTGAAGTTAAAGACTACTTTCTATGCTAGTGGTAAGAGTTAGCTGCTTTCTAGCATTCTACATTGATGACAAAATAAATAATGATTTAAGAGAGGTGAGAAGTGGAATGTTGTGTCAAGGCAATCACCCGAAATATCGAATTTGCTGCAAGAAGTGAAGTAATGAATAGGTACTTAAAATGAATCTTAACAGGTAATTAAGTGTTATAATACTGCACGGCATTCGTATGTATAGTCATATAAAATGTAAGTACTCATATAAAATATTATCCTAGATTTCATTTTAAATGCATCAAAATTGAGGCTCTATCATTCATAAGAAAGTACATCGAACATCGAGACACGATACATGACAGAACCGCGTCGTGGTGCCGTGACGCGTGACGAGCGGGTATCGATGCAAGCGACAGCAACATCTACACTAGAAGCATGGTGGGACGGTGTGGAGGCGGTTTATACCTTGAGGTTGTGGAAATAATGCATGATCTGATCGTAGTCCATGTGCAGGTCGTCGAGGCCGAGCGCTTCGCCGCTGACGTCACGCGGCGCTCCGTCCTCGCCGCGAGAGAACATCGGGTTGCCCACTATCGTGGCGCGCTTCACCTCCGGCGAATTGCTCCCTATACAAGAAATTGTTCAAGTCATTATTGCTTAGCACAGAAGTCTCCGTTAAGAGGAATGTGAAAAAGTGGCCGCTTTTCGCACTTTTTCTATCTACAATTACAGCGAACTATAATTTGAAGAGTTAATAGTTTCTGATTAAATTACAGTACCTGTACTTCAATTGTTAAAAAATAATTTTCGGTAAATGATGTATTCAGCGAGTAATATTGTTTTTACTGATGGGGGCGCCACTTGACTGCTACGTTTCTCTTTAAGGGTGATACCACACCAATCGATCGATCGTCGATCAATGGTAAAATAAGATTATTCGACGTCGATCGGTAGTTCTTAAATAGACATTAGACTGTCGATCAATCATCAATCGACCGATGATCATGCATCGATCGACGATCGATCGATTGGTGTGGTAACAATCTAATACAGCTAAACGAAAAAACCAACGACCATACAGCCCAATAGACGCCTAATGTTGAATATAATGCGTACAATAAATTCTGCCACTAGCTGAGGCTGCAATCCGATTGGCCCTACCAAGGCGGCTATTGGCTAATCACTAACGCGACAGTTTTGACGGCTCATGTAAGTGGTCGAAACAGATTTGAAGATTTCAAGTAGCGAATAGTGGCGACCTACATTAGTGAAATTTCAAAGATGTGTTGCACACATCGGTCGCCTGTTATGAGGCGTCTATGGGCTGTCTGGTCGTTGGAATAAACTTTTTATAGTAACTATATAATTTAGTGATGCTCACCTTTGTTCTTATTGGCGGCGTCGACGAAATCTCCTTTTGACTCTTTGGATCTATTCTTGTGCCTCATTTGTACTTCAGGTAGGCCTGTAAACAATTGGATCTTTAACATCTAAAATACTCGGATTAAAGGGGAAGTAATCATGATCAGAAAGGAGAATTACCAATTCCAGAGTCGTGCATGTAGTCAGGGCTTTCGGGTTTGGCGAATGTTCGTCGTGAATCGTCGGTGCCTCTGTTGAGGCCCACGATCTCTCTGTAGTCCTTGTTCTCCATCACGAGGGGGGCGTCGTTGTCGAATTCAAATAGTCGAGCGCAGTCGTCTTTGTCAGTCAGCTTTTCCACTGCATTGTCTTCGAGGTCGTTTCTATGAGGGGCCGGGTTCGAATCGCGTTTGTAGTCTTTCATGTCTCGGTTCAATAGATATGGGGCGTCCAGTTTGTTTAAATCAATAATTCTGGGAAAGCAAACGATATAGTTAAGATTGGTGCAAGAATCCCAAGTCGCATTTTCGTACAGAAAAATATTTTTCATTTCTCATACTCGGAAAGTAGTGTTTGTTTGATCCAAGTAGCGGGTGGAAAACGCTGATTCCCTACCTAGGGCGGAAAAAACTCATAGTAATTGCTCTCCACCCTAGGGCGGGAATGAATTTTAAAAATAGAACTATAGATAGTCGGAAGAAAAATATCGAAAAAAAAAATGCCGCGGTCTTGTGAGTTTATAAACAGCCAGTGTGAATTAAAAAAAAACCTATAAGCGGGACGGCCCGGGCTGTTCCATAATTAAAATTTAGGAAAGACTATACAATTTGCCGGGATACTAACTTTGTCTGTACCGAAATTCAAAATCTCAGTTTTATAGACTAATATTTGATTAAAAATTTGTTCAAGCGATTCTGAAATGTTGACCCCAGATTCGGTTAATGACGAGGCAAAAACAGTAATCGAAAATGTTTTGCCAGAAATTGCAAAGTAACGATACTTAAATACATACAATGATTTTATGAAGTAGCTAACATACAAGAAAGTATTTTAGAAAAACTACTATTTATTACTTTCCTTCTTCGTGTCAGTGGTACGACTGATCTTTTGCCAGACTTGGCAAGCCCAAAATTTTGCAACCTCTACGGTGTTATCCTTATATTCGAAATGAAAAGTAGAGTGTTTTACTCGGACTATAGCCGCCCTCGTTGCGCTCGGGCGTCTAAATACCTCGTATGGCAATTTATTCTTGTATAACGATTTTTGACCCTTGTATAACAATCTACTATTAAAAACAGAACTATAGATAGTCGGCTACGAAATTTATAACATAATTAAGAAAAATATCGATAAAATAAAATGCTGCGGTCTTGTGAGTGTTTAAACAGCCAGTGTGAATTTTAAAAAAAAACAGCTATTAAGCGGGACGGTCTGGCGCCGCCGGTGGTGACGTGGTGTGTTCCATATTTTAAATTTAAAAAAGACTACATACCAGGCCCCTCAGAAAGTATTGCGAAAAAAAGTTTTTATATATGGGAGACTGGCCAGTTATAATGTTTTTCGAAAATATGATTATTTATAAGTAAAAATAAGTAAGTTCCAATTTCAAAATTTCCCTCCACATTTTTTGCGAGTTAATTCAAAGTATTGTGTCTCACTGAAATATGGATCTGCGCCGGGAACATTTTAGAGCTATGATTTTATACGATTTCAAGTGTCGCCTGAAACCGGATGAATCGTACGATAGACTTCAAATGGCATTCATGGATGAAGGCCCTTCCAAGGCAACCGTGTATCGTTGGTATAACGAATTCAAGCGCGGTCGACCAACTTTGGGGGATGACGAAAGAAGCGGTCGCCCTTTGACGGCTGTTACCGAAGAAAACGTGCTAGCAGTGAAAAATTTAATCCAAGACAATAGGCGAATTACATATCAGGAGATTCAACACATATTGAAGATTGGATCGGGAAGCGTTCACGAGATTCTACACAGCCATCTTCGCGTGAGGAGGATAGTATCACGCTGGGTGCCGCACAACCTCACCGATGCTCAGAAGCAGGCCCGGGTGGAATGGTGCCGTGATATGCTTAACAAATTTGAAGCAGGCTCGTCTCGGCGTGTTTACGACATCGTTACAGGTGATGAGTCCTGGATTTATCAATACGACCCAGAAACCAAGCGCCAGTCGACTGTTTGGGTGTTTCAAAATGAGCCAACGCCTACCAAAGTGAAGCGATCTAGAAGCGGGGGTAAGATTTTGATCGCTAGCTTTTTTAATTTGACTGGCCACTTGGTATCAATTCCCTTACGGGATCAAAGAAGCATTAATGCCGAATGGTATACTACCAAATGTTTGCCAGAAGTTTTCTCTGTTATAAGCAACAAGCGACCAAACACAGGGCTCCGCGGGCTACTGCTCCACCACGACAATGCACCTGCGCACACCGCACTCAAAACGAGGGACTTCCTGGACAGCACGCCAGTCAAACTCCTGGGTCACCCTCCTTACAGCCCTGATCTAGCACCGTGTGGCTTCTTTTTATTCCCAAAAATAAAAAATCAGCTCAAAGGGATACAATTTTCGTCGCCGGAAGATGCGCTGGCTGCGTTCGAGCAGGCTGTAAACGAGGTGTCTGCGGCGGACTGGAAAAAGTGTTTTGAAAACTGGTTTAGGCGCATGAATCTTTGTATAGAGGCTGGTGGAAAGTACTTTGAAAAGATTTGATAAAAATATATGTACGTATAGAACAATTTTTTTTAGTTTCGCAAAACTTTCTGAGTGTCCCACGTAATTTGCCGGGATATTAACTCGTACATACAATGATTTTATGAAGTGGCGAATATCCAATAAAATATGTATTTTAGAAAAACTACTATTTTTACTACTTTCCTTATATTCGAAATGAAAAGTAGAGTGTTTAACGCGGGTGAAAGTCATCAATTCCTACTCGGACTATAGCCGCCCTCGCTGCGCTCGGGCGTCTTAATACCTCGTATGGGAATTGATTCCTTTCGACCCTTGTGTAACAATCTACTATACCGGTAATATTTATTTATTAAATTTATGCACACACAGAGAAATAATAATAAAATACATATAAATGAGTAGTACAAAGGCACTGCTTTTCTTAAAGAAATTTCTTCCAGCAGACCTGCGAGAGGAAAATTTGAAGAAAAGAGATGTAGACACAGTGTGTCAAGTAATACTAATAAATATACCTACATATATACTCCTACATAAACTAAGATATAACGTATAATAAATATAGTATAAAAATAATAACCATAGTCTAGGTATACCTACACAATATCAAAATATAAATCATAATACATAACATTATTACGTACAACCTGTGTATGAGGCAAGATAATGCTCTTTCACACGGTTTTGGTGGTGGAAGGTGGTGGTGGTATCTCAGGCGGTAGCGATTTACTTGTAATTACACAAAAATATTTACCGGTCTGTGCGGCGGCCATTTTCTGGAGATCGTCGGGAGTCGTAATCGCGGTCATGTTTCTTTTGGTGATTCCTGGAATGATTTCGTCTAGTGGGTGGCATGACTGTCTCGGGCAAAATCTGGAATACCACAATAGTTTTATGTTTTTTGGAGCTTAGTGTTGCACGAAGTAATAGTTAGTATTTTTTCTTCCACTTACTCGGATATTGGTTCATTATTTAAAAAAAAGAATACATCAATCGGCTCTTTTCTGTACGCAACGAAATAACAGGCCAGTAATATCCAACATGACAATAATATAAATTGCTGGTCAGTTTTTACTTTTTAAATTATGCCAGCGAGGTTTTTAAGTACGCACTTACACAAATTAGGTGTTTTTACCCGACTGCGCGTATGTATGTATGTATGTATATTTCTTTGGCACGCTCTGTGGCCTAAACGGCTTGATGGATTTGAGATTGAGAGGTGTCGTTAGATTCGTCTTAATTCTGAGAGTGACACTGGGTACATCAAAATTTAAAAAAATAATATGGCCGCTTTTTGGCGCCATATTACCTCTTCAAAAATTTTTTTTCCGTCAAAAACTATCGAGTGGGGTATCAAAATAAAGGGTTTTATAAATGCTTTATAAAAATATATACAACTTATATGTTTAAATGTAATTTGGAATGAAAAATGCTAAAAAACAACAAAATATGCAACGTTAAAAATGAATTTGACTTTAAAAAAAAAAACATTAATAGTATGATAAATAAAACATGACAAAACTAAAAAAAATTTAATAAAAATTTTTATTAACACAAACAAAAAACCCGACTGCGTGTAAAAATAACAGAAAAGATATAAACAAGACTTATCAACACGCAGGCGGAGGCTACCTATGAACTATTATGTAATTCATGACCAAAAACATACGTAGCCTCTGATTGCGTGTTGATAAGAGTTGTTTATATCTTTTCTGTTATTTTTACACGCAGTCGGGTTTTTTGTTTTTGTTAATTAATTTTTTTTTAGGTACAAAATATTTATCATTATAAAAGCTGAATGTGTATATTTTTTTTCAAAACTTTGAAAATAAAACTAGAAACGCGCTCGGACGAATTGGTACTGTTGAATTATTTTTTGTATTGTTTCCTCGCAAATGCAATGCTATTTATTTTCTTACTTTGCTTGGGTTCCTTGGGGGCACTGGCACTTGGGGTTGGGGAGTAGATGAGTTCCTGTGGGGCGGCACGGGAGGTCGGTAGTCGTCTGGGTTGTTGGCGTCCGTCCTGTAGACCAAATGGAGTAAATTATACCATAATTATTACAATAATGCACAGAAAAACTACTAAGCGTAAAGCAAGGTTAGACAACAACAAAATTGAATAATATGGGCCAGAGCGTGCAAATCAGAGGAGCAAGTGTCCCATTTATTTAGTGCTAATATTATAAAGGTGAAAGAGTATTTCATTGACCGTCTGGCACACCCGGGGCAGTCAACCCCGCAACAAATTGAGGACTGGCTTTTGGATTATTCCACGACATAAGATATTATTGAAGATAGTTCATGTCGAGACGACAGAAGTGAATACACGGTGAATTTTCATTGGTTTTGGAAACGAAAAGGGCTACTACGTACTCATCATTATGAAAAACTTTTGCTATGAGTCCAACCATGAAATCGCAAAAAAAAAACTGATGAATACTAATATTTTGTCGACTTATGTATTTATAAATGTGGGGATCAGCGGTTTTTTTTTCGCGATTTTAGAGTTGGTCCCATAATAAAAGTTGTTCATAATTGTGAGTACAATGACCCTTTTCGTTACCAAAACCAATGAAAATTCACCGTGTATAAAAACAACAATGCGACAAGGGAAATTGTGTGCAAATAGAGTTATAGAATACCTACCAATCAAAAGTGACAAACACAACATAGAAAACAACACATTGCTTTATACAAATCAAAGAGCTTTAAAAATTTGCAAAAATCACTTACTGCCAGTTTCCATCTCCGGAGTGATGTCTTGTATGGCGCGCTGGTTTCTTGCAATAAGTGGTGGTGTCAATGACTTTCTCTCGCTTGTCATTCTGCGACGGCAGCTCGATGGAGTTAGGGTTGTCGAAGCTCGTTACCATGACGTTCCCATTGTCCCGTATCGCGTCGTCAGGGTCTACGTAGTTGTAATTGAGGGGGTTGGCAGTAATCCTCATCTCTGTGTTGCCATTGTCGGTCTGTTGTGCAGAGTTCCTGTTCGCCGGGTGACGGTTGCCGTTCCTCTCGATTGTGGCGCGGCCTGGAAAGTTGAAAGCTTCATTTTTGACTCAATTATTAAGTGTTTTTAGGATTACAAGCATTTATAAACATAAAGATAAGTATTTTGGTAGGCTTCTGATAATGCTAGCCGGGCCTCCTGCGTCAAGTCTAACAAAACAAACTAAAAAAAAAAAAATATATTTTGTTTAGGCCAATCAAAAGTGGCCAAAAGGCTAGGCCACGCCCACTTTTTGCTAAAAAACGTGTTAAGCCGTGTCTCCTGCGACCTAAATCTAACAAAACATGTTAACATTTTGCTTAGGCCAATCAAAACATGTAGCCAAACAGATAGGCCACACCCCCATTTTGTTAGAAAAACATGTTAGATGTTAGAAATAACAAAAATATGGTCACAGGACACGCGGCTTTAGGTGTTAGAGTTTTTAAGCCAGGCTTTTAAGTTTTATGACACGAATTCAAAGGTTTGTTTAATATTTCCAGTACTTGGTGATTAACTAAGTATATAACGCATCAGCGTGCGATTTAAGTTAGTTAAGGTAGCAGTGCTTCTGCCTACATCGCGTTCTCGCTCTTTTTATTAGTATTTAAGAACCTACATTATTATTATGCTACCGATGAACCTAAACAACGTGTTATTGAAATAACTGAAACCCTCTTAAGCTCATTGTACTCATCAGTATGAACAACTTTAACTATGGGAACAACCCTGAAGTCGCAGAAAAAATATCAGCGGTTCCTCCTCTACATTTGTGTTCATATAAATATACAAAATGTAGGGGAACAGCGATTTCAGGGTTGGTCCTATGATGAAAGTTGTTCATACTGATGAGTAGAATCCTCAGTTATTTAAATAACACGTATAAATGATTTGTAATTTATCTTCCTTATAAACAGACCAACATAATAAGTTGAAGTAATCTTACCAAGCCACACCCAGTCATGGGCATTAGTGGTGGACTCCCGTGAAGGCTTGTCGCGAGCCAGGCCGAGCGTGGTGCCCACGAGGCCGGCCACCTGCAGGCGGCCGCCCTCGGCCACGGCGCCCGGCGCCCCGCGCCCTCCCCCGCCAGCGCGCTCCACGCCCGACGGCTTCACGCGGGATGCGTACACCACGCACGATACTACGAACACCTGGAGAACAGTGAACAGGTGTTACAGGTGTTCGTGTACACAGACCACGCCGCATAAACAAAGTTTTGTATGAGAACATAACATAACATCACGCCTGTATTTCCCGCAGGAGTAGCAGAGCCGCAGAGATGTATAGTACCTAGCGGTGGGCATTCAACCAACGAACGGCTTTTTAAAATAGCTTTTTTCTTCAGACACGAATTAACTGTTCCATTCCATTCCTCAAAAAAGAGGTTAAAATTATATATGTATTGTCACTAGACAAGAACAGGTTACAAAAAAAAAATGCATTGACAAACGAATGTTTTCAAAAAACCATCTAAAATTTGTTTCACTATGAATAACGTTCATTAATATTAATTTTTAATGAAACGTTAATATTGGATAAAATTATAAAATCTGCTGTTTTCAAACCTTTTAAACATTTTCATCTTTTTCAACCTGTTATTTATCGGAAAAAAATTGTTACATTACATTGACACGAAAACCGTCAATGACCCATCGCTATAATACACCCACATTTCGCCAATTATGTTATAAGTCCCATGTAATAGGGGGCGAGTCTATTGCCATTAACCGGGCACAAATCCTATCGCCTAAAGGCGCCTCATGCAGATATTGGTCGTAGTTATGCAGTGCTACTGAATAAGCTTTGTGATCGTGCCGACTAATTGGCGTCTTCAGGTCTATTGGTCTGTGGGTCATTAGAACCAGAAGTGTATCTTTGACAGTGCAGTATGTGGAAGAACGAGGTATTATGTTCCCCCAAAACTAAGGGAGGATCTTCCAATCAGGCTGGATCTTTTTACCAGGCGGGCCGCGGCCCGACGACGGCTGTCGGGCATTCGTATTTATGTTAACTGCGCGACAAAATCCTGATAGGGTGATTAAGGATTTGTGACATCATCTTGTAAGTCAATGTGGCGTATGTTAGATGTCGCTACGTAGTATGAAGTAAATCTTCGAGGGTATAATGCATAAACCAAGCGAATCGGTAAAGATAAGCGTTATACGCTGATATATTCCTAATAGCTCTCATAAGAGCCCAAATAAGTGTCCATACAAGACGCAATTTCTTTCAATATGTTTTACAAACTTTCACTTACCACAATTGCGAAGCAGAATGCACCGAGTACCACGTATATTCCTGTAAGAATAAATACAGAACTTTAGATTCATCATCTTTGCATAAAGTCAGTAGTTCTATACAAATATATGGCAATACTAACCGATGACAACGGAAGTCTGCGCAGTCTGGTGCTGTGAGTGCGGCGCGGGGTTGTTGCGGTAGATAGAGTTGTACTGCTGCGCCTGCGCAATCGTTGGCTCGTGGTTGTTCTCGTCCTTGAATGATGGGTAACCTGGAAAATTAAAATAGTAGGGTCATTACCAGATTTCTTAGTTCAGGCGTTTTTTAAAGACTGTTTAGATATACTTTAAACAGATACACCTGGATTCAGATAAACCAGCTGGCATCTCAAGATAAGTTATTTAGTAAATGTAAAGCACAAAAATAATAACCTATTACTGTCGTACTGCTGGGCACGGACTACTTCTCAGAATGAGAAGAGTCCAGAATGAAAAACCAATTGTACCTAGAGCTAAAACATTTTGATTATCAATACTTTCAAGAAGTGTGATCCATTCCTGTGTATTTTTCATACAAGTAAGGTCGACCGCACGTCAGTGGTAAGTTGGGGTGTCAGTTTGTCAGACATTAACAGCGCCTTTATTTCGTAAACAGTAAGGGTGGTTTACTAATCAAGTGTTACCGTAAACTGCCCTAACTTGGCCCACAAGCCCTACTTTGCCTAGTTATTTTTTGAGTAAACTATAATAGCTATGATTTCCGTACTTGGGGAGCTTTGAAAACGATGACAACGCTAACATTTGGTTCAGTTATAAAGTGTTAGTGCGTGTAAAAATTAAGTTAATGCCTTAGGCAAAGTAGGGCTTGTGGGCAAAGTTAGGGCATTTTACGGTACTACTGCCATGCAGTCGACTGTACCATGAAGAAAACCCAACCTCACACTAAGGTTTACCTTTAAGAATATCTCCAAGCTCAGCCATCCCACTCCTCATGCCTCCCCTCGCCATGATGTCATCGTTCTGCGGCGTGTCCGGTCTTTGCGGAGCATCTCCCCCGCTGAAGTCGACGTCCACACTGGCGGCCGCGGTGGCGATGGCGCCGGGGATGTTCTTGATGTTGGCGGGGGTCTTAGTGTCCCCCTTGCCGGGGAGAGCCACGCGGCGAAGAGGACCGGTGCGGCATTGTTCAGGGGTCAAAAGGGTTACTCGTAGGAGTTCGCCGCTACCTGAAATGAAAATATTATATTTGAGGAGTTGGGTAACTGTAACTCAATGATTTCTTGGTAATTACAATAGCGGTACTAGCTCCTAGATCGCTCATGTTCCACTATACAACGTGTTCTTTGCGTAACTCAAAACCTCAGACACCCCAACTATTTTTTATTGTAATAAATTGGTATGGCAAGTAATTATATAATTTCATAAATTATTGTAGAAGATATTGGTAATTTCTGTTGTCATACTTCTTATAATCGACGCGTCCCACTCGCCCCGCCCCGCACCGCCGCGGCTTTTCTCAAAGGATAATAACATAACGTGTTCTGGTATACCAACGTAGGCATCGGTCTTTCGTTCAGCGTCGAATTGTATAATACTTTTAAGACTCGGCAGGACACATTTTTTTTTTTTTTTTTTAATTAACCCATACTAAAACGTAGTTTAGGTAAACCATTCCACTCTCGATTCTGAACAAACTAGTTTGAGGTTTTAAGTTACTTCAATAACACGTTGTATAATTTATCTTCATAATGATCAGCTAGTTAACATCGACAGCATGAATTTATCATGTATTTCACAGTATTTACAAACATACCCTCATACACATTACCTCTCTGTATAAACTGTTATTTTAGTGAGATGTTGCTACACTGGTATATACACGTATTTTATTTTGTTATTTATTAAAGAATATTATTTGTCGTTACATTTGCATGTATTGTATATATTTGGTATATATTTATGGATATATATTAGAATTTATTTTATATATTTGTACATGTAATATTTTCTATGGTAGGAAAATATTTATTATATTAAATATTAGTAAATTTTATGAAAGTGCACCACATACTGCCCCCATCTATTTTTCACGTCTTCCTTGTCCATCCAAAGGTTGTCTGGAAGATATCGCTATTAGCGATAAGACCGCCAATGTACCCTTATTTTACATGTTAGTCCTAAGTTTAATAATGTTATTGGTGTACAATAAAGAATATTCTATCTATCTATCTATCTATCTATACCCTAGAATGAAGTTTCGCATTGCTGTGATCAGCACGCCTGGTAATCGGATTGATAATCGCAGTTTTCCTGTTAGACAGATGTCCCAAAACATAAGCGGAGGTCCAGAGGTAGAGTAGCTTTAGAAGTACCCGAATCACCCCCATGTATGTTCCACAATCTTTAGTATATTTAGTTTTTTTTACAAGTTGTTACCCAAACTGACTTGAATGACATTTTTGATCATAGTTACGTGAATAGTTGAGATACAAGGAGGATACGAGCGTGTTTTTTTCTAAATTAGCTAAATAGTAAACCTTCAACCTAGTGTATCTTCGATCAATAATAGTACAGTCGACTGCATGACAGTGGTAACACTTCAATTCGAAAACCGCCCTTACTGCTTACGAAATAAAGATGCTGCTAATGTCAAAGTGTTACCACCGACGTGCGGTCGACCGTACCTATTGATCGAAGTAGTGCATGCATAAACATTTGTTACCATTGCGTTTGAAAATATATTGATAGGTAAAAAGTTGAAAGTTAGCGTTTAGTTAAAAAAACAACTCGAAAACTAAAAAAACGTGTAACATACATGGGGGTGATACGAGTACTAAGGGTGTTCAACCTCTCGACTTCTGCTTGACACAAATTTTTGGGACAACCTGTATCACCACTGTAACATCTCTTGGTTATGTTTACGAAACCTTTAAAAGATATTACCAGAAACCCCAAATAAATTCAGATTGTTTGTCTCTTACTTGCATTTGATCAGGTCAGGCTCTCTTAATTAGAATGACTGACTTCATCAACATACCTTCACCAACAGCGATAACTCGTGGGTGTCGGGACGCGTACATGGGCGCGAAAGCCACAACCTCGGGGTCGAGGCTCTCCACCACCAGGAAGTAGTCCGACACTGCTACATCACGCAACGCCGTATGACTGCCGTCTGAGAACTCCAGGTCTATGTCCAGTAAGCCTTCCTGGAATTATAATTTTGTCATTAATATCGATGAAGCAACAAACAACGGTATAAATAAAATAAATAAATAAATATTGCTCACATGTATTCATTTTACTCAGCAAACAATTAGCTAGGGTTTCTCCGATTGATGTAAAATAATCATTTACTTTATTGAGGGATTTTGCTGTAGTTACATCAATGCTAAGTAGAAGTTAATTAGTTAGTCTTCTGAAGTTAGGTTCGTTTTTACGTTTCATGTCACAAACTTCCTTGATAGTTTTCCAAGATTCTTTTATATTTCCGTTACATGCATTCAGTTTTTCCTGGTAGTATCTAATTTTTAATTTTTTTATGATATCATTACACAGATTCCTATATTTCAAATATTTATGTTGTTTTTGTATATCATTTGGTGACTTTTTAGCTTTTATATGTAAATCATCTCTTTTTCTTATACACTCCACTACACCTTTCGTTATCCAAGTTATGGATAGTCTAAAGTGTTTATACCCTTTCAAAGCAGATTTCCTAAGTACATCTTCGATTGTTTTTTCAGACTATAATTCAGAGGTAAAAGAAGTATCAAGGTCTTCTTCGTGTCAGTGGTACGACTGATCTTTTGTCAGACTTGGCAAGCCCAACACTTTGCAACCTCTACGGCGTTATTAGTGGCGGTGCAGAGGTCGCTTAAGGTGCAGGTGTTGGGGTACAAAGGACAGGATAAGAGGTGAGGCATAGTTTGAGGGTCATATACACAACCACACCCTGTCGCCGTTTTGTTGATATAACCCCACTTTCAAAGATTATAATTACATCTACCCACTTGGGTTGGAAGTCGGTTGAGTGACTTCCAAGTGGACCAGGGAAGGTTATACCCCGCAGAAAGATGCTCACTAGGCGTATGTAGGGTGTTGGGAGTGTCTTAAGCCACAGTTTAAGACAGGCCTCGGCTGGGACTTTGGTAGATTTAGAAAAAAAAACTAGGTAAAAATTCTTAAACAAACCTGATATTGCGCTGTCAGTCGCCTGGTGACTGTAGTTTCGGAAACGTATCCGTTCTCAATGGCAGTGTCCGGCGATATGTTCAGCTGAAGACCAGATATGACACGAACTAAAAGTCTTGAGATTGACACCTTATCGTTACCCACTCGAACTTCACGGAGACCAATTACGCGTCCTGGGAAAATGGAAACATTTCACATGTTTTTAGGTTTCTGTAGAATTTTCTTACTAAAGTTAAAGCTACCCAAAGCTACCTAAAGTTGTCTTTGGAATTCCGCGAACTAAACTGAAGTTTAAGACAATTTGTAGTCGGTTTCTTAACAAGGACGTCAAATACGTACCTAGTAATCACGGAAGAAAATATATCCTTTTCCTCTATGGTAGTAATCAATGGTTCTTAATCAGTAAGGGGACATACGAGAGTACGCACACGACGATTTAGTAGTAGTAGAGCTCTTTGTGAAGGAGCTCGTCCGGGGAAGTACTACCACCGTACCTACTTCTGCCTCCAAATAGTGATGCTTGCATTGCTGTGTTCTGGTGTGAAGGGTACGGGTGCCGGTGAAATACAATCACATGAGACTCCATCTCGATGTCTCAGTTTGGCGAACCGACTTGCGGTACCATTTAAGGAACAGCCTAGGTGCTATTGCTGTTGTTATGGGCAAAGGTAACCGCTTAACATTAGACGGGCCTTTAGCTCGTTTCGCTATCCTAAAAACACCGGCATACCCGATTTCCCATACAAAAGTAATATATCACCCAACACACACGATACAGTCGACAGTTTGGTCTGTAGGTAGTCTGCGGGGGTTCTAAAGGTCATAATTGCGTGATTTTTATGTCAACAGACTAGGATCGTTTTGACGTGTTTTGAAATGTCAAGTGAACTAGTTCGCGGAATATTCAGCTTGTCGCATTTTTTCACAGGCATCTTGCTTGGCTAGCCAGCCGTGAGTTGTTCCCTAACATCGAATACCTTCTTAATGTATGCCTACTTGCACGTAAATAAATCCATTACCTAAGTTAAACAGACTTCGCTCGCCTGACTAATCAGAATGAAACCACTTAAGCTTAACGGATTCTAATCTATCCCAGACCCCTTAGTCTAAAATCTGATAGGTAGTGCCTTTATGTAATAGTTTTCCGTCGAATTATCGTCCATTGACTGAATTCTACGATTTAGTCGAGTCACGAAAGCATTGGACGCGCCAATTGGAGATTGGCACGATAAGAACAGACTTAAATCCTACCCAAAGTATAAGGTATCTATGATAAAAACTTTCCAACAGAAAGAAGTTGATAATAATTTATATTATCTAGGCGTTTCATCTTTCACAACGTTCACTACTGAACAAAGGCCTCCTCGACTAGGCAAACAGATATTATGTGATCGCATCAGTTTTTAGTAGCCCATATTGAAGGTGTTACTGCTTGCTACCCAAGTGCTCTCTCTGACATAGGCAATCTTTTAGTTAGCTTTCAGTCTAGGTAATCAGACACATGGTATAATAAGATGTTTCACCAGGTAATCTCTTCCCGCGATGACAGCGCGATGCTTCCAAGCTACGTCACGATCAGTGTTGCCATTTATTGATATCTTCAATATAGTTAAGGAGATTTTTGTTCATAATGAATATAAAAGAAATTCCTAACTAGCCTTACTATTTGTTATCTCGTGTTATTCATCTAATTAGTTATTAAAGGAAGCTGTATAAAATTACTAGTTCAAAAGTGATTCTTTATAGAAGCAACTTGAAGCAAGTAAATTAAAAAATGCATTTTGCTCTGGTAATTTATTTACACAAAGTGGCAGCACATCAAACTGAAAAGTGTCACGATAACAGCCCGCTATTGGCTCCACAGCCGATGACGTAGTACGGAGGCAATCACGTGACCTAGCTGTCACGGGAAGAGAGTACCTGGTGAAACATCTTATTATACCATGATCAGACACAGCTGTAAAACAATATGCATCTCTACACGTGTTATTGAAATAACTGAAAACCTCTTAAGGGGTCATTGTACTCATCAGTATGAAAACTTGTACTATGGAACGAACTCTGAAATTGCGAAAAGAAATCAGCTGAACCATACATTTGCGTTGACAGAAATCGACAAAATGTAAGGAACAGCTGTTTTTTTTCGCGATTTCAGGGTTGGTTCCATAGTAGAAGTTGTTCATACTGATGAGTACAATGACCCCTTAAGAGGTTTTCAGTTATTTCAATAACACGTTGTATAGTAGTACCTATTAAACAAAGTCGATTTTTGACTGTCATTTGTACGTTCAGTTCTTTTGTTATTAACTACGTAATAGATTTTGATGCGGTTTTTACCATCATTTTAAGAATTTCTTCCGGAAGGTTTAATTCACATTGATGTTGTGGTTTATATTCGACTGTGCGAAACCGGGGCGGGTCGCTTGTATTATTATAAACTTAACTAAGTATACGTAAGAATAAACACTTCAAATTTACCTGTAATAGGCGACAGTACTTGCACTTCGGTCCGACCAGTACTGCGTCCTTGCAACACGCGGCCACGTAAAGACGCAATCCGAGGATCTGACACCCTCGTCAGAACGAGTTCCGTCACTTTAAGCCACGTGCGACGAGACACGAAGTACGACACGCGACCCGAGTCGTGGTCCTTCGCCAGGAAACGAGCGTACACCTACACAAAATTAAAAGAAGGTTGAACGTAAAATGTCGCTCGCAAGTTACAAACTTTGTAACCTTTTAATACAAAGGTACACCCACAGTTACGCCAATTAACGTGATTGGGGGCGAGCCCACAGACGGTTATTGCTGGCAATTTTGAGTTTAATTTTTTGAGAGAAAAGCTCGAATCTACCCACTTACATCTTGTTCAAGCGTTGGCGTTATTAGGTACTTAGTAGGTCCTTCAGTCAGTCGCTCACTTAATTGAAATAACGTTAATTGTAGGAGAAAAGGGCGATACATGTACATTCACATGATAATATCACGTGTAAAGAAGTAAATAAGACAGTACATAGTACAGAGACCTTACCATGACGTGGAAAGCTATCATGCCGTTGAGAGAGAGATGGACAGCGCTATTAGTACTGTCTAGCTCTATTCCTTTCTCACAACGGAATAACGATAGCTTTAACACTTCCAGAATGTAAGGGGAAGTAAGAACACTGACTTATGCACCATTTAAATCATTTTCATTATGGAATGCTTAGGTCAGCAAAAAAAAAAAAAAAAAAAAAAAAATCCACTTTATAAAGTACCGTGTAGGTAAATTGTCCCTCCCTATGGAGCGTAGTATAGGCAATGTAGTAAAAAAACTTGCTATCCTAATTTAATCGCTCTAGGACTAGTAGAAGTCGGTTAGTGAATAGACTAGGCACTACACTGCCAATGGTGTTGATTTTATTTTTCACCAACTTAATTAAAACAATTTAAATTGTGGAAAGAAAAAATCGCTCACGAGCAGGATTCGAACCTGCGACTCCTGGCTCAGTACGCCAGTGCTTTAGCCACTAAGCTACCGTGAACACTAAAGATAAAGATAAAGATAAAGTTTATTTTTCAAAAACAGTACATTTTTTACAAATATAAGACTTAATTTTAGGATAATGTACACAAAAGTATTAGCATTTGAGGCCGAACTAGGCATAGCCTGTATTTCAGCCCTCAACGCCGATCCCCTTGAACTACAAATAAATAAGAAAGACATATTTTTATTGATCTCGTGAGATTAGATGTACTACAATAAAATTTAAGATGAGGAAAAAATTAAAATAAATACTATTGATTAAAAAGAGATTACATGGTAGATTGGTAGATTTGGTAGGTGTGCAGAATGTCCTCTCTTTGTGTTATGAACGTGTGCATGTGCGAGTGTGAGAGGGTGTGTGAGGTTGTGGTGCATGTGTGATTGTTATATTTTCGTTAGTTTTAAAGTTTAAATTATAGATAGATTATTTTGTTTAAGATTGTATATAAATATGTAAATAGTAATGTAAATATAGTTTATATTGGTATCTGTAGCAATTCTTCTGTCTCATCGTACGTAAGTCTCTGAAGATATTCACTTACTTTAATTTTGCAAGATTTCTTAGTTAGCGGGTATATGTTGAGAGTTTTATTGATCTTGTTGTAGATGTAGGGGCCAATAAAGGGAATAAATCTGTTACTAAATTTAGTTTTGAACTTGATTGGTTGTGGGCAGACCAAATGTTTTGTGCGTTTATTTAAGATCTGTGGGTCGTAGATTAGCTTCTTATGTTGCATAGCTATCAGATTTAGAAGAAATAACTGTCTAACGGTTCTGCTCGTGGTAACGAAATTCTCATCCACTTGGTACATCTTTGGGTGACGTCAGCGATATCTTATTAAGAAACAGTGTTTCTTAACCGACTCGACTAACTTTGCAGTTAATTCAAATTCGTATAGATATGCCTACCTTTACTAATTATTTATTATTTTTAACGCATTTTACGCATCATCATTTCAGCCGAAAGACGTCCACTGCTGGACATAGGCCTCCCTTACGTTGTCTGGTAAGCGATTGTATACCATTGGCGCCATCACATGTACTAGCTTTGATGATTTTGCTAGTCGCCGAGGCACAGCACTCAATTGGTGCGCATGCCGTGTATAATAATTATGCCGATCATCATCTACTGCAGGAGAGTGAGATTTAAAGCATTGAGATTAGTTTGGAACTGTATTTTGAACGTTTTAATTGGCCTTCAGCTCTCTATCGCCTGTACCTACTAGACCACTATCTTAACTATTATAAAATTGTAAACGTCTGTTTGTTTGTTTGTTTGTTCCAGCATCACGCTAAAACTACTGGACCGATTTTGATGATTTTTTTTTTGTTTGAAAGCTGATGATCTGACTTAAAAACTGGTATGGGTTTTGAGAAAGAAAGAAAGGAGGAAAAAAAGAAAACAATTAATTCGTGGGTTGCGTACTCACCCGACAGATCGAAGCTTCTATGCATTTGCACGAGCGGATAGTAATGTACGATGGAGTGGAGTGGAGTGGAGTGGACAGGGGATGGGACTGGGGATGGGACTGGGGACGGGACAGGGGACGGGACTGGGGACGGGACAGTGGACGGGTATTGGTATTGGTATAACGGGCCATTTTCCGCAACTCCACGCACGGCGTGTTTTTTGCGTGTGGGGACAGTGGACGGGACAGGGGACGGAACATGGGACGGGAAATAGGACGGGACATGAGACGGGACATGGGACAGGACAGTGGGACATAGGATGGGACATGGGAAATGGGACGGGACGATAGTGATATAGTGGGACAGTGGGACAGTGGGCCGTGGGACAGTGGGAAAGTGGGACAGTAGGAAAGTGGCAGTGGGACGGTGGGACAGAGGGGCAGTGGGGCAGCGGGGCAGTTGGCCAGTGGGGCAGTGGGATAGTGGGGCAGTGGGGTAGCGGGGCAGTGGGATAGTGGGTCAGCGGGGCAGCGAGGCAGCGGGACAGTGGGGCAGCGGGGTGGGGCAGAGGGGCAGCGAGGCAGCGGGGCAGCGTGCCAGCGGGGCAGTGGGGTACCGGGGCAGTGGGATAGTGGGGCAGCGGGGCAGCGGGGCAGTGGGGTACCGGGGCAGTGGGATAGTGGGGCAGCGGGGCAGTGGGGTAGCGGGGCATCGGGGCAGTGGGGCAGCGGGGCAGCTGGGCAGTGGGGCAGTGGGACAGCGAGGCAGTGGGGCAGCGGGGCAGCGGGGCAGTAAGGCAGTGCGGCAGCGGGGCAGGCAGTGGGGCAGTGGGATAGTGGGGCAGTGGGGTAGCGGGGCAGTGGGGCAGCTGGGCAGCGGGGTAGTGGGACAGCGGGGCAGTGGGATACCGGGGTAGCGGGGCAGTGGAATAGGGCAGCGGGGTAGTGGGGCAGCGGGGCAGTGGGGCAGCGGGGCAGTGGGGCAGCGGGGCAGTGGGGTAGCCGGGCAGCGGGCAGTGGGATAGTGGGGCAGTGGGGAAGCGGGGCAGTGGGGGGCAGCGGGACAGGCAGTAGGGCAGTGGGATACTGGGGCAGTGGGATAGTGGGGCAGCGGGGCAGTGGGGCAGTCGGGCAGTGGGGTAGCGGGGCAGCGTGGCAGTGGGGCAGCGGTGTAGTGTGGCAGTGAGGCAGCGCGGTAGCGGGGCAGTGGGTCCGAGGGGTAGCGGGGCAGCGGGGCAGTGGGGTAGTGGGGCAGTGGGGTAGCGGGGCAGTGGGGCAGCGGGGCAACTGGGCAGCGGGGCAGCGGGGCAGGGGGTAGCGGGGCAGTGTGGCATTGGGGCAGCGGGGCAGCTGGGAAGCGGGGCAGTGGGGCAGCGGGGCAGTGGGGCAGCGAGGCAGTGGGGCAGTGGGGCAGCGGGGCAGTGAGGCAGTGGGAAAGTGGGGCAGCGGGGCTCTGGGGCATCGGGGCAGTGTGGTAGCGGGGCAGTGGGGCAGTGGGGCAGCGGGGCTGCGGGGCAGTGGGGCAGCGGGGCAGCGGGACAGTGGGACAGTGGACTGGACTGGAATGGACTGGACTGGACTGGACTGACGTGGGTTAGCAGAATTTAACGCGAGCGGAGCCGCGGGTAAAAGCTAGTAATAAATAAATAGGTAATAATAAATAAATAAATATTTTGGAACATATATTTTTTATTTTTATACAGCACCATCTAGTTCCAAACTAAGCAGAGCTTGTAATATGGGTACTAGACAATGGATATAATACTTATATACTTTTTTTTTCGTAAATACATACTTATAATACATAAGAAACATCTAGACCAACACAAACACTTATGTTCATCACACAAATATTTGTGTTCTGCGGGAATCGAACCCACGACCTCGTGATCAGCAGTCCGACACTCGAACAACTAGACCACAGACGTCGTCAATCGTCGACTATGATATCAAACATAATCGCGCCGATATCAAACATAATCGCGCCGATATCAAACATAATCGCGCCCTTAACGAACCCACCCGGATTGTATGACAGACATATATCTACGCAAATAAAAACACGTAGCTCAGCACATAATTGTCGGCACTCGGCAGCCTTACCTCAACGTTGCTCTGTTGGTATCGCAGCCGGCACGACCGCTGTTCAGACAGCGAGTTGGTGTTGTCGGGCCTGGCGCCGCCCCAACCCCTCGCCGACAGCGACCGCTTGGCCCGGTCCTTCGTGTTCGCGTCATCGGGGACTTTCCAGCCTACATCATACATTATTCAGTTACATATCGCGAAAATACCCACTTTACATTTTTAATTTATTATAACTTTCCCTGCTGTCTCAAATTTCAGTTACGTAAAAAATGGATTCCTAAATTAATTTTGTAAGAAAATTTATTTTTACTAATTTTAAACTAGAAAATATTAAAGTTGTTACAAACAGGTTTTCACTGGGTAAAATTTTAAGATATTTTGGTGTCGATTCTCTTGTTCACGAACTAAACTTATTTTAAACCATCGCTCTCTTTTACTACAAGAAAGGGATGGCAACAATTTTAAAACCGTCAAATTAGTCGGAATTCGTCCGTGTGGTGCCGGACTTAAAGAATAGCACCACCCTTATCTCTTCTCATGGGTGTCGTAAAAGGCGACTAAGGGATTCACCAGAGGATGGGCAGCAGCGTTCTCTGAGTATTTAACCAACCAACTGCGATCGCCAACCCGCCTGCCAAGCGTGGCGATTATGGCATATCCCCCCTTAATTGGGCGAGCCCTATGTCCAGTAGTGGACGTCTTTCGGCTGAAATGATACAAGTTTAGTCGTGATCTCGGAACGTGCCCACTAAAATACAAAGAAATGTAACACGTAAACTAATTTAACAGTTCTACAATTGTTGCCATCCCTTTCTTGTATCTTCTATTAGTAAAAGAGAGCGATAGTTTAAAATAAGTTTAGTTCGTGAACAAGTGAATCGACACCATTACCTACGTCATAATTACCTAACAGCCAACGACAACCTCAAGGCAGTCTTGGACTTGTATTTAAACGTTCAATCATTCGATAGCTCCGACACGACACTTCAAGTGCAAAATAATGACCAACAAGTCAACGTCATAACAATCGCCGTGAATGGCCCCTAACGATGTTTATTTACCTTTGATTTGCGACAGTCGATTGTCATCGACGTCAATTTCCAGAGGGTATTCAGGCATCCAGACAGTAAACCGTGCCAGGCCGGTGTATGTCCCGTACTTGACGATCACGGAGGCGTTGGAAGAGCCGCGGAGCTCAGAGCCGTCCACGTATACTGAACTGCATGATGATGATACCTGGATACGTAATGGCATGGTGAAGTTGGCTACAGATGTATTTTTTTTTTTATTTGCTTATATGTACTCGTAGGAATACAATAGGATCGGGATCGAAGATTAGACAAAATGAAAAAGGCTTTTAGGTACCACAGAATAATTTAATAGTGCTAGATAAGTTTAGGGGATTTGTTTACGGTCGATTCGCATAGGATAGGTATCTCTTTTACTTCATAAGATCAAATACAGCATAGGCGTAGCCAGAATTTGATTCGGAGGACGGATTTCGACAAATATACCTACCTACGGCCAAAATTAATATCCAATCTATCCACGATTTACCCTACTAGAGATAGAAATTTGACATATTTTGTATGGAGCTTATATCAAATTCCTATCTCTAGTAGGGCAAATCGTGGATAGATTGGATATTAATTTAGGCCGCTAAACGACCAAAATTCATATCCTATCTATCCACGATTTGCCCTACTAGACATAGAAATTCAACATAAACTCACTCCCCCTTATTACAAAAGTTTAGACCAGTATTAGACCATTATTTAAACCGGGTCTAACTCCATACAAAAAAGGCTATTTAGTCCGGCTTAGGCTAAACCTATTGCTTCATCTATCGTGTCGGCATGAGCTACATAATAATAATAGCTCATGCCGTGCTAAATCCGATTTTGTAATAAGGTGGCATACATTTTATGTCAAATTCCTATCTCTAGTAGGGCAAATCGTGGATAGATAAGTTATTAATTTTAGCCGATAGACATCTAGATAAAGTAGACTAACATACATTTTGGTAAGACCTCATATACTCGTTCGTATTATAAGAACTTACCTTGAGCACGCTCTCATCCTCAGAATGGCAGGAGCTCTGTAGCGTGACGTCAGCGACCTGGCCAGCTTGCGACACGATCAGCACCTTCATCGCTTGAGACACCTGGCGCCCCGTCAGCACGGCCGTGTTCAGTACCTCCCAGTTCTGGAGGAAACACATCATGTAACATACATAGGTACTGTCCATGTCTTGTCAGTATGAGTAGAGGCCTATGGGGCTAGTTTACCAACAAAATAACGTATGTTTGTGACAAAAAAAAAGAGCTAAGTGGCGCCCCCATCAGCAAACAAATAATTACTCGCTGAATACATCATTGATAGAAAAAACGTTTTTAATAATTGAAGAACAGATACTGTAGTTTAACGGCCAAAATTAATATCCAATCTATCCACGATTTGCCCTACTAGAGATAGAAATTTGACATATGTTGTATGGAGCTTATGTCAAATTCCCATCTCTAGTAGGGCAAATCGTGGATATATTGGATATTAATTTTGGCCGTTAATCAGAAACGATTCAATCGTAGATAGAAAAACTGGCCGTTTTTGCATTTTTTCTATCTACTTCTGTAGCGAATTATAATTTACAGACTTTAAAGATTAAATATTGTTTATTGAGGGGTTTTTATCCACACGGATATGCAGGTTTAATAGTTTCTGATTAAACTACAGTACGTGTACTTCAATTGTTGAAAACAATTTTTCGACCAATAATGTATTCAGCGAGTAATTATTTGTTTACTGATGGGGGCGCCACTTAGCTCTTAGTAGCGCCTTAAACGGATGTTTACAAATTAAACATGTTTGATTTTGTTGGTTAACTTGGCTTTTAGTTTATCTCCTATAAGTGCAAATTGGTGAACAATTTAACAGGCTTAAGGGCTGCCATTATCACAAATGATGGCAAACTGCATCGAAACTTAACCATAATGTATTTTAATATGTTATTTGGATAACACTATTCTTCAATCCGTTTGCCAACCTGTGGGGTAATTGTGCAATGACTTCAAATTGACATTAGCTTTCATTTTGAAATTACAGAAATATTCATTGCGTGGTACGTAGTTGCTGATAAGACGGATTGTCAAAACACACGGAGCAACGAACATTGAAATCCTATTGATTGCGATCGCGAGTGAGTTACGCAAATCGGCAGCTGGTAAATTATTAATTGTAAGAAAAAAAACTATACGGAAAATATGAGAAAATATCACACTTTATCATGTAAGTAGATAATCACTGATGAACGTCGTTTCTTACAGTAGAAAATTATTATACATATCAAAGGGCGAAAAATACGGGAGGCTATTTTTTAGCAGGGAAAGAGAGTGAAAAAAATACCTAAGTAGGTACCTAATAAATATTTAAATGTAAGATTAAGGTCTAATAGCAAAAGGTGATGAAAAAAATCCATTAGTAAGTAGTAATCAGTAGATTAACACTTGTAAATCTAACCCTAGAGATCGTTAAAACGAACGATCCGAAACCCGTCGTAGACATTAAAAGTATTAATTTGAGGAGAGATTAAGCACTATTACTATCTCTGAAATAGCTTCAGGTAATAAATTTACGTGACCTTGGGCGTTCCTCAAGAAATAGTATAGTAAAGTTACTGTTCTTTTCTACGCAGTTCCGAGAAATAGTGACCTACAGGTTTTATAGGCGACATGGTGACACTTGATACAAATACCAGGCCCCTCAGAAAGTATTGCGAAAAAAAGTTTTTATATATGGGAGACTGGCCAGTTATAATGTTTTTCGAAAATATGATTATTTATAAGTAAAAATAAGTAAGTTCCAATTTCAAAATTTCCCTCCACATTTTTTGCGAATTAATTCAAAGTATTGTGTCTCACTGAAATATGGATCTGCGCCGGGAACATTTTAGAGCTATGATTTTATACGATTTCAAGTGTCGCCTGAAACCGGATGAATCGTACGATAGACTTCAAATGGCATTCATGGATGAAGGCCCTTCCAAGGCAACCGTGTATCGTTGGTATAACGAATTCAAGCGCGGTCGACCAACTTTGGGGGATGACGAAAGAAGCGGTCGCCCTTTGACGGCTGTTACCGAAGAAAACGTGCTAGCAGTGAAAAATTTAATCCAAGACAATAGGCGAATTACATATCAGGAGATTCAACACATATTGAAGATTGGATCGGGAAGCGTTCACGAGATTCTACACAGCCATCTTCGCGTGAGGAGGATAGTATCACGCTGGGTGCCGCACAACCTCACCGATGCTCAGAAGCAGGCCCGGGTGGAATGGTGCCGTGATATGCTTAACAAATTTGAAGCAGGCTCGTCTCGGCGTGTTTACGACATCGTTACAGGTGATGAGTCCTGGATTTATCAATACGACCCAGAAACCAAGCGCCAGTCGACTGTTTGGGTGTTTCAAAATGAGCCAACGCCTACCAAAGTGAAGCGATCTAGAAGCGGGGGTAAGATTTTGATCGCTAGCTTTTTTAATTTGACTGGCCACTTGGTATCAATTCCCTTACGGGATCAAAGAAGCATTAATGCCGAATGGTATACTACCAAATGTTTGCCAGAAGTTTTCTCTGTTATAAGCAACAAGCGACCAAACACAGGGCTCCGCGGGCTACTGCTCCACCACGACAATGCACCTGCGCACACCGCACTCAAAACGAGGGACTTCCTGGACAGCACGCCAGTCAAACTCCTGGGTCACCCTCCTTACAGCCCTGATCTAGCACCGTGTGACTTCTTTTTATTCCCAAAAATAAAAAATCAGCTCAAA
The DNA here is from genome assembly GCA_949699075.1 of Asteroscopus sphinx. Lineage (NCBI taxonomy): Eukaryota > Metazoa > Arthropoda > Insecta > Lepidoptera > Noctuidae > Asteroscopus > Asteroscopus sphinx. The sequence continues at coordinate 13,134,927 of OX453005.1, forward strand.
GGGATACAATTTTCGTCGCCGGAAGATGCGCTGGCTGCGTTCGAGCAGGCTGTAAACGAGGTGTCTGCGGCGGACTGGAAAAAGTGTTTTGAAAACTGGTTTAGGCGCATGAATCTTTGTATAGAGGCTGGTGGAAAGTACTTTGAAAAGATTTGATAAAAATATATGTACGTATAGAACAATTTTTTTTAGTTTCGCAAAACTTTCTGAGTGTCCCACGTAAGTAAGTCACCGATAATGGCCAGTCTATTAATCTACGACTACAATAGTGTAGTGGTACGTATAAAACACTCCATCACTCACGTCGTAGTTTAATTGCTTTAATCATCTAGTTGGGCGGCAGACAAGGAGCGAGCGTTCATCCGTCAGTGAGCAGATATGAAGAGGCCCACTCCAGCCGAGCGCCCGCGGCCCGAGTTAATGGCTCCACGCTAATATTGAGATAAACTAATTGCTTTATAAATATTATTCTGTAACTTCATTTGAAGCCGCGCCGCTGGGACCGCACACGTTGCTGACGTATGAAAATTATACGGGCGTCTCAAACAATGTTTTTGCCTGCCTGCTCTACGACCCGATTCCCTGATTCAATAGAATAATTCAAATTAAATTACTGCCGACGTATCTATGTTACAAGAAATGGAAAAAAGCCAAATAGCTTCAAAAGATAATAAACGTAGTGCGTTCTTGATGTTAGATATACCAACCTAATTTAAAATTAAATGATAAAAGATTTTGTTGATCCCTGCCTAATTCGTTACTGTGACAGACTAATGGCTGTAAAATTATTTCGCAAAGAATAGGGCGATTAAAGTAAAATATGATAATAAATTACCTCTTTGAAAACAGAGAAAGTTTTATTTATAGTTGTGAAATATCTTTTGAATAAAGATGGCTCTTAAGGTGGTTTCAAACCGGCGAGGCGAGGATTGGATGGGGTGGGCGTGAATTGAAATCTCGCTGACCCTTACACACCGTATGATGTACATCGCGAGCTCGCGCCGGCTCGCGATGTAATCAGCTGCATTCATTGTTAATCCCACTTACGATCAATCCTTCGAATAGAAAAAAACATGCGCCGAGAGACATCGCGAGGCAGAGTGTGGCAGAGCGCGGCAGAGTGTGGCAGAACGCGGCCAATCGTGGCAGAGCTAGACCGCGTGGGACCTCGATGGCCGGTGCGAGATTTTTGTATCCGTTTTGCAATGTAATAAATACTCTATTTAGGCAGCAATAAAGTTTAATGTTGTACCAACAAATATTTAAATTATCGCCTCGCGCATGTACCTTCATCTACCTTTCACACCAAAGATACGACGATAAAAAAAAAAAAAAAAAAAAAAAAAAAAAAAAAAAAAAAAAAAAACCAAAAAATAGATATGACGAGTACTGAAATTTTGCCATACAAATTTCAATTCTCTTTTGGCCCCATTGAGGTAATATGTGGCCCAACCACGCCACGCCTCGCCGGTGTGAAACCACCTTTAATGGTACCGTAAAATTAGAAATTATGAACATTGGAATTTTGTTACGGGAGAAATGCAATCGATGAGTAATACACATGATGACATGAATAATTATGTAGAGCAGTTATTCAAAAATTCACGGAGGCGAACAAGGCGAGCGTGAGCAGCCACAGCGGGCGCAGTGGGCGGCTACGACCCACTATAGCCTCCATTAGCTGGCGATAAAGCTCCCATTACACCACTTCATTCATACTAAGAGTGTACCATTAAAAGTTAATCTCAGCGATTTGCTACAATCGCCCTCATAACAGAGATGCTAAAGAAATAAAAAAAAAATTTGAAGAAAAGAATATCATGCCAGCTCAATAAATAAACCAACAATAATTACTGCATCTATTTAACGGTTTAAATCGCATAAAACACAGGGTCGGTCGCAACGAGCCACTCTCGTAAAAACCTTTGGAACCCAATAAAGATATCGTTACAGTAATAAAAGGGGCTCCCTTCGTTCCATTAATTACAAAGAAAATACATTTCGGTTAATTTATCGCTACAATCGATGTCTTAATAAATTGTTGATTTCGAGCACCTGTCTCGATTATAGCCGAATAATCGAGTGGGTGTCCGTGATTGTAATCACTATTCGCATTTATTACATAGATACATTTTAAATGGAAAGTATGACAAAAACGTTACGTTACGTTTATGTATCATAAGTATGTATTTACAAAAAAAATAGTATATATGTATTATATCCATTGTCTAGTACCCATAGCACAAGCTCTGCTTAGTTTGGGACTAGATGGTGTTGTGTAAAAATGTCCCAAAAATATTTATTTATTTATTTATTTAAATGTATAAGGTGTTAACCGCCGTTAATTGTACTAAATTGCTAGGTACAGAACATACATCTTATAAGATTTTAATCAAGTTATTTTATTTATTTTAAATTTTTTGAGCTAGGCGTGAATATATTCTCTATAATAAACGTTTTCATTCACCAAGCTATAAATTATATTTGAATTAATTCTGTGGCATAAATGACAAGAAGCTGGTGATTATGATTATCGCTAAATTACCTTAGAAATCGGCAGCACAGCTTGTATATCATCCTTTTCAATATCGAGTCGGGTGCTGACCCTATGTTCGTGTGGTGGTTCTTCCGTGGTAGAGGTGGTGGTGGGCGCAGACGATACTTTGGCTGACCAGCTGATGCGGGCGGTCCCGCGGCCCGACTCGCCTTCAGACCCTTCCCCATCACCTTCACCTTCAGCTCCCACTTCTACCAGCCAGGTCAGGATCTCCTCCCAACCAGGCTCGCCGACGCCGCTACTCTCCTCAGATTCCCTAGTAAAATTTAGATACAATATTCAGTTCATAAACTTAGTTAAGCCTAAAAGCTTTTATTACCTACCCTAAAGGTTGTTTATTGAGGTCGAACATCTTGAAGGTGAATATAACCCGAGTCATAATAAATCAATAGTCGTCTAGTAATAGTCTTTACTCTCAAAGTTCAAGTTCTCATTGGGTATTGTCGTTTTACGTTTTGCAGTGGAAACACGAAATTATCTAAACAATAAAAAGTTAGTCTTGACATCGAGTTTCATTAAGCGGAAAAAGCGCTGACAAAATTTATGGCTGTGCAAATGCAAAGTAGTCGTGGGCGAAATTGTGAACAAATCCCGCCAAAGAAATGAGAAATGGAAACATTTTGTTATAAAACGCGAAGAATAAAAATAAATTTTCATTTTGGGACAAAACTCGTTTACCAAAATGTATATTTATATACCTATACCTACAACAAATGAAAGACATGGGCGCTAGGAGCCATACATGTCAGTAATATTAATGACAAAGTGCTCACCGAAATATAACAAGCAGGTAGAGGTGGGTATTCATGATTTCATATATTAGGGAAGTTGTCGATCGTGATTTTTTTTTCATTGGAAATATCTATAGTCTTTCAAAAAACATACGTAATAGTGAAAAAATCAATAAAATATTTAATACAATTTCCAAGTTATAAGAAATTTAAATTAGTTCCTAGATAGAGACAGCACTATCAAATAATGACGTCACTCATCAAAAACTTCATAGAAAACATAGCAAATTGACATTTCTCCGTACAACTTGTGTTTCGCGCATAAAGGTATTATCGTCAGTATATACAAAGTCTTTGGTTTCGCGCGACAGCGATAGTTTTTTTTTTTATGAAAAGCGTGTATCTCATCCGTTTATTCATCGATTTTATATTGTTTTTCGACATTCGTATTCTTTCAATGATTTTTCTTTAAATACCTTTTAAAAAATAATATTAAATTATTGGTATTTTTTAAAGTAGGCAACTCCCCTGTTCCCTGAATATCGAAATTATTAATTTGTTGTGTAAAATACCGTAAAATCAAAGACAGCCTTTGTACCCAGTTGTGCATAAAGAATTAAATAAATAAATAAACTCCAGAAATATCTACAAATGAAATGAATTCTGAATTTTTCCTTGCTCAGCTGTCCGGCTTGGAGGTACTGACATTATCTACGGGCACTCCAATTGCAATAGCATTTTCCGTTAGTGACGGAACGTAGAATTGCAGATGGCATTTTCATTTAATTGAATTTATTTTTCAAAATGAATGTCTCTTTCCAGTTTTATTGCGATTTCTGCCTTTATTTCCGTGTAACTGTACAATTGAATGGCTCGTGTTCCAGGATCTTATCGTTTAATTTATCAATTAATGAGACAATTACGTCGCGTCCGGTCCTTTTAACGGAAAATACTAGTTAATGTTAATCTTGTCGGTCCGAACACCGTCCTCTACAATGATATGGTTTACGAAACATAGGGAAAAGGAAACTATAAATAAAAATAAGCTTTTATTTTAGCTTAATCAACCTCTTCGGCAAACACATCAAATATCGCAATCATTTTTGACCTTATATTGAACTAAAACAAAAAAAAAATTACAAAAACAAATAAAACTTCTATTTTTGACCTTTATACGAATGAAGTGAACTAACTCACATCTCTGGGGCTTTTGTAATCAGAAATTGTACTGATCTTAGAACTTTAGTCTAAGGCGCTGGTTACTGTAATTTAACGGTTACGTTTACCTCATTAACCCCTTTAGGTGACAATTGAAGATTTTAATGAAATTACCAAGCAACATAGACTACATTTATTTGGTACTACATACGTGTCAGGCGCCTCTTCATCTCGCAGCGGTTGTTCGAGCCTTGTCGCCGTGACGGTGGCAGCTCGTGGCTTCACCTCGGCTGTCACCGCCCACCGGGAGTTCGCAGCAGTCACGCTCACCAGTCGCAGACCTGACTTCACCTTCATTCTATAGGACAATATTAGAGTTTTTTATTACGACAGCAATCATTTTACGCAAATGATCAAGTCCAACTAGTCCCGTATTTTGTTACAACTTTTCTGCTAAAAAGCCTGCGAAAATTCTTCCACAGAATTTTCTGTGTTTGAACCACAAAAATGTCGTTGAGTTTTTTCAATTTAATTTTCTTTGGCCTCTTTCGTCTTTCGATACTTATGTCCATTACTTTGCTTATATTCAAGAAATCCATCCAAGACATACAATCGATTAATTTGAAGGTATGTCACAGGCTTAGTCACAGGCTATTGTTGATTGTTGGAAACGTGTAGAGGTCGCATATAATAGCAGTAGCGCATACATTAATAACGAAATAGGTAATCATATAGTTATCTCATTGTCAAGCACTATTATATTTGTCCCCATTTCTTAGTTTGCCTTTACTTCTTTTGTTTCTGACCACTGTGTTGTGCACTGGCACAATTGCAGAATTATTATCAAATTGTGAAAGTGAAGATATTATCAAAGCTGTAGGTTAGGTTCCAAATGCAGAATTATAAAATAAATAAATAAAAATAAAATCATTTTATTTCAGGCAAATTCACCCATAGTTATAAGTTAGTTGTTAAGTACAGTCTCTTATTTTAAATTAATACTAACAAGAACATCAAATACGTAATTAGAATAGTATAAATAATTTTAAAAATAATTTTAGAAATACATTATTATTCAATTAAATTAAGTTTTTATATTAAATTTTAAGTCAAATACTTATATTGGTTGTCAAAATTAAAAAATAAGAAATAAGAAACAGTACAGGGACATAATTTTTGCAATTTTATTTTTTATTATTAAGATTAAATTCGGATCTAAACATATAAATTGTGCTGAATACAGTTGCTATAATACCATTAGTACTGCTTTTTAATCTTTTTCGAAATGAGGCCCTCGACCTCCTTAGAACGGCAAAGAAGTCACACACTCTGTTCTCAAAAAACATGCCAGACGCGCTACACCGCCAAGGCAGGTTGAACATGGCCCTGAATGCATTGTTGTACTGTACACGAAGAGAGTTGTAGGCTTTCTTCGTGTACTGATACCAAAGTTGGCTGGTGTAGAACGCCTGACAGTAAGCATTAAACAGAGTTATTTTTACTTGCTTTGAGCAGTGTGCAAATCGCCTTGCAAGCATGTTGCTTCTGCATGCAATGCCCCTTCTTTGTCGTTCTAAATCGGTATCATCCATCAAATGATCGTTCAGAACATGTCCGAGATATTTAAAGGTGTTGACAGTATTTATAATTGAATTATTTAGGGTGATGGGAAGAATAGTTTCAGGTCCTTTACCATATTTAAACACCAAAACTTCGGTCTTCTGAACATTATAGGTCAGCTGATGAGCAGCTGCATACCGCTCACAAATTTGCAAAAGTATTCTAAGACCATTGGCCGAGGGGCTGAGCAGCACCATGTCATCTGCATAACTCAGGTTGTTCACGCTTACGCCACCAACATTGCAACCGACTCTGGTGCGGCTCAGCTCCTCGATCAACTCGTTTACGTATAAGTTAAATAGAATTGGAGACGTCACCCCGCCCTGTCTTACGCCGCAGGTTAGTTTGTAGGGTCTAGAGTATTATGCTTTGAATCAAATTATTTTATTTCAAGCTTTGAGCCCGTTTCGTCGTTTTCGCCATTTATAACGAAAATTGGAATATCAAACATGTACTTACCTAACTATATACCTGTACAATGAGTAACAGAGGATCAGAACCACGTAAAACCCCAGTTAGCCAAACTGTCGCAAGTTTTTTTTGGGATAGTAAAATTTATTTTAATAGGTAAGCCGAAGGCGACATAAATTTCCATTTAGTCGGTTGCAGCCGAGTATTCCCGCGCGGGTGCGAGCCGACTCGTCGTAACTCAAAGGGAGAAACAGATCACGTATCCGCGATGAAGTTTTGGAGCAGGTGGCGCATAATATATGGGCTGATTGTAAGTACCCAGTATAACTACATCATACAACACCCGAACACTTGAATGTGTAAAAATAAAATGCCTTTGGGCTGCACTTCCTATAAACATAATCCGTTTATTTCTTTTGAAAAGTGCTGGCGGCTTTTAGTGATATCGACAGGATATAGATTCTCGTATTCATTCCAAGCGTTGGGTGTAAAGTTTGCAATAGTGCACGTCGGGAGTTCGGGACACAATCACCGTCGAGGTTCACAATCTCGCAATCACGGCCTTTTATGAGGAAGAGCGACAAATTGAACACGCTGTAGAGCACGCTGTGTATGTGTGTGTTTTCATTTGTGTTGTTATTATTTCTATGAGCTAGAGCCATCGCTATATCCATGATGTACTGGACAGTTTGTAAAGACCTGTCTGTTTTCTTTTCATTTTATCATCACCTACTACCTAGTATAGAAAGAAAGCTACAGCAATGTAGGTACTCTTACCTAAAACATTTTCCCAGCCATTTCGTTCCAAAGTTGCAAGTCATAAATGTATATTCATGGATTTAAAACCATAATTTCTACCTGCAAATTGTATTCGCGGTGTTGAAAAGAATTGCAATATTCATGGTTTACTTTAGCTGCATTTGTTATAACTATCAGAACATACCTATATCAATATTTACAAAGAATTTCGAATTTTCTTTCTCCGATAGTTTAGTGCAGTAGTGGTAAATTGCAGTTAGAAGGAATAGAATAGCAGCCAGTAGAATGCCGTAACTCAATATTAGAGCTGAGATTGGCGGAAATTTGTAGGAATATCTTTTCTGCTTAAAGGAAGAAATATTATGGTTTTACGAAAGCTCGGAGAAAAGCTTAGTTCTTTTTAAACTGCGATTTTATTGTATAGGTTCTTTCTTATGTATACAATTTCTATTGTTACAAGGTTTTATTTAACTTCATTATAAACTGTTAGATACCTACTATGGTCACAAAAGAAAAAAAAAATGATCGAAAAAAATTAACTACCTTTTACAATAAGTATAGTCAACCGCACGTCAGTGGTAGGTAACACTTGAATTAGGTACGAAAACCGCCCTTATTGCTTTGGTACGAAATAAAGAAACTGTCAAGGTCAAACTGTTACCAATCACGTGCGGTCGACTTGACTAACTTTGTAAGTACAAGTAGTTTTGTAAGTAGTAGTTGTAAGTACAAGTAGTTTTGTAAGTAGTAGTTGTAAGAACAAGTAGTTTTATAGTATATAAGTAGATATACTTATCTACTTATATACTATTCTGTATATGATAATCTCATCTCAAAAAGATTTCAAAATTTTAACAAATATATTTAGACGTAATCTAAGCAAACGAGGTTAGAAGCAAGTTACGTAGAAACAACGCATATCTACACTTGTAAAGTAAATCAAATAGGTACCTATATACTACAAACAAGAAAAAATATATCCCGCAAGATCCTCTCCAATTTATTATAAAATGTAATTTTGGCAATGAAATATCATCTCTTGTTCTTACTACTGGTATTATGCCGGCCGTCTAGAACTCTACGAAGAATTATTCAAATTTTCAAGTTGATCTCAAAGAGAAATAAATTGAGGTGATTTTGGAGAAGTCGTTATCCAGTTAAAAACTAGAAAACTGAAAGATTTAATTGGTGCATTGGGGTCGACAGTTTCCAGTTAAGCTGAGAGATGCGCCCGCTGTTCGGTGCTCCAACGTTCATATGAAGTTGTTTTGTTGGCACCTCATCCACCCTTCAACCACTGCGGCGCGGCGTGCCACTCAAACTTGCCAAAAGTTACGAGAGAACAATAGGTTTAGTTTGTGGTAACTTTATATTTTTTATTTTGCATTCTTCACGAGAATAGGAACATCAATGTCAGAATAGAATGAATTATTTCGAGTTCGTACTTCCCACGCAAAAAAGGAAGATCTCGGTTGACGAGCAATAAACCAGTCAAGTTGGGCGGAATACCAATAAATATTAACTATACATATAGGTAGTCAGCGTGACATAACACAGAGATGCGTAAAGTTTCTCTGTGTCGTTAACATGAAGTAGCTTATGCGTTGACAGATTTTCTCCTGGTGTGGGTTTACAAACCGCTATATCAAGCTTATGGAAATCCTGGCTCTTCTTGGGTGATAAGCAACGGTATTAAACCCAGCAATTAAATCGCATCGGTCCTTTTGCATATTTTTCGAAGTCTAAAATTAAAGTTGTTCATAGGTACGTATTATAACATGAACTCACCTGATAACAACATGTGAAATTGTATGACTGGTGTCGCGTCGCACTACGAAAGGCAGATGCAAGCGGGAGTGAGGATACAGTGGTGCTCGGGGCAGGAGAAGAGCAGCATCGCCCGCTCTAGCTTCTCTATACCCAGCTCGAGCTCCGGCCAACGTGACGGAACCCAGGGGCCATGCAGGCTGCACGGAGACTCGCCCACAAGCACCTTCGGCCGTTTCTCCACTGCCAGCTTCAGCTGCACTGTAAGCTAACCGCACTGTCCTTGGTGGTCGCTTCCCCTTGCCATCCGCGGGCCACCACGCAGCTGGTACAGTTAATTCAGCCAAACAAGCACCCTCTTCACCTTCAGGACCACATGTTGCCGTTAATGTTCGCGTACCATAATTAGCATGTAACGTTATACACACTCGACGTGGTCGTGTTGCAGAACGTCTTGCACCACCCTCACCACCGGTGTGAAACAGCACTCGTAGCACGGGAGCATCGCGAGGAAGCTCCCGGAAAACTAAGTGTGCAGACACATCCAGTCTGTGTGCAGTGGCATCTTGCAATTCCATTAGAGACGCATTCCTCCTTGGTGGTTCCAAGGGATCGGGCACTGCATATCGCGCAGGCACCGTCTGTTTAGTTGAAAAGGGTCCGTACGTAGCCCGTACTGATGCTGGCGCAGAGCCTAGTAATACTGTGAACCGATCGAGTGATAGCAAGGCTCCAGGTAGCGCGGTGCCCATAGGTTCCGGCGGTGGACCTGAACCGCTCCATCTCGCCGTGTGTTTTAGAAAAAACCCACTATCTTTATTTTCGAAATGCACTTCGACGCCACGCACCGTCCCTGAAAATAAAGAAAACTATTTTTAAAACGTAATAAAACATTTGTCATCGATTTAGGAATGCGTAACACGTGTAAAATGTTAAATAAGTGTTTTATTTTTGGTATTTTGACGAGAGATAAAAGGGCGTTGAAGCACAACATTGGCGCTGTGCCAACCGCATTCTGTCCTGCAGCGAGACGTCATTTACGTTAGTTTTATGTTTACAAACACATCGATATCCTTATTATAGTATTTACATAATAAGATGCCATAATCGCACTACTTGACTAACGGAATTTCAAAAAGATCTTTAGTAGTGAACCAGGTCATGGTTTACATAGGTATGTCTGCTTAATTTTAAAGTAACCGGCTCCGTACCTGCGAGATGGTTATGTGAGGGTACGTAAAATGTTATACGACGGTAATAACAGAAACATTTTATATGTAAGCGAGGAATATAAAGGAGATTAGGTATAAGGAGGCGAGAGTGGTAGGTCTTGTTTCTATGAGGGATGGGCTTGGCTCGCGTCACGCAGGCTGCGGCCTCGTCACTCGTCTCGTTTATTGAGCCAGGATTTGTGTCACGTTCTCCTTACGGGCGCTCTTCACGGAATTCATTACGCTGCCTATTTAAGATTCTCAGCGGTTGGTCTCTTATAAAATATTTTGTTACGTTTATAATTGAGTTATTGGGTTTATATTGTGTTTCTAACTTTGTTTTTCTTTGTGATTATTATATAGAACGTCAAAAGAATATCGATAAGGTTCTTGTCAAACTGTCGCGCGACACGACTCGCTTATCGTCACAGTACTTTTCCATCTTATTTTAAATGTAGCCTATTTCAGCCTATTTCAATTACGTTCATAGATACCTTTGGATTATTTGAATAGATATCGTTCAATAAAGTAGGTAAGTACCTATCTATATCAGCGTTAATTATTCGGAAACTTCTCTTCTGTAAGAGTCAATTTTCGCTGATCACAAAACAGTTACAGTAGCAGACGTATTAATTGGCTGCCATGAAATTTCCTGTAAGAGGAAGCTATTGCTTCATTTGCAAGGCAACGGCAGGTAATTCCACAGATACACCACATCCCCTAGCAGAAGGAGAGTAGGGATAATAAAAAGCTTTAGCACGTGACGCTCTTAGGACAAAGAAAAATTCGCAAAGCTTTCAAGTTCCAACCTCGTTGAGAAATGTTACATTACCTTCGGTCGCTTGCAGCGTAATTCTTCTCCAGTTTTATGAAAGAAGCTCATAACCTTTTTGGTTTATTTCTGAATTCTAAGTGAGTGCTAATTACGCATGGCGTAGGTAAGTAAGAACATAATGAGCGCCAATTATGCAAAGCCATATTGATTTTTTCATTCTTGGATGTTGTTGATCCGTACATAATGAATATTTATAAATTAAATTGCAGGAGAACGAAAGTAACCGACATAGCCCGAAGAATTGCCAAACTTAAGTGGCAGTGGGCGGGGCACATTGCTCGCAGAACGGATGGCCGATGGGGCAGTAAAGTTCTGGAGTGGCGACCGCGTACTGGAAGGCGCAGCGTGGGTAGGCCCCCCACAAGGTGGACCGACGACCTGGTGAAGGTCGCGGGAATCCGCTGGATGCGGAAGGCACAGGACCGGTCGTTGTGGCGATGTTTGGGGGAGGCCTATGTCCAGCAGTGGACGTCTTTCGGCTGAAATGATGATGATGATGATGATAAATTAAATGCTGAAATGCTAGTTTTCTTCAAAACCACTTTGAAAATTGTGTAGGTGCCTTTTGCTAGGAAAACACACTTTATGGTACCTCTACTTTATTTGTATAATCCTTAATTGACAATAGGCAGAATCAGTTGATGTAATCCACTGCTATGTATGTATAGATAGGTAGGTACTGCACGGAACTTATCTCAATCAGTCCCGTATAAAAGGTTTGCTGACAAGCCTCGCTTAACAATGGCAATCAATATTTTTAATAAACGTTATTGTCCGGACCCGTTCCCGCACATTTTAATTTTTCCCCGGACGCGGTCGCAACAAAAAGAGAAGTTTCGCGAATTGATATCGCGTTTTCCGATCGCATCCCCGATTGTGGGCAGCGGGGGTGAATGCGGGTGGATGAGGGGGGGGGGGGGAATTGGGGACACGTACCCGGTGTAATAACTGCCACAGAACTAAATCCTTAGATATAGTCCACGCGTGCCCACTACCCCTCCCTACCGACTTTATCACGCTGACCTTCCTATAACTCCTATTTTATATACATATTCATGCAATATACATAATTTTCACACAATATCCAGCTCTTATTTTTATTGTTACTATTACCGGACCGCAGATGAAGATAGGGAGAAATACCCACATATACCTTAATATTTCTTTTATCATTTCTATGCCACATTTATTCGCCTAAAAGTTGACTACGCTTTGATAAAGTTGCCAAATAAAAGAGGTTGGACGGTTTTCCAGAGTAATTCAGACTCGTTTCGCGTAACCTTCGAGTAACAGAAATGTCTATATGTAGGTACTATCTCCTTATCACTAGCCGACCTTAGTAAGTATTATTTAGGTAGAGTCAACTTAAAGTAACAGCTTTCTATAGAGCTTTCAAGCCGATAAGATAATTCAGTACCTACCTATCTGATATTTTCAAATAGTTTTTTCTTCAGAGCTTTTTGGCTGTTCATGGGAGAGTGTTGGTGTCGAGTGTGTCGACAATAAGGTATTGTAGTAAAAGATAGGTATGGCTACTAGTATAGTATTATATTATCTGTGGTATGGCAAAAGAAATATGAAAGCACAATAAATGCAGTAGCAATGAAAGTATGTGTGGTGTAACTTTCAGTGGCGAAGGGTGAATATATTCAGAAGGGAAGCCGTAGGTACCTAAAAATCCTAAAATTGCTAAGATAGCAATTTAATAAAATAAAATAAACAATGTAACAACTTTTAATTTAATTTTACTTATCTTTATTGTACTTTACAATAAATCTGCATAGAAATGTGGTTGATCGGTATTTAAGCAATTCCTAAAGGGAAGCCGGTGGGAATCGTGTTATATGGAATTATGGACCCTTCGCCACTGGTAACTTTGAAAGATAAAGTTAGAAATAGCGTGATAAAGGAGCATTGTGGAGTGAAAGAAGATGTAAGTTACAAAGATTGAGAAAGGCATGTATGGACTATGGACATAATGTAGAGACAATGGACGATAGGAGATTGACGAAACGAGTATATAAGGCGAGACTCGAGAGTGGATGGAAGAACAACATGTTCCCCCAGGCTTGGAAAACAACATGTTCCCCCAGGCTTGGAAACAAGCTACGGTAATCGGTATTTCCAAACCGGGCAAGCCAAAAGCTGAGCCAAGTAGTTACCGGCCGATTAGTCTCCTCAATGTCTTCGGTAAAATCTACGAGAAGCTTATTTATAAGCGACTTAAAGATTTCGCCGACTCAAATAAACTCCTTCCCGACGAGCAATTTGGCTTTCGTACAAAGCACTGCTGCGTTAATCAACTGCACCGCATTGTAGAACACATCAGTGCAGGCTTCATACGCGGTCAAATGACCGGTACTCTCTTTTTCGACGTGGCAAAGGCTTTCGATAAAGTGTGGCACAACGGCTTATTATATAAGCTGTACACTATGAATGTGCCACATCGTCTCGTGCTCATCATCCGAGACTACTTATCGAATCGTACCTTTCGCTATTCTGTTCACGCTGTACACCAGCGATATTCCAAAATGCGGTGCAGCCCGTATTGCCCTATTCGCCGATGACACGGCAATCTATTACTCCGGCAGGACCCATGTCGCTATTTCTCGTACCCTCCAATCCGCGGCCAACACCCTAGGTGAATGGTTTCGGAAATGGAGAATCGAAGTAAATCCCGAAAAAAGTGCAGCGGTCCTCTTCGATAAGAGACCCCTGTCACAGTACCGTAAAGAAATGAGCGTACCAGTCACAATGTTCGACAAACAGATCCCATGGCAACGGGAAGGCAAATACCTTGGCATGATCCTTGACCGTAGACTGACATTCAGACCGCATATCCGCAGGGTGAAAAACCGTGCCGCCTTCGTCCTCGGACGTCTCCACCCCCTACTCAATGCGCACAGTAAGCTGCCCACTCCTCTCAAAGTAAGGATATACACCACCTGTATCCGCCCCATACTCGCCTATACTAGCGTTGTGTTCGCACACGTTAAGCCGGTGAGAATTCACATGCTCCAAACCATCCAAAACCGTTTTATGCGAAAGGCCGTAGGCGCCCCCTGGTACTTACGCAATGTCCAACTCCACCTAGACCTCAAACTGCCGACCATCAAGCAGTTTTTCAAGCGTGTCTCTAAACGCTATTTCGATTCCGCTCCCAAGCACCCCAATCCCTTGGTCGTGGCGGCCACCGTCTACCAGCCATCTGCTATTAGCAAAATCCGACGTCCCAGACACACACTCATTGAACCCGATGACGCTATTACACTCCTCCAGGAGTCAGATAAAAGCACAAGCACACTCCGACGCCGTCGTCCAAAATATCGTCCCCGCCGGCGAGGACCGACGCGACACACACACAGAATCCGAGAGTCCGACTCTCGAGAAACAGAAACACATGCCGACGCAGCACCGGCTGCTGGGGGGACCGGTGGCGGGGTCCCCCTGCTGCACCCTGAGTCGAGGTCCGAGCTCCCCCCCTGGGGACGCCCTCACGGTGTAAGCAACAGGAGATAATCTCGTCACGCGAGACCGGCCCTATGCTCTAGAGTAGTTCCTAGGAGCAGGCTATTGCGTAGCCACTGTTTAGGTTTTAGGTAGGTCTTAGCCTCGCCGGCGAGGCTTGCCGCTTAACGGCGTTTAGCACATCACCCGATAGACCGAAAGTCCGCTACTTTCGAGGAAACCAATTCGATGCAGCAACGACTGCTAGGGGGACATAGGAACGGCGGGGTCCCCCTGCAATGCCCCAGCGAGGTTCGAGCCCCCCCCTTGGGGGACGCCCGCTTGCGCGGTATTGATACCGCGTATTTAGTTTGTAAGTATTTAGGAGTAGGGAATAAACCTTCGGCGAATGGAGTCCCACATGGGACTCTCCGCCAACTAAGTCCGGTTAAGCAGAAATGGGACTTCGGTCCCACATGCGAGAATCCATTCGAAAAAAAAAAAAAAAAGTGGATGGAAGAGTTGGAGGGGGACGACCTCGGCGAATGTATCGCAATTCGCAACCAAATCACGCAACCAAATCGCGGATGTTTTCAGGAAAAGCCAGGTTAAGAGCACCGACGAGCATGCATGAGGCGGCGAATGAACGTACGGTCTGTTTTTTCTGTCTTGTCTTATTTAGTAAACAATTTTGGCAAGTCTCTTTATTCAAATAATTACATAAAATAACATAACATCACGCCTGTATTTCCCCGAAGGGATAGGCAGAGGTGTAATAGTACACCCACATTTCGCCAGTTATGTTATAGTCCCATGTAATAGGGAGCGAGCCTATTGCCATAACAATACAAATAACTTGTTATATTCAAATAACTAGGTACTTATAAAATATAATTACTAGTTCTGCACATGTAATGTAAAAAAGTTATTTAGGGTCGGTCTTTCAATAGCCAGTTAACTTTTAACTGAGGAGTAAGTTTGACATTTTGACAGTTGTAGTATAGAAAATCTGTCAAGATGTCACATTTATTCCTCAGTTAAAAGTTATCAGACTATTGAAATACCGGTCCTTAGTGTGTGAAATGTATTTTAATAATTATTATTGACGAATTGCATTAAAAAGACATGCCAAGATTGTTTAAGAAAAAAAAATAGAGATTAGATGAAGCGAAGGAAGTGTGTGTCAGGATCGTAGCGGGTGAAAATTACTGCTAATCTCAATGGGAAACAGGCGTGATAATATCGCCCATTTGGTGGACCATTGGCGTAAATGTGTGTTAATTGTAATTGCAGTTACGCTATGTTTTACCAAGTGAGTGATATAACGTGGTATGTCGGATTTTTCTGACCTATTTGTTTTATAATCAGTTTTTCGTTCACTCTTCTTCGCTAAAC
Source organism: Asteroscopus sphinx (assembly GCA_949699075.1). Taxonomy (NCBI): domain Eukaryota; kingdom Metazoa; phylum Arthropoda; class Insecta; order Lepidoptera; family Noctuidae; genus Asteroscopus; species Asteroscopus sphinx. The sequence goes on from OX453005.1 coordinate 13,150,818, forward strand.
CTAAATATGTTTATGTTGTTTATGTTTAATCCTTTTTCTCAAATATGTTAACAAGTTTTCTTCACTGCATAAGCAAAATTTCAAGTAAATTCGTTGCTGAACGCGTATGTTTAGCAAATTAATGATAATAATAACATAAAATTACCCCTCGTGAAAATCCACTCATCCCGCAAATGTAGCACTATGAGCATAAAACAACCTTTGTGTTGTGTTATTAATACAACGTTCCACGAATTCATTACCCTGTACATTTTCAAAATTAACACAACAACGTACACCGCGTGCTCTGATATACGACACGATAGGCGTATGCTAGATAAAGCCTCAATGGAGGGGTAATAAAGCGGAAGCGGTAATGTGTCGGACTCCATTAACGGTAAATATTTGTTCATTTGTCATGTTGTGTTACCAATGAACGGACGTCAATGGTCGTCCTCCTACGCAACCGCAGCTTCTACATAAACGCCGCATATCCACATTTTCAGTTAAATGATTTATTAAGAGTACCTATTACACATACAAGCCTGTCTCGTTAAAAAGTCAACTGGGTTTAACCCTCGTAGCTCTTATCCAGCTAAGCCTTTGGGATAAAGGGTACTTGACGTCATAGGTTTTTCGTGTTTCCGGAATATATTAAGCGAGATACTTAGCTCGGCGTACTGGGGTGGAATGTTGTAAAAACCACCCATTGGGTGTAAATGTTCAGGCTCTTAAGTAGGTACTTACAGGACAAAGAATAACGGAAGTGGGATGAAATAATGATGTAAAAGATACTTCAGCTCAAAATGCAGAAAAATTTGTACCTGTGAAAATTAATTAGCGTGAAGAACGCAGTAAATATCAACACGAGGCCAATTATAATTATTGTAATTAAAAACGTTCAAAACACATTTGCAAACTAATCTCAATGAAGGAACGAATGCGATTTTTTCAAATTTTTTTTTCTTACCACAGTTTAAATTTTTAGATTTCGCTTCGCATGAGTAAATGCGTTAAAAGTAATAAAATAATTAGTAAGGGTGCTATCTATACGACTTTGAATTAACTGCAAAGTTAGTCGAGTCGGTTATGAAACACTGTTTCTTAATAAGATGTCGCTGACTTCACCCAAAGACGTTACCAAGTGGAGGTTAAATTCGATACCATGAGCAGTGTTCATTAAGCACTTGCGTACTGAGCCAGGAGTCGCACGCAGGTTCGAATCCTGCTCGTGAGCGATTTTTTCTTTCCACAATTTAAATCGTTAATCTCAATGCTTTATATCTCAATCTCCTGACAGTAGATGCTCCTGTTTACCGTTTATTTGTGACACTTAAAGTCATTAATGTCACCAATAAACGACAACCTCGCCCCCTATTACATGGGACTTATAACATAACTAGCGAAATGTGGGTGTACTATACACCTCTGCCTACCCCTTCGGGGAAATACAGGCGTGATGTTATGTTATAAACTTCGATAAATTATTGATCGAAGGTTATAAACGACAATCAGAAACCAGGATATTGAGATATAAAGGCCTTGGCCTATATTGGCCTTGTAAAAACACAACAACGTTCAAGTTTATGCACTTATGACATCAACATTTTTGCATGACATATTTATGATGAGCTTCTTTGAATTTCTCAATTAAAATTGAAAAGGGTGCAAGGTATAATAAATGTAGGTAATAAGCCAAATATTTGATTGCCTTTGTAACTCAAATAGGAATCCTAAACAAACAATCTAAAAAGGTCTCTGTTAAAAATAATACTGGTGAATTTTTAAATTTACTTTTGAATGCAGTTTAATTAAGACTTTGTTGTTACAGTGGCTTCAATGCTATAGTTATGTTTGTACATGTAGTAATTGATGCTGTTTTTTTCATCTAAAAGTGAATAACTTGATGAATTTTTTTTTTTAAACAAAGTTTTTAAAAAGAAAGCGGGTTCATATTGCATTGTCATCCAGTCCTGAGCAATATTGAAAGTTCAAGTCTCTAGCTCATTGGGATGTTAGTTTAAACTCAATTGCAAAATTTGTACTGAACAGAAGACATGACTGAAATAAAAACGTGGTAAAAAGAAATATAATGTATGTACGAATTAGGCAAACCCACACATGACACTTTTAGCATTGATGAGCGGTAACTCTTAGGTTTGGGGTGGTAACTCCAAACAGGGAACCACACTTAACAATACCACCACACAGAACAACACAGAACACAGGCAGTGTTCTGAGTTGTTGTGCTTTGTGATACTGAAACCGAATCACCGCAAACTAGTTGCAGCAATTGAATACACCTAGCTTTCGTTAAAATAACCGGCCAAGTGCGAGTCGGACTCGCGCAGTAAGGGTTCCGTACCACCCATCGACCTGATACCCCATAGAAACTGATTTAATTTACGAGAGTTTATCAAAAGACATCAACGCACAGTGCATAATTTTTTGCATCTCTTTCTTACGCACGTACTACCACATTTGTCTATGTCTGTGTTATTTTTAGTATTTGTTGGTAAACTACATAATATGCACTATAATCTGACCAAGTTTGACGCTGGTACGTATTACCGTTTTGAAGATAGAGCAGGAACAAAAACGTTGAAAAAATGCATGTTTTTTTGAGATTTTTTGTATGGGGACCCCCTTTGATTTTATATATTTTTTTGTTTTTAGTATTTGTCGTGATACCCCTCATAGCAACACATATTCTGAGAATTTCAACCGGTTACCTATTACCGTTCAAAAGATACAGCCCTAGAAATCACTAGTCACCTATGTTGTACCCTGAAACCAAACTCAAAACTCTGAATATGAAATCTGGCTGCAGGCTCTTGTATCTACAGTTCGTTAGCGATTGGCTTCCGGTATGTCATTAGTCATTCACTCATTACAGGGTCTACCCTGCTGTTATACCCTGTCTACACAATAGCACAAATTAGCCACAAATTGGCGATCCATTGCGGCATACCAATGACTAACTGACGTGGTTTACTGGTTCTAACTGCTTTAATTGGTCGATTATCGTCCATGAGAAGCATAGTAAGCGACTTATTATTTATTTATTTCACAACATACAATGTCTTTACAGTACATATAAGACAAATAATTGGGCGTCACCCTCTCAAATTTTGCTAAAGAGCAATTAAAAATATCAAGCCGTTGTGAGATGGCGTTAAGTGTTCGTACTTGGAGCGACATCGAGCGATTCTCCTGTACCAAGTGTACAATCACGATCCTTACTGGTGATACATTTTGTCGACAAAGTACCTTGAACGAATCCTGCTACATTACAAGTATCTACGCCTAAGGCTGCCGTCGAACACTGAGCGCAAGCGATTTTAGCCTTAGTGGTGGTTCACCGGAAAGTTTGCTGATAGTACATACATGAGAAGCAAGTACAAGCTATGTTAGATTTCACATCTTCATAAAAGAATAACATGTATCTAGATGACTGTCTCATAAATAACAATACATTTCAATAATGGCATGGGATAGGTGTCTAAAGTCTTTTCCTATTTTCCAACCCAATGCTTCGACGAACACAATACGTAACGTGACTCCTGCATAAGAAATTATGTTCGCTCAAAATGTGTTTGCATATTTTAATTTTCCCTTGCACATGTGTATCTTACAGAATCCATGTTTCTGTCAGTATGTAGATGGGAATATGTTCCTGATTTGAATTTTATTCGTGTTTTTTTAGACCCATGGAGCAGAAGAGATTCGTCCAATACAGGTACGATACCGATATGTAGCTGGTATGTACAAACACTGGTTGTTTGTTTACACCTAGATTGGAAGTTGATTAGCGAGCACGTTTCGTGTTTACTAACGTTTGGATTTGGGAAACATACCTTTTCATATAAAAAGTAGATACAATTCCAGCTGTTTCTAGGTTTAAAGAAATTTATTCTCAATAAAAACACAAAGTCACTTACTTGAGAACAATATTAACTTAAGCTATGATGGTTTAGTTCGTCGAATTTAAAAATGTTTTTTTTTTTTTCAAAGATTTGTGGTGTACCCATTCAGTGCATTCATTATTTTACAAAAGAGTTGTCTGAAATTACATATAGTGCTAGCTCAGTTTTGAATGCATTAAATGAGCTTAGATGTTTAATACGTGAGGGTATTTTATTATAGATTTGTGCTCCTTCATAAGTTATAGTTTTTTTGCCATAGTTGGTTCTTATTTTTGGTAAAACCAAGAAACTAGCTCGGCGAGTGCTACGTTGGGTAATCTGTTTTAGTTTGGTGAAAGATATGTTAGTACGGATACTTTTGTTTAGAGCCTTTCGGATTAAAATACATGTGTTTCTCTTGTTCAATTATTGTAACAAGATTAAAAACTGTCCGAGACCCGAGAATACATTCTTGAACAGTTATATTTTTATTAGAAGTTCAGTTCTCATCAAGGCTCCGTGTTGACTAAGAAATAAAGGAGAAACGTACTTTCTTAAAACGTATCAACTGCTTATCTTCAGTTAAAGTCGTAACAGTGAACCGAACGAAATGGGTTGGTTAATGGTGCTCGGCGATGGATTACTACCTTGTCACCACTGCAATCTTCCGATCCCATACATTATTGGATACGACGTTCTAGGCTCCGAGGGATCGTTACTGTTGATTTACTTACTGTTCTCCCTTCTCTTCAGTTAAGGATAAGAAATATGTAGGAGGTACCTAGTAGGTACCTACAGAAAATTTGAAAGGGTGAAGAAATGGTTTCATTTAAGGAAAACCATTTTACAACCAAAATAATGCCAAGGCGTGCAATGACGCAGACCTCGTTTAAAAACATGGATCCAATGTTTTTGTTTTCGGCAAGTCATAAAAAATTAACTGAGATCCGAGAATATTTTGGTTAGATCTCATCATAAAATAAATATTCGTTAAGTAAAACCGAATCGAATAGCTCCTAAAATTTGTATAAAAAGACAATAAACTGGGAAAAATTGAGGTGAAAGGAGGCGGCGTAAAAAATAATGGCGTAGGTACCCTCAGCGGACGGGTAAGGGTGGCCTGCTAAATAAATTGTTTGCCTTTTTCAATTTCACAGCGAATCCGCAGTACGTATCACTGTTACAGCCTCTACATGGCAGTCTACGTGCATACATACATATGTATGGCACTGGATTCGATTTGCTGTATGTACCAAATACAATCAACCCAACGACATGTTATGGTTGGAAAGTTGCAGAGGTTTCTTGCTGCAATAGTTTTTGCAAATATACTTTTTTTTTTCGATTGGTAATCCTCATGGATACCCTCCGTCTGGGGAGGGCGGAGGGTTATGTCGGACTCTTACCGACTAAAACCACACGGTGGCCATCCTCTGCACAAAATAGAGGAGCTCCGGGAACTCCAGTGGACCGCGCCGGTGCCCCTCTAGTGCTACGCCTTTGGCACGTCCCGGGGAAACAAAAAGGTTTCCCCAACAGCAGCACGCGACCACCACGTGCTGCTGTCCTTCCCAGGGTCGCTTAATAGATGCCTCGAATCCCCCTACTCTTGGCACCCACGATCCCGAAGGTCCCCAGTAAGCTTTATTGAATAATACAAAATATCCTAGTAAATAAATGGATTTTCTTTATTCCTTCAAAGTTAACAGGAAACCATTAAAACACAAAGAATTTGCAAGATAGCGTGGAGAAGAAAAAACAAACTAAGTAGAATACGATACCTCCTACTTTACCCCATAACAACAAGGAAGTGAACCTGATATATTGAAAACAAAGAATTTTTTTCCCTGTTTGATATGAACAGGTAGGTATATATCCCGATTCGGTAACGGATGTATTCAAAACGAGCGTCATTACGTGCCATCAATAACTCGACATCGGATTTGAAAGGCTTGCGACAACGATGGGTATTCACGAGCACGGGCCCTTATGTCTGCGGCTTTACGACAACAGACTTGTCACGTAGTATAACTACATTGTATTCCTTTTTATGTAACATGCTCGTATACGAGAGAGTATTGATTCGCGGACGTGAGTTTGATGGATTGACACCGTAGCTTCATAAGGATAGCGACATTTTGTCGCGGACTATAGTTTCGAACCAAACTTTCGTTGGCATCTTTGGAATTGCCAAAAGTTTTTTATCAAATTAGGGGCTTGTTTAACCCAAGGACGCTTGTAATTATTTCTTAATCTTTGTTAATTATTTCTTTTTCTAATTTCAATATCATTTGTCACTCTCGGTATTGCCCAGTAACTAGGTTGTAGGGGTCTGATGGCAGTCCAAGCCAATCCCGACATAGTTGAGAAAAGACTACAAAAAACCAGCTAGAACATTTCTCTTGTAGCAGAAAGGAAAAATATGCACTAGAGTTGGTGCAATGTTAGCAAGAATGCGACTTGTCGACAACACCGTACATAACTTATTACTGGCGACAGTTTCTCAGAACATGTTACGCCTGACTCACGAAACGGGACGAATGGTAATTTAACAATGTCTAAAATAGACTTCCTTGTGGAATGCGACTACATCAACTACAGCCATAATACTAATATCTGATCAACGAATAGCTGAACAGTTACGCACGACATTATTCTTGTTTCGACGACCCTCTTGTCTTGAGCTTTCTACTCGGTTGTCTTGGCTACAAATTTGAATTTTAAGATATCTTAACTCGAATAGATCTCTGCCTTTAATAGTAGTAGTAAACTTAACACATTGTGGTGAATAAGTACTCAGCACTTAGTTACATACGTCTTACATTTCAATTCTGGATTTTCAGAGAGAGGGATTTAATTATTCAGCACTATCGTCATTCGTCATACATATCCTTAAATTCATAATATCTTGCAACATACGTACCTAATTACCTATATCAAATGAGAGACAATTATGTTTTGGCCGATTCATAAGTCATAATCAATAACAATATAATCTTCTTCTATCGTGTCGACATGAGCTACATAATGGGTCATGCCATGTGAAAAAGATTTAGCTAGTCAGCAGGTTTGTAGCGGGGATGACTGTCCAGTGTGCGCCGAACAAATCGAATCAACTCCTGAAGGCTAAAGATTAAATTAAAAGATTTAATGCACCCCAATGTAATGTAATGAACAGATACTTCAGAATTAGGTAGGTATGCCCATATTGAACGTGTTTTTCTTATTAATAATGTTATGTCTGTGAAACTAGGAATAGATTTCACTCATCCGCCTAGCTCGAAAACTTTCTTGTTTGTAACACCTAAACAGTTTGAGCGAGTAATGTTGTATGAGCAGACCAATAATGAGGCTATCCATGATATCCAACCGCCAATTTGGATCCAATACATATTTAGTATGTTGACTTTTCTGTCCATAGTATCGTCATCCACAGGAACCTTTGTCGGCCGTAGGCGCCCGTAGGGCTGAACCACTTGCGACTGTTGGTGGCATTGTTATTTAGTTTTTAATAACCCCGGGGTTCCGCATGTATAACTGTAACCGCGATACACGTCATGCCTCTCGACGATACGTTCTAGGGACGTCAACCTCTTGCATAGCACTCGACCTCAAGTATGCTTCTTTGAAAAGCTCCTACGCGCAATATGTTTATTCGAGATAATTTAGGCTTCACTACATAATTCAAAAAAGCGTCGTACGCTAACATAAGAACTGATATTTGTTGTGTAACATCTACCTAGGGAAATTTAGCCTGATAAAAATTTCATACATACCCTATTTCGTGTCTAGTGTCTACAAACATAATTTTTCTTCTAGACATGTTAAATATATAGGGCAAAAACAAATCTTCCTAAGTTTATTTACTAATATAAATATGTAGATATCTGTACATCAAATCAGTGTCAATATTGTCAAGAATTGCTTTTCCAGATTTATTCATAGATAATGCCGTTCATAATTCAATCTAACCAAATTTATTCATCAAGCAACCTACACGTAAGACAGGATTATCCCTCGCAGGTACTTGCCGAAGAATAGATTAAGGTCAATTAGTAACAGGAACCATTTCACTGCTTATTGCTTTAAGGAACAACTAATAGTCGTGAATCCCTCGTTGGAGATGGATCGCCCCCGCACATTCTTGCTTGTTTACAATCCGTCTTGTAGGTAGTGTCGTGGGACCGGACGACTGTATGCGCTTTTCCTAATCATTGTGAAGAACTTGCGTAGGCCTGTGTAGAATGGCCGTACTTTTGTATACTCAAATTAAGAATGATTTATACGGTTAACTGTACAGCCCATGGGCAAACTTCGTCGTATTAGGTGTCAGATTCATTGTGGACAAGTTTTACGTTTGGAAACCAACATGTACCTAATCTTTCATAGATATTTATACAAATAATAGTCATCTTATAAGTTTGTAGTAGCATCAATTTTATCCGAACGTGAGTTTTATAGTTGAAAACTATATCTATGTAAGCTCTAAGTTTTCATATTTTCCGCGAGATCGTATGGCCAACCTACGATCGCGCTGAACGGTGCCGGTGGTGTGAAGACACTTGTCACTGCCGCCTAACGGTAGACCCTTATCCGATGTTTGATGACAGAGATTTAGTACTGGCCACCTGTTTGGATAATATGATGTGCTACATCAGCTGTTTTGTTTGATAAACACTCGGGAAAGTTTTCTCTTGTTATTGCGTGCTGGTTACGACATTATCACCACATTACTTATTTATACAGCCGAATATGTTGAACAGGCATTAGGCAAATGCGCTTAATGGCTTGTAAAGTTGGTTGCATAGTTGCATTCTACAAGATATTTACATGTTTATTTATTCAATTATCGATAAGATTAGTCGCATAAAACATTTACAGGGATTATTGAGATTGCGCAAATGTTCCGATGTCGGTACGAATTGAATTCGTAGGTGCACTCCCTTGGATTTAATTGGCAATTACATAGGTTTACTGTTAGTGCCGGTAATTAGTCGAGAGTAAGGCAGGCGCGGTAACTCGACAGAGCCGAGGCCGTCTCCGACCGCCTCCCCGAGTCCCCGCCACACTCCACAATAACTTGTCGCGCCCATCTAAATGCAAATAAAGGGAGGGAACCTACCCTTGATCTTTGTGTGCGGATCCCTCATTTGTCAATGTTGTTTTTGAAAAAGGTGATATTAAAAATATTTGGATATATAACACAGATAGGAATAACAAACGGTCAGTCAGAACGATGAAGGCCCAAAGGAAGTTTATTTTTTACTAGCAATCCGCCCCAGCTTCGCACGGGTGCAATGCGGATACTAAATATACTACAGTATGTACATATAAACCTTCCTCTTGAATCGCTTTATCTATTAAAAAAAACCGCATCAAAATCCGTTGCGTAGTTTTAAAGATCTAAGCAAACATAGGGACAGACAGCGGGAAGCTACTTTGTTTTATTACACGACTGCCCAAAAAAAAAATAGTGTAATGTTTTCATATACTATGTAGTGATAGTGACAGTGATTTTACGTAGATAGGGACGTTAGTTATTACGTAGGTACATGTTTTTTTAGAACATAATTTTAAAGCTATAACCACAGAATAATAACTATCTATTAATTATTTATTATTTTTTAACGCATTTTACGCATGCGAAACGAAATCTAACGATTTAAATTGTGGAAAGAAAAAAACTAACTGCAAAGTTAGTCGAGTCGGTTAAGAAACATTGGATGACAATGATGATCACAACAAGTGGATGAGAATTTCGTTACCACGAGCAGTGTTCACGGTAGCTTAGTGGCTAAAGCACTGGCGTACTGAGCCAGGAGTCGCAGGTTCGAATCCTGCTCGTGAGCGATTTTTTCTTTCCACAATTTAAATCGTTAACTACCTATTACCTACTCGTTTTTGTTACCAGAAGATATATTTCCAAAAATTTGCCCCTATTTCGTGTGAGCTGATCGTGGAGCTGATCATGTTAACATTGTGGATTTGCATCAGTTCTCTACTCATTTCATTAACCAGTCTCCGTATCAACGTAAGTGATTAAGTTCAAGCTGCTCTCAATTAAGTAGAAAATTAATTCAAAGTGAGCATACAGTGGCTTAAAATTGCCAATTTGCCAACAAGCTTGCGGGCTTTGTGTGCCAGCTTCGCAGTAACAACGTCAACTTCACAAACTGGGCACGAGCACAGGTGCATAACTTAATTCTGCTAGTGTCCTGGCAAACCAATTTAACTTCGGTCATCGCTGACCAAGGTATTCCGAGAGTATGGCAATCGTTTAACTCTGGCTTTGTTTAGGTGCCAATTAATAGTTGGTTGCGAATACAAGGAATTAGGAAGCGATTGCCGTAATGCGGGCAATCAATGGGTAATCAGCTTACAAGCTTATGTTGGGCGTAAACTACTTATGATTTGTAATTTGGCTAAATGTCTTTCTTAATGTGGATGAAGTATTTAATTGTTGATTCTGTTTTTCCTTTGGTTTGTGCTCAGAAATTGTCTTTAGGATCTAAGATCACTAAATTGATTAATTTTATTAATTGCACTATACTGCATAAATAATGTTTCTACAAGATACACACAAAAAAAATGATGAATGTGAATGATTATTCACTCCACAAAAAATATGTTATTTGAAAATGAAGATTACTCGAAGAAAAAGGCTGAAGTGGTAAAATGGTTAGGTATCCTTTAAAATATGTAGAAATAGTATATTCTTTATTCTTCTCCGAATAATATCGTTACGGATTTTATGCTTTAAAGAAACTCCAAACATATAGCTCGCTTCATAACTCTCTGAGCGACGTTGAATTTGTGGACTATGCCAACTGTCATCGACCACGTCTCGACACCGTAAGTCATGACAGGCAGGACGCACTGTTAAAGATGTCTTTAAACTTGGCGGTATAGGCGACGAGAAGACTCGGCAAGTTTGCCCAGCAGCCCAGCCTAACTGAATCCTTCTGTCGGCTTCTCAAAGTTGTGTCTACCAAGCTGAATGACCAGCTCCAGGTTGACGTATTTCTGTACAATTTCGACCACCGACTCTTCGACGAATATTGGCCTCAGCACGACATGCATAGACTTTAGTTGTCCAGATTCATGCCGAAACCAACACGCCGAGAGGCTCCGTTTAGCGACTCAACCATTACAACGATGTCATCGGCAAAATGGAGACGTGAGATATTCTCGCCGTAAACATTGAAATCTAGCGTTTTGAAGACGTCCTCCAATGCGTTGGTGAACAATTTCGGGAATATTACATCCCCCTGTCTCACCCCTCTGCGCAGTTGGATTAGCTTCGTCTTTTGGTTCTGGATCTGAACAGTCATGGTAGCAGCGTTGTACCATCTCAGCATCTCTATATACTGTTCATCGATGTGACATCGCTGAAGAGCATCCATAGCTGCCCATGTTTCGGTCGAGTCCAATGCCTTCTCGTAGTCCACAAATGGCATAAACACTTACACAGCGGCTGATTGTACAGTATATGAGAAACTTAAAATTGTTCTATTCATATACACATCTATAGGGCTCTAAACTATACTGGGTGTCCCATCGTGGAGGGAAAGTACTTGAAAAATTGGAAACATGAAATTTACATAAAATAAACTTCATTTTATAATTTTAAATAAGAAATTCGGGATCCACAGATAATTAAAAAATCTCTTGCCTGAGCTGGGAATCGAACTAACGCAATAGCGAAGAAGTAACATTCTGTATTTTATGGTTTCTAATAATAGACCGAATAGACCTTGATAGGATCAATAATAAGGATAAAATGTGTCCAACATAGTGTCTAAAATTAAAGGAAGACCATGAAATATGGACAAAAAACAAATAAAATAAAGTGTTTGGTATCATTTTATTGAAATGTACCTAAGCTATGTCAATTTCGTGGTCTTCTTTCAATCTAGGACACAAACTTATTATCGACTCTATCGATTGGTGGCATAAAAATACAAGATTATATTTTTTTGGCAGACTTGAAGGTTCGATAAGGTTCAGGGAACACTTTAGAAAAATCCTTAAATGCTACTTGCTCTTACTTGCTTTAAAAAATTATATGAAGACTTAAGTAAAATTTCCCATTTTCAATAAGTATTTAAAGTTGGTACTTTTCCCTCGATGCAGCATAGCGATGGGACACCTACATACTGTAGACTTGCAGATAAACTGTTCTTTACTTGGATAATTCATACTTATATTATAAATACAAAAGTAACTCTGTCTGTCTGACTGTTTGTTACCCTTTTTACAACTAAACCTCTGAACCAATCGTAATTAAATTTGGCAGAGTAGCCTGCAATCTGGAGAACGATATAGGCTGCTTTTTATCCCGGGAATATTAACAGTTCCTGAGGGATGCGTGATATTACCGTTAAATGTCTTTCTGTAATAAACCGAATTACACATGTATGAAGCAGCGGGCAGAAGCTAGCAAATAATATCCTTAGAATAGACCTGTAATACAGGTTTTGAATAAAAACCTACTTCAGGCACCAGTCTCTCACAAAGTTGGTTTTTATAATTTTGGCACATTTGCTAAACCTTAGTACTTTAAAAACTATTGTGAAGAGAGAATAAACTGATTATTTATTTATTATTGTTATTAGAATTTTTATTGTTAAGATTTGTGGCGACAACAGCGGATAACTTAATAAAGTAAAGCAACTCTACTTTGTTTATTCAGAATGGGGTCATTGCTGTGTTCAGCATAAGTAGCGACAATTTCGTTGCCAGATACGATATCAGCTTACAAATCACCATGAACTGTGATAAACTACTTTGACCCATGGTTAAACTATTTCATTCAGAACCGACTTTATAGGACGCATTCTTTTGATATTATTGTGGAGAAACGTCGTTGTTCAGTGAGTGGATGAAATGAACAGGCGTTTAAGTGTCGTATGATTTGACAGAAATGGCTTGCGTGTTACATAAAAAAATAATCTATATTATTTTAAATTAGGGTTTATTCGGTCAGTGAAATTGTAATCGTGACCAATTGCAGTAAGTAACGCGGCCTCCCGCTGCGCGCGCGCCGCCGACGCAGCAGGGAAGCGTCACTGACTACATGCATACCAGTGCTTCAATGAGACAAGTGGCTTATGAAGAACCCGATTATTCATGATTATTTTATTACATATCTATTGAGTATCGACATTGATTTGCATTTCTGAAAGCTTGGGAACAGTTGTATAATGTAACTTATTGAACCTTTCTCCTAAAATTTATTGTTCATAAAATAAATACACTTTTTATAAAACTGAATACATGGCATGAATATAGGAGTAGAAATAGTATTATGGAAATAAAGCGAAATAATTTCACAAGCGCTAACAGCTGTGCTCCAACAACAAACGTGAGATTTGAGTAAACTACGGATTTAACAATAGAGAGGAAATCCTCAGAGAATCCCTTTCACCTATTTACGAGAGATCTTAATTTTTTTGTGAAAAAAGAATTCACCGAAAAACCTAGAAGCGCACAAAATCAAATCTCTGATAGATTCGATTGTGATTGGAAGCAACAAACGCGCCGTTATTGTATCAAATAAAAGCAATTTGATTTCACAAAACATCGATAACAGACAAGTAGGTAACCTTTTATTCTCAAAGACAAACTGATTGTTCTGAACAATAGAACTAAAATAAACTATAAAGTTATTTACGAAGATTGAATTACTGAAGCACTAAAAAACTAAAGCGACGCGACGGTGCTCAAGTAATATGACGAAAATATTTCACACAGGAAAGGTGGATTAATCTTGAAGATGAAACTAGGAATATGCAAAAAGTTATCCATCAGCAAGATTGATACATTAGCAGCAGAGCTAAGTGCATGAGGTTGGGCGACACAAAGCCGGCAAGATGCTGATGCACTCTCTTTGCTTTCACAGATATTGTCATGAGTCTCTTCATGCTTTCCGTGTTTTGTTTCCAAAGGTAACTTCTTTGTAACGCGGCTGTATTTTCACCGCGTAAAACTTGTTCTTATGTTCCCAATTTTGGTTGAATGTCGCCAGTCGGAAAGCGTACCTACTAGACCTTCACCCATAAAAGGTTTTATGTTTCACGTCTAATATAAGAAGGCAATATACTCGCAGTTATTTGAGCAACCACAGGGACATGCGACGAACTGTAAAACATGTCGAAAGACATTGATTTTGAAAGATATTGATTGATCGTACCACAGAGTTGGTTCAATTGAGAGTAATAACCATTTTGTTTGAATATCCATTGGCTATCAATTTAAATGTGGACGCATAACAATCGACCAATTGTTTTGAATTGTGACGCATGTCGTTTGTTGAGGATAAGAGCTTGTCCTAATAAAGTGATGTAACTGATCAACATATGGTTGATTCACTTGCGATAAGTTTTGCTGTAATTGTATGCATAATTAAATACACCCATGTAGTAATAAGGGTGAGATGTATCTGGCCTCTATCTCCTGCGGATAGGAATCCCATAAATTCAAAGGCGTGTAATGTCACAGAATGTCACGTAACGCGATCACTATCACGGCATAATCTAATGCCGCCAGACAGCCTACAAGGCACCCCTGCACTTTAATATCATATCTGATATTGCAGGTCTACAAGACCCATTTAACTAATTAAAATCATTTGTCCCCCATGCAACATTAAGGACCCAATATTATATCCAGATGTTTGATTTTTCTTTGCTAAGTAATTACTATGAATGTATCTGTTACAAATAATGTTAATTTTTGTTCCAGTTTTAATGATTAGCTACTTACTTTAAATTCTGTTAAATAAAATAATCGTGTACCTAACGTGAAAGATTTTGTGTGTCTATAAGAAGAAAATGAATGAGTTAATCAACCTGTAAGCGAGCAAGAACTCTCAATTAAAAGCATTCAAGATCTTAGAAGATCATTTACGTTATACAGCACGCAATGTTCACGCGTAACACACACGATTACATTCAATTAATTCGTTCTCGTTGGGACGACTAAGCTTTGCGATTGTAAGCGATTTATTTAAATTTAAACCCAGATATTCTGAGTTATACACGACTGCCGGATATATTAGACGCGATAATGTGCGGTATTTGTTATCGCACCCCTGCATCAAACTCTCTAATTCGCTTTTGTAGGTATCAAATAGCGGAAGTTACCTGGACAAGAAGCGAAGAAAAGGAAGAAACTCAACTATCAGGGACGAAGAAGTAATGGTTTCCTCCCTTCATTCCTGGCGGCTACCGTATCAAATAGCTGCCGGCTTAAAAATTGAGTGAAAGAAGATCAATGGTACATATGTTCCTACGTCATAAGTATTCGGCAGTGACCGTATCAAATAGCGGTCCTGCTATAATAACAGAAACGCAGTGAAAGAAACATCACCGGGGAGAAGAATCTTATTCCTTTGTTACATCCTGGTAGTTACGTAATTACGTATCAAATAGCGAAACCTGACACAAAACGAAGTGAGGGACAACACCAGACGCCAGTGAATAATGTAGAACCAAGAAGAATGTATAAAAAATCTTAACTTTTGCGAAACTAGTCCTCCGTCCCGTTTGAGCGTTAGCCATGATTTTTTAAAGAAGCTGTGAAATCGATGTTCGTGATCACGGCTTCAGTGCGGGCAACTCTTTGAGGGCTCCAGTGCACTGCTCGATTGCTCGATCAGTAATTTAATTAAAGTGAGTGCGCATTAGAGACGCCGAGAGGTAAACGGGAGCTTCGTTCTGCTGGGCCCGACGGCGACATCTACAGGAAGTTCGCTTTTATTTGAGCTACGGGAAATTCCAGCCACTTCTCTTATACACACTTGAGACGGTGTTCTAATTGTTAAAAGAGGCGTGTTATTATGCTCAAAGGAATAGAATCACTGAAAAGAAAATATTTTTCAGTATTTTACACACATAACAACACAAACACATAACATACATACATAGTATTTTACGTGCTTTTAAATTACTATACCTTTTTAATTTTAAATTAATATGCACAATTAGAACGCTTTGGGCACAATTTCCCTTTATATAAATGTCAATAGTGTAAATAGCAAACGTTTAAAGCCACTTAATACCTTTACTGTAAAATGTTCAACTACGTAAGTATTTAAATATATCAGAGTTAATAGGGTAGTGGCTGTTAGTTAACCATTATAATATCACGAACAACACCAAAAAGAAAGCTCTTTTATAAATAAACCCATAATAATAAAAATCTAAACGTGAAAGCAATACTAAAATAGCCAGAGTTACAGGGTTTCGCTTCAAAAGGCCGCATTTTTGTTCCATTTCTTTTGTAATAGCAATTCGAGTTGATTAGACGGACGTGGAATCAGGATAAAGGTTTATCTGGAACGTACCTGGGCGCAAGGGGTATTATCGTATGGTTTTGTAACCATTGAATGCCGAGAACTGACTTAATTAACGGTTACTCGTTTGTGTGCGGTAATGAATAAAAGCAACTAAGAGTGTACAATGGAAGCCTAATGCTTTGTAAAACGTGTGCTTTTGAAGATACCAAATCGCCCAGGACCCTATTGTCTGCCTTAAATCTCTGCTAACATAACAGACTTTCCCTGCTGCAATAAAACACATGGGGTGCTTTATCGGTCGGAAGATGTGCAGAGTTGCAGTGGCAGATATCGAATACCAGCAACCTTATTATCTATAGCTATAGAACTTAATGACCATACGGCAATAGAACTTTATGGAGTTTTCATGTTTTTGTATTAAAAACGCTCGCTGTGACATGTTTTTGTTTTTCATATGTGTTTAGTATGCTTGCTATGTAATTAAAATTCAATTGATGAGTACTACTTACTACGTTGTGTAATAATAATGAGTAGTGCGTGTCCACGACGTATCATTATCTAAATAATAATATACACGATGAATGAACACGACACGATGTCCCCGAGTTTTGTGTAACCATGCTTCCTAATAACATAATTAAAGTTTCATTGTAATTATCATTATTAACACGTGTTTATACTTAATTATTGTACTGGAGTAGTATATTAATATAGCCTATAAAGTCCTGATTGATACACAGCTGTGGTTACGTTTAACGCTGTGATAGGTTACAACTTTACAAGATTTGAGTGTCGAAACAACAGACGGTTTAATAGCCATAATTTTAGTTGTATAAAACAGAATTCTCGGTGTCAGTCCTGACAGTGCTTCAGCGAGTGATATTTGGATTCTAAATTAGATAATAGTATTGAACTAATATACATTACTTGCTGCCAGACGGGTAAATGGGCATGAACGAAAACCAGACATGTTTAAATTAGGGTCTACGCCATTGTCTACTCTAAATTACCATTAGTTAAATGGACTCTATTCGGAGCTTTATTAGTACCTATCGCTATCTTTTTATCCTAAAAGGATAGAGCGGATTATTAGGTACTTCATCAAGAAAATGTACCAACAGAAAGAAATATTTACAAGACATGACAGGGTAAATGAAGTGATAGGTGGATCGAACGTGTTTAGGCCTGGGTACGGCGCAGCGTGCGAACTGGCAAGCGGGCGGGCCCAGCATCGGTACTCGGCACGGGACCCATTTACATAACCGGACGTGTCACGAATAATATGGAAATGACCCCGGCGCCCTGCGAGGAAGCACGGCTGCACTACGACCTGCCTCCTCTTCGATATTGCCTCCATTTACAGCGGGAATGCAATCTCGTTGATGCTACTGTAATGTATGTGCGTACATTGAAGCGTGACGTCGCTTCCTAACCTTTCGTCACAAAAGATTTAGTGCATGCAACTAAAACATTGTGCAATGCCTTGCAATGCAAACGGTCTCTCTCGTAGCACACAGAACAGCTATGAAGTGTTTGTGCGCTATGCAAAGTTTAAAACTAAATTGAATCTTGAAAATAATTTAGACTTAGGAGACGTGTGCAAATTACGTGAGCCTGACAGCTAATTTCAATTAATTATCTCTTTCCCTTGCGTTGGCAGATAAATGAGTCCCGAGGGCGCCGTCCGGACTGAAAACATGAAACTTTGTACACATCCAGGCCCGCCCACCGACTGCTCCAGAATCCCAAGTTTTGAATTATGTATCCTTTCAAGCTTTTTCATAGAATGCAAGCGTGTCAAGTAAACCCGACTCACTTCCCGCAGCTTTCGAACATTTTTAAATATGTTGACACCGTTCACTTTCTGAATTACGATATTAGGTGCGTGAATTATTATTTGAAGAGCGTCTAGACGTCGTTCGAAATCTAAATGGGCTTCGAAAACATGTCGGAAAAAAGTTGTACGTGTAGATACTATACGTAGCGTGGGCCGACCGTGTTTCTCTGTGCCGATATGTCGGTTGTTGGAGTGGCAGCCAGTTTCCGAAGCGAACAATGACTTCAGCATCGGGTTGAACTCAATTTCACGCGTGATTTGTGCACTTTTATTTCATTCCCACTCCAACTGAATTGCTAGTAAAGGTTATATGTAAGTTCTTCTTACAGAAACGCCGCAGCCACGTTACTAAAAGTTTACATAAGAAAAATAGAATTTGTCCCAATTTCATCCCTGTTTACAATAAGTGTCAGATAAAATATGAAGCATAGTTGAACTATGAATAATATTTGTTTACATTATACGGTTTTCAGGCGAACAATGCTGTGTATGATGGGAAGGGCGTCGCGTAGCGCAACTTGACAAACAGCGGCTCGTGTAGCAACATCTTGCGGCTCACGGTAAAGTCGAGCCGACAACTTGATATATTGCATTGCTTTGTGAGGGCGAGTGGGTAAACACACGCAACCTGAGCGCCGCACCGCGCCGCGAAACCCACTATACACAGATAACGTCCTCCAGGACGAGGCTACTAAATTATTTTTTATCTACAACTTGCACAAGTACTCACTACTTATCTAAAGTTACAGGAAACGTGAAAGCCAAAAGAATCGTTAGGTGGAATCTTGCTGAAATTATACTTCAGATACCATTTACAAGTGCTACTTGTTGTAAAGTGTATTAAATCCTTCCCTCGTGAACTTGTAAGCTTCTATTCAATTTGAACAAACCGCGGCTTCATTTTGCACATCATATTATACAAAAATTGGTTAGAATTCAAGTCATACGCTGTGAGCAAACGACCGTGGAACATCATGAGAGCAGCAAAATTCCACGGCTCGGTAGACAAGCCGCGTCGCTCGGAACTTTATGACCGGCAAACGATGCGTATGTGCACGACAGCGACAGTAAAGGCGGTACGTCGATAAAAAGGCCATTGTCGACACCGGGCCGCTTAAGGGCTTCGCAAATGACGGGAGGAGCACGAGGAAACGCGATAAAAACTGAGGACGACCGTCTACGTGGCGTCAAACGACAAAGAAATTCTATGTTTGGTTGAGACCTCGACAAGCGTGAAATTTGATTGGCGTCTACAAAGAAAACATTCAGCAAAGAGACCGTCGCGTTGTCGCGTAGGTGTGCTCAAACCTCCGCTGTTACACGGCCGCCAAAGAAAAATACCTTCGATAACGAAGAGTTCATTACCTGAAACAAACAATTTTTTTTATTAAATAAAGTAAATATTATTTGGAGCTACGCAATAGGAAATATTTCAACAACCCAAACAAGAGTTTATCTATGTTTACTATACCAATTACACAAAGGCTAAATTAACTTTGAATTATTAAATAACAATAAGCGTCGACCTAATGCAATTAAGATTAGGTAAACTATAGGCTCTACTTAGCAGTTACAAATACTAATTTCATTATAACTTGTTTGTAGATAAATAATTGGATTCCATAAATCTTTCTCTCAGCAAGATTACTTTGATCAGCAACGGAATTTATCGTTTCATTAAGAAATTCTTCGGTCAAAGAAATTTCCAATATTAGGTAGGAAAACGGCTTCCGGCTAAAACAAAACAGCGCGAAGTTACCTACATACATAGGTAGGTTTTTATTTTTAACTAGTTTTGAGTGGCCCGGTAGCGCCCTTGTTTGTTATTTCACTAATCCAGTTTATGTCAACACTTAGCGCCCACAAAACTAAACAATGCGTTTCGAAACATTTCACGCACATGCAGAACTACTATCATGTGGCCGATATACTAAATAAATAAATAGTGTCCTAAACCAGCATGTTGTTCAGATACCTACATCTACTTAAGACGCTGACAACAGCCAAATGCCCCAAATAGGCTTCTTTTAAAAACATTTTTAGCTGTATCTATTCAGTTTGTGGCAGTGAAAAAAATATATGTTAATCTTGATCGTATTTTCTGAAACTGTATTGTGCCCAAAACACGTTTTCTTGAAGTTTTCTCGATAGAAAAGAAGTGTAAACTAACCTCTTAAAAAATGCTTTAAAGCAAACAGTCTCTATTATTTACTAAATATTATAAATAAAATTAAGAAAACAATTGAGAAAGACAATAATCTAAACATTTGTTGTTTCCGTTTTTCAAATAAGCTTTTAGTTTTTTATTTAAAAATGTTTTTGTTAATTTTCATTCAAGTTGAGCGGCGTATCCGACGTCCCTCGGCTCGTTGCCTCTCTTTCAGTTCTGTACTAAACGACAGTGACCGCAGAGGTCTGATTTTTTGGGTGTTGTCAGCCTCTTAAAAGGGCTTTATGAACTTTTGAAAGTAGGTTAATTCAAAATCGCTCAATCCGTTGCGTGACTCGGTCAGCCAGCTTTCGTGTCTTTCAGTTGCCCTTTGTATACTGGCAACATTTTCACGTGGTTTGTAAAACGTGAAATAGTTTCACAAATCCGCTTCTCTGTTTCACACGAAGCGGTTCGATTTGACGGTTGCTTTGCAAGTTTCGTACGAAGGGCGTTGTCTGCGTCCATTATGCAAATGGAGGCTTCGCGGCTCGGCGTTCGGTGTACGTATTTAGCCGATCTATTCACAGAGCCTTTCCGACACACGACAGGCACAGGATTTAACTACAACTTTGATCGTGGCAATATACCTATATGGTTCGCCTCGAACGAAGACCTGTGGGGCAATTGTTTAATTGCATTCACTTTGACATTAGCTTTCATTTTGAAATTAAAGCAATATTCATTGCGTGGTACGTAGTTGCCCATAACACAGATTGTCAAAACACACGGAACAATGAACATTGAAATCCAGATGATTGCGATCGCGAGTGAGTTACGCAATTCGCCAACAGGTGATAAACGTTTTGACGAACTAAATCGACATATTTCTGTCAAATGAGAAAAATATACAGTTGGAAGCATAGATTAACAATCGAAGGTTGGAAGACTTGGAAGACTGAAATTGGTGTTGTACGTACCTTTTCTAAACATAAATCTTATGTTGAATATTGACCATTGAATGTGCAGCAATAATTCAAAGACTGGCCAAAAAGTGCTAATGAAAAAATGATTTTGCTTTTATTGCTTATAACTTTTTATCTTACTGATAATTGATAAGTTTCAGTATTTGTTGTTTAAGCAAAGGATATTACTGAAATCATCCATAAGTAACAACTTTGACGAGGAGCCGTTTTTCAGATAGACCCTGTTAAAAAGTACTTTTCAACAATACCCCACATGCATCAGTCGAACATAAAAAAAATTGCCCCCTATTTGCATGTATGGATCCCAATTTTTTTTTTTTTGCATTTTTAATATCATATTCGGCTTTGGCCTAAAGTTTTACGTATTATGTGAGATTTTGAAGTAATTGTATTGTTTGGATTAGAAGTTATAAGGTTCTGACAGACAGACAGACGGACAAAGTGCTGAACGGCCTATAGTTAACTCTGAGACCTCGCTTCGTTCGGTCAATAAACGCCGGCTAGTTTCTAAACTAATACTGAAACGCAAACAATACAAAACAGTTTTTAGGGTTCCGTACCCGAAGGGTGACAAACGGGACCCTATTACTCTCGCTACGCTGTCCGTCCGTCCGTCCATCCGTCTGTCTGTCACAGGGCTGTATCTTTTGAACGGTAATAGGTAACCGGTTGAAATTTTCTCAGAAATTGTTTTGCTATGAGGTGTATCACAAAAAATACTAAAAACAAAAAAAAGTCTAAAATCAAAGGGGGTCCCCATACAAGAAACCAAAAAAAACATGCATTTTTTTCAACCTTTTTGTTCCTGCTCTATCTTCAAAACGGTATAATATACCAGCTTCAAACTTAGTCAGATTATAGTGGATACTATGTAGTTTAGCAACAAATACTAAAAATAAGACAAACATAGACATATGTGGTGGTAACTGCGTAAGAAAGACATGCAAAAATTCATATTTCGCGCACTGTACGTTGATGTCTTTTGATAAACTCTCGTAAATTAAATCAGTTTTTATGGGTTATCAGGTCGTTGAGAGACACGGAACCCTTACTGCGCGAGTCCGACTCGCACTTGGCCGGTTATTCATTATTTCTTGTTGAATTGCAAGCGTGGCTGGAGTTGTGTTAAAATACAACCTTTTTTGAAAAACGTTTGAAATTCAGCGGCAGGTATTTCTGCTGTCGCTTTGTATTTTTCAGTAAGCTCCTATTGTATTTTGGAATTAAAGAACAACAATTTATGTTTCAGTTTCATTGTCGACTTTACTTTTTCCGCTGCGGCGGCGCGGCGTAGGTTTTTTATGTGTACATAATATTGTTGTAAAAAGCTCATTCGGTGTTGTGTGCACAAAATGTTGATACAAGTAATGGTTGTATAATCATCATCAGGGTAAGTATCATGTGTGTTTGGTCGCAGGGGCGCGGCTGTCGGCTCCGGAGTGTGGCGACACGAGCCGACAAGTGTTTTGATACTATCGCGCTAATGTGTTCTGCTATAATCGATACCGACACACGAAAGCGGAATTTTTATCACTCCATATAATGTGGCTTTGAACAGTTTCGTGAGGTCGTTGACTTGACGTTCAGTAAACAGTGTTGCTTGTGTATTTTCTTGGTTTTTCTTTACAACGTCGTCGTTAAAAGCTAGCAAAATTATAACTACAAATAAAAAAGTTTATCATAGATATTCATTTCTTTTTTCTTCCTTTTGTATACAGAGCTAATTAATTAGTGCCTAAGGCTACATACAACCTATCAACAAGATCGTGGGAGTCAAGTAATTTAGCCCACATCTTTTCCTTATATTTCCGTGTAGTAAATAGAAACCGAACATTGACTTAATTAGTAATCTCGCTACTAATCTACTAATGTCCTGAAAGTGCTTCCCACGACATTATACATTACCCTACCCCGGATGTTTATAAAAGGGACACATGTACTTGTTAGTTTACGTTCAGTAATGGCACCGTAGATACACTGATGGCAGAGTAAAAGGCCGTTCGAGAGGATTTACAAAAAAAAATATCGTTGTATGCGGAGTGTCCGACTCTTACCGACTAAAACCACATGGTGGCCCTCCTCAGAAATCCTCAAAATAGAGGAGCTCCGAGAACTCCAGTGGACCGCGCTGGTGGCCCTCCAGTGCTAGGCCTTTGGCAGTTTGGCAAGTCCCGCAGAAACAATAATGTTGCCCCAACAACAGCACGCGACCACCACGTGCTGCTGTTAACCCCTCCAGTCCCCCACGATCCCGAAGATTTACAAAATACATGGGTTTACTAGGTTAAACTTAGGTTACATTTTCCCGATTTTCCTTCATAGTACTAGTTCGGCGAAAACGAAATAAAATAGTTTACAAGGGTTTCTCCCACAGGATGCTTCACCCTTGTTACGTTTATTTGACTGAAATTCGGTTCAGTAATACTTTTACTAAAGCTTAAAAACATTGTAACAAACAATATGAAATATAATTATTATTGTGAGTTTATGTACCAGAGGGATTCCTATGTAATCAGAATGACGTGACGGTAGAGTAAATGATGTTTGCATAATATTTTCGACGTGCACAAGGGGAGTGCCTTCACGACAACTATGCTCGCGCTAAGCTCACGCTGTTGCTTCGCTCAAAATCTATGTACAGCACATGACATACTTATGTAGGTAGCTATTACACTACTAGACTGATGTGATGAAAGTCACTTTAATGAACAACGTAATTAGCTAGTTGCGAAAGCGAAATCATCTAATCCAACTCGTTTAAACGCTTACGCTTGCAAAAATACTAGCTAAACACTACCTACTTACCAGTGGCGAAGCTAGGCCTAAATGGGCCCTGTATCAAAATTTGTTGGGGGCCCCTTTTTATCCGACTGTGGCGATGCCCAAAGGGGAGGGGGGTATGTTTTATGCAAACGATTAATTTGTTCTAGTTGCTATAGGCTAAAAACTACAATTTTTTTCATTCATTACAGGCCTCTATCAATAAGAATTTGAGATTGTGGAAAACGTCTGGGCCCCTGTAGCTCAGGGGCCCCGTATCATTGATACGGCTGATACGGCGGTAGCTACGCCCCATGCTACTTTTTAAAATTAATGTAAATAGGTTCTCATAATATTCAGGCGACGTGGAATATGAAACTTTAGTTTCATTTTAAATTCTGTTAAAATATGATCTTGGGTTCCGGATATTCGTTGCTAGTAATTTGTTGTTGCGGTGTTTCTACGGAAGCGGCGCCTTTGGCTGGAGATATTGCACCGACTTCGCACTAATATTGCCGACCGCAACGTAGCGACGTAACATACAGCTCTGTTGATCCAGGAAATGAGAAAGCGCCAATTTTAAACGGAAAAGGAAAAATGCCGGCGTCCTGCGAGTTAATTAAACAGACCCAATATAAGGTCTTAAAATAAAAATGTTATGATTAATAGTAGAATATCAGACTTGTTTTTTTGGGAATTTTCTTTGTTGATTTATGTAAAATATAAATACAATAGGTACCTAAATAATAAATAAATATTTTTGGGACATTTACGCTTCACCATCTAGTCCCAAACTAAGCAGAGCCTGTACTATGGGTACTAGGTACTAGACAATGGATATAATACCTAGATACTTTTTTTTGTAAATAATACTTACAATACAATACATAAGAAACATAATAATAATAATAAAAAAGACATCAAAACCTGTTTTCAAAAAAGCACTCCACTGAAAAAAACTTCTCACATTATAATTTATGAAGCACGCTCTAGATATTTAAAAAAAATCTTCTGTAGTAAAGAAACTAATTAATTTTGCCATTTTTTTTTATTCTAGACTGTGTCACGAAGTGTCTAGTCGGCACATTATCTATCGACATCTGCGACGGCAATTCGTTCTGCGTCACGTACAACGAACAAACTTCATGAGAAAACTTTAATTGGAAAATACTCCTAGTTTGCTCAGAATAGGTGTTTTCAACGCTATCAGCTATTAACCGTGTTCCTAACTATTGATTATTCAACACGTCCCAATTTTACTTGAAACTTTGAAGTTTAGATTAGGGCTGTCTCGTTGAACAAAATTTCTTATAAAATTAAGTATTACTGCATTTGAACTAGCCCCCATTACAGCTCATATATGAACGTGCTCTAGACCGGACGATTCTGAGAATGTTGCCAAAATTATATCACTGCCCAGCGACTATGAATTTCTAATCTCACTAAGATGTTATTACTTATTAGTATGCAAGTGGGTGGCACTGCTGCACATACTTGATAAGATCCCCAAGTCTCCTCTTGTAATATCCATTAGAAGTAATGGGGTCCTAATCGTAGCCGAAACTATTAAGAAGAGCTTTATCTTCATTATAATAATGGACGCTTATCTTTGATAAAACGTTATAAGTAAACATTCACTTAAATTTCAGTAGATATTTAAAAATGATCGTTCACGATTGATATTTCAAGCTAGTTACAATAAGTAATGTCATTCAATGTCAATAAATTTCAGTCACGGCGGCTAATCTCAACGGAGACTCCATCTGTACTATAATATGTCCCGCGCAGGGACATATTTTAGTACACAAGTATGTGCGCAAACACAGGTGCATTGTCTATTCTCTCACTCTCCTAATCCGATGGAACGGCAATCAGACACGACCAGATAAATTACAGGCGCAGGACCGACGGCTTAACGTGCTCTCAGGCACGCAGGGGTCTCGATGTGCAACGAAACGGTCACCCATCCAAGGTCTAACTGCGTCTAGCGTAACTTCACGTTGCAGATCTTGTAATCCACGTGGTTATTACTCAGCAACGAGCCCGTCATTCCAAGCGATACCATTGTAGGCGTCTAGCGATTGTGTCCCCCAATCGAAATCAAATTCGAGCGAATAGTTAAACGCCTTCTGAAAAACATGAATGCTATCGATCGAGACTTAATAATAGAGCGATATCAGACGAACACTGCGAACCAATGATACATGAGCGGCCGATTATGCGAAAAGCAATATCGCCCACTATAAATATTAGCTCGGGACTGGAAAAGAGTAATTTGAAATAAATTCAATTAACTTCGGCTATCATTCTTGTGTGGCGATGTAATAAAGTTGCGAGTAGAATTGAATTCGTTTCTTTAGGGCCCTGGATTACGATAAAAGTTACATATTTTATGAAATATTGGCTCCATTATACAAAGATCTATTTAAGTTTGTGGGTTACCCCTTAGAAATGAGTTTCTTTTATGTTTTCGAATACAACAAACTTATAATAAATAAAGTTTACAATAAAGAACATAAATCGACAACAATGCTGAAAACCAATTGTATTCTAGCTGATGAAATAGATGCTGCATTGTAACAGCAATCCCGAGTTTCCAACGCTCGGGTACCATCTGCGCCGCGTGCTGTATCATGCGACCCCCTTATAATGAGGCCAAATGGAAACCACGCCGACTACCACACAGTGCAATCTCCTTCGTTTGCTATGCTAATTGGTCGGATAAGCTGCAAACACGTACCGACCGCGACCTGCCTAATTAGAAATCCGAGGAAAAAATAGTGGCTTTGCAAGGTATACTTAATGAAGCAGCTCAAACAGCTTTAAGTTAGACTTAGCGTTAGGGAACTTTGTATCAACGACGGTGCCACCGCGTACCATGACGAAGACGAAATTATTGCCCCTTTTATGATTATATTAGAGACAAAGTTTTAATTTAATTGTTTACTGTGTAATAGTTTAGAATCACTGCACTTAAATACGAGCTATGAAGAAATTTGTGGCGGTTGTTAAGAATTTAGGTTTACAATCTCTTTTTAGTAGCAGTAATTTGATTCTAAAGCGTTGTACTCATAGTTACGAGACCGAGAGTTTATTTCTTTAGCTACTAATTAACGCTATCAACATGGCGTAACACGTGAACAACAAAAATATGTGAAAACTAAAAAAGTAAAAACACAGGTATTCATGTGACGATGTGAGCCATTCAAACGCATCTGCATGTTCTTGAATGTAAAGTATTCACACGCTCACTCGCAATGCTAATGAAGTTTTTCGCGCACCGTTCTCTCATCTAATTTGTATTTTTATCACCTAATGAAAAGATTTTCTTTACATTAGATTTCAAGACAGTAAGATGGTAAGTTTATTAGAATAACTTCTGTAATACATTAAAACTTAATATTTTATGCATACTGTATATTCATGATATGAAAAATAGCTACCGACCAGATTCTTTAAATATTTTAAATTCTTTACCAGTTGTTTGTAAAGTTACTTTTTAGCTTTACCGTATTAAGGTTAATCATCGAAAAACAAAAAAAAACAGGAAACTAATCGGAATCAAAAAGCAATATTTTTTCCAACTTTTTTGTTGCACGCACACTGTTCGCAAAGTTTAGTACAAACTCAATAATAGGCTTGTCACTATTGCACTCCCGGTACCCAAATCACATTACCAGGCGAAACGCGGAAAATAAGGGGAGCGACTTTTTTCTTTTCTCAAACATTTTGTCTGAAAAAGCATTTTATCAGCATCAAACAAGACTCTTACATTTAGTTCGAATGCTAAAAGAGAATTCGTGTATTGTAAAAAATTATATGAATGTATCGTGTTTTCAGTTCTTTTGATTGCATTCATGTAGACTTTGGCGCTTTTCACCTCCTTATTACCTACATCGGCTCCCATATCCTCTCTGATATCTACTCCATTTTCGGTATTAATGAAAGTACAGCAGATTAACATTTAATCAATAATCTTGGGTAATTGTCGGTACTTATCATCATCTTCAATTAGTGGATTAGTAGTCGAAGACGTCTCGATCCCTCGCTATTCAGAGGTCGCTTTCAAAGCCTGTACATTGTTATGTTCACGAACAAACAAGAACGTGCTCTATCTACAATATCGAACATATCAATTAATAGCTATTTCTAGGCAGCGTAGGTACCATGACTAATTCGACGTGAACAGCTCGATGTGAACAGCCGATACTCTTTATACCAAAGCTATGTACTATGTAGATCACAGAAATAGATAGAGATAGAATGGTTGTAATCACAATTTTACTTAAGATTCATGCGTGGCAACTTTCGAAAAAACTACGCCTTACATTATTGACTACATTAATTTTTTAAAATTTGTACTTTACAGCTTTTTTTTTATAGTATAGGATGGCGAAACGAGCTAAAGGCCCACCTGATGTTAAGCAGTTACTTTTGCCCATAACAACTTCAATACCACCTAGGCTGTTGCCTAAATGGTACCACAAGTCGGGTTGCCAAACTGAGACATATAGATGGAAAGTTTCATGTGATTGTAATTTCACCGGCACCCGTACCCTTCAGACCGAAACACAGCAATGCAAGCATCACTATTTGGCGGAGAAGTAGATACGGTGGTAGTACTTCCCCGGACGAGCTCTTTCACAAAGGAGCTCTACTACTGCTAAAAGTCTTCTGCAGTTAGAAACAGCACAATAAGGCATTTTTGCGGGTTTTTGTTACAGTATTTACAGAAACAAGTCATAAGGCGTACTGAGAAAGGGTTTGAAATGACCTGCACTATAGTGCAGTGTTGGCACGCGCGCCCTGCCCACTTTTCCATTCAATCTATTTCTGTGATGTAGATTATCCATTTGAAGCGGAATGAAACGTTATTGTCAGTCTTGTACAAGTGTGCAAAATCGAATAATCGTACATTGTAGGTGGATAATTATTGTCCCGCCGTTCGTAATCAATGTCGATTGACTATTTCCCGTTTTAGCCCTCTATTTGTAGATTGGAAACAGCCGCTTAAAGATAATTAACTAAACTTTAATACGCATTTCCTTGTGGTTTTATATTTTTTTTGTATTTTGCAAGACATGGCGTTCATTTATTAATATTTTGGCTCTGATTCTGTATAAATAAATATGAATATAAGTATGAAGAGTGGTATGAGCGTACAATGTATTCAAAGCCAGAGGCACGTTGGTGACGTTGGCTCCAGGGATTCCAGACTGGACGAAGGCTCAAACTCTCATTATATCACAGAATTTCACAACAATATTTAATAAATAAAATAAAAACAAATAGAACAGACGGGGATTCATTCTTGTACTTATCCAAAAATGTCTAAAATATGTACATAGATACACGATTTGAATAATTACGATTAAACAAGTAAAGGAGTCAAAGATGCGAAGTAAAGAAGCACAACGAAGTTTAATTGGAAATGTCTTCTGAAATTGATAGGTAGCGCTTTAAGAAGTTTTAGCCAATTTGCTTCGGGAATTTGAGAACGACTTCGGATTTCATTTCCTCGATCTCCTCGTACAGTAATTCAAATTTCAGCGAATACTGGCTTTAAACAAAACGAATTATATGTAAAGCGTTTCATGACGTTTAGATAATATTAAAGTGAAAAAATCCTACACAACCTTATTCTCAGTTTATACTAAACCTTTTAATCATTGTGCTCATCAATATGAACAACTTTTACTATGGAACCAACCATGAAATCGCGAAAAAAAATCTATACCCTATATTTGTGTTCACGCATTTTTTTTCGTGATTTCGGGTATTATTGTCTATTCTTATGGTTGTAGTTCCCATAATAAAAGTTGTTCATAATGCTGAGTACAATGACCCCTTAAGATGTTTAGTATAAACTAAGAATAAGGTTGTATACGATGATATTTTAAAAAGTACACATGTGTTGTTGCGGGCGCAATATGAAGACTGAAAAACGTCCGAATTGGGACGTTTTGCTACTAGTCTCCACCAAGCAAGGCGCCGAGCGTGACGTGTGATAAAAACAATTATAAAGATGCCGTCATGTGTGTACGGAAAGTGTACTAATTATGACGCGAAACTAACTTAAAGTAACTAACTTACTTTGCACTAGTTTATGTGTATTGTGCTGCCGCTGCGTACGGAACATATTTTTCGTCAGTTTTGTTAGGTTGTATATAAAAGTTTATTTTCAAGCACTTTAGAATACGAGTACGTCATTCAAATAAAAAAAAACAGTGGCGCTTATAAAATTAAAATAACATAGCAATTTTTTCTTGCTATTGAACTACACACTTCACAGTGTTGAGAACAATGTAGGTACGAGTATGGAATACTAAAAGAGATGACTTTTTCATAACTTTTTCACTAAACGCATGAAATTGATATCAACTTGGAGTTCACATTTACAGTTTAAGAGCTCTCTCAAAAGTAATACCTGAAGACATTCAATACTTTTCGCATTAAAATACGACTGTTGAGCATTAACTAATCGTATGTATTACACAAGCCGATAAAATAAACAAAAACGGCACAATATGAGTAAGTTCAGCAGCATACATACATTATTGTAAGTTATTGAAACACGCTCCATCGGCTGGGCGACCGAGTGCAACGGCGTATAGGAGTGGTGCTTCAAAACGCATTAGCATTACTCGCTTGATGAAACTTATGCATATTGTACGAACTAGGAACCGTCTACTTATTTAAACGAGGGCCAGAGGGAGATAGAACCTAAGTGCCTTCGACAGGCTTCGAGCTCGAGCTTCGCAGTCGACTGCGAAGCTCTGGCTTCTGTCAATGTTAGCTCTACACTTCACCGGTACACTAATCAAATAATTTAGATGGTGTAATTTAAATTTCATTTTGTTTGATCGTAGCGTGTACCGTCACTGTTTTCTATTACACGTAGGCACAGAATATCTAATAGTACTAACGACGTAGGTATCTTTGTATGAGTGCCTCGTTGGTCTAGTGGTCGCAAGCGCGACAGCTGAGCGTGGGGACCTGGGTTCGATTCCTGGGTCGGGCAAAGTGTTATCGGGTTTTTTCATTAGGAAATTCTCAGTGGCAGCCCGGAGTCTGGATTTGTGCCCGGTTAGTTGCAATAGGTTCGCCCCCTATTACATGGGACTTATAACATAACTGGCGAAATGTGGGTGTACTATTACACCTCTACCTACCCCTTCGGGAAAATATAGGCGTTATGTTATGTTAGCTTTGTATGAAAGTTCAATAAGATTTAGTTACAATGGAACGATGATGGTACAGTTGAATCTGATCGAAACGATGAAAAAGAATGCGACCTACACAAAATCTATTTTGACCGTAAGGTTTTTAAGTAGGGAGTTAAAGAAGCAGGACCGGTCGTTGTGGCGATGCTTGGGGGAGGCCTGTGGACGTCTTTCGGTTGAAATGATGATGATGATGATGAGTTAAAGAAGCTACTTCAGAAACTGTGAGTCAGACCGCAGTCAGTGGTAACACTTGAATAATGAAAACTGTCCTTACTACTTACGGAATAAAGAAGCTGTCAAGGTCCACTACCACTAACGTGCGGTCGACTGTACTTAAGCGGCGCATGTGTGGTCTAGCGCATCTCTCAAAAAGCCATGTCAAGCTTGACCAGCGTAGGTAGTTAGGTACCTCTACCTACTAAATAACTTCGACAGTCAATGAATCAGTAAATTAAAAAGTATCATTCAAGTTTGTAAAAAGCAAAGCAATAGAGTAAGACAGGTTTAATTATTCAATATTTATTCAAATCTTTCCTTTTACAAATTCCATTTAATGGCATAAACGTTGAATTGCAAACTAATAAATAGCACGAGCGCTCACAACAGTCAAAATATAGCATGGAGCTGTAATAAATATTGTATTTAATTGATCATGAAATTAACATCAGTCCAGTATCCGTGAACGATAAGTTTGTTCTCTAAACTTATTCCTTTTATAAATGTAGTATTTGTTGTATATTTTTCTGTTAAGTTTTATTGCAGTCTTCTTTTTTTTTAGTATCATCATTAAATTCTTAATCTAACTCTATGAACTTTATATGGTTAGACGTTAAAATTTTCAACCAGTTAAAAATTGTTTCAATATTAAGAAAAGACGGTCCATCTACTTTCAAAAGTTGGGACGAGTGGATCATAAACATATTTTCTTTTGAGATAAAGATTATGAAGAAGATTATTCAAGTTTTATCAAAGCAAACTTTTCCTCATCTTGTCCCAGTGTCCTTCTTTCTGATGAACAATTCAAACAACTTGAATTTAAACGGTACAATGTTGATACAGCTTCAATTTTTATAGTCTCGGTGTCTCAGCGGAGCGAGCGCGGCGGGTGCCAGAGGCGCTTACAACTCCTGACAATATTTGAACACTGCATTGAACAAACATATTCCTCAACAAAAGCTTATTCTAACAGTACCCTGGCGATACACCGATAGCTACACTTTACAAACAATGAGTATAAAAATCGTACAGAATGTACGCCCTTTTGTAGGGTTCTTTACAAAAATCCTTGTATGCTTGAAGATTACGCTTTTATCCCTTATGAGGCGAGGACAACTAATCGTCATTCGGGTATTGTCGGTTTTACATACATAATATCCTTTCTTGAGCCAGTGTTTCCTTACATAATCCTTTCTCGTTTTCAGCAGTACCAATCTTTAAACAGATACCCGCATTACCCGCTATGGTCTATCTATGGTATGGCCGTCACATCTACCTATGAACATAAAGGAAACACAATAGATCTATATAAAATTTATCTCAGTGATTTTCCCCTGACTTTTATTATGGGAAATAAACTTGTTCCAAAACATATTGTAGAAAGAGACGTGTGTAGGACTAAGTATCATAATCCATCAATCCATCCATCCATATCATAAAATCTCGCACTAAATGTAGGTCGATATTATATCCCTCCTTCAAGATTTGTTTTTCTTTTTCAATCCCTTTTCTTTTAACGACTGTTTGATACTATATGAATTAGGTAAGAACCCATTGTTTATCCGGATTCAAGACTAACATTAAATACATTTTCAGTGTGGATCAGAATTTGATTATCACTCACTTTAACGGTGATGGAAAACATCGTGAGGAAACCTGCACACCCGAGAGTGCTCTGCTTCTGGTCCGTGTAATCCGCCAACCCGCACGCACTAGGCCAGCGTAGTGGATTTAGAAAGAAGAAGCCCGTGCCCAGCAGTGGGACAGTAATGGTCTGATGATGTAAATTTTTATGTAGATAACAACACAAGACTTGAGATGAGTGAAGTTATCATCATCATAATTTCAGCCAAAAGACGTCCACTGCTGGACATAGGCCTCCCCCAAGTATCGCCACAACGACCGGTCCTGCACTTTCAGCATCCAGCGGATTCCCGCGACCTTCATCAGGTCGTCGGTGCACCTTGTGGGGGCCCTACCCACGCTGAGCCTTCCAGTACGCGGTCGCCACTCCAGAACTTTACTGCCCCATCGGCCATCCGTTCTGCGAGCAATGTGCCCCGCCCACTGCCACTTAAGTTTGGCAATTCTTCGGGTTATGCCGGTTACTTTCGTTCTTCTGCGAATCTCTCCATTGCCCTTTGAGTGACTGAGCCTTCTTATCTTTCAGATTATGTGAAGTAATCTCACAATATCACAATTCACATTGAAAGCTTTGCACAATTAACGACTTTACTGTTTAATATTTATACCTTGAGTTTTATTTTGTGAACAAAAGCCCTAGCTACTCATTTCTACCCTTTATCCAAAAATAGCCGTTCCAATACTATATACCTACTTAAGCATAGAAAAGACGCGAGTCACATCCGTTCCACAAGGATACCTAAGTTTTATTACATTCCTAACACACGGTAAGACATTACGCGTACGTGCGCGGTCAAAATTACCTCCCTCGTTCATTCCATGACAATGCCCTATTAAGGATACAATGTTACAAAGTAGGCGATCCCTAATATTACCCTGTTAAAGACGCTCGTTTCAAATGTAAGCTCCATTTTGAAGGAGAGATGTAATTTCGAGTGGCTCATTCGAATGCACGGTACTCTTAGACTCGCATTATCGGGTATTGTCACGTTCATGTTCTTTGCAATGCAAGCCTTGCTTTTTTGTAGTGAAAAGAGGAAATAAAAAAGGGTTTTTCATCTTGCCGTCTCCATGAATATTTCTGCCAGGACCCCGATTCCAACATATACCTAAGCCTTTGTTATTGAAGTCAACGTTGCTTCTGTGGAAGCTTTGCTACTTGCAAAATGACAAAGTGGTGCATTATTACTTTGAAGTGCCGAGTTATTTGATGTTTTCATATTTATCGATCGATACCTTAAAGTCATACAAAACTTCGGATTTCTGTGTAACAATACCAACAAAGGCAAGGTCCTTTTTGGAACTATCGATAGAAGTAGGTTCTTACCTATTAATTCTTGTTTTCTGAAACAGCAGCTGAAATACTAGTTTATACAATAATATCATCGCATTCATATCTGTAAGAAATTCAATCATGGAAACAGAATTAAATTCAGTAGCGATTCTCACTGACAAACAGTCACCATTACGTTTTTGTAAGGGAGAAATGTGAAACACACTTTCTTCAAATTCCCTACACGTCTGCACTTACCGGAAGCACTATTCAGTATTTCATCAAAATGGGAAGCGAACTAAAGGAAATACGTTTTTGATATGCGAAGACGAACAGAGGAAAAATAGAAAGCTTCTATTCGTAAAATGCCGAAAAAGAAGACAAATTTTCACTCATTTAAAAATGTAATTTTCCACTTCACAATATTAAGCAGCACTGAAACAATATCTATAAAAGAGAGATAGTTTGCAGACCATCTTGACGCTAAATACTTAAACTTGGTGTTTGCCTCAGCAACGTCCCGTACGGTTGCTCTGTGCTCTTGGCTCTATTTCATTAGAGCTTGGCGTTGACTATATTTGATTATATCATAGCGGAAATTGAATCGTTGCGAACAGATACCGGTACGGCACGCTTGCATAACTTATGCACTAAGTTAGGACAGTGTACTTCCCAGTAGGCGTAGCATGACCAATTCTATGTCTATTCTTCCAAGAGTAGACAAAGCTCTTTCTATACGTCAAGATATCTCTTCTTCTCGAGCATGAGGCGACCCGTCGACTCGAGTTTCTACGTAGACAACGTGACAGATCTTTTTCCATAGCAACGAGAACGTAGCTAGTGCCGTACAAATTCTACCAAATCCTACCATATTATTACGTTTCGTTATCTAGAAAAAAGGTGAATCTAATAAGTTTTGAAACATTTTGTACGTAATTCAAAGCAACAACAATACGCATTTTGTAGTCATGAATGTCAAGGTCGAAGGATTTGTTTTACAAAGTAAATTAATGTTTATTTTTATTATAACAATGTAATTAAGTACCTAGTTCGCTTTGTTGTAAATAATTTCACTATAATCACAGATTTATGATATATGATAATGTTATTGGTTTTGTGGAAAAGCATGTTATTGATGTCAAAAAAGAAGTAAGTCATATTCCTATGTATCGATTATTAGCATTGTGATTAAGTATTGTGATTGAGTGTTCTTCATACAGTCCCAAACCATATTTGAGGCCAATATTAACTATTGGAAGATTTTGGGATGTACAGAGTAGAGTTAACACCTACCTACCTTCACCGGTACCTCCTTGCTTTGATACCTTAGTAATTTATTATACTTTGTTTTTACTGTTGAAACATCGTCTCACTGCTCACCGTGTAAACAAAACTAATTTGTTGTTTTTTTACTGTTTTCAGAAAACTTACAGATATAATACAATGCAATATTCGTTAACAATACAAGACTGGAGGCTATTTACTAATTTTCATGTATAAACACTTGAAAACTAAATCAATAAAAAGTTGGTTAAACTCAAGAACTACATGACAATATGATTGGAATATTATTAAAATATAGGAAGAAGTGAAGAAAATTTACACCAACAAATGCTTTAGCCGAGAAACACTGATACTGAATATACTTATTCATCTTCACCGGAGAGTTACCGTCACTAATAGTTTTCTATGATTTGCAATAATAAACATTGTTAGTTTTGGTAAATTATTATTTTATTTGTTCCATTGTGAACATTGGATTCATTTACAGCTTGTGAAGTACAGCAACATGTATAGAGGTATTATTGGACTAGACCATTTTATGTTCACCCGTTCAAAGACTCATGATTAGGACTGAGTCCCCTGCATACCCTGGGCAGTCAGCCCCGCTACCAACCTGCTGACTGGCTAATCTTTTGCCCACAGCATGAGCTATTATCATTATGTAGCTCATGTCGACACGATAGAAGAAGAAAGACTGACTGACTGCCACAAATACTGCACCATCTCGTTGCCAATTTGTAGTTCTTGAAAACTAGCTCGGAGATAGAGGGCTGCAATTAGATCACATAAAATGTGTTCTTGTCCGTATTAAAAACTATCTCACTAATATTATAAATGTAAAAGTTTGTGAAGATATTTGGATATTGAAAAATTTGTTACTCAACCACGCTGAAACGGCTGAACGGATTTGGATGAAATTTAGCACATAGACCATTACCCGGATTATAGTATTATATTATGTGTCCGGATTAATATATAGGCTACAACATAACATATTATTGCTTTTAGTGATAAGACCGCCAATTGTTAGTATTGTGCTCATGTTTGCTACAACTTTATTTTTAATTTTATGGTGTGCAAACAATAAAGTATACTAACATAACATAACATCACGCCTGTATTTCCCCGAAGGGGTAGGCAGAGGTGTAATAATAGTACACCCACATTTCGCCAGTTATGTTATAGTCCCATGTAATAGGGGGCGAGCCTATTGCCATACTCTATTTACTTTTTGTACCGAGAAAATAAACAGTTCCCGAGGGATGCACGATAAGGATTTCTGTGATAAGCCGAAGAAGCCGCGGGCATTCAGCTAATTGTCTTATATGTAATCCTACTAATATTATAAATGCGAAATTATGGATGTTTGTTTGTTTGTCCTTCAATCATGTTCAAACGGATTTGGCTGAAGATTAGCACGTAGACCATAGGGTGTGCATTAACATAAAGGAAACCTTTTTATCCCGGGAAGACACAGTTCCCGGGGGATGCACGATAGTCGTTGGATATACTTATTACGAATTACACGCGGGCAAAGGCTAGTTTTTGATAATAACTAAGGAGATAGCGACGATAGGAACCCGACATGTTATTATTGTTGTTCAAAAACTCCAATGAAACCAATTTAACAAGAATCTAGTCCTAATAAAACTAAAGAATAATTTTGTCTAGGTCTCATGAGATGTAGACTAATTTCTTCTATTTGAAGAGAAACATGTCTACCCCTAACTGTCAAAAGTAGAGAAAATATGTTCGTCATGCTCGACGTTGTAGACATGTGTCGATCGAAGTATAGAAACATTTCTTTTCTTCATTATTGACATCGGCATGCTACGGACGGAAGAAATCTTTCTACAATACGTCATTTTGTCTATTCTTCCGTCGACATAAGCTTTGTCTACAGCGGTCATGCTACGCCTGCAGGTCACAACAGTCATATTTTACAATAACGATAATTTACTTGTTATATTATGAAAATGTTAAAAAGCAGCAGCTCGAAACACACGATACCTATTTCTGTCAATATAAACAGTTAATCGTGATAAATTGGTGCTTTGATTAATGTTACCTCTCCAGTCGTTGCTGGAAACACGCGAGCTCAACCCTATAGTGCACGCAATTTAATAAATTCCCTTTTATCCTCAAAAATGTATATTTTTTTATTCATAATACGCTTCAACGCCTTACAAGGCCCTGTGATGTAGACCCGACATGATGTCCCGTAAATCGAGTCGGTCTTCGAGGCATGTTTCATTAATATTTATGACTGGAACATTATCATTAAAAATATATTTTGACTGGCCGAGTATAACCGATACGCCCCATTCAATATCCTTTTACAACCGCTACGCTTATTAGAGTTTATAAATTGGAAACCAGAGTGTTAAAAAAATTATTGTCATTTAGAAATGGGGTCTTTATTATTTTCTTGTTGGTCTGGAAATTTGAAAAAGCCTACCTGTAGAACAGTCAACGAATCGTCTACAAGTTTTACAAATCGGAAGGTTTTATTTTTTTTATTTTTTTAGGGAAATAGGTTCATGCTGTGCTTGTAGATAACGGTCTAGCCAGCGTGTCACAATGCATTATGCATCTAGGTATCTTCTATCTCTTAGTGCTCGTTAAACCTGCGGTCAAGTCCTGATTAGCTTACCTAAAGGAGCTTGTTGTGTACTCATTGCTTTAATCAGAGTTTGGTTCTGCGCACAGTAATTGCCGTCAGAAAATCATTTTATGCAGGGTGTCCCGCTGCCAGTATTCCAATGGAAACCTTGGTTAACCCTGGTTAGAGAACATTTCTAGCTATCAGTCTGCAGCATAGTGTGGGGAATTTCTATACCGTTTAGAAATTATCACTGTTCTTTTGTTTTAAAGAATTTTGCAACCTTTTATCAAGTTTCTAGTCATTATGGCCAAACCGCTCCAAAATCCAAGGAGAAGAATCCAGACTTGCCTTTCTGGCAAAAGGCATTATCTTTATTCATCAGACTTAGAAAAAAAATCTAAATTAGGTATGTAGGTACACATTTATCATCGCATTATAAGGTGAACCCATTGCTTTATTCACGTCTATCTATTTTTCACATCTTCCTTATCCATCCAAAGGTTGTCTTGAAGATATCGCTATTAGCGATAAGACCGCCAATATACCCTTATTTTACATGTTAGTCCTAAGTTTTAATAATGGTAATGGTGTACAATAAAGAATATTCTATCTATCTATCTATTCGTGTAATTGTTAAGAGAAAGATATTAAGTTTTTAAGAGGTCTTGAAGAACGGCAGAAGTGGTGTAAAAAAGAGGCACCCTATACCTCAGCATTGAGTGCCCAGAGACGTGGACTGATTAAGTGAATGGAAATCATCATATCCATAGGCTGTCTAAGGCAAGACGAGTGTGAAGATAAATCGATACTTCATTTAATAGTAGTTTACTGCCCATTACTACTTTCTTTTAATGTCTCGTAGTTAGTGGCTGCTATTAAATTGCTTTTAGTTGACCGCTAACCATTAATAACTCAGCGCAGATTTAATGCGGGAAAGTAATACCTATATTGCTCACATTTATTTTACAATATACTATGTTATTTAGGATATTCTTTTGGAGAACACGAATAGGGGTGCATTTATGATATACCAATTTAGCCTTTGGATTTTGGAATATACCAAAAGATCTTGTATTAGGAGTAGATTCACACTTGCAGCTCGCAGCAATGTTTCAGACGGTCAAAATCCTATGAATTATGATCCTTTCTTCGTTAGCCCACAGGCCCCACAACACCCTGACATGCTATTATTGTTTATTCTATCATAACCTTGTTGATCAATGTTAAAAAATTACCTAGTTTCAGCCGACCTTACCGACCTATCATCAGGTGCAGTTGCTACTGTTGCTACCACTCGACCCAGAATTTCCACCATAAACAGCTGCCGCTATTTGGTTCGGGGCATGCCATAATCAATTTGCTAAGCATATGTATCAAGTGTTGAAATTCAAATATTTATCGTCGGTTCCCAGGCGCATGCGCTGGCCGACCGTTGACCCTGCGCCCGCGCGCCCGTTCGCCGAGAATGCGTCTGCTTTCTGTATGCTGCGCCTGAGCACCCGGATCGGGACATGACAAACAACTACAAGTTCTCGATACTGCAACGTGAATATGATGTGACAACACCAACATCAAACGCTGACATAAACGTAAGCGTATTTGCTATATTTGTGTATTTAAACTTCTTGGAAGAAGAGTCTCTAACGGTAAAGCTTTTATGATCAGATCTAGGGTCAGACAAATTTAATCGTAATGTCATCAAGGAATGATTAATCAGCAAAATGTATCTTTCTAATCCGTAAACAATAGCCATACAATTTGGAACGCCGAACTGTCGAAGTCACTGGAGTACGCTCCAAATGTCTATAACACCTAATTCCCTAACAATAACAATATCGATCTGTCAGCTGTTACGTAACCGACCGTTTGGCTCTCACTTACCGCCTCAGAGGAAGCCCCCTACCGACCGTAGGTACTATAAACATTTTAATAACACA
Organism: Asteroscopus sphinx; assembly: GCA_949699075.1. Lineage (NCBI taxonomy): Eukaryota > Metazoa > Arthropoda > Insecta > Lepidoptera > Noctuidae > Asteroscopus > Asteroscopus sphinx. The sequence goes on from OX453005.1 coordinate 13,190,917, forward strand.
CAATGCCCAGCTAAACATTTATTGCACCGAATGAGTTATAGTGTCTACAAAACATTTTGTTTGTTTTCCATGATTAATCATGTTAACCCATATAGAACGGAAACTGAAAGTATGTGCTACAAGAAATTATTCTCCTGTTATCGAAGAAATATGTATTCGTTGATAACATATAAACAGCCGAAATAACAAGTCGATAAAAGCAATCACTGGTGCCAACGAAAAAATATTATAAGTACCAAACATCTGGTGAATACCGTTCATTAAGCCCCAATTATATTTATTTTCATACATTTGCGAAGTCGGCAAAGGGAATACGAAAATGTTTTATATCTCTATAAATTAAGCGTGAAACGTTAAACCATAACACTAGCAAACTACAGGTTAAGTAATTATCGCAATGAAAAGGTTAATTGTACATAATAACTGGTTTGTGTCGTTTTCTGAAATTTATGGAAAGTCAGTGGAAACACGTCTAAATGTGAACGCGTCACCCAGTGCGATGATGAAACACAAAAGTAATATACGCCGCAAAATTAATAGTGTCCGACCGAAACAGGATTTTCAGCCGAAACCGAAACCGAACCTTCGGTCTTGGACCCAGTTTCGGCCGAAACCGAAACCGAAACTTTATTTGAATTTTTATAGCATGTTAAATCTATTGTATTTTTACGCATATATAGACAGTTAACACGTGTAAAAAAATAAAATGCATCAATTAAGTACATAAAAAAATCGGTCAAGTGTGAGTCGGACTCACGCAGTAGGTTCCGTACCACCCATCGACCTGATACCCCATAGAAACTGATTTAATTTACGAGAGTTTATCAAAAGACATCAACGAGCGTACGCGGAATGTGAATTCAGAAATTCCGTAACGAAAATAACCTAACACCCCCCACTCCGACCGGTACAGCGGTGATACTTTTTAGTTTTGCCATCTATCGATGAATAGCAGAACTTTTAATGACTTTTTAAAATATCACGCTTGTCTCTTTAGTTCTGCAAATCGCCTCTAGGTGGCATTGGTTGTATCGGCGTTACTGCGCTTAAGCTGTTTCATAGCTTCTATCGCGGGCCTTGAGCGTGGAGACCGAATCCAGAAATTCCGTAACGAAAATAACCTAACACCCCCCACTCCGACCGGCACAGCGGTGATACTTTTTAGTTTTGCCATCTATCGATGAATAGCAGAACTTTTAATGACTTTTTGAAATATCACGCTTGTCTCTTTAGTTCTGCAAATCGCCTCTAGGTGGCATTGGTTGTATCGGCGTTACTGCGCTTAAGCTATTGCATAGCTTCTATCGCGGGCCTTGAGCGTGGAGACCGAATCCAGAATTTCCGTAACGAAAATAACCTAACACCCCCACTCCGACCGGCGCAGCGGTGATACTTTTTAGTTTTGCCATCTATCGATGAATAGCAGAACTTTTAATGACTTTTTGAAATATCACGCTTGTCTCTTTAGTTCTGCAAATCGCCTCTATGTGGCATTGGTTGTATCTGCGTTACTGCGCATGCGTAATCCCCCTCTTCGCCCCGCAATCTGATGAGCAATCTCATGCCTGCTTAGAGTTTCTGCGTTAGAGCACCTCCTCTTTGTATTTACATAAAAAATGCTATGCAATAGCTTTACCGCGGCAGTCTCCGAGTGCCACACGTCTTTTTTGCATCTCTTTCTTACGTAGGTACCACCACATATGTCTATTTTTGCCCTATTTTTAGTATTTGTTGCAAAATTACATAGTATGCACTATAATCAGACCAAGTTTGACCCTGGTATGTATTACCGTTTTGAAGATAGAGCAGTAACAAAAACGTTGAAAAAAATGAATGATTCTCGAGGTTTCTTGTATGGGGGTGACCCTTTGGTTTTAGACTTTTTTTATTTTTAGTATTTGTCGTGATAGGGGTCATAGTAGTAGTAAATAATAAAGTTTAACTAGAAAACTAGTTTAACTGGGGTGCATTAAAAGAGCCTCCACGAATGACGATATTTAATCGTCGTCGATCGTCCGGCGCACCCTGGGCAGTCAGCCCCACCACCAAGCTGCTGACTGGCTAATCTTTTCCCAACGGCATGAGCCTGTTATCATTATGTAGCTCATGTCGACACGATAGAAGAAGAAGACTAGAAAACTTTCCCGTACTACTGTACTACGCGTCCGAATTGACTAAGCACCTCGCATACTAAAGGGAAAAAATGCGACATGATTAATATACTGAAGGTCATTCACGGTAATGGTTAAATCACCTCCGGTAGTTGTGTATCGGATTTACGGGGCGGTTCGAATACGGGTACAAAATGTTATCAACAACAATTACAAACAAATATAGTAATGTTTGAATCAAACATCACAGGTATCTTCACATATCTTTTAAGTGTTACATTAATTTCTACATAAATTCATATTGTATAAGTTATAGGGAATAACTCAACAGAACCAAGTAAAATATCTAAAGAATTATATTCTATTACAACTTACAACCTATGGCTAGCGAACTCAACTGGCAATCACGTTCACTCACTCAAAGTTAGCCAAATGATGCGCGACAATTCACGAACACCATGTTCCGGCGGGGCCGAAGGTTCGGCCAATTATTGGCCGAAACCGAAACTGTGGCCGAAACTAGCCGAAACCGAACCTTCGGTCGGTCCTTAAAAATTAATGACCGCATACGCCTCTGACATTCGCAGTCTGACGTCTGACTCTTGGTAGGTATTATAGAGCACAGGCATGGCCTGCCATCTTGCTTGTAATTACTCGTCCACGTCCTGTTTGGATAACCCTAACGTTAACCTAAATTATGTGCAGAAACTCGGAAGTCGTAAGTCATCTTCATAGCAAATTGCTAGAAATGAATCTTCCGTGTATTCAAGCAACAAGATAGGTACTGCAGTGCTGTAATTTGTTGAAATCGAACATACGCTCTTAATGCCATCTCATATTAATTAATACACGATATGTATTTTACATATTCCGTTAAGCTAAAAATATGATGGAAGCTAAAATATTTTATGGGTAGTCCGTCGGCATGTGAGACGGGTCACTGGTTCGCAGCAGCCACGAGCCACGAGTCAGTTTAATTAAATGTCACCGCGGCCAATGCACCGACAGCGTCGAATGCAGCGGATTAATATCAGTATTCACTCAGATACGCAACCACTCATACACATCCACTCAATGGATTCCATTTTATTGAACTGAAAGGTTTGTACACATGATGTCTATTACATGTAAAGTCAAAGTGAACACTTCGGCATCTGACATTGGAATTCATATTTCTCTAAACGGAAGCACATACGAAAGATTCGATTCAACATGCGACACTGTGCCAGTATTCCTGGAATTCGTTTTGTTACAAAGTGTATAAATTTTGTATCGGTAACTATTTGATGACATCTGCAATATGTATAAAAGATTTTTATTTGTTTTACATACGTTCTGTTGTTCTTATCCATATCCGTGGTTGTTCTTTTATAGACGTAAAATAAAGCTTGATTTATTTTAAAAAGAGGTTAAAAACAAATCTGAGCTTTAAATGACTTCATATGTGTATTCATCACTCTAATCACAATGAAGGGGTTCCATTATTAATATCGAGTTAAAGAGCGCTTTTCTTGAAGAGCTCTCGATGTCATTAGGTCGCGGCACCCATTACGGATAGGTCTCATAATGGAAGCACCTCATGTTACGAGCCACTCCCGTGCTAATGACGTCAGGCTTTAATACCGTTAGGACTCTTAATTAATTTATACTAACTCGTTTATGTTATTGTGATCCAAGAAATAAGTTACAAAATTGAGAATTTCCCGCAATGTTAGACCCAGCTATAAGCTTTGTCCGTTTTGTACATTTTCTGCCGCAATCACAGAGCTTGATTCTTAGAGACCGCTAATAAACATTCCAGTCAACCTAGCCTCTTGAATGTAGTGAATCCCAAGTCAAGATTCCACTTAGAAAGAAAATAAAAGACAAGATACGTGGCTATTTTTAACTTTATATCCAAGACATTGATAAGTAGGTTTTTAAGAACCCGTTTTGAAACATGTAGAGGAGTAAGAATACGTAAATGCGATGCTGGGCACAGAAATCATGAAAATATCTACGCCTAACAAGTTCCAAGTGCAGAAGCTTGGGTCAGAACAGGAGAACAGGGTGTACTCCGTAACTTGTAGTGAATAAATCAACAAACACTACTATAAACAGTAGATAGCAAATTCAAACTTACAAAGTCGTGCGTCTTATGGAAAAATGTTTATGGTACCTATATATTTCTTAGTCCCGATTCCATGTCCTCTACATTCAAGCTGACATCAGTTCTTTATCAGACACGGTCAGACAAATCATTCAAATTCATGGACGGAGCAACCGTAAATAAAGAGGTAGTCAACAAACTATCAGAAAAAAAAAACTCATGTGCTTTGCGGTGTGAGCCCCCAACACAAATCGAATGGCTTTCAGCTTTTTGGAATAAAAGAGTTTTGATTATCCTAAGTAGTTACGTAAGTACAAAATGTAAAACGAATTTAATCTTTTAAATGCCTCTACGTTACAACTTCTCCAGATCTTTGGTCCCTGTTCGCGGGCAGTACATTTCCTGAGTAAGTTTTAATATTAGTACAAGAAAGTTCCTAAGTTTCTGCAAGATTTTCTCAAGAAATTCCATGCTTAATATAATTCTCCTCAGTAACTTCATATTCCTGCATGTTTTTCTTGTCACAGGCTGTAAGTTTTTTCGTACGAAAAGTGTAAACGAGAATTGTAATCAGATATTGAATTAAGAAACCGTTTAATTAATTAAAAGTAAACCACATAAGCTTGCAATGAGCATTTATATTGATTAACAAGTATTAATGGAAGCTGTGATTCGTGTAGCCGGCTTCTGTTAACTCCTGCGAGTATCGGTTCCGTTTGATTGAACACCCACTGAACTGAGCCGCTTAATCACGGTTACACGGTGTGTTGCCTCATTACAGTGATGTGTTATTCCAACACTGAGCTTAACGTTTTAGATATTTTACTCCGGAGGACCTCTCTTGTATTAGTATGCTCACTTGCGCGAATAATTCATTTCTCATTTTCAACTTAGAAGACGGCAATAGAAGCCTTTTGTTTTTATGAAAGCATATTGTAATATGCGTATGTCGAGGATTGCTTGAAGATACGATACGAGGCAGTAGTTTAATCTAGAGCTTTGCTCTATTTTACCGCATCTCCTAGCTTAGCAGCCCTAACACAAATATTTCTATAACAATGGCATCCACAATTTCTATACTTATTGCATCACAATTAATGAGACACAATACCTATAATTATTTTTGTCTCGCAAGACGGACTTCACGTAAGTAGGGAGAGTTCTCAATGGTACCTTTATCACAAACAAATATAAAAAATGTAAAGAAACATTTAAAGAAATATATTTAAATAAAACACTTTGATCAGAGAAACACGAAAGCAATATAAGTTCGAGTCCCGACTTTGAGAAAGGTCTTTCTAAAGGTCGAATAGGCAATCAAAAGAAGACAGTACTTGTAGTTTCTTATTGTAAGTTAACGTCCTCTTTCTTTTTATAGCTGTACCTATCCGTTTAATAGAAATCCAAAGTCCAGAGCCGTCTACAAAGATGTAAGTTTAAAAAAAAAATACAAAATAAACAATTTGAGCTTCAAATGAACTTACATTTGTAAGTTGTTGTACCTATTTATCTTGCTTGTGACTAGACTAGTAGAAACTTGCAGACTCAAGTTTTCCTACCTAATCAAACCCGAAGTTGGCAGAAAATAGCGTCAAAAGTTTGACTACAACACGAGCTGGTTCAAAGTTGACGCCCGACTCTGCAACGAAATGTTCCCTGGAGACGTCCCAAGCTAAGTAATTCTTAACTACATAAGACTAGTTTTAATACTCAGGAAGAGAAATTCAAGCATCGTAAGGAAATCCGGTGTTCTTAAGTCACGAGTTCTAGTTTGCAGTAAAATTTGATGAATGTCGTTGATAAATTAAGGGACACGTCTTTATTATCCATAAACATTATTTGGAAATATATTTTTATTAACGTTTTACGACATACTTTTAGAGGTGTCATGCTTTTTTATTCGATAGCGATAGATATGGCCGATTTTAGTCTACTTCGAATATACCTACTACGACGGTACGCACGGCTACACATCAAGCTGTACGTTTCCAGTATAAGCTGATCTCGCATTGTACGGAAAGCCTATACAATGCGAGGTCAGCTTATACTGGATGTGCAGCTTGATGTGTAGCCGTGTGTACTACCTACCTACTAGGTAGGTAGTACCTGGTCTATTTTTGGATATATTGTGTCAAATTCAAACGTTTTTATCTCGAATATACATTTACATGCCCTTTCAAAATGTTAAGAATCTAGTTGCACGGTTTCAAAAATTTGGTCCTATGGAGAAGAGCTGACAAGGGATACACTCTTTTCAAGTAATAAATGTTACAATGGTTTGTTACATGATTTTGAAAGTGTACACTGAAAAAAAATACATCAATTTTTCGGTAATATTCACCGCTTTGGTCAGTAAAAAGAGAGCCAATTGTCCAAAGAAGTAAAACTTACTGAAAATAACTGAAAAAATAGTGAAAATAAAGTCAGTAATCATTTATTTTAACATAAAAATAAGCTGCCTGAACCGTTTTTTTTTACTGTACACACGGCTACACATCAAGCTGTACATTTCCAGTAAAAGCTGATCTCGCATTGTACGGAAATCCTACACAATGCGAGGTCCGCTTATACTGGTAATGTACAGCTTGATGTGTAGCCGTGTGTACAAGAACAGTAAAAAAACTTTTTAACAAAAAAAAAAAACCGACTTCAAAGACCTTAACTAATAAAAAGTACAAAATAATCCTTAAATGTATTTCAAAATCTTTTCATAAACCAAAATTTTGAAGGCGGCGCGTGATTGACCCTTTGCGTGATAATGTACAGTCGAGCGCATTATCTATAGCAGCGGTACTCTAAGTGTGTTCCGCGGAACCCTAGGGTTCCGCGATACCCCTGTAGGGGTTCCGCAAGAATTTAGAAAAAAAAAACAAAACACCTCTCTCTGGTCACTGGTCGAACGTTTTGAATCCGCCCGCCGCGCGTATACTTGTGAGCGCGCAGTCCCTTTGATAAAAGCCGCCTCTGAATTAGACGCTATAGTTGTGAACAAGCGACTTTCGGCTCTATCTTCAAAAGCATAAAGTCGAGATTGTTTACAACGCATTTTTTTGTATTTATATTTTTATTTCCGCTTTTTGTTTATCAAAGGCGCCGACTCGAGTATTTTTGAGAATGTTCGAGTTCGAGTCTAGGACTAAGTATAAAAGCGCTATTATATAAAAAAAGTCGCGCCTCGTCAGTCAGTTGACGATTAGCGTTCGGAGCGATAAGTTCGTACCTACCTACTTACAAGCTGGCTAGCCTGCTGCCTTCTTGTAAGTTCTACTGCCCGCTGTATTCTGATTGTATCAGTTTTGTACATTTCTTCTTTGGACTAAACTTTGTCTCATAAACGCAGTAACGATTGTGCATTATTTTGACCCTACCATCCTGACGTGTAACATTATTAATAAAGAAGAATGGAACGTTGGCTTAAAGGTGTTAAACGTGTTGCAACGACATCTTCTAATGACGCTGAATGTTCAAAAGCAGTACGCGCGGAGAATACAGCAATTACCGATCCAGACGATGATGCCACGACGTCAAGCTCCACGGTTTCAAAGACGAAAAAAAGGAAGTATGATGAATCATATATCAGTTTCGGATTTGTTGATTCCAACGGCTCACCTCTCTGCATGTTATGTAGTAAACTGCTTCCTAATAGTTCCATGGCACCTGCCAAATTACGCAGACATTTAGAAACTGTACACCCCGAGTCTAAAGACAAGAATAAAGAATTTTTTGTCCGTAAAAAAGAACAGTTATTGGAAAGTCAAAAAAATATGATGCATGTAACACAAACTATCAATGAAAAGGCCACGGAGGCATCATATTTAGTTAGCTATCGCATTGCACAAGCAGGTGAAGCGCACACTATCGCTGAGAATTTAATAAAGCCATGTGTGTTAGACATAACAAAATGTATGCTCGATGAAAAATCTGCAAAGCATCTTTCTACTGTACCGCTATCAAACGATACTGTTTCACGGCGAATCCATGATCTGGCAAGCTACGTCAAACAAGAACTAGTTGCACGTCTACAAAAAACACGATTCACCTTGCAAATGGATGAGTCAACTGATGTCACTGGTCTGGCTATCTTGCTGGTTATCGTGAGATATCCATATGAACGTTCTTTTGAAGAAGACATGCTTATGTGTTCACCGCTGCCCACAAACACTACCGGGGAAGAAATTTTTAATAAAATAAACATATTTTTTAAAGAAAATAATCTTAGTTGGAACGATTGCATTGACATTTGTACAGATGGGGCCAAGGCGATGACAGGTAAAACAGCAGGAGCAGTATCACGAATAAAAAGTAAAGCGCCTAATTGTAGTTCCAGCCATTGTATTCTGCATAGACAAGCACTTGCGATGAAGCAAATGCCGTCAAATCTAAAATTAGTTATGGATGAAGCGGTAAAAATAATTAATTTTATCAAATCACGACCACTACAATCCCGATTGTTCTCATTATTGTGTGAAGATTATGGCAGCAAACATAAAACACTGCTGCTCCATACAGAAGTGCGATGGCTGTCTCGGGGTAAAACTTTAACAAGGCTATTTGAACTTAGAGCCGAGTTACAAATGTTTCTTTCAGCAGATACAGTTTCTTTTAATTTGAAAGACCGTTTGTATGATAAAACTTGGTTGTTCCGATTGTCTTTTATGGCGGATATCTTTCAAAAACTGAACGAATTGAATTTATCATTGCAAGGTAAACAGACAACAGTGTTCCAGGCCTATAACAAAATAACTGCCTTCAAAAGAAAATTAGATTTTTGGATTATTTGCGTTGGTAAGAGAGAAATAGAAAGCTTTACGTCACTCGGTGAGTTTGTTAGCGATAACGACTCGGAAATGTTTCAAGATGATGTGTTTGAAGAATTGGTCCAATATCTCACTTCGATGCGCGCATCTTTTGTAAAGTATTTTCCCGAAGAACATAATACAAAAATGAAGCTGAATTCATGGATTCATAATCCTTTTTTACCCAACTTGCAAAAGCCCGAAAGTATGTCAAACGAGATATATGAATCTCTTTTAGAAATGTCATCAGACACAAGTATGGAGTCACTGTTCAAAACGACGCCTCTCAACGATTTTTGGTGCAGAATCCGTGATGAATATCCAATGCTTGGCAGAATGGCTCTGAATATTCTTCTCCCGTTCCCAACAACATATTTGTGCGAAACAGGATTCTCAACCTATGCAGCCACGAAAACAAAATATCGCAATAGACTGGACGCCGAACCTGCTATGAGACTTCAAATGTCTTCTATCAAACCTGATATCAACCAATTGATGAAAAATAAAAAACAGTTTCATACCTCCCATTAGTTAAGATTTTTTCATTTTTAATATCTTCTATTATTGTACTTGGCATGTGGTTAAAGTAAGTAATAATTAGTAACTGTTACATTGTACTTTTATTATGCTTATATAATAAAGAATACACTTTTAAAAACTATTGTTTTATTGTAGGGTTCCGTCAAGTATTTTGCTTGTCAAAAGGGTTCCGTGACCAAAAAAGTTTGAGAACCGCTGATCTATAGTAATAAACAGTATAAGTGAACGTACATGAAAATCACGCACCGCCTTCAAAATTTTGGTTTATGAAAAGATTTTGAAATACATATAAGGATTATTTTGTACTTTTTATTAGTTAAGGTTTTTGAAGTCGGTTTTTTTTTTGTTAAAAAGTTTTAATTTCATACTTTTTAGTTGTTGTTGTTGTTATTGTTGTTGTTCCAATCATTGTCGTAAAAAAAAACACGCAAATCGGCCAAGAATACTCAGAAAAACTAACCAATGAGCAGATCATCTAGATAGGCGAAGCTAAAATAAACTGATTTATTGAAGCTGCTTAAAAAACTACTCAACCTAAGTCGATAAAATTTATATGGGACCACCGCGCGGGCTTCCTCTACCAAATAAAAAAACAACCACGTAAATCGGCCCAACAATCTCGGAGTAATCGGTGTACATACATGAAAAAAAAAAACCCGCGGAATACATAACCTCCTCCTTTTTTTGAAGTCGGTTAAAAGTCTCGTTTTATTTTTTTCAGTGTGATTTGGGAATTGTGTGAGAATAATGTAGGTTAATGAGTGAGACAAATTCACTGAAGTAAACTAATTAATGATGATATTATGTTTAGGCTCAACCATAATAGGAGGGAGCCCAGAGATCCGACACTACGCCATTAATGGATACAATAAGCTCACATTTACAGTGATTAAAAAACTTAAAGATCTTGGAATACAATGTCAAAAATAAAAATGTCAATAAAAATGTAAATGAAATTACAATGTAAAAAATAAAATTAAAACAGTAATCACAAATGTCAGAAAGCGTAAAAAAAAGAACGGTACGTATATCAAGACAGATTGTCAGGTGAGATCTGCGAATAAAAGTCTAATACAGATTCACTTGAAAGAGAAGACGTATTACCTACTTAATTAAACAGCGGCTAAGTGAATTCGATGTTTTATTATGGAACATCATTAAAACACCCACATTGGTCGGCATCGGCACTCGACGAATTTTATCGAAAATGTGACGATATAAAACGAAAAACGCTGTTAAAATTTTACATCCGTACATAAAAATTGTATTTAGCAGATGGAGTAATGGGTTAGAGTAAATATAAATAGAAGAACTACCTAAAAAAATCCGTAACAGTTAGCTCCATCGAAGCTCCTTCATAAAAAGCTCCTATGTACAGAAAAGCCCATTACAAGTACAAGACAATAGGTCATGCGTTAATCTTTATCGACATGTCACAATAAACAGGTGTGAATTAAAAACAAATATGTTGTGTGTGTGTGTCTATTTTTCATCTCTTCCATTTTGTTTAACAACACCAACGTAGTTTGTTCTCTCCTGATTGATGACGTCTGAAAACGTCGAAGAAAATTCGGGGGAAAATACTAACAAAAAATCCTAAAGTGAAACGAGGATTGCGTAGATGTTACGACTACCCCCGTCCTTGTCCCCAGCCACGCCGGCGTCGGCGAGTGGCTAGACGGCGAGTCTCCATATTGCCACATTGCAACCTCGTTAAACAAACGAGCTCACATACAAGACTTGTCTCTCCTTGATGTTCTTTTGTTTTACAGGTGACGAAGAGACACGCTAATCTACGTGGATGAAGAAACAGTCATAAAAATACGACGTGTAGCGCCATAAAGTAAGACTATCAAGTGTCAATCACAGTGATGAACGTTGGCGTTTGATGTATCCACGTTGCGCCACGATTTGTGCTTAATATGACGCGTGACGTAACCACTTGAAGTATGTACCTACCTACCACCTACACAGCTAGAAAATTATCAAATAAAAGAGCTTCTTCCTTAGAAAGTAAACAATATCCTTGAAAAACATTCCATTCTAAATCGTATATCGGTATCGGGGCAAAAGGAAAGTCTTGAAATCGAATGACGGGTCAACTTTGCGATAAAAATAGAGATCGTACCTTGTATGCAGAACCTAGGTACCTACCTACCTACTACAACATCATTTGTTACCAACACTCAATTTAATTATATTAGCTACGTCATAGCAACAGAAGATACAATCAATACATCCCAGATCCATAATAGTTTTCCGAAAGTACTAAGAATATCCAGACAAGTTATCGGGTGTAATAGTCTATTTCTATTATTTGCATCTGCCTAGTTCGAGAAATAGAAAATATAAGTCTGTTTGATTGACTACATAATTTGGTAAACATATTCGGTTTCAATCAATCAATAAATCAACTCAGCCTATCGCAGTCCACTGCTGGACATAGGCCTCTCCCAAGTTGCGCCACAACGCTCGGTCCTCTGCCTTCCGCATCCAGTCCCGGTCCATATTCGGTTTGCTAAGCGAAAATTTTTTTTTTTCATTTGCAGGCATGTATGCTAGCAGTATTGGTGCTACTAGGAATTCCGGTAATCATAAAATTTATGAGCTCTGTAAGCTGTTTAATATGACCCAATTGGCATGAAAAAGGTCTAACTTCGAGCCAGAAGTTTAATTCTTCCGTATAATTTTGTTGCAGAAAAAGGACATGTTTGTTTTTCTCTTAGCTAATTTAAAAAGTTATTCAACTTGTTACTTTTTAAGGAGTAGTTATCCTGCTGTACCTCTGTATATGAAGAGCGAGGCGGGACGAGGTTTCTTGTTATTTAAAACTCAAAATCATTTAAATCATTCAACAATTTATAGATATAGAAAGTTTTGAGTTTTGAGCTTCACTACGAGATTAATTCAGAATCAAAGAAGTTTGTAGAGTCTGTAAAGGAAGAAGAAATAACGAAATTGCAATTGCAAGTTGTCACATGACATGTATACTTCGGAGGACCTATATCTGTGGCGAATCATTAAGTAGGGAGGTATATAAAGTTATGTGCGTGTATTTTCACCACGAGATAAATTCAGAATCGAAGTTTGTAGAGTTACAGACTCAAGAGTTACCGACATTGCAATTGCAAGTACTGCAAGTAGTCATAACTCATATGTATACTTCGGAGGATCTATATCTGTGGCGAAGAAAGATCCTCGAATGGGGACTACGAGCTGAGTTCAACTGCCCGCAACTGACTGACGACCCGTAGGTCCCTCCCTAGAAGGACACGAGAAACCATAGTATGCAATTACAAAGTTCCCTGTGGAAATCTATTTGATGAAAATACATCCTTTTTCTAGCTTAAAAAAAAGAAAATAATAATCATTCTTCATAACCGTCCATCGAATAATGAACTCCCCCCTAATCCTCTTTTCACCTTGCCAATACCATATTAGTTGTTTTTCCATTTACCCTAAATCGGTAATAGAATAGAATCCTCAGGATTAGAACCGTGTCAACGAATGTTGAAAGGCTTAACCTCTGTCACATTAAGCCCTAATAACCTCAAAAGCGAACTAGAGGTGTACGGCAGAGAACACCTCTGCCCTTTTGGTGAGGCGTTACGGTAAGGTTACTTAACTTGATGAACAAGGATGTAGACCTTGTAATAAGTCTTGTTGACTGCATTAATCGGTTCCATGTCATGAAAATCAAAGACGATGTTCCAATTGGACCTTCAATGTTTTATTAAGGCTGCATCATCACATGAATGCAAGTAACTTACTTACTGCTACTAATTTCAGACTCTAGCACTAAATACGGAGAAACAAAACCGCGTAATAGTTATTTTTAATTTGCTTGTATTCTTAGAACGATTTATTTTACCATTTGTTGGGGAGGCAATCCTGTAGAATGGGATGGAACATTTAATTATATCACCGTACATATTATTATGTTGGAGTATTTTAAATAGAACATTGTACAAAAGACGAAGCTGTTTCTGCAAATTCCCTTAGTTTTCTCTAATAATCCTCTTCATGGTACCATTACCTACGATTTCGCGTGCCCCAAACAATTCTCAAACCACAATTAGTGTTTTTGTTGTTGATAAACGCTACAAAATGCAAATTGCAGGGTCAGCAACGAACGTTTTGTGCAACGGCTGACACGTTGCAACCATTATCTATGTTCCAGAGCGCACCGCAAACACAATGAAACCGCATTAACTTGCGTCTATAGGGAATACATTGCACATATTATTACTTGCGTGTTATTTCTTGCAAACGGTTGTTATGCTTGCGTTGTATGGGATAGAAACGTGTGAGAAGAGTTCTATCCCCATTGCAAATGAAGTTTCCATTTGCATTTGCCTTTGTGTTTGACTTCTCTTCAAAACGACTGGTTGAATTAAGTGTAGAAAGAAATTTTCTCTCGAAAGATGTCATGTAAAATGCAGGTTTATTATCCCTTCCGAAATGTTTAGTTTTAAGGCTGTGTAGCCATATTGGCGTTTGCAAGGCGAACAGCACGCAGCAGTAAAGTTTATTACAGTTTTGCTTAAGTTAGTTGGCTGCACACAGGTTGCTAGCCTATCCCGAAGAACATCAAAACAAGCCGGCTCGCCCAATTGACTTTTACAACTTGCTGAAGACATTGAGCAGCTGGTACCCTCTGTTTGCGAGTTCTACTTGCATTCTTAGATAAACTTGTTTGTGAAATTCCGATAAGTAGGTATTTTCTTATCTTCAAATAAAGATGTTGCGTTCTTAAGTTTGTAAATGACACCTTTAGTTTAGTATCTCACAGTCTTCTTGTTTTTATGGTGCTAACAGCCTATACAGGATGATTTTGAATTCATTAGCAACCCTTTAAGGGGTGATTGTACTCATCAATTTGAACAACTTTTACTATGGGACAAACCCTGAAATCGTGAAAAAAAAACAGCTGTTTCCTACATTTGTGTTCACATAAATCGACAAAATTTAGGGGCATAGCAATTATTTTTCACGAATTCAGAGTTGGTCCCATAGTAAAAGTTGTTCAAATTGATTACTCATCAATTTGAACAACTTTTACCATCAACCATACAAGGGTTTTTTTTTTCTTTTTTTATTAAATTTATGGACACACAGATAAATAATAATAGAATACATAGAAATGAATAGTACAAAAGCAATGCTTATTTCTTAGGTTATAATGAATTCAAAATCATCTTGTATAATGCGATGTATTTCTACTTATCACCGGATCCTTTACTAAAGCTACTTTGACTTTTTTCATATATTTTATTTAGAGTCTAAAAGCTTTTCTATGTTTCAATTTACTAACCAGAGTATAAGTCAATGTTATTACGAAGCTTCATTGAGAAGCAAACTTGTACTGCGGTCTAACACCGAATTCTCGCTTCGAATTCTCTGGATAGACAATATTCACAAGAATACACATTTAATCAGGGTGTGGCGAAAACAACCCTCATTAAAAGGAATTAAGCTTGAATTTCAAAACAACTTAATTCGGACAAAGAGTTCTTTCATTCTTTATTCATTGAAATTGGAATTATGTAAGGTACCTTAACCCGTTGTTCATGTAAATCGGTTAACAGCAATGCTTAAACAAGTTTATATCTTTCTTTTGTTAACGGTTAAATTTAGACATGTAACAACCACCTTATTTTTGTCAACTTCGGTAGGTATGAATGAAGGCATAGAACAAAATCACTGCAAAATAAGGTAGGTACCTAGTTACATGGAGCTAATACTTGTTACTCTCAAGTTGTAAATTAAATGTCAAATAAGATATTAAAACACAATATTAGTTAGGTATTGCAATGTGTGGCCAAGCAAACGATGTTAGGTACTGTAGCTATCCTAGGAAACTTCGTTAAAAATACCAAGGATGCATAAAAAGTAAATACGAAGAATACATGGAACTTCTACGAAAGAAAAGACAGATTTGATAAGGGTACACAGCGGGCGACTTCGGCCATTCCCGGTTTCGCACGGAACATGTAAAAAGTACATAAAGTTGCGGCCACAATGGTTGTGGCGTTCAAGTTGATTGCTAAACGCTTTACCAACAAAAGGAACTGTTTAATGTTACAGCACGCACCGCCAGCATTCGATACGGTTTAATAGTGGCTTTATTTCACGGCCATAGTTAAATCCTCGGCATTAGCGACGCACATAGGTACGTGTCATTGAAAAGCGTATAATTCGATTATATAAATCTCTAGTCCAACGATCTGGAATGACGTCGAGATTAATGTTGTGGACACACAAAATAAATCTCACAAACAAAAAGGAATAAATCTTTTACTAAATCAATCAATGGTAACCAGTTCGAGGTAATCGTAGCCTTTTATGCCTCAATGCTGAATATTGATGTACACGCATTATCCCATTAAGTGTTAGCCTTAGAATAATTAAGTTGTTTCTTTATTCAAGTTTATTCTGTTGATTAGCTTTTAAATCTGCCAATGATGTCTATGTTCGATTGCACATTGATGCAGGAATCTAGTTTAGATTTTATCGGTGCATGATCACTTCGAATTTTTGGATAACCCTAGTATCAATAATTAATATAATCTTGTTGTGCAATAAAGAGGATTTGTATTGTATTGTATTGTATCAGAACCAGAAAGAGACCAATGCAATTTATGCAATCCATCTACCACTCGATATGTCCCACTCTCATCAAAATAATCTGATATCTGTTTTCACAACATCCCGTCAGCGATTCTCGGACCTCCCGCGTGGTAATTGGTAACAACTAGATCAAAGAACGTTTTCCCAGAAAAACCTGTGTATAAGATGTAGTGACAGTTAACCCAACCCACCCAAACCAAGAGTTTGTATTTCAAAGGAATTATTGAGCTGCTAGAAAAGGTATGAAGTAATTAACACACGTACGATGCCGCAGAAATTACAGGCATGTTTCGGTTAAATCGAACTAGGGTATAGGTACTACAAATTGCTGGGCCTACAATTAAGCGGTTAATTTAACTTTAACGTGCTCTCTTATAAAATAACACATTTTTCTGGAAGGCTGATATGATAAGTTTTAATCTGTTAGCAAATCTCATGTCAACTGCTGTGATTTGTTAAGCCTAATAATGTTATACGGTCATTATTACTGTCCCACTGCTGGGCACGGGCCTCTTCTCAGAGTGAGAAGAATACAGGACTTAGTCCACAACGTGGGCCGGCTACAGCGGGTTGGCGGACTACACACACCATCAAGAAGTTTATGGAATACTTTTAGGTGTGCAGGTATTCTTAGATGTTTTCCTTCACTGTTAAAGCAAGTGATACTTAATCATCTGCCAGGTTATTCACAACTGTTAGAAAGTGTCTTTCCGAATCGTGAGAAAAGTTACCAAACGTGTCCTCTAAACGCTATTCACTAACCCAAAATTGAAAATTTACGACGCGCAACGGTTCTATTAATGAATAACTTTAATTTACAAAAACTTTTCCGAGTCTTGAATTTGTGAATAGCGTTTAGTTAGAGAACACGTTCTATAAAATTCCTCATGGATTTGGATATATCACTTTCGGATTCGGACGATTGTGAACAAGCTAATTCCGCACATGAATTCGAAGTCAGTTTTTTTTAAGGGCTTTGTCGAAAAGTCAGATGCCAGCCGGGTTTGAAGTTCGAACTGAGACCCTCCTGCTTGGAAGGCAGGCGTTCCTCCGCTAGGTTTTCTCTGCTTTATGTTGATTATAATACCGTCTCTTATCATGGGATTAAATTGACAGCTAATCAGTTAAATCTTGCGGTGCTTAACATTTCAGAAACCGAGATATGACGAATTCACACATTTAAGAATGCTAACAAAGTTAATAACGCTAATTGCTTGTGAATAAAAGCTTAATTAAATATATACTGCATTTCCTATAATAACTAAAGATATCATCTGAAGTTGATGTTGTAGAGTTACCTAAAAGTTCAAGTAGGTAATTTTCGTTGCATGCTGATATAAATTGTGAACTATACATAAGAAACAGTGATTTCTGCAGGAATTGCAGTTACTCAGATAATAGAGTGCCGTAACTTCAAAGTTAGATGTTGGAATAAAACATAAGTAGTATTCAACTGCAAAACTTTCAGTACTTACGGTATATGAAACATAAAACATAATGAATCATTTGCACGGTAATGATGATCTGTGCGGAACATTATAGGTACGCGAAGTTTGAATGTGAGCTCATAGAGAAACAACCTGGATTTTGACAACATAATATGCGGGGCAATGAATTAAAAGTTTGGAAATTTTACGGAATATGAATGAAAATGTATTATGTTATAATTTTGTATCTCAACTACGAGCTCAAAGTAGCAATTTTTCAAAACAACGCTAGAGGCTCACGTTTTTGATAGCACTTCGAGTCAGCTGTTCTAGGAAGCTTTAAAAGTTCATTTTTCGTCTAAAAACAAGTTAGCAACAGTGCGTGTCTTGAATGGCGGGTGTGTCGTTAACTTTGGCGTGGTTATAAATCTCGTGAATTGCCACCTTTATCGGCGTCCGTTAGACTCCCACAAACTGACGCTTCAAAGCAATATCAAAGGGATTTTAATTGCTTAGTCGACCGACACTTACTGACATTATTGCTCTAATAACAATCTGCAGATAATCCTTATGATGATGATAATTACAAACTAAAGGCTAATAACGAGTTTCTCAAAGATTTAAATGTTAACTTAATTATTAAATTTTACTGCTTACAAGTAACTAAATTTTTATCACCCGCTGGCGCCGCGATTTTCCTGAACAGCAAAAGGTTTTTTTTTTTAGTAAATAAACACAAAATAAGGAAACTTATACGCTATGAAATTAGTAGATTAACATTTTACAAATCACAAAATGTTGGAAGTGTGATACGACTGATACCAGTAATATTGCTGGAAGTAAATAAGAAAATTGTTATTCCAGTTGCAAATTGGAAATGAAGAGGCACGCACAACTTTACGTAATGTCGCCTCATGGAAATTGCTGAAATAACGAAATTGCAGTATGGCATGGCAGCTCTAACGTAGGTGAAGCAGCACCTAAACAGCTCTGAAAAGATTAATGGGCTTAAAATTGCATCGCAGCTGTGCAATAAAAGCAAGCCGGTGGAATCAGCGGCGAGCACCAAAATGCAGTGTTATATCACTTAGACATGTGAGTGCATCCCGACTATTTTGCTGGAATTAAGAGGGAATTCATGTCAAAGAACGCCGCTGTGACCCCTTTTTTTAAACAAGTTTTAACCACCCGAGATACAAAACAGCATTTTTTTATGAAAAAATACCGAGATTTTAATTGAATGGAGCTCTCTCTCGACTCTATTATTTTTATGGTCTTTCTGAGTTTTTTATAATCGTTCTAAGCTTTATCAAAGAGATATGTTCAGTCAAACACAAGTAATAATTCAGTGCTAACCTGAATTAATGCGCTCAGCCCTCATGCGCCTCACAAGTCACATTGCTTATAAAGAATACTTATTTTATGAGCCTTAAGACTTCAGTTTAATCATCATCATCATCATCATTTCAGCCGAAAGACGTCCACTGCTGGACATAGGCCTCCCCCAAGCATCGCCACAACGACCGGTCCTGTGCCTTCCGCATCCAGCGGATTCCCGCGACCTTCACCAGGTCGTCGGTCCACCTTGTGGGGGGCCTACCCACGCTGCGCCTTCCAGTACGCGGTCGCCACTCCAGAACTTTACTGCCCCATCGGCCATCCGTTCTGCGAGCAATGTGCCCCGCCCACTGCCACTTAAGTTTGGCAATTCTTCGGGCTATGTCGGTTACTTTCGTTCTTCTGCGAATCTCCTCATTTCTGATTCGATCACGCAGGGACACTCCGAGCATAGCCCTCTCCATTGCCCTTTGAGTGACTTTGAGCCTTCTTATCAGGCCCATTGTGAGCGACCACGTTTCAGTACCGTAAGTAATTACTGGCAACACACACTGGTCAAAGACTTTCGTCTTGAGACACTGCGGTATTTTGGACG
This sequence comes from Asteroscopus sphinx, assembly GCA_949699075.1. Taxonomy (NCBI): domain Eukaryota; kingdom Metazoa; phylum Arthropoda; class Insecta; order Lepidoptera; family Noctuidae; genus Asteroscopus; species Asteroscopus sphinx. Next base: position 13,210,443 of record OX453005.1, read on the forward strand.
AGAAGATATTGCGTAGCTTCCCGAACGCTGCCCAACCGAGTCGGATTCGACGATTGACCTCTTTCTCGAAGTTGGACTTACCTAGCTGGACAGTTTGTCCTAGGTATACATAATCGTCAACAACTTCGAGTGTAGATTCTCCGATGCTTACGGGAATGGGTGCTTTATGGGAATTCGACATAACCTTTGTCTTGTCCATATTCATTTTAAGACCCACTCTATCGGAAGCTCTACTGAGGTCATCGAGCATTGTACCGAGGTCCTCCATGGTCTCAGCCATGACTACTATGTCGTCGGCAAACCGAAGGTGAGTGATGTACTCGCCGTTTATGTTAATGCCTAGCCCATTCCAGTCCAGAACCTTGAAGACATCCTCCAATGCAGCAGTGAAGAGTTTCGGAGAGATCACATCTCCCTGTCTCACACCTCGCTGCAGAAGGATAGGTTTCGAGGCTTGGTCCTGTAATCGGACTGACATAGTGGCGTTTTCATACAAAGACTTTAACACTTCGATGTACCGATAGTCAATCTGGCACCGTTGAAGAGACTGTAGTACCGCCCAAGTCTCGATCGAATCGAAGGCTTTCTCGTAGTCCACAAACGCTAAACAAAGAGGCAAGTTATACTCTTCGGTCTTCTGTATAACCTGACGCAGCGTATGTATGTGGTCTACGGTGCTAAAGCCTTTTCGGAACCCGGCTTGTTCGGGAGGCTGGAAGTCGTCAAACCTGCGCGAAAGACGGTTCGTAATGACTCTCGAAAACAGCTTGTAGACATGGCTCAGAAGTGAGATGGGCCTATAATTCTTCAGTAGAGCATTATCGCCCTTTTTGAAGAAGAGTACCACCACACCTCTGCTCCATGCCTGTGGCGTTCTCCCCTCGAGAATGACGGAATCAAATAACTTCTGAAGGGCCTTAAGGATCGGTTTTCCACCCGCCTTCAGGAGTTCGGCCGTAATTCCGTCATCACCCGGTGCCTTGTTGTTTTTGAGCTGCTTTAGAGCCATCCTAATCTCGTACAGGCTGACGTCCGGGATATCTTCGGTATAGTGTCGGGTCAATCGAGCTCTTGGGTCATTAGCCCGATTTACAGCGGGTTTCTGGGTGGACGTGTATAACTGTCCATAGAACTTCTCGACCTCCTTCAATAGCTCTGGCTTGGAGGAAACGACTCTGCCATCGTCGGTAACAGTTAAATAGTAACTAATAATATAAATAGAAAATATAGGAGGACATTCTTACGTGATGTGAATTGTAAATTACAAATCATCTAAGTATCCTATTTTTGATCTGAAGGATAAAGTTTCAAAGTATTTTTTAGACGCTAGCAATGTATGGGCAACTGTGCCTGAGCTAGGCAAAAATCTGTATTTCAGGTCACAGTCGCTTCCCTAAGTAATGAGCATTGCATAATTTGGGATATTTTGAGCATTTAAATGATTTGTGTATGTGTAGAACAGTGTGTGTATGTGGTGTGTTTTGAGGTATGTACGTGTGAGTTTGTATGATCTGTAACATTTTCATAAGATCACATAAGAAAAATATATTAAAGGAGTTTGCAGATTCATAGCAAAACACATTTAATATTATCCCCAAAAATCATATTTCATATTTATGATAAAAAGCATTGGAATATTTTAATTGATATAGATTTTAGCACTGCTGACCAATGAATTTTAAATCAGAACCTTCACAACGTTTTCGTATGACTGGAGGCAAAAAGTAAATTGCGTTTGATCGCTCCAGTCTGCGAAGATCGTTCTAAATACGTAGGAGGACACGCCAAAAAGTTGGTACCAACAATTGAAGACATCAGACACTACAATTATAAACTCTAAGCCTGAACTATAATAGAGAAACGAGAAACATTGAAAACGGTCTATGAAAGGCATTCATAATCGTATATAATATTGTATAACAATAAAATTACAGGTTTGTTTGAATCAACTGAATAAACCACTCTCAATTTCGGAGATGTTATTCCTGTGGAGAACTATATTTTTATTACAGAAGAACCTTATTTTTATAGCCCTACAGGTTAACATTTTTATTATTTGCAACAAAACTGGGATAGTAATGTCGCGCGCCATTAATTTTCCCGGCTAAATAAAGTTTCAGAAACGGAAAAGTCCACCACGGAGTTTTCCTTTGTTGCTCAGGGCAAATAACTTGTGGGACAGGAAAATATACAGGGACCACGAGAAATTCTTGAGATCAAACAATATAAGAACAAAATGTATTTCCCGAAAAAGAAGGCAACGTGAAGAAGAGAACCTAAATATGTATAATGGTTTTACGGTAAAGTCAATTGCATCAAGGATTACCTAATATGAAACCTTTCAATCGAAAAATAGGTTAGTATGTAAGATGAAATTAGGTTTTGATAATTCTAGGCGCCTATGTTACATATAACCAGAACAAGCATCATTCACCTACATACATCCATCACTTCTTATCGAAACAATTCCAACAAACAACTAATTATTATCGCAGACACTAACAATTTTGCTAGAACCACTATACAACAATAAAATACACTAGTCATTTATTTTGTCACTCAGTAGGTATGAAGCAATCAGAAATGAATGGATGTTGCTAAGTGACATTAATTAACGTACACGAAGTATTGGGCTTGTGTGCACTTCAGTTTACGTATGCGCCACATGACACTCTTGACGTCAGCGTGTAAGAATGTAAACATTCAAGCTACCTAAGGACTTCGGACTTTAAGCGCCTAGGTTGTTTCATGTCACAGAATCCAATGAATGTCAAGTCAATGAATCTTGAGGACACACAGGCCAATATGTGTCAAAATACAATGCTTTGTATAATCTAGTTTCTCCGAGGATTTGAGACTACCACCTGGCAACATATAACTCTGAAGGGAACACTCACTTAACTTAGTACAAACGTATTTAAATATAAGGTACAAAAATAGAAGTAGAAACTAAACTACCAAATAAATAAGAGTCGCAATTCCGAAGTATGTAAGAATAATCCTTGGGGAAAGCTTCATAGGAAAAGGGCGCTCTGCGGGGAGTTCACCGTATCGACTAAACAAAACAGGATCAGAATTCAGAGGTCGCGCGGTCGCTCCGAATGTAGATAACACGAAGCCACAAAAACGACCTCAGTTCTAAAGAACCAAACTACTTCTATGTTTTTTATAGTAAGTTGTAGTATCATGAAATATGTTAAGCTCTTAATATCTAGTTCAATTTATTTATCACGTACTTACCTAAAACAAAGAAATAGAACAAATATTTTCGGCCAGACCAATAACAAGTCAGCACTAAAGTTACACAAATTAAACCAATTCGCGATGACGTCGGCTGGATCGATAACCAGATAAACAAGTTGGGGTGGGGCAGCGACCCCTGTACTCTTGAGGACGCAGATGCCCATACATGGGACGCCAACATTACGACAGTTAGACGGTCTAATCTGGCCCCGACGAACTAGGGTGGACTCATATAGACACACTCGTGGGATACTCTTTGCAATCATTTTACTAGTCTGCTGTGCTGATTTCGCACAAATTGTAATTCGGCCGAGGGTAAATAAGCTATTATGTGCTACTTGGAAGCTACGGGCTGCGGATGTGGACCCTAATTTATTATACGATGTTTAAACTTAGATGAGGGTATACTATGTTACTCGTTATTAAGGACACCACAACTTTTCTTGGAAGTGATACCGAAGCTTAGTTTTTTAATTGAAAGAAGCCCTAGCGATACATCAATGGAAGATGTATATTGGAAGCTTTAATATTAAATTCGAATGTGCATTGCTATTAAGAGTATACAAGCACTTAATACTAGGGACACCGATGAAAACAAAAGCTATTTGGTACTAAACAATATGAACAACGCACAAAGTAAGGTAGGTAACGTAGGTAAAAATAGACACACGCATAACTCTAGTGCCAAAGCTTTGTACCCTAGTGTGCAATTTTTTTTATTGGAAAACAAAAAATAATGTAAAGATAGGTACCTATATGAGTATTTCACGTTAGACATCTAGTCTTATGTCAAGCATCATGACTTAAACCTAATGGATCTCTTGCCTGAGATAAGAACCCCAGACACATTAGGAATCTGATTCCCGAAAAAAATAATCCCCAAACACACACGAGGAGAGGGGGAGCCACAAGTCTAATCCTCCAAATGGCGCCACTGCCTGTGACATTCTGTGACAATGTGGAGCAAACGACTCCCAAAGTCCCTGACACTTCGCGTATCTTGCACAGTTCGCGCCTCGGTTAATTTTGCCAATAAAATGCCATTACGTTTTTACGATGCTTATATGGGTGGATCTTTAAGTCTTTTAGTTCGTCTTTGTTTTTCAATCGATAACTCTCAATGAAGAACAAAACTTGCGTAAGTTATTTCAAGAGTTCCAGAACTGCAAAAATGCTAGGTACTCTGTATTGATATAATATTAAGTCAAGCTAAATAGAGGAATACCGCAAATCCGTATCATACATAGGTATTGAAAATCCATTTGTAAGGGAGCTGGACGTTAGCGAGCTTCAAGTTTCATTTGATTTGAGGTGTATCCGATAGCCGCTAGCAGATCCGTTACTTAGGTGCCGCATTATGTGGCTTCGTCAGCCGCAAAGCGTTCACATGTACAATGTACACCTAGCTCGGCTGGGGAACACGCTACTCTCGGAATATTCATGGATACATGTAATAATATGAATGCAGGAATCGATTACTACCTACACGATAAAAAGGTTAATTTGTTTAAACGCTAGTTACAGTATTCACTTCAGCCTTTGTACATGTATGTACTTGCTCTCTTTAATTCATTGCTAGGAGGGAAATATTTCACAAAAAAATTAACATTGAATATCATATTCAATGACTCACCGGTGGAACAAAGAATCAATACGCTGTGCCTAAAATAAAATGTAACAATAGCCCGCGCCGCATTATAGGACAACCGCTTAAAATGCTTTCCATGTTCGGAGTCATCCGGCAGTGACCGCTGCCCGCACTCGCCTGTCGGCCCGGAAGTAAGACATGGGAATCTAATCGCTTAGCTGATCTTATCTGCCTCCAAATACTTTAACATTCATGAAAATAAATAATCGCCATGTCAGAAAATCATTAATTTCACTTGAACAACCAGGATGTTAGTTGTGACTTGTGACGTGAAAGCGCCAGATTGTTTTACGATAAGGCTATCTTACTTTGAGTTTATAAGCATTCATAAAGCTTTAATAGCGTTGGTAAAGACCGATTATAACTCTAACTGCGCTAACCTCATTACTTACAGGTCACGTCAACATGTCAAATATTTGTTATAATTCGTTACATAAATATTAAATAGCTACAGAAAAAATCTGTTTTGAATGACCCCAGCAGTATCTGTTAAAACTAAAATATGGTTGCGCAGATAAATCTGAAGTAATAAAAACATCTCTTTAACAAAAAATACTGTTATGTCATTCAGCATTTGGCATAAGAGGCGCCCTCAAAAAGCGAGCGTGAGTCGGCAAATTGTAACTAATGGATCTCCCAGAAGATGACTCATGAGTCCCACATGTCACTCTAAGGCCCACTTGCGTCATGCCATGGGTTAAAAGAATAAATCAAGAGTTTGTTAACTCGGTGTTAAATTTTTAAAACGTTAACTCAAAATTTGTCTTGCGCCTACCAAAAATAGCTTTGGGCTAGGTAACCCTGCAGTATTACCAACACGACGAATAGAAATATACGTCAATCTCACTTACACTCCGGCAGTTTTTATATAGTTGTCTCATGGTCACATGCTTCGTTTACAGATAATTGAAAACAAAAGATCGATGAAGCGAGACTATTAAAAAAAGGTTCATTTTTTTAAGACCTTTTTTTATTGGTTTCAGCCTCCAAGATAAGCAGAATGCGTATTTGAATGCCATTAGTGATTACAATTCCACAACTCTTACATACTATCGTACTCTGCAACAACAGTATCATAAAAATATAAAGAAAATAAAATACTTTACCGTTCATCGAAATATTTTTTATTCTCGCCGTGTGTTTAAAAGTCCGTATTTGGAATTTTATATCAAAAAATCTATGATTAAATATTCAACAATTTCTTCATCATCTTCAAAAAATACATAATTACATAATCAAATACATATTTTCATAACTTTAATGTAAATTTACCAGGCCTTATGATACAAATAACCTCAAACGGAACATTAACAGCCCGAGTTAACGATTTAACCCTCCATCACTGGTGGGTTATTTTTTTACCGTCTTAGTCCAGTGTTAACAACTAACTCGCGATGGCGCAAGACAAGTTAGCGATTTAACCCAGAGTTGCTGCTTAACTCTGAGTTAAGCACGCTAACCCTGTTTGACGCAAGTGGCCCTAAGTAAGTCAGAGACTGATTTTATAGAGACGCGGGTACGGGGTCCGTTATTTTTGGAACGATGGGGAATGGGGCCACTCTCTATATGCATACAAAAACTTACCCTTATGAATTCACTGACAAATAATATAAAATATGTAGTAGCTTCTGTAGATCTTCGGATACATTACCTACTACGAGTATGCAGACGAAATAACTTGAAGGCATAAAATGTACAAAACGACGCAATGACGCCAGCTCGCATTATACTCAGAAATACTAATTGATCTGAATTAAACAATGAAATGAATGTCTGTCTGGTTATGAAGTGACTGCAAATAACAAGCTTGTCCTAATTAATTTGTTCTGCTACTTCAGAAGGTAGTCTCAATTTCAATATACAATTTGTGTGATGATGATGAACATCATCTAATCAAGAATATACAAGGTATATAAGAGACATGGATTGCAAAAAAATCAATTAACTATGGGAAATTGAAACAACGTTAAGTCTCTATAACCATAAAGAACCGCTATCACTTATCATGCAAAGATATCCATGTCACCACAATTGGATTACACAAATGAAAGCTAGATTTCAAAACGCAAAACATGGATTCCCATTGCGTAAAAGCAATTTAATCTCCTAAGCACACATGCGGACTTCATAAATCTCATGTCAGATCGGTAGAAGCGCGTTTTATGTCATAAATACAGTGGGTATATATGTCAAAACATGGGGGATTTGGGCGCACTCTCCCTTCGCGGACGGCCCAACCGACGCGCGACGCCACGCCAGCCGAGATAATGAAAAAAAAAGATTTATGATCAAACTCTAATCAAATTTTATTACCGTCTACGACCCTTTACGATATTATTACTTGCGTACTGCGTATTCATTATCGATTTCTAGTTCACTATGTCACCTTGAAAGAAGGTACCGCTTGGTGCAGGAATGCACACAATTTTGTTTTGTTTGTGTATTTGTTTAATTTTCGTTAGCAATAGCAAACGAAAATTTAGAACAAAACAAAAGTTAGGTACGCTGTGGGTAGGCCCCTCACAGGGTGGACCGACGACCTGGTGAAGGTCGCGAAAATCCGCTGGATGCGGGAAGCGCACGACCGGTCGTTGTGGCGATGCTTGGAGGAGGCCTATGTCCAGCAGTGGACGTCTTTCGGCAGAAATGATGATGATGATTATGTACCACACATACAAATACGTACACCAGACTATTTAAATCATCATCATCATCATCATTTCAGCCGAAAGACGTCCACTACTGGACATAGGCCTCCCCCAATTAAGGGGGATATGCCATAATCGCCACGCTTGGCAGGCGGGTTGGCGATCGCAGTTGGTTGGCTAAATACTCAGAGAACGCTGCTGCCCATCCTCTGGTGAATCCCTTAGTCGCCTTTTACGACACCCATGAGAAGAGATAAGGGTGATGCTATTCTTTAAGTCCGGCACCACACGGACTATTTAAATAATAATGTTTTTAATCTCTTAGGAAATTTGTTTTACACTAAGGCCCATATTACAGAACGATACTCAAGCGTTGATCTCTGTTTAAAACTAGTTTTGAGTTGAGCTTTGATTTTAGAACGATCCTCAAGCAGAGATTTATTGATCACAGTTCAGCTGAGTTTAATTTAATTTTATATTGTCACCTGTTTCGGAATTTCAGCTGAGATTTGATCTGTAATCACTCTAGTGTGGTCCAGATTACGCTTGAGTAGAGATTTATATTCTATTCCAGGACAAATTCGTGTGTTATGTTGTTGAATTAAAGTTTATAATTACCGTTCTGGAATAAGACCGATACTCAAGTAACGATTCTATCCTTAAGTAGTGCTCAGGTGATTGGAGTTTAAACTGTACTTGAGGAAGCTTCTGTAACATGGGCCTAAGACTAACAGACTTGAAATTGCTCCAATGTTATCACCGAAATACAAAGCAGATGAAAAATCATAACGTAGCCAAGTTTTCTTAGCCAAAGGGGTCGTGAGTCACATTACCATAAAGTTTCCAGCACGGAATGTGGTGTTGTAATATAGCGGGCAATAATATAGCCATTCGTACGCACCGTGGAATAACGCTCGCACCTCCCCCTACCACCATGATCCCGTCCTTCACCTCTTTGACCTAATTATGTGGAACACATAATATTTTTTTAGCCCTTACACCTCGGTCTTTTCATTCACATTTCGTCTCACAAATGACTATAATAATGACATTGTAAATTACCATGAACTTGAATTCTGCGAAATTCAAGAAGGGTGGATCCCCCAAGTCATGTTTTGTGTGGACAAGCGAAACAGGTTTGTAAATCGCCGGTGATACGAGTACGTTTAAGTTCAGTTAAAAGAACATTAAAAGAGCCTACACGAGTGACGATATTTAATCGATCGTCCGGAGCACCATGGGCATTCAGCCCTGCTACCAATCTGCTAACTGACTAATCTTTTTCCCACGGCATGAGCTATTATGATTATGTAGCTCATGACGACACGATAGAAGAAGTTTCGTTAATACTACATATTTGTATAATAAATAAAATAAGCGATGTTCAAATTCCATTGCCGATAAATAACAAAGATATAATTTTATCAATAAGCGAGAAACGAAACAGCGCCTCGCTCATTCCTTAGTTATCAAATAAGCAGATATTGTGGCCCAGTTCTTGGATTGCCTGATTATAAGTTCATATTGCTGGTTGAGAGGTCATCAAGAGCATCTAAATTATTGTTATGTCTCCACTTTCATTCATTGTCCATTCAATTTACGTTTCCCAATGCGGAAGGCAATCTTCCGCCTGTTTTTTGCAACTATTCTGAAGAGCTGAAATTAATATTTCTTTACTGCCGTCTCCTCGCTTTGCAATTTAATGGCTTTTTAATAGAACTTCAGTACTATTAAAAATAGTAAATTACAACGAATATTTAAAATGCACAATGCTTTTTAAAAGCATTTCAAAATATTTTTACAAAAACATGTTTAAAATTACCCTCGACTTGAGCAATAAGAGCAAAGGGTAGCACAAAAAGGTCCATTATGTATAGTTAAGCCCAATGACTTGAATTAGTTATTCAGTTGATTATGCCTCCCCTCTGGCCACTCTATCATTATCGTTTTACTTCACGCACGTGCCGACTTGCGCAGGCACCCTTGTGCTCTTCAAGGTCGATAATTATAGCCTGCACAGTCTTTTGTTCCACACTCGCTACCCTCCTCCTCTGTACGAGTAAATATTATTTGTCTTCATGCTATAGTCAAAGCTTCATGTGTATTAATTTCAAGTACTGGTCTCCTGCACGGAAGTGCAGAAGACTCATGACTGAATGAGTCGGGCACAAGATCGCCAGGAATGGAAAAAGAGGGAAGAGACCTACACCTAAAACTGGATAAATGACAGACTCCAATGATGATGATGATGATGATGATGTCCAGTTCGAAAGTACTGTCGTTTTACCGTCTTCTCTAATCTTTCAAGTGATTTGAGATTTTCATTGCATTGCTTATCATCCAAATTACAACAGAACACTACTGGTCTAGCCCAACTGGGAGATTACATTGAATGGCAATGGGCGTGACTATTCAGTAGGAACCTACCATAGGTCAAGTCAGGATTTTCAATACCATAGGTCAAGGCAGGCTTTTTAACACCATTGGTCTAGATAGGCTCTGTCTTGTTTAGGGGGCAAAGATGAGACTTGACAAGTTTGCCAAAGTAAGTCATCCAAAATCCTATATATTTTTTTTAAGTATGTCATCTAAATTCCGGTCCACCAAGACAAATAAAGTCTTAAGCACTAGGGGTACACGAGTAGAGTAAACGGTAGAGTCAACTAGCTTACTTCTCTACCAGTTCCCAGTACTCTACTTGGTGCCTTGGATGAATAACTGTCTACACGTAAAAGTTTGTTAGGTGTTTCCTTGAAGTTACGCCATGAACGTCATACGCGTCTGGTTGCGCGCAAGCAGAAACTAGTTTCACACCTCTAACCGTATACATGGGTCATGTAGCCGGTAGAGTGGACGCTGGGGGGGGGAAGGCAAGTGGTAGTATGAATTGCCCCCGGCCCCGGTTCTATCTACTTTTTTTTTTTTTTAATTCACTGTACCAAATCTGTCTACATTAGTATAATAATAGTTAGTAGGGAGTAGTAGGGACTCTACTGTGCTACCATTCCGTTTACTCTATCCGTATACACCTGGCTTAAAGTCTACTCGAAAGCAATATTATTATAACAAGATTACACTCCCCAAGGAACGCTTGATTCGATTGATAGGAGATTAATTGCAAATTCTGTTGTGAACGGTTAGATGTTATAACTCGAAGCAGTTTGGAGACCTATCTTCAGGCCGCTCGCTGGGGAAATAACTCGCAGACTGCCTGTTATCGGGGTGAAAGCAAAAGAATCTCATCGTAAATATTGCACCAGTATTTCCTAGTCAGAATAATTTAGTCATAAAGTACTAATATAAATTTTAAATGTAATAGCTATTTATTTACGACTAACTACCGAAACGCCTTTGCTCGCTATCCCACATATTTTGGGATTTAGGGAAAGCAAATTCATATTCAAGTTAATACAAACATTCCGTTGTACGTTGTACTCCGTCTTAACATAAGCGGCAAATGAGGAAACTTTTGTGAAAAGTTTATTTATACTAGAGATTAGGCATTGCGGGTCGCCCCTGACTCTTCGGGGAAATTTAAAGCTGCCCAAATATCACCTGGGAAATCACATTCTCACAAGGATGTTTCTAGAAAAATAAGGAACGGTTTATGAACTAGAACAAGGCGTGGTTCGAAAACTCTAATAGTTTGTAGTTTATAATTTTAGTTTCTCATTTACATTTTGAGATTTGTTCTGTTAATTCAAAATGATACCACGTCTTTGAACTAGTATTATTTGCAGCTTGACATTTTTAGTCTGGTGTTTGGTCTTATTCAACGCAACTTTGAGAAATAAACAATAAAATTTGGATTTTTTACTTGTGAAATTCGCATTAAAGCCCGCAGATGTACAAGTACGTACGTACGTTACTTGTAACCAACTATCAAAAAGAGTACCTACGTTTTCAATTAAACTCAAGCTTTGAGGGTTAGAAATTAAGTTATCTTAGTTCCAAACTGAGTGTATGCTACGAATAAATAACCCACAGCTTTGGACTTAAAAGTTGTAAGAACTGATAGTTCCTTAGGACATAAGATAATCAATCAAATTGATATTTTCCAAAACAGATGCTAAATATATTAAGCTGATAGTGAGAAGTTAATGTTAACATAAATAAAATTCACACGAGTGCACGACCCTCGACTCCCTCGAGTAACCAAAGAGCGCGGGCGCAGGCCACAGACGCCACCGCGCCGGCGCAGCCCGACGAGTGTAAACACACACACCACTGAGATGAAACGATGGAAGCCGGCACTGGCCACTTATCGACTCCTGCACCCGTTTTGATTATGCCTGCTCTTTCAACACCCCAAAATAGACATAAACAGAACACCGCATTTCTTCACTGAATAACGAAATTAAAGTATTTACCATACGAATGGTACCTATATACGCTAAGTAAATGGTAATTAATGTACATTATAGGCAATAATTTAAATTGTTACCCAACTCGTTACGATTATACTGTGTTAATAAATAACATCCCGTTAGCAATTACCTACTGTTTGCCATGTTTATGGAACAACTAATGTTCATAGGACATAACTGATTTAGAAATTACCACATCTTTTTTAACAAGACGACTAATATTAATACTATGGTAAACATAGATCGTACTTAGTCCCTCCCATTGATGTCATTACACCATAATCTGGATATCGTATATAATTCCATAGTTATAATTCGTATTAATCGAATACTATCATAACGAGACTAGACAAATATTTTTATCGTAGGTACTTTAAAATTTTCTGCTGGATTATTCATTACTTTCATTAGATATAGTCGTACTAAATTATTAAAAAGCCTTTAGGTACTTTAAAACGTATCTTCACACGTTTTATTGAAAGCTGCAATACGAAAATAAATTCTTAACTTCGTTGAAAAAATGAGCGGTGGCCAGGTGCAGTCCATATCCGCTCGAACAGAAAGAAAAAAACGGGTGCTCTTTGAGAGATAGAGTACTACCACATACGTCCAATTCTTTTTTTTCTGGTAAAATATCTAGCGTTTTATACCTTGATAATATTAAGGACTAGTTATGTAAAAGAATAAGATATTATATCCAGTTCAAGCAGTGCTGAAATAATAGTTCTTTGTAAGTCTTTGTATTAGTGATACATATTTATATTATGTACTGATTAATAGCAGTCGCATCACATAACGGACATGGTATGCATCAATGTTTTGTAACTTAGCGCTTATATTCGCATTCGCAACACATTCGTGTATCAGGGTAGCGTTGGCGAAACTTCCTCAGAGAAACCTCTTAAGATTTAAGGCGATCTTGTGATTAGCTTAAAACTTTTCCCAAGAAAGCAAGTTTAACGTCTTCACAATAAAAAGTCAATGGTTTGATGAAAAAGTTTTAAGATGTACTTTGAAGGTTGTCAGTGACATCCCGACGGATTCAAGCCATAGTGGATTCAATACACCTAACAGTAGATTGATGAGGGAGAGACCCGACTTCTTCCAACTTTTCTTATTTTTCTCGCAAAAAACTTTTCGATTTATCATATTCTATTTGAAATAGAGTTCAGAGACAAATTGTTCGAGAGCAAAAGTTTTCAATGATAGCTTCCTTCAAGGAAACGCAGACAACAATAGCTTTTAAAACCTGTTATTTGTCGATAATAGAGATCGATTATTTTATTGTGTCATATACCTATTGTATTTTAGTTTCGGGATTGTTTCTACGACCTAATGTTCCTTAAAGCTTTAAGATTGTGCTCTATTTGTGCATTTTCTAGATATGTGATATGCTATTGCATCCTTTGGAGAAAATATGCGGCCTATTATATTTCGTCAATCTTTGCAAGATTCATACACCAATTCTTAGTTTGTATTTATGTATGATGTAACTTTTGGCAATAACATATTCAAATCGACATATTTTATAGTGCTCATTCTCCAAATTCTGATAAGTTTCACAGAATCCAAATCAGTCAGAATTTTACATGAAAAACCAAGTTTGCGATTAAAATAGACTTGAAGAATCCTGCCGCTGTTCCATATTTTTTTATACATTTCGTGCTGATATTTTTGGTCCAGTGATTAAGTGATTTTATTTTAACAAAAGCAAACCCGTCGGACGGCCAAACGCCGACGTCTACCTGCGTTGAACACCTGTCGCAAGCTGCTATTACTTATACATAAAGAACTTAAAACCACAGCTGCTTAGGATTTTACGAATCCCTTAGATAGGTAAGCAAAACTTTAATCAGAGCCGATTTGCAAACTCTTTGGACATGTAGGTACGGTCGACCGCAAGTCGGTGGTAACACTTTGACATTAGCAGCATCTTTATTTCGTATGCAGTAAGGGCGGTTTTTGAATTGACGTGTTACCACTGTCATGCAGGCGATTGTACCTACCTATGGGACCTAAAAAAAAATGCTGAGTATTATTTCTCAATAACAACTAACAGTACCTATGTGGTTGTTTTCTTTATTTCTTTACTCAATATTCCGTATATATTTTAAAATGGCAAGATATTGGTATTTCTTCATAAATGAAGATAGCTATTATGCTGCATCACGGTTAATATAACGCATAAAGAGGCAATTCCCATTGATGATACCGGCAGAAGTCCATTTAACAATAGGTGCGCTTTCAATAATAATACCTACGATATCTCCGGTCGATCTGATGGTATTCTTTTATTCAAATTACTTAAGAAATCATATAGGAGAAGCATACATTTCTAACGGTACAGTAACATTTTGAGTTAAAGGTTAAAATGTAAGCGTTAAGCCCATTGAATAAGGAGAAGAAGGTAACTTATCACCAAAAGCTAGTGGCATTAAAACAACCATAGTTGTTCTCAGAAATGAGATTGGCACCCGCAAAAAGTGATATTTCTCAAGCGGCCCCATTGGCCATTTGTTCCTTGTATGGCCCGGAATGAGGGTCCCGTCCCGTGGCTGAATTATAACTTATTTTTCAACCCATATGACGAATACAGCGAGTATAGCCGTATTATGACGCCCAATTTCTGTCTAACTAAAGGATAAGAAATTTATAAAATAATCTTAGTACAAGTTATGATGTGTGAAATCTTAACTTGAGGTTTTTATTGATCAGCTAGGATGAAATTAAATCTGAGGCAGGATATGAACACTAAATAGGCACTAGGTATACAATTCTACTTGGATGTCACTTAAAATAAGTGGCAAATCAAAGCTAACGCACAAACTCTACAAAATATTGGTGCAAGTTAAAAGCCAATTAATTATAAGAAAATTTACTCCAAATTGCAAACAAAAAAAACACCGATAGCTATGTGGGATCAAACAAGAAGCATGCCTTCTTACCTGTTAGTAGGAACAGCAGGATTAAACGCCGCATGACGGAATGCTTACGAAAACAGCGTGGAACGTTTACGCCCGTGTGTTTACTGGAGCCATCGTCAACAGTCCCATCAGTCAACTATATAGCCAATGTTTACGCGACTCAGCTGACGTCTTCGTCTATTATGTTCGCCAATTAACCACACACTCGCGCACTGCGGGATCCGCACGCTGCAGTGTCAACGGCCACGAGCTTACGAGAAAAACTAGACACTCGACGAAAGCTGTCCTTTTGGGAACCAAACGGAACCGTTCCGCGCTTCTTGCTGTCTTCCAGTGCCTTACTCATTCATCTTGCGAAATACCGAGTAAGGGAACTAGACGACAATCCCTTCTGTGATGAAAACATCACACATGGCTAGAGCGGCGACGAAAGCTCTCTCGCGCGCGATCGCAGCGCACGGCGGCTGACTCGCGAGTTGCGTGAGTGGGCCGGCGGCGGCCGCGGGACGGGGCACCACGCCTGCGCACCGCGCCCGCGCCGCACCACCTCCAGTATTGACCGACGACGCCTCCTTCCTACATTTCACATCCTTAACTAGGTACTACGAATTCTTCTTTGAAAAATCCCCTAATTCCATCCCTCCGATTGAGATAGGCCACGTCTATGGTCCATGAAATAAACGCACCTGATATTTACAAGCAATAAACTTTTAAATTACTTGTAGACCAAATTACTTGCTATAACGTCCCTTGCCTACATTACGTCTACCGAGGGCTTTAAATCCCAGGCGCTCTAAAGAGTGCTGAAACTTACCACCCTTATTACAATGTTAGCGCAAGGACAAAAAAATAAGGGCAGAAGCATGTTTAGACTCAAGCTCAACATAATATTAAATATAATAAAATAGTCGTACAATATCTACAAAAAATAAACAATTAAATATTGCCTTTATGAAAAAGGCGTTTGTAAAAAAAAAAACAATTAATCGTTGTAACCCTTCGACGGAATGGTATTGATTCTAAACAAACAAAAATGCCTAGCCCGGACCACAATTATACATCTCAATTTAAATGAGCATGTGAAGAATCTCTATTACTCACTACGCGTGATAAAAAGATCGTGATTGATCTAGTCTCGGCGACAGCCTAGTTGGACTGCAGCCTATACCTATGCGCAGCTGATGACGTCAAACTAACTTGGCAATTGGTAGACGCCCCCAAAGCGAATTAACTTGGGATGTAGTGTCACTTCAAGGATGACATAAGCTATGTCCTATAAATCGTATAAAACAGTGTGTGTCTATCATGCTAAATGCTTCACTATTCAGACGACTATATTAGGTAGCGTGTCTTAGGGTGGTATGCCACTGGTCAAATTTCTTTGTCAAATAAATTGGATGATTTTCATCAAATGTTGTATGTAATAAAACACTGATCATCAAATAAATTGGATAGGACAAATAGATTGGACAAAAAAATTTGACCACCCTAATAATTAGGATTTCAGCTTCCAACTGAATTAGCATTTCTTTTCTAAAACTTAGCAGTGTAATTAGATAGTCATTACATAAGTGCCATCAGAAATTAAATTAGTGCATAAGAAAATCAGAATGCACCCAAAGACGTGAGCAGGATCGCTAATCGCTACACATTGATTGCCTTGAGAACTCGAGACGGAATTCGTCGCCGTAGTAGGCCAAGAAAATGCTGTAAGGACGATCTTGATGCTTTCCAAAAAGATTAGAAAGAAAAAGCAACTGATAGTGTGGATAACTGGAAGTGTAGATTACGACAGTACCAAAGAGATTCAATTAGGTATATTTTAATGTCTTTGAACAGTACGTAACTACTTATTCCAAAAATACATGCAACCTCTTCACTACTCATTCCAAGCAAAAAACAATGAGCACATCTGCTCATAGAGCGAACTTATCTAGGGCCAATAAAAGGGACTATTGAAAAATAGTTTATTTTGTATTGTCTTAAGTTAGATTACGCATAGCTGTTTCTCACAAATTATGAACCTCGTCTAATTTCAATATTTCTTAGATAGAAGAACTCTATATTTTGAGACGCAGATTTTTTAAAAATAAATTAACAGCTCAACAACAGTAATTCCACGAATTGAATCAATTATTAATAAACCCACATGGACAACGCAGTTATGTAAAATGATCATTGTCAAGCCGAATATTATAATATGTGTGGAAAGTGAGAAATGGGTGATGCAATGCAAACCACGTTTTTATTTTCCGAAATCCACGTTCAAGCGTCCTATATTGCAGATCGATGTATATTGCATTATTATTATTTTTAAGATAATTACGGGTTTCAAGAGACTTCTTCATGGTAAAATGTATGTAGTGGAACCTGTAGGCTTTGTTTGATCGATATCTCAACTCAAAACCTTACCCAAACAGTCACACGGTGAAACTCTTTCTAAAGGTTTACTTAGTTGTAGGTGGAACTCGAACTTCCACCTATCTTCTACTAAGTAACCGTTTTCGTACAAAGTTTTCAGGCTGAACCAGTCATTACGTAGTTTCAACTGAAATCCCTAGGTGGCGCCGGCGTAAGTTGCAAAAAAACAGCGAATTGCCTGTTATGTAGAAAATCTACTTTATAATTACAGACTACAATCTATGGAGTATGGACGTATTATGTATAACATTAGAAGCTTTGATAAAATAGCTACATTGCTTCAATTTACAAAATGCCTATCAGGCGCTTACAGCTGTAGAGTGTAGAAGGCTTTCCATCCATCGTGGTTTTTCCATAGTATAATAAATAGTACTATCGTATAGTAGTGAATCAGAAGCAGTGATAGCCTAGTGGTTAAACGCTTGCCTTCCATGCAGGAGGGTGTGAGTTCGATCCCGGCCCGCACCTCTGACTTTTCGAATTCATGTGCGGATTTATATTCTAATCGAATACTTGCTTTAACGGTGAAGGAAAACATCGTGAGGAAACCTGCACACCTGAGAGTGCTCTATAGATACAGTTCTCAATGGTGTGTGTAGTCCGCCAACCCGCACTAGGCCAGCGTGGTGGACTTAGGCCTTAGCCTTCTCGTACTGAGAAGAGGCCCGTGCCCAGCAGTGGGACAGTAATGGGCTGGTTATGTATGTATGTATAGTAGTGAATCTCCTTTAAAGTTGCGCAAAGCCGCCAAACAGCGCGTCTCACCCCGTAAGTTCCCCCGTTCACCCGATAAAGTACGTAGGGGACTGCTTAAAGCAGCTATGTGCGGTAGGCAATTATTTTGACCTTGACGCGCTGTTTCGCTACTACGTAGTAATTTATTATACTTATGGTTCTGCAGTTACCATTTTCCCACCAGCATACATACCCCGCTCTAGCATTCCCTTGGCTGTACCTATTATTCATTGTCCTAGCAATATATTCACACATGGCCTCGACCATCTCGTCGAAGTACGCATAGGTCAACGAATATACCTGCACCACCCTCAGGGAATATTCGTCGGCGATTGGTTAATCTAAATGGCACATGTTGATGAGGTTGCATACAAGGCCTTTGTACACTCTGGGTGCCTAGTGCCCTAGTGTGAGTTTTACACTAGTCGATTCCTACTTTCACCGATGACCGAATAGGCCGACTTTCATTCATAAATCAGTAGCGCCCCTAACGGATATTAGGAGGAACTACTGATTTATGAATGAAAGTTGACGAGTTCAATGGAAGTAGGTATGCAATATAATGTCAAACTCGCACTAGACACTCAGTTCAACATCAACATCACACTTATATTATAAATGCGAAACTAATTTTGTCTGTCTGTTACCTCTTCATGACTAACTGTCAAAAAGCTATGCATCCTCTCTAATGTGAGACAGTACTTCACGCCGGAACAGCTGCTCAATTTGTACCAAGAACAAGTTCAGTCGTTTATGGAGTAGTGCTCTCATATGTGGGATGGTTCGGCCAAATACCAGCTTGAGGCTTTCAAGTCGATAGAGAGTGACAGGCATGCCAAGAGGCACATTGGCAGCGATGCCTTAGTCGACGCTAAACTACAAAGCCTTGGGCATCGGCGCAGAGTTGTTAGCTTATCGGTCTTTTTAACAGACTTCATATCGGATGCATTTCGGCGAGTGTGCATTGGAATTGCATAATTTAATTCCCCCTAGCCCATTCCATGCGCCACCGTTATAGGGTTGATATTCCACCCTTACGCACAAAGCGCTTTGCTAATACTTTTATTATGTGTAGTGCCAAGGAGTACAATTCCTTACGTCTGTTTCCCGATAGGTATAACTTGGTGGTCTTCAAGGCACGAATGAATAGGTTCTGCTGGGCAAGCGTGCACCATCGTCGACCACACGGTGAGGTAGCGGTCAAACGCAAGCCCATTGACAATTTTAAAAAAACCTTTGAGCCGATCGTAATTAAATTCGGCTTGGGATTTATAGCAGGACATAGGCTACTTTTTATCCCGGGAAGACAAACAGTTCCCGAGAGAAGCGCGATAAACAACATCCTGGCGGACAAAGCCGCGGGCGACCGAAAATGACGCTAATTTTAGGTGAGCTGATCGCCTTCATCGATTAAGGCGCCTAACTAAGGACAACAGAGTTACTGTTTTCTTCCTCTCTCTTTGGACTTCAGATAGATAAAAAGATAAGTCAGATAACCGGAGTATGTATACAGTCTAAAATGGGATACAGGCACCGAATAAAATCTTCTGTATTTTAATAGTTATGCGTGTGACGGTGCCACGCATTTGCTATTGTTTGTCTGAACATGTATTGTGTTTCAATATTTAGTTAACACATTTCCTTGCGTACTGCATTGAAAGTCGTTGTCTGCCTGTACACTTAACTCCTTTACTGACTGTACCTACCGTAACTGTCCGTTTCGGTTGCATGCAGATTCGAAACATCATACTTATTCTGGTTCTTTCGTAGCATTAGCATGCCCCATCACAACGCCATTATAGCGCCAACTATAGCATAGCCGTAAGTCATGGTACAACCGGATTCTCTACTATCTCTACCGGGACTATCTCGGGGAACGTCGAAGCCTTGTCGCTCAACCTCTTGTCTAGTGATAGGTCGAGAGAATATTCTCTCACGGAGAACATTCTCCGACCGACGACATTCTTTTCAACTGAGAATGTTATCAGAAAATGAGAATTTGAAATTGGAAATAAAATTACTCAATTTTAATATGAAACATCTTGATTTCAAGATGCTTCAACTTTTTCCACATAGCCCTAGTTTTTGCACTAACCGATTTTTTCAAATTCAAATCATTTATTTTGTGATACACAGGTAATAAATAGGTCTTAATCAAATACAAAACATACAAACATACATATTTTTACATACTGACATTCCATAACTTTATTACCAAAACCATATTTATAAAATTTACGCAAGTATGGAAATCATAGCTATAATTATGGCTATTTGGGCAAGTTGGAGCATTTTACTGTACCTATTTACTGTTACCTTGATTTTATTGATAATATAATCATTGAGTTTGTTTCAATACAAAAATTCTAATTAATTTATTAATGCCTTAAGAAAATTGAGAATTTATGATGTTTAAAAGTTAATATGACCTACTCCGTACCTAAAAAAAATTGTTACGGTCATATTAACGTCAACTTCGTAAAACTATCAGATGCACTAAAAATTACATATTAGTTTCAAAATAGATCGGAGTGCCTAGTGCGAGTTTGAAACTTACGTATACGCGATCGATTGAGTCGACTTTCATTCATAAATTAGTAGCGCCCCTGGCGGAAACGATTTTTTTTTTTTTTTTTTTATAGTATAGGATGGCGAAACGAGCTAAAGGCCCACCTGATGTTAAGCGGTTACCTTTGCCCATGACAACTTCAATACCACCTAGGCTGTTGCCTAAATGGTACCGCAAGTCGGTTCGCCAAACTGAGACATGAAGATGGAAAGTCTCATGTGATTGTAATGAGGAACTACTGATTTATGAATGAAATTCGACGCTTTTGGTAGCATTTTCGATAGCGATAACGTAAGTTTCAAACTCTAAATCACCGCAAGATTAATCAAATTTTTTTTATTCTCGTAAATCCTAATTCAAAAGAATGTTCCCGAGAACTTAACAGCAAATTTCTCGCTAGGAAAACATTCTCGGGAACTTACCATCACTACTCTTGATGTAAGTAATACCTTACCTTAGTCGATTTTATGAGTTTTAAGACACCCATTTTATAGACGGCCTTTTCAATTTCGATATACCTACATACGGTACACTAGGCAAAAGAGTTAAGAATCTAGGAGAAAAATAAATATTTGTCATCTATCTAGAGCTCTAGACTGTCATTATCATCATCATTCCATTTCATCATCATCATCACATTTCCTTTGTGACTATACCAGTGTAAACAAGTGTTTTAACAATTACTCAAAATTGTCACTTTTTAAATAAATTTATAAAGAAAGAATATAAATAACATGAATCATGAAAAAAAAACTATGAAAAAATGGAAGATATACTTTAAAATTTTCGAATGGGGCATTTCTGTCCTTGTCGTAAAACGGACATTGTACTGAATGGTGTGCAGTTACAGTGGCATCTGTGTAATGACGTCAGTTGTTAATAATGCTGTCTCTGTCTAGAAAACTATTTTGAAACACTTATAACATAGACATTATTAAAAATATTTCGTTCGTTTTTACACTGTTGCTTGTCTTTTTCTAATAGTTTTAAGAATATTAAAACAAAGAATATTCAAATACCCTTTAGATGAACCAATAAAAATTAGTATCAAACATAATAAATAAATAAATATTCAGTTAATTCTCTCTTCACAAAAGTTTTTTTTAAATACTAGGTTTAGCAAATGTGCCAAAATTATAAAAACCAACTTTGTGAGAGTAAGCTGCCTATAATACTTTTCTTTTTTGCCCATTATACATTAAATATTACTGTATAAATCCATCGCACTGTATAGATCAATAAAATTGAGCATCCTTCCATTAAACAAAGAATTTTGCATGCAATTTTAGATGCAATGAACCCTATACAATACATATACTCTTTATCTACTAATATATTTAAAAACAATCTCAAATAACTACTATTCTAGAATCAAAAGCAATATATTTTCTTTAAACTGTTATATTTTTAACAATTTATATAATCTAAACTACTTATTACCACCTAATAGCTACACACTATACAACTAAGTAGTTTGAACCATTTGCCTTGCAAGTTTTTCCTGAGTCCATGTCTTTATGAGTTGCTTCCTGATTTCAAAAGCTATCACAGCAGTAGCCATTCCTGTGTTTAAGCTGTCTACTCCTCTTTGTAAGGGAATATTTAACCTTACGCCATTTTTATTTGCTGCTAGCCTGAAAATTCAAAATTTATAAGATCAATTAATTACCATGCCTATAAGATTACTTCAATGAAACATCAAAAAAATTTAGTGTAAAATAGTAATGCAAGAATGCAATTAACTTTTTTTTTTCATAAGCGCCAAGTGTCCTTGGTATAGTTATATCATAATAAATAAATAAATGTTTAAAAAAAATTACTATAAAGATTAAACCGCACTTGCGATGCGCGGCGCATCACTGCAGCGGCGCGGCGCGGCCCTTTGTAACCGCACTAGAGATGCGAGGCGCGGCGCGGCACTTTCTAAACGCACGCGGCATTTTTTTTGCAGTTGTTGGCCATCTGTCATGTGCCATAAACGCAAACTAATGGACATGTGCATTCTTCCCATCCTCACATACGGTGCCCAAACCTGGTCTTTGACAGTTCACCAGAGGTCCACGCTTGAGGTTTGCCAGCAGGCAATGGAGCGCAGTATCCTGGGAGTCAGACTCACAGAGCGAATCCGGAACACAATAGTGCGCTCCAAAACACAGATTGCTGACGTCACTCAAAAAGCTGCCAAGCTTAAGTGGGACTGGGCCGGACACGTTTGCCGAATGTCGGTAAATTTTTGGGCTAAAATTTGTACCGAGTGGGTCCCAAAAAAACGTGCAACGGAATCGCGACAGACCCAGGCGAAGATGGCTGGACGAGCTGGACTCGTATAGAAAAGACTGGTTCACAATTTCACTTGACCGGAAAGAGTGGAATAAGGAAAGGGAGGCCTTTGTCCTGCAGTGGGACAATATAGGCTGAAAATAATAATAATAATAAAGATCACTTTGACTATGGAAAGTAATTCCTTTCACAAATATTGAACGTGAACTGACCAAAGACAATGTGATAATTAGGAGAACTGACAAGCTGTCAAGATGACAACTGACAAGAGAATTCACATCGCCAATGCCGCGCCGCGCATCGCCGCTGTCGCAAGCTATACCGCACTAACGGCAGCGTCACGGGGCGGCGCTGCGCGTCAAAATATTCTCCGGGAGCCAACTTTGCAGCGACGTGCCGCGCCGCTCCGCTGCCGCGACGCTGTAGTGCGGTTTGGATCATACAAATCAATACAAAGAATATTTTTGGTGTCGCGCCTCTCCGCTGCAGTTACGCGCCCCGCCGCGCAAGTGTGGTTGGCCCTGTACTGAAGCGTCGCGCCGCGCAGTTTCGAGACGTCGTAGTGCGGTCGGGGTCATACAAATCAATACAAAGAATAATTGTGGTGTCGCGCCGCTCTGCTGCAGTGCCGCGCCGTGCATCTCAAGTACGGTTTAACCTTAATCTTGCAGGTATCTACTGAAGAAAAGAAAAATCCAGTTGCACTAAAAACGAACTTACGCATAACTATCTTCACTTATCCCCTCAGTTTCTCCTCCTATTATTAAAGTTATATGTTCTAAAGACGAGAACTCCACACCATAGTACGGTATTACTGGCATTTGATTTCTTTCATATTCATCATTTGTTTCTGAAGCTACATCTATAGGTGCAGTGTTGCTATCAGCAATAAATACTGATGTGTTTAGTTCCATGTGTCTTGGAATTTCACTCCAGTCTATTGATTGGTATACAGGAAGCCTGAAGTGGGCCCCTGCTGCACTTCTAATGACTTTCGGATCCCAAATATCCACACATCCTGAAACAAGAAAAAATAATTTAATTCAATGAATTATTGATATAAATAAAGTCCAAATTTTTAATTAATATTACCTTTAGTAAGTAGTACTTTCTCACAGCCAGCACCAACAGCCACTCGGAGTATGGCTCCCAAGTTACCAGGCACTCTAATGTTATCGCAAATAAATTGAAGAGGCAGAGGTCTAGATAAGCTCTTTACGTTTTCTGCAGTTGGAGTTTCAAATACACCTAAAATAAAAATCATAATTATTTTATTATTTTTAACTCTTTTATGTATGCGAAACGAAATCTTAAGATTTAAATTGTGGAAAGAAACAATCCAAAAATCCTGCTCGTGAGCGATTTTTTCTTTCTACAATTTAAATAATATGAATCATAATAAATAGAGATTTTGTATTAATAAGAAGTAATTAGAAAGAGATCAGATCCTCAAACCCCAAGGCAATAGTTTATGGTTGGCCTGTGGCTTGGGGAGGTGCTGTAGTCTACTATTAGAGGCGTTACAATAGATTTTTTGGGTCGCAGTGACATAAGAGGCTTGCAAAGACCTTAACCTCTTTTTCCAAAATAATAATAAATAGTAATGTTTGTTGGCCTGCATAACAAATGCTTATTACCGGCATTATGATTGCTTAGAACATTACTTTAATTGGTAACTGACATAAAAGGTTGTTTTTACTTCTGCCACAAGTTAAGGTGAATGCTACAGGGTAGCCCGCAATATTCAAAATTTCTTGCGTTTTTTGCTAATTGTAGCTCTGTTTTGAGTTGTATATCAATCAAAATACGATTTGCGGTAGTAATAACAATATATCTACTGAATAATACTTATAAAAAATATAAACCTAGCTTTATATTCTCTAGAAGCTCGATAATCGATAATTTGATTGTAAATTAATATAATCGAGCTTGTACAGCATATAGTGCTAGGTTAATATTTTTATGAGTATTTATTATTCAGTAGATATATTGTTGTTACTACCGCGAATCATATTTCGAATTATACACAACGTGGCTTGGTCACAAGTTTCGAGTTTATTCTTGTCCTTTACCAGATTTTTTTTACTACAACTATGTTAAAAAAAATCTGATAGTAAATTCTGGAAAGAAGTATCTGCTCATAAGCAGGATTCAAACCTCGAATTTTTAGTTTAGTACACCAATCACTTACCCCCAGTTTCCGAAAGGCTGATCAATGCAAAAATTAACTAATCAGCTGTCAATCTCAGGTAAAGCGCTGTGATTGGTTGTTAATATTTTTGCCGGCCAATCACAGGAGCTGACATTACATTTGACAACAGATCAAATTGATCAGCCTTCCAGAAACTGGGGGTAAGCTATGTACAATCTAACATTTCTGTTTCTTTTTTTTAACTTTAACATTGAATCTGTCTTAGGATGATGGCAGCTCAAACTTCTAATTCAAAGTCAACCGATACCAAATTATAAACCAAACTTACCAAAAATACCAGGGCTAGTTTCAACATCAGACCACAGTTGCACCTCCTTGTAAGCTATTTTATAGAACTTTACGCCTGTTCTAGGTAAGACTGGTTTCAAATTATCCAGGTCTTCTGGTCTGCTGAATATGACATACTTCAATGCACATTTAGCTTCCAACCCATCAACTATCAGTCTCCAGCCCTCTACCAGTGTGAGTCCTGAGCGCAGCCTTTCTTTTTTAGACTTTAGTTTCACTAACAGATTACTGTAATAAGAATATAAAAGTGTTATGAAATTTATAAATAATTTAAAATGATACATAGCATATATTTTTATTCAATGAGTTAAAATAACTTGCCTCATACGCCCATCATTCTCTTTCAATTTTTCAAAAATTATTTCACTATTGTCATCAAAAACTTTCTCTTGGCTGAGATAAAACATGCGTTTTTTCATCTTCTCTTCCCGTTTTTGCTTGATTTGTTTTGTTTTTTCTGGCGACAAGGATCCTGTATCCTGTTCCTCAAGAACAACATTCTTTTCAATTACATTCCCTTGTTTGGCTTGGGGTTTGCTAAGAATGGATGGATCTAGGTCTATGACCTTTTCTTTTTTAAGATTACTGTTTGTTTTAGCTTCAAAGGGTAATAAAGCCTTAGCAGGAGACCTATGCGCCCATCTCCCATATAACCTTACTGAAGTAAGTGCCGGTGGTTGCCGGACTAACGTTTGCAAGATTAATCTATTGATACTTCTGGCCATTCTAGCACTATTCCAATTATTTAGTTTATATCTAAAACACTCCTTTTCCAGATTATATCCACATTGCACTCAGCCAAATTCCAGATTTGTTTTCGTTTTCAAAATGTCAATTTTTTTTTTTTTTTTTTTATTCATGACCATGGATACATGTCCTTCAGTCGTAATCATTGAACATATTATACACAGAGTACATTATAATATGATATTATACTTGTACTTGTATCCTAGTAAAGTGATGGAATCTTTACTAGGTTTCTGAGGAGATGATGAGATAATACGAAAGTCATGTTTTTCAACTTTGTATCATTTATCCACACTTGTACACGTTAACGAGCACTTAACATTTAATAATCCACCATTATTATACATTAACACTCGAAGAAACTCAAATTTTGGAAAATAATAAAAAATCCACAACATGATCTTTACGAATTTTCCCGCCAACCTCAAAATGTCATTTTTTTTTTTAAATTTATTCATGACCATGGATACATGTCCTTCAGTCGTAATCATTGAACATATTAACATTGTAGTTATATCCTAGTAAAGTGATGGAAACTTTACTAGGTCTCTGAGGGATGATGAGATAATACGAAAGTCATGTTTTTCAACTTTGTCCCATTTATCCACACTTGTACACGTTAACGAGCACTTAACATTTAATAATCCACCATTATTACACATTAACACTCGAAGAAACACAAATTTAGGAAAATAATACAAAATCCACAACACGATCTTTCCGAATTTTCCCGCCAACCTCAAAATGTTTTTTTTTTTTAAAGTATTATGGCCTGGTTGCTAAGACCTTTAAGCCAAGTAATTTTTTATTATGTGAGTAGTTTTATGGCCTGGTGGCTTAGACCCTCCAGCCAAGTCTTTAGTTTACTCACCCTACCCTAGTAAAGTGATGGAAACTTTACCAGGTTTTTGAGCGGATGATGAGAAAATACTAAAAGTCACGTTTTTCAACTTTGTACCATTTACCCACACTTGTACACGTTAACGAGCACTTAACATTTAATAATCCACCATTATTACACATTAACACTCGAAGAAACACAAATTTAGGAAAATAATACAAAATCCACAACATGATCTTTCCGAATTTTCCCGCCAACCGCCACCTCAAGATGTCAATTTTTTTTTTTTTTTTTTAATTTATTCATGACCATGGATACATGTCCTTCAGTCGTAATCATTGAACATATTAACATTGTACTTATATCCTAGTAAAGTGATGGAAACTTTACTAGGTTTCTGAGGGGATGATGAGATAATACGAAAGTCGTGTTTTTCAACTTTGTACCATTTATCCACACTTGTACACGTTAACGAGCACTTAACATTTAATAATCCACCATTATTACACATTAACACTCGAAGAAACACAAATTTAGGAAAATAATACAAAATCCACAACACGATATTTCCGAATTTTCCCGCCCTTCTCAAAATGTCAAGCTCCACCAGTGTTGCCAGATGGCAAGTTTGAAACTATCGCAGATCTAGGAAAAACATATCGTACCTATAATTATCGCATACGCTTTCTTATACAAAATTGTAATCATATTGATATTTTAAGGTTGACGTCCAAAGCTTCTAACGATTAGTGTGTTTTTTTTACCAGCTGTGCCCAGCATGCGTTGCAAAGCTATTTTTGTTTTACAAAAACCTTCGTGGGCTCTTGCACAACAACTCACAAAGATTGTCATTGCAATCGGATAAATGTTATAAGAACACGTACGGGACAAACAAAGAAACATTCATTTTTTATTTATTGTTAAGTTATAAATAAAATCAGAAAATTATCACAAAAATTAAATGAAAATTTATTATTGTTCCAGTTAGCAGCGTGCAAAAATTAAAACCAAACAATGCAAAGCAGGTATACAAAACATAAAACTAATCCAATAGCACTCAGTCTGACTCTAGGTCTGACGACGAATAAAGCCCGAATAAAATAAATGAGTAGAAAATGAACAGGTCGCAGGTATGCAGTTGAAAGAAAAAAATCGTTATTTTCGGTATTTTTTGTGCATCTTGTTCAGTCTGTCGTATGCGTCGCACAACACACACATAGTGAGTGAAAGAGACGAGAATTTATGCCTTAGCTTATTGTTAATTTTGATTTTTGTCAGTCTGCCTCAAATTATCGCAGTGCTACTTAAATTATCGTATGAATTAGTAAAACTATCGTGCGATACCTTGCTGGTATTTTTATCGCAAAGGACTTGAAATTATCCTAAATTTACGATAATTATCGCACGTCTGGCAACGCTGAACCACAGACTACTCAGACTAGTGATTTATATTCTCTTTGCCACAGACAGTGCTGCCAGATTGATAAAACGAAAATACGGTGCACAGTGGGTCAAAATTACCAGAAATACGGTAGATTTAAGGTGATAAATTTTCATACTGTTCTACCCTTAATTAAAGGAAATGTTGATAATTGCGACGCAGTAGCCCTCAAAATTCAAAATTTCTTGGGTTTTTTGGAAGTTCTAGCTCTATTTACGTTGTATATTAACCGATATATTTTTCCTGACAATAATCACAATATTTATAATAATATATTAGGTTAGTAGTAGTAGTACCTGCAGTAAAATCAACCTAGCTCTATAAGCTCCATAATATTAATTAACTGAGTGATTAATTGAGTATATTGAGTATTGAGTAACTGTCAAAATATCGATTTTTGAGCTTATAGAGCAAGATTAATGTTTTATGAGCATTATTCAGTAGATATATTGTAATTATTGCCGCAAATCATATTCCGATCAATACACAATGTGAATTAATTATACCTACAATTAGCAAAAACGCAAGAAAATTTTAATTTCGCGAGTTACTAGGTAGGTACTCACTTAAGTAACATAGACACAAATTTGACCTGAAATAGAATAGAAATCTCTACTCAAGCGTAGTCTGGAGTCTGGACCACACTAAAGTGATTACAGATCAAATCTCTGCTCAAATGCCGAAACAGGTGACTGTATAAAATAAAACTAAACTCAGCTGAACTGTGACCAATAAATCTCTGCTTGGGGAATGTTCTAAAATTAAATCCCAAATCAAAACTAGTTTTAAGCAGTGATCAATGCTTGAATATCGTTCTGTAATACGGGCCAAAAAACCACCTTTTTTGCTTATTAAACAAAGACGCTGTCATGTTCAAACTGTTACTACTGACGTGCAGTCATCTGTAACAAGAAAAACACTCATCATCTTCATCATAATTTCAGTCGAAAGTAGAGATGGGTAACTAGCCGAAACAATAACTTAGCTAGCCGGTTATTTGTGTTGGAGTAGCCAGCTAGATAACCAGCTATTTCAGCTATTTGCCTATTGGATAAAACTGGATAGCGCTAGCGTCGTCGTAGCTACTAGCCGTCGTCGTAGCTTCTAGCTAGGTGGTTGTCTTGAGTAACGCTCAGCTGCCTCGTTGCTGTTAGTTTGATCCTCGCCGTGATAAGTTTAAATGGTATTATGATATTATGATTTCGTTTTTGGTTTACTTATTTTATTTCGAACTTCTTGAAAAGAAATGATTTTCCTTTATACGTATTAATAATTACTACATATTAAACTGTAGAAAATCTCTCTCTACTTATCTGTGGAAAAATAAAAATGAATTAAGAAAACTAAAAACTACAAACAAATAAAAAAAATTAGGTAGATTCAGGGATTAGGGTGATGTATAGGTACACTGAAGTCAAATAGGTAGATCTACCAATACGTTGGTAGTGTTGAACACTGATCCCTTCTATCCATAAACTCCATAAAAGTTTTTTTCATGATTATATACTCTTTTGTTTTTTTGCTTGGACAACATTGCATATTTTTCAACATTCGTCACGTCAATCGTCAGCTGAACTGAAAATTAAATTGTGGATGCGCACCTATAATACCTATATTGTGTTTATTTATAAATCAGCTAAGACACTATAAACAAAATGGCAACGGGAGTAACACCTCGTGACGATGAAACTCTGCTCACTAGAGAAGATCTTGAAACAATTCAAGACGCTATGAAGAAGAAGAAATTTCGAGACCTCTTATCCGAGTACTGTGAGGAGATACGTGACCCGGCGAACCAGGAACTTTATCAGAAAGAAATGACCCAACTCGAGAAAGAACGGGGCTACGACGTAACGTTCCTCAATCCAAAGGGAGGTTATGTTATCAAAACAAGTGTCGCCGGTGATAGGAAAGCATTTATTAATATCTGCAGTAATGATAACGTCGGCAAACCTACATACAAGGTGGAAGTCGTTGACGGGAAGAGAGGCATGAACTGGCAAATACCATACTCAATAATACCGCCGCGGGAAGATTATGACTATAACAGACAACGTTGCGTCATTTACGACGTAGTTTTTCATCCCGACACTCTCCGCATGGCGGAGGTTAACAAACAATTTCGCGAGTTGGTAAATAAAACCGCTTTTGATGCATTAATAAAAACTTATAACATTCACCTAGACAGTAACAACTTTCGCTTTCCTAAATCTCAATATAAAGGGATGAGTACTGCTGCTGTTATTAGGAAAGAAGACCCAAACTACATCCCTCCAGGAGAGGATGAGACTGAAAGTTTGACTCCTGAAATGATCGAAAAACTTTATCCCCAATGTAATTATCCAGAAAAGAAACCTGAGACTGTGTCGGAAACTCCTAAAGAAACATCAAAACTAGTGAGGAGAGTAAGAAAAAGCAACGCAGACTTTGCACATTCATCTCAAAATGGGTATACCATTCCCAAGTATGTCATCAAACAACAAAAACATGTAGACCTCCAAGACTACACCTATCATAGGGATTGTAAACAATACACTGCTATACCAAGCCAAATAGTTGTTGAAGTATCCCTTCCACTGCTATCATCTACAAAGGACTGCACTTTGGATGTTCAAGAGAAGTTTCTCAGTTTGGCATCAGAAAAACCAGCAAAGTATAAACTTGACATTAAATTACCTTATTCAGTGAATGATGAATGTGGTACAGCCAAATTTGATAAAAGCAAACACATGTTAATAGTGACTTTACCAGTGATTAAAAAAAACTTAAACAATAATAATGAAAACTCTTTAAAATTGGATAGTGGTGTTGAAAGTGAAGAAAATTCAGGTTCCCAAAGTGATGAAGATAATTGTAATTCAAACTTGATTGTTGAATTATCATCTTCCTCTGCTGAGACTCTAACACCATCTGAGCCCTGTAACATCAGTACCAGCAACTCAGAATTGTTCTTAGACTCATCATTTGGTTACATCCTTCCTCCCTATACACATAATGTTTTGGATGACATAGTAGCCTTAACATTCCATGTTAAAAATACTGAGCCAGACTCTGTCAAAGTGAAAAACAATGGCAATGAAATCTACATAAAGTTCACATCAGTTGGTGCTGGTTTTGTACCTGTGCATTATGCAGCTATTGTTACATTTGACAATGATGTTAAGTTTGACAATGTAACAGGAGAGGCATGGGACAACAATGTGATATTACAGTTGGAACTTGCTGGAGCTGTACCCCAGAAATTTCACATTGGACTAAACAAAGATTCTATGACTTGTGAATGCTTTGATGTTTCTCAGGTTAAGAAGACAAAGCTTGAAAACAAGTCTGAGGACCCTGAGAATGAAGCTGGTACACCTGTTGTCGAGGTAACCAATTTTGGAAATGAGACAAACATTGTTGTATCATCCAATCACATGGAATATGATGAGGATGATGATTTTGAGTCCCCAACATCAATGGATAGAGACATAGTGTTCACAGACTCTGGAAGTTGTGAGAATGGTGCTAAAAGCATACTCCGTAAGCCAAACATGATGCGCAGTTTCTCAGAGTCCAGTTATGGCGATGTTGCCTCCTCTATGGATTACATAAGTTCTGATTGTATTCCTGAAGAATCAAGCTTGAAAAAGACTGTTAGGTTTAGTGATGTGATAGCAAGACAATTCTACAGGTGAGTATTTTAACTCAAGCTGAGTTAAGTTACTTAAAAATCTGTAGAACTTGTAAATTAATAGTCCAATCAACATGGCTTATAAATACTTATAATTTATCAATGTAGGTTATCAGTCCAGCATTGTGCTTGTATGCTGTGAATGCGGATAACAATATGAAGTCACTGATAATTTTTATTTGTTTATATTCATTTATTATTACTATTATCATAAGTACTAATAACTTTTTTTAGTGTGTATTAAATGTATGTATGTATACTAATTATGGCCTATGGGTACCTACCTATTATGCAAGTGTAAAGGTACCTATAAACATCTTATCTAATATGTTGAACCTTAGTCAGAGTAGTATCACTGATTAAGATAAGATATATTACTAAACAAACAACTCTGTAACTTTCCATCATATAATATAGGTATGGTTATGTACATTTCAGGTACAATTCCTCTATTGAAGGCCAAAAAAAGAAGAATCAACGTAAGAAGAGTAAAAAACGAAGTCTGGAGCGGCGAAGGAGTGAGAGTGAAGCTGAAGATGACTTTAGTAACACTTCTCAGGTATTAACCGAAAATCCTTCATCATCAGTGTAACCTTTCTTGCCTCTCTGAATAAATTAATTATTATCCATTACGTTGTGCTGGGTCATTGCATGCCATGTGGTTGCAATACGTTGGCTCTAATGTTATCTCAGTCATAGAGGGGTCTTTTAGCCACAAAACTCCAATACATAAGGCATGGCATTTCATAGTAAAAATATTAACTCAATCAGGTTATTGATGACTCTAAATGCAAAAGTACATAAGATTGCAACTCCGTATGTAATGTTTTGTTTAAAAAAATCATAATAATCTGTAAACAACAACATTATAAGGATGATATAATTTTTCCTTACGTTTGTTTACATAAAGTGATTAATTATGTATGTTTATCACCTTACATTAATAAGCTGTTGCTAATAGGCTATTTCAACAATTCATAAATCAGTTTAGATGTGGAATAATGGAAATATATTTAATTTTGAACCAAAGAGGGAACTGAGTGAGTGAACTGTTAAGGATGTGTTAATAAAGGTTAGATTTATTGTGTCTTAAACACTTAAAAGTTTTATGTACAGTAGGTACCTTATAACGTCATGGAATACAACAGTGATTGTACAATATCGTAAGATCGTGAATATTTATTACGATCGTAATATTGGAAAAAAAAACAGTTTATTTATGATATTTGTTTCGGTTGTGTTACATCACACCAAAGATGGTCCTTATGACCACTGTTTAGAGCGAATGTTTGATCATTTTGATCGGATCAGTTTTGCAATGTGATGGTTTATTTTGCTTCAGAAATACTTATGTAGGTAACAGCAAAATTCTTAACAAAACAAAACAGTAAGTTGAGAAATAATGTAAGTAGGCAGAAATGAAGTAGAAGGGGTCTTTGTCAAATTATTCTTTATTCTTGAATTTTATTTTGTTATTTGCACCACATAATCTAAATCAATGATTTTTCTGTAAAGTTAACTGATTGTGACCAATCTTAGCTATGCTTGCGATCAAATTACCTGTGGCACTAGCGTCTCCCTCTAGGGGGGTCTATAAATGATAATTACATAATGCATTATGCAGCCATTGTTAAAGGAATCGCATACATTCTAAGATAGAATCAGACACAGTGGGTACATGCCATTGTTAAGAATGAGTTGTCAAAAGAAAGCGGCTATTTTTTATGCAGAATACAAGCGTCTTTGTACACATATAAAATCTAATGATGTTTATTAACAGTACGGGTGATATTAGTCATCATCTATAACCTAGGTATTTGCAATTTATGTCACACAAGTAGTAAATACCAACTAAGAATTAAAAAGTTGAAAATGGTACCGGTAGTTTTATGATTCTTTTAACATTTTGTCATTTCTTATTCCAGAACCTAAAACCACGGTTGAAATCCGTTTTGAAGCCTCGACGTGACAGTGGTCTTGCGGATACGTCCGACGCAGAGTCTGAAAGTAAAAACACTGCAGACGAAGCAGCCTTCAATTCTGCTAACGATGATGGCTACAGTGAAAACGATAACAATGGGGAAACATCGTTTGGTAAAAAGTCAGTGTTAAACATTGTAGACAATGAAGAAAATGTATCCGATAAATCAGAGGCCGATATATGGGAATCGGAGACAAAACGTACACAAGTAAAGCGAGAATCCGTTACGTGTGATAACATTCAACATAAAACCAACCTCTATGATCCGGAAAAATTAAACAAAGGCCAATATTTAGAAGTTATGTTCAAAAATGATCTCATATTTGATTTAGACATGTGAGATTTACCATCTCTATTGCAGCACTTTGGAAAAAGGGTTTGCTCGGAATGTTTTAAACCTTATAGACGTAATTTATTAGAGCATCCAGTGATTTTGTTTGTCTAGAAATACTTAGATAATTTAGTATTACATATTCCTTTATGATTTAGATTTATTAATTAATGATGTTCCTTCCATTGTGTATTTTCAAATTTGCTATGTTTATGGCAATATTTTAACAATTTTGTATTTCATTCTAGTTTTGCAAACTTTGTCAATTAAGATTATGTTGAGTTGTTTAAAATTGTAATGGGTATACATTTTAAAAGATTTTTTCAGAACTAAGTATAATTAAAAAACTTTGAAGTTAGAAAACTTTAAAGTACCTACGTAGTAAAATTGTTATAACTACAGAAATGATTGATAGTTAAAATTTTCAACTCTGCTCATGTTAGACAATATATTTAGTATTCAACCTGCATTTCATGGTACAAATTAGATTTACGTCACATATTGGTTAGGAGATAGGAATTGGTTTTATAATGCGAATTAAGCCTACCTCTAGCCTAAGTTAGATATAATAACACTATTGCACAGCGATGATATTATGGTAGATTGCTAGGTTTACACAATGCAAAAATATTTTGAACACTTGCATGATTTTAAATATGGACTAAGTAGCCTAGGTATCTATGGTGTTTAATTATACACTTTGTTTAGTTTTTCATAATTCATTACATAGTTAAACCGCGTGTAAGGAACATGTTACTGCAAACTGAAACCAGGGATTCAGTAAGTACAGTCAGAATATTTTCCGGTGAACCACCACAAAGGCTAAAATCTCTTGCACTCAATGTTAGATGGCAGCAGTAGGTACGTGTTATGTAGCAGGATTCGTTCAAGGGATTTTGTGGACAAAATGTACAACCGGGAAGTATCGTGACCGTACATGATTCTGAGTCCCCCAGCATTGGAATTTTTCATCACATTAAGAACAACTGTTGTTACATACATAATTATAGTTGTTCAAAAACATTTGTTCACATAAATCGACAAAATGTATGAAATAGCCGTTTTTTTAAGACCTCTTCCATCCCTATGGGCCTTACACACATATTCCAAGTTGTTTCCTCAAACGTTTCTAGACTCCACTCAACCTCACTTAATACAATATTTCCTCAGTAGTATTCATAGTTAATCTCCGTCACTTGATAGTTTTCCTTACTCAAGGTGAGGGAGAACTCAAGGTACATCGCGACAAAGTTCCTCAAGACTGGAAAAGTGTAATTTGCGACGTGATTATTGTTGTTTCTATTCTGAAAAATTACCGATTTAGACAAATTTATGGAATACTAGCCTATGCCCGCGACTTCGCCCGCGTGATTGTCGATTATCGCGCATCCCTCGGGAACTGTTCATCTTCCCGGTATAAAAAGTAGCCTATATGTTAATCCGGGCTATGTTCTATCTGTATGCCAAATTTCATTAACATCCATACAGTAGTTTTTTGCGTGAGAGTAACAAACACATCCATACATCCTAACAAACTTTCACACTTTTATAATATTAGTAGGAGTAGGATATGTACCAGGACCCACACAATTATCCGTCGCGGCCTTATTTATTTCCTCAAGATAAATTGAGGAAATGTCTAAATCCCGTATTACAGAAAGTTCCTATAGCGTTGATCACTGTTTAAAACTAGTTTTGAGTTGGGATTTAATTTTAGAACATGCCTCAAACAGAGATTTATTGATCACAGTTCAGCTGAGTTTAGCTTTATTTTATACTGTCACCTGTTTCGGTATTTGAGCCGATATTTGATCTGTAATCACTAGTGTGGTCCAGACTATGCTTGAGTAGAGATTTCTATTCTATTTCAGGTCAAATTCGTATGTCATGTTGTTGAATTAAAGTTTATAATTACCGTATTGGAATAAGACTGATACTCAACGATTCTATCCTTAAGTAGTGATCAGGTGATTGAAGTTTAAACTGTACCTGGGAAACGTTCTGTAATACGCCTAAGAATACCGATTTTGATTTTATTTGAGCAACCCTTGAAGGCATCCTTGACTGAGTTTGAGTCTAAAAACTAAGAATATGGGTGTTCGGCTCACATTCAGAGACGAATCTAAGCATGAACTCGTACTTCCAACTGTCAAATAGCACTGCATTTTGACAGAAGCATGAGTTCACGCTTAAATTCGTCTCTGAACATAAGGCTTAGAATCATGTAGTGAATCCCTGGTTAAAGTTAGCAGTAGCATGTCCCTTCAAGCGGTATTCGACGCCTAACACGAACCAGTGCCTTTCGACTGTATTATAAACGAAATCACCAGTGAAAATGTTTCCGTCGACTATTGTCATAAACCATGCATTTTGTTTTATCTCATAAGAACCTTGTATTTGTATTGTATGAGCAATTTTGCAGGCTATGTTTGATGTAAAGTTTACAAATGATTTAACGATGAATGAATATAATTGTGATTTGATGACTTTAGTTAATACAATAATTGATTCAAAAATGTTGTTTTTTTTAGTGTACCTAATCTTACTTTTCTCTGCAGGCGTAGCATGACCCAAATGTACTCTGTGGCGTGACCATTGTAGGCAAGTGTTTTTTCTACTAACGAAAAGACGATTGTTTTGTCTAC
The DNA here is from genome assembly GCA_949699075.1 of Asteroscopus sphinx. Taxonomy (NCBI): domain Eukaryota; kingdom Metazoa; phylum Arthropoda; class Insecta; order Lepidoptera; family Noctuidae; genus Asteroscopus; species Asteroscopus sphinx. The sequence goes on from OX453005.1 coordinate 13,247,437, forward strand.
GAAAGAATAGACATGTGTTTTATCTACGAAAGAATAGACAAAATGTCGTCTTTAGTTCTATAGATACAATGTCGTATTATTGTATACTTTTTCTAGGTTCCAAAGATTTTTCCGTAGACAAATATATTATTTTCCTAGGTTTCACAGTCAAAAAAAATCCGTAGACAAATCTATGGTCTAAAGTGGTAATCACAGATTAAGCTTTATCTGTGGTGGTAATGCATCTCCTGCATGCTACTCACAGAGTACTTTTTAATGATGCTACGCCTGCAAGTCTCAGATCGTGAGCATGTGTTATGTTATTGTAGTTTATTCCTAACGATGATAAGACTAGTTTTACGGCAATAGCTGGTTTAACTTTATGATATCGGCATTACCCAGTAACTGGGTTGCGGGGGGGTCTTCTGCAGTCGCTCCGTGTAAAATACTAATGTTCAGCCGCATCCGGACATTTTCGATAAGCAGTTGTCGACCGATTCGGTTTGTTATTTCGTTTCGTCTACGATTCACGTAACGAGAGAAAAAGAGAACAAACCGAATGGGTTGATAATTATTATTGCTTATTGAAGATATTCTGAATCGGGGAGCTGGTTAGACTGGAAGCCGACCCCAACATAATTGGGCAAAGGCTCGGAGAATGAAGAAGAGTCATGTCCACGTGTCACATGTATTAGATATCGTCATTAGCGCTGTCACGCCAATAATACAGGTTTTTTTTTTTACTAGTGCGCAAATTTTTTTTGGTCGTTCGGTATGAGTAATAGAACACATTTCCATTAATTGTTCAAGACTTTTTTTATCTGACTTAAAATCAGCAAAATATGGACATAATCTGTTCGTAATATCGTATAAATTATGTCCATATTTTGCTGATTTTAAGTCGGATAAAAAAAAAGTATTGAACAATTAATGGAAATGTGTTCTCTTACTCATACTGAACCACCAAAAAATATTTGCGCACTGGTTAATTTTTTTTCCTGTATTTAGTAGATACGTTATACGCTCACAAAACAAACGAAAATAATGTTCCCTACACAGCGGCGGCACACATAGTTACATATTTTTTTACATTTCACGGCTGTTGCCGAACCTGAGTGGACCGAGTGTGAGCTGCCGACGGCTCTAAACGGGGGTGGTGCGCTCGATGGCACTCTATGGGGCGCCAGTGTGGGCGGAGTCCCTGAATGCCCAAAATAAGGCTCAGCTGCGAAGGCCGCAGAGAGTCATGGCAGTCAGGGTCATACGCGGATACCGCACAATATCTGCGGAAGTGGCGTGTGCACTTGCAGGGACTTAGAAACCAAGGTGCTCGCCGAGATCTATCGGCAGGGAGCGGACCATCAGGCATAAAGTGGCAGACGCCCACTGCCTGAAGTCATAAAAATGTGGCGCAGGGAGGCACAGGCTGCCATAATGGTGCAATGGAGGGAGAGGCTGGAAACGCCTAGTGCCGGTCGTTGGACTGTGGGGGCTATCCAGCCGATCCTTGAGGAATGGGTACGGAGGTGTCATGGAACGTTGTCCTTCCGTCTGGTGCAGGTGTTGTCGGGGCATGGTTGCTTCGGCAAATACCTGCATAAAATGGCGAGACGGGAGGCTACTCCCATGTGCAACCAGTGCGGCTGTAGTGAGGACACGGCCCTTCATACCCTTGCATACTGTCCTGCTTGGGTGTTGCAGCGCCGTGCTCTCACTGCAGCGATTGGAGCAGACGTATCGCTGCCAGCCGTGGTCAGGGCCATGGCTGACAGTGTGGAGGCGTGGGAGGCGCATCTTTCTGTGAGGAGGTTATCTCGCAGAAAGAAGCGGCGGAGCGGGTCAGGGAAGAAGACTCCTTCGCTGATCCAATCCGCCGCAGGAGGACAGAGGGCCTAGTACGAGTTTGACAATTTATAATACTTTCATAGTTTTCGTCGATTTTCATTCATAAACTACTAGTTCCTCCTCGTATCCGCCAGGGGCGATACTGATTAATGAATGAAAGTCGTCGAATTCGATGGAAGTATCGGTAAGTGTCAAACTCGTACTAGGCCTACGGGTCCGCGCAGGCGGCTTTACGCCGAACTGATGCCGCCCTAACAGAGGCCAGCGGGCGATAGACTGGGGAGTCAGTCGTCCGCATTGCGAGGCCTTCTAGTTGTGGTGATGTCCCAAGTGTACCCGGACATCGCCTAAGGAGCGTCACTACAGAGAGAGGGACCCGAAAATGGGCCATGCATCGCAGTTCTCGTGGCTCATCCACCAAGGCGAGAGTAGGTACACGGCGGAGTTTTTAGTGGGTGCAAGCCCCACATAACCACGCTACCTCCCCGGGTGGCGTGACATGCGATAGGCATTTATGACGCCTAAAAAAAAAAAAGGTCAAATCTTGCAAGCCAAATTTAAAACAGAATTTGCTGAAATTTAGTACACATATGTACCCGTTGACAATGCAATATATTGATATTTATTTATTTGTAGCAAATGTATACGTCAGTAGTTTTTTTTGTTCAATATTATGGTGTTTAGGATTAGGTGCTGATCTGATGATGGACCCGGAAGGTGGTCACTGGATCTCTGCTGTAGTTACCGTTGACGCACCGGGTTTAGGTTATAGTAAATCCGTGTTTTAAGCTTGTCTGGAATTAAAAAAAATTCAACAACAAACTTATTAAATAATTATAATATAATTGTGTCACGCACACAAACACCAAGTAGGTATTTCGAAAAACTGCGCGACAATATAAAACAATTGCGCCCTAGAATATTATCTCAAACGAACTCTAAACATGATTAGGTATAGGTACATACATACATCTGTACATATTTAATTACTTGTCCTGACTGACTCACTGATTCATCGACGCAGAGCCTAATCCGCTGGGGCTCATTATCATCGTCATTTCAGCCAAAAAACGTCCACTGCTGGACAAAGGCCTCCCCCAAATGGGTGGGGGTATGCCATAATCGCCACGCTTGGCAGGCGGGTTGGCTATCGCAGTTGGTTGTTTAAATTCTCAGATCAGAGAACGCTGCTGCCCATCCTCTGGTGGATCCCTTAGTCGCTTTATACGACACCCATGAGAAGAGAAAGAGGGTGGTGCAATTATTTACTTCCGGCACGACACGGAACACGAAACTGCTGGGGTTAAAAACTTAAAATTTTGGTAGATATCTTTTATAACGTCGGCATCCACTAAGGAAGGATTTTTAGAAATTCTAGCCCTAAAGGAGTAAAATAGAGGTTGAAAGTTTGTATGAAAATCCATTATTTTTGAAGTCATGTAAAATATACCTGTAAAAACGATATTTGGCTTTTTGGTTGAAAATAAAGAAATACCTACGTGTTTCAGTGTTTTTGGAAAATCTACCCTTAAGGAGGTAAAATAGGGGCTGAAAGTTTGTACGAAAATCCGACATTTCTGAAGTCAGATCTTCTACAACGCGAGCGACGCCGTGGGCAACAGCTAGTATTTACATATAGAGCGGTATTTGTACTTAGATTCAATCCACAACAAAGGGCTCAAAAATAAGTGTAGATCATTATTACGTACTACTTTACAACCCCCGTTTAATTAAACTGCCACAAACAAGTAAATAGAACGTCGGGTTTCCTTTCGGGACTTGGTATTTAACTTAGAAAACCTACTATTTATCTCTTTCTGTAGAATTAATTAGTTTGTTGAGCTTACTAGAAATACAAAATTCTTAGACGGCGTAAAACACGTTTTCAAGTAGGTAACTATGATGGACGAATAAAAAAGGCGGACGGAATCTCGCTACACAATACCCAAGTGAAGTACCCAATAGTAAGTTGGCTCGCTTGAAAGTATGGGCTAGCACGGTATGTGTAGGTACTTTATTTAAGAACCATACTTACACATCCTTGGTCATCGGTTGTCATATGAATATCTATGGAAGTCGTTACGGGTAGTCGGAAGCCTGAAAGTCTGACAACTGGTCTAACCTCCGAATGTCAGTATTACCCAGTACCTAACTGGGTTGCGATGGGGTCTGATGGCAGTCGCTCCGTGTAAAATACTGATGTTCAGCCGCATCTGGCTAGACTGGAAGCCGACCTCAACAGAATTGGGAAAAGCTCGGAAGATGATGATGACTTACATATCCTTATTCATAGTTTATACTAAAGGTCATTGTGCTCATCATTATGATCAACTTTTACAATGAATCCCATTGATGGCAACCCTGATTTCATGAAATTCAATTCAATCATTTAGTAGTAGTAGAGCTCCTTTGTGAAAGAGCTCGTCCGGGGAAGTACTACCACCGTGGCTACTTCTCCGCCAAATAGTGATGCTTGCATTGCTGTGTTTCGGTCTGAAGGGTACGGGTGCCGGTGAAATTACAATCACATGAGACTTTCCACCTTCATGTCTCAGTTTGGCGAACCGACTTGCGGTACCATTTAGGTAACAGCCTAGGTGGTATTGCAGTTGTTATGGGAAAAGGTAACCACTTAACATCAGGTGGGCCTTTAGCTCGTTTCGCCATCCTATACCATAAAAAAAAAAAAAAAAAAACAGCTGATCCATAATTATAATTTTTTCGTAATTTCAGGGTTGGTCCCGTGGTAAATGTTGTTCATAATGATGAGTACAACTTAAGAGGTTTAGTATAAACTGTGAATAAAGTTTTATATTGAAGTAGTAACTTAGGTACGGAGGTACCTACTTTGCGCAATACACTCGTCGAATAAGTACCATGTCCCTGAAAGTTAAAACCATCTTTGAGCGGAACTCTTGGAAAAGTTTAGTTCACGAACTTTTCCTTCAATTCCTGTACAGATACTCTGAGCTCGGCGTAGGTACCTACCTCTTTTAAAGTGCAACCATCGAACAGCTGTGTGAATTAGGTTTAATTTTTTTTTTTGTAGAAATGAACCTGAGTACCTACCATTATTTTTATAGAGATTTCCAAATGTAATCTTAGCTCTTCTGCCCCGGTGTATTCAGATAAAATTATAACGGTCCATAATATTCCGGCTACATTCAATAGACGATAAATTATAATACGACGATAGTTATAATGTCATATTATTACGGAGGGCGTGGTTTATTTTTCGTGAAATCACAAATTAAATTAATCTCGGCGGACCCGACGAAACAACCATTATTGATGAAATAATATACTGTCCTCAAATATATCAAGTGTAAACGTAAATTCAATTCAAATGTCTATTTTACCTTCATCAATTTAGAATACACACACTTCAACCGTAAAGTCGAACAACTAAGATCTCAAAATGATACGACTGCAAACTTTAAGATATCGACGAGATGGGACTTCAACAAAGTATCTTTACAGCTCCAGTTTTAGCTACTAGCTTCCTATTTATTTCATAACTTTCGTTTCTAATTTATATCATCAGCATCATTTCAGCCGAAAGACGTCCACTGCTGGACATAGGCCTCCCCCAAGCATTGCCACAACGACCGGTCCTGCGCCTTCCGTTTCCAGCAGATTCCCGTGACCTCCACCAGGTCGTCAGTCCACCTTGTGGGGACCCACGCTGCGCCTTCCAGTACGCGGTCGCCACTACAGAACTTTACTGCCCCATCAGCCATCCGTTCTGCCAGCAATGTGCCCCGCCCACTGCCACTTAAGTTTGGCAATTCTTAGGGCTATGTCGGTTACTTTCGTGCTCCTGCGAATCTCCTCATTTCTGATTCGATCACAAAGGGACACTCCGAGCATAGGCCCTGCCCTCTCCATTGACCTTTGAGTGACTTTGAGCCTTCTTATCAGGCCCATTGTGAGCGGCCACGTTTCAGTGCCGTAAGTAATTACTGGCAACACACACTGGTCAAAGACTTTCGTCTTGAGACACTGCGGTATTTTGGGCGAGAAGATATTGCGTAGCTTCCCGAACGCTGCCCAACCGAGTCGGATTCGACGATTGACCTCTTTCTCGAAGTTGGACTTACCTAGCTGGACAGTTTGTCCTAGGTATAGGTACATAATCGTCAACAACTTCCAGTGTTGATCCTCCGATGTTTACGGGAATGGGTGCTATATGGGAATTCGACATAACCTTTGTCTTGTCCATTTTCATTTTAAGACCCACTCTATCAGAAGCTCTACTGAGGTCATCGAGCATTATACCGAGGTCCTCCAGGGTCTCAGTCATGACTACTATGTCGTCGGCAAACCGAAGGTGAGTGATGTACTCGCCGTTTATGTTAGTGCCTAGCCCCTTTCAGTCCAGAACCTTGAAGACATCGTCCAATACAGCATTGAACAGTTTCGGAGAGATCACATTTCCCTGTCGCACACCTCGCTGCAGAAGGATAGGTTTCGAGGCTTGGTCCTGTAATCGGACTGACATAGTGGCGTTTTCATACAAAGACTTTAACACTTCGATGTACCGGCAATCTGGCACCGTTGAAGAGACTGTAGTACAGCCCAAGTCTCGATCAAATCGAAGGCTTTCTCGTAGTCCACAAACGCTAACAAAACGGCAAGGTATACTCTTCGGTCTTCTGTATAACCTGCTGCAGCGTAAGTACGTGGGACACTCAGAAAGTTTTGCGAAACTAAAAAAAATTGTTCTATACGTACATATATTTTTATCAAATCTTTTCAAAGTACTTTCCACCAGCCTCTATACAAAGATTCATGCGCCTAAACCAGTTTTCAAAACACTTTTTCCAGTCCGCCGCAGACACCTCGTTTACAGCCTGCTCGAACGCAGCCAGCGCATCTTCCGGCGACGAAAATTGTATCCCTTTGAGCTGATTTTTTATTTTTGGGAATAAAAAGAAGTCACACGGTGCTAGATCAGGGCTGTAAGGAGGGTGACCCAGGAGTTTGACTGGCGTGCTGTCCAGGAAGTCCCTCGTTTTGAGTGCGGTGTGCGCAGGTGCATTGTCGTGGTGGAGCAGTAGCCCGCGGAGCCCTGTGTTTGGTCGCTTGTTGCTTATAACAGAGAAAACTTCTGGCAAACATTTGGTAGTATACCATTCGGCATTAATGCTTCTTTGATCCCGTAAGGGAATTGATACCAAGTGGCCAGTCAAATTAAAAAAGCTAGCGATCAAAATCTTACCCCCGCTTCTAGATCGCTTCACTTTGGTAGGCGTTGGCTCATTTTGAAACACCCAAACAGTCGACTGGCGCTTGGTTTCTGGGTCGTATTGATAAATCCAGGACTCATCACCTGTAACGATGTCGTAAACACGCCGAGACGAGCCTGCTTCAAATTTGTTAAGCATATCACGGCACCATTCCACCCGGGCCTGCTTCTGAGCATCGGTGAGGTTGTGCGGCACCCAGCGTGATACTATCCTCCTCACGCGAAGATGGCTGTGTAGAATCTCGTGAACGCTTCCCGATCCAATCTTCAATATGTGTTGAATCTCCTGATATGTAATTCGCCTATTGTCTTGGATTAAATTTTTCACTGCTAGCACGTTTTCTTCGGTAACAGCCGTCAAAGGGCGACCGCTTCTTTCGTCATCCCCCAAAGTTGGTCGACCGCGCTTGAATTCGTTATACCAACGATACACGGTTGCCTTGGAAGGGCCTTCATCCATGAATGCCATTTGAAGTCTATCGTACGATTCATCCGGTTTCAGGCGACACTTGAAATCGTATAAAATCATAGCTCTAAAATGTTCCCGGCGCAGATCCATATTTCAGTGAGACACAATACTTTGAATTAACTCGCAAAAAATGTGGAGGGAAATTTTGAAATTGGAACTTACTTATTTTTACTTATAAATAATCATATTTTCGAAAAACATTATAACTGGCCAGTCTCCCATATATAAAAACTTTTTTTCGCAATACTTTCTGAGGGGCCTGGTATTTCTGGTATAGAAAGTTGGGAACCCTATGTGTATACGTCTTAGGATAATCAAAAAAATCGGATCTTTACGAAAATCCTAGGATGATTGCAAAGGACCGGATAGTTGGAATCTATGAAAGTTTTTCGTTATCATCTGAGCTTTTTTTAGGATAATTGCAAAAATCCGGCTTATCTTAGGTTAGTCGCGAATACCTGCTCACGTAATGAGCGCTGATTGGCTGTTATGAACGTTATGCACTGACGGATGCACTGACGGATGCACTGATTGGCTTACTGCTACATTTCTTCGTCTTTCGAGCCATGTTTTGACCAACTAGAATGAAGATGTTATAAATCGACTCTTAGATTAGCCAATGAGCGTTCAAGTTTCCAATCGTCCTAAACAAACTGGGATTTTTGCAATGATCCTGAAAACACCTCGGATGATTGCGAAAATTTCTCTTAGATTCCTATTATCCGGTTCTTTGCAATCTTCGTAGGATTTTCGCAAATATACGATTTTTCCGATTATCCTACGACATATACAACTTTCGGTAGTTTCACTTTAAGGCAACCACTTTGGCTTTGTTGTGTTTGGGCTACGTATAAAGGTAACAGATAACTTGGGCTCCCTTTTGTCCTTAGCCCTACGGCGGGCTAATGTGTAGCCATCCATATTATTACAAAATATCCGCATGTTTGCACAGGTATCTCCACGTTGCCGTCACCGTCACTAAGCCAGAAAAGCTCATGCGATTTATGAGGATTTTTAGACGAAGTGGAATTTTCAAAATGGAAAGGGTAAAGTACCGGAGATAATTCTTGTGGGATTTAAAGTGGACAGGGAAGAATTGTTAGAGGAGAAAACTAAGGTTTATGCACAGACATAGTAAAAGATATAGACGAAGCGCTGCGAACAATCATAGTGAAGCCAGCAAAACCGTGCTCCTCCGTGTACAAACCAGCGCTCACGCATACACATGTCAAACCGTGCTCACCGCTCTCAGTACATATGTCGCAGCATCGTCCAGTAAGCATCGCGAAAACAAATATCCTTCAGATGCATGTGTGTGAGCGCTGGTTTGTACACTGTTGGCTTTACTATGATCGTTCGCAGCACTTCGTCTATATTTTTACCATGTCTGTGGGTTTATGTAGGTAATTTGAAACCGGCCGAACGATGTATCGATAAAAGCTCGTGTCCTAGAACGTATTTCTTGTGTAAACTACAGCGTTCACACGCATATGCCTCATGTCAACTTGTGTATCTTTTCTTGGCGTTATGCAGATAAAAATAGAGCTCATAATAGCACGTACGGCATGATTGATAGCATAACAAGCGCTGTTACAGTTTCTACGCTCACTGAAGCTTCCCTTTATGCAACGTAATAAATGTTTGTAAATACGAGCTCGAGAGTATCCGTATACACATAGGTACATGTATGCTTTCCGCTGAGAAAAAACATTGAATTTAAATATTTGCAAATTATGCTCAGAGTAAAGTGTATCCGAAGGTATCATTTTAATATTGTTACACGAATTTCTTCGCTCCACTAAAAAGTAAATTATGGTAACGCTAATATGATTTAGCCTCCGGCGTAGTCAAATCCCAGTAAAGCCGAGGTCACAACGTCACAAGTGCTTGCATTGGGCTCCATGCCGATAAAGGCTTTCCGCAAGATTGTAAACGTATCGATTTCCATTACGAAAACACAGTAATGGACCCAATGCGCGGACGATAAGAGTATTATTACGGGATTTTTCACGTTTCGGGAGCACAAAAGTCTCGGAAAATAGAAAATGCCAAATGGGAACGGACGGTTTGAGTGAACCCACTCGATAAAATGATTGAACAGAACGTTATAGCCCCCGCGTATAGTTCAGAAGTCATCATACTTCGAAAATACGTTGATTTCAGGTATGCAAGTAGATTTTTCATTCATTATCACTATTCATACACATCATATCTTTATTACATATTTTAAATACTAAATCCTTAACTAGACAAACTTATCCAAGTCTTCATAACATTGTAAGTAGCTGCCTACTATTTAGAAAGAGTAATCCAGACATGTAACTCTGTTAAATTCCTTGCTCATAGATAAAGATACAGTTTCTTATCAAATCCTTAAATAAACCGATTATAATCATATTTACGATTTTGGTTGTTAACAACAACGCAGCGTAAACTTTATTCTTGTGGATTAAGACTGACAATAGCTTGTTATGTTAAGGAACATACTAGTCCATGTGTAAGGCTTCAGCGCGTTCATATCATTAATCAAGCCATTGTTACAACTTCCACAATAGCATCCAGCTCCGGGATTACTTCCTCTATTCTTTCTGTATTTTATGGCGTTCTACCGTTAAAAATAACAGCTCTTCACTGACGTCAAGACCGGTGATCCTTTGTTCTCGGTCATCGGAAACAGCTGGACGAATTGGGTCAAAAGTATTCGTGTACCTGTAATGAATTGAAGTTTGCGATATAAATATCCGGTATCTTTATTACGTACAACATGTTTGATGACTTTTAGTGGTCCCTTCTGGAGTGTGTGCTTATATATGTAACTCTGTATCAAAAGAAGTTATTATTGGACTTATTAAACAGAATGTATGCACCCAAATTAGAATATTATAAAAACTATCTAGTAAAATATATTTCTTTTTTCAAAATTACATAGGTTTTAGGCGTCAGTCAGTTCCCGAGTTGTTTGCTGGATAGTTGCAGAATGCCATTTAGGGGTAACCCGACAGTCCCGACACACCGAAACCTGTTTCGCTAGTCTTCCTGAACCTCAAGGACTTATTCGGGATCCACTGATACACTTATTTATCATTAGTCAAACTGAATTTTCATATTTTTTGGGAAAAATGTAACATGGTATAAAAACCATTCTAATCGATTATTCTAGTGATTCTGAACAAACACTCTGGTCGCTCACAATGGGCCTCATAAGAAGGCTCAAAGTCACTCAAAGGGCAATGGAGAGGGCTATGCTCGGAGTGTCCCTGCGTGATCGAATCAGAAATGAGGAGATTCGCAGGAGAACGAAAGTAACCGACATAGCCCGAAAAATTGCCAAACTTAAGTGGCAGTGGGCGGGGCACATTGCTCGCAGAACGGATGGCCGATGGGGCAGTAAAGTTCTGGAGTGGCGACCGCGTACTGGAAGGCGCAGCGTAGGTAGGCCCCCCACAAGGTGGACCGACGACCTGGTGAAGGTCGCGGGAATCCGCTGGATGCGGAAGGCACAGGACCGGTCGTTGTGGCGATGCTTGGGGGAGGCCTATGTCCAGCAGTGGACGTCTTTCGGCTGAAATGATGATGATGATGATGAACAAACTACTTTCAGGTAATGCGTTCATTCTGTTACTTATTGTACCTATATAGTTCGGAGTGTAGCACATAGTTCACCTGGGGTATGGGTTGTTGTTCGAATATTGCTGCTTAGTTAAGAACTAGTTATCATGAACATATGTCACAGAACTGCTTAAAACACTTAATAGGTGATTAAATGTAAAATGTAAGTATCATGTGTTTTTACAGTAATTCCTATATATTCCTGCCTATTTATTGTCTAGCAGTATGAGCCTGTACTGCATGCTCACTTAAATGTCATGCAGATGGTGGCGCTAGTATCGGTGCGTTAAGTTCCCTTCAATATGGTTGAATTAAGCGATGGCTGATGCTCGCGTCATGCTCGTGAACGGATGCCGTCTGTCGGGACAGGTCAGCTCTTATATACTATGACAACTCTTTTAGGTTTATTCATAAGGGCAATATTCTTACTTTTAAACTCTTGTTTATTTCTGACATTAACCAACATTATACTCACATTACTTGAATTAATTTGATGTAATAAACAATAAACTATTTTAAAAAGAGGATATCCATGGAGTTTCTTGCCAGTTCTTCTCCATAGGACCCACAATTTGGAACCGTGCAACTAGAGCCTGACGTTTCAAAAGTGCCTGTTATTAGGTTTACTCGAAATAAAAAGCATTTGAATTTGAAGGATTGATTTCAACATGATATATCTTTACTTTACTCTTTTTAAGGCAGTGGCAAAATGTAAAGTACAGTCAAGTTGGCGTATGAATACCTTGAAAAATACCACTGTTCCGCCATCTTCCTTTAATTAATAAACCAAAAGTGTATGGTTTCATCATTGGCATACGATGTTCTTCACACTGCCGTTGGTTGATTCATTAATTTCACAGCCCAACGTGAGAAGTTATATAATTGCACACGCGACTTACTACTCTTCGAGCTTTATAAATATTAGGTACCAGTTTGTTGCCTGTATTATTCTTACCTGGAAAAAATTTTGACTAAAAACCAAAGTGGAGGTAATATATCTCTTTTACAAAGTAATAACAATAACCATTTATATCCTGACTGCCTCGTTGGTCTAGTGGTTGCAAGCGCGACTGCTGAGCGTGGGGTCCTGGGTTCGATTCCCGGGTCGGGCAAAGTGTTATTGGGTTTTTTCATTAGGAAATTCTCAGTAGCAGCCCGGAGTCTGAATTTGTGCCCGGTTAATGGCAATAGGCTCGCCCCCTATTACATGGGACTATAACATAACTGGCGAAATGTGGGTGTAATATTATACCTCTGCCTACCCCTTCGGGGAAATACAGGCGTGATGTTATGTTATGTTATGTTATTTATATCCTTCCAGTAGATATTTTCAGTGTATTAAACCTCCATCGCCAAACTTTGACGTTAACTGTTTAAAAAAAATTCAGTAAACAAAAAGTATCTCGTTAATTCTGCGTTTTTTTTTCACGAAAATTAAATAAAAACATTCGCAAGACTTTTCGTTCTTTCAGTAATTCCATTGCTTTAATTTACACAATGAAAAATAGGTTAGGCCGCGCTGCGAAGAAGAGTTTCAATTTTTTATGAACTTTTTCGTGGATTTACTCAATTATTATAATATCTAATAAACTGGGTTTTTGGAAATAAAAGAGTTTGCGAAACGATGAGTACGGACCTTTGTAATAAAGATACGTAGGTACTTTTTTCGATACTAAACTTCATACAACCATTTATGTCTTTTAGATATTGAATGTTGAGGGGTTCGTGTGGGCGTAACTTGGTCTGATTATAGTGCATACTATGTAGTTTAGCAAAGGGCAAACATGGACATATGTGGTGGTACCTACGTAAGAAAGAGTTGCAAAAACTGACATTTCGCGTACGTTCGTTGATGTCTTTTAAACCATTTAAACCATTTATTTTGCCACACATACACAAAATATACATATTACATGCAAAGGTAACAGGACAAATTAATGAGAACACAACATGCATACAACATAATATGTGTGGCAAGGGATCCAGCTCAATATTTGCTGTGCATGTAGGTATGCACAGCACTGATTTTCAGCTGGTCCCTCCCATCTGTATATCTTAAAAGTGAAATTTACGCGCACAAGAAAAACACAAAAAGTATATGAAAGAAGACATCTGACAACAAATACCTAATACAAAAAAATTGGAATTTAATTCGAATTTAAATTTAACCAAATTATGTGTATTTTACAACATCGTATATTAGTATTTATAGACTAATAAGTCAAAATAATTATGTTCATTTGGTACATACAAGTTGTATTTTATATAAATAAACAAAAAGGCCTTGAAAATAAATAAATTAAAAAAAAACATTTTTGATAAACTCTCGTAAATTAAATCAGTTTCTAAGAGGTCGATGGTTGGTACGGAACCCATACTGCGTGAGTCCGACTCACACTTGCCTGGTTTTATTAAATGTTGTCGAACTGCACAGTGACACAGTAATCCAAGATGATAGTAAACTACTCTTAGTAATGTAACATTCGCTAGAATGCTCATTACATGTGAATGCTCTAGTGCAGCGGTACTCTAAGTGTGTTCCGCGGAACCCTAGGGTTCCGCGATACCCCTGTAGGGGTTCCGCAAGAATTTAGAAAAAAAAAACAAAACACCTCTCTCTGGTCACTGGTCGAACGTTTTGAATCCGCCCGCCGCGCGTATACTTGTGAGCGCGCAGTCCCTTTGATAAAAACCGCCTCTGAATTAGACGCTATAGTTGTGAACAAGCGACTTTCGGCTCTATCTTCAAAAGCATAAAGTCGAGATTGTTTACAACGCATTTTTTTGTATTTATATTTTTATTTCCGCTTTTTGTTTATCAAAGGCGCCGACTCGAGTATTTTTGAGAATGTTCGAGTTCGAGTCTAGGACTAAGTATAAAAGCGCTATTATATAAAAAAAGTCGCGCCTCGTCAGTCAGTTGACGATTAGCGTTCGGAGCGATAAGTTCGTACCTACCTACTTACAAGCTGGCTAGCCTGCTGCCTTCTTGTAAGTTCTACTGCCCGCTGTATTCTGATTGTATCAGTTTTGTACATTTCTTCTTTGGACTAAACTTTGTCTCATAAACGCAGTAACGATTGTGCATTATTTTGACCCTACCATCCTGACGTGTAACATTATTAATAAAGAAGAATGGAACGTTGGCTTAAAGGTGTTAAACGTGTTGCAACGACATCTTCTAATGACGCTGAATGTTCAAAAGCAGTACGCGCGGAGAATACAGCAATTACCGATCCAGACGATGATGCCACGACGTCAAGCTCCACGGTTTCAAAGACGAAAAAAAGGAAGTATGATGAATCATATATCAGTTTCGGATTTGTTGATTCCAACGGCTCACCTCTCTGCATGTTATGTAGTAAACTGCTTCCTAATAGTTCCATGGCACCTGCCAAATTACGCAGACATTTAGAAACTGTACACCCCGAGTCTAAAGACAAGAATAAAGAATTTTTTGTTCGTAAAAAAGAACAGTTATTGGAAAGTCAAAAAAATATGATGCAAGTAACACAAACTATCAATGCAAAGGCCACGGAGGCATCATATTTAGTTAGCTATCGCATTGCACAAGCAGGTGAAGCGCACACTATCGCTGAGAATTTAATAAAGCCATGTGTGTTAGACATAACAAAATGTATGCTCGATGAAAAATCTGCAAAGCATCTTTCTACTGTACCGCTATCAAACGATACTGTTTCACGGCGAATCCATGATCTGGCAAGCTACGTCAAACAAGAACTAGTTGCACGTCTACAAAAAACACGATTCGCCTTGCAAATGGATGAGTCAACTGATGTCACTGGTCTGGCTATCTTGCTGGTTATCGTGAGATATCCATATGAACGTTCTTTTGAAGAAGACATGCTTATGTGTTCACCGCTGCCCACAAACACTACCGGGGAAGAAATTTTTAATAAAATAAACATATTTTTTATAGAAAATAATCTTAGTTGGAACGATTGCATTGACATTTGTACAGATGGGGCCAAGGCGATGACAGGTAAAACAGCAGGAGCAGTATCACGAATAAAAATTAAAGCGCCTAATTGTAGTTCCAGCCATTGTATTCTGCATAGACAAGCACTTGCGATGAAGCAAATGCCGTCAAATCTAAAATTAGTTATGGATGAAGCGGTAAAAATAATTAATTTTATCAAATCACGACCACTACAATCCCGATTGTTCTCATTATTGTGTGAAGATTATGGCAGCAAACATAAAACACTGCTGCTCCATACAGAAGTGCGATGGCTGTCTCGGGGTAAAACTTTAACAAGGCTATTTGAACTTAGAGCCGAGTTACAAATGTTTCTTTCAGCAGATACAGTTTCTTTTAATTTGAAAGACCGTTTGTATGATAAAACTTGGTTGTTCCGATTGTCTTTTATGGCGGATATCTTTCAAAAACTGAACGAATTGAATTTATCATTGCAAGGTAAACAGACAACAGTGTTCCAGGCCTATAACAAAATAACTGCCTTCAAAAGAAAATTAGATTTTTGGATTATTTGCGTTGGTAAGAGAGAAATAGAAAGCTTTACGTCACTCAGTGAGTTTGTTAGCGATAACGACTCGGAAATGTTTCAAGATGATGTGTTTGAAGAATTGGTCCAATATCTCACTTCGATGCGCGCATCTTTTGTAAAGTATTTTCCCGAAGAACATAATACAAAAATGAAGCTGAATTCATGGATTCATAATCCTTTTTTACCCAACTTGCAAAAGCCCGAAAGTATGTCAAACGAGATATATGAATCTCTTTTAGAAATGTCATCAGACACAAGTATGGAGTCACTGTTCAAAACGACGCCTCTCAACGATTTTTGGTGCAGAATCCGTGATGAATATCCAATGCTTGGCAGAATGGCTCTGAATATTCTTCTCCCGTTCCCAACAACATATTTGTGCGAAACAGGATTCTCAACCTATGCAGCCACGAAAACAAAATATCGCAATAGACTGGACGCCGAACCTGATATGAGACTTCAAATGTCTTCTATCAAACCTGATATCAACCAATTGATGAAAAATAAAAAACAGTTTCATACCTCCCATTAGTTAAGATTTTTTCATTTTTAATATCTTCTATTATTGTACTTGGAATGTGGTTAAAGTAAGTAATAATTAGTAACTGTTACATTGTACTTTTATTATGCTTATATAATAAAGAATACACTTTTAAAAACTATTGTTTTATTATAGGGTTCCGTCAAGTATTTTGCTTGTCAAAAGGGTTCCGTGACCAAAAAAGTTTGAGAACCGCTGCTCTAGTGTATACTCACATTCAGTGTGATGTAGTCGCTCGCTGTAAAAACCGTAGAAAATTGATTGAAAAGGCCTACGCAGAAGATGACATTTTGAATGACATGTTCTTCCCCCCGAACTGACTTTTATTCAAACAGTTCTTTGCCACCAAGGAATACGTAATAGTACATTAATGTCGAGGCCTGAAATGGAGCAATTGACAGCCGAGTAATATTGATGATTGATTGATTTTAAAAAGATTTTAAAAGGACGAGGCGCCAGCTGAGTCCTTTTTAACTAAACGAAGCCGTTAATTGCTATTTCGGCCGAGACTTGTATAGTACTTTTCCTTTATTTGCGAGGAAACAATACACAAATAAATTCATCAACATCATCAACTCAGCCTATCGCAGTCCACTGCTGGACATAGGCCTCTCCCAAGTTGCGCCACAACGCTCGGTCCTCTGCCTTCCGCATCCAGTCCCCCCAGCCACGTTTTTAGGTCGTAGGTCCACCTGGCAGGGGGGCGCCCTACGCTGCGTTTGCCGATTCGCGGTCTCCACTCAAGGACTCGTCTGCTCCAACGGCCATCGGTCCTTCGACAGACATGGCCAGCCCACTGCCACTTCAGCTTACTGATCCTACAAGCTATGTCGGTCACTCCGGTTCTTCTCCGGATAATCTCGTTACGGATTTTATCCTTCAAAGAAACTCCAAGCATAGCTCGCTCCATAGCTCGCTGAGCGACTTTGAATTTGTGGACTAGCCCAACTGTCAGTGTCCACGTCTCGGCACCGTAAGAAAAAAAAAAAAACGGCAAATAAATTCAACAGTATCTAATTTTCATTCGTGCCAAATCGTCCGCGCGCCGTTCTTGTTCTATTTTCAGTTTTGAAAAAAAAATGCGCATTCAGCCATTATAATGATAAATATTTTGTAAATAAAAACACCTAATTTATGTAAGTGTTTACTTCTAATACTAAAATCTTGGTAGCATAACTTGGCGTGTTGGATATTACTGGCCTGTTATTTCGTTTCGTACGGAAAAGAGCTGATTGATGTATTTTTTTTCGAATAATTAACCAATTTCCGAGCAAGTGGGAGAAAGATAATTTTCCCGGAATAAAGAACAATTTCTGTGTGGTTGCTAAGTCAATTGTCATTTTTGAGACGCAGTGGTGTCGATTCTCTTGTTCACTAACGGCCAAAATTAATATCCAATCTATCCACGATTTACCCTACAAGAGATAGGAATTTGACATAAGCTCCATACAAAATATGTCAAAATTCTATCTCTAGTAGGGTAAATAGTGGATAGATTGGATATTAATTTTGGCCGTAACTAAACTTATTTTAAACTATCGCTCTCTTATAATAATAGTAGATTATGGATGACAAGAAAGGGATGGCAACAATTTTTGAACCGTCAAATCAGTCGGAATTTAGATTTCCATACAAGTTTAGTCGTGATCTCAGAACGTGCCCACTAAATATGTATGTATTTTAAACTCATTTTAAAAGACGGTTCTAAAATTGTTGCCATCCCTTTCTTGTATGTACAAAACTTTTTAACAAAAAAATTAACCGACGAAAACAGAAATTGAAAAGCGAAAAATAAAATGAAGATTTTTAGCCTTAATAACTATTCTCCTAGCCACAGATAATATAATACTTCATAACTAAGCTAATGTAAATAACTAGTTATGAGTCGGCGCCAAACAAACAAGTAAAGTGCGTGCAAGTTGCAAGCGGTCTAGCAGATAACGCATTTTAGGAAAATTTCACGTTGTATTTGATGTTATTTTGTTTTTATTATTTCTTTAAAGTAATTTAATGATCTTCGTTGATTGTTTGTTTGGCGCCCACTCATAATAAGTTATTTACTTTAGTTTAGTTAGGAGAATAGTTATTAAGACTAAAAAGCTTCATTTTATTTTTCGCTTTTCAGTTTTCGACGGTTCAATTTTTTGTTAAAAAGTTTAATAATATTCAGTTTTTTGTGGCTAAAATCGAACTCCAGGTCTCCATTATGTTGTAGTGCTTACAACTACATTTATGTGTGCTAAGTTTCAACAGAATAGAAAACAGTGGGTGAACAAGCAGTCATCCCCTGTTTTCCTACCCTTACTTACGGGTGGATTTTGATTTTCAAATTTAATGTGACTTCTTCTTCTTCTTCTTCGTGTCGACATGAGCTACATAATAATAATAGCTCATGTCGTGGGGAAAAGATTAGCCAGTCAGCAGGTTGATAGCAGGGCTGACTGCCCAGAGTGCGCCGGACGATCAATTAAATATCGTCACTCGTGGAGGCTCTTTCAATGCACCTCACCTTTAATGTGACTAACTTCGAGATATACCCGATCCATTAAAAAAAGAATCATCAAAATCGGACTACTCTATAAAAAGTTATGCGTGGTCATAAATAAAAAATAAAAAGAAGATACGCGTCGAATTGAGAACCACCCCCTTTTTTTTCGTCGGTTAAAAAGAGATAAGTTTAGTTCGTGAACAAGAGAATCGACCCCAATTATATAAAAAAAATACGTATTTTATTATTTTCAGCAAAGATCTTTGGAGGGTGATTAAAAAGTCACCTGTTAATAGGTATTGATTTCCTTTTTATTATTTGTCTGTATGTTGTCTGTATAAATATTAAAAGTGTCACGAATAAAAAGCTTTTTAAGTTTTTAACAGAATAAAATCCTACTATCCTATTTGCCACTAATATTATAAATGCGAAAGTATACAATGGATGTTTGTTTGTTTGTCCTTTAGTCACGCTGAAATGGCTTAACAGATTCGGATATAATTCTGCACACAGATAGACCATAGCCCGGATTAACATATAGGCTACTCTTTATCCCAAAAAATAAACAGTACCTGAGGGATGCGCATGCGCGATAACATCTTTGTGTGATAAACGAATAAGCAGGCGAAGTCGCGAGCTTTTAGCACTAGTTGTTTATTATAAACCTACTGTAAAAATCAGTCATACACTGAACAAACACGTGAGCTTTCTGACAGTAAAAGGCAAACAACATCTTAGAAACCCAGTTTACTGGTAATACTCACATTCGGGGGTTAGACCAGTTGTCAGACTTTCAGGCTTCTGACTACCCGTAACGACTGCCATAGATATTCGTATGACAACCGGGACCGACAGCTTAACGTGCTCTCCGAGGCACGGAGGGTTCTCGATGTGTAACGAAACGGTCACCCATCCACAGACTGACCGCGGCAAGTGCAGCTTAACCTTATCCGCACGCGTGTAACGTATTAAATCTTATGTCCGAAAGTCTACCAAAAATCATAAAACTCAGTTGGAAGGTGTGGAAACGTAGCAAACTTCTACCACTTATAAAATCAATATATTTTTGTCGAATGTCACCTTTTTTGGCATTTCATAAGTACTAAGAGAAGGTCACCTATGATTGTACAATGTACATATTAGGTCCCTAATTGCCCCTATGTGATAAGGGAGATAAGCCTGATTAATGGAGATAGTCAAACAAAATTTCATCATAGAGAAAATTACTGACATAAAAAACTGTGAACAAACTCCAATAATTACCTACACGGAATTTTTTGGGGATCATCCATTATAGTGATCCATATGAGACTATTTTCAGGTATTTTAAGGATTAACGAAGAAAGAAGTCGAGCTAATAGCCCTAGGCTAGTTGAAGAACTGGTGGAGACCAAGGATGTGCGAGGATGCCTAGCGAAGCTGTAAGACGGTGTGTAGCTGAGTGGTGCGAGGATGCGTAGCGGACTCTTTTCGGCTGTTGCACATGTCCCTCGCACACATTGCTCTCCCGCGTCCCTCGCATACGTTACTCGCACGTTTCTCTGGCTTTTTTGTATATACAAATACCTAGCTCCATTAGCCCTTTTCCACCAGAGCTACGCTACGCGAGGCTAGGAAAGTAAAGTAATCCTATTGGTCGTTTTTTCCTCGCGCACCACCTCAATACCTCGCAAATATCTTGTGGATACGCAGCCTTATATAGCATTCGAAGCTATGCATTTTCTACAAAAAGACCAATATAAAATGGCACAAAAAGCAGAATATTATATTATTTCTGAGTTAAGTTCGCCGATGTACATACATAAACTTTTCTACTGTAACATCAATGTTTTTTGAAAGCTGTTGTAGTACTACTGAAAGGCAGTCATATTTACCTGTCGTAGCGTCGCCTGTCGCATGCAGTCTGTTGGACCGCACACCACTAGTACAGTCTAACAAAGCAATTGGTATACAGGATCTTCTTCTATCGTGACGACATGAGCTACATAATAATAACAGCTCATGCCGTGGGGAAAACATTAGCCAGTCAGCAGGTTGGTAGCGGGTCTGACTGCCCAGGGTGCGCCGGACGATCAATTAAATATCGTCACTCGTGGAGGCTCTTTTAATGCATCCCTTGCATCCTTGGTATACAGGATAGAGAGATATAAACGAAGTTTCTCAGAAGATTATGGATGTTTTCGAGTGAAATATCATTTTAATAACGGACAAAGTTAAACCCTGTATACTAATTGCTTAGTTAGACTGTACTACTTCATTTTCGTTAGCAAGCTCCAAATTCAATACACTTTTGTGTCCACTATCTTTTCACACATAATCATCTCAGCTGTAATGTTTGCTCTTCCAAATTTCATACTTATAGATTTATATTAATTCTCGTTGAAAAATAAGAATTCACTTTTAATAATATAAGATTTTTTTAACAAGCAAGTAAGGATTGGCTTTTGTTTCCAATATAGAAAATAATGTACTGATCTGATGTCTAGACGATCCTAATTGTTTTTAACATGTTCGGGTCGCTAATGATCAATTTTCTTCAATGACCAAATTCAGGCGTCTAGAGTCAATGGACCAGACTTTATTAGAAAACTCTCTCCATCCATTCTTCCATTTTAGAGGCATTAACCTTGACTAAACTTTAACTTTTCTATTAAATTGGGATTTAAATCTGAAAAGTTCAGACAGAAATAAGTAGCGTAGAGGTAAAAACGAAATTTGAACGCGTCCTACGTTACAAAATTACATTTTTGCGATCATTTAGACTAACTGTACGGCGAACTATACCTACAGTATATTTTAGCCTAATCATCACCTTACACAATTTACACAAATCGACCTTAATATCGAATCAGTACGTCATTAGACCGCAACGAACGTCGTCGCGCGTGCTCCCTCGCCCCTTTATCAATTTATTCTGTGTATACTGTCAATATACGGTTTTAACAGAAATTAGCATTTATCATTTAGCATCAATCATAGAACTTCTAAATGGTCCTTCGAGCAACAGAGCGGGACCTCGCGAGTTTTGAAAGTCCTCCATCCGGAAGGAGAAGACTAGTGTCAAATCAGACCAGAAACTGGTGTAGGAACTCGTTCAGTGAATTACCAGCAGTGTGGGGACAGCAGTTCTCATCGAAGCAGTATCAAAAAGCATAACAGAGCAAGACGTCAGCAGCAGCACGTCGCCATCAGCAAGGAAACAGTATCAACAGCAGATCTGTTTCCGCACACCATATCATACAGCAAACAGCCGTAAGCAACGGAGAATTCAAGTAAGATCTTTCCTTTTTTTACATTAACATAACCTTGATTTTAACAAATCATATCAACTAGCAAAATGGAAAGTCTTTACGATTCGCAGTGTGAGATTAGTGATGCAATGAAAAAATTAAAAATAAACCTGAAAAAGGATGGAGCCGATAGAAAAACAGCAGACTATTTCAAACGTCGTTTGGAATTACTGGAAAGCTATTGGCTAGATTATCAGAATAATCACATGAGGATCTGTGCGTATGGGGTCAAAGAACATCCATATTTTCAGAATTCCGAGCATGAAGTGATCAGTGCACTTTACATCAGCATTAAAACATTGATTAATTTAAAGAATTAAAATATTATTAGAATTTTTAATATTTGATCATAATGGACAGCAGTGCATTTCCACCAAACGTTGTCGCAAATGCGACGGAATGCACAATTCAATTTTGCATGACGCTTGTACAAAAACGAGGTCATCACCAGCGAACAACGCTGCTATAACGAACCTACATCAAAATAATGAAAATCCTAGCACATCTATTTCATCCCATGTCGCAGGGAATGACTTGAAAACTAATGAAGTAATGCTGGCAACAGCGTTGATCAAGGTCGTAGCTGTTGATGGATCACATCAGATTTTAAGAGCCTTGATAGACTCAGGCTCGCAAGTGTCTCTAATCAAAGAGGGTGCAGTGAAAAAATTAGGCTTGCAAAAATCACGATGCAATGGTGTCGTCATGGGCATCGGAGAGCAGCAAAACAATTGTAAAGGAAGGCTGACTATTCACTGTAAATCAAACTATAACGATTTTTCATTTAGTACGGACGTGCTTATTATGAATAGCTTACTTGGACACTTGCCTAGCAAATCATTTGATCAACCGAACTGGTCTCATATCGAAAATTTGAAGTTAGCAGATCCCGAATTTTACTCCAGCCGCCCGGTAGATCTATTACTGAGTGCCAATGTCCATGGTATCATATTGTTGTCAGGATTGATCAGAGGAGAGAATCCTTCCCAACCGCTAGTACAGCAAACTCAGCTGGGATGGATTATATACGGAGGTGGGGAAATGACGTCATATCGATGCAATGTCGTGTTGAACAACATTCAGGACATCCAGCGATTTTGGGAGATTGAAGATATTAACGAAGAGTCTGACTTATCATCAGAAGACCAGGAATGCGTTAATTATTATTTGTCAACCACAAAGCGACTAACAGATGGACGTTATGAAGTGAAACTACCTCTCAAATCAGATGTCAACGAGAAGTTGGGATCAACCAAAGAAATGGCCATAGCACAGTTCCAAAGCCTGGAACGAAAATTTTATAAGCAACCCAAATTAGCAGAGCAATATAAATTATTTATCCATGAATACCGAGCTTTAGGTCATATGGTACCGAGTCAATGTAACAACAATCAAACAATATCTTGTTACCTACCGCACCATGCAGTGCAACGAGCTGAATCAGTGACAACTAAGCTTCGTGTCGTATTCAACGCGTCCGCAAGGACGTCTAGTGGGTACAGTGTAAATGACTTGATGTTTAAAGGACCTAATTTGCAGCAAGATCTACAAGGATTAATTATCAAATGGCGTCAATATCGGTATGCGTACACAGCTGACATCGAAAAAATGTACAGACAAATTATGGTTAGCAAAACAGATCAGCAGTATCAGCAGATTGTATGGAGAGATTCACCAAATCAACCCATTAAAACATTTCAACTGACTACAGTCACCTATGGGACTAAGTCAGCACCCTTTTTAGCAATGATGACCTTGCGACAATTGGCGAAGGATGAGCAGCATACATATCCGGAAGCCTCCAAGGTCTTAGAAGAATCATTTTACGTAGATGACTTAATTCATGGTTCTCATTCTATAGAAAAAGGTCAGCAACTTATAACTGATTTAAATAAGTTATTAAAGTCAGGGGGGTTCACATTACGAAAATGGTCGGCAACTCATTCAGAACTCCTAGCAAATACTGACATCAACGAAAGCGACGGAGAAATGATATTTAATCTTAAATCCGAAAACATATCAAAAACATTGGGCTTACGTTGGAATTCGGAGGATGATCAATTTACTTTTAAATATAATTTAGCAAAACTAGACACAAAACTGACGAAGCGAATACTTTTGGCTGAAATATCAAAATTATTCGACCCTTTGGGGTGGATCACTCCTGTGTCAACTAAGCTCA
Organism: Asteroscopus sphinx; assembly: GCA_949699075.1. Classification (NCBI taxonomy): domain Eukaryota; kingdom Metazoa; phylum Arthropoda; class Insecta; order Lepidoptera; family Noctuidae; genus Asteroscopus; species Asteroscopus sphinx. The sequence goes on from OX453005.1 coordinate 13,271,617, forward strand.
AACTACTATTCCAAAAACTATGGATAGATATCAAGCACTGGGATGAAGAAGTTCCAGAAAGCATCAGCAAGGAATGGGATACATTACGAGCAGACATAGAAAACATTAATGAATGTAAAATCCCGCGATGGATCGGTTATCAACCAAATGACGTCATCGAACTGCACGGCTACTGTGACGCACCGACAAAAGCTTATGCCGCAGTTATTTACGCGCGTATTAGGAAACAAAATCAAACTTCGATAGTATTAGTTGTTGCCAAATCTCGATTAGTCCCGATTTCGAAAAGTGTATCCTTGCCGAGATTGGAGTTATCTGGAGCACATTTACTAGGAAGATTGATGAAAAAAGTGATCGACTGTTTGGGAGAGCAAAAAGTACGCGTGTTTGGGTGGACAGACTCGATGGTCGTCTTGGGCTGGTTGCAGGGTGATCCAGGGCGCTGGAAAACTTTCGTAGCGAACAGAACAAAAAGCATATCTGACGTAATTAAACCAGATTGCTGGCGCTACGTTAAGTCAGAAGAAAATCCAGCGGACGCAGCAAGTAGGGGTATCTTGGCCTCTCAATTAAAAAATCACAGTTTGTGGTGGCAAGGGCCACACTCATTGAAATCATTCGATGAAAATTCGGCACCGTCAAAACAAAAAGTTGTTACAACAGACCAAGAATTGAAAGCAAGACATAATCAGCAACAAGCAAATGTTACCACTCAAAATAGAGATTCGGAGAGCATTATCATGAAACTGTTAGAGAAACACAGTTCAATTTTTAAAATTATCAAAATTGTAGCATGGTTATTACGAGCTACAAAAACAATACAATTAACGAATAACGCAGCGTCGGCTAAACACAAGTCGTTGCCTTCATATCTCACATTACGTGAATTGCAGAATGCAAAATTATTAATTATTAAACATGTACAAAGAACAATATTTTTGGACGATATTGAACATTTAAAAAAGCATGATCAAATAAGCAGTAAGAGTAATCTATTAAGATTAAATCCATTTATCGATCGAGAGGGAATCTTACGGGTAGGTGGACGGTTGGGCAAAGCAAATATAGGTATGGAAATGAAGCATCCAGCGATAATTCCGCATAGCAGTCGTTTAACTATTTTGCTGATCAATCAGGCGCATCAACTTACCTACCATGGTGGACCCCGCTTGACACTGGCAAATCTCAGGCTGAAATATTGGATACTGGGTGGAAATAAAGCAGTAAAAAAGGAAGTTAGAAATTGCGTTCCTTGTAGGAAGCATACACCTAAGATGCAGCATCAGTTAATGGGAGATCTGCCAGAAGCCAGAAGCAATCCCGCCCACCCCTTCTACCATACTGGCGTAGATTACACCGGCTACGTTGAGGTCAAAAGCAATAAAGGACGTGGAATAAAAACAACAAAGGGCTATATAGCATTATTTGTGTGTATGGTGACGAGAGCTGTACATCTGGAGCTCGTGTCAGATTTGACCAGTTCCGCGTTCCTAGCTGCGCTACGTCGAATGGCAGCCAGAAGGGGGGCTCCGCGTCACATCTATAGTGACAACGGAACCAACTTTGTAGGGGCTAACCGAGTCCTGCAAGAACAATTTCATGACCTACAAAATATTTTTGATGTTAATTTACTAGCTGAATTGACAGATTTAAACATAGAATGGCATTTTAACGCCCCATCTTGGCCAAGTGCCGGAGGATTGTGGGAGAGAGCAGTTAGAAGCTTGAAACATCACCTCAAGAGAGTAGTTGGCGAGCAAAAGCTGACTTTTGAGGAATACACAACTATCTTAGCACAACTGGAGTCATGTTTGAACTCCAGACCCCTGTGTGCGTTATCAGAAGACATCGATGACCTGGAAGTCCTCACCCCGGCTCATTTCCTGAATGGAAGGCCTGGAATATCAATTATTGAAACGGAACAAGATGCACGCACTAGGTGGACTCTATCAGCAAAGATTTCGCATGATATATGGAAGAAATGGAAATCTGAATATTTAACACAGCTATCAGTGCGATCTAAATGGGTTAAAACTCAAGAAAACATGAAAGTTGGACAGTTAGTAACAATACAGGACGACAATCTGCCGACAGGTAAATGGATGATGGGTAGAGTGGTAGAACTGCATCCTGGTCAGGACGGTTTCGTTCGGGTCGTATCATTAAAAACTAAAAATGGAATCATAAAAAGACCTGTTGTGAAATTATCTGTATTACCGATTTCACCTAACAGCGAAGAAAAGGTTAGAATGGAAGAAGAAGAAGAAACAAAGCAAACAAGCAAACCAAGGTCAATGTTTGCATCAATAGCAATTTCCTTAATTTTTTTCATGTCATTGTTTACGACGTCTCAAGCAAGATTTAGCGTATCAACATTACCTAGCAATATTTCGCTATATTTTGATTCAATTGATAACATGCAGGTTGTCAGAGACAAGTGGACTCTCATAGTTTATTATAATATGTCTCCGTATTGGGATGGCATGACAACAACAACCAAATTTTTGAGTTATTTAGATAAAACATGTAGCACACTATCAGAAACAAGTCGGTGCAGTATGATATTACTCCAATTACAGCACGAGTACTCTGAATTGCAACATTACAACCGGCTACTGCTGAATCAGCATTTTGATGCGCACGCCAGACAGCGTCGCAACCTTATCAACGGAGTAGGTTACGTAGCGAATGCCCTATTCGGCGTATTGGATCAAGGTTTCGCGGAACAGTATAAAAAGGATATTCAACTTATCCAACAAAACGAGCACCATCTTTCATACCTACTTAAAAACCAAACATCTATCGTCGAGGCTGAATACAATGTGCTGAAAAGGACTGAAAAAAATATACAAATTCAACACAAAACAATCAATAAGCATTTAAACGAGTTAGATCGAGCAACTAACACAATTAAAGAAAACGTGGAAAGGATAAGTGAAATTCAAGATTTTACTTTATCAGCATTAACAGCAGTCAATTTACTTCAAAATCTGAAAAGGATTCAGGATACTTTATTGGACACCATCACAGACGTTTATCATGGTAAATTTAACTCTCATTTATTGACACCAGATCAGCTAAAGAAAGAATTACAACTTATTTCGGGACAACTGAGAAAGGATGTGACCTTACCAGTCGAAAACATACAGTCTGACCTCAAATCAATTTATAGCATGCTGAGAGTCAAAGCAAGAGTAATGACAGACTATGTCATATTCGAAATAATATTCCCATTATCTAGTAGAGATAATTACAAGATTTACAAAATCTTGCAAGTTCCTCACCAAGTTGGAACTGACATGCTCAACGTTTCCCCGATTGCAGAGTTCGTAGCAATAAATTTAAGAAAAGATGCTTACTTAACAATATCATTTATGGAGCTTCAACTTTGTTTACACACCGAAAAGTCATATTTATGCCAAATCGATCAGCCAGTCAACTATCTTCCTATCGACGAGAAGTTTTGCAAAATCAATCATACTATCAATCAATGCATAGTCAGTAAGTCGCGGTGCAAGGACATGTGGATTAAGTTGAACGACCCGTCCAAGTATTTATATTTTTGTTGTAATACTTACTCATTAAGGATTATCTGTTCAGATCAAGCAACCTACAAGCAAGTGACTGGAGCCGGCATAATTAGTCTGGAATCTAAATGTATTATCAAAGGCAAGGACTTTGCTCTATACCCACACTCGCACTCAGGAAACACCATACAATCTAACCCTGACATAGAAACCCCACAGATCACAGAGCTCAATCATTTAATTAACATATCACTATCGCACTTCATGGAATCTGTGGATCCATTAAACAATACCCTAGAAGACATCGGAAAACAATTAAAACAACTGAAAACTGCTACAGCAAATACGTCAAATGATTTCGACTTGAATTTATCAACACATGACGTTCACCAGTACGCCATATGCTATGGTTTGCTTGGTGCAGCAATAATAGCAGCAGCAGCGTTCCTGTGGAGGAGGAGAAGGGCTTCCACCAGGGACCTTACCCGGATAGCAGTACCTACAGTGCCTACAGTAATGTTTGCGCGAAAGACCAGCACGGTTGAACAACAACCAAGTGACGTGGATCCTAGTGAAGTAAACAAAGTGAAGTTTACGCGAAAGCAGAGCATGGCTGACCGTCAGCCGAGTGAAGTGAAATTATTAGCTAGCACTTACAGTTTAAATAGTAAACAAGTTAGAGCAACTTCCCCTATACCGAAAAATCGAAATAATTACAGGGAAGAAATCGTTTGATTTTAAAATGATTGTTTGTTTTCATTGTTTTTTGAAAAATTTGTAACATTTTCGCCCGGGAGCATGTACGGCGAACTATACCTACAGTATATTTTAGCCTAATCATCACCTTACACAATTTACACAAATCGACCTTAATATCGAATCAGTACGTCATTAGACCGCAACGAACGTCGTCGCGCGTGCTCCCTCGCCCCTTTATCAATTTATTCTGTGTATACTGTCAATATACGGTTTTAACAGAAATTAGCATTTATCATTTAGCATCAATCATAGAACTTCTACACTAACCTTTAGAGTAAGTTATGTAGACGGCAATATTTTTGTGTAAAGTCTCAGAGAAACCTTTGATCTTCAAAGTAAGTTGAACATCTCTTTAAAGTTGAAAGGTACGCTTACTTTCAAGACAGGTATAATCCGTCAATGGAAAATTGGCGAACAGTTTGACTAGAACCACTTACGAATAAGCACCTAAGTTTAATGGAAACTTTTTGTTTTTCATCATGATCAACTCGCTTCAACGTGTAAAGAATATTTGAGTGGATTTGCGAATAAGTTGCCTGATACAATGTGCCTATGTCTATGATTAGTTCTCATTAAGACGCGACAAGCCGGGTGCCGGTGAAATTACAATCACATGAGACTTTCCCCCTTCCTTTTTTTTTGTGTCTGCTCTTGACCGCAATCTAGACAGCTTTGTCAAGATGTCGATGATTAAGATAGTAAACCTATTAGGTGCCGATGCCGATTCACTCGTTTTAAAGACGTTAGGGTTGTGCAAGTGCATCTCTCAGTTTGACGAACCGACTTACGTTATCATTTAGGCAACAGCTTATAGTATGTGGTCCTGCGTCTGATCTCTCTCCGGTCGTGTCGGATTGCCGTCCCATTGGATTAAGAGAGTAAGGGAATAGAGAGTGCAATTGTGTTTGCGAACACAGTATGTTCCGCGCAGATGGTTATTGTCTCCGTTGAAAGTGGCCGCCGTGACCGAAATTCGGCTGGGAAATAAAAATTGGATATATAATTTGGATTCGATAATAATTACAATAGTACGTGACAGGTCGGGAGTGCGGGTGAGTTTTTTTAAAATGTGATATAGAACTGATCTTGACCGCAATCAAGAATTTTCAAGATGTTGAGAATCCGCTTTGTCAAGATGTTGAGTTGCAACGTGGCTGGCAGCCCACCCGGGTTCCCATGCATGCGTCGATAAATCCCAGACATAGTGACGCGGCATCATACACGGCGCGCTATAGGTCATATATGTGGTATTGCAGTTGTCATGGGCAAAGGTAACCGGTTAACAGGTGGGTCTTTAGCTCAATTCGCCATCCTATAACATAAATCAAATCAAATCAAATCAAATGTTTTTTATTTCAAATAAACCTAATTACATGCACTTTTACGTCAGGCTCTAGTTGCACGGTTCCAAATTGTGGGTCCTATGGAGAAGAACCGGCAAGAAACTTCATAAAAAAGCATTACTTCGATACAAACAATATCAATCGTATTCTGCGGTTGTTCCGCGACTAATACAAACCATCAATACACGTAGCTACAGATACGGTGGCACTGACGTGCGTTCCAATCCCGTATTAATGAGGAAATAGAAGTTTGTTCGGTACAAATTCGAAACGGCAGTTCGTGCAATAATCAGTAAAAACAACAAGCCAGCTGAAAATCAACATGGCTGGCTTCCCAACCTCCGCGTTCGTAATTAGTCTTACTTAATTAGTTTCACAGACAAATTACTCAATATTAAACGCTATATATTCAGTTAATTAAATTTTTACCATGACTTGGTTGCATACAAATGGCTCGTTCTAATTATCTGCGTGTTTAACGTATTTTTTTATTTTATTGGATGCTACATTTCTATATTAAACGTGTTATGATGCTAAAAAAAATATTATTGCTTCTGAAACGTATGTTGCATAATAAGCAAAGTTATAATTTACGCATATTTTTTTTCGCATCAACAGTTTTATCTGTATTTCCTTTTCTATTTTGCCGAAGTAAAACCTGGTATTTGTTAGTTTGTTGCCAAAGCTTTGGTCTTGCATTCTTGTGGTCTTGTATTTTCGCAAGACCCATCTTGCATTCAAGACAGTAAGACCATGACTTTGGGCAGCACTAATAGCCATCACTGTCTGTGTTTTGAAAAATAAACAATGAGGCAATAGGACAGGCTCTGCGGTCGTCAAACACATTTCTGTAGTGACAACCGGTAATGTTACCCAAAGTCTTGGTCTTGCAGTCTTGCTGTGCACATTTTTGCAAGACCAGTAGCTATAACAGAAAAGTATGTAGGTATATAGTTTGGCTCTTTTTAAAATTGCAGACATTGATGGCTATTAGTGTAGCCCAAAGTCTTGATCTCACAGTCTTCCACTCTTGCATTGGTCTTGCGAAAATGCAGTACCGCAAAACGGCAAGACCAAGACTGTGGGAAACACTAATAGCCATCAATGTCTGTGATTTGAAAAAGAACCAAGGAGACGATAGGACATGCTTTGCGGTCGCCAAACACATTTCTGTAATGACAACGGGTAGTGTTAGGTATCCAAATTATTGGTCTTGTAGTATTGCGGTCTTGCATTGGTCTGGCAAAAATGCAAGACCAAAAGACCAAGACTTTGGGCAACACTAGATATAATTAATATATCTTAATTCTGACACAGACTAGTTATAAAGAAGAAGGATACATTAGCCTATCCATTTAGACATGTACATTAGGGTGGGTCACTCTAGTATGGAGAAAAAAATATGTTTTTCTTTTGACTTGTAATAGCAATAATAATGTGTCACAGTGTTATAGGAACTAACTCAGAAAGTTTCATAACAATCAAATATTATTCTTCACATGGGACTGGACATAGGATGGAACATGGAACAGGACATGGGACATGGGACGGGACGATAGTGATATAGTGAGATAGTGGGACAGTGGGACAGTGGGATAGTGGGACAGTGGGACAGTAGGACAGTGGCAGTGGGACGGTGGGACAGTGGGGCAGTGGGGCATTGGGGCAGTGGGGTAGTGGGGCAGCGGGGCAGTGGGCCAGTGGGGCAGTGGGATAGTAGGGCAGTGGGTTAGCGGGGTAGCGTGGCAGTGCGGCAGTGGGGCAGTGGGGCAGCGGAACAGTTGGGCCGCGGGGCAGTGGAGCGGTGGGGAAGCGGGGCAGGCTGTGGGGCAGTTTGACGGTGGGGCAGCGGGTAGTGGGGCAGTGGGGTAGCGGGGCAGTGGGATAGTGGGGCAGCGGGATAGTTGGGCAGCGGGGCAGTGGGGCATTGGGGCAGCGGGGCAGTGGGGCCGCGGGGCAGTGGGGCATCGGGACAGTGGGGCAGCGGGGCGGCGAAGCGACGCAGCGAGGCAGTGGGGCAGCGGGTCGGCTTGCCAGCGGGGCAGCGGGGCAGTTGGGTACCGGGGCAGCGGGGCAGTGGGATAGTGGGGCAGCGGGGCAGTGGGTTACCGGGGCAGCGGGGCAGGCTGTGGGGCAGTGGGGTAGCGGGGCAGCGGGGTAGTGGGACAGTGGTGAAGCGGGGCAGTGGTGTAGCGGGGCAGGCAGCAGAGCCGTGGGATAGTGGGGCAACGGGGCAGCGGGGCAGCGGGGCAGCTGGGCAGCGGGGCATTGGGGAAGCGCGTTAGCGGGGCAGCGGGGTAGCGGGGCAGTGGGGTAGTGGGGCAGCGGGGAAGTGGGGCAGTGGTGTAGCGGGGCAGTGGGGCAACGGGGCAGCTGGGCAGTGGGGCAGCGGGGCAGCGGGGTAGTGGGGCAGCGGGGCAGTGGGACAGTGGGGTATCGTAGCAGTGGGGCAGTGGGGCAGCGGGGCAGTGGGGCAGTGGGGCAGTGGGGCAGCGGGACAGCGGGACAGTGGGACAGTGGACTGGACTGGAATGGACTGGACTGGACTGACGTGGGTTAGCAGAATTTAACGCGAGCGGAGCCGCGGGTAAAAGCTAGTTTAATAATAAAGTTATAGACATAAGGAAACAAGTTTTTTTTCAGTTATGAGGTACTCTTCACACGAAAATTGGGCATTCACCTGAAATAAAGGCCGATACTATTCTGTACAAATACAGTTGGTCAGAACTGAGATCTGTCGTGTCTATCAGTGGCATTTCACCTGGAATATTTCGAAATCTGGCAACAGCTTTTTCTTCACAATTTTACAAGGCTTTTCCAATTTCACCTGTACATTTTCTTGGACTTCAAGGCGTACCATCAACAAAAGAAAATAAATGTGGAAATGGCAATTCATTCATATGTAGCAAGCTAATTAACCATTGTAATAGTCTGTTCAATGTTTTTTCTATGAATCTAATTAAACCACCAAATTTTTGAACAATGACATAAATACCATCACATCCAATAGCCATCAAATGAGCCAGAGATACGTTTTCAGTCAAAACAAAATTAATGATTGCTCTTTCTATAAATTTTGATGTTGCTGGGCTGATGTAGCCCAAATATTTGCTATCTGGTTCTTTAATTAATTAAATGTGTCCTTCAACTGTGATTTCCCTAAGTATTTTCCGCCATTTTTCTTGGTACTTAACTAATATTTTATCTTCTCGACCGTCAAAGTATTGCGCAGGTATTTGGCAAACTTTCTGTTTCTCATTTATGTGTTTTAGAGATTTCTTTCTTTCTCTACTCAAATTATTTTTGTCAATAATAGGCAGGCATGTTGATTTCATGTAAAACAACCGAGGCTATAGCTGCGGCTGTTCTGTCTGATACCCCGTACTGATCGCAGGCTTGAGACAGTGTAGAATAGTTCATAAAAAACAGAAGATTGCATCTTCAGTTTACTTATTTTAGCTGGTTAACATTTTTCGCTTTTGCTGGATGTATCACACGCAGAAGATGAGGAGCTATTGACAATAGAATCAGTGGTAGTTACGACTTCGGTACTCGTTTGTGATTCTTAATTTGACATTTCCTGCTTAAATTTATTTTTTAGACGTTTTTGATTATTCCTTGTTGTTACCACATCTGTGTTTCCCATTATCATTTTTCTTACAGATCATTGGTCGGTGAGAAAACTTTGCCCATTCGATGGGACTTTCTTTTTCTTAGAGCAAGTATATTTGGTAAAATCTAAACACTTGCAAGTAGATATATCAAATAAAACATTGCTGGAAGCGAAGATGTCTTCTAAACGCTTTTTACATGTTTTAGGATGAGATTTCAATATTTTCAGATGGTAAGCATTAAGCATTTGTTGCACTCTTACTTTAAAAAATCACAGTAACACACCTTTGTTCAAGTTGAATACAGCGCAATCAAACGACTAAAAGAATCACGTTGCGGTAAATTGCGGTTGTAACTTTAAAAAATATTTACACTTACCCACATATATTTTATTTACGTTTTCACTGTAGTTTGTAACAGTAGACATCACTATAATATAAAAACAAGCAGTATTCAATGTATAAATAGTATATGTTTATTATTAGAATTATTTGAAAATTTTGCGAATTTATTGAAAATACTCTGTTATTTCGAAACTTTAAACCTGATCCGGAGGCAGTTATACTATACCGATTGCAATAATATTTTATATACGTTATATCAGTCCCAATTGACAACTTATTATCACTATTAGAATCCATAACTTTAAAAAAATGATTTTTGACCCACCCTAATGTACATTTCACAAACATATTCCCTTTGAAATTAAGCCTATGTTCAATAGTAGGAAATCATTATCTTAATTATCTATTACCTACACGTGCAAACAATTACATACGCTGGTATATAATGTGAAGGCAATATTATGTGTTCAAAGAGCTTTCTGTTATATTTGATTTGATCCGGAGTAATTGGGTAAATCCATTTAATCCGAGTTCTTTTCCGAGCTTTCACTTTGAAAGTTAGAGAAAAGAAAATACCTATACTTCGTAATTTTCTTAATGACATATTAAACTAATACCTACTTAATGTTGATTTACAGTGGAACTATTATCCTTTTCAGTATTGCTATAATGCTAGTCTGTATCTACCATGTTCTAAAAAATCAATAAACAGTTCCTACGTATCTGGATCCCTCTGCATAATTTATTAAGGAACTGTCAGAAAATATGACCGTCTATTAATTAAAACACCTAATCTATAATGTAAAATGGCGTTAACATTCAAATTACCTAAATAGTAGACACAAAAACGCGTCCGATGCACACTAAACTTTATAAATAATAGTTTTGGCTCGACACGTAGCGGTCGTAGCGGAATGCTAGCTACGACAGCGTAGCTGGCGTAGTCATTGATCACAAGTTTTTTTCTGTCTACATCACATCCGCTACAGCGTAGCGATTGAGCAATCCTTTTATTACATTATTCTGCAAATTAAATAGTTTATAAAGAACTTTATAACAAATTTTTAATAATTTAAATTTTCACCTCTTGCTTAAGATGGTCATTCTTCCTCACATTGATTTCGATGCTTGTAAGCAGGTTTGTTGCGAATATCAGCATCAGCATCAGCAACCGCTGATCATCAGCATCATTTTCAACATCAGAAACAGCATCAGCATCCGCATTAAATGATGCTGATATTTATGCTGATGTTCATGTTGTAACGTGACCGAAGGGGGAGGGGCTTATGGCACATTTTTTTGTTTCGCTTGTGAGTTTTGACCGCTAGTATAGTTATTAATCTGAGGCTAGTATAATAAGTTTATGGTTTTGACCAATCATAGCACAGATTATTGCACTTCAGTGATTTTTAGCAAAACCAAAACAAACTTGTCTATTATGACAAATGTCAACAGCAGACAGTACAGTTGAAAGAGGCGTTCTAACAAAAAGGACAATGTGGAGCTATTATAGTCGGCTTCTTCTTCTTCTTCGTGTCAATGATTCTCATGTAGTTCACACTGTATTCATGTGGTATTTGGTCACCTCTATGGCATTGTTTGTGGCTTTTTTCAAATCGTCTCTTGTGCAGGTCTTGTGTCTCTTGGGTACAAGGGACAAGTGAGCAAATGGGCCATGGACTGAATGGGGGCCCCGCAGCTAATAAAAAGCCAAGGATGAAAATAATTTATGCTGGATTGCCTTTGCTGGATAAAAATAACCAAGCTCTTCATTAACGAATGCAAATCATAACAGAAGCATTAAGATAATAAGGGGAACTCTACATTTTTAAAACAAAGAAATATTGGCGTTTGCGTTCGCGCTGCTCTTTTGTGCGCTCAAAGTAGGTCCATCATTCATCATCATCATGTCAGCCGAAAGTCTTCCACTGCTGGACATATGCTTCTCCAAGCAGTTTGGGTGAATCTTTTAGTCGGCTTTTACGACACCCATGAGAAGATATAGGATGGTGCAATTCTTTACGTCCGGCATCACATGGAATAAATAAAATAAATAAATAAATATTTTTGGGAAATTTTTACACGGCACCATCTAGTCCCAAACTAAGCAGAGCTTGTGCTATGGGTACTAGACAATGGATATAATACTTATATACTTTTTTTTTGTCAATACATACTTATAATACCTAAGAAACACCCAGACCAACACAAATAACTTATGTTCAACACACAAATATTTGTGTCCTGTGGGAATCGAACCCACGACCTCGTGATCAGCAGTCCGACACTCGAACCACCAGACCACAGACGTCGTCGTCGTCGTTGTCGTCGTCGTCGTCGTCGACGTAGAATAAAGTAGGTCCAGTTTAAATAATTTCACTTACAAAAGGTTTCTTTCTTTATATGCAAAAACTTTTGTATGTTTATCTCTCGTTTGTTTAAGCATAATGAAAGAAAGCTCAAATGCTTTTACATAAAAAGAAAAGCCTTAAAAATGCTTTTATATAAAAAGAAAAGCCTTAAAACTCCTTTTAAAATGCACCTAAAATGGAGTAAAGTTTTCGGAAATCCTAAAAAAAATTTGCGCTCGCTTCGCTCGCGCTAGTGTGCAGCTTTCTATACGGGCTTGTCTTGTGTAAATTTTTTATGTTCATGTTATGTTTTTCATCATTTACCAGATTTTTGTTAATAATTCGTAAATAAAAATGTAGGGTCGCGATTTTTTTTCCTAGGGCTCTATGAAAACATGAAAAAGTTTCGTTTGTCCTTTGTTTTATTTTGCCTTTAATTTTAAATTTTGATTAATCACCGTAAAAGTTTAAAAAAGGCACTATTTTTAGCCTTTAACCAATATCGGATTTTTATAAAAAGATATATTATATAAATAAATTCAAATTACATTTTTATATAAATTCATAAGGATCAGTACACATTTCCAATTCAAAAAAATCAGCATCAGCATCAGCATCCGCTGATGTCAATGTCAAAAATCAGCATCAGCATCAGCATCCGCTGATGTGATAAAATTCTGGATCAGCAACAACCCTGCTTGTAAGCATCGAAACTTTTATATTTCATCACTAATTTTAACCCAAATTTAGGAATAAATTAATAACTTATGGAGTGAAAATTGCAAAATTACTACCGTACAGCCCATAAAGTTATTATACTGTCAGTATACAAATGTCTGGTACAGCCATACTGGAAAGCGCAGCGTGGGTAGACCCCACACAAGGTGGACCGACGACCTGGTGAAGGTCGCGGGAATCTGCTGGATGCGGAAAGCGCAGGACCGGTCATTGTGGCGATGCTTGGGTGAGGACTATGTCCAGCAGTGGACATCTTTCGGCTGAAATGATGATGATGACAGCCATAGTGTATTTAATTAAAATATTCAAATAATTTTATTTTAATTATACATTTAGGTAGCAGATTTTTTATAATAACCAAAGTGCTGTCAATGGAATTTTACGGCGCTTCTTTTCGTTATAAATCATAAACCGTACGGGAGTGTTTATGAATGCGTGCAATGACTCTTACTGACGTCTTACTTCAAAAGGATTCCTTGTAAAACACTGATTCAAACAAGGGTTTCAAAATAATAGTTGTAGATATACAAAGTGTTATTAAAACAACTGAAAATTTTACTCATCAGTATGAACAACTTTTACTACGGGACCTACCCTGAAATCGCGAAAAAAATATCTGCTGCTTTCTACATGTTCACGTAAATCGACAAAATGTAGGGAACACCTGTTTTTTCTCGGGATTTCAGGGTTGGCCCCATAGTAAGTTTGAAGTAGCAACAGTATTAGGATATGTTGGACTGTATATAAATTAGAACAGAGCAGAGTAGGAGCAGAGGTGTGGTGGTACTTTTCTTCAAAAAGGGCGATAATGCTCTACTGAAGAATTATAGGCCCATGTCACTTCTGAGCCATGTCTACAAGCTGTTTTCGAGAGTCATTACGAATCGACTTTCGCGCAGGTTTGACAACTTCCAGCCTCTCGAACAAGCCGGATTCCGAAAAGGCTTTAGCACCTTAGACCAAATATACACACACACACATACCAGGCCCCTCAGAAAGTATTGCGAAAAAAAGTTTTTATATATGGGAGACTGGCCAGTTATAATGTTTTTCGAAAATATGATTATTTATAAGTAAAAATAAGTAAGTTCCAATTTCAAAATTTCCCTCCACATTTTTTGCGAGTTAATTCAAAGTATTGTGTCTCACTGAAATATGGATCTGCGCCGGGAACATTTTAGAGCTATGATTTTATACGATTTCAAGTGTCGCCTGAAACCGGATGAATCGTACGATAGACTTCAAATGGCATTCATGGATGAAGGCCCTTCCAAGGCAACCGTGTATCGTTGGTATAACGAATTCAAGCGCGGTCGACCAACTTTGGGGGATGACGAAAGAAGCGGTCGCCCTTTGACGGCTGTTACCGAAGAAAACGTGCTAGCAGTGAAAAATTTAATCCAAGACAATAGGCGAATTACATATCAGGAGATTCAACACATATTGAAGATTGGATCGGGAAGCGTTCACGAGATTCTACACAGCCATCTTCGCGTGAGGAGGATAGTATCACGCTGGGTGCCGCACAACCTCACCGATGCTCAGAAGCAGGCCCGGGTGGAATGGTGCCGTGATATGCTTAACAAATTTGAAGCAGGCTCGTCTCGGCGTGTTTACGACATCGTTACAGGTGATGAGTCCTGGATTTATCAATACGACCCAGAAACCAAGCGCCAGTCGACTGTTTGGGTGTTTCAAAATGAGCCAACGCCTACCAAAGTGAAGCGATCTAGAAGCGGGGGTAAGATTTTGATCGCTAGCTTTTTTAATTTGACTGGCCACTTGGTATCAATTCCCTTACGGGATCAAAGAAGCATTAATGCCGAATGGTATACTACCAAATGTTTGCCAGAAGTTTTCTCTGTTATAAGCAACAAGCGACCAAACACAGGGCTCCGCGGGCTACTGCTCCACCACGACAATGCACCTGCGCACACCGCACTCAAAACGAGGGACTTCCTGGACAGCACGCCAGTCAAACTCCTGGGTCACCCTCCTTACAGCCCTGATCTAGCACCGTGTGACTTCTTTTTATTCCCAAAAATAAAAAATCAGCTCAAAGGGATACAATTTTCGTCGCCGGAAGATGCGCTGGCTGCGTTCGAGCAGGCTGTAAACGAGGTGTCTGCGGCGGACTGGAAAAAGTGTTTTGAAAACTGGTTTAGGCGCATGAATCTTTGTATAGAGGCTGGTGGAAAGTACTTTGAAAAGATTTGATAAAAATATATGTACGTATAGAACAATTTTTTTTAGTTTCGCAAAACTTTCTGAGTGTCCCACGTAAAGTATATTAAGGTCGGAGAAATAAAATGAACAGTATTTTATAAAAGTAAATAGTACTTTTTTTTTTCGGTTTTAAGGTTAAAAAATAAAGTTCATGTGTTTACTTTTTTAAGGTTTCATTAGAGCTCCGAATACCAGTGGTCATGAAAACAGTATTTGTATTTTGTATACTTTTTTTTGATAGAACAGTAAAAAGCATTAACGAGCGAAAAAAAGTATTATACAATTTTTAACAGTATTGTTGGGAACCCTATATACACATGGTATGCATGTTAGATACAGTTGCAGTACAGACCACAAACAAGGTGGAGTGATGACATAGCCGCGATAGCGGGGACAACTTCGAGCAGAATAGCTAGAGACAGAGATTCATGGAAACGGATGGAGGAGGCTTTTACCACTAGCGGTCCATGTACACCTAGAAATATTATTAGTTAATTGTAAGGTAACATGAGGATGACCTAGAAAACGTTGGAAATACGATATTATAGCGACAGCAGGAGATCAATGGATGAAAGAAGCCGCATACAGAAACAACTGGAAAAATCTGGAGGAGGCCTACACCCGAGAAGGGGTTCCTATCCCAAAAAAAATTATAGTTTAAAAGTGATATGTAAATATGGTTATGGATAAGAAATAAAAAGGCTTATTATTATTTTAATTTATGATAACATGAGTAGTGACACAGAAAGTATTTATATAACATAACTTTAGAAAATAAGTCAAATATTGTATGTACAAGGAAAAGTTTTTATATACAGTTGCACAAAATACGCTCCGCCCAACCAGCCAAGTTGACAATCTACAATCGTCAATGCTATAGAAAACAATTAAAATGTATGGGAATGACATCTCAACGAATGACTTTTTCGTTGAGACATGTCATTAGCGTTGACGATTGTAGATTGTCAACTTGGCTAGGGGGGCAGGGCTCTACTCGCGATTGACGATATTCGATGAATCGTACCATTCATCGCACAATTTGCTACTCCGGTCAACCATCGTTTCCATATCGCATGCGATGATCGTGTTTTGACGTTTTTTTCTCTGATCTCCGGTCATTTCATATGAACCATAGTCTATCTTTATTGTGCCTTTTTTATGTGCCTATCTTTATTGTGTAGATATCAGTTGGAACAAACGTTCGTACTACGTTTGTCGTTCGTCAAAAGCTAGTAGACCCCCAGACCTCTTTTAAAGTTAACGAACATTTTTTTAAATTACCTATAGACGAATGAAACGACCAAATAAAATTCTAGTTAATTTTAATTGGGGCCGAATTTTGTGCTGAAAAGTAAAGAATTTCTCAAGGACGATTAGATAAAAGTGGATGAAAAATTAATTCAGACTGTTTTTTACAGTTGCACACTTTTTAGGGTTCCGTACACAAAGGGTGCCAAACGGGACTCTGTTACTCTCGCTACCGTGCCCGTCCGTCTGTCCCTCCATCCATCCATCCATCTGTCTGTCACAGGGATGTATCTTTTGAACGGTAATAGGTATCTGGTTGAAATTTTCTCAGAATATGTGTTACTATGATATCACGACAAATACTAAAAATAAAAAAGTTCAAAACCAAAGGGGTCCCCATACAAGAAACCTCGAAACACATGCATTTTTTTCAACGATTTTGTTCCTGCTCAATCTTCAAAACGGTAATACATACCAGCGTCAAACTTAGTCTAATTATAGTACATATTATGTAGTTTAGCAACAAATAGGGTCAACATAGACATATGTGGCGGTACCTGCGTAAGAAAGAGATGCAAACATTCATATTTCGCGCTTTATGCGTCTTTGATGAACTCTCGTAAATTAAATCAGGTCGATGGGTGGTACGGAACCCTTACTGCGTGAGTCCGACTGGCACTTGGCTGGTTTTTATTTACCTTCTCTTCAAGATTCTACCCAAGGTATTAATATCATGGGTTCTTCGATACGGAAAAGATATAAAAAAGACAGAATGAAAAGTCGTCCGGTAGATCGGGCTTCTATAAGGCATGACTTGCGTTGCCAGCTAGCTAGTAATTAATGTAAGCTTGTGATAGCCTAGCAGTGGACCGCTTGCTTTCCATGCAGGAGGGCCTGAGTTCGAGCCCGGCACACACAACTGACTTTTCGAATTCATGTGTGAATCAGTATGATTATTATTTGTTTTAACGGTGAAGGTGTGGTAACCTGCACATATGAGAGTGCTCCATACAGTTCTCGATAGTGTGTGTAGTTCGGCAACCCGCACTAGGCCAGCGTGGTGGACTACAGTTGAGAAGAGGCCCGTGCTCAGAAGTGGGACAGTAATGGGCTGATGATGATGATGATGAGTGTTGCTAGGAGGTCCGGTAGCCAAATTTTGGGATGGAAGGTATAAAAAAATCAGGATACCTATTGGTTTTCAATTCGGGATAACTAAAATAATACTTGGTTTTTATAATCATAATTTTTATTACTAGTTCACAAAAAATCTAATTACATTTTAACAAAAACATTTTGTTTTTTCAATTTCACGGCTTGTAGAAGTGCTTTATTTTTTATTGCGTTGGTTATGAAATTCACTATCATACCAATTTGAAGTTGGTCTTTATATTTTGTATCTTTGCTTTCACATGCTCGAGATATGTTTTGATGACCAAAGTCTGAATCACCCAAAATCGGGACATTTGACGTCCCGATCATGGGTAAATCGGGACGTGTCTATGGACACCAGCAGGCGTAGCATGATCACTGTAGACAAGAGACTTGATTACGGAAGAATAGACAAAACTACATTGTAAAGTGTAATCTAAAATGTGATCTTGTGACATTATAAAATTCAAGAAAAAGATTTTGGCTGTTGATATAAAGTATATTTAGTCTCAGAGAATCATGGATTGTATGCATAAAGATTTAGACTTTAGTCTAGATGCTCTAAGATTGTATATGAAGTGAAAGATAGATGGAGATGAAAAAGTTAAAGGAAGTTTCAATAGGCGATGACTTGCCTTCTTTAGATGAACGAGCAGCTTCGAATACTGTAATGCGATATTAGTTTTACCATTTAAGTCCTGAAAGATGACTCGGAAAAATTTCGTATTTATAACACAACGACCACTTTCGACCTAAAACATAAATTATTACCTGCTACTATGCTAATAATCATAAAACAATATTAGTCAGAATAGATAATCCAGATTAACGGACAGTTATCAGTAGTGTATAATTGGGGATTCTGGATCACTTCGCTTCGCTCCGTGATCCAGAATGCCCCAATTATACACTACTTATGCTAGATTGAAGTAATTCCGTGATTCAGAATTCCTCAATTATACACTACTGATTCAATACCGCTCCTTATATCATGGTGGAATCGGATCCCAAGTACAGTATGTGCTGACACGATGACACTTTATGCCTACATAACTGAGACGTACAGTCGGAAATCTTTCCGATGAACCAATACTAAAACTAAAATCACTTGCACTCAATGTTCGATGGCAGCCGCTGTATAAGTAGGTACGTGTAATGTAGCAGAATTCTTTCAAGGGATTTTGTCGACAAAATGTACTACCGGGAAGGATCGTGACCGTACATCACGAACTGCATGGATGGTCTAGCGGCTACAAGCGCATCTGTTGCGAGGCCTTGGGTTCGATTCACCAGGCATAGTGCTATTGTTTTTTTTGTTCTGGTAGAGCTCCTTTGTGAAAGAGCTCGTCCAAGGAAGTACTACCACCGTACCTACTTCTGTCGCCAAACAGTAGTGCTTGCATTGCTGTGTTTTGGTGCGAAGAAGTCTGGTGCCGGTAAAATTACAATCACATGAGACTTTCCATCTTCATGTCTCAGTTTGGCGTACAGACTTTCAGTACAATTAAGGCAACAGTCTAGGTATTATTGCAGTTGTTATGGGCAAAGGTAACTGCTTAACATCAGGTCGGTTTTTAGCTTGATCAGACCGAAACAGCTGAACGGATTTGGATAAAATTTAAGTCTCGATAGAGTATGGTTTGAACAAATTCATGTAATAAGTATTTTTTATTTCGGAGTGACGATGAGGTGGCCTATTTTACGTCGAGAACCGCACGGATCACTTAATAAATGTTCCAATATTCAATTATGTACATATATATATATATATATATAGTTAGTTCGTTATATGTATAGTTCTTAGTTATATAGTTTAGTAGTATACACCCATAGGGTTTACCTCTGCCTAACCTTTCGGGGAATACAGGCATGATTTTATGTTATATTCAATTTACATTGGATTTACATTAATCTTTATAGAAAAACCAGTCAGTGCTGGTCCATCGTATGTCGTCGTATTATATTATAGAGTACATCTAATACGACTTAATTCTTGTTAGAATTACGACTTGTTTACTTGAATAAATGCATTGTTGGCAATTGATCGTTTCAGAATATGATACATAAAGGTAGGGTCGCAGTGTTGATGTTAAAGTGTCTGCAAAATAATGTTTATTAGTAGATCATATAAAGACGAAAATTGACTGTTATAATGCACTCAAAAGTAATAATGATTAAACTTTTAATGAATTTTGCTATTGGGACTCAACCCTATTAATTTTATATTATAAATAGGGCTTTAGTTGTTCCTGCGCTTCATAATCTGTTGATAATTAGCATCAAGTGTTTTTGGGATCTGTCTACGTTCAAGTATGTATGTATAAATAATTTTATTTGATATATTTAATTAATTTAATGAATTGATTTTAATTTATAAAATAACTGTTTCATGTTAATTTAATTAACTGTCTTACATTTCAGGTCGTGTATAAATCCGTTTGAAGCAGTGGAACCTGCAGCTTCTAAAAAGAAGTTGCCCGCTAAGCCGCGCGCCAACAAAATATCACCTTCGAGCTCGTCTGCGAAGGCGTCAAGCAAGAACAAGAGCGGCTCCAGTTCCAGCAAAAAAACTGTACCACATGACTTGTTCGACAGCGATTCGGACGAGGACGGAGCTTCGCTACCGGCGGCGCCTACTTCAAAGAAGCGTGCACGCGTCTTTCCTGACACCGACGTAAGTTTCTTAATCTGTACCAAATCGTACCATGGTGTGTCGTAAAAGTTCACTAAGCAATAACGTCAAGCATAAGCCACCCAACATAATTATTGTGACCATCTTTTATAAACTGAATAGACGTATAGGGCTTAGCATTCTAGTTTAAAATTAATACAATTTGTTTATTTTTTGTTTCAGGAAGAAAACGAAAGTGAACTCGAGCCCGTGCGTGCTGCCCCGTTGCGTAGTTTTTTATCGAGGCGACAGGCTGACGGAGACTTTATTTTGCAAAGAGACCTCACCAAACGTGGTGAATATTACATTGAGTGCCGCCTCTATTCGACGAATGAAATAGAGCCGCCAGCCGTGTTGGATCCGTCCAAGCGATGGAAGCAAGCGATGACAACCTTTAAGTGCGCTTTCAACACAGGCAGTCCCACTTTTAAGGCTGCCATTCAGTTGGTTGCGGCTGCAAAAGAGGAGCTCCGTAACGTGGTGCCAGTTACATATCCATCAAATTATTTTTAACAAAAAAAATTTGTATGCTCACACGTTATGGAGACCTTTTGTTTTATTGTTAATTTCTTATTTTATCATAAGTTTACTACATTATTATTCTTATAATCAATATATTTTATTTAAGTGCTCACTACCTATGTTATTATCATTGTTTATTATTCACTAGACTATTAAGCGAGTTTAATATTTCTTTCTTACAGAGAC
This sequence comes from Asteroscopus sphinx, assembly GCA_949699075.1. Classification (NCBI taxonomy): domain Eukaryota; kingdom Metazoa; phylum Arthropoda; class Insecta; order Lepidoptera; family Noctuidae; genus Asteroscopus; species Asteroscopus sphinx. The sequence goes on from OX453005.1 coordinate 13,292,296, forward strand.
TTTCGAGTCTGAAATATTTAATAACTAATCTGATGAAATTATTATCAATTGTTTATTATTAAATAAACTTACGCAATAATATTTAATCAGGTGTACCTAATGTTTTTCTTTTACAGAGACTTTCGAGTCTGAAATATTTAATAACCAATCTAATAAAGTATTGTAAATTGTCTATTACTAAATAAACTTACGCAATAAGTTTTACCTAATCAAGTGTAACTAATGTTTACTTTTACAGAGACTTTCGAGTCTGAAATATTTAATAACCAATCTAATAAAGTATTTTAAAATGTCTATTATTCAATAAACTTACGCAATAGTATTACCTAATCAAGTGAAATTTATTTTACAGAGACTTTCAAGTCTGAAATATTTAATAACTAATACATTCAAGTTATTATAAATTTTCTATTATTCAATAAAGTTACGCAATACTATTAATCGAGTTCAATGTTTTTCTTTTACAGAGACTGTCGAGTCTGAAACATTTTTTAAACTATACTGATTCAAGTTATTGTATTGTTTATTATTCTATAAACTTTCGAGTGAGAATCATTATAAAAACAGAAATTTGTATAACATACATTTTACTCATTAATCATGGTACACTGTGTAAAATGTAACGTTAACGTTTTAAACTATGCGTCACATAAAAAATCAAATATTCATAAGTCTAATTCCTTACTTCGCACTGAGTTTGATAACGTTTATGTTATAGCAACTGCTTTTAAGAAAAGAATAATTAGTTTTAGAATAATATCAGCAGATATTTATGTTGCGCCAGAACTATTTTTGCATACCGTTTGTGATGATGTTATTAATCTTATAAAAGCATCGTTAAAAAAACATAAGTAACTCAAAATAAACTTTGAACTCTTTGCAACATTTATATTGGCAAAAAACAATGAAACAGCCGTTAAGTCATTTAATACAAAGTATGAGATTATAGTTCAAAATACAGATATATACAGTTTGTACAAAAAAATTGTTGAAACACTTAAGACTAAATGCTCCGAATATGAACTATCAGGATCAGGTTGGGCACTTGACGCAATCAGTCATCTGGAATTAAATATTATGAAATACAATCCTTTAAGAGCTGGTTCATATTCACCATTACCTTTACATATACGAAATACTAAGTCTTGCATAAATGTAAAAAATACGGATGAACATTGTTTTCTCTGGTCTGTTATAGCAAAATTATACCCAGCAAAAACAATCCAAGCAGAGTTTCATCCTATACCAATTACTCTAAAGTATTAAATATTTACAATATGTCATTTCCTCCCAGTTTAAAGGATATAAAATGCTTTGAAAGTAATAATCCTAAAATAAGCGTTAACATTTACGGTTTAACGAAAAATGGCAGTGTAACAGGTCCGCTGTATAAGACTTCATCTCGTAAATCAAATCATGTTAATTTATTATACTTAACAAAAGAAGGGAAAAGTCATTTCTGTCTTATAAAAAACTTTGAAAAACTTGTACGTAAGCAATTAACAAAGCAAAAATCTAAAATATACTTATGCGATGAATGCTTTACATACTTCAGCACAAAAGAAAAAACGAAATGATCACGATTGTTCTGGAATTCAAACTATTTTACCAGAAGTAAACACAAAAATATTTTTTTCAAACTTTGAAAGGACAATTAGAATTCCTATTGTGATATATGGTGACTTTGAAAGTTTATTACGTGAATATTCTGACAAAAATAAGTCTGCTTTTGTAGAAAATATTCAAGTACATGAAGCTACATGTTTTGCTTATTATATTTATTGTGAAACGAATCCTGAATTGAACAATTTAGTTTCTTATCGTGGTCCCGACTGTTCTAAAAAGTTTGTTAAAACCTTATGTAAAGATATCAAACAATTATATAAGATATTAGTTGTAAACAGAGATATGATACCGCTTACAGAACAAGAACTTATGTCTTTTCAAAATAGTACACATTGTCATATTTGTAAAGGCGAATTTTCTCCTAGTAGCAAAATAGTTAAGGATCATAATCATTTTACAGGGAAATACAATGGGCCCGCTCATAGTGAATGTAATTTGAATGCAAAAGTTTGTCCATTTATCCCAATCATATTTCATAACCTTACTGGATATGACTGTCATTTGTTTATTAATAAGTTATCATCTGTTTGCGGTAGAATTAATCTGTTACCGAAAACTAAAGAAAAATATATTTCATTTACAAAGTTCATTCCACTAGATGGCAAAAGTATAGCTCGTTTAAAATTCATTGACTCTTTTAACTTTTTAAGTTCAAGTTTAGACAGCTTGGTCAAAACTATGAAACGAGATGATTTTCAAAATATGAAAGCATTTTTTGATGATGAGCATTTGCTGGACCTTGTTTGCAAAAAAGGAATATATTGTTATGATTACATAGACTCTTGGCAAAAATATGAAGAAACCAAATTACCAGAGCCTATTAAGTTTTTTAACAAGCTAACTTCAGAGTCTATATCCGATAAAGATTACAAACACGCTAAAAAGGTTTGGAAAGCATTTAATATTTCTAACTTAGGTGAATATACAGATTTATATTTAAAATGTGATGTCCTACTAATTTGTGATATTTTTGAAAAGTTTAGACGCATGTGTTTGCAGTATTACGGTCTTGATCCTGCACATTATGTTTCATCACCATCATTAAGATGGGATGCAATGTTAATGTACACAAAAATTAATTTAGATCTTATAACTGATCTAGACATGTATCAAATGATAGAAAAGGGCATAAGAGGAGGTCTTGCTCAATGTTCCTTAAGATATGCCAGAGCGAATAACAAGTACCTTGAACATTATAATAAAAACGAATGCGATAGTTTTTTAGTTTATTTAGATTGCGTTAATTTATATGGCTATGCTATGAAGCAGAGACTACCAACAGGTAATTTTAGATATTTGAATAATAGTGAAATAGCAAATTTTGATGTTATGTGTCTTTCATCTAAATCAGAAACCGGTTACATTCTTGAAGTAGATATACTTTACCCTCCTGAAATACATGATGCTCACTCAGACTTGCCTTTTGCTGCTGAAAAACTAATACCTCCAGGTAGTAAGAATCCTAAATTAATTGCTAATCTAAATAATAAATATAATTATGTTATTCACTACGTTCATCTGATGGAATGTTTAAAAAATGGTTTGGTTTTATCGAAAATTCATCAAATACTGGCATTTGACCAAAGCAACTTTTTAAAACCTTATATTTTATTGAAAACGACTCTTAGACAAAACGCTACTTCTGAATTCGAAAGAGATTTATTCAAAAAACTAATTAATTCTATATTTGGGAAAACAATAGAAAATAAAAGGAAACAAGTTAATGTAAAGTTAGTAAATGTATGGAAAGATGAGTCAAATAAAACTAATAAGTTTTCGGGAGCTGAAAAGTACAATAATGCTCCAAATTTTAAAAATATATCGGTAATATCGGAGTCCTTAGTAGCAATCCAAATGCATCAATCAAAAGTCACTCTTGATCGACCAATCTATGTTGGCTTTACTATTTTGGAACTAGCTAAAAGTCATCTTTATCGATTTCATTATAGAGTAATGAAACGTATCTATGAAAATAATATACGCCTTTGTTACACTGATACAGATAGTCTTTTGTATTACATATACACAAAAGACTTTTATGCTGATTTAAAAAGAAATTTAATGTTTTTTGACACGAATAATTTTGAAGATGGAAACTTGTTTAATATGCCAAATGTAAATTCAAAACTCCCTGGATATTTTAAAGACGAAATGGGAGGTATAATTATTTCAGAATATGTTGGTTTAAGAGCGAAATTGTATTGTATAGATACCCATATATCTTCAATAAAGAAAGCTAAAGGTGTAAAAAAATGTGTCACTAAAAAACTTGACATTGAAAGTTATAAAAAGGCATTATTTTTAAATGAATGTGTTAGAGATGATATGTGTATAATTAGATCAAAAAATCATAAAATTTATACACAAAAGATCAATAAGTTGGTTCTCTCTAGAGACGATGACAAACGACAGATCATGGAAAGTAAAATTGACTCCATGCCTTGGGGTCATTATAAAACGAATATATAAGTACAGCAATAATAACATTTAGGTTTCTGTAATAGTTTATAATATTGTAACTTAGATTTATGATAACTATTTAGTATTGTATTATGCTTATTGTAACTGTATCATTTCAATATAGAAATATATGTATAAGAATTAAAAACTGTTTTCTTTCTTTTTGCTGCCTCCAATTGGGGAGAATAATAAAACTATTCTACATGAAATATTAACTAGGTTTTTATTAAAGATATTAACAATAGTCTTGTAATACACATACAAATAATCACATAAAACAATTAAGACATACTAAAACAACACCAGCACATATAAAATTTGTAACACTATCACATACATTTTTATCTTAGGTCTAAACTCAATTTTTTTCCTATTTTTTCAATCAAATCTTCAGCAGCTTCTAACACTTCATCATAGAAGTGAAAAAGTTCTTAGAAGGAAAGGAAACAGGGTTTTAGTAAAATGGCTTGGTTTGTCTTCTGCTGAAAACAGCTGGATTGATAGGTCAAATATTTTATAGTCAAGAAACCTTTGTTTACATTTCAAACTAGTTAATTGATAATAATCACATATTTATAAAGTATTTGTTACATTATTGATCAGTCATATGATGGGTATTGGAGAGAGTAGTCTTCTCAATTGGCTTATAAATAATTTACCATTTGAATTACATTTACCAGGATACAATTATTGTGGTCCAGGTACGAAATTAATTAAGAGGCTTACACGCAAAGATAAAGGAATCAATAAATTAGACGAATGTTGCAAAGAACACGACATTGCCTATCACAAGTCATCAAACTTAAAGGAAAGACACGAGGCAGATTTAATTCTGTTAAAAATGGCGAAAAACCGTACTTTAGCTTCTGATGCGAGTATAGGGGAAAAGTTCGCAGCACATCTAGTAAGCAAAGCTATGTTAGCGAAAATTAAAACTGGCGCTGGCCTAAAAAATCGTAACAAAAAGGTATGCAAAAAGGTTTCCAGAAGAATGAAGTTTGAGAATGGTTTTAAAAATAAATTAAAAAATGTCATTTCTAAAACAAAAAGACATATGCAAAAATTTAAACCAAAGTGCAAGAAAATGGCAATAGAATTAGCTATGGCTGCTGCTAGAGAATTAACTGATGATTCATCTATCAAACTTCCTCGTGTAATTCCCATACCAAAAACTGGTGGAGTGTTACCCTTGATTCCTATTTTTGCGGGATTATCAGCTGCGGGAGCCTTAGCAGGTGGTGCCGCTGGTATAGCTAAAACCATAAATGAATTCATGACCGCTAAAACGCGTTTTGAAGAAATGAAGAGACATAATGAAAAAATGGAGGCTCTTTGTATCGGAAAGGGGCTACATCTTAAACCTCATAAACATGGACTTGGAATTTTTGTATCGAAAGAAAAAAACTAAAATATCGGCTACCCAAACGAGCTTTAACTAACTTAGATATTTTGAAGTATGGAAATAATTTTCCCTATTTCAGAGGGGTCTTTATGAGAGATGAGCTCCCTAAACGACCTTTTAAAAAAGAATGCGGAGTTATTAATTTAGACAGTTCTAAAAATTCTGGTTCTCATTGGGTAGCCTATGCAAAATACAATGATTATATTGAATATTTTGACAGTTATGGAAATCTCAAGCCCCCAAAAGAATTTATAAAATACTTAGGTTCTAAAGTTCAATATAATTATGATAATATTCAACGTGATCATCCTTTCAATTGTGGACATCTTTGTTTAAAATTCCTAAATAGTTTTTGGTGTAAGCAAAGGATAAAATAAACAGCATCTTCCAGAAGTGTTCAGTATGTAAGAATGTCTATAACGGTGACCATCTCTGGAAATAAATCAGAGTTGGATTCATACTTTCAACCACCTCTTAATTTGTCTGGACAATACGAGTGCGGCTTGCTATACTTTTCAGTATTAAACTCAATACCAAATGTTTATGATAACAATAACATTCTGCCTGTGATCAGAATCGAATGTGATCTTGTGCACGGTTGATACTCCAACGGATTACCAACACATATTATTCATGAATTTGTATATAATACTGCTATAGGTCAAGAGTTAATAGAAACACCGCAAAACGTTTACTTTCCGGTGAACAAAAATTTAATTTCATCTATATCTATTAAAATTATTGATCGATTTGGTTACTGCATCAATTTCAGAGAAGAACATATTTAACTACGCCTTCATTTAAGAAAAACAAAATGATATTGTATTATAAAAACCCCGTAGTCAATATTAAACGTCTTATTTCCTCTACAGCCCCTAAAGGGCAAAGACGTAATAAACAAGTTACGAAATTGACTAAATCAAATAAAGATTTTCTTAAAGCCCTAGGATTAAAAGTATGAATATACTACAAATTACTGAATCACCAAACTTCGATACTTCAATTGAAAGTTATGAAGTCCATTCATACAATCCCTATAATAACAGCTTTAGGGAAAATGATATGTTAATTTAATTAACTGTCTTACATTTCAGGTCGTGTATAAATCCGTTTGAAGCAGTGGAACCTGCAGCTTCTAAAAAGAAGTTGCCCGCTAAGCCGCGCGCCAACAAAATATCACCTTCGAGCTCGTCTGCGAAGGCGTCAAGCAAGAACAAGAGCGGCTCCAGTTCCAGCAAAAAAACTGTACCACATGACTTGTTCGACAGCGATTCGGACAACGAGGACGGAGCTTCGCTACCGGCGGCGCCTACTTCAAAGAAGCGTGCACGCGTCTTTCCTGACACCGACGTAAGTTTCTACGACACACCATGGTACGATTTGGTACAGATTAAGAAACTTACGTCGGTGTCAGGAAAGACGCGTGCACGCTTCTTTGAAGTAGGCGCCGCCGGTAGCGAAGCTCCGTCCTCGTTGTAGAAGTAGGTACGGTGGTAGTACTTCCTTGGACGAGCTCTTTCACAAAGGAGCTCTACCAGAACAAAAAAAACAATAGCACTATGCCTGGTAAATCGAACCCAAGTCCTCGCAACAGATGCGCTTGTAGCCGCTAGACCATCCATGCAGTTCGTGATGTACGGTCACGATCCTTCCCGGTAGTACATTTTTGTCGACAAAATCCCTTGAACGAATTCTGCTACATTACACGTACCTACTTATACGGCGGCTGCCATCGAACATTGAGTGCAAGTGATTTTAGCTTTAGTAGTGGTTCATCGGAAAGATTTCCGACTGTACGTCTCAGTTATGTAGGCATAAAGTGTCATCGTGTCAGCACATACTGTACTCGGGATCCGATTCCACCATGATATAAGGAGCGGTATTGAATCAGTAGTGTATAATTGGGGAATTCTGAATCACGGAGCGAAGCGAAGCGAAGCGAAGTGATTCAGAATCCCCAATTATACACTACTGTTATCTAATTACCGCCTCTCTTGAACTTGCCTTTCTAAAATGCATCCTTTAGTTACTTATAATATAATAAATCGATGGTAGATCAGAAGTTCAGAACCGTTATTCATAGCAGCAGACAAAATCGGTGTCGTAACTAAAGGTCATGAGCCCAGAGCAAGATTTGAATTATGCGCCCCCAAAAACACATTTTGTAGGAAGAGAAAACCATAAACTCTTGTTTTAATTTTGGATAAATTCTGTGAGTGCACCCCTTAAGGTTTGCACCCTTGACAGCCCCCGTGGCTAGCCCCTACAACGCTGAAGATAATACCTAGCCACATGCATCAAGGTAGGAGAAGGGAATATCCCTATACACAGTACCGACTGTATACAGTCATCCTCAAAATCTGCATACTAGATGAGTACACTCAACCGATTTCTTACAGAATGTTGAATCGACATTTTGTGCCACAAAAGCACAAACAAGCTTTCTAAAAGTCTTAAGGAACAAAGAGAGAGAAATATCAAATTACAAACGTTTCAATTTTGCTAATTAGACGAAGACGGCTGTACCGCCTGTCTTAATCTTTGACTGTAAGTTTCGAGAAAATAAAAATGTTCGCAACTTTAAAAGTAGTAAAGTAGTTTTAAAATTCCATGCTTGAACCAGTGAGATATGTAATAATTTTCAAGTCTTATTTACTCTTCACAGAAAAGGAAGGCAAAACGATGTCGGCAATTACAATTATTCACACGCAGTTCCTTTTCTACCCAAAAAGTTCAAATTAATTTGCTAACAAGTCGGCCTGCCATATTAATTACGAGTTTTTAAGTAGACACAGGCGTCGACAACGCGCGCTGCCCTGAATACAAAACAACTCGTCCCATTATACAAATGTGCAATCATTAGCAAGTACTTGCAGTCATCACAATCCATTTCTTTTTAGTTTTTTTTTTGAAAATTCTTTCACAAAGTATCAAACACACTTAATGGAAGAGTTGCGACACTAAATGTGTTTTACGACACATAAAACTTTCAGAATGAATTACCTTAATGTATTAAGGGCGTAATAAAATAATTCAACGGGCAATTTATTAGTATTGATACCTATATAACTACGTATCACATGAAAAGAAAAACATTGGATATGGATATGGGATTCTTGTGTAAGAATTTATCAAGATTGATGAGAAATTACTTACCTAGGGAGTTACAATAATTGGACAGGTTTCCGTGGTTCACGAACACACGGAAGTCTAAGCAACAACTGTTTTATCCTCAAAGGGATTACCTAAATAAACAAAATTACATTAGAATAATTCGAAGCAACGAAACAAAACAAATCCGATAAAACTCTCAGAAAGTAGCTGGTACAAAGAAAAAAATAAATGCCTTATTAGATTTTGTTGAATAAGGTATGTACAGAGAGTGTTTTACTGGGAAAAGCCGGCGAGTCATGTGGTGACGGACGGCAGCGTGAGGTGCTGACTCCGGAGACGATAATGAGGATGTAAATTGGCGTGTGCGGCGCTCGCGGGGTGGGTGTGGGTGGCCCGGGCCGCCCAACCTGTGGCGTATCTGTTGCGCGGCGCCCGACCGCGCGCCGGCCCGGCCTGGCCGCAGGCAGTCTGTGTCACCGCGCCGCCGACGCCGCCGCCGCCGACCACGCGCGCGTCTCTCGCGACACTCACCGAATACACTTTTCCGGTTCAAAACACGTGCATTATATCAATCTATCAGATAAATCTTCGAGCTAGTTTTTCCAACATAAATCTGTTGCTCTTTCTTCTGACAGAAAATACTGAAATACGATATTCTCCTACTAAAAGTCTTAAAATCTTTTTTGATCTCTTAAACAATTTAAAAGTGCTTTTAAGTTCGTTGTTGCTATCGGATCTTTTATTTCTGTAATATTATTTATATTTTAATCTACCGATTCTCTCCGTTAGTGTAAGTATTTAAATGTTTAGGTAATCAAAAAACTAATTAGTTTGGAACGAATTATTAAGAAAGATATTTTTCTTGACTTGCCTTTATCAAAAATATATTTAAACTATTAATAAATAATAAGAATGAAAATTTTGTAGCTATACGGGAAACATGTTCCCACATTTGCTACAAAAATCACTGATTTTTATTATGAGTGTAAATCTAAGTAACTGTTCAGCACTTTATTTAGTAGTAAATATGATTGTTTCTGTTCTTTTTTATTTCAAACACACCTACATATTCTTACGGCGTGGTTTGAACTGAAAAAGCGGTATTTTTATGTTCAATTTTATGTTATTTCTTAGAAGTGTTTTATGTATTGTGAGGTATTCCTAGAAGGCCGATACTAACATTTGATTAAACACTGTGAATTGAACCTTTTTTAATTAACTCAAATCAGTGAATTTATTTTACGAAAATATCTTTACTCTTTTTGTGGTAATTAAATAGACAGATTAGATCTTCGAAAAAAAGTGGTTTATGAACTTTTTAGCAGATTAGAAGCACATCATCATAATTAACGGTAAAGAAAAATTACACAAATTCAATCTGTATAATATTATGACGTACGAGTATAATTATTTTAATTAATAAAATATACTTTTTCAGACACTTACAAGGCATGAAATATGTTGTACTTAATGACTTAGATTAGATATCAGGATAACATACTTTCCTCTCCATATTTGTATGTATTTAAGTGATTTAAATAAGTATTTCGTTAGGTATTTTATTTGATCTTTGTATTCCCAATGTATGTATTTGTTTTCCGTATAAAAAAAAAAAAATTCTTCCAAAAGTTCTAATAAGCAGAAGAACTCTTGAGTAAAAAGCCTTGTTCGTATTGCCTTGTCTGTCATAAAAAGTTTTGAACTCAATCGGGACATTAGGGATGTTGCTATTTGAATTTTTTTCTCTCGATTCTCTGTTCAATTTGCAAGGAAATCATTATGTCCCTTAGGATTGCGAACAACGATTTCGGGTTCTTGCCACTCACTATTTAAATTTACACAAAGGAACCCTGCCGACGGAACCCAAGGACATTATCTTTTGATTTGAGCATTATGTCCCGTTTTATGTCACTTTGAATAACTGTAAACATGAAACATTTTTATGAATCGGAAACTATTTATCACAATTTTTATCGCTAATATCTTATCGTATATGTACAATTGTGCGGTTTCCCATAATGATGATGGATATGAATTTGGAGATAGTACAAGTTACAATTTTTTTTTTCATTTGTAGAAATATCTTCTTTAATGTGAGGTATCTGATCTACGAGTACACTAGTACTCATACGAGCATATTGAAGCAAACAGATATAACCTACTCGAACTCGTGGCTGGTAGCTTAGTCTAATATAGACTATCCTGCAATCCATCACATCTAGTGAAATATTATCTATTACACAATATTGAAGCGCAAACGTTGTTACATGCACTATCTAGTATGTATCTATATGAGCTACTTGAAAATGTATTTTTTCGCGATAAATATGTGCAACTTACAATTGATTTACACTCATCGGAAATCAGTAGCAGTGATGATACTTAAACGGAAAATAGTAGAAATTTTTAAGAAGTAAGCTGAAATTTTAGGTTTGAAAACCTTTAAGCCCTCAGAACGCAAATTCACGCAACATATCTATTATTAAATTTTAATTGTGTCTGGAACTGCGGCATATGAGAGGTTCAGAGATTACAATTAGTAGGACTTGCTGGGATTGCTTGTTCCAATCAGCAATCATAGCAACAAGGGGACCAATCGACTCAATCCTCGGTCATTAAGGCCCTGAACTTATCGTAGATATGAACCATTATCTCTGCTGATATCTAGATCGATACACGTATTTGTAATTCTGGTTGCAATACCACACTGTTACAATCGTCCGAAAGCTAGAGAATTATTTTATGTAATAATTAAACAGTTTATTATTATTCGAACTTATAAAAACTTATTAGATACCAATTTTTTTATGCCTTACCTTTTTATCTAACAGGACCAGTCAAGAAAACGGATTTTTGTTGTGAATGTGTCAAAGTTTAGTGATTGACTTTTGGAAGATTGCATCTAAGAATAAAGTGCAGTGTAGTGCGTTCGAGAAGTATCAGGTGCGGGTCCCGATGGCCGGCTCGGCCCGGCCGCGCTAGATCGATCCCGCCACAGCGGCGCGGCCCACGTCCGTGAGTGCATTCCACCTACTATACCCATATGTGCAATCTCTCTGCAGGAGATTTACCATTACAGCTGGCTACTCCAACGCAATCTCGATAAAAAATACGATCACATCGTGAGTAACGCAAACACAAAGCACGTGCGAAAAATGTGCAGTTATGAAATTTCTAATTTCGATCGCGTTTTGCGTCTGCATTGAGGGCAGAGTTCAGGAGACAACATTTATAGAAAGGATAATGAACTATTGAACAATGTAGGTGATCTATGATTGTGTCCCAAAATCCAATTAGGACATAAAACGATGATATGATGCCGTGTTTAATGTTTTACGATCATGTTGTGTGTACCTATCTACTATTAAAATAGTAAGGTAGACGCTCAGGTACAACATGGAACGTAGCCAAAACTTTTGTCTTCTGTTTCTCTTTAGGTAATCAAAAGCGTAAATCTATAAATTAAACCAGTGTTTGTTTGTTAGAACAAAGCAGCGGTTTTCGACACAAAAATACTTTCACTGAAATATCGCAATCATAAACCAGCATGGCCTGGGCGGGTAATATTTATTTATACTTAGCAATACGTGTTTCGTGGAAATATTTACGGTTAGAATACGAGAAGCCGGTAAAACGAATATTAGTCCCGTAACTTTAGATTCAGGTTTGAAAATATATAATTGCTGTTTGTATTTATAAAACACCCGCAGAGAAACAACCCTTTTTGTTAAAACATAGGTTCGTTGCGTAGCGACAAAGGGTACGTATAAATTCAGCAGAATTAAATATGAATGCTTGGTATTGATTTACTTATTTTTATAAATCTAACCTTCAGAGTAATTTATGTCAACCCTTTAATATATGAAAATAGTACTAAATAAATAAATAAATATTTTGGGACATGTTTACACGGCACCATCTAGTCCCAAACTAAGCAGAGCTTGTGCTATGGGTACTAGACAATGGATATAATACTTATATACTTTTTTAAAAGGTAAATACATACTTATAATACATAAGAAACACCCAGCCCAACACAAACATGTTCATCACTCAAATATTTGTGTTCTGTGGGAATCGAACCCACGACCTCTTGATCAGCAGTCCGACATTCGAACCACTAGTGACTAGACCACTGACGTCGTCGTCGTCGTCGTATTACGTAGTAACTATTAAGTAATCTATGATACAACTTCCATCTAAAGTTGTGAGAGCGAAATATCGAGAATATATAAAACAGCACATTAGTTTTAAATATCTACCTTTTAGAATATCACTTAACTCAACCCCCAAGGCCAAGGGTTTGAAATGGATTCAAACCTATTTACACGATAATTTGTTGGTTATCCACACATTTTCAGAAAATGAAGGCCTAAACAGATTTATTCGACTCAGGTGAGTTAGGCTAGGAGATTATTACAGGGGCGTACTCGCCTCGACATCGTTTCAGATGATGAGAAATAAATTAAAAGGGTTAGATCTTCGAACCAATTTTGATTTTGGCAGCATTTTGAATATTTTACGTAAACCTCACGCTTTTTCTTAATTAGGTATTTTAAAAAGCTGTTGTTAAGTTTATCAAATATGTATTCTTTGAGTAGCTTGTGATACTTTTTTCGTTATTATCAGTTTATCAAAAGAGGGAGCAGTGATAGTACAGAAATAAATCATTTCTAAACATGAATCACGATATCGCACTTACAGATCCGGATGCTTCGTATAATCTGCAGATAGCCGGGTATACGCACATAAATAATAACGATTGTAGTGAATTCAGGCGACAAGTATGTAGATAATTTACTTAATAAATATCTTACAACTCCCTGATAGACAACGACGGCCTAAACCGGCGAGTCTAGGAGGATACAATTTTGCACAGGACTTCTTTAGATAACGTAGGTAAGCACTAAGAAAGGATTTTTTCAAAATTCATCCCCTAAGGGGGTTAAATAGGGGGAGAAAAGTCGGATGGCACCCAAGGGAAATCACATCGGGCACATGGCTAGTAATATAATACATTTCCAACTGAATCTATCTATATTGATGTTATGTATAGGTACCTACGTTGTATGACGATATATTAAATTACGCATAGACATTTCTAATTTCGCCTCGTGAATAAAAAACTAACACTTTCACAATTGGTTTTGTACTACAAATAAAATTATTCTATTTAGAAAATTAATTAGTACCAGACACATTTAGGTATAATTCAAGAATACAAGGTCATAATTTTGAGAATAAAGTAGACCGATTGAAAAAACTGTAGACATAACATCAAGCCTGTGTTTCCCCGAAGAGGTAGGCAGAGATGTACGGTACACTCACAGTGCCAGTTTTATTATACGTGCCATGTTATTGAGGGCGATCCAATTGCCATTAGCCGGGCACTATTCCTGACTCTGGCCTGCTACTAAGAATTTCCTGATGAAAAAACCAAATAAATTAATAACAAAATAGTTTTATATTTCAGAAAATCTTACAAAACGAAAGAGAGAAAAAACTAAAGTTAATAGAGAAAACTTAGCAACTTATTTTGCTACTCGAAAGTTCTGCCTTGTAAATTACCAAGAAAAAGATAAAAGTTAGTTCTCGAACAAAATTAAAGTTTGAAATGGTTACCCTTACTATGGAATAATTGTACAGTATTGAAGCTTCATTTAGCTCTTTACTGATATGAAAGCCAACACAAATAAAAGCGGTGCCACGTTGCACAGACAGTTTGCACTGCCAAGTGCCAAAACCGGCAACGCCGCCAAAACTTCTCTTCAAACGCAAAACCAATTTTAGCGTTGCGACTTCGCCGTCGTCGCCGCCTTGTGTCGCAACGAACCGCTTTTGTGAGTGTCGGCCCTAAATCCATCACCCACCTATGTATTTCAACAGCCTTGTATCATGTCATCATCATCATCATTTCAGTCGAAAAAAACGTCCACTGCTGGACCAAGGCCTCCCCCAAAGGGGGATATATGCCATAATCGCCACGCTTGGAAGCGGGTTGGCGATCGCAGTTGGTTGTTTAAATACTCAGAGAACGCTGCTGCCCTTCCTATAGTGAATCCCTTAGTCACCTTTTACGACACCCATGATAAGAGAGAGGGTGGTGCAATTCTTCATGTAGTTTAAACAAAACTTCAAGATAGTGGAGTCAACCAAATTTGTGAAAAACGAGTACAGCCAGACCTAGCACGTAATTAAGCAAAGAAACGTCACATAACACAAGAGTCCTGATTTGTGCCACCGTTCTGACAGGCAGACGAAAAAATTTACGGCTCATATCTTCGCCGCGAGCTGGGAGTTATCACGATAATATTAAAATGTTATGTACAGCACAGTGACCGACATTTAGGTAAACATGCCTGAATATTCCGACATCCTCACACACAAATATTTAATTTAAATATTAATGGGCATACTTAAATCTGAATGTGGTGTTTAAAGAACGTTCAGATGAAATGTTTTATATTTTACATTGTGTATCTGTTATACGCTTTTATTATTTGCGAATGTATTTATTTTACGTGTGAATCGTTTTCAGCAGACACCTAGGTACTACTGGTATACGAAGCCAGTGTACCTACATATATACGTATGAGAAAATGTTTGGACACAACTTTTGCCAAGAAAAAATTTCGAACAGTTGCAGATAGTGTTGCCTACAAACTATGTGCTAGCCCACTAGTTGGAGCTCTTAAAAAATAATAAATAATCAGTTTATTCTGTCTTCACAATAGTTAAATTAAAACTACCAGAAAACCACCAGCTTTTTATGGTATATTATGAATCCACTAAAAACAACCGCTAAATTATAATTTTGTATGAAAAACATGTGATTAAACGAAAAATGTAGGAATTTTTTGTCTCATTAATATTTGATACACACTATACCGAAAATAATTACAACCAAAACGATGGAATAGTGGCATATACGAAACAAGGTCTAGGCTGTTCTGTAGAAGAAATTCACATTTCAGATGCCACCAGTCTTCTTATAAAGATCAACCAAAACACCGTAGTTTTAGGCATCTACAGATCACCCTCCCACAAAAATATAAATAGTTTCATACATTCCTTGGATAAGTTCTTAACTAATTTAAAAAAATATACCAACATTATTATAATAGGAGACATAAACATAGATATCAAACCCAATAATAAAGATGACAACTCTTGTGAATATTTGAACCTGTTGGCCAGTCACGGTATCTTAGCTGGACACCTATTTCCAACTAGAGATGGTAACTGCATAGACCATGCAATGATTAAATCAAAATATTCTACCATTAGTATTGTTCTACAGGCCCCACTAACTGATCATTCAATGGTCCTTACATGTGTTACCTTGGAACATAAAATCAAGGCTTTAAAAAGCGCTACCATCCAGAAAGTAAATTATGATTCAATTATTTCCGAACTTAAAACGACAGATTTTGAGGATATTATTCGATCTCAAGACGCTAATTGGTCTGCTGAACAATTGGTAAATATTCTTCACACATTAATCACCAATAACACACTTAAAGTTATAACTCCAAGAAGGCTACGTTGTATAAAACCGTGGATTACTCCGGGCCTAATCCGATGTATAAAAAATCGCGACCTTATGCACCTAAAATGTAATAAAGAACCTAAAAATAAAATACTCAAGTTGACATACAATAGGTACAAGAACTACTGTAATGATCTATTAAAACGTCTAAAAAGGAATTTTGAAAAAAATGAACTAATCAAATACGCAAATAACCCTAAAAAGAAATGGAAAATAATAGATTCTGTAACAAACAGACATAAGTTAAAAACTCCCCCCAACGAGTTACTTAAATTAGGAAGTACAACAGACGAATTTGGGTCGGGGCCCCGCGCTTTAGCCACAGACCCGCCTGGAGGAAGAGCAGACTGCTGCGCTCCAGCGGCTTGGGATGCCTCCTGAGATGCCATGGAAGGCCGGTTCGACCTTCTGCTGGCATTTTTAGCACTTCCAGCTGCACCCTTAAGGTCCGCTGCCAATGGCGGACGAACGTTTTTTGCTGGCAGAAGACGGTCCTCAATTCCAGCGAATCGGGCGTCCACCATTTTCCCAATCTGAGCAATAGCGGCACGCACCAGCTCGTCCTCCGGTAATCTCTCCGGGGCTGGAGAGCACACTGATTGTGGCTGTGGTGGCTCACCTGGCTGAGACCATTTGGAGCGAACCTCTTCCCGAAGAGACTCCATGTCTTTGCGGAGGGCTCCGACCTCTTTCCGCAACCGGTCGTTCTCCAGCTGAAGCCTACGAGTCTCCTCGTTGGAGCTTCTACTGGCGAGCTCCTCGATTGCCAATCTGACGCGCTCCGCTGCCTCCTTGATGGCACGTTGGCACGTACCCTTGAGGTTTTTGGACTTCCGCGTAGTGTCCAAAACTACCTCGATATCCTCGAGAGCCGTTTTCTCCAGAGCCTCTGCTGAACCGGCAGAGCTCTTCTCTATCATAGAGGTCTCAGCACTAACTGTCGTCCCCACTTCCTCTGCCTCACTCACGTCGGTGCCTGATTGGCACGTTAGCGAGACACTCGGGTCGTCCGACTCACTCTCGTCAGTACACGAGCCACGTGGTGTGCCAGGTCGTGGTCGACCTCTCTTGCCACGTCGTGAACCTCTACCCCTAGAAGTAGTTGCCTTCGAAGGCACCTTTGAAGGCGGCAACATTTCAGTCGCAGTCGGTTCGCGCGGCCGTTTGAGACCTTCACTCCTCCGAGAATCAGAGGGTTGGTCAACGAAGATCCGTTGTAAGGGTCCCGGTGATGTAGACGTGTTGGAAACCGAGTCCAACGACTCCACACCACGGGGACGTGAGCCTCCCTGGCTCAATGCGTCCAAATTGGACGGTAGGCGGTCGGTGCCCCCCCCAGAATACGAAGGGCAGACTGAACTAGGTTCAGTGAGGGATTCTCCAGCTGCTGAGCAGCTGGTACCCTCCTGGGGTAATACTTCTTTACGAGACGCCATCATAGATTGCTGAACACAGCTTTGCCTTTTTTACGGGGTGGGGTCCCCGTGTAGGATTATTTAAAGGGGTTGTCTCCCCGTGGCCCTGCAAGCAGGGCCCCCGTTCCTCTCAATGAGGATTACGGGTCAGGCCGAACGGTGGTCTGCATCAGACCGTGTCTGCCAGCCAGCCATTGCTGACTAGCAAACCCGCCGCCCCTACCTCTTTCTTCTCGTTGCAGTATCCCGCTTCAGGGACACTATCTCATTCCCCTAGTCACTCGTTCGCATCCACGGTCATATCTGATAACAGACACATACCAGGAGCGAACTGACCCCCCAGTGACTGTTCCCTCCCCAAATTCGCTCCAAGGAAACCCCATGGAGCGAAATACACACCGTCCGATTTCTCAGACGCCATGCCCCTTACGGCAGTCCTTAATGGACTCCGTCTCGTATCCTCCTTAGTCTGGTCTCTCCCTTTGGACCTTTCCGGCATGAGTAGCTCTACCGGCATAGCTCCAAAGATCACTGAGACACGCAAGCCCCACCACGGCGACAACGTGGGGATACGTCTGCCCTCGATGGTTGGCAGACAGTTGCCGGAGGGAAGAAAAGAAGAGGGAAGAGCAAAAAGGCTCCCACGCAGGACACTGCGGACTCCACCAAGCAGAACACTGGGGCTTCGTCCGGGTCCAGGAAGAGGAAGCGCAGACGTCGCGTGCCTAAGTCGGCTGCAGTAGTTTTAACACTGCAGCCGGAAGCAGCAGAGAGGGGGCTAACGTATGCGTCAGTAATGGCGAAGGCCAGGCAGAGTGTGGACCTGGTGGAGCTCGGTATCACCGATATCAGGTTCCGCCAGGCTGCAACCGGGGCACGTCTTTTAGAGTTCCCGGGGGCCGAAGGCACTGCGGGGGCAGACCTCATTGCAGAGAAGCTGCGAGTGGTCTTTGCGGAGGACGTCAAGGTCTCCAGACCCACAAAGGCTGCTGAGCTACGGATAAACGGCCTTGACGACTCCGTGACTGTGCAGGATGTGCAGGAGGCAATCAGTCGAAAGACCGGCTGTCCTGTAAACTCGGTCCGAGTTGGTCCAATCCGCCTTGGCCCGGGTGGTGTCGGATCTGCCTGGACGCAGTGCCCGGTTGCGGCTGCAAGGCATTTGTCTGATGCCGGTCGACTTCTCGTCGGTTGGAGCTCTGCCAGAGTTCAGGTCCTAGGGGCTCGGCCTATGAGGTGCTTTGGGTGTTTGCGGACGGGTCACTCACGGCAGAAGTGCCCTTATGACGTGGACTACAGCGGACTCTGTTTCCGCTGCGGTAAGCCGGGGCATCTGGCATCGACGTGCTCTGCAGACCGTCACTGCCCATTGTGTGAAGCGGCAAAGCTACCTGCTAGTCACGCTGTCGGAGGAATGGACTGTAAGCCTCCAGTCCTCTCCAAAAAGAAGGGAATGACTGCATCGACCTTGGCCGCCTCCAGTGCGGTGCAAACGGAGCCGTCGCAGGAGAGACCAATGATTGCGGACTAATTATGGACCCAGACCGTAATCATTGCCTTCTCCAGACGAACCTGAACCACTGTGCTGGTGCGCAGGACTTGCTCCTTCAAACCATGGCAGAGTGGTCAATCAGCGTGGCTGTAGTGTCAGAGCCGTATTTTGTCCCTCCCCGCCCTAACTGGGTGGGTGACGTGGATGGTTCCGTCGCTATCATCAGCACCGAAGCGCCCCTTTCAGTTAAAGAGCGGGGTTCGGGATATGTCGCAACCGCTTGGGGAGACGTAACACTCTTCGGAATATATTTCTCCCCTAACAAGAGCTTGGTTGAGTTCGAGGTTTTCCTCGACCAACTCGGAGCCTCGGTTCGGCGAATGACATCAGGTCATGTAATGGTTTTGGGGGATTTCAATGCAAAATCCACTGCATGGGGATCCCCCAGAACCAATGTCAGAGGAGAGGCGGTTGAGGAGTGGATGGCAGCTACAGGCCTCTGTCTTCTAAACATAGGCTCCGTAAATACGTGCGTCCGATGGCAGGGAGAGTCGATAGTGGACCTTTCGTTTGCTACTCCTGCCATTGCCGCACGCGTCCGGGGTTGGCGGGTCCTAGAGAGCGTGGAGACCCTATCTGACCATCGGTATATCCGTCTGGATGTCTCCACCTCGCGAGGCCCTGTAGTTGCTCTGCGCTCTGGTGCTCAGCAGTTCCCGCGGTGGGCGGTGAAGCGGCTAGATAGGGACCTACTAGAGGAGGCAGCCATTGTTCAGGCGTGGCTGTCCTCACCACCTCCCACAGAGGGGGTCGATGTCATGGCTGATCGCTTTCGCGAGGCTATGACGGCTGTCTGCGATGCAGCCATGCCCCGCACGCGAAGACGGCCCCCAAAAAGGGAGGTCTACTGGTGGTCCCGGGAGTTGGCAGATCTCCGTGAGGCCTGTGTTATTGCCCGGAGAATTTACTCGCAAGTCCGCAGACTTCGCCATCGCAATCAGGAGCTTGAGACACAGCTGTATGAGTGCTACCGCGGTACCCGGGAGGCTCTAGTGTCAGCAATTAGTCGAGGGAAGAAACAGGCAAGGAGCGAGGTGTTGGAGGGGCTAAACCGTGATCCTTGGGGGCGCCCATATCGTGCGGCGCGGAATAAACTCCGCGTCCAAGGCCCTCCGTTGACGGAAACTCTCCAGCCTCAGTTCCTTACGGAAGTCATTGGAGCCCTTTTCCCAGACCAGTTGGAGAGCCTACCCCCAATCATGGCTCCAATGGAAGGTGACCAGCCCGTTGAAATGGAGACTCCTCCGGTCACAGATGCAGAAATGGGGGCGGTGATACTACGGGCGCGTGCCAAGAAGACTGCTCCAGGACCAGACGGTGTGTCTGCAAAGGTGCTGGCCTTGGCACTGGGTGTGATGGAGGATAGGCTTAGGGAACTGTTTGACGCCTGTCTGACGTCAAAGCAGTTCCCTAGGCCCTGGAAACAAGGTCGCCTGGTGCTGCTTCAAAAGGCTGGACGGCCTCCAGAGTCGCCTTCGGCGTACAGGCCGATAGTCTTGCTGGACGAGGCGGGGAAGATGCTTGAGAGGATTCTCGCCAACCGCATCGTCCAGCACTTAAACACGATCGGGCCGAATTTGTCAGACGCTCAATACGGCTTCCGGGCAGGGCGTTCCACGGTGGATGCCATTGTGCACCTGAAGACCAAGGCTAAGGACGCGGTTGCGCAAGGGGGGGTGCTGTTGGCGGTGTCACTGGACATCGCCAACGCGTTCAACACTCTGCCATTCAGCTGCATTGGAGAGGCGCTCCGTTTCCACGGGGTACCCATGTACCTAAGGCAGCTGGTGGCAGACTACTTGAGGGGGCGGTGCGTCAGTTATCAGGGACGCGATGGCCAAGTCGTACGCAGGTCCATCACGTGCGGTGTTCCGCAGGGGTCGGTTTTGGGACCACTTCTGTGGAACGTGGGTTACGACTGGGCCTTACGTGGCAGCCTCTCCCCTGGGCAGGACGTAATATGTTACGCAGACGACACCCTCGTCATAGCCCGGGGAGCAGACTATGAGGAGGCGGCACGCTTGGCCACTGAGAGCGCGTCCCTTGTAATTGGCCGTATCCAAGCACTGGGTCTCAAGGTGGCGCTTGAGAAAACGGAGGCCCTGATATTTCATGCGCCCCGACGTCAGCCACCGACTGGCGCCCACATCACCATCGGTGATGCCAGCATAATGGTCCGGACGCGGATGAAATATCTGGGCCTGGTCTTAGACCGACGTTGGAACTTCGGCGAGCATTTTGAGCAACTTGCCCCTAAGCTGATCGGCACAGCATCCGCCCTTAGCCGACTGTTACCAAACCTGGGTGGACCGAGCGTGACCTGCCGACGGCTCTACACGGGGGTGGTACGATCGATGGCACTCTATGGGGCGCCGGTGTGGGCGGAGTCCCTGAATGCCCAAAATAAGGCTCTGCTGCGGAGGCCGCAGGGAGTCATGGCAGTCAGGGTCATACGCGGATACCGCACAATATCTTCGGAGGCGGCGTGTGCACTTGCAGGTACCCCCCCGTGGGACTTAGAGGCCCAGGTGCTCGCCGAGATCTATCGGCAAGGAGCGGACCACCAGGCGGAAAGTGGCAGACGCCCTATGCCTGAAGTCGTGAAGATGTGGCGCAGGGAGGCACAGGCTGCCATAATGGGGCAATGGAAGGAGAGGCTGGAATCGCCCAGTGCCGGTCTTTGGACTGTGGGGGCTATCCAGCCGATCCTTGAGGTATGGGTACGGAGGCGACACGGGACGTTGTCCTTCCGTCTAGTGCAGGTGTTGTCGGGGCATGGTTGCTTCGGAAAATACCTGCACAAAGTGGCGAGACGGGAGGCTACTCCCGTGTGCCACCAGTGCGGCTGTAGTGAGGACACGGCCCTTCATACTCTGGTGCAGTGCCCCGCCTGGGTGGTGCAGCGCCGTGCTCTCACTGCAGCAATCGGAGGAGACCTCTCACTACCAGCCGTGGTCAGAGCCATGGCTGATAGTGGGAGTGCCTGGGAGGCAGTTGCTTCCTTCTGCGAGGAAGTCATCTCGCAGAAGGAAGCGGCGGAACGGGTCAGGGAGGAGAACACCTTCGCAGATCCGATCCGCCGTAGGAGAACGGGTCGGCGCCGGCGTCATTATGGCGACCTAATGCCACCCTAAAGGGGCCAGTGGACGATAGACTGGGGGTCTATCGTCTGCCTTGCACGGCCCTTGAGTTGCGGTGATGTCCCAGGTGTGCCCGGACATCGCCGAAAGAGAGTCAAGAAGGAAGAGGAAGGCCCCGAAGTGGGCCACGCTGGATGGGTCGCGAATGCCATGCACTGCAGTCCTCGTGGCCCATCCACCCAAGGCGAGAGTAGGCACACGGCGGAGTTTTTAGTGGGTGCGAGTCCCACATACCCACACGCCCCCCAGGTAGTGTGATATGCGTAAGGCATTTTCTCCGCCTCAAAAAAAAAAAAAAAAAAAAAAAAAAAGGAAGTACAACAGAAAAAGCTTTAGACCTGATAAATAGCTATTTTGTTAATGTTGCAGAAGAACTTGCTCAAAAAATCGTATCTTTAAATGATCCAACCAAGAATTACAAATTAGATTCTTACACACCAGTAAATTCTATGGTACTCCTAGAAACAACAGAACATGAAGTTGAGACTATAATAATGAATCTTAAATCTGATAGTGCAGCTGGTTGGGATAAAATCCCAACTAAACTTATAAAAATGGCCAAAGACATTATTGTTCCCCCTATGACTCACATTGTAAACCTCTGCATACAAACCGGAGTTTTCCCTCGGGTTTTCAAAATATCCATCGTTCATCCCATTTTCAAGGCGGGGAGCAGAGACTGTGTCAGCAATTACCGTCCAATTTCTGTGTTACCTGTACTTTCTAAAATCGTAGAAAAGATCATGAACAAAAGATTACTGTTATACCTAGATAAAGAAAACATCTTAGCTGAAAATCAGTATGGATTTAGAAAGGGTAGATCGACTGCACAAGCTGTGTCTGACCTCACTGACCTTGTTGCTACTCAAGTTGACACCAATAGTAAGTGCGTAGGAATATTTCTAGACCTGGCTAAGGCATTTGACACAGTCTCTGTTCCGACCTTACTCAGAAAAATGGAAGCTATTGGTATAAGAGGGAACATTTTAGAGTTATTCACAGATTATTTAACCAATAGAACACAGAGGGTTGCAATATGTGGTAATCTTAGTAATGAAGCTTCTATCACCTATGGCGTGCCCCAAGGCAGTGTTCTCGGACCGACCCTATTCCTAATATACATAAATAATCTTTGTAAACTTAAATTGCAGAACTGTAAAATCTTTACTTTTGCTGACGATACAGCACTTATATTTTATGGCAAGACCTGGAAAGAGGCAAAGACCTACGCTGAAGTAGGTCTTCAAACCACAGCACAGTGGCTAAATCAAAATTTATTAACACTAAATACTACAAAAACTAAATTCATACTTTTTGGAAATACAGAGCGATCATTCCCAAAAGAACATTTTGAAATAAAGCTGCATACCTGTAAAAACATAAATAAAATAACCTGTAATTGCACCTGCTTGGACAGAAACCAATTTATTAAATATTTAGGTGTTCTGCTAGACGAGAAAGTGACGTGGTGCGCACATATTAAACAATTGTCTGACAGGACGAGACGACTGATTTACATTTTTATAAAGCTCAGACATGTTGCGGATTATGCTCTTCTAAAGACTGTATATTTTGCCTTAGCGCAAGCTGTTTTAACATATTGCATAACATCATGGGGAGGCGCGCGAAAAACCCATTTAATAGAACTAGAACGGGCACAGCGAGCCCTACTTAAGGTAATGACATTCAAACCGTTTAGGTATTCCACGGCTGACCTTTATTCAGATTGTGATGTCTTAACTGTCAGAAAATTATTTATTAAAGATACCATAATGTCCCAACACAAAAAAATTGTTTTCAATCACCAAAATACAAGGAAGAGGCGGAAGTATAATGTTCCTACCACTAAGTATAATACATTTTTCATTAATAAATTTCAGTGCTATCTGGGTCCCATGCTTTATAATAAATTAAATAATATTCTTGATATATACCCGCTCAATAACGATCACTGTATGAAAAAAATTGTACCATGGTTAAAATCACAAAATTATGAAGAAATTGAAAATCTATTTCAAATTCTAAAATAAATGTAATGCCTGGTCATAAATTCACCATACAACTTATTATTATAAAATTGTAAAAAACCATCAAATCGTAAAATCATCAAACTCATTATAAGTGGTCAACAAATAAATTAAATACAACTATTGTTACGTTACTTTAATTCTACACAATCATATCACACACATACAAAATCCTTAGGTACACAAAACACTAACATTGCATACGCGCATTTCACTACTTTGCTTCCACTAAAATTAGAGCAAAAATTATTTTATTAAATGTTTGGCATAAATAAAAAATAAGAATTAATATTGTAATAATAATCCATATTACCTAATTAAATTTTCACACATAACATTGCATACTCGTTTAGATGACAACTCTGTTATTGATCGTGTACGTAAAAATAAGTGCCGAAGTTCACACTTTCTGTGCTTGCTAAATGTACGGCGGCTATTTTATTTATTCCTGTTGACGGTATTTGCGAAACTAATATGATTTGAGTCACTACATAGTCAAATGGGTCTACCCGCAACATTACTGTTTTTATGAGTATGTAATTGTTTTGTTTTGTTTTTAAGTTGAAATGTTTATTAAGTTTACTGCTAGATGTATACCTACTGTATTGCAACACAGGAAGAAACTAACGTCTAAGATACAGGCTCGGCCTAGTTTAGACGTTAGTGTTCATCGATAAATGAAATTGAAACTTTGTTCATGATTTGTTTACTTTTATGTAATATTTTTTTGGTGCCAAATAAATAAATAAAAAAAAAAAACTACCAGAAAACCACCAGCTTTTTATGGTATATTATGAATCCACTAAAAACAACCGCTAAATTATAATTTTGTATGAAAAACATGTGATTAAACGAAAAATGTAGGAATTTTTTGTCTCATTAATAATATAATAATTTGGTAAGACCGACGGCAAAATTTTTAATGAAAAAAGAAGAAATCTTTAATAAGCTTATAAGACTGCAGACTGCCTTTTCCAGACTAACCTTACATAAAAAAGAATAAAATTTGCAATAAATGAATTGCGGCAGGAAAAGTGCGTTTTATAATAACTGCATGACCTCTTTTTACCACATGTGCATGGAAATAAATTCAAGTAACTTACCAAGTGCATTTTTTTGGTATATATTGTTTAAATTCTGTAAAATGGGTTTGAGTTTGAGTAAAATATTTTCTTTCATTCTTTCTTTGAGTAATTTACGGAGTGAAATATTTTGAGCCCACAAAAAAACCCACTAGCCACCAGACACAAATTTTGCCCCAGCAAGGGTTCCCAAACCAACAATCTAGGGCTAAATCCACTAAGGTGACAACACTGGTTGCAGATATGAAATTCATCATCCATGTTCACAAAACGTTTTCGAATAAATTTTCAACGTTACAGAATAACACCGCTCTTCGACCTAATTCTGAAGATCAACGAGATCTGTTTAATAACGATAAAATTGACACCTTGTAGCCATTATTGGAAGATAATATTAAGAACATTATCTTTGTGGACTGCCGTCCAAGAGAGAAATATTCATGAGCAGTGAAGCGGCAGTAATGCTAATTAAATTACAACGACATTGCCTGTGTATAGAGTCCATTTCTGATACTTGTAGTTGTGCCATAGATCTTGTTTCCTAGAAGTCTTATAGAACCGTATACAAGTAGGTAGTAGGATTGACTTGCAATTTACACATACCGACCACTGGCTGAAAAGATAGTTTGTAATCCATGCCTGTAGTGACTTTATACATTGCATTTCAATTGATATCGTCTCATTCATGTTATTACTCAATAATAAACATAAAGTTGTTTGTAATTTTATTAGCGTAGATATCACTTCTAATTGGTAACAGGGTAGCTGACCTAATTACATAGTTTTAGGGTCAAACGCAGGTCATAGACAAAAAAAAGTAAAATGTATTCAATATCGGTTAAATCTAATTGAGCATTGAACGTCGACAATAAAGACGGCCCCCAAAAACGTCCGCCCGCGAGCATTCAAAGTCCTACGAAAATATTTCTGTAAAATAATACACATTTTGAGTATGAGGAATTTGAGATATTATTCTAACAAAAAGATATCATTTTGAATACCAAAAAAAACACGTTAGCGGAATTATTTTTCTTTGATTGTTATTAAATCAAGCATCGTTGAAGCATCTAAAAAAGTTTTGAAATCCTATATATGTTACTCAATCGTACTGAAACGGAGGATCGGATGTGGATGAAATTTGGAAGACAGGTAGACCAAATCCTGGATTGAAATATAGGCTACTATTTATCCAATGAAAATAAATGTACACGAGGGATGCGCGATAAGTCTTTCTGTGGTAAGCTGCATTATACGAGGATGAAGCCGCGGCCAAAGTCTAGTGCTATAATAGTTTAAAGTCTTGTTTCACAGTGTCCAGATAGGCACTATCTGCCAGATGAATTCATAATAAAACCGTGTGCGGTCAGGGAACCCCCATCAGAAACGAAGTTATCCTTAAAAGTCATATTTTTTGACCAGTTCATTATAATGCTAAATTTCGCAACTATAATACAGGCATAGATGGCAGGAAACATCATGCGTCGGACTGAGATACCACAGGGCCTAATTTCGATCAGGGCACGCGGTAATCGCGGTGGTAAGGCCCGTCATGGAGGAGTGGCTGGAGAGGAGCCATGGTGCCCTCACCTACCGGCTGACGCAGATACTCTCAGGGCACGGGTGCTTCGGGAAGTATCTGTGTCGCATAGGCCGGGAGCCGATACCCGAGTGTCATCACTGCGGGAGCTGCCCAGAGGACACGGCGTGGCACACACTGGAGGAGTGCCCAGCTTGGGCCACGCAGCGCCGTGACCTCATCACTGCAGTAGGCGGCAGCGATCTCTCGCTTCCGGCCGTGATTCAGTCGATGGTCGGGAGCGGGAGTGCTTGGGAAGGCGTCGTCTCCTTTTGCGAGGAGGTGATGATCGCTAAGGAGGCGGCGGAGAGAGTTCAAGAGGCGATTACCTCCCTTCCCTCCCGCAGAAGGCGACCTGGGCATCGCAGGAGGGCGTATGCCAACCTGCAGCCACCCTAGATGTGGGCCTGCGGGCGGCGGACTCGGGGTGGCTCGCCGCCCGACCAGTCAAGGCCCGTGACGGTGGCGCGTCGTGTTCCGCGCGCGCCAGTCAAGAGGAGGGTGCGGCTGATGTGGGTGCCGCACCGGGTGAAGGGGCTCGCCTGTTAGTGGCGAGCCGGGACCTGTCGGGGATGGTTGGGCGAGTAAAGTTTCCCACACCCCCGGCCTAGGGTCGGTAGAGGAACACCGTGGTGGTTTTTAGTCGGTAAAAGTCCGACACTGGCTCCGCCTTTCCCGGGCGGAGTGCGTCCATGAGGATTTTCCCCACGAAAAAAAAAGGGCCGGGCCTTAGTTCGACCCTAGTAAAACATTTGTCTCTTTGTATGTCATATTTATTAGTTAAAATCTGACGTGACCATTCCAAAAATATCAGAATTTGTATGAAATTATCTGCCTGATATATTAACCGGAACTTTAAAGGAGGAGGTGGAATAGGGGGCCTAGCACGAGTTGGACACTTATGAATCCTTTCATAAGGCGCAGCGTGGATAGGCCCCCCACAAGGTCGACCGACGACCTGGTGAAGTTCGCGGGAATCCGCTGGATGCGGAAGGCGCAGGACCGGTCGTTGTGGCGATGCTTGAGGGAGGCCTATGTCCAGCAGTGAACGTCTTTCGGCTGAAATGATGAATCCTTTCATGGTTTTCGTCAACTTTCATTCAAAATTATTAGTTCCTCCTTGTATCCGCCAGGGCGCTCCTGATTTATGAATTAAAGTTGTCGAATTCGATGAAAGTATCAAGTAAGCGACTACGGGATTCACCAGAGGATGGGCAGCAGCGTTCTCCAGCTGCGATCGCCAACCCGCCTGCCAAGCGTGGTGATTACGTTATATGCCCCCCCCCCCTTTGGGGGAGGCCTTCTTCCAGCAGTGGACGTCTTTCCGCTGAAATCATGATGATGATGATGATGATGATCAAGTAAGTGTTAAACTCGTACCGTAATTTCCCATCTCATGATTTGCGTTTTATCTCGTAAATTTTATCATGGTGAATTTAAATATGTAAGACTACATACACACACGTACAAGGTATTTCCTATTAAATTGTAATTAGTAACGAGATATGAGAGGCGCAACATAAATATTAGGAGGATAAAAGGATCTAGGAATTTTCATAACGTGCTTGTCATTTTACGGCGCCACCGGTCGGAAAATGTATATACTCGCGCTGTAGATATGGAAATAGTACATGTACATACATGCTGATGTCTAAATAATATGATGATAATAAATAGCGTGACTTTACTGTCTGGAAATTAATGTATTGAGGGTTGTTTTCAATTCATTAACAACACCTACTCATAAAAAACAACTTTTATTACGCCACCAACTTTGAAAAGCAAAAAAAAAAGTTTTATACAAAATGTACGGAACAGTAGTTTTTTTTGCTAAATCAAATTGATGTCATAATAAAAGTTATTTAAAATTAGGTACAATCATCCCTTTCAAATGAATGAAAAATAACCCTGTAATATACAAAAAGATAATTTATGCTGCATAATTGTTTGAATAAACCACGTCTAATCGGAGATTTGTTTTCATTTTGAAGTTAACATTTTTATTTTAAGTGATTTTCTCTATTATTTTTACACTTTTTGTTCAACAATTAAAATAAATGAAACGCTGCACTTTGTTAAGACACATTTCATGCCACTTTTAAAACTCATTCCATCCCTATGTGAGCATTGTGTAACAATATGGTGTTACCTAATTAGTTAGTCTTATATTATGTAGGTTTCCCAAAGGGAGCGCATTCCACGGAAGAATAGACTGGACAAAGAAGGAAGACTGTATAAAGTCAGTGCGGTTATTAGGGCCTTGCAAGGCAGGTTGGAGTACCTAACTAAAAGCGAGAGATAAAAAGAGAACAGTGACCTCTGCTCGCTCGAATGGGTGACCATTTTAGAATCGATCGACACGCATTCACATGATCACAATTTACTTGATAATTATTGTGCAACTGAAAAAAGATACCCATAGCCATCATTACCTACCGGACCACAAAGCAATAACTCCATTAATAAAAATGTATACATACAAATTTTTTTTTCACATTAATCATGTTTTGTATAAAAATACTCGCCTGAGGAGCTCAAACAGTATAGCTAATATGCTCAAAGATTTATCTTTTTGCAAAATTACTATTTTTTTAAAGCATTTTTATTTTTATACTAATGCAATCCCTAGCACTGCTTGTAAGTAGTTCTCGTTATTTCGGTACTTGATCTCTTGTAAAGTGTATTAACTAGGTAGGTACTGGCCATTTATCGTCGAAATAACTTTAATGCCGTTTATTTTTTCTTATTCAATATTTTTAGGCGAATATGGCTTTCATTTTTATTTAGTGCTTCGTTTTTTCTCGCCTTTTATAATAATATTATGTTAGCTAAGGCAATACTAGCCTTTGGTTTTTTAATCGAGCGAAGCGAAGTCTCTAACGGCCAAAATTAATATCCAATCTATCCACTATTTACCCTACTGGAGATAGAAATTTGACATATTTTGTATGGAGCTTATGTCAAATTCCTATCTCTAGTAGGGCAAAGCGTGGACAGATTGGATATTAATTTTGGCCGTAAGTTAACTAGGCAACTCAGCACTTTGTCCGTCTGTCTGTCTGTCTAAAACTGACTGACCGACAACGCACAGCCTAAACCGATGTGTCTACTAACGGCCAAAATTAATATCCAATCTATCCACAATTTTCCCTACTAGAGATAGGAATTTGACATAAGCTTCATACAAAATATGTCAAATTTCTATCTCTAGTAGGGCAAATCGTGGATAGATTGGATATTAATTTTGGCCGTAAGAGGATGAAATTTTGCACATGAGTTCCTTAGATAACGTAAGTGAGCACTAAGAAAGGATTTTTGAAAATTCATCCCCTGAGGAAGCCAAGCGTGGCGATTATGGCATATCCCCCCAGTATATGCTTGGGGGAGGCCTGTGTCCAGCAGTGGACGTTTTTCGGCTGAACTGATCCCCTAAGGGGGTTAAATAGGGGTTGAAAGTTTGTATGAAAATCCGTTATTTTTAAGTTAAATCTATGAAAATTCGTATTATTTTTTTGGTTGTAAGTAAAGAATTACGATTCAGTGTTTTCTGTATAATCAACCCTCAAGGAGGTAAAACAGGGGTGAAAGTTTATATAGGAAATCTATGATTTTTTTTATGAAAATCCGTCATTTTTGAAGTCAGATCTATGAAAATTGTATTTGGCTTTTGGTTAAAAATAAAGAAATACAATACCTACATGCTTCAATGTTTTTGGAAAATCAACCCTTAAGGAAAAAATTGATAAAATAGGTGAAATGAATTTAATTTAATTGAATGAATAGGTAATATATAGATAAAATAGGGGGTTAAAATTTTTATGGGAAATCGAGAGCCGTATTACAAAAAACACGGGGAAATCTGCGTTTTAAGTAGGTAACTTTTTAGCGTGTTGGATCTCAGTAATAGATGTGTTTATTTTAAATTTTGTTAGTGGAATATGATATTTTATTCATGTTGTAGTTACAATTTTTTTTTTGAATTTACATTTATTGCATCTAAGACTAACAATAACCTTTTTTCCCCGCCTCCACGTTGGTTAAACGCTAAGAAGCGTAATTATAACGTCCTAAATCTCAGTTACCCTTTGTGATAAACTGTCTAAAAATATACCATATTATTTGGAATATGTTTCCATTGATACAATTTTTTTTAATATCTCCTGTTTTGCTAAATGACAACTTTAAAATACCTATTTTCTAACCAAAAAATAGGTTTTTGAACCACAATTTCCTCCTAGAATAAACTAAGTTTCTATACAAAAAATATACCACATAAAATTTCAGACATTTAATAAAAAACTTAACATAACCAGCCCATTACTGTCTCACTGCTGGGCACGGGCCTCTTCTCGGTACGAGAAGGCTAAAAAAAACTTACTTTAATAAAATTGAAATATGATTATAATTTTAAAATAATTTTATCATAAACTTAAAATCAAAAGACTATTATATTTTCTTGCGCTCGTGACGTGGGCTCTGTATCACACGACCTGAGCTCAGTATCGCAATATCTAAGCCAGAAATGGAAATTTCTATATCTAGATCTTTCTATGGAATAGAATGAGAATGCCAAAAATCCACTTCTCGTTGCTGTTTTCGTTTAAAAAATGTAAGAGGGCTCTTAAGTCACATCCATTAAAATTGGTATTCGCATTCTCAGTAAAATCAGAAAAGATGTTGTTCAGCTTTTAGATTGAAAATAAATAAATAAATGTACGTGTTTGAGTGTTTTTGGAAAATCAACCCTTGACCTTTAGATGGTAAATGCGGGGCGGAAAATTATAGGGCAAGCTTCATTTTATGAGAATTATTAACGACGAAACCCAGTGCGAAGCGATGTGGGAAGCGTTTGCGAACAAAAGAAAATAACGCTCGGCCTGGCTCTCGGCTCGGCTAGGACGAGGCAGGCCTATGGGTTGTGTCATTCAGAGATACAGCTTGACGCCTCTATACTTGCTACGCGTACCTAATCAAAATGCAGGTCATTATTGCATGTTTTCAATTAGGTTTCCGAAATCTACGCGTGCCAAGGCCGCGGGCAAAAGCTAGTATGATGTATAAAATTATAAAAAATGAAATTTGAGGGGGCGTCCATACCTGCAAAGAGGGGCATTTTTACATAGTATAAAACTATTTATAAAAATATTCTATTGGTGGGATACAAAGTCGCTGTTTTAGACCTATTTTGTCCCGGGATCTGTCTAAAAAACGGCTCTACTTTAAAATTTGTTACTTATGAGTGATTTTAGTAATATTCTGTACTTAAACAACAAATACTAAAACTTATCAATTATCAGTACGAAAATAGTTATAACAATAAAAGCAGAAACATTTTCTTACTAGCACTTTCTGGCCAGACTCTGCTGCTGTACATTCAAGGGACATAATTCAACAAAAATTAGTGTGTGGAAAAGATACGCACAACACCAATTTCAAAGTATTCCAACTGTATAATTTTTTCGTTATCCTTTTTCACCGCGAATGACATTCGATTTTCATGCGACGAAATGATTTTCATGCCCTCAGCGCCACCACTTTTTAACGTTGTACTAACGTCCATACAATATTTGTCTTCTATAGAAGACGTGGTGCTGAGGGCACGAAATCGAAAATTGAGAAGGTTAAGAGAAATGTGTCGATTCAGTTGGTCAAAAAGTTTATCGCGAGGTCTCCGTTCGGGACGAACCACTATAGCTATTATTAGTGTTCGCGAAAATGTAAGAAATTATTATTTAATATTATTCAGCGATTGGATTTTATGTACATGTTGTAGTACTGGATTGGATTGGCACGTATTTGTGCATATAAAAGCGCGGCAGTTAAGGAACTTCGTTTATTAATCGGACTATCGGTTGTACCAAATCCTTAGAACCTACATCAATTTTATAAATATACCTAGGTATTGATAAAAATAATAGGTATTGTAATCTCTTTATCTTAACTACCTATTTCAAAATAAAAATAAATTTTGTTGGTCTAGTGGTTGCAAGCGCGACTGCTGAGCGTGGGGTCCTGGGTTCGATTCCCGGGTCGGGCAAAGTGTTATCGGGTTTTTTCATTAGGAAATTCTCAGTAGCAGCCCGGAGTCTGGATTTGTGCCCGGTTAATGGCAATAGGCTCGCCCCCTATTACATGGGGCTATAACATAACTGGCGAAATGTGGGTGTATTGTTACACCTCTGCCTACCCCTTCGGGGAAATACAGGCGTGATGTTATGTTATGTGTTATGTTTCAAAATAAATAAACCTCTATCACTTCTATGATCTATTTTTTAGGATATAAATTCAAACGATATTAAACTACATGTCTTCTATATAAGTCATATATTTTGCTATTTTCTTTTGTGTACAATAAAGAGTATTTGTATTGTATTGTAAAATATTCGTAGATAAATTCAATAGCTAGGAATAGACATCATCAACTCAGACTATCGCAGTCCACTGCTGGACATAGGTCTCTTCCAAGTTGCGCCACAACACTCGGTCCTCTGCCTTCGTATCCAGTCTCCCCCAGCCACGTTCTACAGGTCGTCGGTCCAACTGGCTGGGGGTGCCCTACGCTGCGTTTGCCGATTCGCGGTCTCCACTCAATGACTCGTCTCCTCCAGCGGCCATAGGTCCTTCGACAGACATGGCCGGCCCACTGCCTCTTCAGCTTACTGATCCTACAAGCTATGTCGGTTCTCCGGATAATCTCGTTACGGTTTTTATCCTCTAAAGAAATTTCAAGCATAATTCGCTCCATAGCTCGCTGAGCGACTTTGAATTTGTGGACTAGCCCGTCAGTCTCCACGTCTCAGTAAGTCACCGTCATCACCGTAAGTCATGACAGGCAAGATGCTAGGAATAGAGATTGTATATTGAATGAATCATTATTCTTTGTAGTACCTAGTAAATTAATTATTCCGAGCAAGTCCCGGAGTTATCATTTGTGATCTGTCAATCCTGATCGTACTGAGTATGTTTTTTTCCTGATTAACTGACAACACTGGAAACGTCAGTATACTTTGCGAGATTATAAATCCTACATTAGGCTGTTGCTTAAACGTTATTGCGAGCTGGTTCACCAAACCGAGACAGAAAGTGTCATGTGATTGTAATTTTACCGGCACCCGTACCTTCCGCACTGAAACACAGCAACAATGCAAGCATTACTCTTTGGCGGCAGAAGTAGGTATGGTAGTAGGTACCTAGTCCTAGTACTTCCCCGGACGAGCTCTTTCACAAAGGAACTCTACTACTACCTACTAAAACAAACGAACAGCCACTAAACTATCTAACTCTGAATTCCAACAATTCATGTTAAAAAGTAATTTTTAATTAAAATAAGTGTAACGGTTTTGTATTTTTTTATTTCCCCATTTCTTTTGCATCGTAAACTAAGAAAAAAAAAATTGTGTTAAAAATACTTTAGAACTGATTTTTGGAGTGGAAAAGTTTAATCCAAATATTTGTTCATTGCGAAATCAGAAACGAATTGTGAAATCTTAGTTGCCATCTAGAAACATAGCGTAGCAAATCAAATAACCTTTCCAATTCAGTTGCAGCGCCGAAAGCTTTAACGAACCTGGCAACCCTGAATGGATAATATAAAGCCGGGTCCACACTAGTTAATCTTGCTTTGTACAATATTCTCCCTTTGTATCATCAGAGCACTTGTCACCACGCTATTGTGACCCGGGTTATGTACCTATGTGAAGTCATTTGTTACTGATATTTACGCCGTTGAAAGCGAAAGCTCGCAGTCCTCGCACAGGCATAACATTGTACCTAACGGACCTTTTTGAAAGTCTAATGTTTACTATTATCACGTTATTTAGTTGCTATTATACTTAGTTTAATTAAAATTTTCTCTCTGAATAGCGAAATGAAGAGAAGCTGACTTTAGTTTTAGAAAATTATATTATGCAGACATAAATTAAGTATATACATATTCCCCAGAAGCCTAAACCTGGCCATGGCCTAGACAGCTGAAAGTGGGTCACACGCACAGTTCGACTATTAGGGAAATAATGACATGATCAACGTTGTGATCAGATCACCACGTTAAGCATGCAGACCGATGATGCAAAATATGATGTCATCTTGATGTAGATATGGAAGATAATGCCTGTTCTAATAATATGTTCACGGAGTCGAATTCTATGACTCTTTGGACACCCACGGTACGCGAGCGGATGACCAATTCAATAATTGTAAAATAAATGTAACTATAAATAATTATACCTACAATATGAATAAGTACACTATTAAAAGCCGATGAAAAACATGAAAAAGAAAGAGAGCAAAATATTTTTCTTTCAAAAACATTAGCTTTATTTTTTATGACATTCTTTTTCACTTTCCTGTTTATAAAACGTTAAGACCAAAAAAAAGCTAAGCAACTACATAATAATAACAAAACAACAATGATAATGATCAAAGTAACACGAGTAAAATAATCTATAGCGACATTGACGACCTCTGTGGTCTAGTGGTTCGAGAGTCGGACTGCTGATCACGAGGTCGTGGGTTCGATTCCCACAGGACACAAATATTTGTGTGATGAACATAAGTGTTTGTGTTGGTCTGGGTGTTTCTTATGTATTATAAGTATGTATTTACGAAAAAAAAGTATGTAAGTATTATATCCATTGTCTAGTACCCATAGCACAAGCTCTGCTTAGTTTGGGACTAGATGGTGCTGTGTAAAAATGTCCCAAAGATATTTATTTATTTATTTATTTATTAGCAACTTTTTCCATTAGCTTTAGGTCATTTGAATGAACGTTCTGTTTGAAATCTCAATTCTGAGCATCGAATTCAATTTATCTGAAAAATTTATCCCCGAATGTTCTACTCAATATTTAAGGCAATCATTTTGAGAAATGTACTAAAGTCAAATTGTAACAAATGAGATGACATCTGTCATGTTTAGTATTATATCCCCCAATGTCAGCTCCTGTGATTGGTCGGCAAAAATACTAACATCCAATCACAACACTTGACGTGGGATTTGACATTTTGACAGTATGTAATTTTTAGTTTATGTAATTTATGTAGGTACTGGGGGTATGTAATCTTTACTATCTAAAAACCAGCTCTCATCTCTCTATTCGATAACAAGCAAATTAATTTGTACAGAACAAGAGCGTCTATTATTTATTGGCAATGGCCGCGACGAATTGTACCATAGGTCCACAATACATGATGATAAAAAATGACAGAAAAATGTTAACAACTTGAAATTAGTTCTATTATACATCTTGTTTGAAACTAACTTTATTTTTACATAAAATCGTGCGCAAGAACGGAAGATTTAATTGAAGTTATTATGGTCTTTCTACGAGCGTCCTTTGCTTGTGTCTGCTTCAGTAGTGCTTGGGCAGGTGCGATGAGAAGCCGCCATTAAACTCCCCTTTTCTCGTCTCATGTGTACGTTGGTTGACTTGATAATGTGTAAAAGGCGTAAAGTGTTAGGCGAAGGCAATTTATAGTCTATTTTTACCCACACGCCGCAATAAGGACGATTCTGCAACGAACGAACGAGAACAGATTACTTTACACGAAACGATTCAAATATTTTCAGTGCACGATTACCTCAGCAGCTGTTTTGGAATAGTTTATAAACACTATTGTACAAATTTAAACCAATTTTTATTGCCTCCGAAAAAGTAAGCCAATTAACTGGGAATGAGTCAAGGCTTGCATTGTTTTCCAAACCCTGGCAACGTGCCAAGCCCGACAACCATCGACTCCTAATTAATAGTAATCTGTGGACAAAATATAGACGAAACAAGATATATATACCAATTTGTTATAAAGCATTTCCTAGTTTAAGATGCCTTGCACCTCCTTCGAAAACGATTTTAAGAGACTCAAGGAGAAGCTTTCTTTAGCTTCTAATTTGTTTCAAATTAAATGTTTCTTGTTTTTAATACTTACACCCTAATGAAAAATTCATCGAGTTATTTTATGTTACTAAAGTGTTTGCATAGTTCTTATCACGAGTTCAACTGAATTTGCCCTGCGTTTGGATTGTATCCGTTATGATATCTTTGAGTAGGTATATTATTTATTTATTTAATTCTTTATGCACAACAGGGTACAAAGGCGGTCTTAACGCCGTAGGCGTTCTTTACCAGGCAACTTTAGGGTAATGCAGAGACAAAGAATAAGGTAGATGCACCAGTAAAGTAGTAAAATATGTTTCGTACTACGGACTTATAATTACATATAATACAAATAGATAAATAAATACATTATACATATAATAAAATATACATATTATACATACCTACATATATAACTATAGATATATAACATCAAGATAAATCAAAGTCGAGCTGAATCTGCAAAATTGTTTTCCCGGAAATATTTCCTTAACTTGATTTTAAAGGCCAGCCGACTGTTAGCCATCCTGATTTCATGAGGAAGCGCATTCCATAATAGGATAGATTGCACGAAGAATGTAGAGTGAACGAAGTCAGAGCGGTGAGAAGGACATTGGAGAAGACGATTATTAGTGGAGCGGAGATATTTAGTGTGACTTGTACATAGATACTGAAAATGAGAAGTTAAGTAAGAAGGAGAATTGGGAGAGAAAAGTAAAGAGAATAGAGTAGTTAATGACCTCATATGCCTACGTTGGCGGATAGGCAACCATTTTAGAAGCAAACGATACTCAGACACATGGTCATATTTACGAAGATTAAAAACGAATCGAATGCAGTTGTTAAGAAGGCGGTCAAGTATATTACTTTGATAACATTACATCGTTTATTTATATCAGATCGAATATTATCAACATTACAAAGAATGTGTGCTACCTTAGACATTGACCTATATTAATTTACAGAAATAGTTTAGAATTATTCTACATTAAAGTAGAAAGATAAAACCATATGCTTATCAGAGTTTCGTGGTATCTAAAATAGATTTTACCGACCAGGTAACATTGAGCTCTTGATTAACGATTGAATTATCTTAAAAGTGAAGTAGCGATAGATGTTTGAAGCAATGAAGAGCAATGATGTATGCATCATGCGCGGATCATTTCCGATTATTTCCAATCGATGACTAATGTGCTAATTTTTATATCTGATTATCGTGGTAGAATCTTGAAGTGATAATTCGAAAATGATAGATGATGGATGATGACCTTGGATAGACGATTAACGTTACAATAATACATGCCTTTTGCAACTCGGGAGAGACCTATGTCCAGCAGTGGACTGCGATAGGCTGAGTTGATTGAATACATGCCTTTCAGATAATAGATTTTTTATAATCATTCTATTATTTTAACGCATTAACGCAAACTGAGCGATATCTAAAAATATAAACTGTGAAAAAAGAATCGCTCATGAGCAGAATTCAAACCTACGACTTGTGGGTTCAATAGACCTACCATGGTGTAGTAACTAACAAGTTGCTAAACTCGCTTTTCTGCTAAAGTTCACGATAGCTTTAACCGTTACAAAAACTGGTGTGCCTACTAAACTAGAAGGCAAAGGTTCGAATCCTGCTCGTGAGCGAATATTTCTTTCCGCTATTTATATCTTACTTTTATAAAGCCGGGAGTGTTTGAACTCCCTGGAGGAAGAAGCCGGGAGTGTTTGAACTCCCTGGAGGAAGAAGCCGGGAGTGTTTGAGCTCCCTGGAGGAAGAAGCCGGGAGTGTTTGAGCTCCCTGGAGGAAGGAGGTAAAGTTGTGGAAAAAGGTGATAAATGGATAGCAATGCTTTGATTGTTTTAATTTAATAATTAATCCATAAGTGTATATAAAACCACCAGATCCTTTCCACATTTATTCTTCATAGCCTATTGTCTATGTTTATGAGCCTAATAAAAACTTAGATAGCTACAATAAACACGTCTATAAAACGATAAATATTCACAGATCTGTTTCAGTACGAGTCTGCTAATTCTACGATCATGGAACCAAGTTCTGCAATTTTTCTCTACCTAATAGACTCGTCTTAGTTGGCCTGACCTCGGCTTTGACATTAAGAGCCTAGCTAGCAGAAACGGTAACTCTAACGGATACAGCTTCGTAAATAAGTCTGGATCTATTTCAGTTATAACAAGTTGATCAGAAGAACACTTTCTTGTTTTGATCTCACACGAGTAGAAGGAATTTATATAAGACTTGTAATTTTCCAAGTGTCTACTTGTGTCTACTTTATTTGATTATTGTTGTTTATTTGTTTTGTGGTTATTCAACGTGTTATTGAAATATCTGAAAACCTCTTAAGGGGTCATTGTACCCATCAGTTTGAACAACTTTTACTATTGGACCAACCCTGAAATCGAAAAAAATAATCAGCTGTTCCCTAAATTTTCTCGATTTCTGTGAACACAAATGTAAGGAATTAAGGTAAAAGTTGTTCATACTGATGAGTTCATTGACCCCTTAAGAGGTTTCCAGTTATTTCAATAACTCGTTGTATAGGAGAAAACTGAATCTGTTATAAAAATTATTGTTTTTTTTAAATCTTGTTTCACAAATGGGTGTTACAGATAAACATGGCTAGGATTACAATTACATTAAAATAAATAGCTGGTGACGTCACCCTGTGACAGTGAATATATCATACCACACATTGTTCACATAACATTACGATTTCATGTAAAAATGTAGGTACACCGTGTTTCATCATACTGGGTCAGTTTACCCCAGATCTGAACTAGTGTAGCTCTTGCGCTGATCTGGTTCGACATATTGCATTGTACAGAACATTTGGAACCGCGCCAACAATGAGACCACACTTTGTTGTTAATAGTCTACCATATATCTATCATCGTTCTTAATTTTATTAGTTTGTTCACCTGTGTTACAAACGTACCTTCAAAAAGACACATTGCGGTACCTAGACATGTATACAATGTTATTGTAAACATATTATGTATGTATCTAATACATAACGTTGAGTACATGCGCTCGCGCATGCTGTCTGTTTAGCAACCAGACTGAATGATTTCCGATCGTAATAAATGTGTTCTTGCGTGTATGTAGGTAAACCATTACATGTCTACTGCGTTTGCTTTAAAACAGATGAAACTCGTTCCAGATTCTGTAAAAATAGGTGATATTTAGCAAAGTTGATAATTACAACATGTAAATATCCACAGAGGCTCGCAGGCGAGCTAACCAATGGAAAACCAACATCGACTGGTATAAATTAAAACCGAAATAGTGTGTGAAAAATAAAAACAAACAGCGACAAAATATTTGTGTAAAGCTTGCACTCGTACTGTGCGCTGTTAGAAATTCCCGAAAGAAACCACTGAGGTAATATGTACTACGTACTAGAGTAGACATTACGAACAAAAAATATCGCAACTTTCTGGCCGCGGGGCACGCGCGGCGCGAGCGTGGCTAAGCGAGTGACAGTGCAGGAGCTCCAAAACGTCCAAACATTTTTTTCGAGGTGGTTTCTCTGTGTACCTAGTACATATTACCTCAGTGAGAGAGAAACACCCTCTGGGTGTCTCGATTAGCATGAACGTGTGGCAAAACAAAGGTTCTTATCTAAAATTATATATCAAAGTCCGTGCAGTGAATACAAAGGTCACCGTTATGAATTATGTTGTCATATCACTGTCAACGATGACGTGCTGGAGCGTTAAATTTTTCACTTTGCCGCCTGACGTAGCCGTTAGGCGGCTGATGTAGGCCACACGGTAAATTTAGCTTAATTACCACCTAAATAGAGATGGATATATATGGTAACCCCCAGAGGGAGGTATAAAATGACTATATATAACAACATAACAGTTTAATCTGATACGTAGACATAATCCACACAGTACTCGATACTTATCTCGTATTTTAGCGAGAGTTTTATGAAAGTAGTTTATCAGCGGGTGAATGTAGCCGATAACTTTACAAGATTTATGTAGGTATTAGTACTTAATCTAATAGGTAGGTGTTTTGACATTAAGTGAGCTGGCCTACAGGTTGTAAGATTTTCTATTTTTTGGCAGACAGGTACGCTACAACTGTATGTACGTCTACAATTTATAATAAGGTGAATCAGTGAGTGCGCTGTTATCACAGACATAGTAAAAAATATAGACGAAGTGCTTCGAACAATCATAGTGGAGCCAAAAACCACCAACCAAACCAGCGCTCACGTACACACATGCACATCAAACCGTGCTCACCGCTCTCAGTAAGTGTCTCGCGGCATCGTCCAGTAAGCATCGCCAAAAACAAAAATCTTTCAGGTGCATGTGTGTGCAT
Organism: Asteroscopus sphinx; assembly: GCA_949699075.1. Taxonomy (NCBI): domain Eukaryota; kingdom Metazoa; phylum Arthropoda; class Insecta; order Lepidoptera; family Noctuidae; genus Asteroscopus; species Asteroscopus sphinx. The sequence goes on from OX453005.1 coordinate 13,333,465, forward strand.
GAGCCATCGACCATACAGCCCAATAGACGCTTAATGTTGAATATAATGCGTACAATAAATTCTGCCACTAGCTGAGGCTGCTGCAATCCGATTGGCCCTACCAAGGCGGCTATTGGCTAATCACCAACGGGGCAGTTTTGACGGCTCAGTTAAGTGGTCGATCGAAACTGATTTGAAGAATTCAAGTGGCGAATAGTGGCGACCTACATTAGTGAAATTTCATAGATAATTCATAGATGTGTTGCAGACATCGGTCGCTTTTTATGAGGCGTCTATGGTCGATGGCGTGAGCGCTGGTTTGTACACGGAGGAGCACGGCATTGTTGGCGTCACTATGATTGTTCGCAGCACTTCGTCTATATTTTTTACTTTGTCTGTGGCTGTTATACTATCATCTAGCCGAGGCACTCGTCCGAGCGTTCGACACACCAGCGAACACTCTATAAAGGATTTATATTCCTATATTCTATTTAAACTAAAGAAGTTAAGTAGGTATCAGCAGGCGTGGTTCCAGCCCAAGATTTTGGGAAGGGGGGGGTCAACTTGGCTTATGTGCAGTTTCTTGGTCCAAAACCAGCAAAATGTTTTAATTTTTTTTAATCCATAATGTTTAAGTATTTTGTTACATATTCATTGTTTGAAATAACACTTAATGTTGTCTTGTTTTGTTGTTAGGGTAATGTTGAGGTATTTGCCAGCTTGGATAGTTTTTGGGGGAGGGGTCATGACCCCTGCGACCTCCCCACCCTTGGACCGCGCCTGGGTATCAGTAGGAACTAAAGTTCGTCCTTCGTTTGTCGTTCGTCAAACGCAAGTAGTGCCCCAGGTTTATTGTGAAACGCTACACATCCCATACTTTTAACGTAATAAAATATTCAAAAAAATAATTGTTTAAGATTTAAGATAGTTTTAAGATTAATGTCAACACTTGCACTAATAATAACAATTGAAATAAGCTTTTAGATTTTTTGTAACTTTGACAATCAACATCAATAAGATAAAGAAATAATAAACCTCGTCTTTGATGTTTGCATGAGACGCTACGCCGCGCGCCAAGACTATCGAAGTTGTTTGATCGTCTATCGTTGAACTGAAAACTAAACAATTATCAACCAAGTATACTTTCACCTTTAAGAAGATAAATCAACAATAAATTAATCTTGATTTCAATAAATTCTCCATCCGAAGTAGGTTCCAGAAATACTATAACATCTATATTAATCTAACAGTTTACTTGAAACGTTACTATGCACAAACTTTACGTTGTGGCATTGTCTGAGGAGCTTCAGAGAAGTTTCCATCGAGAATTTAATCTGATCTCGGGTCAATTAAGAATTAACATTTAAACTCGTCATGCATGGATGGTTTGTCGGTACGTTATGTATGACCTTAACTAGCTTATGCCCATGGCTTCGCCCGCGTGGATGTCGTTTATCGCACATCCCTCGTGAACTGTTCCTATTCCCGGAATAAAAAGTAGCCTATATGTTAATCCGGGCTGTTGCTAGTCCAACCTACTTTTAAGTTTTCATTGTATTATTTTAATTTATTTTAAATGCATCTATTACTATCGCTACGCTGTCCGTCCGTCCGTCCGTCTGTCTGTCACAGGGCTGTATCTTTTGAAAGGTAATAGGTAACCGGTTGAAATTTTCTCACAATATGTGTTGCTATGAGGGGTATCACTACAAATACTAAAAACAAAAAAGTATAAAACCAAAGGGGTCCCCATACAAGAAACCTCAAAAAACATGCATTTTTTTCATCCTTTTTGTTCCTGCTCTATCTTCAAAACGGTAATACATACCAGCGTCAAACTTGGTCAGATTATAGTGCATATTATGTAGTTTAGCAACAAATACTAAAAATAGGACAAACATAGACATATGTGGTGGTATCTGCGTAAGAAATACATGTAAAAATTCATATTCGCGCACAGTACGTTGATGTCTTTTGATAAATTCTCGTAAATTAAATCAGTTTTTATGGGGTATCAGGTCATTGAGAGGTACGGAACCCTTACTGCGCGAGTCCGACTTGCACTTGGCCGGTTTTATTTGTATAGGTACCTAAATAATTCCCGTCGAATAACAAAGATATTTTAGTTCAAAATTATTAACATGTAACTATAATATTTCATTCATAAAAACCCTAAGTCATTTCCAAACATTGTTGTTTGACATCGCTAATACCCTTTGAATACAAAGCGCAAACTGTTTAATAATGAATAAGCTTAGTTACTGGGACTCTAATTATGTGTTGATCCCTAACACGGATTAATACGTCACATAAAGTTATTAGTAATAAAGTTATTGGGTTAATCTTTCCTATTTATAATAGGTAGGTACTATTTATAAAATGTTTCCCTGTGGATGTAAGTAGTACCCCAAAGATAACTTTCGAATCTACCTATTTGGTTTTAGTATTTCCTCTATGGTTTTAGTATACTGTTTTTTGACTCTATTTTCTGAACTTTTAAGTATATCGTATACATATGATTTTTTATAGGAGTGATTTTTATAAGTATAGCACCGGCAGGGCAATTGCGTAACTCATTTGACAGTTTAATTTTGATGTTAAATTGAAGACGATGTTGACAACATCGCAATCAAACATTGGAATTGTGTAACGACATAGAGGGACTTCATTATGAAGTAAATGACGTCAGGAGGGAAATCGATTGCGATGTAAATGGCGTCATGTATGTTAGATCACGTTTCTTTATTCATGTAAGCTGCTGCAAGTATGCATTTTAAGTTTTATCATTCATTCAATTTCATGATGAATCTCTCAGACATCGTAATCAACAGTTTTGTAGTTACGGAATTCGAATTGTATCATTGTTCCGGATTCAAACGTCAAAATTGTCATTTTGTTGATTGCGATGCAATTACACAATTGCCCTGCCGATCCAAAGAAGAAGAAGGAAATATAATTTCACCAGAAACGAATCCTCGTTTCACGGTCGCGGGCCTTGTAATTCAACTCTTTAAAATGAGCAACGAAAATTACGTGAAACAGATACTGTACACATTTTGGGTTCGTCATTCATTATAAATAATATGCTTTTTGACGGAGATCCTTCATATTTCATTTGGGTTATATGATGTATATGTTATTCAATACCCCATCCTTGCCTATTAGGGCTGTAATCACCAACAAGTCCCTAACGATGATGCTTATTATCGGATACATTAAAATATTAAAAGATAAATGGTGTTTTATTACCGCTGGGACTGGTTTGTGTAAGTAGTAGAGCTCCATTGTTAAAGAGCTCGTCCTGGGAAGTATTACCTACCACCGTACCTACTTCTCCGCCAAATAGTGATGCTTGCATTGCTGTGTTTCGGTCTGAAGGGTACGGGTGCCGGTGAAATTACAATCACATGAGACTTTCCATCTTCACTGGCGAACCGACTTGCGGTACCATTTAGGTAACAGCCTAGGTGGTATTGCAGTTGTTATGAGCAAAGGTAACCGCAACTGCTTAACATCAGGTGGGCCTTTAGCTCGATTCGCCATCCAAGACTATAAAAAAAAAACATGTATTTTACCTTTAACATTTACTTGACCAATATTTTTATACTCACCCAATAACTTATTAGATTCTCGAATGACAGTGACAACCCCTTAACGATCTCGGGGCTCAAGTTATTATGACCTTTCTTCGATCGAGATATTATATTGGTAGTAATAAATTACCTCAGATTCATACCGCTGAATGTACCTAAGGGTTATTCAATTACACAAATATCTAATCTACTTGATATCGATGTCCGCATCCATAAGGTTATATATATCTGTATGATATAAGTTAGTTATATTGTATGTGTACAGTCAACCTCATATCGGTGGTACAAAACCAGCATAAGTAGAGCCTGTATTGTATGAAACTCACGTACTAAGCCAGTTCCGTTTTAACATTCATTCAACTCAGTTTTATTACCAACTACATTCAGATTATGAAGAATCCTATCCTACTAATAATATAAAATTATAAATGTGAAAGTTTGTGAATATGTTTGGATGCACAGAAATAGATAATGGTTGTAATCACAATTACTATACTATTAATACTTGCGATTCAAGCGTGGCAACTTTCGAACAAACTACGCCTCCCATATTGACGTCATTAATTTTAAGAAATTTACTTTAATCAAATGTACTTTACAGCTTTTGTTTCTGCAGTTAGAAACAGCACAATAAGGCATTTTTGCGGGCTTTTGTTACAGTATTTACAGAAACAAGTCATACGGCGAACTGAGAAAGGCTTTGAAAAGCCCTGCACTATGGTGCATAGTTTTGGCACGCGCGCCCTGCCCATTTTTCCATTCTATCTATATCTATTTCTGTGTTTGGATGTTTGTTACTCAATCACGCTGTGAGAGCTGTACGGATTTGGGTGAAATTTTAATAAATTTGTCATACCTAAATTTTATCGATTTAAGTGAACACAAATGTAGGAACCAACTGATTTTTTTTGCGATTTCAGGGTTGGTCCCATAGTAAATATTGTTTGTTATGATGAGTAGGACCTAATATTGTGTTGTAATGTGTCATTATACAGGACAAGGCAATATCGAAATCAACTACTTTTGACAATATTAAGTAGTACGAACGCTGTAATATTCTGCCCGGCTTTATGATTGAAAATAAATGCATCATCGGAGTTAAAATCTTCATATTATTTTAATTTGTAATCTATTATATGGTACGTAGAGGGTGGACGATAGGAGATCGATGAAACCAGTATACGAAGCGAAAGTGGATGGAAGAGTTACAGGGGAAAAACCTCGGCGAACGTACCGTAACCAAATCGCGAACAGTCTCCAAATAGCCAGGTTAAGGCCCTGTCCCTGCACGAATTCCAAAAAAATACATTGTTTCTTTCCATTTTTCGTCATCATTTCTTGAAGTATGGATGTATGAATGGAAAAAATATATGGTGGAGTTGAGTAGTTTATGTATCCATTTTGAAAGATCGATACACGATTTAAATTATTTTAAATAACTTCGCTTGATAGAAAAAAAATCCAAACAGCCAATTTTTGACACTTTGAATTCATTTTATGACGAAACTTTATATAGAACATGATTTTGAAACTTACACGATATATTTTATCGCAAGCTGAGTAATCCATTTCAGAAAAAAAAAGATAAAATTACATTAATTTAATGTTTTACATAACTAATTGTTATCACGTGATATATCTTGAAAAATTGCTAATTTTGTGTTGATTTCAAAACACTTACTAGAAGCCTAGAAAAAATTAAATTAAATTTTGAAAATATCAACTTCTGATACCCATTATTTTAGATAGATAGATATACTGAAATAGTAGTAAACAGGAATAACGTATAAATTATGGGTACATGGGCGGTCTTATCGCTAAAAGCGATATCTTCCAGACAACATTTGCATGGACAAAGAAGACGTAAGATCTAGATAATGGGGGCAGTCCGTGGCGTACTACTAAGTACAAAATATATTACACATATAGGTATCATAAATATATATAATATATGTATATAAATAATCTTACAATTTAGAATAGAGATTGGGTACATAGGCAATGTCTTAATAAATTACAAACTATTTGGAAAGGTAGTATTCTTTAACAAATTTTTTAAATGAAAACAGTGACTGAGCTCGGCGTATAGACACAGGTAACTCATTCCACAGACGCACAGCCTGAACAGTAAAAGATTTATCATAAAATTTTGTAGAATGCATTGGCATCTGAAGCCTCAAGTTTTCCGATGATCTTAAGTGTCGTGTATGTGTGTCATGAAGGAACTTGAAACGTTCTATGAGATAAAGGGGGGTCTTGGGATTAAACATAATACTGTAGAGAAGTGATAAAATATGGGTATTCCGGCGAAGACGTATAGGGAGCCACTTGAGCTTAGTGCGGAATTCGGAGACATGATCATATTTGCGTAAGCCAAATATAAATCTCATACAAACATTTTGAAGTCGCTCAAGCTTATTTAGTTGTGCCTCAGTAAGATCTAAATAGCTGGCATCGGCATAGTCAAGAATAGGGAGAAGGAGGGATTGTGCAAGCGCCGTTTTGGTAGCAGTAGGGAGAAAATTGCGTAGTCGTCTCAAGGACCACGCTGACGCAAATAATTTACGACTGACTTCCTGCATCTGATGATTCCAAGAGAGATTTTTGTCAATATAAATTCCAAGATTCTTGACTGAATCACTTAAAGGTATTGTGGTACCATCAAATACAATTTGAGGAAATTGTGACAAATTAATTCTGGAAGTCATCCCAGGGCTGCCAACAACAATGCCTTGGGTCTTGGTAGGGTTCACAATGGTCGAGTCATGATTTCGTCTTCAAGAAGGTTCGTTACGATAATATATGCAAGGGGCTCGTGGGTAAGTAGCAAGCGTGTGGATTGTACGATCTGCAAGGTTAAGCTGCATTAGCCGCGGTCAGTCTGTGGATGGGTGACCGTTTCATTACACATCGAGACCCCTTCGTGCCTCGGAGAGCACGTAAAGCCGTCGGTCCTGCGCCTGATCTCTCTCCGGTCGTGTCGAATTGCCGTCCCATCGGATTATGAGAGCGAGGGAATAGAGAGTGCACCTGTGTTTGCGCACACACTTGTGCACTATAATATGTACGCGCAGGTGGCTAGTCTCCATTGAGATTGGCCGCCGTGACCGAAATTCGGCCGGGAGGACATTATTATTATTATATGCAAGTGTGGCCCTAGCATAATTTTCATAAAATATGCGCAGGTGTAACCCCGACATAACCTACATAAAAAAATTTCATACTTAACTTCAAAAAATGATTTTACTATAACAACTTTCCTTGGCCTCCCAGAGAAAAATAAATGAGATCATTGTACTACTACTATTGATACATGAATGGTACTAATAAAACACCAATAATCGGAAGAACCCAGCAAAATAAAAAATTGAGTGACAGGTCAACGCATGTATGGGGAATGGACATTGTTCTTTGTTTTTGCTTGGACGATTTATTCGTCCAAGTGTTTTTATATGCACGCGCTTCAGCCTAAAAGTAGACAATAGAACGACGATGTTGACATATCTAAAATTCTAGAACGGCAGAATAACAAAATCAGGTGCACAACGCTATCTGAAACTGTTCGAGAATTTTGAAGATTATTAGGTGGAAAGATCTCGAACAAACATGTATCCCATGCCAGCAGCACTGGAAAACTCTAGACGTTGATATGAAAGATATCCTGTTGTATGTTTTAGTAAATAAATGCAAGTATTGACAGACGTATTCAATCTCTTTTGCTCTTGGCTTGGGTCTTTGTTTATTTAAGAACAAATAGTAGAATTTTCTCTTCACTTGAAATAATTTACTTGTATTTTTCTAGTAACAGATACATTTCATAGTAAGAAGTATCTTATTGGCTATAAGACATGGTCCTGTTCTATATCAATCACCTATTCCTCATTTCTCCACTTCCTAACGTAAGGCTTCAGATTATTGCTTTTCCTGTTACTTTAATTGAATAAGGACATTTTCTGGGTATACAATACAATACATACTTGAAAGGGTTTGATAAGATTAAAAACCACTCAGAACATAAGCCAATTAAGGAGTCTAAACACCGATTCTGTGAGAGCAAAGCCTTGTAACATTTAATAAACATACCCCAAGCTGCGTACCCTGTGTGTCAGACATAAGTAGGGTACAACAGCTGTTATCACACCCTGTTTCAAGTTAGATATTATTATACAAGATGAAATCTGACATGCGACAAACAAAGGTACCAATTAAACTGAAGAACCTTTCCTGAGAAACATAGGTCGTCAGACGAAAAATAATGTTGTCTTCCCGTACAAAAACCTTGTTTATCACTAAGGTTTATAAGGAAATTCAAACATTTTGTTTTGTCTGACGACCGATATTAGTACTATTTTCTATTCTGTGCCGATGCTTCTGAGGAAAAGCAAGTTTAATTGCTAGAATCGACATTAAAAATTTGTCGCATGTATTTGATGCCATCCTGTATAAATTTTGTTTAAAAGGAAAACAAATGGATCCTGAAATTATATCCATTATATTCCGATTGCGTTTAAAATTACGTAGAAGTAAGGCTTAAGGCAACAACCGTTAACATTTCCATTGATTGTTATTTTACGAATCCTAAAGCTGCTTCACAGAATTTTATTATCGACTCCAACCCCAACTTTGTTCTTTATTGAAATTGTTTAAATTTGCTTACGCCGTCTTAGGATTACAGTCAGAGACGAATCTAAGCATGAGTTCACGCTGATTCGTCTCTGAAAAGTCTTAAAATATGATGGTGAGCAATCCACATCCACATAAATGCGTAAGTAGCTCTGTTTGTCTGTTTCTTTGTTACCTTTTCACGACTAAAACTGAACTGATCGTAATGAAATTTAGCAAAGCGGTAGCCTGGGATCTGGAAAAATACATAACATAATCAGCCCATTACTGTCCCACTGCTGGGCACGGGCCTCTTCTCAGTACGCCTTAGTCCACCACGCTGGCCTAGTGTGGGTTGGTGGAAAAATACATAGGCTACTTTTTATCCCAGGAATATCCGCAGTTCCCGAGAGATGTGCGATAAAGTCTTTCTATGACAAACCGAATTACACGCGTGCTAAGCAGCTGGCAGAAGCTAGTATTAGATGAAGATGTCTGAATTAATTAAAACATGGTTTTAATTTATACCTTTTAATGAAAAATCCAAATTAGGTCTATACAAATAAGTTTCAACGCAATCACAAAACAAACACAAGACGAACTGAAAACAAACTTTATTAATTATAATTTCATCCTTGTTAGACTTTTTGTATCATCGAGTTACATACAAATTGATATCCGATACTTGGACATGAGTTTTGTTTCCTAAAAGTTACAGAGATGATAGAGAGTACTTGACGCTTCTGTTTTATTTGTCTTGTATGTTTCCTTTAATCAAATATTGTAGAGGTTATGTTGGTAAGGCCATCAAGAGCCTTCTGCGGTAAAAGGTTACTTGATTTAACGTTGTCCCCTATAACCTACAATACTGGTCTGTGGCTAACTATTCGATTTACTAAGGCAGAGGCTCGTTATATCTGATTGTTACAACTTCAAAGGCCAATTACTGTGTAGTTAATTGAGTCATCAATTTGGCCATTTTCAATTTTTATTATTTGCTTTGACTGCAACCCTATATTGACCCTTATCGTTGTTGGTATACAAGATGTTGATCTGTAATCGTGCCATATTTCTAGATCTGATGATAAATAATGTGCTTAGTCACCTAAAAATTCTTAAAAATTCTACGATTATTTAATACCTAAATTTTCACATAGAAACACAGCGAGGGTTCGAGAATAAATCCCGAATGACTCGGAAAATAAGTCATCGGTGGCATTGTCAAAGGGTGGAAATACCTGCAAAATGTTTTGGTGGTGTCGCACGGATCGTTTTTGTGTCGCACGCGACACACGGGAGGAATTTGTTTGTTTACAAAGAGGTAGTAAACAAAAAAAAAAAATTGGTATTGATTTTTTTAATGATTCGTGTACAGTATCAGTGCTATAGTCACCTCCTTAAATATGGCACGAATACAGATCAACATGTTGTATAAAGTTCTGTAGTTTCTAAATGAATAAGTTATGCATTTCTGCGCTAGCTTCCAAGATGTTCTAGAATCTGTATAATTTAAAAGCTCACTTACTGACTCATAATTAGGTACTCATTTTTAAGTTAAGCTTGCCTTTGTATACAAGTCATTTCTATTTGTAATATATTTGTTATATTTCTTTCTGGTGTACAATAAAGAATAAGCTATTACTTAGCTTGCTTCGTTGTCTGTCTATCTGCTACACAAATCTTACAAGTCAATTTTAAGCCAGTTCCAATTCTCTAAAGAGGCTAAGATTTTATTTCTTTTACAATTATTTTGTGATATCGGATGATCGTGGAAGTCTGCTATTATCAAATTCAAATATTTATTTGCTTTTTAAATAAAATATGGTCACAGCTATGTCGGAGACGAACCTTGTCGAAGTTAAGGTTGTCGGAGTTCATTCTAATATCATATCAAATTCAACCCTCGTGCTGGAGAATCACAGATTAACTAACATTACCCAGTCAGCGTTGGGTGTCTACCCAACGCTGACTGGTTCTGGTGGACTAAGTGTATCCGGGTATTAGAACTAATTTTAAAGAAATTTCGGACTTTACCTAGAGAGCTTGGATAATCCTAGATGTACCCGGATAAAACTAGGTTTACCCGTTATCCTAGCTTCACCCGTAACAGATAAATGACATCATTTATGACTCAGAGAAAAAAATAAGTTCATCAACGCGACATAGGCTGGCCTCGTTTGATGGAAAAAAGCTCATAATGCAAGACAAGTAGGTAGTAGTACGCATTAAGTTTCCAGTATAAGCTGATCTCGCATTGCACGGAAAGCCTATACAATTCGAGGTCAGCTTATACTGGAAATGTACAGCTTGATGTGTAGCCGTATGTACATAATAGTATGGTGTAGTATAGTACAAAAGAGACGATAAGCTGTGTAAAGTATACCTACAGGCACAGATAATATAATACTATACTAGTACTACAGGTAACTTCATTAATGTCACTATTGCCATGAATAGAACAAATCCAGTCAGCATCCAGAAGGCGAATAAAATTAATTAATTAAATTAGAACGAGGCAGACGGATTGATTATATTTTTATCTGAACGTCAAAATTGTTTCCAAAAAAAAACCAATTAAAATCTGTCCGTCCGTGAATCTGGAACGACAGTTAATATCTAAAAACTGTCGTTTGTGATTTCTCTGAAAATAAACTTTCTCAAAAAATCCTACATACCATAAATTATATGCGAAAGTATGGATGTTTGTTTGTTCGTCTTTCAATTCAGTAGGTTACTTTTGTAAGCAAGTTGCTAACATAAGTGAAAGGTTAAATTAATTGAAGGTGGCAATTTCAAATAAATTATTCTTATCTCTTCGCTTTCAGCTTCTGTAAAACGAGTACTTTTTCCGTTCATTCCGATTCAAAAATCACTTCATTCCGAGAAAGTGATTGATTTTCAAAGCGATGTTTAATACCTATAGAATAGAAACAAAAAGCTGTATTAGCAAGTCTAAAGTCTGTAAAAGAGTTTTTGATTAACTGAAAATGTCTACAGTAGAGCTATTGCCTATACTTTACCTGGCTTTCTTTGGCACGTGTATGATAGGTATATTTTCGAGCCAAAATTTTTATTTGATAGGAAAGTAAACTCATTTATTCACACTCTAAATTCGTCATTTCGTTAAATGATTTATGAGAAACTGCTTAGCGGAAGGTCTGAAAGTGGCGTGCGTCTAAATGGACATAAATATTTCACAAGTAAATTGAATCGGGAGCCTGGGGAGGTCAACGCAGGTCCACGGTGGCGGCAGGGGGACGCCGACACCTGATGAGGTGTCAGAAAAATGGCGTCAGTCTTGTTATTTATTGCTTATTTTTCATTTTGAAGCAAAAACTTCGCTGAGAGCAAAAGAGAAGGAATTGCGCAACACAAGATTAATGTTTTCATTATACTTTGTAATTCATTGGAGTTACACTGGCCATTTACGCAATTCAACGGTGTAGAATTTCGTGGTAGCCTTTAGAATTTCAATACGATTGACTGCCAAAGTGGAATCTCGAAACGAATTTTGCTCAATTCCATTGAATATTCAGGACGACTTGTCAAGTCTACTTGAAGCAACTCAAACAAGTGTAGTCGAGCAAGCTGACGGTTATGGAAAAAGTTTGTTGATTATAAATTTTCAACAAAGGTTGTCAAACATTTGCCTTTCGATACAAATGGAAATGAAATAGGTTATAACATAACTAGACAAAGAGATGACGTAAAAAAACTTTATATTTGGAATATTTGCGTAGTTTAAGATTTAAAAAAACACTTACCTACTTTGTAGTCATATAGAGGAGTATAAATCAGTAAGACCTACATGATAAGCAATTTCACAAATATTGGTGAAATATCACATGATATGATAATCCTTGTTAGCTCAGACATCGTGTACGAGGCTTGAATAAATTGGGACATACTCGTATATCGATGTGAGTGATCCTAGTAAATTGATATTTTGGATATAGAATCTGCTATTTGAGAAGCATTGTCATTTGACGGCAGATATCTGTTAGGTAAGGAGCTACTTGCTCCGACCTAGAATAACATTTGCCAAATATTTTGTGGTGTTTTCTTTTGAGTCTCTCCTCTTTTGATTTCTCCTTTATGTAAATAAATAATTTTGATAAAAATATATACAAAAATACGAGTAGGATCTATGTTTGTACATATAAGATGTGACCAAAATGTTTTCAATGTAGTAAGTCTGGGAGCTAACACATAAAATACTTGTTGTTATTCATTTCTCCATTCAAAATTAGGATACAATAAGAGCGTCTCTTAAATTTACAGATGACGAAATGATGATGATGATGTTTCGAAGAGACAACAAAGAAATCGTGAGCGAAACGGTGTCTCACTAATATCCTCTTTGTTAAGAGAATTGCGTCTAGCTGGCTACATAGACATAGTAAAAAATATAGACGAAGTGCTGCGTACAATCATAGTGAAGCCAAATAAAACTGTGCTCCTTCGTGCACACTCAGCGCTCACGCACACACATGCACGTCAAACTGTGCTCACCCCTCTCAGTACCGTACACATGTCGTGGCATCGTTCAGTGATCATCGCGAAAGCAAACATCCTTCAGATGCATGGTGTGTGCGTTAGCGCCGGTTGTACATGAAGGAGCATAGTTTTTTTGGCTTTACTATGATTGTTCGCAGCACTTCGTCGATATTTTTTACTATGTCTGTGGCTGGCTACTACTTATTTGGAGGTATAACTAATTATGCTGTCAATGGGATTTATCGGCAAGGCCAAGAGCTATTATGTCATCTCCTTTGTAAATGTCTTACGAATCATGTGAAAGGTAAGATTATTTTGATGGTAAGAGCATGTATTATCTCTTTCTGAACATAAACACTAACTGTCTTATTAATAAAAATGGCGTTGTCCTAGCTTACTTCGAAGTTACACTTGGAGTAGTTAATATCGGAGTAACCAAGTATTAACTTCGTTTCTACAATGCTATTAATAAACATGGAGTATCCTCGGACTAACAATACATTCCTTACGCCTGGATTAACGCGTAAACTATGGCAACCCAGTTGAATTTAAAAGTAAAAAGAATGAACATTGAATGAACCTAAGTAAGTTGACATTGAAATTAATGACACTAGTGACAGTAACAGTCAATATTTTGAGTTTGACAATTCGCTGTTGTCTGTTGTTGTTGGTGATTCGAGGCGCTAAAAATAGTTTGCAGATTATTACAACAATCAAGTTAATAAAATGAACCAAAAACGCAGTCGCTCTGTTATTTGGGATGAAGAGGAAAAGGGTTGATTGATTTAAATCAATGTTTTTTTTATATAAAATCAGTGATATAATTCAAACTTGATTTTTTCCATAAAATTTCATTGATCTAGTTAAATCATAATGCTAAGGGACTAGAAAAGAAAAAAATCTTATTTAAATTATACCTACAGTTTTTATGTTTTTACTGAATATTGAATAAATAGCAGTAGCAAACTAGGTATAAATAGTCGTTGAGAAAATCGAGATATAAGATGCTTGAATTAGATGTTGAATTTATTTTTCTGGTTATAGAACAGTAAAAAGTCTTAGAAATTTGATTGAACTATTTCCTACATTTCGGAACTAAATTATTACTGTCATACTAAGATTTACTTATGGTTTTTTTTTATCTGACAAAGTTCTATACGCATATACCTACTAGTAACACTTTTCGTAAAAATGTTTATAATAAAGAGAATAATAAAAAGAATAGCTAAAAGTATTAAATAAAATAAGGAGTAAAGTCTTCTTCAAGTTTTACATTTATGAAAACCATATAAAAAATAAGTTTTGGAGTAATAAAATGTTGTTTTACTTATTCCGTTTAATCCGTTTTTTCTTCGGAGCCACTGGGTATTTTTTAGACAATATTTAGAATATGATCAGTTATGTGTATGTAAATAAAAAAATCTATTTAAATCCTTTAAAGACAGGTAAAAAGTTAAAAAAAACTTCTTTTTTTTTTTTATTAATATTTAAAACCAAAAAAAAATCTCATAAACAAAAAAAACATGATTTTTATTAACCCTGGGATGGGAAAAGTCATTCTATTAATATAATTTCAATTCCGTGGTATTTTTGATATCGTGGTCTTCTATTCCCCACGGCATGAGCTATTATCATTATGTAACTCATTTCGACACGATAGAAAATATCGTGGTAATTTTGATAGATTTCTTCTATTAGTCTGTAATCATCGATAAAATAATATTTATCCATTTTATTTAACTTCTTTCAAATAAAAAGCAACGAACAAAACAAACACCACGATACACCATGCCCTACTTCAAACTTCCGAAACAAAAGAATTATCAAAAGTACGCCATGCCGTAGGATACAACACGCTTAATCGGTTCTTAAACTAGCTAGCACCAAGGTGTAACTTTTACTACGAGAGTAGAGTCGGATTAGTTTACTCACTCCTTACTCAGTGTTTATTAATACTGAAATTTGTTAATACCGACATAATATTTGGAGTAAAGTTAATCTTGATTTAGTCTACGTTTATTAATAAGACAGATACTGTCTTATTAATAAAAATGGCGTTGTCCTAGCTTACTTCGAAGTTACACTTGGAGTAGTTAATATCGGAGTAACCAAGTATTAACTTCGTTTCTACAATGCTATTAATAAACATGGAGTATCCTCGGACTAACAATACATTCCTTACGCCTGGATTAACGCGTAAACTATGGCAACCCAGTTGAATTTAAAAGTAAAAAGAATGAACATTGAATGAACCTAAGTAAGTTGACATTGAAATTAATGACACTAGTGACAGTAACAGTCAATATTTTGAGTTTGACAATTCGCTGTTGTCTGTTGTTGTTGGTGATTCGAGGCGCTAAAAATAGTTTGCAGATTATTACAACAATCAAGTTAATAAAATGAACCAAAAACGCAGTCGCTCTGTTATTTGGGATGAAGAGGAAAAGGGTTGATTGATTTAAATCAATGTTTTTTTTATATAAAATCAGTGATATAATTCAAACTTGATTTTTTCCATAAAATTTCATTGATCTAGTTAAATCATAATGCTAAGGGACTAGAAAAGAAAAAAATCTTATTTAAATTATACCTACAGTTTTTATGTTTTTACTGAATATTGAATAAATAGCAGTAGCAAACTAGGTATAAATAGTCGTTGAGAAAATCGAGATATAAGATGCTTGAATTAGATGTTGAATTTATTTTTCTGGTTATAGAACAGTAAAAAGTCTTAGAAATTTGATTGAACTATTTCCTACATTTCGGAACTAAATTATTACTGTCATACTAAGATTTACTTATGGTTTTTTTTTATCTGACAAAGTTCTATACGCATATACCTACTAGTAACACTTTTCGTAAAAATGTTTATAATAAAGAGAATAATAAAAAGAATAGCTAAAAGTATTAAATAAAATAAGGAGTAAAGTCTTCTTCAAGTTTTACATTTATGAAAACCATATAAAAAATAAGTTTTGGAGTAATAAAATGTTGTTTTACTTATTCCGTTTAATCCGTTTTTTCTTCGGAGCCACTGGGTATTTTTTAGACAATATTTAGAATATGATCAGTTATGTGTATGTAAATAAAAAAATCTATTTAAATCCTTTAAAGACAGGTAAAAAGTTAAAAAAAACTTCTTTTTTTTTTTTATTAATATTTAAAACCAAAAAAAAATCTCATAAACAAAAAAAACATGATTTTTATTAACCCTGGGATGGGAAAAGTCATTCTATTAATATAATTTCAATTCCGTGGTATTTTTGATATCGTGGTCTTCTATTCCCCACGGCATGAGCTATTATCATTATGTAACTCATTTCGACACGATAGAAAATATCGTGGTAATTTTGATAGATTTCTTCTATTAGTCTGTAATCATCGATAAAATAATATTTATCCATTTTATTTAACTTCTTTCAAATAAAAAGCAACGAACAAAACAAACACCACGATACACCATGCCCTACTTCAAACTTCCGAAACAAAAGAATTATCAAAAGTACGCCATGCCGTAGGATACAACACGCTTAATCGGTTCTTAAACTAGCTAGCACCAAGGTGTAACTTTTACTACGAGAGTAGAGTCGGATTAGTTTACTCACTCCTTACTCAGTGTTTATTAATACTGAAATTTGTTAATACCGACATAATATTTGGAGTAAAGTTAATCTTGATTTAGTCTACGTTTATTAATAAGACAGATACTGTCTTATTAATAAAAATGGCGTTGTCCTAGCTTACTTCGAAGTTACACTTGGAGTAGTTAATATCGGAGTAACCAAGTATTAACTTCGTTTCTACAATGCTATTAATACACATGGAGTATCCTCGGACTAACAATACATTCCTTACGCCTGGATTAACGCGTAAACTATGGCAACCCAGTTGAATTTAAAAGTAAAAAGAATGAACATTGAATGAACCTAAGTAAGTTGACATTGAAATTAATGACACTAGTGACAGTAACAGTCAATATTTTGAGTTTGACAATTCGCTGTTGTCTGTTGTTGTTGGTGATTCGAGGCGCTAAAAATAGTTTGCAGATTATTACAACAATCAAGTTAATAAAATGAACCAAAAACGCAGTCGCTCTGTTATTTGGGATGAAGAGGAAAGGGGTTGATTGATTTAAATCAATGTTTTTTTTATATAAAATCAGTGATATAATTCAAACTTGATTTTTTCCATAAAATTTCATTGATCTAGTTAAATCATAATGCTAAGGGACTAGAAAAGAAAAAAATCTTATTTAAATTATACCTACAGTTTTTATGTTTTTACTGAATATTGAATAAATAGCAGTAGCAAACTAGGTATAAATAGTCGTTGAGAAAATCGAGATATAAGATGCTTGAATTAGATGTTGAATTTATTTTTCTGGTTATAGAACAGTAAAAAGTCTTAGAAATTTGATTGAACTATTTCCTACATTTCGGAACTAAATTATTACTGTCATACTAAGATTTACTTATGGTTTTTTTTTATCTGACAAAGTTCTATACGCATATACCTACTAGTAACACTTTTCGTAAAAATGTTTATAATAAAGAGAATAATAAAAAGAATAGCTAAAAGTATTAAATAAAATAAGGAGTAAAGTCTTCTTCAAGTTTTACATTTATGAAAACCATATAAAAAATAAGTTTTGGAGTAATAAAATGTTGTTTTACTTATTCCGTTTAATCCGTTTTTTCTTCGGAGCCACTGGGTATTTTTTAGACAATATTTAGAATATGATCAGTTATGTGTATGTAAATAAAAAAATCTATTTAAATCCTTTAAAGACAGGTAAAAAGTTAAAAAAAACTTCTTTTTTTTTTTATTAATATTTAAAACCAAAAAAAAATCTCATAAACAAAAAAAACATGATTTTTATTAACCCTGGGATGGGAAAAGTCATTCTATTAATATAATTTCAATTCCGTGGTATTTTTGATATCGTGGTCTTCTATTCCCCACGGCATGAGCTATTATCATTATGTAACTCATTTCGACACGATAGAAAATATCGTGGTAATTTTGATAGATTTCTTCTATTAGTCTGTAATCATCGATAAAATAATATTTATCCATTTTATTTAACTTCTTTCAAATAAAAAGCAACGAACAAAACAAACACCACGATACACCATGCCCTACTTCAAACTTCCGAAACAAAAGAATTATCAAAAGTACGCCATGCCGTAGGATACAACACGCTTAATCGGTTCTTAAACTAGCTAGCACCAAGGTGTAACTTTTACTACGAGAGTAGAGTCGGATTAGTTTACTCACTCCTTACTCAGTGTTTATTAATACTGAAATTTGTTAATACCGACATAATATTTGGAGTAAAGTTAATCTTGATTTAGTCTACGTTTATTAATAAGACAGATACTGTCTTATTAATAAAAATGGCGTTGTCCTAGCTTACTTCGAAGTTACACTTGGAGTAGTTAATATCGGAGTAACCAAGTATTAACTTCGTTTCTACAATGCTATTAATACACATGGAGTATCCTCGGACTAACAATACATTCCTTACGCCTGGATTAACGCGTAAACTATGGCAACCCAGTTGAATTTAAAAGTAAAAAGAATGAACATTGAATGAACCTAAGTAAGTTGACATTGAAATTAATGACACTAGTGACAGTAACAGTCAATATTTTGAGTTTGACAATTCGCTGTTGTCTGTTGTTGTTGGTGATTCGAGGCGCTAAAAATAGTTTGCAGATTATTACAACAATCAAGTTAATAAAATGAACCAAAAACGCAGTCGCTCTGTTATTTGGGATGAAGAGGAAAAGGGTTGATTGATTTAAATCAATGTTTTTTTTATATAAAATCAGTGATATAATTCAAACTTGATTTTTTCCATAAAATTTCATTGATCTAGTTAAATCATAATGCTAAGGGACTAGAAAAGAAAAAAATCTTATTTAAATTATATCTACAGTTTTTATGTTTTTACTGAATATTGAATAAATAGCAGTAGCAAACTAGGTATAAATAGTCGTTGAGAAAATCGAGATATAAGATGCTTGAATTAGATGTTGAATTTATTTTTCTGGTTATAGAACAGTAAAAAGTCTTAGAAATTTGATTGAACTATTTCCTACATTTCGGAACTAAATTATTACTGTCATACTAAGATTTACTTATGGTTTTTTTTTATCTGACAAAGTTCTATACGCATATACCTACTAGTAACACTTTTCGTAAAAATGTTTATAATAAAGAGAATAATAAAAAGAATAGCTAAAAGTATTAAATAAAATAAGGAGTAAAGTCTTCTTCAAGTTTTACATTTATGAAAACCATATAAAAAATAAGTTTTGGAGTAATAAAATGTTGTTTTACTTATTCCGTTTAATCCGTTTTTTCTTCGGAGCCACTGGGTATTTTTTAGACAATATTTAGAATATGATCAGTTATGTGTATGTAAATAAAAAAATCTATTTAAATCCTTCAAAGACAGGTAAAAAGTTAAAAAAAACTTTTTTTATTTTTTATTAATATTTAAAACCAAAAAAAAATCTCATAAACAAAAAAAACATAATTATTATTAACCCTGGGATGGGAAAAGTCATTCTATTAATATAATTTCAATTCCGTGGTATTTTTGATATCGTGGTCTTCTATTCCCCACGGCATGAGCTATTATCATTATGTAACTCATTTCGACACGATAGAAAATATCGTGGTAATTTTGATAGATTTCTTCTATTAGTCTGTAATCATCAATAAAATAATATTTATCCATTTTATTTAACTTCTTTCAAATAAAAATCAACGAACAAAACAAACACCACGATACACCATGCCCTACTTCAAACTTCCGAAACAAAAGAATTATCAAAAGTACGCCATGCCGTAGGATACAACACGCTTAATCGGTTCTTAAACTAGCTAGCACCAAGGTGTAACTTTTACTACGAGAGTAGAGTCGGATTAGTTTACTCACTCCTTACTCAGTGTTTATTAATACTGAAATTTGTTAATACCGACATAATATTTGAAGTAAAGTTAATCTTGTTTTAGTCTACGTTTATTAATAAGACAGATAATTATTATATTATTTTTAACGCATTTGCGCATGCGAAGCAAAATCTAACGATTTAAATTTTGGAAAGAAAAAGCCAGGTCGCAGGTTCGAATCCTGCTCGTGAGCGATTTTTTCTTTCCACAATTTAAATCGATAAACACTTAATTTAGAGGGCTATAATTATGTCAGCTGTAAAGAGAACAGCCGAAGCAAGGTCAGTTGTATGAAATGTTATTAAAACAATAGCACAAATACTACTTCTACTTATAACTAAGAATATATTTACAAACTTTGCAGTAAGCTTGAAACTGAACAAGTTTGAATTTTTTCCAAGATTACCTTTATTTTGAATGGAATGGAAATAAACAACTGGAGGCAATTAAAAGTTTAAGTAAATTGGACTACTTAATGCTAAATGCCATGATTCTTAGAGGAAAAAACTAGAGTGTTGTTAAGGCTTCGCTAGTCGGTCATTCTTCCATATAAATGCTATATGCTAATTACTCCACTGTTAAATGTTGTACGTTCAAAATTAAGAATAACATCGATCTGTCTCATCGGTAATAAGCTTGTGTATAAACAGAACAGTAAAAAATATATGTACCTATATTTGAAAGTTACAAATATGTACTAATTTTGCGAAACTTTGGGCGTTAATAAATAACTTATGGGCTATGAAAATTTCAAAATAGTTACTGTACAAGCATAGTTTGTTCCGTGTGGTGCCGGACGTAAATAATAGCACCATACTATATCTTCCCACGGGTGTCGTAAAGAATAGCACCACCCTATATCTTCCCATGGGTGTCGTAAAAAGCGACTAAGGGATTCACCAGAGGATGGGCAGCAGCGTTCTCTGAGTATTTAACCAACCAACTGCGATCGCCAACCCGCCTGCCAAGCGTGGCGATTATGGCAAATACCCCCCACTTGTGGGAGGCCTATGTCCAGCAGTAGACGTCTTTCAGCTGAAATGAAGCA
This sequence comes from Asteroscopus sphinx, assembly GCA_949699075.1. Classification (NCBI taxonomy): domain Eukaryota; kingdom Metazoa; phylum Arthropoda; class Insecta; order Lepidoptera; family Noctuidae; genus Asteroscopus; species Asteroscopus sphinx. Next base: position 13,354,147 of record OX453005.1, read on the forward strand.
TAGTTTATTTATTCAAAAGTTCAATTAATTATATTTTGAATAGGTACATTATGCAGATATTTAATACGCCTAAAAGTCTGTCCATGGAATATTGAGAGCTCGTTTTTGTTATAAATCAATCAAAACCGTATACGGGAGTGTGTATCGTGCAGTGCACGCACTGGTGTCTAACTGTGGGTTTGCACCAAAAAAACATTTAACATGTAATTTCTCGAAACTTGTCATATGAAACTAATGTCACAACTTGTTTTGTTGATTGTTACGTTCGCACTGCAGGAACTGCACTGCACCAAAACTGGGTAAATTCTTTGACAGATTTCAAGATTTGTTGTTGGCTGTGTTTGCACTGACTAAAAACTTATACATTGACAATGTATAAGTTTTTAGTCAGTTTTTTATTTAAATCTATAGATTTGTCACGGCTGACGTTCGCACCTTGATGCTTAATCATGTGTCAAAACTTGTATAAATCTCGTTTTTTGTGCTAACCAATGAGGTCGGTAAACATGTATGGCCGAAAGCAGATACTTTGAAGTGTATCGAAATTAATTGTGAAACATGTCAATAGACTATGAAATGTCAAACAAGTTTCGTTATAACAAGTTGTGTGATAATGCGAACGCGATTCGATACATTGACAGAAAACTGACTTTTCAACATGTTTTTATGTGAATGTTTCGTCAGTGCAAACTCACAGTTACTACATTAAAGGGTAGGTACAACACATTCAATTTTTTTTTTTTTGTATTTCATGTGCAATACGAATTTTTGAGGCGCCATCAACGAATTCAAACCGTCGACTAGAGCAACCTATAAGTGACCCCTCAGCCTGCAAAATTTGAGAAGGCCTTATTTGGTCAGATTCCTTATCAGTACGAGGAACAGACTCAATTCCACATACAAAATGTAATTCGCCAACTACCAAGAGATAGTTTACGAGTGGTATATAGTCTGCGGGGGCTCTAAACGCTTAAAACGTCTACAGTTAATACATATTTAATAGTACCGCTGACTCACACACGGAGCTTACTCATTGTGAACATTATCTCCTTCACAAAACACTATTAAGCATTGTACGATCCATCTTACTGCTGAATAGATAAAACGTTACTGTACCGATATTTATGATACTTAAAAATAAACACGGAATTTACAACCACTTTTTTTATGCATTTGAAAAATGAATTGCAAAATCTTGCAGTTGAAAATTCGAAGCAACTGAAACAGGTACATTTACGCTCTAGCCTCTGAAAATTAATGTGGGTAATTACGTTAATATAAACATTATAGCTATACTTAAGAAAATAAACGTTGCTTTTCTTCTGACAGTGTTTAAATTAATTTCTCCGCGATCACCAATATTTCATAGCTTGTGATTGGCACTTCTATTTATTTTTGGGTTTATTTCTGTTACACGCTGTGTTGTTATTTGTTTCTGTGAGTTAGGTTCAGGGAATGCCTATACAAGCTGAAATTTAAGTCGTTTTGAAAAAAAAAACATAGTTTCTATATCGTGTAAATTAACTTTACAAATAAATGAATATGAATATGAATATGATTGTAGAAACGATTGGTACTGTCAATTTGAAAAAATAACAATATTTTTCCCCGAAAATCAGGATTCATCATCATTCATCATTACAGCCAAAAGACGTCCACTGCTGGAAATAGGCCTCCCTAATGGGGGATATGCCATAATCGCCACGCTTGGCAGGCGGGTTGGCGATCGCAGTTGGTTGGTTAAATACTCAGAGATCGCTGCTGCCCATCCTCTGGTGTATATGTCCCTTAGTCGCCTTTTACGACACACATGAGAAAGATATAGGGTGGTGCAATTCTTTAAGTCCACGGAACCAGGATTATTAGTAATAATTATGATTATTAATAATTTATTACCATTTAACTCCAAGAAATCTTCACTTACTTGAGTTAAATGGTAATTATTATAGAAAACAATCAAAATTGGTTTACACTAACATGCGATTCTATAATAGATATAGAGTCTACGCTGTTCATTTCCAAAACGACCAAGTTTTCAGCGTGTATTGGTACATAATATTGAATGTTATCAAACGTGCCAAGGCCTCTTCAAGGAATTGTCCAACAATCACCACGCCTTAATGAAGGATTGGTCATCGTCACTGGCTCATTTCTCTGAGGTCGCAAGAATGTTGTTGTTACAATATTTTTAGCACATAGGCACGATGACAGCAGGATAGAACGATGCCTTAAGAATAAAAAAAAGTAAAAGAGACTTCACTACAAAACATATTTATGTATTTGACACCTGTCACCGTGCCCATGCTTTGTGAAAAAGATTATAGCGGACGTAGCGGACCACTAGCGGACCATAGCAGACATATAGTTGGACGTTGGTGTCCATCCTCTTGACTTCATTCATTTGTCGTATTAAGAGTTCATTCTTTGGCTAAAACTGCTATACATACATACATATTATCACTTTTGTTTCCCATTGAGGTAGGCAACAGTGGTGAAGGGTCCATATAACACGATTCCCACCGGCTTCTCTTTAGGAATTGCTTAAATACAGATCAACGACATTTCTAGACAAATTTATTTTCCTAAAGTATACCTACAAAATAATGTATGTAAAATTGAATTAAAAGTTGTTAAATTGTTTTATTTTATTTTATTGAAGTGCGATCTTAGCTATTTTAGGATTTTCAGGTACCTACGGCTACCCTTCTGAAAACATTCACCCTTCGCCACTGCTAGGCAGATACTAATAGATTTCCACCCACTATAACCCTAACACACCTCTTATGTTTCATCTACGTTCATTTATCTCCACATAGTCCTCATGCATACTCGTCGGTTTAGAAGAGTGCTCTTAACCTGTATTGCAATTTTGTAAGGAACTCACCTCAATCCCGAGTCCCGACGGTCTACTCGACATAAATAATGTCACAGTATGGGTATAATAGAGCACGTACGCACGGATAATCGACAGCATAACAACTAGCGCTTAGCTTTGTTATTCACTCTGTGTCATTAAAAAGTGTGGAGATGACAGTCGAGATCGACGCAAGTTTCTCACAGAATCGCATTAATGGCCTTTTATGAGAACAACTGCGATTTAGTTGCATTTACCGAATGGCTGTTACATATGTACATCAACCAATGTATTACCTAATAAATTAATTGCAAGAGTTCAATGTTAATCTATCTCATGCATGCTTTATGAACTTTTTTACTGTAATGGTAGCATTTTTTGGTGTCCTTTTTATTGTAGTTATGAAATGCTCCTTCTGAAATCATAAGAAAAAATATATCAGCGAGGTAAATATAAACTTTCAAATACATAAAGCAATATTATACCGTATATATACCTACCTACATAACAAACTGAATCCCTAGAGGCAGCTTTGGTACAATATTGTATTACGATACTCTGTAAGCAAGATCAAGATACACAACTTGTGCATACGACGGTGTTAGTCAAACAATCGATTACGACCGACTTCAGATGTTCAGACCAACAACTACTTGTTGATATAGGCGGTTCTACGGGAAAAGGCGACTTTTCCTGCTTCACTCTTTATAAAAGTCATGCTGAATTCAATTCTTCGGTAACCTTAATTAGTACCAGTCCGTAATTATCCCCCTGCTTGGCAAAATCTTCATCGAATGCAAAGAAGGAAAGAGCAGTACTTCCTATTGGCGTTTCCAACCCATATTCTCTACACGTTTTCTCACGATGTTTTCTTGACCATAGTAACGGTATCTTAGACTAAATATATATAAAATAAGTACATATTATTATAACATTGAACATGCAGTGACGTGGATAAGTACCTACATCAGGGCAAGCCCGATAATTGCATTAAATCAACGAACCTCTTTTTAAAACAGCTTTTTCATGAAAAACTAATTAATTGGTTCCATTGCTTGAAAAACAGATTGAAAAAAATGTATGCATTTGACAAACGAACAGGTAACAAAATCTTATACATTGACAAACAGTTTTTTTCAAAAAACCTACTCAATTTTATTTCAACACGCATAAAACGTATTTTTATTTTATTTTATGAAACTGTTTTAAATGCAAACACGTTAAAACTGGAGAAAATTATAAAATCTGCCGTTGTCAAACATGTTAAAAATTAACAGCTTTTTCAACCTGTTATTTATCGGAAAAAAATTGTTACAGTACTTTGATACGAAAACCCATGACCAATCGCTATTTCATATTAAGTAGAATGTAGATCAATGTGAGCACAGATTATTGATAAGATAGACGAGAAAAGAAGAGTTAGTTGTTAGTTCTAATTTCTGCTACTATGTATAGTCGACTGCATGACAGTGGTAACACTTCAATTCGAAAACCGTTCTTACTCCTTACGAAATAAAGATGCTGCTAATGTCAAAGTGTTACCACCGACGTACGGTTGACCGTATACATAACTATTGCCTATTTCATATTTATCTATGCAAATCAATAAACAGTTTCGTAACTGGACAGCCCCTAATTCATGTGTCATGTACTCGTTATTTGTAAGTTTGAATAGAATATTATCAAAATTTACTTAAAACACTTTCGATTTTTATTACACTAGTAATTTTCACAAAAAAACTTGTATTATTATATAATAGTACGGTCGACCGCACGTCGGTGGTAACACTTTGACATTAGCAGCATCTTTATTTCGTAAGCAGTAAGGGTGGTTTTCGAACTGAAGTGTTACCACTGTCATGCAGTCGACTGTACATTACGATACAAGTGAGCTAAGTTGACTATTATACTCGAGGCTGGATTGCAGCCCAAGCCGAAGGCGAGGGCGTAATGGAGCCGAGAGTATAATAGTCAATGCTCACGCGTGTCATACGACGTTTTTTAACACACTTGCGAGGAAAAAAACATACACATACATAATTTAGACAAATATTGAATTTGTGAAAAATGGCGCGCGGTTACATTACTGTAATCGCACGGTGACAGCTATGGGCTAGCAGGTGGTCGAAGGAAACCGCCAAACAGCCTAATATTCAAAATATAATAAATAAATATTTTTTATTTATAACACAAATTAATGTTAATTTGTTGACAAATATAAATAACTTGATTAAATGAAATGTTTATTTATCATATTTTAATTATTACAGTTGATTTATTCCCTTATCTCTTCTCATGGGTGTCGTAAAAGGCGACTAAGGGATTCACCAGAGGATGGGCAGCAGCGTTCTCTGAGTATTTAACCAACCAACTGTGATCGCCAACCCGCCTGCCAAGCGTGGCGATTATGGCAAAACCCCCCCCTTAATTGGGGGAGGCCTATGTCCAGTAGTGGACGTCTTTCGGCTGTAATGATGAAGATGATTCCCAAAAATGTCTAATTTAGTTCAGGCAAAAAACTCTTTGCTGCGATTTAAAAATAAACTGTAAAGTAAAAAGCACTAGTGCGATAATATAATGTAAAAAGCACGCGTGCGTTATAAGCTACATTATGAACCTAAAAGTGGTGCAATAAGAGCCACTTTACAAGCAAGTGTGTTGAAAAAATCATTTTCAGACTTGTACTTCATGTACCTTCTACTTATCACGCCACCAACACACCACTGTGAACTTTCTGTTTCAACTACGCAACCTGGAGCTCAAGAAATGGTTCCATAAAGCTCCAGGCCAAGACATCGACAAATTATTACAAAGAAATATTAAAAAACCATGTGCAATGCCGACGATCCAAGGTAAGCAATAAATTCTTACATAAACCGCGAAGAATCAGAAAACAAACAAGTATACAACTTCGAGCTCGTAAATCAAGAAAAAGTCGTATGGGTTCTTGACGCTGCTGTGAATATAAAAGTTTCTTGTGATCCATAAAGTTGATGAAAATACAGCTGTATTTCATAGAGACTCCTTTTTAGCATAATTTATCATTTGCAGAGTGCAAAGCGATTTATAACCCTAAAGTAGAGAAATGGGATCATAAAGAAAGAACTCGTAATTATTCTCCATCGTAGGTACACTATGAGGAATAATAAATGAGCAGCTTGTGCATTACGTGCAGCCCGTGCAGGTTATTAAAAATAGCGCGCAGTCAACTGTTATTTCTGTTTAGTATCACCCGTTCTTCTTACAGTTAAGTACTACTAAAAATATGAGAATCTACTCCAATTAAGAAATAAACAAGATAAGAAGAGTACTTAGTATCATTATTTAAAGTCGGTATTAAAACTTCGTGAATAAAACGTAGTAGGTATGTTCGAGAAATTTCATTAGATTTTCTTCATTCTGATGACTCTAGGAGGAAAAAATAGTGATGTACTAGTAGCAAAACATTAAAGAACGTATTATTTGTAATAATGCTTTGATTTAGATGTATTAACGCCATAAACTAAACTAAATAAAATACAATTAATTAATGTGTTAACATGTGGGGGTGTGTTGTGTATGTGTGTGTCAACCTCTTTGCCGCAGCTACGACATGCAAAGTTACTTTTCTTATAATGTTACACTTACAACTATCACTATAATTCCTAAAATGTAAGAAGTAATTTTTTATGTACACCTACCGCAAGTCTTGTTGTGGCAATAAATCATTATTAGGGTTCCGTACCCAAAAGGTGCTAACGGGACCCTATTACCCTCGCTACGCTGTCCGTCCGTCCGTCCGTCTGTCTGTCACAGGGCTGTATCTTTGTAACAGTAATAGATTACCAGTTGAAATTTTCACAGAATATGTGTTGCTATGGTTTCTATCGATATCTATTCGTCCGTGTGGTGCCGGACGCAAAGAATTTCACCACCCTATATCTTCTCATGGGTGTCGTAAAAGGCGACTAAGGGATTCACCAGAGGATGGGCAGCAGCGTCCTCCGAGTATTTAACCAACCAACTGCGATCGCCAACCCGCCTGCCAAGCGTGGAGATTATGGCATATCCCCTCATGCAAAGCACAATAAAAAATCGGCCCCTAGTCCCCGGCGGCCCCGCTAGCCCTGGTTACGGTAGCGGCCTAGGTAACGGCGGGGCAGGGGGTGCTAAGAATCCCCGGCAGAGATCCGGCTACCATAACAAAAAAAGACTGGACCTGGCAACATACAACACACGTACACTGCGGACCGACGAGAAGCTTGTCGAACTCGAGGAGGAATTGAGCAGGTTACGATGGGATATCGTAGGGTTATCTGAAGTCCGAAGAGAGGGGGAGGACACGATAATCCTCAAATCCGGTAACTTGCTCTATTTCCGGGAGGGCGATCAACTTTCCCAGGGCGGTGTCGGGTTTATTGTCCACAAGTCTCTTGTGAACAACATAGTGAAGATCGAGAGTGTTTCGACCAGGGTGGCGTACCTTATACTCAGAATAACCGAAAGGTATTCGTTGAAGGTTATACAGGTATACGCCCCGACCTCGAATCACCCCGACGATGAGGTGGAGACCATGTATGAGGATATCTCGAGAGCCATGCATGGCTCTAAAACTCACTTCACTGTTGTCATGGGAGACTTCAACGCGAAACTGGGCAATCGCTACGATGATGAGCTGCGAGTGGGGCAATTTGGATATGGATATCGGAACCACCGGGGTCATCTACTGGCCGGCTTTATGGAGAAAGAGGGACTCTATATGATGAACTCTTTCTTCAGAAAGCGTGAGCATAGGAAGTGGACCTGGTTGGGCCCTGATGGTGTAACAAAAAATGAGATTGACTTCATTATGTCGACGAAGAAGCAAATATTCAATGATGTCTCTGTGATCAACGCGGTCAAAACCGGAAGCGATCACCGTTTGGTAAGAGGCACATTGAATCTGAACATCAAGCTGGAAAGATCTCGATTGATGAAGTCTACGCTCCGTCCAGCACCGATCCAAATCCAAAACCCCGAGAGCTTTCAGCTCGAACTTCAGAATCGTTTTCAGAATGCCTAGGGAGCTCAGTGGACGATTACAGCGATGGGTTTGTGGAAACTGTCCAAACGGTTGGGTCTAGGATCTTTAGGACCCGTCGTACAAATATAAACAAAAAGCTCTCTGACCACACCCTTGAGCTTATGGCGGAAAGACGCGAGATGATTCTGCAGTCCTCAGATGATGCGACTAAGTACCGGCAGCTCAATAGACAGATCTCAAAGTCCTTGAAAAGTGACCTACGCCAATTTAATACGGAACGTATTAAAGACGCGATAGAGAAGAACAAGGGCTCCAAAGTCTTCGCAAGAGACCTGTCTATTGGGCAGAGCCAGCTTGCAAAACTGAGGACCGACGATGGCAGAGTCGTATCCTCCAAGCCAGAGCTATTGAAGGAGGTCGAGAAGTTCTATGGACAGTTATACACGTCCACCCGGACACCCGCTGTAAATCGGGCTCACGACCCAAGAGCTAGATTGACCCGACACTATACCGAAGATATCCCGGATGTCAGCCTGTACGAGATTAGGATGGCTCTGAAGCAGCTCAAAAACAACAAGGCACCTGGTGATGACGGAATTACGGCCGAACTCCTGAAGGCGGGTGGAAAACCGATCCTTAAGGCCCTTCAGAAGCTGTTTGATTCCGTCATTCTCGAGGGAAGAACGCCACAGGCATGGAGCAGAGGTGTGGTGGTACTCTTCTTCAAAAAGGGCGATAATGCTCTACTGAAGAATTATAGGCCCATCTCACTTCTGAGCCATGTCTACAAGCTGTTTTCGAGAGTCATTACGAACCGTCTTTCGCGCAGGTTTGACGACTTCCAGCCTCCCGAACAAGCCGGTTTCCGAAAAGGCTTTAGCACCGTAGACCACATACATACGCTGCGGCAGGTTATACAGAAGACCGAAGAGTATAACTTGCCTCTTTGTTTAGCGTTTGTGGACTACGAGAAAGCCTTCGATTCGATCGAGACTTGGGCGGTACTACAGTCTCTTCAACGGTGCCAGATTGACTATCGGTACATCGAAGTGTTAAAGTCTTTGTATGAAAACGCCACTATGTCAGTCCGATTACAGGACCAAGCCTCGAAACCTATCCTTCTGCAGCGAGGTGTGAGACAGGGAGATGTGATCTCTCCGAAACTGTTCACTGCTGCATTGGAGGATGTCTTCAAGGTTCTGGACTGGAAGGGGCTAGGCATTAACATAAACGGCGAGTACATCACTCACCTTCGGTTTGCCGACGACATAGTAGTCATGGCTGAGACCATGGAGGACCTCGGTACAATGCTCGATGACCTCAGTAGAGCTTCTGATAGAGTGGGTCTTAAAATGAATATGGACAAGACAAAGGTTATGTTGAATTCCCATATAGCACCCATTCCCGTAAACATCGGAGAATCTACACTCGAAGTTGTTGACGATTATGTATACCTAGGACAAACTGTCCAGCTAGGTAAGTCCAACTTCGAGAAAGAGGTCAATCGTCGAATCCGACTCGGTTGGGCAGCGTTCGGGAAGTTACGCAATATCTTCTCGTCCAAAATACCGCAGTGTCTCAAGACGAAAGTCTTTGACCAGTGTGTGTTGCCAGTAATTACTTACGGTACTGAAACGTGGTCGCTCACAATGGGCCTGATAAGAAGGCTCAAAGTCACTCAAAGGGCAATGGAGAGGGCTATGCTAGTGTCCCTGCGTGATCGAATCAGAAATGAGGAGATTCGCAGGAGAACGAAAGTAACCGACATAGCCCGAAGAATTGCCAAACTTAAGTGGCAGTGGGCGGGGCACATTGCTCGCAGAACGGATGGCCTATGGAGCAGTAAAGTTCTGGAGTGGCGACCGCGTACTGGAAGACGCAGCGTGGGTAGGCCCCCCACAAGGTGGACCGACGACCTGGTGAAGGTCGCGGGAATCCGCTGGATGCGGAAGGCACAGGACCGGTCGTTGTGGCGATGTTTGGGGGAGGCCTATGTCCAGCAGTGGACGTCTTTCGGCTGAAATGAATGACACATCATTTTTTTCAACGTTTTTGTTACTGTTCTATCTTCAAAGCGGTAATACATATTAGCGTCAAACTTGGTCTGATTATAAAGCATACTATGTTGTTTAGCAACAAATACTAAAAACAGGGCAAACATTTAAATATGTGACGGTACCTACGTAAGAAAGAGATGCAAAAATTCACATTCCGCGTACGCTCGTTGATGTCTTTTGATAAAATCTCGTAAATTAAATCAGTTTCTATGGGGTATCAGTATCAGGTCGATGGGTGGTACGGAACCCTTACTGCGTGAGTCCGACTCACACTTGGCCGGTTTTCTTTCATTCCAATGATACCTGAAAGCTGAGCTCCAATGTAAAATGCAGTGATATTTTCTTATCTAGTACGTCTCGCTTTTATACTTTTTTATTTTATGATAAAAGATAAGCAGCTAATACACCCAATGATTTCCTTTTACACCTAGTTCAGCGCGGAAAATACTTTAAAACACGGCAACTAAAAATAAAAAGGAAATGAAAACCCACAACGAATAGAGACATAACTTGAGAGATTGTTGTTTGCGATAAAATGTTATTTCTAATAAAGGGTGAGGATTCACTTTATCGTTTCTGCCTTATTCAATAGATACTGAAGATTTAAATTGTTCCTATTTAGTGGCTAGTGGAGAATTGAGATCAAAGAAATAAGAGCAGACGCGGTGGTGGCGGCGGGCGCGCGTACAAAGCTTACGCGATAAATTATGTACGAACAAACAATACGGAGACTGATCTGCATTTTATTGTTCTCAGTACATACAGCCCTATATTCTGTAGCCTACTAATAGCTATGTTTAATTAGATCTAAACAAAGGGGTTTACAAGAGACCACCAAACCTTGCAGTCCTTGCATGCAGAAGGATCTAAGTTCGAACTAGGCTCGCACCTCTGAATTTTCGGATTCTTGCAAGGCCGTAGCCAGGGGTGGTGAGGTACTAGGAGTACTAGGAGGGGACACAGGTGGGGTACCAGAGATAATAAGTAACAACTTCACTTGAGAGTTTAATGATTCATTTAATTGATTTGGTGAATTAATTTTTTTGTAAGTATGTATAAAATGGTGTGTTGGCTAAAGTATTTCGGGGGGTTTGAACCTCTGAAACTTCCCATGCCTACGGCTTTGGATTCATGTGCGGATCAGAATTTGATTATTACTTGCTTTAACGGTGAAGAACAACATCGTGTGGAAACCTGCCCCCCTAGCCAAGTTGACAATCTACACAATCTACAATCGTCAACGCTAATAGAAAACAATCAAAATGTATGGGAATGACATATCTGAACGAATGACTTTTTCGTTGAGTTATGTCAATCCCATACATTTTGATCGTTTTCTATTAGCGTTGACGATTGTAGATTGTGTAGATTGTCAACTTGGCTAGGGGGGCTGCACACCTGAGAGTGCTCCATAAATTTCTTGACGGTGTGTGTAGTCCGCCAACCCGCGTAGCATGGTGGACTAAGGCCTAAATTCTTTTCATTCTGAGAAGAGGCCCAAACCCAGCAGCATAGAGATAAAGGTAAATAAATTTAAAAAAAAATGAATTGCATTTGCATTGCCATGAATTGTATTTGTGTAATCCTAGGGTTTTATATTACTGTGTGTATTAATAAATAAATAAATAAAGGTAGGTAATAGAAGTAGCAAAGGCGCGTGAAAGAAAGAAAGAAAAAAAGAAAAATGGTCTATTTACTACAGCCAGAGGCACACAATAACAATAATATACAATTTTAATCATCATAGACTCCTAAAAGTATAATTGTGTGCCTAATCCTAGGGTTTTATATTACTGTGTGTATTAATAAATAAATAAATAAAGGTAGGTAATAGAAGTGGCAAAGGCGCGTGAAAGAAAGAAAGAAAAATGGTTTATTTACTACAGCCAGAGGCACACAATAACAATAATATACAATTTTAATCATCATAGACTCCTAAAAGTATAATTGTGTGCCTAATCCTAGGGTTTTATATTACTGTGTGTATTAATAAATAAATAAATAAAGGTAGGTAATAGAAGTGGCAAAGGCGCGTGAAAGAAAGAAAGAAAAATGGTTTATTTACTACAGCCAGAGGCACACAATAACAATAATATACAATTTTAATCATCATAGACTCCTAAAAGTATAATTGTGTGCCTAATCCTAGGGTTTTATATTACTGTGTGTATTAATAAATAAATAAATAAAGGTAGGTAATAGAAGTGGCAAAGGCGCGTGAAAGAAAGAAAGAAAAATGGTTTATTTACTACAGCCAGAGGCACACAATAACAATAATATTAAGAAAGTTTTTGAACGACAAGTTCTTATTGAAAGTCGCCGCGTATCAGGTGTCTTTAAAGACACCAGTGCGCGAACCGTTTGCTTGATCATCAGTGCTGTTTTGGACGCAGAGTCACTAAAATTGTATTTTGCAGCATATCTAGCCGCGGAATAACTTTTAGGCTGAATTTATTTTGCATTGAATGCTAGAAACATGCTGGGCGTGATTGCGTATTTATGTGTTGGTAGCGGAACATGCGTTCTCGTAGTAAAGGACAGTAGATAACATTTCTATTACCTTATTATTTAGATTTCTATGCCCAGCAGTGAGACTGGGCTGGTTATGTTATGTTTATGTAAACGGGTTAAAGTAACCTGAATCCAGATTAACTGAAACAGAAGTATTACTAGGTAGTCGGTAAGAGTACGCCTTCCCCAGACATGCAAAAATAGATCGTATTTTCTGACTTTGAACTGCAGTTCGAATATTAATTACGGCCGTTAGACGTCAACAACTTGTTTTTTACAAACATTTTCTTAGTTACTCTAAGTAAGGTTTCGACACGACAAATGTAACGATATATCGATAATCGATTTTGCGAGTACCCGCCGAATCTGCTGTGAAATATCTAATTTCGTATTGTTTTTTCTACTTTTCATCGCGGATACTTCGTAAACAAATCACAACATTTGTGTATGAATTCGATAAACGACAAAGCATACGAACATTTATTAGAGTAGGATATCAGTCCCCCTAGCCAAGTTGACAATCTACAATCGTCAACGCTAATAGAAAACAATCAAAATGTATGGGAATGACATATCTAGGAACGAATGACTTTTTCGTTGAGATATGTCAATCCCATACATTTTGCGTTTTCTATTAGCGTTGTCGATTGTAGATTGTGTAGAGTGTTGAACTTGGCTAGGGGGGCAGAAGTTTGCTCGACAGTGAGTTCGTCCATAGAATAACCATGCAGGACAAGCCGAGCGCATTAGCATCGTACTTCCATATTTTCTTGTATTCTTATAGAAATTCGAATATTATTAATGTAGTAAATTTATGTTAATTTGTGTGGCTTTATGTTTTTTTTTAACAAAAAAAAGGTTCAAGAGCACTTCTCTAAACGTCACATTTCGCGTTAGGAAGATGAATATCGTTGACATTTTGTTCCGTAGCTACCTACGGACTATAAATAACGGATGTTATGTGGTTATAAAACACGCGTCGTAAATTTACTATCCAATTCCTATCTATGTACGATCTGCCTATAAACATATATGTACCAGGAGACGAGGCGGGGCGAGGCTTATGTTCTAAACGTCTAAAATACGTAGCAAAAACAATAATGTACCGAGAAAACCAACGCGACTGCTAGCTTTGAGGATTTCTTTATTGTGATGTATGACCTAATCGGATCATATTCGAGATCAAAGCATCGTTATAAGAAACATCGAAAACATTACAAAAAAAAACGGTCAAGTGCGAGTCAAACTCGCGCGGTTCCGTACCATTCAGTTTTCCGTGAGAACTTTAAGACTTGTAAGGAACTTGTGAGGTTTTCCTGTAAGCGTGGCATTGTCCTAATACAACGCGATTACACGACCATCGCAGGTCCACGCGAATTGTATTCGTGCGAGCTCGCGATCAAACATATAGGTGTTGAATCGGTGTCCTAATTAACAATCGCGCGATATTCGCGCGATAATGTCATGTCAGGAATATAATACCTACGCCGACTATTTGCGGTGGTTGTGTAGTAGCGTTGTATTAATAGGACAACGCCCCTATACGTAATTCACAAGTTTTTTCAAAATATTATACTTATTCGTTTCGGAGAAAGTTATGTACATACTTCTTATCTTCTTCTTACAAGTCCTTTCATTTGATATGTCTCACGGAGAATAAAAAATAACTTCTACTTCGTCCACCAAAATTAACCCCAAAATCTAAATGTGTTTATGTACGCTAGAGTTTGATGACCCAATCATAGATGTACCGTGATTAGGTAATTCAACTCATATGTACCAAATTTAAACATTTTTCGTCCAGTGGATTCGGATAACGTGTGATAGCCGGACAGACAGGCAGACACGTGAGTGATCTTATAAGGGTTCCCCTTAGAATAAATAATCTAAGAGGTTTTTTTTCCTTTTAGATACGGAACCCTAATAAGACCATAAGCTCTGTAATATTGTAATAGGTATACCTACAATCATCGAAATATATGTTACATCCTACAATCCATATTATGTAGGTTGTGAATTGTGACCCTTCAAAGCTCTCAATATTTTCGTTGTATTAAAACGGACCGGGCCCGGATTTTTTTTCCACTCATACAGGATTTGTTTCTTTAGCCTAGAACTTATTGCTTTTTCTCGTGTTAATATTCTTTTTAGTTAGGCCCCCTACTGGTTTAGCATCAGGCTGTCAGGTTAATCTTAAACATTTATTAACATCGGAAAATCTAAGGCCGCGGCCGCACTGGTAAGGCGACGGCAAAGTGACGGCGATTTCGTTAAAATTAACATAATTATACACCACAGAAATAGATAGATAGAATGGAAAAGTGGGCGCGGCGCGCGTGCCAATACTCTGCACCATAGTGCAGGGCATTTCAAAACATTTCTCAGTACGCCTTGACTTGTTTCTGTAAATATTGTAACAAAAACCCGCAAAAATGCCTTATTGCGCTGTTTCTAACTGTAGAAACAAAAGCTGTAAAGTAAAATTGATTAAAGTTAATTTTCAAAAATTAGTGATGTCAACATGGGAGGCGTGGTTTGTCCGAAAGTTGCCACGCATGGATCTCTAGTAAAATTATTTTCCTGAAAAAGATACTAGGTAGTAAAATTTGAGTACAATGACCCCTTTTCAGCAAAATAACTATTTAAATTTCAGCGTGTATATGGGCGGTGGCCGCATTAACTAAGCGACGACGTGCGTTTATTTGTTTGTGTCGTTCGTAATTTTCAATTTTAATAAAACTAACGAGTGTCAGCATTGAATAATGACAAATGACGCCATTCGCGACAACATTTAATTGCGATTCGCAGGTTTGTCGCCACTGCAACGCGGACACATGTTTTATCGCGTCGCTTTCGCATCACAATCGTTTTACAAGGACGGCCGCGGCCTTATCTTCAAAACGGGCAAACCTCAATCAATATTGATCAAAATATTCTGTCTAAACTTACGAAGAAGACTTTCATCAATATTGATTATAGGTACATTATGAAGTTTGGTAAAATTATCTAACATGATAAGACCTTATTGAATTTAGAAGTGTAGGCAACCATTCGCGAAAATGTAACGATACTAACTTATGTTTACTCGCTTCGTTCTGAAACAAGTCGATCGTTTACCTGAATTACCCGTTATACTCTGTTTTTATGACAGCGTATACCTGTTTTGAGAACGACGCAGGTAGATAATAAAAGTAACTGCGTGTTATCTAGAAACATTATGTGATGGAAAACTCACAAAGCTTGCATTGAGGGATTATGGAAGATTGGGGACGCAGCTCGGAGGTATCGTAGGCGACGCTACGAGTTTGAAAGGAATAACAGAGACATTACATTAGCCGTATTATCCAGCTGAGTATTGTTCAAGGATTCCGTGATCCGTCTCCACATTAGACAGATTTCGATTTGTTTCTTTTCGCCTTACTTAGACTCGCTGAGATACCGCTCGATGATTGATTAATGACTTCAGATATTTATGGATTCTTCAAATATAAATCAAGCTATTTCACGCTACGAAATGGCATTTCATTGGTTACGTTGATGTTATTTTAATATAGTGATAATATAGCTTCTTAGGTTTTCGCGATCACTACACATTATAATAAAACAAAGTTTAACCGGATTAAATTGCGTATATTATTTAAATTGGTTTTCCTGACGTTTCGAAAGCTTTGCAGCATTTCGTGGTCGCAGGTAGACTAAGATGACAAGCGTCTTTACAGATATTTCTAAAAAAAATATTTTAATCTACCGTACAATATTATTAATTCAAATCGTTTCGATGGACGCAGGAGTCACTCACAATATCATTATCTTTTACAGTGTTGCGTGCTGTTTGGGACTTGACTATTTTTAGGACTGGGTTCCAAACAGGTGGAAGCTGCCAACCATTTTCTCTATTAAAATTAGGATTTTTTTAATTTAAATAGCCTCTCGGAGCATTCAAGGTACATATCGGTTTTCCTTCGCCAACTTGTGGTTTGTCAAATCGAAGAAAATGGTTGGGTTTGATTTGAATTGATTTTTTTTTCATTTTCTTCGATTTGATAATATAGCTGTTGATAAAAAGTTTGAATTATATAGAACCTTTTAATAATCTCTAATACCTACTTAGGTACAGTCGCCTGCATGACAGTGGTAACACGTCAGTTCGAAAACCGCCCTTACTGCTTACGAAATAAAGATGCTGCTAATGTCAAAGTGTTACCACCGACGTGCGGTCGACCGTACATTAGAAGTTTTGAAAATAAACACTGTAAAAGCCAATCAACGTGTTAATCATACGCGTGCAATTAAAAACAAACTCGCTGTCCAACTTACTAAAATCCAATTGAAAGTTAGAAATAGTTTCCAACTTATGTCAGGCAAAGCAAAACTACGACGCTTAGAAAACTTACGTATGTCAGACCTTAATTGTCCGTATAGTATTTCAGTTGCAGTTCAGAGTTACTACTACTCAAATTCCCTGCATTCATTAGATATTCCAGCAAAGGAATGTGTATGTGCACGGTGCAGAGGCAGGGCTGCACCACCATTTTAATTGGTTGCGGTATGCTGGAGTTCTCGGCTCACTGAATCGAAAACATTGCCTTTAATCAGTGCCTAATTAATCAAATTTAACGAAGTTTACTCTTGATGCTGTAATTGATATTACTCGTAAGTAATTGACGTATTGATTACTTATAATCTCGCTTCTGATCAAAGTAAAATAAAATTATTTGCCTTTCGTGATGATTGGCACATTACTTATAATTGAACCTTCGTTGATGGACACGAAGGAAATAACTGGAATAAATAAATACTTAAATTGAATTAAAGAGTGAAACTAGTTACTAATAAAGTGCTAAAAGGTAATGTAAGCGTTGAAATAGATAATTTTAAACACGTTTTTAGAAGGTTCTCAAACTATGAGGTACTGTTGGCAAAACTTAGCGAATATGGCTCGTTGTTATACATTGAAACTTTTTTATCGTTTTTAATAAACAGGGACCTGTGGGTATACTCTCGTATTGGATTTCTCACTATCTCTTCGGTTATCCTAACATAAAAATTCTTGTTTGAGTTAAAGCATCGTTTCATTTGTATCGGGTATATTTAAACCGTCTGCATTTGAACTGCAAGCTAGCTGCAAAATAGCAGTTTGGATGCAGTTTTGGTGCAGTTGACATAGAAACTGCAGGCTTGCAGTTTTAACGACTTAAGACTAAGCAGTCAGTTGATAGTTTCGATGCGGTTATAGGTATGAACTGCACCAAAACCGCAACCAAACTGTTATTTTGCAGCTAGCTTGCAGTTCAAATGCAGACCGTCTGAATGGTCTGAATTTAATGTCCAGTAGATCCCTTTAGAGGCGAGCCTAAATATAAAAATAATTATTAATCTTTAATTAGTGTACTTCAGTGAATTTGTCTCAGTCAGTAACCTACATTATTCTCACACAATTCTTTCCAATTAATCATGTAACAAATCATTGTACTATTATTATTTGAAAAGAGTTTATCCAAGGAGTTTCTTGCCGGCTCTTCTCCATAGGACCTACTTTTTGGAACCGTGCACAACTAGATTAATAATTAATTAACGTTTTGAAAGTACATGTAAATGCTTATTCGAAATAAAAACCTTTGACTTTGAGGAATTTTATCTGAAGAAGATTTCCACCAAAAGTAGGTAATCAAGTATACACGAGGATAAAGCGAAGTTGAGTGTGCTTGTGAAATAGAACTCCCAAGCCAATAACGATGTTATTAATGCCCTTGAACCTACTTACTTATGAACGTCGCCTTATCTGTTGTTATCATACATTATATTAACCCGTGTTTTGAAGGATGAAGTGTTTAATTGAAGCTTAAAAACAATAATTCTATTGATTTTCCTGAAAACTTACTAGCTTTCCATGGACATAATGTTGCTTGTATGGTGTTACGTTCTGGAGCAACTTTACAGAAAAAGAATTAGGTAGTCGTTAAGGGCGCAAAAGAGATGCGTTCGGCTACATTTAAAATGAAACAAACCGAGAGTTGTAGATCGATATTTCCATTGATTAAGGCTTGATTTCACCAACGACAATTCTCTGATTAAACGACCGATTACCCATTATTTCAGTAATTTTTTCGAGTAATCGACCTATTAATCAGAGAATTAATATTGATGAATACCGGCCTCAGTGTATTTATAAATTGGACGTGTTACTATTTGTTAGAAACTACAGTAATCTGTTTGTTAAATTGAAAAACAAGAGATATCCTTTCCAAATAGGCTTCATGTCCAATTCATGTCTAACAGAAGTGGGACTAATTTTGCATGATTCTTAGATCATTTACTCAACTCTTTGCTTGAAATTTCTAGTGGTAATGTATTGAACTTTTAGAAAAAGCATATTACTCGGTAAGGAAATTTCTAGAAGACAAAATTTAATATAAGATGTGGTTTTATGGCTGGATGACTTGTATCCATGGACTTTCTAATGTAAATTTTTACCTTATGATATTTTGATTTATTAGTTTGTCCTTATTTTAAGCGTGTTCCGTGTGATGCCGGGCATAAAGAATTGCACAACCCTATCTCTTCTCATGGGTGTCGTAAAAGACGACTATGGGATTCACCAGAGAATGGGTAGCAGCGTTCTCCGAGTATTTAACCAATCAACTGCGATCGCCAACTCGCCTGCCAAGCATGCTTAGGGGAGGTCTATGACCAGCAGTGGACGTCTTTCGGCTGAAATGATGATGATGATGTTTTATGCGTGAACTCATGCTTCCACCCGTCACTGCTCACGCTCAGATTCGTCTCTGAATGTAAGACTGAGGTCTTAATTTAGATATTGTAATTTGTATTTAGCATGGCATGAGCTTGAATCTGGCGATCTATAATACAATTTATATTTTATAATTTTAACCTGTAACACCATGTATAATGTGTACCTATCTGTATTGCGCAAATTGAATTGTATTGAATCAAAACGACGACGTTTGTGGCCTAGTGGTTTTAGTGTCGGACTGCTGATCACGAGGTCGTGGGTTTGATTCCCACAGGACACAATTTTTTGTGTGATGAACATGAGTGTTTGTGTTGGTCTGGGTGTTTGTATTTACAACAACAAAAAAAGTATCTAAGTATTATATCCATTGTCTAGTACCCATAGTACAAGCTCTGCTTAGTTTGGGACTAGATGGTGATGAGTAAAATGTCCCAAAAATATTTATTTATAAAACCGAAAAAAGTCAATCCTATTTTGGTCGCTAGAGCTTTTTTTCACGAAAAACAATTTAGATTCATTGAAGTGTTGGAGTAGAGTGTTAAAGCTTTTATTATTTAGTAGGTACTCTATACCATATCACTCACAGATTTATATGTTGGACCAAAAAGGTTTTAGGCGTTATTAACATAAAACGTATTGATAGAGTTTTATTGAACCCGTACCAAAACATCATCATTCATCATTTCAGCCGAAAGACGTCCACTGCTGGACATAGGCCTCCCCCAAGCATCGCCACAACGACCGGTCCTGTGCCTTCCGCATCCAGCGGATTCCCGCGACCTTCACCAGGTCGTCGGTCCACCTTGTGGGGGGCCTACCCACGCTGCGCCTTCCAGTACGCGGTCGCCACTCCAGAACTTTACTGCCCCATCGGCCATCCGTTCTGCGAGCAATGTGCCCCGCCCACTGCCACTTAATTTTGGCAATTCTTCGGGCTATGTCGGTTACTTTCGTTCTCCTGCGAATCTCCTCATTTCTGATTCGGTCACGCAGGGACACTCCGAGCATAGCCCTCTCCATTGCCCTTTGAGTGACTTTGAGCCTTCTTATCAGGCCCATTGTGAGCGACCACGTTTCAGTACCGTAAGTAATTACTGGCAACACACACTGGTCAAAGACTTTCGTCTTGAGACACTGCGGTATTTTGGACGAGAAGATATTGCGTAGCTTCCCGAACGCTGCCCAACCGAGTCGGATTCGACGATTGACCTCTTTCTCGAAGTTGGACTTACCTAGCTGGACAGTTTGTCCTAGGTATACATAATCGTCAACAACTTCGAGTGTAGATTCTCCGATGTTTACGGGAATGGGTGCTATATGGGAATTCGACATAACCTTTGTCTTGTCCATATTCATTTTAAGACCCACTCTATCAGAAGCTCTACTGAGGTCATCGAGCATTGTACCGAGGTCCTCCATGGTCTCAGCCATGACTACTATGTCGTCGGCAAACCGAAGGTGAGTGATGTACTCGCCGTTTATGTTAATGCCTAGCCCCTTCCAGTCCAGAACCTTGAAGACATCCTCCAATGCAGCAGTGAACAGTTTCGGAGAGATCACATCTCCCTGTCTCACACCTCGCTGCAGAAGGATAGGTTTCGAGGCTTGGTCCTGTAATCGGACTGACATAGTGGCGTTTTCATACAAAGACTTTAACACTTCGATGTACCGATAGTCAATCTGGCACCGTTGAAGAGACTGTAGTACCGCCCAAGTCTCTATCGAATCGAAGGCTTTCTCGTAGTCTACAAACGCTAAACAAAGGGGCAAGTTATACTCTTCGGTCTTCTGTATAACCTGCCGCAGCGTATGTATGTGGTCTACGGTGCTAAAGCCTTTTCGGAAACCGGCTTGTTCGGGAGGCTGGAAGTCGTCAAACCTGCGCGAAAGACGGTTCGTAATGACTCTCGAAAACAGCTTGTAGACATGGCTCAGAAGTGAGATGGGCCTATAATTCTTCAGTAGAGCATTATCGCCCTTTTTGAAGAAGAGTACCACCACACCTCTGCTCCATGCCTGTGGCGTTCTTCCCTCGAGAATGACGGAATCAAACAGCTTCTGAAGGGCCTTAAGGATCGGTTTTCCACCCGCCTTCAGGAGTTCGGCTGTAATTCCGTCATCACCCGGTGCCTTGTTGTTTTTGAGCTGCTTCAGAGCCATCCTAATCTCGTACAGGCTGACATCCGGGATATCTTCGGTATAGTGTCGGGTCAATCGAGCTCTTGGGTCGTGAGCCCGATTTACAGCGGGTGTCCGGGTGGACGTGTATAACTGTCCATAGAACTTCTCGACCTCCTTCAATAGCTCTGGCTTGGAGGATACTACTCTGCCATCGTCGGTCCTCAGTTTTGCAAGCTGGCTCTGCCCAATAGACAGGTCTCTTGCGAAGACTTTGGAGCCCTTGTTCTTCTCTATCGCGTCTTTAATACGTTCCGTATTAAATTGGCGTAGGTCACTTTTCAAGGACTTTGAGATCTGTCTATTGAGCTGCCGGTACTTAGTCGCATCATCTGAGGACTGCAGAATCATCTCGCGTCTTTCCGCCATAAGCTCGAGAGTGTGGTCTGAGAGCTTTTTGTTTCTACTTGTACGACGGGTCCTAAAGATCCTAGACCCGACCGTATGGACAGTTTCCACAAACCCATCGTTGTTATCGTCCACTGTGCTCCCTAGGCATTCGAAACGATTCTGAAGTTCGAGCTGAAAGCTCTCGGGGTTTTGGATTTGGATCGGTGCTGGACGGAGCGTAGACTTCATCAGTCGAGATCTTTCCAGCTTGATGTTCAGATTCAATGTGCCTCTTACTAAACGGTGATCGCTTCCGGTTTTGACCGCGTTGATCACAGAGACATCATTGAATATTTGCTTCTTCGTCGACATAATGAAGTCAATCTCATTTTTTGTTACACCATCAGGGCCCAACCAGGTCCACTTCCTATGCTCACGCTTTCTGAAGAAAGAGTTCATCATATAGAGTCCCTCCTTCTCCATAAAGCCGGCCAGTAGATGACCCCGGTGGTTCCGATATCCATATCCAAATTGCCCCACTCGCAACTCATCATCGTAGCGATTGCCCAGTTTCGCGTTGAAGTCTCCCATGACAACAGTGAAGTGAGTTTTAGAGCCATGCATGGCTCTCGAGATATCCTCATACATGGTCTCCACCTCATCGTCGGGGTGATTCGAGGTCGGGGCGTATACCTGTATAACCTTCAACGAATACCTTTCGGTTATTCTGAGTATAAGGTACGCCACCCTGGTCGAAACACTCTCGATCTTCACTATGTTGTTCACAAGAGACTTGTGGACGATAAACCCGACACCGCCCTGGGAAAGTTGATCGCCCTCCCGGAAATAGAGCAAGTTACCGGATTTGAGGATTATCGTGTCCTCCCCCTCTCTTCGGACTTCAGATAACCCTACGATATCCCATCGTAACTTGCTCAATTCTTCCTCGAGTTCGACAAGCTTCTCGTCGGTCCGCAGTGTACGTGTGTTGTATGCTGGCAGGTCCAGTCTTTTTTTGTTGTGGTAGCCGGATCTCTGCCGGGGATTCTTAGCACCCCCTGCCCTGCCGTTACCTAGGCCGCTACCGTAACCAGGGCTAGCGGGGCCGCCGGGGACTAGGGGCCGATTTTTAATTGTGCTTTGCATGAGGGGATATGCCATAATCGCCACGCTTGGCAGGCGGGTTGGCGATCGCAGTTGATTGGTTAAATACTCGGAGGACGCTGCTGCCCATCCTCTGGTGAATCCCTTAGTCGCCTTTTACGACACCCATGAGAAGATATAGGGTGGTGGAATTCTTTGCGTCCGGCACCACATGGACAAAACATAATTCCTTGCATATAGGAGAATTAGATGCCCATTTTTGACACTTAACTGCATCCAGAACATAATTTTAAAGTGGGCAGTCATTAATAATAATAATAATCCTAATAACTTCTTAGGTTTTCGCGATCACTACACATTATAATAAAACAAAGTTTAACCGGATTAAATCGCGTATATTATTTAAATTAGTTTCCCTGACGTTTCGAAAGCTTTGCAGCATTTCGTGGTCGCAGGTAGACTAAGAACATCTAAATTCTATACACAGTAAAATTCTATTTACTATGGAATTGGAGACAAACAAATCCTTAGCTTTTCTTGATATACAACTTATCCATAATCCTGATCATTCTGTTAGTCATACAGTGTATAGAAAGCCTACCCATACAGACAGGTACTTGAACGGTGAATCTCACCACCATCCTTGTCAGTTAGCTACCGTGGCCAAATATTTGTTACAGAGAGCACACCGCATCTACGATGCCGACCACCTGGCAGGGGAACTTTACCATGTGAAGCATGTTCTCAAGCATAATAACTTGCAAGCTCCACATCCCCATCGCAAACGCCGCCTGAAACCCAGCACAGTTGATCGTC
Source organism: Asteroscopus sphinx (assembly GCA_949699075.1). NCBI lineage: Eukaryota > Metazoa > Arthropoda > Insecta > Lepidoptera > Noctuidae > Asteroscopus > Asteroscopus sphinx. The sequence goes on from OX453005.1 coordinate 13,377,753, forward strand.
GACCTGCTGTTCTACCATTCATCAAAGGGGTCACCGACAGAATTGGTCATATCTTGAAGCGTGCTTCTATCAAAACCTATTTCAAGCCCCAAAGAAAGATCAGCCAACTCCTCAGACCGGTGAAGTGTCACATTCCCTTACAAGATGCAGGGGTCTACAAGATTGATTGTGTTTGTGGGTTTTCATACATAGGGCAAACAAAGCGTAGTATAGCCACTAGAATTAAAGAACATATAGCTGACGTCAAGAACAGACGCTCCACAAAGTCTGCAGTGTGTGAACATGCCCTAGACAAACCCAACCATTTTCTTCGATTTGATAAACCACAAATTCTGGCGAAGGAAAACCGATATGTACCTAGAATGCTCCGTGAGGCTATTGAAATTAAAAAACATCCTAATTTTAATAGAGAAGATGGTTGGCAGCTACCACCAGTTTGGAACCCAGTCCTAAAAATAATCAAGTCCCAAACAGCATGCAACACTGTAAAAGATAATGATATTGTGAGTGATTACTGCGTGCATCGAAACGATTTTAATTAATAATACTGTACGGTAGATAAAAATATTTTTTTAGAAATATTTGTAAAGACGCTTGTCATCTTAGTCTACCTGCGACCACGAAATGCTGCAAAGCTTTCGAAACGTCAGGGAAACCAATTTAAATAATATACGCGATTTAATCCGGTTAAACTTTGTTTTATTATAATAATAATCCTCTTTATTGCACAACAAGATTACATGAATTATTTGGGCAGTCATTATTCACATATAAATATCCTCTTGTTGTCATACAATAGGTAATGGTAAAAACAGGTAGCTAGATAGCTACCTGTTTATGATCTATGTAGCTACCTGTTTTTACCATTATTAATTAAATAAATAAATATTTTTGGGACATTTTTACACAGCACCATCTAGTCCCAAACTAAGCAGAGCTTGTACTATGAGTACTAGACAATGGAAATAATACTTATATACTTATTTTTTTGTAAATACATACTTATAATACATAAGAAACACCCAAACCAACACAAACACTTATGTTCATCACACAAATATTTGTGTCCTGTAGGAATCGAACCACTAGCCCACAGACGTCAAAATTATTAGAATTGCAGAGGTCTCAACTCAGCCTATCGCAGTCCACTGCTGGACATAGGCCTCTCCCAAGTTGCGCCACAACACTCGGTCCTCTGCCTTCCGCATCCAGTCCCCCCCAGCCGCGTTCTTCCGGTCGTTGGTCCACCTGGTGGGGGGGGCTACGTTGCTTTTGCTGCTTCGCGGTCTCCACTAAAGGACTCGTCTGCTCGTTTGCAGAGGTCGTTGCACTACTCATCCAATCTATTAAGGATCATGCACAAAGATGCAGATGTATTATAAAGAGCAAAATTTTATAACCTAGAGTTATTTAAAATAAGCTGCAATATTGCTGGCGAAGTATAGTGTTCATATTAAGTGCCTTTCTCCTAAATCACAAAATTCCCGAGATACGAACTTAGCTCAGGAGCTCAAGTTTAATTTTGCTCGTTATAATAATAATACAATGTACAATCGAAAAAATATATAAGTACGCGGGGTCGCCAACTATAGATGTAGTTTTCTCAGGAAACTATGGATGTTTTCCAGTGAAATGTTATTAAACTAGCTGACACCCGTGGCTTCGCTCATGAAATTTGCGATAAAAAGCCTATCAGTGTGCCAAATTTTATCCAAATCCGTTCAAAAGTTTCAGCGTGATTGAAAGACAAACAAATAAACAAACAAACATCCATACTCTCATATTTATAACACATACTAGCTGATAGCTAACTTGAACGAAACGTCGAGGTTAGTCAAAATGTTTGTTATATTTTGAATTAATTGTGCGTGACAAGTCCCGTAAACATAGTTCAATATAACTACAACTACATAACATAACTCAAACTGGATTTATACAAAACACTACTTAAAAAAATATCTATAAAGGCCCGTACAGACCAAAAGCAGGTCATTAGCAGCGCAGGTTGAAGGTGGGCCCGCAGTACTTGTAATAAAAGGAACGATATGACACACCAAATAATAGCGCGGGCCAGATGGCAAACTGCTCCGCTCCAGCCGTCTGGACCCGCCTCGCTGCTCATGCCCCGCATTGCTACTGACCTGCTTTTGGTTTGTACGGGCCTTTATCATTTTCTAAGCAAACTTCATCTGTATATCGCACATCCTTCGCTGCAACAAAGTAGTAGTAGTGTAATTATTTTCAAATATAAGTTTAATAACACCAAAATGCTCCAAAGGATTGGCCTTGCATACTTTAATGTTTGTTCGACTGTACGTTTAAATAGAAATAGGAACAGTTCTAGTTGTTAGTTGTGACTTGCGATGTTTTCATACCCACTCGTGTATTTTCGTACTAACATAAATTGTGGAAGTATTACAGCCCAGGCTAGAGCTAGATTCTGGTCGCTTACTGCGGAGTATTTAGCACGCTGAAGAGATTATTGTTAATTAGTTTCTAAAATATAGAATATTTCGTAAGTAGACTATGTAGTTTCATTTTGAAACAGTTGTAAAAGGTAATTTATTTCTATCACGTAGTAGACATGCCTACATTACATTGCAAGTAGGTATTTCTTGATTAGGTTTGGAAATTTTTCACATTTATAATATTCAGTAGGATTCTTTGCGCCATGTGGGGGAATTTGGCAAAGAATCCTACTGAATATTACAAATGTTAAAGTTTGTGAAGATATTTGGATGTTTTTTGCTCAATCACGCGTCAACTGTTGAACGGATTTGGATGAAATTTGGCACATAGATAGACCATAACCCTGATTAACATACAGGCTTTTCTACTTCTATCCCGGGAAGATATACAGCTCCCGAGGTATGCGCGAAACATCTTTATGTGATAAGCCAAAAAACAAAGTAGTAGCGGGCTTATGCTAGTAAATAAATATATGGGACATTTTACACAGCACCATCTAGTCCCAAACTAAGCAGAGCTTGTACTATGGGTACTAGACAATGGATATAATACATTTTTTCTTTGTAAATACATACTTATAATACATAAGAAACACCCAGACCAACACAAACTCTTATGTTCATCACATAAATATTTGTGTCCTGTGGGAATGGAACCCACGACCTCGTGTTCAGCAGTCAGCCACTCGAACCACTAGACCACAGACGTTGTCAAATAATTGGATATTACAGATAAAATCTTTAATTAGCTAAAGCCCGAGATTATAACCCTTTGCGGTTAGGCTGGAACCTTAGCTGTTTGTAAAGATCATTAAAATTTATCCATAATGAGTAATGGTGCACGGGACTATATTATTACATTAACAAAACAAAAGAACCACAAAATTGCTTGTTTCAAATAATACAGAATAAAGGTGCAGACACACAGCGGGCAGAACTGAAGCGAATCGCCGCCGCTGCCCGGCGGAAAAAGAACGCCGGGCGGTGTGCGACAGATACGCTGGCGTTGTATTATATGGGAATACATACATAGTACCTAGTAGTCACACAGACAGCGAAACGTTTTCTTCTAGCGCTGTGATTCCGTCGCCGTCAAGTGCAGCGCGCGACCCGCCCGCAGTGTGACATGCACGCCCCGTCCACGTTCTGTCGACGCTCCGCCTCCATTCCGTCCCGCCCGCTGTTTCTCCTATATAAACAAATTGACAAATTAATCTTCCACGAATGAAAACGCAAACGCAACGCACGCAAGCGGATTTAAAGAAAGCGTAGACTATTCTAAATACGAATCTGAGAAAACACGTTCTGAAAAAATAGCTTTAGTACTATACTAGTATTCGTACCTTAGTACTTCATCATGGTTTTCCCATCAAATTTTCTGGAACCATACATTTTAGGATTTGAAGCATTGCACTAATATTTTGCCCCCCTTTGGTGGTGACCTTTGTCCAGCAGTGGACGTCTTTCGGCTGAAATGATGATGATGATGACTGTATTTTATGCTATCGATTTCAATAATACTTCGATAAGGAAATGCCATGTTGGTGCCATCCCTAGCCAACGTTTATTGTATCACTTATTTACAGTAATTTTGTTCGTTATAAGGAAAATATTATCTTGAAGAATTATTATTTTTATGTACTAGCTGACGGCCGCGGCTTCGCCCCCGAGAGCAGGGCCTCTATCTGTAGGCCTTTCATCCAAATCAGTTCAGCCGTTACAGTGCGAATGAAGGACAAAAAAACATCCATAATTTTGCATTTATAATGTTAGTAGGATGTTTCTCACACCGTACAACATTGGTCGAACACACGTACGCACGGCTACATATTAAGCTATTCAATTCCAGTATAAGCTGACCTCTCATTGTAATGAAAGCCTGTACAATGAGAGGTTAGCTTATAATGGAAATTTATAGCTTGATGTGTAGCCGTGTGTAAAGTTTAGGTACATACTAATAAAATAATATATCCCGAGGGTTCTTAGCGAATACCTCCGTGGAGATGTTGTTAATTAAAACTTTAATTATTAGTTCGTTTTACTAACACTGGTCCGTGTGGTGCCGGACTTAAAGAATAGCACCACCCTTATCTCTTCTCATGGGTGTCGTAAAAGGCGACTAAGGGATTCACCAGAGGATGGGCAGCAGCGTTCTCTGAGTATTTAACCAACCAACTGCGATCGCCAACCCGCCTGCCAAGCGTGGCGATTATGGCATATCCCCCCCTTAATTGGGGGAGGCCTATGTCCAGTAGTGGACGTCTTTCGGCTGTAATGATGACTAACACTAAGAATTAATTTGGTAACTATCTGACTTTAAACAGTGCAGAAATATTAGAACTTGGTATTACCGTATTACCAAAGAATCAAAATAAAAACAAGTTTAGTCTCAGACGACTAAAAATCGCGGACGCAATCTCGTTAAGAAAAGATTGAAGCACTCAGTTTTTTCCTAAACCCACTATAATTTCGACATAATTTTAACACACCAGATTGATATTGTTATTTTATTTATGACACTACGACAATGACTACCGTCACACTAGATTTGTTGCGTAATCGCGGCTTTTTGTCTTACTATGGGTGTGCATATGTGCGTGCCAGCCCGTACTTTTCAGCAAGCCATCTTACTATGGATGCCTTACTTTTTGTTTAGCGGGATTCCGTCCGACTTTTTTTATTCGTCCAATTTGAAAAAAAAAAACCTTTTTTAATAAATGTAAAAATTGCGTTCAAAAAAAAGAAAAAGAATTGCCGGACAACATACATACATACATATTATCACGAATGTTTCCCATTGAGGTAGGCAGATACTATGGATTTCCACCTGCTAAGATCCTGACACACCTCTTTCGCTTCATCTACGTCCATTAACCTCGTCATGCATGCTCGTCGGTTTAGAGAACTCTTAACCTGGCATTTTTTGAGAACATCCGTGATTTGATCGCGATACGTTCGCCGAGGTCGTCCCCTTCCAACACTTCCATCCACACTCGCTTCGTATACTTGTTTCGTCAACCTCCTCTCGTCCATCCTCTCTATATGTCCAAACCATCTTAACATACCTTTCTCAATCTTTATCACAACATCTTCTTTCACTCCACAACGTTCCCTTATCACGTTATTCCTTACTTTAAATCTCAAAGTTACACCACACATACTTCTCAAAGCTCTCATTTCTACTGCATTTATTCTGCTTTCATGTTTCTTCTGCCATACCCAACTTTCACTACCATACTTATGTGTAGGCATAGACCAGTAAGCCTCTAGACGCCGGTTAGCTGGACACCCCCGGTCACAACGCATATGCTCTTCCACTGCATATCATACGTCCCTCCGCCAATCGGAACGTCACTCAATCAGCGAGCGGCACCAATCATAAGGAATCATACCACCGAACTTTTGAGCCGGCCAATCATAACGCGACGTTCGCCCCCCTGACCCCACCAACGTTTTACGACTGCATTCGAATACAAAACTTTGTTTATGCGGAGTCTTGAAGCTTACTGGTCTGTGTGTGTAGGCTACTAACACTCCCCCATGAACAGCCAGCCGTGCCTTTTCTGACACTTTGCGGCTGTCCATGAAGGTGTGTAGTGCCCCATTCACCTGATTACCAGCACTCACTCTCTTTTCAATGTCCTTCACATGCTTGCCATCTCTCGTAAACAACGCACAACAACATAGCAAAATCTTATTTCTTTATTGGCTCAGTTAAAATAATAATGTCTACAATTTAATAACTAACGATACCAATTCCCGTGACAAAGGGCTAATTAACGCTCAACAGTTAATATTCTTAAATAAATTAACATTTTTCACCATTATTTTGGATAAATATTACTTGCAAGTTCTGAATTAAGTAGAGACGCGCGCCTTATTTGTAAAGAACACAAATTAAGATAAATGAAATGAAAAGATAAAAGAGTTTCGCGTGGCGTTTTGTATAAAGTGTGGGTGAGATGTTATAGCTGTATATTAAATCGTACATTCCACAATATCTCTAGTCATAACATGCAAATTGGCACTCGAGGCACGCGACTGTCACAATTTATTACCTTTATACGATTATTCAGATTTGAAACGATTGTGAATGTGTTTGGTTTATGTATATCGGATAGCTACATTAATTAAGTTTATCGTCAATGGAACATAAACATATTTATAACTTTGGTAATATCCGCGGAGACTTCCTGCTGGTGTAATCATAGAAATCTAAATAATAAGTTAATAGCAATGGTATAATATCTCTTACTACCGGAACGCATGTCGCCGATTTTCGGCTACCATATATACGCAATTGCGCCCACCATGTTGTTAGCATACAATGCAAAATAAATTAAGCCTAAAACAATTTCGCTGTTAGATATGCTGCAAAATACAACTCTTTTCTCACTTGAAGTTTCTCACTTGAAGTTTATATTATATTTAGATTTTTGTCTTTTGATACGTATTTTTTCCTTTATTTTAACCAAAAACTAGTCTAAAACTGTTGCTACTCGGTTCCCAAGATACTGGCTTGCCTAGTTTCGGAACCACAGCTAAATTCTCAACAGAGCTAACGACTAGTTACTTATTGCTACCTGCTTTAAATTGTTAATTTTAATGTAATGTTTTGTGCCTTATGTAACGCAGTATATAAACTTTTTTTTTTTTATATTGACTTGGCGTCTAAAACAGCACTGATGATCAAGCAAACGATTCGCGCACTGGCGTCCTACGAGACACCGTACAGGCGGCGACAAGTTCACACGCAATGATTTCACACACTTTTACCACTTCTATTACCTTATATTAGTTTGATTTTGATTTCTATGGATGTAACGAACAAAGCTGCGCTGATTTATTCAACCTAATAAAAAGGGTAATGTCTGTGAATATGTTTATTTTTGGAAAGCTTTTTACTTTTCTGTTAGTTCACACCTTTTTTTACGTGGGGAAATCCTCATGGACGTACTCCAGCTGAGGAAGCCGGAGTCTCGATCTCTTACCGATTAAAACACCCGGTGTTCCTCTAAACACCTGTGGCCGAGGACGTGGGATAGGGTCTGCATTCTCATACGAACCCCGACAGGTCCAGGTCAGCTCACCCCTAGCAGGCGAGTTCCTTCTCCCCGTGCGGCCTGGCATTGGCCACAACCTCCTCTGGTCACGCCTAAGGAGTAAGTTGAGGTCTTTCGTATGGTTATAATTCTTATTCTAATCGTTTATTGTTTGGTATATACATTTACCTATATTATAGTAGGAATATTTATGTACATCGGCGAGCGAGTTTAATGAGTTATAATGTACCTAATTAATCAGTAGGTACTCCAACAGTTACATCCATTATTTTTAAATTTGTTTTAAGTCGGTAACTAATAAACCATACAACATTCCCGAATTTTATTTTATTTAGTACGGCCGACCGCACGTCGGTGGTAACACTTTGACCGCAGTAAGGGCGGTTTTCAAATTGACGTGTTACCACTGTCATGCAGTCGAATTACATTAATAATTATTAGGTAATTATTGTTTTTATCAAGCAAAAATGTGAAATTTTATTTTGCTTTCCTTTGCCATTTTCTAATAAGTACGACAAGCTATCATGTTTGCGTCATAAAAAGGCACAAACAGACATGACAGCCTGACGTGCGATATTACTTATCGCGATGGTACATGGTGGATGTTCAAATAAAATGTCACAAAAAATTCACTCATATTCACAAGTCTTCCTTCGTATAAATATGTCATAATATTATGATAACTTAGCGTTATTTTTAGCGGAAAGCACTCCATTTTATTACGTCAAACGAAGAGTATATTTCAATATGAAGCATCGAAATATATTAACGTGATACATTTTATGGGACGGTATACCGGTTTGTCATTGACGTAATATATAAAGGAGGAAGCAAAATTTGGTCTACAAAAGTCGTTCGGCGAACTAGCGGGAGTCACAGTTGAAGTTACTCGGTACTTGAGACTTAAAGTTGGATCGAGACGATTGGTAAAATAAAGTATCAGTCAGCTGAAGCGGCAGTGAAGGAATTATTTGTCAAGGGTGAAAGACCATTAAAGCAGATGAGTTTTTGAGTGTGAGTTACAGTCTGGAAAACATAGCACGGGCCCTTTTCAGCCCGTTTGGCTGTTGTGTTTCAATTTGAAGAATAGGTACATGACGTGGAGTGGATATCATCAACCATAAGCACATAGATAGTCGGTTCGTAACAGGGTGGTAACAGGCGACCAAACGTGTAGGTCGCCTCTTGCAAACTTCAAATCAGTTTCTACCACTTATTGAGCCGATAATACTTCCGTGTTAGTGAATAGCCAATAGCCGCCGTAGTAGGGCCAATCGGATTGTAGTATCCCGCTTCGTCATACCTCAGCTAGTTGACAGGATTTATTGTAGGATCATATTCAACAATACGCGTCTATTGGGCTGTATTGTCGATGGTGGATACGGAACTCTCGGAAGTTGTGGGTGTGTGTGAAGTTGTGGGTGTGTGTGAAGTTGTGGGTGTGTGTGAAGTTGTGGGTGTGTGTGAAGTTGTGGGTGTGTGTGAAGTTGTGGCGCAAAACAAAGAGGTTCATGAGCTACAGTGGAATAAGATTTATTTACGATGGGCCGAGTTAACTCCACTTTATTTATATCATCCGTAAACTGACTGTACACGATTATATTGGTACTTGACGAAAAAGGAATTTGACGAACTACTGCACTTGACGAAAAAAGGGACTTGACGAAAAAGTAATTTGACGAAAAAGCGATTTGACGAATGTCGTTCTAACCATTCACAATTCTCTCATCTGACCGTCGGATTTGAATTAATTTGATGTAATAAACAATTAACTATTTTAAAAGAGTATATCCATGTAGTTTCTTGCCGGTTCTTCTCCATAGGACCCACAATTCGGTAGTTGACTACTTTAAGAAAATACCAAAAATGTTATGTTATTTAAAAGAAAGTACAAAAACGACGTGAAAATAATAATAAAAACTATGAGAAAATGAAAGAGATACATGCTTTTAAAGTTTTTGGAGGGGGCATTTTCTCTCCTTGTCGTGCTAAACGGACATTGTACAGAGAGATGTCAAGTTTCTGTGAAGGTTTCGAACAATGACGTCATAGTTTGATAGTGCTGTCTCTGTCTAGTGAACAAATTAAAATTGCTTATAACTTGGACATTTTATTCGTTTTTTTCACAGTTGCTTATTTTTCTTGAAACAGTTTCGAGTTTTCTAATATAAACAAATACAAAAAAAAGTTTCAAAAGTGCCTGTAATTAGGTTTATTTGAAATAAAAAAACATTTGAATTTGATACAAAATTTCTTTATTTGCATAAAATATTTTTGATGATAAGCACATGCCTACCGCGTGTGGTTTACCAAGATTCTTCGAATTCGAATGCTTAAATTATTAGATCATAAAGACAAAAATACTAACATACAAGACATTACACGGCGTATATTTACGTTAAATTTCCTGGTTTCAGCATAAAAATAGATGAGGTACTGAACCCGTGGTGTCGGTGTACTAAGCCACAAATAGTCCCACGACATGGCGACGCGTGACGGAAAATGCTATTTGGAATCTAATAATATTATATTAATATAACCACTCAATTGTCATCATCTTCCAAACCTTTTCCCAATTATATTGGGGTTGGCTTCCAATCTAACCAGATGCGGCTGAACATCAGTATTTTACGCGGAGCGACTGCCATCAGGCCCTCGCGAGCAACCCAGTTACTGGGTAATACTGACATTTGGAGGTTAGACCAGTTGTCAGACTTTCAGGCATCTGTGCACCCTTAACAACTGCCATTGATATTCGTATGACAACCACCCACTTGTGTAGTCCAATAAATATTTTTATTTCTTCTTTTTCTTTTCTTTTCAGTCACCAGTCCGCTTAGTTTGGAAAACATCATCATTTCCTACGACTATTGAATTAACATCGAGCACAAAGAGGGCTGCCTTTGCATATGTAGATATATGTATGACAACCACTCACTTATGTAGTCCAATAAATGTTTTTATTTCTTCTTTTTATTTCCTCTTTTCTTTCAGTAATCCACTTAATCTGGAAAACATCATAATTTCTATGTATTATAAGTACCTATGTATTTACAAAAAAAAAGTATATTAATATTATATCCATTGTATAGTACCCATAGCACAAGCTCTGCTTAGTTTGGGACTAGATGGTGCTGTGTAAAAAAGTCCCAAAGATATTTCCCACGACTATTGAATTAGGATCGAGCACAAAGAGCCTGTGCATCCACTTTAAAGTAACTATCGTTTGCTCTAATAACGACGAAGCGACCGAGAATTCTACTGGCAAGCGTCTTAATTAAGGCAAACTCCTCTTGTATGATAAACCCTGTTACCAACATTTAAGTAGACCACTTAGGGTTAAAACAATAATAACGTTCTAGAACGTGTCCCTCCCCACTCGTACTCCTCCCAGGGAGTACACCTACACGAGTCTCGATTGTACGGAGCATGCTAAAAGCAGTATTTACATGAAAATTACTGATAACTACCCTATTTATACCGGTATCATCATTAGCCTAGCCTTTTCCGAATTACGCTGAGGTCGAACAACACTGAATATCTTTATTTTACATAGCGCAGTGTTGCCAATACTACAGCAATTGCCGGGTTCTATGACTTTCAAGCCAAAAATTACTAAATCCACGGCCTTCGGCTGTAACTCCAAGGCCGCACGTTTATCATGTTCTCGATAAATATATCACTGCATGACTGCTTGTATCCACACTTCAAACATATATGTTTGAAGCAGCTAAATAACCTGTTTTTAGAAGTTTTTAAACTTTCGCGAATTTCACTCATATTGAACTAAGTTTACGGGACTTGTCGCGCACAATTAAATCAAAATATAATAAACATTTTGACTAACCTCGACGTTTCGGTCAAGTTGCATTGGCCGTGGTCACGAGCAGACTCTCAAAATGTTTATTATGTTTTGATTTAATTGTGCGCGACAAGTCCCGTAAACTTAGTTCAATAACCTGTTTTTGTTTTTCATGCATAATTAAATGTTCCACAATTTTCACTTTTTGTATTATTTTTTATATTTTCTGGGAAATCTAATCGGGAAATCCCCGTCTATACAGACAAATTGGCCAGGTTTGAATTCGGATGCACAAGCAAAGATAAACGTGATTTATTACTCTTACTTTTTTTTTCAAAACAAAAAGTGAAAATTGACGCACAATTAATTTTGCATGAAAAACAAAAACAGGCTGTTTAGCTGATTTTGTTGGTTTTGGCAGCGCTACAGCCGACCGCTGATCTCTTTGATCAAGTTGATTTGATTCACCGGCGAGCGAGCTCACACGTACACGGAGTGTCACTGCTGCGGTCATCAAACCCCCCGGTTTGTCTCCACGGATCCCGTGATCAGACTGAATTAGCCATGGATCCCGGAGCGTTGTATCCACTGATACCGTGATCTGTTTCCCTCAAAGAAACAAATTAATATTTTACCCGCTGATCACGGGATCCGAGGCTACAAGAAAGCAAATACAATAATTTTCGAAACTGATCACGGTGTACAAAGTACGGACTGCCGACAGAAGTGAAAACTTAAAACTGTCACATTAGCATGTCGCACATTTCGCATGTATCCTCTTTGGGCTTATGTCAATGACGTGGGGTGACGCGAACTAAATAAGTTTTGCAGAGAAATGACTTTATTTCTCTAACGTTTTGCCCCTACCAAAAATCGCTCAACGCGACTAAAGTTTTCACTTCAAAAATAGAAAGTGATCGGAGCTAAGGCACTGTATATAAGATCGTCGTCAATATTGATCGTCGGAACAGCAACAACATTATTTCAGCTGATGAAACTGTCTCTAGTTGTACTTTTCTTTCAAAAATTTCCCAGACAAGTTCTGCAAGTAGATACAAAGAAAGTTCAATACAATAATATTTTAAAAGACTCGTGCAAGTCTACAAAGTTTCAAATCAATACGACATTTTAAAAGACAATTTAGTCGCAACGTCAATACTATACACGTAAAGCTACTATAAACTTGTTAAAAGCGCGAGCACGAATTCGTTGTAATGGGATTTTAAGTCTATAACTCTTTTTAATTCCACGAAAAGTTATATATACATAAACGGTTAACACAACTTTTTCCATTGTTGAATTCAATTTTCCGCCAAACCCCATTTTAGCGCGTTGAATTGATATATTGACAGTTGATCTGACAAAATTACTTCCCCTTTTCCGCTCGCTATATTTTGTGCCTTAGAGGTGTGTAAAAAAATACCACTGTTATTTATTTTAAATAGGTTTGCTTGATTCTTGTACGTAGGTTTTTTTGTTACTATGCGAAAATATGAGACTGTTGGTCATTAGCATTAGTAGAATTGATTGATTTATCAGTAGATATTTTACTGCTCTGTTAGTGCAATGATTGAGCAGTTGAATTACTGCGATTAAATATATAATTCTATGGCTTATGTTGTTCTACGTCTGGCTGTTCGTGCGTGTCAGATTTTGTTCGTAAACACCACTAGCCCCACTTATATCCAAATACGGATCAACGATAAAAAATATATAATTATACATACTTTAATACAATTACATAATAAGAAAATTTGGGTTCTCTAAGGGTTATATAAATCAAACAGCAATATTGCTGAATACAAAACGAGAAAATATCATTTGATTGGATTGGAAGTTTTTATTCAAAAGCGTAGAACTCTAGCAATGATGAAAAGAAAGCGGTTCTATACCAATATTCATAAATACAAATTTACTCAAATTTTAATGGGATTTTGATTTGTTATTCTTATATTTTAATAACCTCTTGGCACGCAGCCACCGACTCTTGACTAGAGAGCGGAAAAAGATTTCTTTCCATTTCCGATAAGTAATTATTTGCGCCCGTAGCAATTTAATAATTTTAATTAAGTGGAGAAAAAATGTGACGTGGCTCTTGTTTCCCGAAAATTGAATAATTATCGCTTTCTATTTTAAGTTTATTTTAAATTTGTAATATTTATAATAACATTGCTGATAAATTAAGTATAACAATTTTTGCGATAAGCAGGGTAAATGGTACTTAATTTAATTACGATATGATATTATATTCACTGGCGCGTGTTGTAAAACACAATAATACATAGAGCATCTTTTAGTATTTAGGTTAACTACGTATTTATGTTTCTGAGAACGCTAAGCGTTGCCTAAATAACGATGATTAATTTTAGCAAACATTATAATAGATTTATGTGCGGAATTATGACCTGACCTGCAAGCTCAACATATAATATCTTATTTACGCGGACTGAAAGAATACAGATAGCAAAAGGGCATAACGCAACCTCGGAAAACCATTAATTCATATTTACTGCCACGGTATTTATGAAACATAAAAAGTTTATGGTGAAGTAGGAAAGCTGCAGCAGTATTCTAACACCGCCGTTCACCACATTTTATGGGTCACCTTAAATGGAGCTTTAATTAGACATACAAGATTTACGGATGGTTTAATGAGAAGCGTGACGTAAAACTTACCACTAAGGCTACATCTGCACTGAAAGGTACCTAGCTTAGTTCTTAGAGCCTTGTGTCATCCATTTGGTTTCTTGCTAGGATACACAGTAGCCGCACTAGACGTGGATTGCGTTCGAGTCGCTAGGAGCCTATAGTCGTTTGCATGTTGGCACTTCAAAATGTCACTTATACAAATATCTCGTAAACTGCTACTTTAACAGGGAATTCTTCTTTAAAATATACCATTCTACGACCTTATCCGTCACCTTGGTTTCATGGCATAAAAGAGTCCAGATCAACTTATAAGGAGTTTAAATTGTATTTTGATTTTAACGTAGATCTTACCTGTATTCTACACAGGTTCTCTTTAAAAAACTGCTGAAAATTAGTACTTCATCCATTTGTTTTCGTAAAAATGCCTAATGCCTCGTGACAAAAAACAAACACGTTTGTTTACTTCGCTACACGCTAGGCTACTAGCGAAGGTGCCAAACAAGCAGTGCAGGTGACTCGCTAGGCTCTGGGGATGCCACCAGTCAGTGCGGACGTGACTGTTTGATGATGAGGTAATACTGTAATACAAGATTCATCAATCATAATCTATATTCGAAACTCTAACAGATCATCAAATCCATTATAAAGTTTTGTTTTCAGTATGCAACGTCTGAGAAAGTTCTTAATGCCTCTCAGGAACATCCTTTACAATAAGAATCATTTCATGCAACAGATCCCTTTAGTGATGGGAACGACGCTGCTAATACAAACTTCTGATATAAATGGAGTTTAAGTGAGGCATTAAGGGAAATTTAGATTCTTCGCACGCTACACGTTTGGCAGATTCGTAAACAGATGCTATTTATGTAACCATATGCCGTATTTCTTCCTTGTTTGTTTCAGCATAAGTTTTAGTGCAATCATAAATGGATAGGCGTGATGTTATGTTGTTATGTTATAAATGGATATCCTTCAATATTTTTTATCTGAAATTTAGAATAGAAACACAAAATGTTTTTATTTTCGATAACAAGATAGTTTAACATTAGTTGGTGATTGGAGCCTCCTTTTAAGCAAATAATGCCTGTATTTGGAAACTCCGCTCTTCGATAGAATTCATCCAGGAAAAGATCGTCACTGATTGTATAAAATAAGTATCTATAGTCCTTCTATATGACTTTTTCCTCGCTTTATTACTTCTTCACTATATCTATTTCTTGTTCATGTATATCCTTTCTTTTGTATGTGTCTCAGTTGTGTCAAATAAATATTTTTCTTTCTTTCTTTCTTTCTACGTCATAATCAATATTAATTACTGCAAATAGGTACCAGTATTAACAGTCATCAATAGGTACACAATCACACATTGTGAGTGTATCTGTAAAAGTATACCTATCGGATTTCAATTAGTACGTTATTATACCAACTCGCCAACGGAATTAGAGAAAATATCAAGTTACGAATCTGCACCGAGCAATTAGGGAGATATTCATAAAATATCAGTGCCGAGGAAAATCAATTTTACTGTATAAATCCTTGAATCAGAGCAATTACTCCATTTTATATGAGCTGGATGCTTAGCCAGCTATATTGCTTTATCATTATTAATGATCCGACATCCTCTTGGGTAACAGGAATCTCTTGAGTACCAAGAAAATAAATAAATGATTAACATTACGTAAATAGCGTAGGTAACAAGCAATTGTGACAAGGGAACACGTATTTGTGTATTAGCAACTATTATTTCTTCTATGGTATTAGGGAAGCAACAGCGATTTGTATTGATTATGTTACTAATTAATATTATAAATATAAAACTTTGTGAAGATGTTTGGAGGTTTGGATGTTTGTTACTCAATCACGCATTAACCGTTAAATAGATTTGAATGGAATTTGGCACAGATAGACCATAACCGGGATTAACATATAGACTACTTTTTATACCGGGAAAATATACAGTTCACGAGGAATATGCGATAAACGACATCCACGCGGGCGAAACCGCGGGCATAAGCTAGTTCATAATAAAGAAAAGAATTGAAAATAACTTGTAAATAATGGCGTAATTAGTGGGAATTTAATCTTTGTACCTATTTGTTAACAATAAGCTGTCGTTAACGGCGCGACGGAGAATCCGATTTGAACCCACAACGGCCACTTTATTTTAAATGCTTTACATTTTTCTCTTGTACAAAAGTAATAACAAATAGGACGTCGCACAAAACAGTACTCTATTCTTATATGACTTAGGTACCTACTGTTATCTACCCTATATAGGATATGCGAACATGGACATTTTACTATTGGACCCTTTCAGAATTATGCTTACTCCGCTTCAAGAATGGAATACCCAATCCTACGTTTAGGACTCCTTAGCGTAACATAAAGATGGTGTTTCTATCCATTCATACGCACAAAGTATAATAATAAAGCAAGTATATAAACTTACAAGTTTTATATCAACTTGTAACCATCCACACGATGAAAATACCCATATCTCTCTAAAAATAAATAGCCATATTCACGCCCCATATACCGGACCGTTTTAAACTCATTTATCGGTCTAACGGATATTAACCGATTACTACTTCAGGGATCACCGAGCAATCCTTTGGTTAATATAGTAAAATGAAAATGGCGATTAACTCTGTAAATTTACAAGCAAAACATGACTATGTAGATTAGCATCATTTGTTTGCCTTACGCGTGTAGATAGTTATTAGGCGGAATGTTTATTAACACATCTCACAAAGACTGTGTGTAAATATCTGAGTATTCATGCATCAATTAGTCTGACAAGTTCATTCCAAATTACGCGCTGGAGACATGTTACTTTGACGACGGGAAGTGTCAGCTTGTTACTAGCAGTGAGTGACAGTTTTGGTTGTTTTAGCCGGGAGCCTAATGTTGTTTGTGAGATCGTTATCCTCAGTGTGAAAATCTTTGATTGAGAAAACACAACAATGTAACGTGGTGTTGGAACGCAAAAGATGAGAAAGTGCAATGGTTTATAAAGATCAATGTAATATGTTCTTCGGCGTCCGTATCGCTGCAAACGTTGTGTATGCGTCGCGGTTTGCCACCGCGCCGGTAGTATGTTATCTACCTCAAAGGATTGAATTTCTTGTCTTCAATTTTCTTTGTTGTAGCATTTTTCTCGGAAGGAACCGGTGGGGTAATTGTGTTATGCATTGACATTGACATTAGCTTTCATTTTGAAATGAAAACAATATTCATTGCGTGGTACATAGTTGCCGATAAGACGAATTGTCAAAACACGGAGCAATGAACATTGAAATCATATTGATTGCGATCGCGAGTGAGTTACGCAATTCGGCGGCAGATGTGCGCTCATTATAGCAGGCGCACGATGAGGTTTTGATTTTTCGCGGACTCGCGAAATTAATAATTAAGTTTTTATTGCATACTGTTTCGAGTGCTTTGTTGGCAGTATTGCCCAATCCCATACTATAATCCTTTTATCAACATCCAAAAAAGTGAAGAGTGTCATAAACAGGGTGACTGGTTGAACGAGGGACTAATTGAACGAGGGTGTTCAGTACTTGATCCTCATTCCAAATGTGTGAAAAAATTGTATCTTAATTTTAAAATATTTTTCTGTTCGATTTCATCAATTGCTGTGGACACTTTTCCACGCTTATAAATCAAAGTTGCATGCAGTGAGGTGATGCACCTTTTTTTTCGTGGGGAAAATCCTCAAGGACGCACTCCGCTCGGGCAAGGCGGAGCCAGTGTCGGACTCCTACCGACTATTAACCACCACGGTGTTCCTCTACCTATCCTTGGCCGGGGGCGTGGGAAAAACTCCGGTATTCGCCCAAACATTCCCGGCAGGTCCCAGCTCGCCACTAGCAGGCGAGCTCCTTTTCCCCGTGCGGCAACCACATCGGCCGCACCCTCTTCTTGAATGGCGCGCGCGGAACACTACGCGCCACAGTCACGGGCCTTGACTGGTCGGACGGCGGGCCACCCCGAGTCCGCCGCCCGCACCCACACCTATGGTAACAAGACAGTGTCCATCGGTCGCTATTTCCACCCTCTCCTTCTTTTGACTAGCCAGCAGACCTCTAGACAATCAGAGCGTGCGCGAACATTTTTACTCCTTTATTGTACGTCTGATTTAAAGTGGTTTTTTTTTTCTAAACATATTTTTTCACATGTTTACACGCATTCTTCCATATTCTTGAACATGACTCTCGTTCATCCAGCCATCATGTAGATTATTAAAGTGAAGGGAGGGATATACGAATACAAATATCATAACATTTCCATTAGCCGTTAAATGCCTTCGAATACGTAAAGGGGGAAATTAATTTGACCCTAATTTACATAATACACGTCTACGATCACAGGGATATGACAAAATGGCTTTATATATACGTCGAAATTTCGCCGATCTCAATCCGAGGGGTGACTGTTCTCATTAACCTTTTGTTATGCCGCTTTTTGAAATTCGCTTTAATGAATACTTTGAGTCGAACTAAGTACGAATGAAAAGGGCGGAATGCTGCATTTTGAAGCGAAGCTTTTTAACAAAAGCTAACTAACGGCCGTAATTACAGTCATTCTGTCGATCGAAGTAACTTGTACCAAGTAATTATGAAACGCTTTGTTTGATGAGGATGAGTTTAGAAGAAATTACTAGAACAAAACATTATCTTTAAACATTGTGTACTTAATAGTACGTTCAGCAGAATAAGTCGATGATTATCTTTTTTTTTATTAATTAGCATCATAGAATCCAATTATTGTTTCTAATATATCATAATGTTAGTCACTAAAGTATTCTCTACTCTATAATAATTTAATAAAACAAAGTTTAACCGGATTAAATCTCGCATATTAATTAAATTGGTTTCCCTGACGTTTCGAAAGCTTTGCAGCATTTCGTGGTCGCAGGTAGAGTAAGATAACAATCGTCTTTACAGATATTTCAAAAAATTACTAATAATTTTTTTTTGGCTATTGAAATTAAAAAACATCCTAATTTTAATAGAGAAGATGGTTGGCAACTACAACCTGTTTGGAACCCAGTCCTAAAAATAATCAAGTCCCAAACAGCATGCAACACTGTAAAAGATAATGATATTGTGAGTGATTACTGCGTGCATCGAAGCGATTTTGATTAATAATATTGTACGGTAGATTAAAATATTTTTTTAGAAATATCTGTAAAGACGATTGTCATCTTAGTCAACTTGCGACCACGAAATGCTGCAAAGCTTTCGAAAAGTCAGGAAAACCAATTTAAATAATATACGCGATTTAATCCGGTTAAACTTTGTTTTATTATAATGTGTAGTGATCGCGAAAACCTAAGAAGTTACTATAATAATTTGTTACAATAAAATAATAAGTTATACCTAATAGTAAGTTTTCATTCAGTACTCAGCAGTGATAGCCTAGCGGTTGAACGTTTTCGTTCCATGCAGGAGGGTCTGAGTTCGAGTCCGGACCGCACCTCTGACTTTTCTGATCCATGTGCGGATCAGAATTTGATTATCACTTGCTTTAATGGTGAAGGAAAACATCGTGAGGAAACCTGCACACCTAAAAGTGCTCCTACAGTTCTCGATGGTGTGTGTAGTCCGCCAACCCGCATGGTGGACTGAGGCCTGAAGCCTTCACATTCTCAGAAGGGCTTGTGCCCAGCAGTGGAACGGTAATGGGCTGATAATTAAGTTTTCATTCATAAATCACTTCAATCTTTGGATAGTGTTAACTTACTTTCGTTGTTGACTGTACCTATCCGCATTATATTTTATTATGCATGTAAAAACCTTAAGTACCTTTAACGTAAGCTCAAAGAACATTAACGGACCCAGTACCGAGTCTTTGTGAATAGCAAATGGCCAAAAACCACTGAATCATCAATCTACAGAGCAGCAACTTTGGAGAATGGCGCGAGCAAAATAGGAGACGTGAAAAATATCTTCGCTATTGGTCGACTGGATACAAATAGCTTTTATATAGTGGCGCGCTTTATAAAAACCTGCGAAGTACGTGTTAGTCCAAGGATTTAGTAGGGTTTCAATGGAAATCACTATCATTCCCTGCTTGAATAGAAAAAATTACCTATTCCGTGAACGTGACTCGAATGAAAAGGTATTTATGAAGTCGCAGTGTCATTTTCAATAAAGGCAAATGACGGATAACTTTGTTCAACGATTCACTGAAAATTATGCTCACTTGATTAATCAATTGAAACTTACAGCTTATAATAAACGCACATCACCCTGAACAAAATAAAACATTCTGAACAACGTCTTCAAACAGACAACAACATAATTGACGTTCTACTTACGTTAAGCGCTAAGCGCTAATTGTATTTAGTGAGTTCTTGTTCAAGCGAAGCTTATTCAAACAAGAGTCTCCACGAGTGACGATATTTAATTGATCATTCGGTGCACCCTGGGCAGTTAGCCTGCTGACTGGCTAATCTTTTTCCCACAACACGAGCTATTATCATTATGTAGCTCATGTCGACACGATAGAAGCAGAAGATTCATCATCATCATTTCAGCCGAAAGACGTCCACTACTGGACATAGGCCTCCCCCAATTAAGGGGGGGATATGCCATAATCGCCACGCTTGGCAGGCGGGTTGGCGATCGCAGTTGGTCGGTTAAATACTCAGAGAACGCTGCTGCCCATCCTCTGGTGAATCCCTTAGTCGCCTTTTACGACACCCATGAGAAGAGATAAGGGTGGTGCTATTCTTTAAGCAGAAGATTAAAATAATATAAATAAGAAATACGTGATAATAAAACAAGGTTTAACCGGATTAAATCGCGTATATTATTTAAATTGGTTTCCCTGACGTTTCGAAAGCTTTGCAGCATTTCGTGGTCGCAGGTAGACTAAGATGACAAGCGTCTTTACAAATATTTCTAAAAAATTATTTTAATCTACCGTACAATATTATTAATTAAAATCGTTTCGATGCACGCAGTAATCACTCACAATATCATTATCTTTTACAGTGTTGCGTGCTGTTTGGGACTTGATTATTTTTAGGACTGGGTTCCAAAATCGAAGAAAATGGTTGGGTTTGTCTAGGGCATGTTCACACACTGCAGACTTTGTGGAGCATCTGTTCTTGACGTCAGCTATATGTTCTTTAATTCTAGTGGCTATACTACGCTTTGTTTGCCCTATGTATGATAACCCACAATCACAATCAATCTTGTAGACCCCTGCATCTTGTAAGGGAATGTGACACTTCAGCGGTCTGAGGAGTTGGCTGATCTTTCTTTGGGGCTTGAAATAGGTTTTGATAGAAGCACGCTTCAAGATATGACCAATTCTGTCGGTAACCCCTTTGATGAATGGTAGAACAGCAGGTCGACGATCAACTGTGCTGGGTTTCAGGCGGCGTTTGCGATGGGGATGTGGAGCTTGCAAGTTATTATGCTTGAGAACATGCTTCACATGGTAAAGTTCCCCTGCCAGGTGGTCGGCATCGCAGATGCGGTGTGCTCTCTGTAACAAAGATTTGGCCACGGTAGCTAACTGACAAGGATGGTGGTGAGATTCACCGTTCAAGTACCTGTCTGTATGGGTAGGCTTTGTATACACTGTATGACTAACAGAATGATCAGGATTATGGATAAGTTGTATATCAAGAAAAGCTAAGGATTTGTTTGTCTCCAATTCCATAGTAAATTGAATTTTACTGTGTATAGAATTTAGATGTTCTAAGAAAGCAGAGACACTACTGTGAGGCAAGATGGTGAAAGTGTCGTCAACGTACCTCTTGAAGATCTTCGGCATAGTGATGGTCAGTTTTGATGTACAGTCCTTATTCACCAACCTACCAGTAAAGGACTGCCTGGAAGTTGTAAAGAAGCGGTTAAGTGATAATGACATGCCTCTAGCATATGCAGAGCTACTTGAACACTGCCTTACCAGCGGCTACCTACTGTGGGATAATGATTTTTACCTTCAAGTCGACGGTGTGGCCATGGGTTCACCGGTATCCCCGGTGGTAGCGGATATCTTCATGGAGGATTTTGAAGGGAGAGCTCTCCTGACCGCCCCGGCTATGCCGAAGATCTTCAAGAGGTACGTTGACGACACTTTCACCATCTTGCCTCACAGTAGTGTCTCTGCTTTCTTAGAACATCTAAATTCTATACACAGTAAAATTCAATTTACTATGGAATTGGAGACAAACAAATCCTTAGCTTTTCTTGATATACAACTTATCCATAATCCTGATCATTCTGTTAGTCATACAGTGTATAGAAAGCCTACCCATACAGACAGGTACTTGAACGGTGAATCTCACCACCATCCTTGTCAGTTAGCTACCGTGGCCAAATCTTTGTTACAGAGAGCACACCGCATCTGCGATGCCGACCACCTGGCAGGGGAACTTTACCATGTGAAGCATGTTCTCAAGCATAATAACTTGCAAGCTCCACATCCCCATCGCAAACGCCGCCTGAAACCCAGCACAGTTGATCGTCGACCTGCTGTTCTACCATTCATCAAAGGGGTCACCGACAGAATTGGTCATATCTTGAAGCGTGCTTCTATCAAAACCTATTTCAAGCCCCAAAGAAAGATCAGCCAACTCCTCAGACCGGTGAAGTGTCACATTCCCTTACAAGATGCAGGGGTCTACAAGATTGATTGTGATTGTGGGTTATCATACATAGGGCAAACAAAGCGTAGTATAGCCACTAGAATTAAAGAACATATAGCTGACGTCAAGAACAGACGCTCCACAAAGTCTGCAGTGTGTGAACATGCCCTAGACAAACCCAACCATTTTCTTCGATTTGATAAACCACAAGTTCTGGCAAAGGAAAACCGATATGTACCTAGAATGCTCCGTGAGGCTATTGAAATTAAAAAACATCCTAATTTTAATAGAGAAGATGGTTGGCAGCTACCACCTGTTTGGAACCCAGTCCTAAAAATAATCAAGTTCCAAACAGCACGCAACACTGTAAAAGATAATGATATTGTGAGTGATTAATGCGTGCATCGAAACGATTTTAATTAATAATATTGTACGGTAGATTAAAATATTTTTTTAGAAATATTTGTAAAGACGCTTGTCATCTTAGTCTACCTGCGACCACGAAATGCTGCAAAGCTTTCGAAACGTCAGGGAAACCAATTTAAATAATATACGCGATTTAATCCGGTTAAACCTTGTTTTATTATAATGTGTAGTGATCGCGAAAACCTAAGAAGTTATTAAGAAACACGTGCCTGAAAATGTTCACTCTAACACAAATTAGGTTACCATTATTTAAGGTTAAAGAGTTACATGACCTTAAATTTCTGGGACATGTGGACGTGATCAAATTACAATTATACTATTTCGTTTTATAAAGTTTTAAACTAAAAGTAGGTAGATAGCTAATCATTTTCTTTGAGTTCTCGATATTTCGGCACTGCTAGAAGCGCTATGGTCACGGGTACATGATTCGGGTCATGTCATTATTTACATGGTAAATGTCCCGCGATATCTAATAATATTATGGGTTAGCTACCTACCTGCTTTTAGTTTAAAACTTGAAAACGAAGTATAATTATAATTTGATCACGTCATAGTGTAAATGACCATGTTAGTATAAGCTAACATATATACATATAGTAAAAGCTAACCCATAAGTTTTAAAGGATGATTTATTCAAAAATAAGATTAAAGTAAACTTTAATATAAACACTGTATGTAAAATCACTGTTTGCTTAGGATAATTGAATCGATGTCTGACGTCACGTCTGTTGTTTCAGGTGGAGGGTGGTGAGCGCGAGCTGCGCGGCGCGGGGGGATGCCCGTGCGCAAGGGGCTGCTCGCGCCCCAGAACACCTTCCTCGATACCATCGCCACTCGTTTCGATGGCACGCGTAAGTACCATAACATAATGTTTTTTTATAAAGAAAATGAAGGGAGCTTAAAAATTCACTGAAAAGCACTGGCGTACTGAGCCAGGAGTCGCAGATTCGAATCCTGCTCGTGAAGGATTTTTTCTTTCCACATTTTTTTCGTTAAATCGTTAGATTTCGCTTCGCATGCGTAAATGCGATAAAAATAATAAAATAATAAACTTTTTATTTAAATAACTAAAAACGTCAGATACCCCAAAAAAATATTCTAATAACACACATAACAAACATAACATAACATCTCACCTGTATTTCCCCGAAGGGGTAGGCAGAGGTGTATAGTATACACCCACATTTCGCCAGTTATGTTATAGTCCCATGTAATAGGGGGCGAGCCTATTGCCATTAACCGGGCACAAATCGATGCTCCGGACGAAAAAGTAATTCGTTGAGATATGTCATTCCCATACATTTTGATTGTTTTCTATAGCATTGACGATTGTAGATTGTCAACTTGGCTAGGGGGGCTGTTGTGACTACTGTCATATTAAGTATCTGAAACCACAGCTTCTGTTTTTCCATGTATTGCAGACTAGTCTGTCTTTATTCTAATTCTGTTCGTTTCGGATTTGGCCATAATGACTCATAACATTTTTGGAACGAAGTTCCTTATGGTGGCTTGCGGTAGGTGTGATTCGGGAGAAAATGTAGCGTCACGTAACGCTAAGATTGTCGTTATACCCATAGAGTACGTTGAATATACGTATAATAATTTGTCAGCTAACCTCACCTTTAAGCGCCATCTGGTGGGTAACGTCAAAGCTACAGCTAACTATTAAATAAAACATACAAAAATGCATGTTTCACTGAGGATCGAACCTGGGTCCTGTGGGATCTCAGTCGGATGCATGATGTTTCCTGCCATCTATGCTTGTATTTTAGTTGCGAAATTTAGCGTTGTAATGAACCGGTAAAAAAAAAAAACTATGGATGAATTCGTTCCTGGCCGCACAATTTTTTTTACCTGTTAACAAAAAGTATAGATAGTTCATAGTTATTTATTGATAATAGTAATTATTATAAGTCACATTTTAAGTAAGTAAAATTACATTTTCAGTTATCATTATTACATGCTATGCATGATAAACGTACTTACATAATCAACAAGTTCACGTTTAAGCACACAGAACACCGCCGGAAATTACTTAAGACACCTTTTCATGTTTCCATCCGATAAGCCTGAACACCTTTATAATTCAACAGAACTTTTCTCTTCCTTCAAAACTTGGTAATTTTGTTACACCACTTACACTTCTGTCTAATTTTCACTGAGACTTTATATAAGGAGAGATTTCCTGTCATATACTTTAATAATACTCCACAAAAGATACCTAGAACAGACGAGTATATTAATGGAATAAGGTTATTAGCCTCATTGGTTCGAATCCCATTTCTGTTAGAAAATCCTCGATAGTCGTTCCCACCAATAGCAATAGGCTTCCCCGTATATACGGTCCTACATTATTAATCCGAAATATTTGAAGTGGTGAATCTACTCATCATAACAAACAACATTCACTATGGGACCAACACTGAAATCGCGAAAAAAAAATCAGTTGGTGCACTTAAATCGATAAAATGTAGGGAACACCTGTTTTTTTTTGTGATTTCAGGTTTGGTCCCATAGTAAAAGTTGCTCATAATGATGAGTAGATTCACCACTTCAAATATTGCGGATTAATAATGTAGGACCTTATATAATCTATCTATACATAAAACGTTACTTTTTGTTTAAGCAATTTGAGAAACTAGTTATTTTTCAGAATCACGAGGAGAATCGATTGCGATGAATTTTTAAGTCACAAAATTACATGCTTTTATAGCCACTGCTAGCTAGTCCCTAGTTGGTTGCGGAAAAAGTGAAGAATGCCATGCATGGAGTACCTACTTGATGCACGGAAACTAATCGAGACGAACTTTCTGGACATTAAGGACCTATTCACGATCCGCTGATGTACTGAATTTAACCATAATAAGCAAAATGATTTTTTTATTTTTTTTCAAATGTGGCATGGTATAAAAACTATTGCATACACAACACACACACACACACATTGGTCGCAGATCAGATAGCCAATGGGGCAGTAAAGTTCTGGAGTGGCGACCGCGTACTGGAAGGCGCAGCCTGGGTAGGCCCCCCACAAGGTGGACCGACGACCTGGTGAAGGTCGCGGGAATACGCTGGATGCGGAAGGCGCAGGACCGGTCGTTGTGGCGATGCTTGGGGGAGCCCTATGTCCAGCAGTGGACGTCTTTCGGCTGAAATGATGATACATGCAACGTTACTTTTTGTTTACGCTATTTGAGAAACAAGTTGGTTCAGAATCACGAGGAGAATCGATTGCGATGTATTTTTAAGTCACAAAATTACATGCGTTTATAGCCACTGCTAGCTAGTCCCTAGTTGGTAGCGGAAAAAGTGAAGATGCCGTGCATGGACTACCTGATGCACGGAAACTAATCGAGACGAACTTCCTGGACCTTTAGGACCTATTCAGGATCCGCTGATGTACTGAAATTAACCATAACAAGCAAAATGATTTTTTTATTTTTTTTCAAATGTGGCATGGTATAAAAACTATTGCATACACAACACACACACACACATTGCTCGCAGAACAGATAGCTGATGTGGCAGTAAAGTTCTGGAGTGGCGACCGCGTACTGGATGGTGCAGCGTGGGTAGGCCCCTCACAAGGTGGACCGACGACCTGGTGAAGGTCGCAGGAATCCGCTGGGTGCGGAAGGCGCAGGACCGGTCGTTGTGGTGATGCTTGGGGGAGGCCTATGTCCAGCAGTGGACGTCTTTCGGCTGAAATGATGATGATGATGATAAAAACTATCCCAATCGATTCCCCTGGTGATTCTGAACAAACTGGTTTCTCAACAAAAAGTTCTATAATTATAATTAGTTGTCCTGACTGACTGACTGATTCATCAGTGCAGAGCCTAATCCGCTGGGGCTAGAAACATCAAATTTTGACAGTAGGTACCGTTTATAACGTAGGCATCTATAAAGTAAGGATTTTTTAAATTCCTCCCCTAAGGATGTAAAATAGGGGTTGAAAGTTTGTATGAAAATCCGTAATTTTTGAAGTCAGATGTATAAAAAACGATATTCGGCTTTTGGTTTGAAAATACAGGAATACGTGTTTCAGTGTTTTTTTGGAAAATCAACCCTTAAGGCCCAGAACGCCGCGGAATGAGAGTGAGCGCGATGCAAAATACGAGGCTTGCCGGGAAGGAATAGTGCGGCATGAAGTTGACGCCATTCCGAATGAAGGTGCATTTAAGCGAAAAAATATATATTACTCGGAAAATATGTGTATTTTCGATAAAATGGCTTAGTAAAATTATTTAAAAATAATAAAACAATATTTAGGTAAAATATCATACCAAAATACCAATATATGTTGGATATATTTAGAAAACTGTTTGAAAATAAACAGTTTTCGAGGTATTTTTGGATTTTTTTATGATCGAGCCAAATAAGTGCATTCATGTTTTGGACTTAATAATATTGTCACGCCTATCCTTGAGTAACACGTATTTTAATTTAAGTACCATGGAGTTAGTAGTTTTTGAGCGGGATTCGCATTAGTTTGTTGAATTACGGGTTTCGGCCCCTTAAGGAGTAAAATAGGGGTTGAAAGATTTTATAAAATATCATAGGCAAAGGTCTAATGGAAAAAAAAGTTGGCATTGCAACGCATGCGCCGGGTACAGCTATAGTTGTGTATATGAGAGTGAATAAAATTGTTAAAAATTGAAAATTGTGAAATGTTGATGTTTAATATATACAAATATACAATACATGTACACTACGGGAAACCTCATCAGGGAATGTTGGCGTGATATGCATAAGCTTATCACGATCTTAATTCAACTCGGACGGAACCAGACAGCGCAGCATAACAATAGGTATAGAATAATTCTGTTGCTCTGAGTATACAATACCATCTCCTCCATATAGGCACACTAGAAGGGCGGGCCAAACTTGTATAATTTCTTTGTATTTTTTTTTTTAATTGTATAGTATAGTATAGTATTTGTAATAGCAGTTAAAACATGCAGTGTTCATACAAATTATAGTAAAATTTCATAGCAATCGGAGATTATCTTCTGCCTCTGTATTAACCATTGAGTTAATATAAATAAATAAAATATGTACTACGTACCTACTAGAGTAGACATTACGAACAAAAATTATCGCGCGAGCGTGGCTAACGGCCAAAATTAATATCCAATCTATCCACGATTTGCCCTACTAGAGATAGGAATTTGAAATAAGCTCCATACAAAATATGTCAAATTTCTATCTCTAGTAGGGTAAATCGGGATAGATTGGATATTAATTTTGGCCGTAAGTGAGTGAGAGTGCAGGAGGTCTAAAACGTGTTACAAACATTCGATTCGAGGTGTCTTCTCTAGTACGTAGTACATATTACCTCAGTGGCATTAACCTTGAATTTATGAAAAAAACTAGAATACTTAACTGAAAACTCAGTTTTCTTCAGCACATTTTCAAGCACTTCGAGGACGATCCATGGCAAAAATCACAATAACACAAGTTATATTTTAGTTAAATGTCAATTTGACGTTTGAATCCGGAAAAATGATACAATTCGAATTGCGTAACTACAAAACTGTTGATTACGATGTCGAAGGGATTAATCAAGAAATTAAATTAATTGATTTTTTTATTGATTGTTTGATCATTAAATAACATTAATTTTAATTAATTTGCGTTGTAAGCTTTAGCTTGCATACTTGAGGCAGCTTACTTGCATAACGAAACGTGATCTAACATACATGACGTCATTTATATTGCAAAGGATTTCCCCCCTGACGTCATTTACTTCATAATGAAGTCCCTCTATGTCGTTACACAATTCCAATGTTTGAAAATTAATATCCAATCTATCCACGATTTGCCCTACTAGAGATAGGAATTTGACATATTTTGTATGGAGCTTATGTCAAATTCCTATCTCTAGTAGGGCAAATCGTGGATAGATTGGATATTAATTTTCAAACATTGGAATTGTGTAACGACATAGAGGGACTTCATTATGAAGTAAATGACGTCAGGGGGGAAATCCTTTGCAATATAAATGACGTCATGTATGTTAGATCACGTTTCGTTATGCAAGTAAGCTGCCTCAAGTATGCAAGCTAAAGCTTACAACGCAAATTAATTAAAATTAATGTTATTTAATGATCAAACAATCAATAAAAAAATCAATTAATTTAATTTCTTGATTAATCCCTTCGACATCGTAATCAACAGTTTTGTAGTTACGCAATTCGAATTGTATCATTTTTCCGGATTCAAACGTCAAATTGACATTTAACTAAAATATAACTTGTGTTATTGTGATTTTTGCCATGGATCGTCCTCGAAGTGCTTGAAAATGTGCTGAAGAAAACTGAGTTTTCAGTTAAGTATTCTAGTTTTTTTCATAAATTCAAGGTTAATGCCACTGAGGTAATATGTACTACGTACTAGAGAAGACACCTCGAATCGAATGTTTGTAACACGTTTTAGACCTCCTGCACTCTCACTCACTTACGGCCAAAATTAATATCCAATCTATCCCGATTTACCCTACTAGAGATAGAAATTTGACATATTTTGTATGGAGCTTATTTCAAATTCCTATCTCTAGTAGGGCAAATCGTGGATAGATTGGATATTAATTTTGGCCGTTAGCCACGCTCGCGCGATAATTTTTGTTCGTAATGTCTACTCTAGTAGGTACGTAGTACATATTTTATTTATTTATATTAACTCAATGGTTAATACAGAGGCAGAAGATAATCTCCGATTGCTATGAAATTTTACTATAATTTGTATGAACACTGCATGTTTTAACTGCTATTACAAATACTATACTATACTATACAATTAAAAAAAAAAATACAAAGAAATTATACAAGTTTGGCCCGCCCTTCTAGTGTGCCTATATGGAGGAGATGGTATTGTATACTCAGAGCAACAGAATTATTCTATACCTATTGTTATGCTGCGCTGTCTGGTTCCGTCCGAGTTGAATTAAGATCGTGATAAGCTTATGCATATCACGCCAACATTCCCTGATGAGGTTTCCCGTAGTGTACATGTATTGTATATTTGTATATATTAAACATCAACATTTCACAATTTTCAATTTTTAACAATTTTATTCACTCTCATATACACAACTATAGCTGTACCCGGCGCATGCGTTGCAATGCCAACTTTTTTTTCCATTAGACCTTTGCCTATGATATTTTATAAAATCTTTCAACCCCTATTTTACTCCTTAAGGGGCCGAAACCCGTAATTCAACAAACTAATGCGAATCCCGCTCAAAACTACTAACTCCATGGTACTTAAATTAAAATACGTGTTACTCAAGGATAGGCGTGACAATATTATTAAGTCCAAAACATGAATGCACTTATTTGGCTCGATCATAAAAAAATCCAAAAATACCTCGAAAACTGTTTATTTTCAAACAGTTTTCTAAATATATCCAACATATATTGGTATTTTGGTATGATATTTTACCTAAATATTGTTTTATTATTTTTAAATAATTTTACTAAGCCATTTTATCGAAAATACACATATTTTCCGAGTAATATATATTTTTTCGCTTAAATGCACCTTCATTCGGAATGGCGTCAACTTCATGCCGCACTATTCCTTCCCGGCAAGCCTCGTATTTTGCATCGCGCTCACTCTCATTCCGCGGCGTTCTGGGCCTTAAGGGTTGATTTTCCAAAAAAACACTGAAACACGTATTCCTGTATTTTCAAACCAAAAGCCGAATATCGTTTTTTATACATCTGACTTCAAAAATTACGGATTTTCATACAAACTTTCAACCCCTATTTTACATCCTTAGGGGAGGAATTTAAAAAATCCTTACTTTATAGATGCCTACGTTATAAACGGTACCTACTGTCAAAATTTGATGTTTCTAGCCCCAGCGGATTAGGCTCTGCACTGATGAATCAGTCAGTCAGTCAGGACAACTAATTATAATTATAGAACTTTTTGTTGAGAAACCAGATTGTTCAGAATCACCAGGGGAATCGATTGGGATAGTTTTTATCATCATCATCATCATTTCAGCCGAAAGACGTCCACTGCTGGACATAGGCCTCCCCCAAGCATCACCACAACGACCGGTCCTGCGCCTTCCGCACCCAGCGGATTCCTGCGACCTTCACCAGGTCGTCGGTCCACCTTGTGAGGGGCCTACCCACGCTGCACCATCCAGTACGCGGTCGCCACTCCAGAACTTTACTGCCACATCAGCTATCTGTTCTGCGAGCAATGTGTGTGTGTGTGTTGTGTATGCAATAGTTTTTATACCATGCCACATTTGAAAAAAAATAAAAAAATCATTTTGCTTGTTATGGTTAATTTCAGTACATCAGCGGATCCTGAATAGGTCCTAAAGGTCCAGGAAGTTCGTCTCGATTAGTTTCCGTGCATCAGGTAGTCCATGCACGGCATCTTCACTTTTTCCGCTACCAACTAGGGACTAGCTAGCAGTGGCTATAAACGCATGTAATTTTGTGACTTAAAAATACATCGCAATCGATTCTCCTCGTGATTCTGAACCAACTTGTTTCTCAAATAGCGTAAACAAAAAGTAACGTTGCATGTATCATCATTTCAGCCGAAAGACGTCCACTGCTGGACATAGGGCTCCCCCAAGCATCGCCACAACGACCGGTCCTGCGCCTTCCGCATCCAGCGTATTCCCGCGACCTTCACCAGGTCGTCGGTCCACCTTGTGGGGGGCCTACCCAGGCTGCGCCTTCCAGTACGCGGTCGCCACTCCAGAACTTTACTGCCCCATTGGCTATCTGATCTGCGAGCAATGTGTGTGTGTGTGTGTTGTGTATGCAATAGTTTTTATACCATGCCACATTTGAAAAAAAATAAAAAAATCATTTTGCTTATTATGGTTAAATTCAGTACATCAGCGGATCGTGAATAGGTCCTTAATGTCCAGAAAGTTCGTCTCGATTAGTTTCCGTGCATCAAGTAGGTACTCCATGCATGGCATTCTTCACTTTTTCCGCAACCAACTAGGGACTAGCTAGCAGTGGCTATAAAAGCATGTAATTTTGTGACTTAAAAATTCATCGCAATCGATTCTCCTCGTGATTCTGAAAAATAACTAGTTTCTCAAATTGCTTAAACAAAAAGTAACGTTTTATGTATAGATAGATTATATAAGGTCCTACATTATTAATCCGCAATATTTGAAGTGGTGAATCTACTCATCATTATGAGCAACTTTTACTATGGGACCAAACCTGAAATCACAAAAAAAAACAGGTGTTCCCTACATTTTATCGATTTAAGTGCACCAACTGATTTTTTTTTCGCGATTTCAGTGTTGGTCCCATAGTGAATGTTGTTTGTTATGATGAGTAGATTCACCACTTCAAATATTTCGGATTAATAATGTAGGACCGTATATACGGGGAAGCCTATTGCTATTGGTGGGAACGACTATCGAGGATTTTCTAACAGAAATGGGATTCGAACCAATGAGGCTAATAACCTTATTCCATTAATATACTCGTCTGTTCTAGGTATCTTTTGTGGAGTATTATTAAAG
Organism: Asteroscopus sphinx; assembly: GCA_949699075.1. Taxonomy (NCBI): domain Eukaryota; kingdom Metazoa; phylum Arthropoda; class Insecta; order Lepidoptera; family Noctuidae; genus Asteroscopus; species Asteroscopus sphinx. Next base: position 13,410,292 of record OX453005.1, read on the forward strand.
TATATGACAGGAAATCTCTCCTTATATAAAGTCTCAGTGAAAATTAGACAGAAGTGTAAGTGGTGTAACAAAATTACCAAGTTTTGAAGGAAGAGAAAAGTTCTGTTGAATTATAAAGGTGTTCAGGCTTATCGGATGGAAACATGAAAAGGTGTCTTAAGTAATTTCCGGCGGTGTTCTGTGTGCTTAAACGTGAACTTGTTGATTATGTAAGTACGTTTATCATGCATAGCATGTAATAATGATAACTGAAAATGTAATTTTACTTACTTAAAATGTGACTTATAATAATTACTATTATCAATAAATAACTATGAACTATGAACTATCTATACTTTTTGTTAACAGGTAAAAAAAATTGTGCGGCCAGGAACGAATTCATCCATAGTTTTTTTTTTTTACCGGTTCATTACAACGCTAAATTTCGCAACTAAAATACAAGCATAGATGGCAGGAAACATCATGCATCCGACTGAGATCCCACAGGACCCAGGTTCGATCCTCAGTGAAACATGCATTTTTGTATGTTTTATTTAATAGTTAGCTGTAGCTTTGACGTTACCCACCAGATGGCGCTTAAAGGTGAGGTTAGCTGACAAATTATTATACGTATATTCAACGTACTCTATGGGTATAACGACAATCTTAGCGTTACGTGACGCTACATTTTCTCCCGAATCACACCTACCGCAAGCCACCATAAGGAACTTCGTTCCAAAAATGTTATGAGTCATTATGGCCAAATCCGAAACGAACAGAATTAGAATAAAGACAGACTAGTCTGCAATACATGGAAAAACAGAAGCTGTGGTTTCAGATACTTAATATGACAGTAGTCACAACAGCCCCCCTAGCCAAGTTGACAATCTACAATCGTCAATGCTATAGAAAACAATCAAAATGTATGGGAATGACATATCTCAACGAATTACTTTTTCGTCCGGAGCATCGATTTGTGCCCGGTTAATGGCAATAGGCTCGCCCCCTATTACATGGGACTATAACATAACTGGCGAAATGTGGGTGTATACTATACACCTCTGCCTACCCCTTCGGGGAAATACAGGTGAGATGTTATGTTATGTTTGTTATGTGTGTTATTAGAATATTTTTTTGGGGTATCTGACGTTTTTAGTTATTTAAATAAAAAGTTTATTATTTTATTATTTTTATCGCATTTACGCATGCGAAGCGAAATCTAACGATTTAACCGTAAAAGATTTGGCCGTAAAAAGACATGCCAAGATTGTTTAATAAATAAGACAAGTATGAAAAAACAGAGTGTACGCAGTATACAAAAAAAAAATCTCACCCTGTTTTCTTCCATCTGTCTCAATCAACTCAGCCTATCGCAGTCCACTGCTGGACATAGGACTCTCCCAAGTTGCGCCACAACGCTCGGTCCTCTGCCTTCCGCATCCAGTCCCCCACAGCCACGTTCTTTAGGTCGTCGGTCCACCTGGCAGGGGGGCGCCCTACGCTGCGTTTGCCGATTCGCGGTCTCCACTCACTCTTCCATCTGCCTAATACTATAATAAAGACGATATTGTGTGTAACCGTGTATGATCTTTTATTTATTTCTTTACAAAGTGTCTCTGTTAGTCGAATACATGTGTTTTCTTTCTTTCTGCTATAGGTAAATCCCTAATTTTTATACAATTTTAAGGGTAGTGTACTCATCATTCTGTACAACTTTTACTACAATACCAATTCTGAAATCGTGAAAAATGCAGCTTCAAAATATGTGGATACTTGTCTTGATCAAAATGTATGAAAAAGATGATATTTTTTTCACGTTTTTGGAGTTGGTCCCATAGTAAAAGTTGTGCAGTATGATGTGCAAAAACTACCCTTTAAATTGTATATGTATATAAAAATTACAGGTGTTTCCAGACGTTGCATCTTTTTTTTTTTTTTTTTTTTCTCTTTATTTTTTTTAGGGGCTTCCAATCATTTAATGATTATGCCAGTCCCATCGTATCATTAACTTATTACAACCTTAACTTCTTATGACTATTTGGCATAAATTTAAACACTAACTTAGCCGCAACACCTGTAGGGTTAGCCAGTATACTTTGGAAGACACCTACATCTAACGAATTTAATTTTAATCTTTTACATAAATGGTGCCTTTCCAAAGCATTCCGAACACAATCCATTAGCATGTGTTGGACATCTTCAGGTTTATTACACACATTACAATCAGGCGAAAGAGATTTCTTCATCAAAAAGGCAAATTTGTTCAACGGCATGTGTCCTGATCTTAATCTGAAAGCTATTTTAAGTAAATGTCTACCCAATCTGACATCAGCAAACCAGGGTACGCGAGGGGGCTCACATTGCATAGTCTTGTACCATATTCCTTTTTCTCTTGATCTAGCATCAAAATGTTCCTGCCACTTTTGTTGCCAAATGTTCCTATATCGGGGAAGATATTCAGAATAATCAGGAATGATGAAAACTTCACTACCTTCGGTACAAGACTTTTTGGCCAAAATGTCAGCCTCCTCGTTACCTCTTAAACCAACATGTGAGGGGATCCACTGCAATCTCAGAGTGACATCATGTGGTATGGCATTTATCTTCTTAAGTACAGCATAAGCTAACGCTGTGCTTCTGCAACCAGAGGCGGAAATTACAGGTGTTTTCAGACGTTGCATCTTAATCTACGTTATCTTACGAAGCTGTCTACGTGAACTGCGAAATAACGTAATTAGCATTTCCATTCTCGACAGCACACTGTGCAGTGGAGCGAGCGTGTTGTAACGATTTTAAACTTAGCATCGTTTAGCGCAACTCCGGAAATTAATCGATAAATTAATAAACACTGCATCGGCACACATTTTATGTAAAAACAGGGCTGTCTTCGGCGGAAGTAATAAAATATTACCCTCTTTTATGCTTCAAGCATGGCAAAAATTAGACTGTTTTACGTAGGATATCCTGGAATTATGTAGTTGTAAAACAAGGTAAACTTCAGCATGATAATGTAAAAAAATGCAAGAGTGAGTTTCCCTGGCTTTTTGTTACTTCTAGAGTTCTTAACGACAAAACGACTAAATAATTTTTGTTGTAATTGGCATAGTGAAAGCCAGAATCCCGGAGACGGACATAGGAGACATTTTATCGACATCATCATCATCATCATTTCAGCCGTAAGAGGTCCACTGCTGGACACAGGCCTCCCCCAAGCATATATGCCATAATCGCCACGCTTGGCAGGCGGGTTGGCGATCGCAGTTGGTTGGTTAAATACTCAGAGAACGCTGCTGCCCATCCTCTGGTGAATCCCTTAGTCGCCTTTTACGACACCCATGAGAAGATATAGAGTGGTGCAATTCTATAGACATACAATGGGAAATAATTCGTTGCCCATCGAGACCCGTTAAGCTGTCGGTCCCGGTTGCCATACGAATATCTATGGCAGACTGGCAGTCGTTACGGGTAGTCAGAACCCCAAAAGTCTGACAACTGAGGATCTACTCGCGTTTGACGATATTCACAATTTTCTACTCCGGTCAACCATCGTACCCATATCGCGTACAATAATCGCGTTTCAAGGTTAATTTCTCTGATCTACAGTCAATTTCATCCGACTATAAACCGTAGTCTATCTTTATTGTGCCTTTTTACCCGTCTGAAAAAAGGAGGAGGTTCCTAAGTGCTTTTCTTTATTGTGTAAGGTATCAGTTGTAACGAAAGTTCGTATATCGTTTGTCGTTCGTCAAACGCGAGTAGATCTCCTGGTCTAGCCTTCGAATGTCGGAATTACCGAATAAATGTGTTGCGGGGGTCTGCTGGCAGTCACTCCGTGTAAAATACTGATGTTCAGCCGCATCTAGTTAGACTGGAAGCCGACCCCAACATAGTTGAGAAAAGGCTCGGAGGATGATGATGACAACGGGTCAGAATTTTTTTCACTTTAATGTTTTAGATTCTTTGCTCTATAATACAAAAAATCCGAATACCATAGGAATCTAAATAATAAGGTAATAGAAGTGGTAAAGGCGCGTGAACTAGTCGCCGCGTGCAGGTGTCTCGTAAGACACCACACCATTTCGCGAACCGTTTGCTTGATCATCAGTGCTGTTTTGGACGTGGAGTCACTAAAATTGCATTTTGCAGCATACCTAATAGCGGTTTTTTTTGGCTTTATTTATTTTGCATTGAATGCTAGAAACATGGTGGGTGTAATTGCGTATTTATGTGTTGGTAGCAGCAAACCGGCGACACGTGGCCCGGTATTAAAAAACAGTAGATAACATTTCTATTCCCTCATTATTTAGATTTCTATGTCAAATACGAATAATACCTGAAAGTATAGTTAGCAATATTTCGCATAAGGTTAAATTAACAAACACATACACAATCACGTACTGCCCGTGGTCCTAACTTTGAGTACGGTAAGGTTATACAAATTATTACTTCTACACGTGGCTCTACAGAATAGACACACTTTGAGTAATTTTAGTTAATATAGTTTCCAAGTTCTCATAGGTGCGGAACGTATCGTCAACTTATATCATTTATAACTGGGCATAAATAAATACGTAGGAAAATTACGTAAACCATAACATAATTAACTGACTAAATTTTGCAAAACATTTTCTGTTTGCCAAATTTGTTTATACTAGATGTAAGTTGTTAGGAACGTCTGTCCAAATTTTTTATTAAAGTTTCTGCACCCAGCGGCTAACTGCCAAAACTAATATAAAATAAATAAATAAATATAAATATTTTTGAGACATTTTTACACATCACCATCTATTCCCAAACTAAGCAGAGCTTGTACACACGGCTACACATCAAGCTGTACATTTCCAGTATAAGCTGATCTCACATTGTACGGAAAGCCTATAAATGCGAGGTCAGCTTGTACTGGAAATGTACAGCTTGATATGTAGCCGTGTGTACTATTGGTAATTAGACAATGGATTGAACCCACGACCTCGTGATCAGGTGCGACACTCGAACCACTAGACCACAGACGTCGTCGAAACCTGTGGTCGAAACTACTACTACTATGGGTACTAATAGACAATGGATATAACACTTATATACTTTTATTATTCTATTTATCCAATGTTTGCCCTACTACAGATAGAAATTTGACACAATTTATATGGAGCTTACACAGTCAAAGTAAAAAGAAAAGACGAAATGCTCTGAACAATCACAGTGAAGCCAATAAAACCTGCTCCTGCGTGTACAAACCAGCGCTCACGCACACGCCATGCACCTGAAGGATGTTTGTTTTCGCGATGCTTACTGGACGATGCCGCGACATGTGTACTGAGAGCGGTGAGCACTGTTTGAGGTGCATGTATGTGCGTGAGCGCTGGTTTGTACAAGGAGGAGCACGGTTTTGTTGGCTTCACTATGATTTTTCGCAGCAGTTCGTCTACGGAAAAAGACGGTCGGACGGACGGACGGTCTACGGTTGTCTGTGGGAGCTTATGACAAATTTACTAACCGTAGTTTTCAGTAACCAGTCTATCCACGAATTGTCCTGCTAGATATATAAATTTTACATAAGCTACATACATTTTATGTCATATTTCTATCTCTAGTAGGGCAAAATCGCGGATAGCTCGGTTATTGAAAATGGTCGTATATCTCTAATAGGGCCAGTCGTGTATAGACATTCATTTTGGCCGTAAGTCTGTGGGCTATCTGTAAATCAAACTCTGTAATAAAATAATTTAATAATGAAGGGGGGAGGGGGAGAGGTGTAAGGTTTACACTCATTAAAAAATGTGGTTATGCAAGCCCTACATATCAACTATTAAGTATTATTATGAATATCACTTTTTAAGACCAATGTTAAATGAATGTCAAATTTTAAAAGATATGTTTTAGTCTATTTCACAATGCTCGTAATATGCTAGTTTTAATTTAGAATAAGATCTATTTACTAATTTGTTTTTGTTTTTTATTTTAATAAAGACCTTCAAAAATTAAAATTAATTATTAATTATCTGTAAATCAAATTCAAATTCAAAGATTTATTAAGGGTTTCATACTATTATTATTTTTAAATATAACCATGTCAAACATAAATATAAGTGATAGATTTATCATGCATTATTATTACATCAATCATGAAACAAATGTTTATTTTGCTATACAGGATGTCAGGGAAACACTTCCGAAAACGAAGATAGGTGATAGTGCTGGTGATTACTGATACGAAACCACGAAAAAAAATGCGATTCTTTTTATAGATTTTTTCATATTTTTTTTAAGTTTTCATTATGTATAAGTTTCATTTAACTGCCCAAAGCTGGTTATGTATGAAAAATGCAAAAAAAAAAATTTCGGAAGCGTTCCCCTTAAACCAAGTATAGGTACTTTAATCAGTTTTATCGCCCCTAATTTATTTCTCTAACAGTTTCAACTAAAGTTTATACAAGAAAAACCGCGAGATGAACTTCTGTTATTAAATCAGTTTCTGTTATCCTTAGACAACTTCCTCTCTTTTTGAATTGTTCTGGTGTTGTTTTAATTAATCCTTTTCTCATTATTAAGTTGGAAATCCAATAGAAAAAGGATTAAGCTTAAGAAGCAAATTATAATTGTTTTATTTTTCACGCTGATTCTAGATTAGCAGCGAAAATTTTTGATTAAAATATAATTTTTGTACAAAAACAAGAGATTTTATTACAAGCATGTTGAATTTGTTACCTATAAATATTTTTATTTGGAACGTAGTTCCTTATCGCGCGTTGTGAAAGGGGGCTAGACGGAAAAAAATCTCACGAAAAGTTGTAACGACACTTTTTTTTGTTTTTTTTTTATAGTATAGGATGGCGAAACGAGCTAAATGCCCACCTGATGTTAAGTGGCTACCTTTGCCCATAACAACTGCAATACCGAATCGAAAGGAACTTCGTTCCATCCGGGTGTCCCTTGACACCTCTAATTTTTTTTTTCCTAAATATAATTTATATGAATGCTACCACGGCTAACCACTACAATCATTATTGCCGTAAGAAATACCTAATTATTATTATTATTTATTTATTATTAATTAACCATATTATACATAATACAGTAAGTATTATGTATTGTAAAATAAGGGAAGCGTATTGATCTAAAAGCCTAGTAGTTCACCCACTAAATAACCGATGTTTAAAGTGAAAACAACTGTTTAACACAATTTATTTACTAATGTGAAACTAGTTGTTTACAAATTAAATATCGATTATTTCATTGATGACTTTGGCTTTTAGTAATTTCATAAACCTATCTACGAGAGGTGAGGTAGTCCATTTGAAGCCAAGATTAATCAACATGTAGTCTGTTTTAGTAGTCTCGGGTTAAGTATCCCGCTCTTCCCAAACATTTGCTCAACACACTAGCCGATACGTTTATAAAATTAAATTATGTCACAGTCGAAACTCTGTTTCTGGCTAAACTAGTTCTAACTGACGAAAAAAGTCAAAACTAATTTTGACTATCAAATCAACTCAGCCTATCGCAGTCCACTGCTGGAGATAGGTCTCTCCCAAGTTGCGCCACAACACTCGGTCCTCTGCCTTCCGCATCCAGTCCCCCCCAGCCACGTTCTTTAGGTCTTCGGTCCACCTGGCAGGGGGCCTGCGCTGCGTTTGCCGATACGCGGTCTCCACTCATTTTGACTAGGCTTCGGTGAAAAGCAGTTTTGAATGAAATTCCGGTACAAAGAAGTTTTGACTGAAATTCCACTCTAAAGTAGTTTTAATCAATTATAGGTATCGGTCAAAACTCATAATAATCTGAATTTGACACTTAGGTTAATGACATTGTTCTGTAAGAAGAAACGAGTGAATTTAGCGCAAACCGACTGCACGTGGTCAGACTCACTTAAGAGAGTTATATTGAATAGCGTAGAGCGCTGGTTGAGTGTGCGAGTGAAGTGAAGGGGTAACAAAGCGAATCTTCTGGTGGAGCAAACTCAGAAACACTTGCTTGACCCTAAAGGTCAAGGTCAATGACACGGAGTCAATGACATGGGGTTCACATTTAATTTTGACTAACACTCTTGGTCAAAACCAATTTTGACCGACCTCCTTCCTTACTTAAAACTACTGACGGTTCATTGAGTCAAGAGTCAGAACTAGTTTTGAACTGGAAAGAGTTTTTAATGTAACAATAGAAAGGATATAATATGTAGGTACATGAATACAAAATAATTTATAGACTTAAATGTGGATATAGAAGTAGTAATATGTAATAAAGAACACAGAGCGAAAAAATTAATAGTTACAACGCAAGTAATGGTATTGATTTATAGTAATTGTGAACATGAAACCGACAGATTATCATAATTTCTGGAATCAAGCGTTATTTCCATATTCCACCTCGCATTCTAAAAGAGACAGGATACTAACATGGCTTCGTCTGAGATTTTAACCCGTGCCCTAATTAGCTACCTACCACCAGTGGCGGTTCTAGGGGGGGGGTCATAGGGGTCATGACCCCCCCCAAAATCGTATACGTCAAATTGACAAATCTCCTAAAAATAGACAATTTACAAAAATAAATTATTAACTTCCTGCTTAAACGTCCAAAAGTAAACAACGAAATCAAAACAACGTAAGTACTACCATAGAATAGGTAATAATATCTTCTATTTTCTGGTGGTATATTTTATGATACTACGTACTTACTAAAACACGACATCTAGTCCTACGTAAAAAAATACCTAACATTACTTTAGAGCTTTGTTTATTTACTGAAGTTCAATTTACAGCATAGGTATTATTTTGCTCAAAATAAAATATGAATGATATTTCCAGTTTATTGACAAATAATATCACATACGACGCCACCGGCGGTAGTTCATTTTGTTGAACGGTTTGCGCTACTTTACATGAGCCTGCCGTTGCGATCGAACACTATATCAAAGGCGTAAACGATTGAAGCTTTGGAGGAGAAAAAAAAATTCACGCTCGCTTCGCTCGTGCTTCTTTATTACCGTACATAGCCTGCAACTCCAAAAGATACACTTGAATTGAAGTCTACTTTTCGCATAAATATTAAAAATTCGCGCTCGCTTCGCTCGCGATTGTACCCCGTGTTCGTTTTCTCTTTTTTGACGTTCATTTTGTAAGTAAATATTCTGTTATATAATAAACTAACTCCAAACTTTACCTTGTCTTAGCATAAATAAAAAAATTGTAAATTTGGACCTTGAAACTATACCAACGTAAGCCAAGTCGACCCCCCCCAAAATCTTGGGCTGGAACCGCGCCAGCCTACCACAAACTATTAACTCTTAAATTGAAGCAAATACGTTAATGGATGTACGGAGATAGTCCGCCATTTACACAAGTAATTAGGAATTCTGTTTGTATTTGGGAAATCAAAGGAACTCACGGTTATGTGCTGGTATTTAACAACAGTTACAGTACTGATTGCCGGAATGTAGGTTCCAGATCTAGGTTTATAGTCAATATAAATATTTTCCCATGAAAACTGTAAAGTTAGTGCTCTTGGATATATCACAATTTGAAGTATAGGTATGTTGTTATTTTCGCATATAATTGGACTACCAAAATATGAAAGGTTCTGTCGATAATAAATCGACAGAACCTTTCATATTCCGTTGAAGAATCGGACCTGAAAACGACTATTTAAAACACTTTTAAGGTTCCTTACCAAAAAGGTAAAAATGTAACCCTTATGGTGTGACTCCGTCCATTCGTCCGTCGGTGCGTCTGTCACAGCGGTATATTTCAGCAACCACTAATACCAGGAACAGTTTTAAATATAGCTTACCCAACCTTATGTCAATTGAAAAAAATTTTTTTTTTTTCGTTTTCCTTTTTTTCATAGTGGAGCTACTAGTTTATGTGGGGTATCATATATGAAAGGACTTTATTTGCATATTCCAAAACCGTATTTTTTTGTTTTTTATAGTACGGACTTTTCGATTTTGATAAGAATTACAAAAAAACCATTACCCCCGCCCTTATCTCCTAAGTATGTAAAGCGAAAAATCTGAAAAAAATCCAGGTGATAGAAGTTTATGTATGTATTACAAGAAAAATAGAACATTGTTTCTAACTAGCACAGTTTTTTAAAATCATCAATATACCTTCATCAAGCAAGCAACTTTAATTATTGAGGTGGAAGATGAATAACTAAATAACTTTTTATACATCCAAGTAAGGTACGGAACCCTCAGTGCGCGAGGCTAACTCACACTTGGCCGCTTCTTATCTTTTATTGGTTACATAGTTTCTTAGTTTGAACGTACTATGAACGTGACTTATTGGAAGTCTTTCTATTGCCTTTTAAGAGTCGTTGCTCTTTTTGGGAGGGAAGCGTTCCACGTTTTCTGCTGGATCAACACCTCCACAAAATGGCCTTAAAATTTCAAATTGGAGGCATTTATCTACGAACTTTTTACCTCTATACATCTCTTCTCTTCTCTATCTCTTCTCTACATAGTAAAACAAAGTCGCTTTCCACGTATGTCTGTCTGTGATAAACAGACAGACAGACGTGGAAAGCGACTTTGTTTAACGCTGACTCCTAAACCACGCAACGGATTTTGATGCGGTTTTCACCATTGTTTAGTTTTTTTTTCACAAATGGTTTATATATATGATAAAGCCTAATAAATTTTTTTTTGTAAGTATAAATAAGAATTTTGCAACGAAGTCGCCGAAAAATTAATTTACATGACTTACGTAGGCTAACTTTAAGAGGTACTTAAAAATAATGTACTAGAGAATTGTAGTTCTTCTTAAGAGGACGCTCCGAAAAAATAGTTCCCACGCTAGCTCCTCCCTTACACCCCACCACCCGCTAGCTACACTTGTCACTCACCGTTAATATTGAAATACCAGGCCCCTCAGAAAGTATTGCGAAAAAAAGTTTTTATATATGGGAGACTGGCCAGTTATAATGTTTTTCGAAAATATGATTATTTATAATTAAAAATAAGTAAGTTCCAATTTCAAAATTTCCCTCCACATTTTTTGCGAGTTAATTCAAAGTATTGTGTCTCACTGAAATATGGATCTGCGCCGGGAACATTTTAGAGCTATGATTTTATACGATTTCAAGTGTCGCCTGAAACCGGATGAATCGTAAGATAGACTTCAAATGGCATTCATGGATGAAGGCCCTTCCAAGGCAACCGTGTATCGTTGGTATAACGAATTCAAGCGCGGTCGACCAACTTTGGGGGATGACGAAAGAAGCGGTCGCCCTTTGACGGCTGTTACCGAAGAAAACGTGCTAGCAGTGAAAAATTTAATCCAAGACAATAGGCGAATTACATATCAGGAGATTCAACACATATTGAAGATTGGATCGGGAAGCGTTCACGAGATTCTACACAGCCATCTTCGCGTGAGGAGGATAGTATCACGCTGGGTGCCGCACAACCTCACCGATGCTCAGAAGCAGGCCCGGGTGGAATGGTGCCGTGATATGCTTAACAAATTTGAAGCAGGCTCGTCTCGGCGTGTTTACGACATCGTTACAGGTGATGAGTCCTGGATTTATCAATACGACCCAGAAACCAAGCGCCAGTCGACTGTTTGGGTGTTTCAAAATGAGCCAACGCCTACCAAAGTGAAGCGATCTAGAAGCGGGGGTAAGATTTTGATCGCTAGCTTTTTTAATTTGACTGGCCACTTGGTATCAATTCCCTTACGGGATCAAAGAAGCATTAATGCCGAATGGTATACTACCAAATGTTTGCCAGAAGTTTTCTCTGTTATAAGCAACAAGCGACCAAACACAGGGCTCCGCGGGCTACTGCTCCACCACGACAATGCACCTGCGCACACCGCACTCAAAACGAGGGACTTCCTGGACAGCACGCCAGTCAAACTCCTGGGTCACCCTGATCTAGCACCGTGTGAATTCTTTTTATTCCCAAAAATAAAAAATCAGCTCAAAGGGATACAATTTTCGTCGCCGGAAGATGCGCTGGCTGCGTTCGAGCAGGCTGTAAACGAGGTGTCTGCGGCGGACTGGAAAAAGTGTTTTGAAAACTGGTTTAGGCGCATGAATCTTTGTATAGAGGCTGGTGGAAAGTACTTTGAAAAGATTTGATAAAAATATATGTACGTATAGAACAATTTTTTTTAGTTTCGCAAAACTTTCTGAGTGTCCCACGTATAAAGTCAACAAGGCGAACAGAGAAACCATGGAATTGCCTACTAATAAATTTGAATTATACTCACCTGACCATTTTTGTCCTTTTTCCAGAAATATTCTTTTCTTGTCAATTGCTTTATCAATACGATCCATTTTAAAAGGAGCTATGGGACATTTTACTTCTACAACCATATCGACAATAATACCATCAGGCGTGGCTCCAAAAAAGGGATATATTTTTCGTCTATGTAGAGGCCACATTTCTTAATTTCAATATTTTGTAATTTTGATAATTGCTCTAGTGCCACTGCTTCATATTGTCTTCCGTACTGTATGAAGGAGACATGTTGGGCAATTGGTGTGCTGTAAAGTATGTTTCTTAAAATATTTCTACAGCTTTGAGTCCTTCTACGTTTTATTACTTTACCAAAATTTGTTCTAAGCTCAAGCCACTCACTGCACTGACTTTGTAAAACTGTCTGTTGACTAATACGGTTGCGTTCTAATTCAGTCTTACGCAAATTATCTATAAAAGTTTCCTTTGACAGTTTGAAAGTTTCTGGATCGATATCTGGCTGCTCTGCATTTTCACCATAATTTAAATCGGAGGGTTTGGCAGCAGTAAATCAACGTTTCTTTTTTCGTTGTGCTAGTCTAGTTCTTTCCCTTGTCAGATAAATTTTATCTTCGCACTTCTTTGTGCTAGTCCTAGATGATGTCTGGTGAATATTTTCGTGGACTGTCGATAGCAATCTTTTTGTGTTGAAAGACACTACTGCTCCCCCGCGCATCGAGTTTGGTAGCCTCGGCGTTATGAATAATTTATTCGCTTGTCACCATCTTCACAATCACGGAATTAAATTGTTAATTTCTACTATGTTGCTATCAACATCTTCAATGAGACTTTTGCCGCAAGCATTTTTATTCATTGGCAGCGTAATTCGTTTGATATGAACGGCGGCACCAACACCCATCTACTATGACTTCAATCATCGGGATGCCTTTCTGTCTCACCAGCCTTCTTCATTTCATCCCAAGCTGTTTTCTCCCATTCTTCTGCTATTTCGTCTTGCATTTTTTTTTGTTTATTTTTTCGTTTAAGCCGACTGCATATGTAAATTATTTTAATTGAGCATATCCACCGCCACTTGCCATAATTCCAGCTACGGCTTCTTTATTTATGTCCCAATCTATTGATTCAATATTAATTTCTTTGTTGCACATTAAACAATTTAAATTTAATCGCAAATAGAGTCCGTTTTGGTGTTCAGAAACCACTTCAACAGAACTCAACCCACAGTTAAAAAACCGGCCAAGAGCATGTCGGGCCATGCTCAGTATTATAGGGTTCCTTAAGTAGGTGTAATTACAAACGAATCAAATCGAATATTAATCATGGCTATTTTAGTTTTTGCAATAATCGGCAGCATTCGCGACTCAGAGCGTGTTGTTAGTAGCGCCATCTAGCGATAAATTCAAGAAGCCAAATTTAAGATTTGCGTCATTTCAAAGTTACTTTTTGTGATTTTTTCAAATAGAAAGTAGCTAAAGGAGCATTATTTGCTATGACCATTTTTCTCTAAGGTCAATGACCTTTGAACTAGGACGTTTTAAGTATTTTTCAGTTTTCTCTCTATAACTCAAAAAATTATAATCACATAATACTCGAAATAATTTTAAAAGAGATTTTTTATAAAGGTCTATCAATGTGGAAGATTTTAAGTTTCTACATTGCATAGTTTAGAAATGGCAGGGGGGGGGGGACACATTGCAAGCCACTTTGGCGGGCTATATTTCGCAGATGGTACACCTGATAAATAAGTGGTGTATCAAACATTACCTTCATTTTAGTAGACCTATTCAATGATATCGCACACGAGGGGGTGCAGCGAAAAAAAATATTTTTTTTCCATTTCACATGTATGGACGCCACCCCTAAAATACGGAAAAACGATTTTTTTATTCTTTTAAAATTGAGATCTATATGTAGACTATTTTCTAACAAAATTTCATTTACTTATGTTTATAACTGTAGAAGTTATTAAGCTGTAAAGGATTAGGACAGACGGACAGACGGACAGACGGACGGACATGACGAAACTATAAGGGTTCCTTGTAGGACTTCGGAACCCTAAAAAGGGCGGCGTGATCGGCGATAGTTTACAAATTATCGAAAAAACGTTGTGTGTTCACCATCCGTCTCCCACTTAGTATTTTGCTTTCCTAAAACGAAGGCGTAGATGTTAGTGTAATCACAATAAATATTATTAAAGTTAGTATCCCTCTTGGATACTTTGAAACAGAGTTGCAAAAAAACCCGCGGAATACATAACCTCCTCCTTTTTTTGAAGTCGGTTAAAAACAGGAAATTTAAAATGAATGGGATATTGCGTTCGCCTTGGTAATGTCAAACCAAGGCGAACGCAATATCCCATTCATTGCTTGTTTTTTTTTTTAATTATCTCATTGTACTGTTATACGGCCAACCCCGGTTGTCTTTTTAAAAAAAAACACTATTTATTTGGAACACAAACTACGTTACACCGAATTACGTATGACTTCCCAAACTTTGGTACTACACGCGGTGATGCCCAGATTCTAACTGAATTTATTCAATATGTTCGTCTGAGTATTAAAATGACCAACTAATGAAATTGATACTCAGCACAATATCTATGAACATTTATGACAATAACAATAGGAGTGCTGATGTAGGCTTTACTGCCTTATAATAAGGGTCATAACAGTACGCAAAAGTATGATAATTTTGAAGTCTGAAAATTAACCCTTTTTTTCCCGTCCCGGCTTGCCACAATTCAAGTAGGCGAGCCCCTTATCCCCGTGCGGCCAAACGTTGGCCGCATCGACAAGGACCAGTGGCCGTCAGGGACACGAGGACGTTTTCTGGCCCAGCACCCCACACGCTAGACCCTAGATACATACATACATACTGGGTTTTAAGTCTCAACTGTCTCAATATATAATAGAACATTTTTCACCTTCTTATTGAGGCTATGAAACTATTGACTGTGTTCG
The DNA here is from genome assembly GCA_949699075.1 of Asteroscopus sphinx. Classification (NCBI taxonomy): domain Eukaryota; kingdom Metazoa; phylum Arthropoda; class Insecta; order Lepidoptera; family Noctuidae; genus Asteroscopus; species Asteroscopus sphinx. The sequence goes on from OX453005.1 coordinate 13,425,430, forward strand.
GCGACCATTAGAATAAGTTAACTAAAATGTTAAAACTATTTTCATGTAAGTGGCATATTTTTTCTTTTTGAAAATAAATTTCTTTAAACCGAATTCAAATAAAATATCAGCTGGCGCTAGGGGTGAACGATATCCGCTTGCATACGCAGTCCGTGTCGTAGCGAACGTAGGTATGTTAGGTACTCGCGGCATTGATCCCGAGTTTTGTACGCTTTACATTGCGGGTTTGCAAAATACCAAATTACTAAAACAATGAGTATAAGGCTATTAGTTATTGGTATTCGATTGTGTTTAGCTAGTATAATAATAGCCTTTCAGTTTCGGGAGCGTTTCCCTGACACCTAGTATGTATTATCAAGCCTGTTTCCCATTGGGATAGGCAGCCATCTCTTTTTTTTCATCTACGTTTAATACTCGTCATGCATATATTATTAATAAAAATACTTTGTTTTTAACGGACAACATAATCCAAGTATACAAATATGATGTTTATGTTGTATTGGTCGTGGACCTGAAAGTTTGTTACTTTGAAACCACTGGAAAAGCCCAGCACTGTGTACCGTACTAGGCCACTGTGATGAGATGACCTTTTTGACGTACTCATACGATAATTTTTCACATAATAACTCATAATTTAATTTTAGAACGTCAGTATGATGTCCCTGATGTAACGTTAATGAAAATCAGTTGAATTAAATGTTCCATAATTGCTGTTTTATTTGTTAATCTAATACTTTGTTTAAAACATGTTTTAAACACATTGGCAAAAAAACATTGTTTTTTCCCTCGTGTTTTAAATCAGTTGGTGATTATATTAATCAGATTCAATAGTGTTTAAAACATATGTCTTTTTCGTAACAACTCTGCTTTGAAAAAAATAATAATTATAAACATACCATGTTAGTCGTATCCTGTAACAACTCCATTTTATTATACCTCTCAACAGTTTCGAGAAGAATATTTTCTTTGATCCCATCGTTTCTTGTATTTCCATTTGCCTTAAAATTAAATGTTTTATAACTAATGATGTGCATACCTCATCTCCAAAAAACTCAATCTATTTTATTATTTTAAAACGATTGTAGCCTAAAAAGAAAGTACCTAATATACAAGCTTCTAGTACAGGTGATTATTGGACGCTAAGAGTGGGGGCCTCGAAGCGTCTACTAAGCGACCCTGGGGTGGACAGCAGTACGTGGTGGTCGCGTGCTACTGTGGGGGAAACAATATTGTTTTCCCGGAACGTGCCAAAAGCATAGCACTTGAGGGGCTCCGGCACGGTCCAATAGAATTCCCGGAGCTCCTCGATTTTGTGCAGAGGATGGCCACCGTGTGGTTTTAGTCGGTAAGAGGCCGACATACCCCTCCGCCGTCCCCACACGGAGGGTAACCATGAATCTTTCAACAGAAAAAAAAGGTCTCCACCTTGATCAATTATATTATCAGTGTGATTAGAGCCAAAATTCAATGCTGGCAATCTAAAAAAAGTTAATTAATCATTTTTACATCGTACCTATGATGACAGCAGGACAAAACGATGCCTTATGAATAAGGGTAAAAGAGACTCCACTACTAAACATGTATTTGACACCTGATCCGTACCCATGCTATGTGAACAAGATTATAGGTAGAGATTTTATTCTATTTTCAATAAATATGTTACGAGTTATGGCCATTTTCAATAAAAACACAATCGGTTGATTTGCTTACTCAATAAGGATTTTGACATAACTTGTTCAATCCAATCACAAGTTATGTCAAAATCCTTATTGAGTAAGCAAATCAACCGATTGTTTTTACTTTTTGTTTAGCGAGATTCCGTCCGCCTTTTTTATTCATCCAAGGTTTTACATAAGTAAACAAAAAGTAAAGCACCCATGACATGACAATGATCAAAATGGCAGAGGTTATGGTGCCTTTTCTTTGTCTCGCAGACATTCAACAATCGTGTGTAGGTATACATACTTGTAATACATAAGAAACACGGAGACCAATACAAACATGTTCAACAAATAAATACTTGTGTCTTGTGGGAATCGAACCCACGACCTCGTGACCAGCAGTCGCACACTCGAACCACTAGACCACAGACGTAGTCAAAGTAGTAGTTATAGTTTCATTTCAAGTTTGGCCCTCTCCTAACCTATTCCATAAATTCACGCTGTATAAACCGCTAATACAATATTTCGTGTGTTATACCTACTCAAGTTGTACAATTTTACACTATACATACCCACTTTTCTTTACGTAATAATACTGGAACTAGAAGTAAATTTTTAAATTAATTAGTTCAACTGGCGACTCCGGTAGTATCTCTGTTCCGAACAAGTAAATTGCTTCCTATAAAGAAAACGTTTATATTTTAGTTTTATTAAAGCTAAAATAATGATAATACATTTTTAGAAATAAAAAATATAATAATGCACTTACCTTTTAGATTGTCTAGTGATCATACTTGCTTCTTTATAACGTTTAGCAATTTTTCTTTTGAAACGTATTTTCTATTAATTTTATTACCCATGACACTAGTAAAAGACGTCAACGTCTGTCAGAATGATTTTTAAATATTTTATGCTAGTTTTATGGCTATAAAGTCTTTTTTGTTTACGGTATTAAATATTTTCGTAAAATCGTGATAATTCACGCATAGACGCGACAGACACATACGTAGTATCCCCTAGTAGTCTGTGACAGACACAGACCCTTCCTCTATAGCGCAATGCGCGGCACTGAATGTGAGCATTGCGGTTCGCTCTCGAAAATTTTATGTTAGCTGCAATAGAGCTCACTTTCAAGTAAATCATTCTCACGCGTTTTACCGCGGAAGTAAAGGCCGTAAGTCTCAAAACAATTTTCGTTTATTACATAAATAATAATTAATCAATGGAAATTTCCTTAAAGCTGTATTTAATATACTTTATTATCTGCCTATCTCCATAAATTTTATATACCTAACTTAAATAATAACGGAGAAATATTCGAAAAATCTCTAAAAACGCATGATTTTGAAAAATTAAAAGCATCGAAAAAATACAACGAATCATGTAACTGGGATAGTCAAACGGTAGATAAAGGTTCAAAATAACATATGTTTAAATTTGAAATTCATCAGGCATGTGTACGACTCAGCATATGTTTCCGAAAAGTCACCTCATTTTGGGAGCCTAGTCTTCCGCGATTGCACCCCCCTCTATCTGTTACGACGGTTGATTCACAGTAACAAGAAGAAAGAAAGAAACAATATTTATTTGCTTCAAAAGAGACGCACAAAATTACCAAAAAATTTAAGAACACAGAACAAATACAGGTACAGAGCCAAGAAGTGTGGTAAGATATGCGTCACATCCGCGCAAAACGGCCACCGCTCAGCATATTGCTGTGCCTCATGCACGGAGCAAAGTAGACAGTATACCAAGTAACCATATCTTTCATTAAAACTTTAATGAAAAATAGCGTGTTTTGCGACGCTATTTACTCTTATTGAGTATGGATCCTTATCCAATTAAATATGATAGTATTCTCGGACATTTAATGTCAAATATAATTGTCCTTTACAGTATATCATTCTGAGAAATACTTTAGAAGAAATCATAGGTTAAAGCAACCGGAAAAAATGCATTAGCTGTAGCATCACTACAGTTCAATTTTCGAAGTTTTGAAAAAAAAAGCGCTTTCAGCCTTTTCATTATAAAATTAGTTTGTACCTAAGAACACCTAATTTATGTAAGTGTGTACATAAAAACCTCGGTAGCATAATTTAAAAAATAAAAACTCCCAGTTGTACCCAGTTGTGCATAAAGAATTAAATAAATAAATAAAAACTGTCCATCAATTTCCATTATTGTCGTGTGCATATTGCTGGCCTGTTATTTCGTTGCGTACGGAAAAGAGCCGATTGTTGTATTTTTTTTTTTGGAATAATGAACCAATTTCCGAGCAAAAGGAGAAAAAATTATTATGAACACTGTAATATTCATTTATTCATATGAACATTATTTCTTTTTTTAGGGTTCCGTACCCGAAGGGTGCCAAACGGGACCCTATTATTCTCGCTACGCCGTCCGTCCGTCCGTCGGTCCGTCCGTCCGTCTGTCCGTCTGTCTGTCGTTGAAATTTTCTCAGAAATTGTGTTGATATGAGGTGTATCACGACAAATACTAAAAAAAAAAACTAAATCCAAAGGGGGTCCCCATACAAGAAACCTCAAAAAACATGCATTTTTTCTAACGTTTTTGTTCCTGCTCTATCTTCAGAACGGTAATATATACCAGCGTCAAACATGGTCAGATTATAGTGCATATTATGTAGTTTTGCAACAAATACTAAAAATAAGTCAAACATAGACATATGTGGTGGTACCTGCGTAAGAAAGACATGCAAAAATTCATATTTCGCGCACTGTGCGTTGATGTCTTTTGATAAACTCTCGTAAATTAAATCAGTTTTTTTGGGGTATCAGGTCGTTGAGATTTACGTAACCCTTACTGCGCGAGTCTGACTCGCACTTGGCCGGTTTTTATTTCTTTTGCATCACTATATTAGTTCAAAAAGACTAGAGGTTGTTTCGGTATGTATGGACAAGTGAACATTTTCTTTTCGTGTTACTTGAGGTGGAAACAAAAGTCCATCATAAAGGGATGAATGGGTCGCCTTTGTTGTAATGATTAACGAAACATTGAATGGATACTTGTAACGTTTTTTTATATTAATACGAGTAGATATAATACATTATTTAATCTCCTAAGCTCGTATCGAAAAAACCTGCCAAGTGCTATAGTCAGACTCGCGCGCTAAGGGTTCCGTTCCACCCTCTGAGCTTAGACTTCTTATTATTTTTAGTATTTGCCGCAATAGAGGCCTTAATAACACATACTGTATAAAAAATTCAACTGGCTAAGTATCTATTATGATTAAAAAGATACAGCCCTGTGACAGACAGACGGACAAACGGAACCCTAAAAACAAACATTTGTGAAGGGTCGGGCAAAGTGACAACGTGCCTTAGCAGGGCCGTAATTACTACCAGGGCAATCGAGACAGTGCTCGATGGGATGCATTAAAAGATTAAGATCTAATTATTTGCATTTTTTTTTTATTAAATTTAGTTAATATTAAAGTTAGTGGGGTGCATTAAAAGAGCGTCCACGAGTGACGTTATTCAATTGATCGTCAGGCGCACCTTGGGTAGTCAACCCCGCTACCAATCTGCTGACTGGCTAATCTTTATCCGACGGCATGAGCTATTTATTTTCCTGTAGCTCATGTCGACACGATAGAAGAAGAGAAGAACCAGGGATCCCCTAAGACAAACACCGTTTTTTCCCCGGGACGTGCCAAAACAATATCACTAAGAGGTACCAGTATCGGTGAGATCCACCGAAGCTTCCGCATTCTCCTTGTCTGTGCCTAGGACGACATACGCATGGTTTTTTTTGTCGGTAAGGATCCGACATACTCCTTGGAAGGAGAATGCTCCAGACGGAGGTAAGTAGAAATCTTCCCGAGAAAAAAAAATCCCCCCCAACATGTAGTATAAAAGGCTCATTGCCGCCTTGCTGCCCTAGAGCTTTTAACTACGGCCCTGACCAAAAGATTAACATGACATGAGTTTGTGGAAGGCTGATTAATTTGAACTGTGATCTCGATCGAATAGGTTTTTGCTGGGCAAGCGTGTGTCATCGTCGACCGCACCATCGCCATCGCTCAACATCAGGTGAGGTTGTGGTCAAACGCAGGCCCATTAGATGTAAAAAAAAACTGTTGTCTAATGTAATGTCAGCTCCTGTGACTGGTCGGCCAGAATACTAAAAACCAATCACAACACATGATATGGGATTTGACAACTGATTAGTAATTTTTTTGCGTTCATCGACTAACTGTAAACTAGATGTCAAGCTTTTTTTAGTATTTCAGTGGGTCGGTCTATGTGTCGGTGAATGATGATATTTCGAAACTTTTTGCTCACTTAATTATTCAACTTATGTAGGTCAGCACATATGTCATTTAGTTACACTTCAGCCGTCCATCAGGCATTGCATTTCAATATTTGCAATTAAGGCTTTTGTTTGTAGCAGCTATTCACAAATTAATTACTACAAACCACGCTTGTACTTCATTTCAATATTATTTTACCAAATAAAATTCAATCAAAACATGTTAATGCACATAATAGGTATCTCAAAATGATTGGCCTTTTTTAGGCTAGGTACATATACAAATTATTGATACTAAACTTGTAAACTTATTTGTGTTATAACACAATAAGTACTTAATACATACCTGTTTTAAAAATTGTTTGCACAAAACACACAAGCACAAAGATAATCGTAGTAATTATTTTCTTAAGTAAAACCGTGTTTGTTCCATCTAATAAAACAACGGTGGAGAGAAACAAACAAATTGAGAGATTAAAAAGACAAGCCGAATTTATTTAGAGAAACCCTTAGCTAATTCTACATTTAATTAGGTACTTACATTGTTACTTTGATAATACTTTTAACTAAATATTATGATGACTATGCATTCTCTTTAGCTGGTTTGCATAATCATTCTGCTCTTTCTAAGTGAATTTTACTTTATAAAACCACTGAAATAGCTTTATTAACCTTTACTCTAACTTTATTTAATGAGTCTGACTTTAATACTAAAGTTAGCTCTGGTTTTCTCGTCTAACTGTAGAATAAAACCGGCCAAGTGCGAGTCAAACTCACGCAGTAAGGGTTCCGTGCCACCCATTGACCTGATACCCCATAGTGGGTCCATATAAACTGATTTCATTTACGAGCAAAAGACATCAACACCCGTGCGTGAAATATGAATTTTTGCATCTCTTTCTTATGCAAGTACCACCACATATATCTATGTTTGCCATATTCTTAGTATTTGTTGCTAAACTACATAGTATTCACTACAGTCAAACCAAACCGTTTTGAAGATAGAGCAGAAACAAAACCGTTGAAAAAAATGCATGTTTTTCGATGTTTCTTGTATTTTGTTTTAGACTTTTTTTATTTTTAGTATTTTTCGTTATAGATGTTATAGCAACACAAATTCTGAGAAAATTTCAACTGGCTAACTATTACCGTTCAAAAGATACAGGCCTGTGACAGATAGGCGGACGGACGGATGGACAGCGTAGCGCGAGTTATAGGGTCCCGTTGTGTATGGAATCCTAAAAAAGTAAAACTACACGAGTATAACACAATTTAATATCTGCAATCTTCTAAAATAAGGATAATGGGATTTAGAAACCCTCTCTCCGTGTTGTGAGAAAATCCATTGATACGTTTTAATATTGAAGCAGAAAATGTTTCAGTAGAAGCTTCACTTGTGTCAATATAAAAAATTGAAACTGAGTTTTAATAAACTGTCGAAACCTTAAAGTATTAAAGCTGAAAAAAAAAAGAGAAAGGTACGGAAAAACGTAAAAAGAGGCATGAAACAGGACCGAGGATCATCTGCTATTCACCGGCCAACCATAATCTCACTCCCCGTGCGGCTTTATAGAAATTCTGATGAATGTAGGGGATTAACTTTGCCAAAAGACACGTTCAAAACGTACTTACAAGAAAAAAGTAATAATATTTGTATTGGAGTTGAACAAACTCAATTTATTTCATCCAAGGTCAACCTGACTTGTGATTTCAAACATATAACTAATAGGGCTTAAATCGAACAAAGCTCCTACTTCAGTTTCTCATTATGAGAGATTTATATTGTCAGAACACACATATGATATTTTGAATAACCAATAATTATTGGTTTCTTTTGCTGGCTTGGCATCCGCTCGTCACTTGGGGTTGACTGACACTGAAAATTAGCGCTGTGTTGTGGCTCACGTTACAACACAGCATCATGCTGAGTGTCAACCTCTTTGCCGCAGCTACGACATGCAAAGTTACTTTTCTTATGATCGTTACCACTTTTACAAGATTTTTTAAAATGTATACTTTTATAACTATAAATACTTTTATAGCTCTTTTTTATGTACCTACTTACCTACCGCATGTTATGTTGTGGCGTAGCAATGTAGTGCATAACTGCCGCGGCCGGCAACAGGGGTGTTGATGGACGAACGTGAAATGTGATCCAAGTCGAAGCCAGGGAACACATACGTGAGTCCATCAATGCCTGGTTGCGGCCAAGGCTTGTATAGTACTTTTCTCAAATAATGCGCGGAAAATAGGTTTTAGCTGGGCAAGCGTGCACCATCGTCGACCGCACCATCGCTTAACATCAGGTGAGGTGGCGGTCAAACGCAAGCCCGTTAAGAATAGAAAAAAAAAAATCAAAGTAGTACCTATGTAAATTCTAGATTCAACAACTTTTCCCGCGTCAATATGTTAATTTGTTTATTTTTTACTTATACAACTCTATTTGCAAGCCAGTATAAAATTGAAAAAAAATCTTTGCTAAGTAACCTCCTTGGTTGTTTTTTTTAGAGTAAAAAGTTCGTTCCAATTTTAAATTACACTACAGATATGAGTATTCATAGCAAAGAGTAAGATAAGTTAATTGATTCATAGTAATTTATTTGGCCGCTAAACAGGACGTATTTGACCAGTACAGCATTTTCGATTTATCTCGAAGAAGTTTGTCACAATAATGTTCGGATTTCCAAGCATGTTTGAGAAAAATCATTTATCTTTCTTCTTTTTATTTACTCTACATCATCAGATTGTCGAATAGTTTACACCATAGAAGTTCTGAAGATTGAAAGTGGCTCATCGTGGGTAACATATTATGACTGCATAACGTAAAGATCCTAAGCATGTGATCTGCAACATCTTACTGAAGTAGTTGGATTGCACATTATATTGGGACGAATTGGCGCCAGTTTCAATTAACTGCCTGTTATTTCTGTTCCGCTCCCTGAATTGTCGGCGCATTGACCGAACCGATTCAGTAAAATTAGCCACAGATTCGCAAACGTGCACTTTACCGCAATAAAGTTATTTCTAGTTTTAAACGGTGTACAACCACTTAAAGCGCACACCGTAATACTGGAATATTTGTCAATAATAAATAAGTATTTACTTATAAGGGTTATTTGAATGTATTTTTATCAAAGTCGGGACTTCTTGAAGGGACAAATGGCTCAATCGATACATCAAAGAACGTTTGCCGGAGGGAAGTAACTGGATATCATTTGTTCGATTCAAGTCCCCGGCGTTTGTCGGAACAAGTCTGTGATTGCGTCAAGTCGTCACGTTCAAGTCATAGTATATACCCCTGATTTATTTGATTGTATCATTGTATAATTTTTATCTCAAACAAACGCAATAAAACAATTATTACGAAGGGGATGCTGGACCATGGTGTACGGGTTCTCCTGAATCTTGGCATAGGCATAGAATAGGTAATAATCTTCTCTTATGGCATAGGTGAGTGAATGCAGTAACACGAAGCGTTAAGACATGTTGTTTATTCGGAATTTCACAGCAAACAGAGCGAGAAATTACAGTTACACGTTATTTTATAATTTCTAGGAATCTGTGTTGCCATATGTTGGCAAAAAATAAAATTTAACGGGTTAAATCGATACATCGTTAAGTAAATCGATAATTAGGCTAAAATCATATTATTCTTCTTCTTCTTCGTGTCGACATGAGCTACATAATAATAATAGCTCATATCGTGGGGAAAAGATTAGCCAGTCAGCAGGTTGATAGCGGGGCTGACTGCCCAGAGTGCGCCGGACGATCAATTAAATATCGTCACTCGTGGAGGCTCTTTTAATCATATTATATGATATAGCCTAGTGCTGGAAGTCTTTGAAACTATCTGTAACAGGTGCTCTACCATAGAAATAAGTACAGTTTGTAAAACTAGCTTTATGCAAATTGTAAACCTGTAAATTACTAAGAAAATAAAGATTATTCTTATTCTTATGATCTGATCTCGTCACTAGTCAACTTGACTAGTGACAAGTTTACAATCATAATCTAATTGTCTCTGGATATATAAATATGATGAATTGAAAGTATAATCGACTTTAAATACAAGACACAGTGACTTTATTCGTTGCTCCCGCTGATAAGAAGCAGTCGCTCGGTTGGCTGATCCACGAGTTTGTAACTCAATATATTAATCTATTCAAGCTATAAAAAACCTCTAATCACTTTGTTATTTTAAGATAAATTCGGACTGATATGGTAACGCAAACCATCACTATATCCTACAGTCATGTAAAAGTAATCTCATGTCGAACCTTTATCAATTGTTTCCCTCCAGTATCTAATACAAAGCAATTTTGTCGCGTTGATCCATTAATTTATTTGAAAGGGAAAGCCGATTATAATAATTAATTTAGTTCAAGTCAATGGAACACTGATATTTAAGATTTTAATACAAATCAACAGATTAAAACTTTTTCCAGGGTTGACTAACTTTGCTAGGGCTATGCTCGGAGTGTCACTGCGTGATCGAATCTGAAATTTATTTATTTATATAAGACAACAATGGGTCCAATGTGTTAGTAACATATAACTTAACCTATGTTAGTACTTAATAACTAAAAAGGATTTGGTCCGGTCGACTAGTGCCCACACAAGCGGACTATCAGCCCGGGCGGCTATCATGTGAATTAGGAGATTCGCAGGAGAACGAAAGTAACCGACATAGCCCGAAGAATTGCCAAACATAAGTGGCAGTGGGCGGGGCACATTGCTAGTAGAACGGATGGCCGATGGGGCAGTAAAGTTCTGGAGTGGCGACCGCGTACTGGAAGGCGCAGCGTGGGTAGGCCCCCCACAAGGTGGACCGACGACCTGGTGTAGGTCGCGGGTATCCGCTGTGACGTCAATGTGTGATTTTAGCGACACTTTTTCCCGTACTAAGTAATCGTATATAGGGCACTTCCACTTGTTTTCTTTATTTCGTGGTTGTCGCCATATTAAAAGTTGTTCTATGCCAAAGACCACGCATTTCTGATACACGCTGTACATCATCATCATTTCAGCCGAAAGACGTCCATTGCTGGACATAGGCACGCTGTATATTAAAATTAAAACGTGTATGCCTGTGCATTAACATAGATATTTGACGAATCACCATCTAAGAAGAGCTAAGGTCTAAGTGTGTCCTATTTTTAGCTGTTCGTGTTTCGTGTGAAGGGATATGAAAAGAATCGCGTGTGAGGTAGTATAGTCAGCGCGGTCCGCTAAGAAATTGCCACCAGCAACGAAAACTGTTTACAACACTCATAGCCCTGCACTAAAGAAAAACGTTTGGTTTAATATGACATCGCTTCGAGCATTTCCTTTTCACGTTGGACATATGAACGTACTCGTGTTGGTTTTTAGGGTTCCGTAGTCAACAAGAAACCCTTATAGTTTTGCCACGTCCCTCATTTTACTCGAATTTTGAGAGTGCTATGAAGTTGAAATTTGGCATGGTTATACATTCTCATGACGCCTACAAATGTATGAAAAATTCTGGACATTTGTGTTGTGTACCTCCCCTACATGTAAAGTGGGGGTGATTTTTTATAATTCCCGTATCTGTCCCATTTTGTAGGCCCGTAAGGTATCGTTGAATACGTATTTTAATAATATTAGGGGTTGTATTAAAAAACTTTTTTGATACAAGGTTCTATAAACGAAATGTTATGGTATAAAGTGATAATTTTCTTTAGAGTCACCTAGCCTCACACATCCCCAGGCTTAACCACTTAGCCTAAACACTTGAAATCTATCCGGCATTACTAAGTTGCTATATAATTTAGCAAATACATCGTGTTATTGAAATAACGGAAAACCTCTTAAGGGGTAATCATAAGTATGAACAACTTTTACTAAAGGACCAACCCTGTATTCACGGAAAAAAATCTGATCACACACAATCAAAAATCACACAATCAAACTATCACGGATGAGTAGGCACTCCACTCTGATTTTTCTTTCTTGTCTTATTTAGCAAACAATATTGGCATGTCTTATTAATGCAATTCGTCTATAAAAATTTACATTATTTTAACAATTTCATACACTAAATAACATTTTTTAACCTAATTACATGTGCAGAACTAGTAATTATATTTTATCAGTAATTATTTGAATAAAGAGACATGCCAAGATTGTTTACTAAATAAGACAAGAGAGAAAAAACAGACTTTAGTTTACGAGTAACAGTCGACCAATTTAGCCATAGGTCTGTCAAAAGTTAATTTCCGTTTAAATGAACTGCAGAATTAACATCCAGTTTGGGCTCAAATGTCTTGTAAGAATTCTGTGTAGTCTTGGCTACGGAACCCTACTCTGAACGTGGTGAGGCACGCACTTGGCCGGTTTTTTTATATATTACGACATCATTTGTCGCGAAGGACGACACGCGTGTAATATTTTCTCATTGCCTAAGGGAAGCTGCCCAACCAACCATAGTTATTATAGGAAAGATATATCCAGTCGTTATAAGAGCGTATTTATCTGCTTCGGATATGAAATATATCTAAGACAAAGATCCGGCCTTTTGGGACTCGAAATATCTTGTATTTTGGTAAAAGTCCGTTATTGTTATATACTACAATAAGAAGATACATTTACCTGATCCAATTTATCGTCTTCAAATAAAGCTCAACATACTGGAAGTCTGTCAGAAAGACGAGACATAAAAAAAGGTTTCGAAAACCTTCTAGTTAGATCCTATCTCTTTAATTTATCTGATCTTAGATCTTTTTAAAAATGAAAACTTGCTATTTCCTAAGGATGCTTACTTTTAAGATACCTTCACAAAATGGGTCCTTCTGTCATTTTCACGAAATCGAATTTTAAACTAAATTGGATAAACTCGATAAACTACGATGACCGTAAAATACGAAAGTCACGACCAAATTGTAAATCAGATGTCTATCATGGAGGCTTAATGTTTCATGGCTTTGTAAGTTTTCTAAAGTCGTGATGGTAGATGTGAAATCAATAATATTAATCAAGATAAATAATTAAACGAACAATACAGCATATTATTGGTTTTACACGCAACCCTCGAAAACAGAGATGAGATCGACTGATCTATTAACCTGTCAAGCGGCGTAAAGTATAGATTCATAATATAACTTATTGTTTGATGTATAATAATTAATGGTGAACTATGTTTACGGGACTTGTCGCGCACAATTAAATCAAAATATAACGAACATTTTGACTAACCTCGACGTTAGAATGTTCGTTATATTTTGATTTAATTGTGCGCGACAAGTCCCGTAAAAATAGTTCAATATGAGTGAAATTCGTGAAAGTTTAAAAACTTCTAATAATTAATGGTATTAACCTATGTATTTGAAACCGATACCTACGTACATAAGGTTAAATTAAATTAGCTGGCGAAACTTCACATAAATGACGGGTATTGATAATACATTCTATTCTAATAATAATAAAACAAGAAAAAATATTTTCTAAACTCATCATTTTAAGTCAGCTGATCACGGGACGCGGGACCTTGTAGGTTTCATCATCATCATTTCAGCCGAAAAACGTCCACTGCTGGACATAGGCCTCCGTCAAGCATCGCCACAACGACCGGACCTACACTTTCCGCATCCAGCGGATTCCCGCGACCTTGACCAGGTCGTCGGTCCACCTTGTGGGGGGCCTACCCACGCTGTTCCTTCCAGTACGCGGCCGCCTCTCCAGAACCCCTACAGAACTCCTTGTAGGTTTACCTAAATTGTTTTGTTAGAAATATCATATTTCATAACAATACAACTGTTTTTTTAATACGTAAAAAATACTAAGTAAGCAGTTCGCGCGTCGCTCAGGTGTTGGCTCTGTGATCGGCCCTAGTTGAAATGATGAGTACAGAAAATCATAACATTTTGTACTTTTCAATATCATTGATTTTATCTTATTTTATCATCATTAGATAGCAAAACCCATTACAGCCAGGTTATTTGATTTAACGTTACTAATTAGGTATGCACAAGATATGGGTATATTTTTTACTTTGATTAATAGATTTCACTGTTTATAGTAGTTATAAAGCTCTTTCAACACACTTCATCTTCATAAGTTAGATCTTCGCTTACACTGTATAAGAGAATATTAACGAACTTACGTAATATTTTATAACTGTTCATTAAAAACTTTCCCCCATTATAAATGTTCTTCAGAGTTACAGCTACAGAAAAGAAAACTTGATTCAATTTTATTTAAAAAAAAATCAACACGTAAGTTTACCATCAATCGTTTTCATTATTTTAATTAGAAGGAAGAAGGAACTGTTATAAGCGGAGTTAATTTCGACTTTGAAATGGGTTTTCAACTGTGGCAACAATTTATCAGTGGTAAAAACTTGTTCGGAGAGAGTTGGACCGCTGTAGCCACAGAAGCGGCTGTACAGATCAGGGTTTACCTAAATATTTTGTCTAATTCCGTACGATACTAAAATAATAGACAATAAATTTAATCAGATTATCTTGTTGAACTGCAACATAATTTTAAGTCCCTCATGATAGTATGCGTTAACATCAAATTGTTTATGTATGCCGATAGTGATTATCGGCTATAAGAGGTTTATTTTGTATTAATATTCGTGAATAAAAATGTGTCATACTTAAACTTACCTTGGTTTTGCGTATGGTATGACTACATGTTTGTGTCTGCTAGTGCTGAGTCAACTTTCGATCCTTATCCAAGAAACCTTTAAGTGCTATGTGTAAAATGATTGATGAATTTCTTTCATTTGAACTTCAGTAGGTGGATAATAGTAGTTCCGTGTGGTGCCGGACATAAAGAATTGCACTAACCTATCTCTTCTCAAGGGTGTCGTAAAAGGCGACTAAGGAATTCACCAGAGGATGGGCAGCAGCGTTCTTTGAGTATTTAACCAACTAACTGCGATCGCCAACGCGCCTGCCAAGCGTGACGATTATGGCACGCAATTTATCTCTCTTTGGGGGAAGCCTATGTCCAGCAGTGGACGTCTTTCGGCTGAAATTATGAGGTGGATAAAAACAAAAAAAAAAACATAATTAAAATTTTTGAACCTTTAGCTTTCGTCCGTTTTACAACGTTTTTATTAACTCGCTTTCAGTCTTGTCTGTCTGTTCGGTACAAATTTTGCAATCGATTTTAAACTAACTTCCCGATGAGCTAGAGACTTGAAACTTTCAACATTGCCAGAACTGGATGACAATGCAATATTAACTCACTTTCGTTTGAAAAACGTGGTATAAAAAAATCTTTAACATTATTATTTTCGGTTGTATAGTCAATGACATTCTGTGATTGTAGCTTTTCAAATATTGTATCTAAAGAAAACATTTTCTTCTTTCAATGTTTTCCTAGGACCAGGCATAAATGGCGGGATGAACTGGACTCCTTTAAAAAAAACTGGTCTTTTATTAACCACAGATATTGTATTGTATTGTATTTATTTATTGATAACAATTGTTACAAACCTTTTTTTTCAAGTATACTTCAATTTTAATTAATTTGGCATCATTCGCGAAATAATATTTTATACAATAGTAAATAACTAAAATTTCATTTCAATATTTCATTTAAAATTAACATCATTCTTAACTTACTCAGACTTAACTTCATCAAAAACAAAAAAAAGTAAAACAACAATTTCATTCATTATAATATTTTATATAGAGGGAGGTGGAAGGAGGCTAGGGAGACCTTTGCTCTGCATTGGGACAGTACAGGCTCATAATGATAATAATGTTTTCCTAATTTAAAATAATAAAACAAATGAAAAATGTGTGCCGTATGATTGATATTTTTTTGACCGGTTCATCATCATCATCAGTCACACTGCTGGTCACGGGCCTCTTCTCAGAATGAGAAGGTTAAGGCCTTAGTCCACCACGCTGGCCTAGTGCGGATTGGCAGACTACACACACCATGGCATGGAGAACTGTATGGATCACTCTCAGGTATGCAGGCTTCGTCACGATGTTTTCCTTCACCGTCAAAGCATAGGGTGCATTAAAAGAGCCTCCACGAGTGACGATATTTAATTGAATGTCCGGCGCACCCTGGGCAGTCAGCCCCGCTACCAACCTGCTGACTGGCTAATCTTTTCCCCACGACATGAGCCGTTATCATTATGTAGCTCATGTCGACACGATAAAAGAAGACCGTCAAAGCAAAGTGATAATCAAATTTTTATCCAGACATGAATTTGAAAGGTCAGTGGTGTGGGCCGGGTTTGAACTTAGACCCTCCTGCATGGAAAGCAAGCGCTCAACCGCTAAGCTATTACAGCTTGACCGGTTCATTATAATGCAAAATTTCGTAAGTATAACACAAGCATAGATGGCAGGAAACATCTTGCGTCGGACTGCGATACGACAGGGTCCGGGTTCGATCCGCAGTAAAACATGTATTTTTGTATGTTTTATTTAATAGTTAGCTGTAACTTTCACGTTACCCACCAGATGGTGCGTAAAGGTGAGGTCAGCTGGCAACTCTATGTCCGTATATTCAATGTACTCTATGGGTATATCGCAAATCTTAGCGTTACGTGACGCTACATTTTCTCCCGAATCACACACTGCAAGCCCCCATAAGGAACATTGTTCTAAAATTTGACACAACAGCTGTGAGTCACGGCCCGTGACATTGCTGTCCCATACATAATAATTCCGTATCGCTGTACACTATTGTGAAAATAAATCGTAAAACTTATAATATTCTATGATTGATTGACAGGAATGGTTAAGTAAATTATGTATTGTGGGCGACTGAACTCACCAAGTAAAATTTGTGATACATTACGGACCTATGAGTTTTGTGTGACTCATAATATGAATATGTGTATACATATCTACAGGTCGGCAAGGAAGCGTGGGGTGGGTTGCCACGCTGACCAATTTTGTAGCAATGCACTACTACCTACATTTTCGAAATTATTTCACTATTCAAGCAAATCGGTTTCCAATATGATTTGCTCTCAATTATATCGTTCGGAATAGTCTGAAATGTTATTGCAGAATGATTACGTAGTTAGTTGCCCAACTACGATGGTAAAATCCACTTGTTTGGTTTAGTACTTAGATAGATAGATGGAAAGATAAAATGTTTATTTAGTACCAAATAAGACACAAAACATACAAGTAAAAAGACAATAAAAAGACATAAAAAAGGAACTTGAAAAACTCTGAAGAAAACCAGTGACTTTTTATATTATTACTATCTTGCCGTCCCAGCATGAATAAGTGTGATATGTATCTCAGTATAACTTTTATGCTTAGAGTAATAAGACATAGAAAGATAGTTTCATCCAAAGTTCCGCTCAAAGTTGAACTACAAAAACAATCGATGTGTGCCTGCAAGCGGCACGTATTATAAAATGTTCGCCCACATACATATAAGCGCGCGTAACATGTACTGAACGTATCCTTTTAAGCTCAACTTGAATTTGCTTGACTCCACCGTGCGGCTACTGTGGTTCTAAGCCCAATTATTCTGAGCTTTTATGCATAAAGGACTGAGATCGTTCCCCAAAACAAAAACAATAACTCTATGAAAACATCATACGTGATTGGTCGGTTTGGTTTTGATCATAAACTTATTATAACTAGCTAGCTTAAAGTATAATGAATTTATGGTTTTGATTCATTTGCAATTTGGTCGTTGTGGTGTGGTTTCTTTTGTAAACCCCTCGAATGCCACGCGTGCTACGCCTGTGTCGTGGGTACTGCCACGCGTCGTACCACGCTGCACCGCGCCCGAGCCACCGATCACTAAAACGATATCTCTGGAACTTAGTATTGTAGCTCTACACACTTTATGTTGTTGGAATCTTTATAAAATAAGCTAAAAAATGATATGAAATTTATTAGAGTTTTACCTTGTAATACAGGGTGTCAGGGAAACGCTTCTGAAAACGAAGATAGGTGATAGTGCTAGTGATTACTGATACGAAACCACGAAATAAAATGCGAATCTTTTTTTAGATTTTTTCATGTTTTTTTTTCATTTTTGGTTATGTATGAGTTTTATTAAACTGCCCTAAGCTGGTTATGTATGAAAAATGCAAAAAAAAAACATGTAAAAATCTAAAAAAAGAATCGCATTTTGTTTTCGTGGTTTCGTATCAGTAATCACCAGCACCTATCTTCGTTTTCGGAAGCGTTCCCCTTACACCCAGTATAATGTTAATTCCAAGTTGAAAATAAAGTGATCGAAGTTTTCAGAGTTTGCACTTAATTTTTTTACAATTATTTCCAAAATTACGTCATCATCATCTTGCCATCGGTCTTCGGACTTTACGCTTGCTCTTTCAGCCAACAAAGGAAAATAAATATTATTACTGTCATAGCGCTGAACAAGCGTACATTTTTCTAGTAAATAATAGTAGGCATCGGGAACGCCACTTTTATCATAAATTGTTCTTTTTGCTTAAATCTTTTACCTACAATCATTAAACCAATGTGACACGTTAGGTTTACCAACCGTCTTACATAGCTAAGGTCATGAGCACCCAGGGCAAGATTAGAATATAGTGCCCCCCAAAACTTGTTTTGTTGGAAGAGAAAAGCATAAGCTCGTGTTTTAATTTTGGTTAAGTTCTTAATGTGCCCGTGCCCCAGCGGCCTGCAAGCTGCGGGTCTCCGAACCTTTAAGGTTTGCGCCCCTAGCAGCCCCCCCGCCTGCCCCTAGCTACAACGCTGATGTTACAGCAAGTCCGTGCGAATGTAATTGCATCTACGTCGTGGAAATTGCTGGAATATTAAGGCAACTGGAAAGCCAATACAATTCCTTTCCGCTTAGTTCGCAATTCTACACTTTACGTGCCTGTATGCTCAGAATACAGAAACAACGCTGTATGCTTAATACTAATATTCTCAGACGTTTGTGTGATATCGACGACACCTTTATATGTACTCCGTATTCAGGGAAGAGTATAGAAAAGATAAAATAAAAACTTTACAATTATCGCTTTTGTGTTTTGTCTATTTGACATTTCTTACCAAAGCAATAATAATAATTTGAAAATAAACTATTTGTTTACCTTTTCTTTTTGAATACTATACTACCCTAATACTATACTATATTATAATAAAGCAAGTTTAACTGGATTACATCGCGAAAACCTAAGAAATTATTACTATACTATAGGTATGTTGACAAACCCAGAATGTTAAATCTCGTCCCTAGCTGTTCCGCACATGAATCTAAACTATTTTCCCTATTCACATCGAAATATATGTTTACACAGTACATAGACGACCTCTGTGGTCTAGTGGTTCGAGTGTCGGACTGCTGATAACGAGGTCGTGGGTTC
Organism: Asteroscopus sphinx; assembly: GCA_949699075.1. Lineage (NCBI taxonomy): Eukaryota > Metazoa > Arthropoda > Insecta > Lepidoptera > Noctuidae > Asteroscopus > Asteroscopus sphinx. Next base: position 13,444,666 of record OX453005.1, read on the forward strand.
GATTCCCACAGGACACAAATATTTGTGTGATGAACATAAGTGTGTAACGAGGCTAAACTCGTTACGCTGCTCACCACCTTATTTGGACTTCCTGGCCACTTTATTAAAACTTTACCTATCCAAACTCAAAATTTAAAATTCTTCTATAATTTTCTATTTTTATCTAAAACAACAGACTTATATCGCAGCCTTGGCCGGGCATGGACGTGTCCGACCATTACAGTTTTTTTTATATTATTTTACTTATCCAGTTCTATATTGTACGCTGAAAGACACTCATGTGTCTGTGACTCTGTCTTATAATCATTATATTATTTTATTAACAAATAGTCAATGTATCAAGTTACCAGTTAGTGAGATACAGTATACCCAAAACGTTCCTGTTGTGTTTTTATTGTTTGTGCCGACCTACCAACCTACCTACCTACCTGAATCCAGCCCGAGCTAGCTGCATGGACATAGCAGCAGCTCAATTGTTTTATAGTCGGAGTTGACCTACCACTCCTCCGGCCCTCCGTACTACTGGCCCTCTGTGCCCTCATACCTCAGAGGAGTTCCATACCTCCATACCACTAGTTCCTGCAGCTCCTGTACCACTAGTTCCTGTTGTTCCTGAGTTCTGTTCCTGTAGTTCCTGTTCTCCTCCTACTTCCGTGTGTCACCGTGTGCCAAGCCACCGAACCTTCGACCCTGCGAGTTCTCCTGCCCGAGCCACCCACACCGGCCACGACGTGACACTGGCGCCCAACTGTATTTTGATTATTTTATTGTGATATATTTATTTTCTTTGTTTTTTTATAATCACCCACCATTTATTTTTTTCAAAATTCCAAAAGTCACCGGGAGACAACATAATCGTTTGTATTATTCTTATTTGGCCATCATTTAACTTATCATTTTCACCTGTTTTATAACCCATAAATTTCTTGATTTCTTTTTTATACCAGTTTGTTATAAATTCATCATTACAAAAAAATTACACACATTTTAATCAGTCATTTAATACAAATATACAAACATAACTCCATACAAAACTATACAGTATACAAAGCAATAAACATACTGCATTTACATACAAAAATACCGCACCGGTTGCTCAACAGCAACTACACCCACTGAAGGCACTGGAGGTTTAAATCCAACTTGAGAAAACTTGGGTTGGATTACCAAAAGTCGCTGGAAGATAACACATCCTCGTCGAAGGAGAATATCCTTCCACTTGGTACTGCCACATACTCCCAACGGTATATCCATAGGTCTTCGAGACCGACTCTGGTGTACTGTTGCGGAGCACACATTACAATCACTATTCACACCATATTATTCAATTTTTCAACCATACTAGTAAATATATCATTAATCTGTGACATTTATTTTGAAAAATTTTATTGACACATTTAACTAGTGTCAATAAAATTTTCATATTCCGTAAATTACATTTTTTATTCTTCTTTAACCAAAAAGGTTCCAATACTTCAAATGCGATATAAGTCAATTTATTTTTAAATTCAAACTAAATACTCTTTTTATAAATATATATTTACTATCACTCATCTCATTATCCTTGGTATTTATTTTGGCAATTATATCATAAAAAAATATATTATAATAAGTAATAATACGTATATATTTCTATTCTACTACCTATCCTTCTATTCTATCCTTCTATTTTATTCTTCTACTCTTCTATTCTTCGTCTATCTATACTTCTTCTCTACTACTATTATATTATATTATTATTATTATTTTTCTACTTTACCTTAGATGGTTCTAGACTCATAGTCTCTATTGTAGGTTTCGAGCGGTGCACAACTCGACATAAATAAGCCTTATGTGTTCGAGCGGTGCATAACTCGATAAAAATAAGCCTTATATGTCGAGGTGTGAGAACTCGTAAAAAAAATACAATCGGGTTTTCTAAAGGTGCGGGCGACGACACCTAATTTAAATAAATAAGCCTTAAGTCATTTTAAACAGAAGGATTTCTTGACGAGTATGTGTCACCTATAAATGTGTACCATATCTCTCTCCGTGTTGTCGCTGCTCCGTATGCAAGAATTTTGAGTGATGATGTATGAATAATTTTGAGTGATGATGCATGAATCTGTACCAAGTCTTCCTTCACAACCTCAAAATTTATAGGTATTAATAATATTATTGTTCAGGGATTTAGGGGTATTTTTATGTATATATAGATAATTCACTCACCTCATCCATTAATATTTATTTTAATACTATTTTATTACTTACATATTAACATTGTAAAAAAATCTTTTACGAGATTTTTTTACACCGGCCCACCCGGGTAGTGTAACGAGGCTAAACTCGTTACGCTGCTCACCACCTTATTTGGACTTCCTGGCCACTTTATTAAAACTTTACCTATCCAAATTCAAAATTTAATATTCTTCTATAATTTTCTATTTTTATCTAAAACAACAGACTTATATCGCAGCCTTGGCCGGGCATGGACGTGTCCGACCATTACAGTTTTTTATATATTATTTTACTTATCCAGTTCTATATTGTACGCTGAAAGACACTCATGTGTCTGTGACTCTGTCTTATAATCATTATATTATTTTATTAACAAATAGTCAATGTATCAAGTTACCAGTTAGTGAGATACAGTATACCCAAAACGTTCCTGTTGTGTTTTTATTGTTTGTGCCGACCTACCAACCTACCTACCTACCTGAATCCAGCCCGAGCTAGCTGCATGGACATAGCAGCAGCTCAATTGTTTTATAGTCGGAGTTGATCTACCACTCCTCCGGCCCTCCGTACTACTGGCCCTCTGTGCCCTCATACCTCAGAGGAGTTCCATACCTCCATACCACTAGTTCCTGCAGTTCCTGTACCACTAGTTCCTGTTGTTCCTGAGTTCTGTTCCTGTAGTTCCTGTTCTCCTCCTACTTCCGTGTGTCACCGTGTGCCAAGCCACCGAACCTTCGACCCTGCGAGTTCTCCTGCCTGAGCTTCCCAACACCGGCTACGACGTGACAAGTGTTTGCGTTGGTCTGGGTATTGCTTATGTATTATAAGTATGTATTTACATAAAAAAGTATATAAGTATATATCCATTGTCTAGTACCCATAGCACAAGCTCTGCTTAGTTTGGGACTAGATGGTGCTGTGTAAAAATGTCCCAAAGATATTTATTTTATTTATTTATTTATAGAGATCGTTGCCAATTCATAGATTAGTTTTGGGAGCTTATACTACGTGACGTTGAATTGGGTTACAGGCTACACAGTTTTTCACGAATTTAGCCGCAAAAATTCCGACTATTTTTAGGACATCGACTAGAACGGCACCATTTATAAAAAAAATGTTCATTTTTAGGGTTCCGTACCAAATGGGTGCCAAACGGGACCCTATTACTCTCGCTACGCTGTCCGTCCATCCGTCCGTCTGTCTGTTTATCACAGGGCTGTATCTTTTGAACAGTAATACGTAACCGGTTGAAATTTTCTCAGAATGTGTTGCTATGACTCCTATCACGAAAAAAATAAAAAAGGCCAAAACCAAAGAGGGTCCCCATACAAGGAACCTCGAAAAACATGCATTTTAACAACATTTTTGTTCTTGCTCTATCTTCAAAACGGTACAGCATACTAGCGTCAAACTTGGTCAGATTATAGGGCATACTATGTAGTTTAGCAACAAATACTAAAAATAGGGCAAACATAGACATATGTGGTGGTACCTGTGTAAGAAAGAAATGTAAAATTTCATATCTGGCGCACGGTGCGTTGATGTCTTTGTTGAACTTTGTTTTCTTTGATGAACTTTCGTAAATTTAATCAGTTTCTACGGAGTATCAGGTCGATGGGTGGTACGGAACCTGTAGTGCGCGAGTCCAACTCGCACTAAGCCAGTTTTTCTCTTTATTATTTCAAACGGAGTTATCATTATGCCGCAAATTACTAGTTACATAATGGCAAAAAAATTGCAAAGTCCATTAACTGGAAATCTCGTCATTCTTAATTCCTTCACAATTTTTCTTCGCTTATAAGTTCCGTTTCTTCGCAGACTAAGGTGTAATGAAAAATAGAAACGGAATATGCGTCTCATGGGTGCAAACACTTACGTAAAATACTATGAACTAAGTTTCGGCATTAAACGCTCATAGTCCACTCGCCGCTTAACCAAAGGGGTGGGTGGGGTCCCACCGGCCGGCACGGCACCCAAGAGCAATCAAAACTTTGACCTAAACTGTTCTGCCACCTACCGCTTTTATGCTTCAATGTACTTCCACGTTTTTTTTTTTTTCAATGAATAAAAGCCTTGCCAAGGTTTTCATGAAATACTGTGTGAATAGGGCTGAATGAATCCTAGGCTTTTCTGTAAGCTTCAAACGAATGATCGATCTTTTTTTTTTTCAATTCATAGAGAGATCTCTCTCGGCGCACTCTTTTGAATGTATGATGTACTACAACTACACATACAAAAAAGTAAGACACTGCTACCACATCCCATTTTTTTTCATATTTTTTGTAATAATCATTATCAAAACGATTTGTCGAAGTGGTACATACTATACGGATGAAGGTTTCATGATCAAATGGCTACCTGACAGAGCGTTTGATCTACGGGATCAAGTGTTAGATGAGTGACACATAACATAACATAACATCACGCCTGTACTTCCCGAAGGGGTAGGCAGAGGTGTATAGTACACCCACATTTCACCAGTTATGTTGTAAGTCCCATGCAATAGGAGGCGAGCCTATTGCCACTAACCGGGCACAAATCCAGACTCCGGGCTGCTAATGAGAAATTCCTAATAAAAAAACCCAATAACACTTTGCCCGACCCGGGAATTGAACCCAGGACCCCACGCTCAGCAGTCACGCTTGCGACCACTAGACCAACGAGGCAGTAGATGAGTGACAGCATTAACATAATAATATCGACATCCTTCTGTGCCTCGGAGACCACTTCAAACAATTCAATCAATCAATCAACTCAGCCTATCGCAGTCCACTGCTGGACATAGGCCTCTCCCAAGTTGCGCCACAACGCTCGATCCTCTGCCTTCCGCATCCAGTCCCCCCCAGCCACGCTCTTTAGGTCGTTGGTCCACCTGGCAGGGGGGCGCCCTACGCTGCGTTTGCCGATTCGCGGTCTCCACTCAAGGACTCGTCTGCTCCAGCGGCCATCGGTCCTTCGACAGACATAGCCAGCCCACTGCCACTTCAGCTTACTGATTCTACAAGCTATGTCGGTCACTCCGGTTCTTCTCCGGATAATCTCGTTTCGGATTTTATCCTTCAAAGAAACTCCAAGCATAGCTCGCTCCATAGCTCGCTGAGCGACTTTAAACTTGTGGACTAGCCCAACTGTCAGTGTCCACGTCTCGGCACCGTAAGTCATGACAGGCAGGACGCACTGGTTGAAGACTTTTGTCTTCAAACAATTAATAAATAATAAATAAATAAATAAATCTTTTTGGGACTTTTTTACACATCACCGTCTAGTCCCAAACTAAGCAGAGCTTGTGCTATGGGTACTAGACAATGGATATAATACTTGTATACTTTTTTTTTTGTAAATACATACTTACAATACATAAGAAACAACCAGCCAAACACAAACACTCATGTTCATCACACAAATATTTGTGTCCTGTGGGAATTGGTCCCGCTTTTCATACAAACACTTGTGACAGCCGTCACATTCGGTGGCATAAGTTCGAAAGCCTATCGAGTAACTCTCTAGGTTTTCAAACTACCAAACGATCACATGACAGTTGCTTCGTGTAAGTTACACTCAACGCCAACGCTCGTGGCAGTCGCGATTATAAAACATAGTGATTTAATTGTGCACCACGTGACATGTGATGTACTCATTATATGTAGTTCGATTTATGAAACCCGTAGTAGTCTCTTGTCTTGCGAATACTAAAACTACTAACTCTACACTACAACAACCCTTAAAACACTTAATGCCACAAGCGTTGGCGTTGAGTATAGTCTGATACTTATGTAGTAGTTTGTCCGAAGAAAAATATTTCTGCCGCCAACAGCATTGCTGTATTCCATTTAAAGGTAAATTACAAGCACGTGACACTTTCCAACAGTCTTTAAGGATGAAATCATAGAAATCTAAATAATAAGGTAATAGAAATGTTATCTACTGTCTTTTAATACCGGACCGCGTGTCGCCGGTTTGCTGCTACCAACACATAAATACGCAATTACGCCCACCGTGTTTCTAGAATTCAATACAAAAAAAAATTAGGCCTAAAAGATTCCGCTGTTAGATGCTGCAATATTCAATTTTAGTGACTCCGCGTCCAAAACAGCACTGATGATCAAGCAAACGGTTCGCGCACTGGTGTCCTACGAGACACCTGCACGCGGTGACAAATTCACGCGCCTTTCCCACTTCTATTACCTTATTATTTAGATTTCTATGCTTGAATCACATCAGCAACCGTTTTGATGTTGTAAGGTAGGTGTAATATAGGTTACTTTCCATCTAATACAACCTACATAAAAAAGTCTGAATATCGAACTCAAAACTATACTTAGGAAACAAGACTATGATGATGGGTAGATACACCGACTACCGTCTGTATATAGAAATTAGTTAGTAACACATTACAATCAGGTAAATGGAAAGGCAACTAACCTTACCTGGGATAACAAAGCTTATCTAATTGGCGTGTAATTACATTAGCAGGCACGCTGTTTTAGTGTTAGTTTGACGCGAAAACGAGAATGGCAATTCAAAATTGTGTTAATTTACGTTTAAGTGCTTAAATAATCTTGGAAGTGGAAACGTGTATTCGCACAAAGCCACCCACGGTGCGTATCGAACTAATACATTTTATGCCGCGTATTAAAATGATAAGAAGCCTCAAAGTCACTCAAAGGGCAATGGAGAGGACTATGCTCGTAGTGTCCCTGTGTGAATGAATCAGAAATGAGGAGATTCGCAGGAGAACGAAAGTAACCGACATAGCCCGAAGAATTGCCAAACTTAAGTGGCATTAGGCGGGGCACATTGCTCGCAGAACGGATGGCCGATGGGGCAGTAAAGTTCTGGAGTCGTGACCGAGGCAGCGTGGGTAGGCCCCCCACAAAGTGGACCGACGACCTGGCGAAGGTCGCGGGAATCTATTGGATGTGGAGAGCGCAGGACCGGTCGTTGTGGCAATGCTTGGGGGAGGCCATGGTCCTGCAGTGGACGTCTTTCGGAATGATGATGATGATGATGATGATGATTAAAATGATGTTAGAAGAATTTAAATGATTTATTGTTTTGGGAAAATGTTCGTTAACATTTAGGTTAAATTTTAAAAGATGATGATATTTCCTTAGTGACTTAAACAGTTGCTGCTAACGCAAAATTCTGATTTTTGTTTCTGTGCTGATCTCCATCTTATACAAGCCAAAAATTCGGAACGATCACACCGGTACCATGCATGCATGAGGTAGCTTTTCTCTTTTTTTATATTATAGGATGGCGAAACGAGCTAAAGGTCCAGCGGTTACCATTGCCCATAACAACTGCAACCTAACCTACAACCTAGGCTGTTTGTTGCCTAAATGTTATTGCGAGTCGGTTCGCCAAAGACAAAGAAATGTGTTGCTAGGGATTTTGTTTTGCCACTTTGTCTTTCCTGCTTGAAGACCAGAAAGCCAGGAAGCGACGAACGACCGGGTTTTTTTAATGTTTTTGGTTGTCTTCATTGTGCAGTTCATTAAGCACTAATAGGGAAGGTGACAATTTGTTTTATTCGTTTAAAAAAAATAAGCAACAGTAAAAAAACCAATAAAATATTTAATAAAATGTCAAAGTTATATGCGATTTTTTGTTCAATAGACAGAGATAGCACTATCAACGTATGACGTCATTGTTCAAAACCCTCATAGGAACTTGACATCTCTCTGTACAATATCCGTTAAGAGAAAATGCCAAAAACTGTAAAAGCGTATATAGTCTATCTTTTCCATTTTTCATAGTTTGTTTTAGAATAAGAATAAGAATAATAACTTCTTAGGTTTTCGCGATCACTACACATTATAATAAAACAAAGTTTAACCGGATTAAATCGCGTATAAAGAATAACACCACCCTTATCTCTTCTCATGGGTTTCGTAAAAGGCGACTAAGGGATTCACCAGAGGATGGGCAGCAGCGTTCTCTGAGTAATTAACCAACCAACTGCGATCGCCAACCCGCCTGCCAAGCGTGGCGATTATGGCATATCCCCCCCTTAATTGGGGGAGGCCTATGTCCAGTAGTGGACGTCTTTCGGCTGTAATGATGATGATGAAATCGCGTATATTATTTAAATTGGTTTCTCTGACGTTTCGAAAGCTTTGCAGCATTTCACGCGATTTAATCCGGTTAAACTTTGTTTTATTATAAGAATAAGAATGTTTATTTGCTAGAAATGAGTTACATAAAGTTGTTATCATAAAATGAAAATCCGTCATTTCGCCTAGTTGGCATGCAAAATTTTAAGTAAGCTATCAGTAAATTAGCTTAGTATCAGTAGCATAGCACGTAATTTAGCTTTTTATAAATCTATCATTTTTTTTCAACAATGTTGTCATTTTTGTAACTTCTTTAAAATAATATAAAATAAAAAACCGGCCAAGTGCGAGTCGGACTCGCGCAGTAAGGGTTCTACAGGTTCGTTGAGAGGTGTACCTCGGTGAGACCTGATACCCAATAAAAACTGATTTAATTTACGACAGTTTATCAAAAGACATCAACGCACAGTGCGCGAAATATGAATACTTTTGCATGTTTTTCTTACGCGTTACCACCACAGGCACCACATATGTTTATGTTTGTTTTATTTTAAGTATTTGTTGCTAAACTACATAATATGAACTATAATCTGACCAAGTTTAACGCAGGTATATATTACCGTTTTGAAGATAGAGCAGGAACAAAAACGGTGAAAAATTGCATGTTTTTTGAGGTTTCTTGTTTGGGGTCCCCCCTTTGGTTTTAGACTTTTTTTTGTTTTTAGTATTTGTCGTCATACACCTCATAGCAACACATATTCTGAGAAAATTTCAACCAGTTACCTATTACCGTTCAAAAGATACAGCCCTGTGACAGACAGACGGACGGACGGACAGCGTAGCGAGAGTAATAGGGTCCCGTTTGGTACCCTTCGGGTACGGAACCGTAATAATTGTATTTTTTTACAGTAGTCAACTACCGGATTGGCTTGAACAAATATCATTTTGGTTTTTCTTGAATTTCACTATTTATTTCTCTTGTCAACAGACAGCAACTTCGTGTTGGGCAACGCTCAAGTACCGTGCTACCCGATCGTGTACTGTTCGGACGGGTTCTGCGAGCTGACAGGGTGGACGCGCGCGCACATCATGCAGAAGGGGTGCGCGTGCAAGTTCCTGCACGGACCCGACACGCGCGACGAGCACCGCCAGGAGATCGACGCCGCGCTCGAGTCCAAGCATGAACTCAAACTCGAACTTATATTTTATAAGAAAAGTGGTAAGCTATATGAAATAAATTGAAATAATACTTATATCTTCATAAGTATTATTTCAATAATAAAAAAATTCTAATTTGTTAATTTTAATTTCTAATTTGTTTCTATCGATTTATTTCATCATCATCATTTCAGCCGAAAGACGTCCACTGGTGGACATAGGCCTCCCCCAAAAGGGGGATATGCCATAATCGTCACGCTTGGCAGGCGGGTTAACGATCGCAGTTGATTGGATAAATACTCAGAGAACGCTGCTGCCCATCCTCTGGTGAATCCCTTAGTCGCCATTTACGACACCCATGAGAAGAAATAGCTTGGTGCAATTCTTTATGTCCGGCACCACACGGAAACGATTTATTTACCCTATTTATTTTAAAAACTTATCAACAATGCACAATGTATATGTGTAACTTAGCTTTTTGCTGAACAAAATATTAAAAAGAACAAGAGCGTTTTGATATTTACGTAATAAATTAAAGAGCACTCAGAGTCATAAAACTCTGAGATATTAAAGGAAAAACTTTTAATTCGACCCTCTATCCTTTGCATTAATGGCTTTGCAAAACGTCGTCCATGCCACAATCGTAAACAAGAACCAATAAGGGGTTTACGATTCCATTCGACAAAATTAAACTTTCACAAGCACCCAGCTGTTCATCGTCACCAGCATTAACGGCCTTCAGAACGACGCTGTACCGGCACTATATTAAGGACTACTTCAAAATGACGTCCGATGAACGTTTTACGGAACATAAAGTCTCGAATACCGGTTAACAAAAATTGGACGGTTCATACATAATCAATTTAAATGAAGACACTCGTTCCGTCGTTTGAATTTCAATGAAAATTTACATTGATTAAACTTTACAGGATCTCCCTTTTGGTGTTTGCTCGACATCGTCCCAATTAAGAATGAGAAACGAGAAGTGGTTTTATTTCTCGCCTCCTTCAAAGATATCACCAACACCAAGATGGCCGCCATGAACACTAATGAGAACTTCGACAGCGGTGAGTGCCTTTGTAATGATGATACTCAAAACTCCTTAACAAAATGCAACCCTCAAAAAATTATAACAAGTACTTTCCAAATAGTGGCCTTGTACCGAGGCCTTCTGAACACTTATTGAGATATTTTCCGAGGATGCTGACAATTGTGCATTTGTATTAACTCACACTCAGCACGTTTTTCTAGTGCTATAGGTACATCTGTAAGGTTGATAGCATTAGATTGAGCTCCCGTAGCTCCCAGTTGCTATAGCGAGTTGCGAGAATCACCGCACGGTAAAGTTCCTTTACAAGTAATGTATCGTACCCACTTTGTAGAACTTATAAAATTTGTCTGTGTAGCTAGACAGGCACTACGTCTGAGTAGATAGAAATAGATTTAGAAAGTAAACACTTCGTAGCAAATATAATTCAATTGTTTTTCTTTTTATCTACAAATGCATAATTTAACTAAACACGTTAGGGGCCATCCATAAATTACGTCACACTTTAAGGGGTTGGGAGGGGGTCAACAAAGTGTGAAAAGAGGGGGACGAGTCATTAGCTTTGTGACGTCACATGTATAAATCTAAAATATTAAAACTCTAAACATCAACTTTAACAAAAAACTTAAAATATTACAAACTCTCAATATTATTGTATGGTTTAAATTTGTTTGTTTACCTTTGGAAGAGCTGCATTAATTTATAATGTCTAATTTTAAAATAGCTAAATATGTGACTTCACACCAAGGGTGGGGGGGGGTCACTTAAATGTGACCAACTGTGACAAGGACGGGAGTGAGGCTTCAAAAATCATGGAATTCGTGTAAAGTAGTTTATGGATGGCCCCTTATGAGTTAAAAAGGACCAACTAAACGCCGATCTATTAGCAAAGGACCTCGTTCAAGTAACTTTTTGTAGGAGTAAGCTTATAAAACAATAATATATTACATATCTAATTTATATTATATTTTTGATACTTTGCTCTTTTATAATCAGCAAATGCTTCAAGTTAATCCTATGGTCCGATAGATGTATCCAGTTTAAAAATTACGCAATACAGCAATACAATTTTAGACAGATTAAACGTTAACTAAATACATTTTGGAAGTAACTTATTTGAATTCCGCCAAGGTTTGAGATTAGTTTATTACTCCCGGTACCAGCAATGTTTAATAAAACTTGAAGCATAGGCTGTTTGTTCAAGAATTCAAATACCCTCTGAATACCTTAAAGTTGTATAAGTATCAAATTAATTGAAACCACCCTGTATTTCGATTTAACTTTGAGTTACAATAATTGCTTATAATGTATACTCACCTTACCCTTAACCCTTGTTTTAACCTGGAATATAAGGAATATGTCGCCAGTTAGTCTTTTCTGAATTGTTTCATGGTCCAATACTTTGCGCAATATCTACTTGTTTTGATACCTAGATTTTTTTCTATTAATATAGTTATTTTAACTGCACACTTTAAACAAACATTCGTGACAATACAGTCGGTTATGAATGACGTATTCAGTAAAAAAATTGTTAACTAGAAAAATAAACGATCAACATGAAAAAAGGGCACGAAACTCTAATAAAGTTTCGATGAAATAGAGCAGAATTTGATTTAAAATAAACATTGAAAATTTTAGTGTGTATTTTTTTTAATACACAACTGGATACAAAGGTGGTTTTATTTATTTTAATTCTTTATGCACACCTGTGTACAAAGGTGGTCTTAATGCTTTATACGTTCCATAAGCCATTTAGGTATTTTGTATTTCCATTTTTCCAAAGTTGTAGTGTTAATGGCCATTCACAGTTAATAATCTTGACGTCTTGTTGTTAGTCAGTTGGCAGTCGTAATGTGTCATTTTACATTAAAGTTTTCAGCTTACGACTTGCAACTGCCTAGCTGAAATTAAATATTTTTGTCTCCTTAGCTATTAAATATGGTGCCACCATAGTTTATTTTGTGCCTGAGTCATAAAACTAGATATTATAATAATGGCACTTCAAAGTTTTGAAGTGCTTTTAACCGCCTGTATTGTCAGCTTTACCCAGACCCCAGGCTATAGGTACTTTGTTTAATACACTTTGTAGTCTGCATGCACTATTGTATGTGCACTACTAATAATACTTTTAATTAAGTATATAATTTACTATTCCGTATTACTAAAAAAAGGATTTCTAACTCGCTTCTATCCAATACTTAGTTTTATTTTTCTATTCAGCCTTAAGATGTAACGGCGCTTAATTCATGAGTACTGACTCATGAATTAAGCGCCTTATGGTTGAATTAAGGTCAATCCTCAGGCAAATAATGCTTAATTTGTCAGCTTCTGCTTTGTTGGCTGCTTGTAGTATGAACAGAATAGAATATATGTAGACAAGATATTTCATCTACTATTCTGAACATGCTCAAACTCATGCTTTATAATAAAATTCATCTTAAAATCGAAGTCAATGGTGGTTTATAAGAGTTGAATATTTTATTAAAATCACATAGACTAGATAAAGTGTTGCGCTTATTAAGTAGGTAGTGTATAATTTATTATTTTATCTATAATTTATTTATTTATTTATGTACACACAACACATAATTATTTTTACGGAATAAATCTTTATAAAAATAATAATAATAATAAACACAGACACCTACATCAGTAGGCAATGAACCATCCCACTTGGTGTAAACCCGTGATTGGTTCGTCAAACCCCCAGCATCAAGCTGAGATTCCAATAGGATACATAACACATAATAATAATAATAAATAATAATTAAAATAAATAAATCTTTCTTTTTTGCAAATAAATATATCTTTATCTTTATAAATAGGTCTTCCTAATGTTTTGTGAAGTATAAACTATTTTTGCTAATCGAAACAGGCATTATCTTTAAATAGGCGCCAAATAATAAAAAGTGAGCATTAAATATACGTAACATAACTCATTCAAAACCTGTCAGTCTCGCTTAAGTTAAACACAATCCTAAATCTTAAAGTAATATGTGTTTAAGAACATTAGTATTAGTATTTAATTTAATCGCAAAAAGTTGTTATTCTTTCCTACATCAAAATGTTTGCAATAAACTAAAATAAACTAGGCTGGAATAAGATTTGAAATAAATAAGAAAGCCGTTTTCTAAAAAGAAAAGAAAAACAATTGAAAATTATTAATTAATGGCATTTCATCATTATTTTGATGGTAACTTGCCAATATTTTAATTTTTTATTTAACTGCAAAGTTTTTCTTAATGAAAAAAGGTTTTCCTATTTGCATGCCAAAAAAATGTCTAGGTGTGTAGAAGAGGAAAAACTAAATAATGTAGGTGTGTTAGCATTAGATTTTTTTGTTCTCATATTAGCATAAAATTGTTTAATATTTTTATCTATTTAAATATGTATTTTTAAGAAACTATTATAAATTCATGTAAGTGTAAATTAAGCCTCCACTATTTTACAAAGTATAATATAAACAATGCAAGAAAAACCGCTAGCAAAGGTTAATTTTTAATATTATTTTCCTATTTCATACCAAACTCTTCCTGTGCAGTATAATTATTATATACGAGACTTTGCCCGCGGCTTCGCCCGCGTACTTATTTAAAATATAGCCTATGTTGCTTCTGAATAAAATAGCTTTCTAATGGTGAAAGAATTATTAAAATTGGTTCAGTAGTTTCAGAGTTTATCGATTACAAACACACAAACAAATCTTTCCTTTTTAGGGTTCCGTACCCAAAGGGTGCTAACGGGACCCTATTACTCTCGCTACGCTGTCCGTCCGTCCATCCGGCTGCCTGTCACAGGGCTGTATCTTTGCAACGGTAATAGATAACCAGTTGAAATTTTCAGAGAGTATGTGTTACTATAAGGAGTATTACGACAATTACTAAAAACAAATAAAAGTCTAAAACCAAAGGGTAAAAAATATAAAAAAAATTCAACGTTTTTGTTCCTGCTCTATCTTTAAAACGGTCATACATACCAGCAACAAACTTGGTCAGATTATACAGTGAATATTATTTAGTTTAGCAAAAAATACTAAAAATAGGGCAAACATAGACATAAGAAAGAGATGCAAAAATTCACATTTCACGAATGATCGTTGATGTCTTTTGATAAACTCACTAAATTAAATCAGTTTCTATGGGGTATCAGGTCGATGGGTGGTACGGAACCCTTACTGCGTGAGTCCGACTCACACTTAGCCGGTTTTTAACATTATTAGTATAGATATAAATAATTATAAGGTACTTACATGAATTGGTGGCATTTAACTATGTAATAAAATGTACCTAATATAAGAAAATCGCTATTCCAGTCAAATATAATAATATAACTATATATTTCTACGTTTATTTACTGAATCGAAGCACATGCTAACATAATCCGTGTCTTAGTTTCAATCAGTTAAATGCTTATTCTGTCTACGAGTTAATACATTTAGGGAATTAATTCCAACAAATACCTACCTACTCCTTCGAGCTTTCCGATGTCGCCGAAAAAAATGTGATTTGTTTACTCAGGTATACCTTATTTAAATTAAACCTGATATAATTGAATTGAAAAGTTACCATTTAGCTTGTATTCAATAAGCAGAAGGCTAAATGAAAAACTTTACTTTTAATTAATATAATTAGAACATAGACTAAATAACTCGGTGGTAGCTACAGAATGTAAGCCATTTTGTGTAATTACGAAAAGTTTTGAAGTCAGAACAGAAGAGTGCTTGTCGACAAATTGAGGTTAAATTAATCCCGTGCTGACTGTGTTCTGAAATTCCTTTGTTTTTTTGTAGAAATTTAAAGTTAAACGTAGAAAGATAATTATTATTATTAAAAGCCTGAAGTGTTCCACTGCAGAGAAAAGGCCTCCCTACTCTCTTTTACTTCACCCTGTCTTTTGCTGAAAGAGACCAGAAAGTAAATTATATCGGTACCTATTACCTGCACAAGATTTTGTTAACAATATACAGGATGAAATCAAACACATGCGACATAAAGGTGAATTCTACCAATGAAACTGAACGTCTTTTCCTATGCAAAAACGTTAGCGATAAACAAGGTTTTTGTACAGAAAGTCAAAAAAAAAATTCTTCTGACGACCCTTCATCTTAGAAAAAGTTGTTCAATTTCGTAAAATCCGCCTTTATTTATCATTGCCGATTCTCTTGTAGACTTACCGCTTTAAACCAATTTTATTCACGTTATATCTCTTTCTGAAAAACATCATTAAAATAGGACAGAGTATAGATAGGTATTATGAACTGTCAAAATTGTTTAAGCCCTTGTAATTGACGGGAAAATTGTTGTGTGACCTATGAAGATGGCGACTAAATTGAAGTTTAAAACGAGCAAGTGCAGGCCTAATTTGATAGGACTAAATCTTCTTACATAATTTTCTATGTTTTTTTAGAAAGATACATAGTGAGGCTAAATTAGTTTAGTTTGCTAACGACAGAATCAGCAGTCCACCACCACCATCACCATTGCATTGCATTAAATTACTTTTAAAATCTGTCTTAACACAACCAGTATTTGGTCGAAACTTCTATAATATTTTTTATTATTAAAAAAACATTGCCCCCCACTAAGATTATTCCTGAATCGTGGGTGCATTCATAAAATAAATCTCGCATGCACAAACACCCAGACCTGGAAAAACTTTCTTAGGTATGTTTTGTTGTACGTAGGTAGTTTAAAATTAGTTTAAATAGGAAACTATCCATATCTATGAAAAAGAGTCATAGTTCATTTCAGCGCAACCTGTAGCGCTTATTGAATTGAATGGAATGATAAAAACAACGTATTATTAAAAAATCTTACAAGAAGCTTAGATCGATTATTATTTATTATATACCTTCGCTTACTCGTGCTTTTGAAATATTACTTTTATCTATCTACAATTTTATTATTTACGTGTTCTCATAATAATTGTAAATGTTCCTTTTGTTTTAATTACCTACCTACTTTATGCAATGAATTTTCTGATTTATATTAATTATTTTAAAATTATTTCAATTGTCGCATCGTAGGCTGCTTGGTACTCGCTTACTTTTATTTCTGGCGACATCCTGTTATTGATACAAACTTACGAACTTTCAAAACTATAATAACCGAATTATCTTTATTATCTATTTATCAGAATATTAATATAGATATCAAGGCGCTTTGTCGGTATATTGATACAAATGACCTCATAATAATCCAATCAAAGTTCCACATTAGCCGATAATTATTTCATACTTCGGTGTTTTGAACTTTCGTGGTATCAAAGCAGCTTTACTGCCTACTTACAAGATTTTCTTATATAAAATCTAGAACGATAATTCTTGTATCGAATTCAATTCAAGACACTTCGTACGAAATTTGTTATTACTGAAATATTTAACTTCTGTTGGTTAGAACAAAATAGGTAAATTTTAATTAAAACTGAGAAATATCTTTTATAAGAAAATCCTTCAAGGGGCGAAGTTTCCTTATAATAAGTAGCTGGTACTAGCCAGTGGTCCAGTGTGTAACAGGGTGGTTTATGCATGCAGGAGCCGCGGTGCGGCCTTCAGCTGGCGTGGTCACTCTAGCGTTATCCCCATTTGTACCCGCAGCGGCACTCTTGGGCGCCCGGTTCCGCGCTGAATCTAGTTGCCTACTTCCAGACCCGAATGGCAATCTTGACCCCGAAGCGCCGTCGCCCGCGAACATGGGCAGGCGACGCTCTAGGGCGGTACTATACCAGCTTTCAGGACATTATAAACCGGACAAAATGAAGACAAAACTAAAACTCAACAATGTTAGTAAGGTAAACTTAGTTTTCTACCGAGAGACACATTTTAGTTTTTCACTACAATGGGTATTCAGGGCGCTCACATCCGCTCCTTTTGGTTTGGAATAATTTATATGTAACTTTTCGGTAGGGAAATATGTTACGTACGCCAAAATTATTTTAATGAAACATTTGCCTTTAAAGAACTACAATAAAATTATGTAAATGATTTCAGAATCTATTACACTCATCGGACCCTCCGTTGCCTGAATATAAAACGTCAGCATTAAAAAAGTCAAGATTTATAATATCACACTACGGGGTCTTTAAAACATTCTGGGATTGGCTCATCCTTGTAGCCACGTTCTATGTGGCTGTGGTAGTTCCATACAATGCTAGTTTCGTTGACGAAGGACACCCTAGGATAAGTGTAACGAGTGATGTCGTAGTAGAAGCACTCTTCATTATCGGTAAATCACATAACTTATCATAACTATTTAGTTTCTTACAACGGAAAATTTTACACATTAAATATGCGTTTTCCAGATATAGTGCTTAATTTCCGGACGACATTCGTAAGCAAGAAAGGAGAAGTAGTCTCCGACTCTAAGGCGATAGCTCTTAATTACATCCGGAGCTGGTTTGTGGTGGATCTCCTGGCGGCACTACCGTTTGACCTACTTTATGCGTCCGACGTATACAGCGGGGCGGTGAGTTAACAGTACCGACCAATTAATTTAACATCGTTATTATTAATTTATTACTTCAACATGAAACATTCAACAACAGTCCTACCACAGCTTTCGGTACACAACTGTTTCGTATTCCATTGTATAAGTTCTTTACAATTAGCTTTGAAGTTGTGAGTAATTAAATTGCTACTTTGTCCGTACAGGAGTCAACGCACGGGAACGTACATTTAGTGAAGTTAACAAGACTGCTGCGACTCGCCCGCCTGCTGCAGAAGATGGATCGATACTCGCAGTACTCAGCTTTGATACTGACGTTGTTAATGCTCTCTTTCACTTTGCTGGCTCACTGGCTCGCTTGCATTTGGTTCATCATAGCTGACAAAGAGATTGAAATTCACAAAGATGAAATTTGGGACTTAGGTAATGCTATCATAATTTGCACGTTTCAATTCACATCAACTTAAAAAAAGTTTACATACCTGCGGTAAAATATACACTTCAATCACTATAAAATACACCTAAATAAATATTCTCAATATAGAATCCAGCGATCTGCTTTTAAACTTGTGCAAACTTCAGCTGTGCGATACATCAATATGATTTTCGTAGAGAAAACTTTTTATTGCTTCGAGTAAAGTCGAGTTGTTTAATTCTAGGATGGATAAACAATCTGGCGGAGAGACTGAAAGTGCCGATCCCGAACATCTCGCACAGCGAGAGTTATGTGACGGCGCTGTACTTCACATGCTCCTCGCTCACCAGCGTGGGATTCGGCAACGTGTCCGCCAATACGCTCGCCGAGAAGATCTTCAGCATTATCACGATGTTGATCGGAGGTAAGCTGCCCCGCGCGCCGCCGCCGCCCGTACGATCCGAAAAACTATCTATTTTCGCACCCGGTTACACCCTTACATTGAATTTGACCCACATTTGCATTTAGCTAGATCGTGTTTATTTTGAATATTACGTGTTTGTTATATTTCCTGTGTTGACTTGTAAGGAAAGGTAAACACTGAAATCAGTTTACTCTACTGAAGATGCTTACTAGCAAATCATCTTTACTAGATTCTAAAATTGAACAGCATCACAGAATATCCTGTTTCTTTGATGGATCGTCGATAATATACAGGTTATTATAAAACTGTCAAATCTAATTTGGGAACGGCTCAGTGCATTGAAGTGGAACATTATGTAGATTAGTATCAAGTACTTATTCAGCCGTATTCAAATTCAATCACAAAGGCGTACTTTATACAAATTATTTTATTTTGCACGTAGTTAATAACACTAGTAACTTTTAACGAGCTTGAAACCACAACATCAGCCACATTGCCACTTCATACAATAATAAAAAGTTTTGAGGATTAAATTGCACATTTCCACTGTTTTAGCACTGATGCACGCCGTAGTGTTCGGAAACGTGACGGCTATCATACAGAGGATGTACTCGCGCCGCTCCATGTACCAAAGCAAGTGGCGTGATCTCAAAGACTTTCTTAGCATAAACCAAGTGCCGAAGGAGTTGAAGCAGCGGATGCAAGACTACTTTCAGACTATGTGGTCGTTGAACCACGGCATCGATATTCACGAGGTAAATTAGTTGAAGGTGGTTAACGAGGTAAATTAGTTGAAGGTGGTTAGGTCATAACATAAGATAATAATTTTAGAATAGATACTACTGTTTTGCAGAAGGTTAAACTCTTCTAATTACTGTACCACCAATAAATTGGTATGAATTGTGATAACTTTCGTTTCATTTACTCTACGGCAAGTCAAAAAAGGGCAGTATAGATTACATTATATTAATTAGATATTTGTAATGTTTTTTTTTTGTTATTGTGCATATCTGTAAGCGAATTTTTTTAAAGCTCAGCAAAGATTGGTTACGAGTTCAACGCCTTCCTGCGAAATGAGATATTATTAAAAGTATATTTATAAAACACAATTTTTAATACTTACCGGTGAGGAAGTATCAACTAGAGATACAGGGTATAAGATAACACTGCTTTGAAGTTTGTCCCGACCCCAACTGAGCTAAATGGGTTGGAAACGAAATATAATGCGATAAACTTAATCTCCTCAACTCCGCTGGCAACATTTTTCAAATGATATTTTTTTATTAAGCTTTTATATTTTTAAGCTCTCGTTTACATGTAATGAACTGACTTTATGTCAATGTAAATCTAGGTTGCCACCGCTTTGAAGTCATATGAGTAAATATTTTCCTTTAGCTGTGTTTGAAGGGTCTGTTTATTTTTAGACTCTCAAAGAATTTCCGGAAGAGCTGAGGGGTGACGTGTCATTACATTTACACCGTGAGATATTATCGCTTCCGATATTCGAATCAGCCTCGCAGGGTTGTCTCAAGCTGCTGTCTCTACACATTCGGAACAACTTTTGTGCTCCCGGCGAGTATCTTGTCCACAAAGGGGATGCGTTGACGTACATCTACTACATATGCAACGGCTCCATGGAAGTGATGCAAAATGACATGGTTGTCGCAATACTGGGTGAGTTGTTTCACACAGACAAATGAACCCATTGTTTGCCGTAGCATTCATCGCTTATATTTCTACCTTTCGAGCTTTCTTTGTCATCATACATGGCATATGTAAAAATATTCACAAGCCGTTTATTAAATAGGTAAAGGAGATTTAGTGGGATGCGACATGAATACCCATCTGCAAGCTTACAACGGTTCGGGCTCTTCCCACCAACAGGGGAATAATCCTGATGTTGTGGTGAAATCGAGCAGTGATGTTAAGGTAAACTGAATTATTCATTTCCTAACACAGACATAGTAAAAAATATAGACGAAGTGCTACGTACAATCATAGTGAAGCCAACAAAAACCGTGCTCCTCAGTGTACCTACAAACCAGTGCTCACGCACACACATGCACCTGATAGATATTTGTTTTTGGTGATGCTTACTGGACGATGCCGCGACATGTGTACTAAGAGCGGTGAGCATGGTTTGATGTGCATGTGTGTGCGTGAGCGCTGGTTTGTACACGGAGGAGCACGGTTTTATTGGCTACACTATGATTGTTCGCAGCACTACGTCTATATTTTTTACTATGTGTGTTTCCTAAAATCTTGAAAATCATCGCTCCCTACATCCAGGAGTCTGCTAAAGAATCGTTTATTTTCTATAATAATAAAACAAATTTAACCGGTATTACTTCGCGTATATTATTTAAAATGGTTTCCCTGACGTTTCGAAAGATTTTTAGCGTTCGTCGTCGCAGGAAGACTTACAGCCAAAATTAATATCCAATCTATCCACGATTTGCCGTGCTAGAGATAGAAATTTGACATATTTTGTATGGAGCTTATGTCAAATTCCTATCTCTAATAGGGCAAATCGTGGATAGATTGGATAATAATTTTGGTCATAAGATGACAAGCGTCTTTACAGATATTTAATAAAAAAAACTACCGTACAATTTTTAATTAATTAAAATCGTTTCGATGCACGCAGTCGTCACTCACAGTATCATTATGCCTTACAATGTAGCGTGCTGTTTGGGACTTTATTATGTTTAGAACTGGGTTCTGAACAGGTTGTAGCTGCCAACCATCTTCTCTATTTAAATTAAGGTGGTTAAGGTTTTTTTTTAATATCTGTAAAGACGCTTGTCATCATCTTAATCTTCCTGCAACCACGAACGCTGCAAAGCTTTCAAAATGTCAGGAAAACCAATTTAAATAATATACGCGATGTAATCCGGTTAAACTTGTTTTATTATAATGTGTAGTGATCGCGAAAACCTAAGAGCAATGATATTTAAAAATACAGATATGTTACTTGCGCTTGCAATCTGAAGACTCGAAAAGGTCCTAATTAGGACGTTTTTTCTATTAATCCGCATCAAGTAAGGCACCGAGCGTGACCGGTGACAAAAAAAAACTAAAATGCCGTCGTGTGTGTACAGAAAGTGTTCCAATTATGACGAGAAAGTAACTTGAAGTAACCGACTTACTTACTTTGTACTAGCTTTGTTTATTGTGCTGCCGCTGTATACGGAACATTTTTTTCGTTTGATTTGGTAGGGTATGACATATCAATACGTTTAAATATCATTGCCTAAGAAATTATGATGGTTTATTATCTTGCAATTTTATAACTAAACATAATTAACCCATCACTGCTATGCACGGGCTTCTTCTTAGAATAAAAAGGGTGCAGGCCCTAGTCCACGCCGCTGGCCAGTAAGATAAACAAATTTTCTTTCCTATCAACAGGCTCTAACGTACTGTGACTTAAAATGCATACACATGGGCGGTCTAGCCGAATCTTTACGACTGTACCCTGAGTACCAGCAAGAGTTCATCCACGACATCCAACACGACCTCACGTACAACTTGCGAGAGGGCTACGAGGCTGAAGCCGAGGAAGACGGGAACGGTCATCCATCACTCACGCTGCCTTCAATATCCGAAGACGATGAAAATGCAGCTGAGGACACAGCCCTGACCCCCAAAAAACTGTCCACTTCAAACACAAACAGCCCGCGACACACGAAATTCAGGTTTCATTCCATTTAATTCCAACTACACTCATGAAAATAATTCAAATACGATTAAAGTACTTGAAAATGTACAATCATGTTTGGTTTAAACTATCAAAGGAAATATTTTTATATGAGATTGCTTTTTCTATTGTAAATACGAACGGTATGTATTCTTTGTTTGAAATATTATTCTATAATGGAAACTCATTTTACAGATGTAACCGTTTATTTTAGTTTAACAAGTTTGTTTTGAATATCTACCTAATCACATGCTATTTTAGGACGGACGGCCAACCGCGGCTATCACATAAAGAATTGCGTGAAAGAATAGAAAGACAGCGCTCCGTAGCAACGCCCAAAATTACAAGAGCTGATTCTTTGGAAGGGTTAAATTTAGAGGTGCACAACACGAGGTCGTCTGTTGACAGACTTGACACCCAGGTGTCGAGCTTGCATCACGACGTGGCCGCGCTCAGCATGGAGGCAAGTCAAACAATGATGTCACCTCTATTAATCCCACGCTGACCCCCTTGTCCAAAACCACGCGACAAAGATTCTTAATAAGACAATGATATCATTCGGTCGCAGATAAGGGAATGTGACGTTATTTATTCACCTTCTTTGTTTGATGATCTAACATTAATAAATGTTTGTACACACCTTGTTTTCAACCGATTCTTCAGAGTACTTGAAAATTTGTTGTTCAATTTGTATTTGTACTTGAACATGGTTGTGAAATTCCGACCCTACAACTCCGCTCAAAACTTTTGAATGAGCACAGTTAAACATTAACGCTTCGAAAATAAAACTGCGATTATGATGTTGTAAAAGTTATATGTTTTCAATTAGGTTCGCCACGCCATCCAGGCCCTGCAAGAGATGACGGCCCCACCCGGCTGGCACGCAGCTCATTCCAATCCTAATCTCCAGTGGAACGCTCCACCGAACCAGCTCGCGCGGAGCTGTAGCCATCCTCCAGACGTATTCTGCTGGGACCAAGTAAGGAAATTAATAATCAGATTTTTGGAACTGAGACTTGAGTTTACTTTTTTTTTTTTTTTTATAACATAGGGGGGCAAACGAGCAAGCAGGTCACCTGATGGTAAGCAATCTCCGCCGCCCATGGACATCCGCAACACCAGGGGAGTCACCGATGCGTTGCCGACCTTTTAAAAAGACGTATGCTCGTTTCTTGAAGGCTCCCATGTCGAATTGTTATTTACACTTCTTTCTGCCAGCAGGAGAGACCGGTTACTCCAGAGCGTCCGAAAGCACACAAGAGTACACAAACTGAGCCATTCCTTCATAGCATTACGCAGTACATAATGGAGCATCCAGCTACTGTGCTGTTGCTCCTAGGCATCGACCCGATGGCGAACCTCACGCCTGTCATCCCACCTGCCGTGGACTACTACACCGACACCCGCGGCCGGCGGCCCAGCACGCTCGAACAAATCGTGGAGTCTGATACAAGGAGCCAGACGCCGTCTAGCACAGCCAGCGAAAAGTTCGAACCGATCAGGAGCCCACTCGGCAGTGCTAGAGATCTAGAAGTTCAAATTGAAAACGAAGTGAAGAAACCATCCGAAAAAGAAGCTAAGAGCGCGACCCTGCGCCGCAGCCGCTACTCGGCCAGCGACCTGTGCGAGGCGTCGGAGCGGCTGCTGGCCACGCGCGCCTCGCACCCCAGCACGCGAAGCCTCAAGTTCAACATCAACAGCTAAGTTTATGATTCCATTTCGTGTTAATACATGCTCATTAGTCTTTAAGACTTCAAATTATAAATGCCATTAGTTTTATTGTAAATTTGGTTACCTTATACTTTATCTTGTAAGTGTATTTCAATTGTTTTACTCTGTAGATAAATCTACCTACTATTGTAATTTTTATCATTACTTCTCAATCAACGAAAGCTATCTATATCATTATGAATATTTCCTAGTAAGTATGTATCAAGTACATACTTAACGATTGTACATATCAAGTTTATGAGAAGTTTTATTGTTAGCTTAGTCTATAAAACTACTTTATCTAGTCACTGTTTAGGTTTAACGAAAGAGAGAGACGTTGGAAATAGCTTCTAACTTGGATCCGATTTAAAGAGTTACTCACAATGAAATTTAACATAACAGACTCAAACTTTTTCAGTGTGTGAGACCCCCGGGTAACATTAGATTTAACGCGCTCTACAAAACAGGTGACCCAATTCTGTTTACAGACAATTTACTAATTGACGAGTCTAATTGCAAGAGAATAATTAATTATTGAGTCTATTCACACACTCACAAGCTTTGTTTTACAAAATTCAGACGTGCTAAAGATTTGCTGCTGCCTATAACAAGGCATCTTAATGAAACAGGCAAAAAAACGGGTTTCTGTGAAAATGGCCTTGGAGCAACTTCTTTGTAAAACTTTGAAGACGTTTACGTCACCTACCTATCCATATTGTCTATAAAACCGTTGTCTATTTTGTAATACGTTTTAAAATCATGTATGTTTATGTAAGACAATACTAAACATAATTCATCTACCTACCAAATCTCGCTCTGATCTCAAAATACATTTTATATCTATTTATAGAAACACGATGTGATCTTCCTTTGAAGTTATTAGTAACCAGTAAACTAACTCTCTCGAGTATACTACGAGATGCCTAGGCCTTGTCGTAACTGCCTGTTCAACAATAAATATGTGCCAAAAATCTATAATGTTCGTGACAATGTCACAAAATTAAATAACAATGTCTATTCCCATAGTATCTACAGCAAATTATTGCAATTTAATTGATTGCTAGAAGAATTAATTGTACTTATAAATTGTTTACCTTCTCCATTGTGACCAAGTTAGTGTAATGAAGAGAATATTATTAAAATTAAATAATTTATTACGTGGTAGGTAAAGCAATCTTTGTCAAACTGCAACTGTGAGATATTTTCCATAGGCACTGTCTTTTAACGCATATTTTAATACGATAGTACCGCGCGTCATTCAAATTAAGGAAAGTTGGGTTATATTCAACTAGGGTTCAGCTTCAGCGTAGAGGTTCAACATCAAAAGGAATAATAGGACATTTGCAGTAAGCTAGCATGTGCTAGCACTGCGAAAATGCGCACGAATGTGGCGCGTCCCATCCTTTGGGAATCCTAGCCTGTTGCAACCACCTTGCTTTTTCAGAATGATGCAGCGTAAAAGCGATACTAGCTCAGCCTTTTGTGAGTCATAGCCTAAATCGTGATAGTACCGCACTGTGCATAGATCATGTATAACGTTATTTTTAATGTAGTGCAAACCTGAAAGTAGTTTGAAAGTAGATGATGAGAGATGAGAGAGAGGTGACAGATGATTCTCATGATGATGATGATGATAATTGATATTAGTATAGCTTTTATACCATGTTCCATTTAAACCGAAAAAATATTTAAAAAATAAAAATAAAAATATTTAAAAAATGATAATTCTGATGGAAGTCTTTTTGAGGTCTTTAATGTTTGCACTATACAAAAAACAATGTTGTAGATATTCTTATTATACGTTTGATGCATTCACAGCTAGGTACGCTGAATAAACTCTAGTGTGATATCGCTTTTAAAGACCCCTCTCCTACTCAGGGTTAGATTTTTCGGTTTATAGAAAAATATTCAGAGAACGTATTATTACAATTTATTTATACGACATCAAGGAAAAAAAACAATCGAAAAATATGAAAGAAATCTGATATTACGAAGATTACAGCTAATTAATTGAAATCCAATTACAGTACATGTTGTATAAATATTATCTCAAACTGTTTGTAAGCAATATGTACCTAGTAGTTCTAGATTAATTAATTAATGATCCGTTTATGTATCAAACATATTTCTATAGAAGTTTAAATCAAATTAGCTGGAGAAACTTCACAGACGTGGTGGGTATCGATATCGAATGATAATAAAACAAGAAAAAATATGATATTTTAAACTCATAATTTCAACTACAGCCAGCTGATCACGGGGTCAACGGCAGCGCGACGTGTATAAAATATTTTTTATGTATTCAAAAACAATTGTAGTGTTTTGGTTTCTGTATTTCATCCTGTGACTGTTGATCTCGTGATCAGCTGACGTGAATGAAATTATGAGTTTAGAAATACTTTTTATTTTATTTTTTAAATCTTTTTATTTTTTTTAGATATCGATCCCCATCACGTCTGTGATGTTTCGCCAACTTATTTGATTTAACCTTATATACTTAGATATCGTATTGGAGGTTGTTAGATAAATGTTTTTGCCTCGTAATTCACTATTGTTATAAACTTTAATGAGTTCAATATTGGGAACTATTAGGCATTTGTTTTGACTTCGGGTGTTAAGTGGAGGGTATAACAAAGTTATGTAAAGCCCTGCTGTTCCATAAGTTTTATTATTTAATGTAAATTCTAGTAGAGAATATTTGAAATTCAAAAATTATCTTTGATAATAATTGTTATAAGAACGGAAACGCTTACTAGAATAATAAATGTGGTGTACGCTGTATATGAATACCCATGAATGTGATATGATGTTAAACACGTGCAGTGCCTAAAATCTCATTTATTTATTAATTTACTTAATAATTCTGTATCCTTTATTAAAATCTAAACTATTTTACTAAACGTTATGGTTATGCAAGCGTTCTGAACATATTTTGTACATATTGAAACTTAATCTTGTAGTACAAAGTATTAGTTACCATAAAGTTCAATAAAGACAAATTGATGTTGAAACATGTCGTTTATTATTTTTATAATAAGATATTAAATTTTACAACGTAATTAGATGCCCGATCTGGATATAAAAACTAATAATTAATGTGTTCTTGCGGCTACATTGATTTAAGAGGAAGTTGTAAATAGTAAAGCAAATATACATAATGTGTACATTAACTTTCACGCCAGCCTGATCTCGACATTCAATATACTATAATGTAAATAAATAAAATTGTCTGGCATTGAATATTCTTGGAAAGATGGAAAACGTCAATAACAAAATAATCTTTGACGATCTAAGGCACGTAAGAAAAATTGAGAAATTGACCTCATTATGTGTATTGACGCATTTGTACCGGATGGTGCTTATTGCTCGATGCTCATTTAATCATCTTTTCTTCGCTATATTCAAATTATAGGTCTAATATTACAGGTAGACAAATGTAATCACCATTATCATTTTAAGTGCCACTAAAGAATTTATGTATTATTTATTCATGATTTCATCAATAATATTTGCTGCCCCATAACAGATAAGATGTCTATTTTCTTAAGAAATAAAAAACTCGGTAGACTCAGTTTCTTAAGATATAAATAATGCTATTATTATTTTCTGAATACGGCTACCCAATAGAGCATCTTTTATATAATCGGGCCCGCCATAATGACTGCACCAAACATCCTTTATCCCTCTGAATTCCATTAAGACAGCTTTTATTCAGGAGCGAAAATTTACTTCAAACAATGCACGCCGAAGAACTTTGACGGGAGCATCATGGTCTTAAGATGAATAAAGCAATGTAAGTACTGCCAAGAATAATAGAGGATATTTATTTACAGTAAGTATGTATACAACGTGTATAGGACGCTTATTTATTTATCCGATCATTACCGTTATAACCACAGATCATGTATTGTTTATGTCCAGTGTTGTCAGTTGTCAATTTAACTGTAACTATACTAATTTGTCATGAAATTGTAAAGTATTATGTATTTATTATTAAGTATTATGTATAAGTTTTGTAGTGAGTGCGTCAAATGGAGCGCAAGAATAAAATCTTTTTCTTTCTATTTTTTTTCTTTCTAAGAAACAAAAAAAAAACATCTACCAATTAGTTGGATCCTTTCCAAATATCTCATTATTTTCTTGAGCTCGTTAGGATTAGGTAACGATCTGTTGTCATACGTTGATCATTAACTGAAATAATATAATTATTTCATTATTTTTAACGCATTTACGCATGCGACGTACGTGCGTGCGTTTGGGTGCTGACGTCACCCAAAGACGTATAGTGGAGGATAATTTCGATACCACGAGCAGTGTTCACGGTAGCTTAGTGGCTAAAGTCGCAGAGTCGCAGGTTCGAATCCTGCTCGTGAGCGATTTTTTCTTTCCACAATTTAAATCTTTATAATTATTTCAGTTAATTAAAAATAAACGAATGAAATGTTTTCAGGGAGTGTGAAACTGAATTTAATATTTTGTAGGTACTTTCACATCTGTCATGGCGAACTTTACGATCGAATTGTTGGTGAAATTGCATGTTCATCAACAACTGCCAGGAAGTCATTCTTCAAACACCGAAGAGAAAAAGGATGGAATCTTTCGATCACACTGAAATGTCGGATATTTTCATCACAACATGCTCTCTTCACGTTTACGACCCACTCGTAATGAATGGGTGCTTTTACAATTTTACACCATACGATGACGATACTACATGACAATCCGATACGACAAATTTAAGTGAGATACCATTTCATGATGTCTCCGAAGACGATACTCTTTCAGTGACGGCCATAGTCCCACGGTTCACAGTATTATTCCTATACAATTTATCTTAGACATGCTTAAACAAAGGATTATAGCCAGGAATACATAATTTATGCTTAATAATAATAATATAAGCCTTTATTTCAGACATTAACAAAATTCACATAATCTACACTCATCACCATCATCATTTCAGCCGAAAGACTTCCTCTGCTGGACATAAGCCTCCCCCAAGCATCGCCACAATGACCGGTCCTGCGCTTTCCGTATCAAACGGATTCCCGCGACCTTCACCAGGTCGTCGGTCCACCTTGTGGGGGACCTACCCATGCTGCGCCGTCCATTCTACACTACTTTTATTAAATTAGAAACTAATTATTGATCTCCGTTCGTCCCGTGACGAAGGCCTACTCCAACTCCCTCTATTTTGTCCTGTCCTGTGCCATTCTAGTCCAAATTCTTCCCGCCATCCTTATGATTTGACCCTGTCTTCTTCTAAATTGTCGTCCTCGTTTCCTTTTGCTGTCCCTCGGGTACCACGTCATCATTGTTTTACTCCATTTATAGTGTCCTCTTACCGTATGTCCTGCCCATTTCCATTTCAGTTTCATAATCTTTATTATGTCTTTTATTAATCGACTTCAAAAAAGGAGGAGGTTCTCAATTCCACTTTACACACTACTACACTAGTCTTTTTTTTTTTCACTTTAGGTTTTTGTAAGTTAGTTACGCGATTACTCCGTCAAATGTGGACCGATCTAAAAAAATATTTTTGATTTAATTGTTATGCTCTCGAGTTGGTCTAGATCTGATGATGATCTTCGGAGATAACGAATGGAACTCTTCAATGGATAACAGCAAATCACCCGCGATTTCAGAAATCGCTTGGTTATGCATTGTTTATGTCACTCAAACTAGAAATATAAAATAAAGTTTAAAAAAAGTAAAAACCTACTTCAAAAATAATGATATAAAACTCAGTTCTGAGTTAAGCTCGCCGAGGTACATAAACTTTCCTACTGTAATATAAATGTATATCTGTGTGTACAATAAAGAATAAGAATAAGAATATAATTTGTGTGAAACAGTTTAGGAAGTCGGTGCCAATTTATTCTTGAATCAAACCAAATCGAAGACCTACTTTCTAAACTGTTTCACACAAACTATTTTATTATTTTTTAGTCGGTTTTTACTTTAGGTAGGTAATAGATTTGTGACTTTAGGAGGTTATTTTCCTTATCTGTGTGTTCCCGCTTCTGTCACTTTCCTTTTTTCCAGCATACTCCTTTCCATTGCATGCTGACAACTTTCTAATTTTGCAGCATGGACTTTTGCCTAATAGCTTTCAAATACCAGCTATTGACACGTGTTAAATATTAAAAGAAAATGTATATGTCTGTAAAAGAATATCTACAGGTAGGTACCTATGCCTTGTTAGGTTTGTGTTTGCTCGGTTTAGGCCCGCCGCCGCCGCCCTGTTTTCTTTAGCGGATATAATGCCTATGCGTGTTATTCCAGCTGGGGAGGTGATGTGGTTCTGAGGGCTCGCGCCCACTAAAAACTCCGCCTTGCCTGCTACTCATGACGTTCGCGACTGCCGCATATTGAACCCAGCCCAGCCGAGTGCTAGACGGCGCGTGTTTATTTCTTTTGTTGGCAATTTCCTCACTCGTGGCACTGGGTGCCGATACTGTGGGACAAATATCGTTGCAGCGGTTGCAGCATTACTTTTACAACAAAAACATCCACGAACAGCCCACCCCAAGTGCTAGATGGCGCATTTATGTGTTTTGTTCGAACTTTACTGGAAATTAATAATTAAGGCACAATTGGGAGTACTAACATTTATAGATGTTTTGGAGAGTGTCAATGTCACTGAAGTTTATCCTTTGGGAATCCTACCCTGTTGTACAAGTACGCGTAATTTATCTGTGCCGGTCTGAAATCAGGCTTTGCGAAGGGCCGCGCACAGTCGCGTAATAAGTGTGAGCAGGACATAAGGATGCATCGAACATTAACGAACGACTGAGACAGCGAGAACTCGCGGTCAGCAATATTTTTAGGGCTTGATTTAAAATGAAAACCTAATCGTATTTATAGAATAAGAAGTGGAGATAATGTCAGAAATGTTTTTAAAAACGAATGGATTTTTATTTTCAAACCTGTACCAAATCTATAAGGGCCGTGTAATAAATATAATTTGCTAAATAGTCAAACATTTAATTGAACTCTAGTTCAAAGAGTAGTAAGAAAATAGTACTATAAAGGTATCATAACTTGTCGCTAACAAATAGCATCTATGATGAGCATTTTGTTGCATGTTGCATGTATCTTGATTATATTCTCTTTGGTATCCTGCAACCCTGCAATAGAGAATGCACGTTCTGATTCTACGCTTGTAGGTCAAAATGATTATAATAAATCAAAAGCCTCATTTAGAAAACGTCGCGTTAAACTAAAGGGGAAAATGATATTTGAAACGATAAAAAAAAATAATTGACAAATTTTTTACATGCAAGGAGGGGGCAATACTTTTTTGTAAGTTCTACTAATGCATGTGGGCTATCGTTGAAAATAATTTTCAACACAGTATAAAATTATTATTGTAAATATTATAGGTTTTACATTAAAAATTTGATGGGCATGCAAAGTCACTGATTTTAGACCTTTTTGTCCCGGGATCTATCAGAAAAACGACTCTACATCAAAAAAGTCGTTGCTTATGGATGATTTCAGTAATATCCTGTACAGTAAAAACTATCAATAAATAATCAGTGAAAAAAAAAAATAAGCAATAATAACAAAAGCATTTTCTCAATAGCACTTTCTGGAAAGTCATATAACTTTGCCAAGGATAAACAAAAATAAGATAAGACATTACAAATTAAAACGTTTGTTGTAAGGCCTCCGTTCGAGGCAAAGCACTAGTCTTAGCTTAAACAATAGTAACTAAGTAGCTCTCGAGTCTTTTTTTTATGTTCTAATACATTTTATAGAAAATATGGAGATATAAGAATTCCCATATTTTATTTTCTAATATCGATATTATGAATACGTGGAAAATGTAGCGAGATTCCGATATTTCAAGATATCATAATCTCAGAATCGAAGCCCTACCTCACATGTTATGGTGCGGTCATCGATGGTACACGCTTACCCAGCAAAATATTTAACGTCTATAAAATCTCGAATTTAATTGCTTGCTTGTATGTAGCGTTCTCTGAGTATTTAACCAACCAACAGCGATCGCCAAACCGCCTGCCAAGCGTGGCGATTATGGCACATCCCCCCTTAATTGGGGGAGGCCTATGTCCAGCAGTGGACGTCTTTCGGCTGAAATGATGATAATGATGATGATGTAATAGGTTAAGAAGTGAGCAGAAATTTCTTTCTGCTCGAAAAAACATCTTTTGAGGTTCCGCTCATAAACTCATGCAGTGATGCATTAAAACCGACATTGAAAATAACTTGTCCATAAAATGCAAAGCTGTGCAAGTTGTAGCCTTCACCGAGTAATAAAGTAGGTAATGATGTAAATGTAGGTCGTGGCTCGTGACGTAGGATGCTCTCTTTAATTTGACCCAGCCAGCTCACCCTCGGAGTTACGCTACGGCTGTCAGACTATTAGTGTGTTCTTTCAATTGAATTAAGAGTGCATGGAATACAAAAGCACCCGTTAGATATACCTGTGTGCTTAAATACTAAGGCATTTCTAACCTGGGGGGTGATTCTCGCGTCGTAGACATTATCTCGAACTCGACATTATGTCGAAACAAGATGGTGAATGTCGATTAAAAATAAATTTTCGTATTCTCAGAATGTCACGTTAGAGATATGGCTACGTCTAGCGCTCTAAATACAAAGAATGGTTCAAAGCAGTTGACATTACCAGCGACATTTTTCGTAGAGATTAAAAATTAGAGATTATCGAGAATTGAGGCCTCGAGGCGAAATTAAATTATAGAGATGGGTAATATATTGAACTAAGTTTACGGGACTTGTCGCGCACAATTAAATCAAAATATAATAAACATTTTGACTAACCTCGACGTTTCGAGTATCGAGGAGTCTGCTCATGACCACGGCCAATGCAACTTGACCGAAACGTCGAGGTTAGTCAAAATGTTTATTATATTTTGATTTAATTGTGCGCGACAAGTCCCGTAAATTTAGTTCAATATGAGTGAAATTCGCGAAATTTTAAAAACTTCTATGGGTAATATATTTGTTCGCGTAGAAAGATCGGAGTTAGCAGCTTGAAAATGTACAGAATACTCATGGAAACTCCTATAAACTTTGTGATTGATTCTGCTTATCATATCACAATTCCACAAAATATCGAATTGGTTGAATTTGGAAGCTCAAAAATCTTCGGGTTGAACGTGGAAGAAAAATAAAATAATTTGATGAAAAAGATTGATTTGTGTAAAAGCGAGTTAATATTGCATTGCCATCTTGAGCTATAACATTAAAGTTTCAAGCCTCTAGCTCATCGTCAAGTTAGTTTAAAAGTATACCGAACAGAGAGACATGAAGAAAAGCGAGTTAATAAAACCGTATTATTATTATTATTTAAACAAAAGTATGGGTTGAACTTTGAGTTGAAAATGGAAGTACCCATTTTTATTTCCATTTTAAAATTCAAGTGTTTACACTACTTTACAGTAATACTTTAAATGCTTTTACGAAAATTGCAACGGCTTGCACGCCTCTGGCGTGTTTGTTGACGTTTTCACTTAAATTGATCCTTTCATTTTTTTTGCTGTTTTTCTGCCAATATCCCATTTAGCTATTTACATAGAATAACTTTATTTAGCCACGCTGGTAAACTAGGTGCCAACTCGTTACAATAAACACGATTTCTCGTACAGTCAACGAAAGAAAATAAAGTTTCTCAAGTGTTATTGGTTTGTCTACATTGATAATAATGTTCTATCTTAATATATATAATTCTTCTGTACGTGTGTTTGTCACCTAACTCCTCCTAAATGGCTAGACCGATTTGGATGAAATTTTGTGTGTATATTTCAATGGGTTCCTGGATGGTTTGAAAATACAATTGGACCTGGTAGGTGGTGCTGCTGTCGGTATGTCACTGATATCTCCTAAACGGCAGGAACGATTTTAGTGATATGTGGCGCTGCTTTTCCGGGCAGGACGACGTCTGCCGAGTCTGCTAGTACTTTATAAAAAAATACTCCTCCATCGATAATTATTTGTTAAAATTAATTTAAAAAAACTCCTTGAAAAACTGTTTTAGAAATTCATTTTTTTTATTTATTTATCAGCTATTGTCGTTGACCGTACCTACTAATAGTTGCAATTAAAGTTGGGAAAAACGACTTAAAATCGTAAGCGTGTTTAAACGTTGTGCTTTTTTCTGCCAACGAATTTTTTTACGCTTTTGCCGCTTTTCCTTTTTCACTTCTAAAAAAATTGACTTTTATTTGTCTACATTACACTATTCTATTTACATTTAAACTATTTACAAAGTTCACTAAAAACTATACAAACAAACTACGATCGTCGCGTAATTACCAAGGAGAACATTCAAAAACGCATTCACTCGTTGACGACGAAAAATAAACTAAGCGCCAAAGCAAAAGCAAATCAATCAAGGTCAAAAACGTTGAAAATGTTTAAACGATACGAAAATAATCAACAAAATAAAAAAGTGCTTTCTCTAAACAAATTTTACGTAAACGAATTAAATTTAATTCTGCCGGTTTCAAACCACCACCAGTCAACTTTGAAATTGAGTCTTATTTTCATAGAAATAAGGTTACATTTCAATCGAACTATTGAAAGCATAAGTTTGGTTTACGAAAAAGTCTAAACGAAATCTGCCTTAATCACAAAGCGTGCTTATACGCTTTTTTTTTCAATTAGACTTTTTTAAGCGCTTTTTGTTTAAACGCCCACTTCTAGTTGCAATAATAATGTGTAAAATACATATAATGATATTTATAGCAATTCTCTTTTAAATTACAAATGGAATTAAAAACACTAGCAGTGTCCTTGCGACTTTGCTCGCTTGTGGCTTTGTAAAAAAATGTAACATACCCGTTGTAATTTTGGGAAAAATAGAAATACTTATTATAATTTACTTTGCATACTTTGTCCTGTTACCTTTGCATGTAATATGTATATTTTGTGTATGTGTGGCAAAATAAATGGTTTAAATGGTTTAATGGTTTAAATGTGTAGCCGTGTGTACTCCTCACCGCGCCGAGTTCGTGTTTGTTCGAGCTAATCTCAGAAACTAATGTACAGATTTTTAAATGGTTTTCACCAATCAATCAACTCAGCCTATCGCAGTCCACTGCTGGACATAGAAAGGGGGATTATCTAAAAAGGTTATAATTGCTACCCGTGCGAAGCCAGGGCGGGTCGCTAATTATATTAAAAATGCAAAAGTGTTTTTGTTGGTTTTTTCTTCTTTCACACAGCAACGGAGCAAGGGATCGACGTGATTTTTTGCGTAGAAATAGTTTATGAGCCGGAAAGTGACGTAGTCGTTTATCCCGGAAAAGTGCCAGTTCTTATGGTATAAAGAACCACGGGAGCAAAGCCGCGTAAAAACTAGTAAAATAATACTTATTATATTTACTTACCTTGCCCAAGACTACTTTCGTTCTACGTAATTCTAATTAGGTAGGTATTTACATAAAAATTTATACCAAAAAAAGAAGGACGGAATCTCGCTAAGAAAAGATTGAAGCACTTCAATCAACCAATCAACTCAGCCTATCGCAGTCCACTGCTGCACATAGGCCTCTCCCAAATTGCACCACAACACTCGATCCTCTGCCTTCCGCATCCAGTTCCCCCCAGCTACTTTCATCAGGTCGTCGGTCCACCTGGCTGGGGTGCGTCCTACACTGCGTTTGCCGATTCGTGGTCTCCACTCAAGGACTAGTCTGCTCCAGCGGCCATCGGTCCTTCAACAGACACACTTGAAGCACTAAATTTTTTTCTATGCCCACTATCATTTTGACAGCATTTTAACACACCAAACGGCATATTGTTATTTTATTTGTGACACTATGACGACTACCGTCACACGAGATGTGTTGCGTATTCGCGGCTGTTTGTCTTACTATGGGTGAGAATATGTGCGTGCCAGGTGCCAGCCCGTACTTTTTTTTTCGCTTATTGTTTAGCGAGATTCCGTCCGCCGTTTTTATTCGTCCATGTACCTGCGAAATAAATATATCCTACTTAATGCTGTTGTCAACCAAAAACACGTATGAAATGAATCTATATTAAACTTTTCCGACTACCCACGTGTTACCCACAGCCACATGTTTTATACCCTTCATCGTCACCCATTCGTAAGTGAATATTGAATAAATGAAAATCTATTGTGAGCTGCTTCTATTCAATAAGTTTTCGTTCTAAACGGCTCTTTGTTCCGACAGGTAAAACTTATTGGATTTATAGCCTGTTTTGCTACCTTGAATTTCGATGGGAAATACAGTACGCGCAATCTAACTTAGCCGGAGTGAAGTTATTACAACACCGTCACAGTAATAATTTTACTGGAGTCAGTTGGAGGCGGGGAAACCTGCGATGTGCCTAACTTTACTCCGGCCATGTTCAATTTCACGTACTGTACTGTAGCGACATCTATCCGGTGACATGAGAACTATCCTACATCGCGCAAGCTGATTTTATCCTCCCTTTTTGTTGGAGAAACATGATACCTCGTTCCTCCACAATACCATAGACCAACAAACTAATTATTTATCCGTGGATATACAAAAAAATAAGGCTACACGATTTCGACTGTGCTCTACTTTAACAGAGCGCAATTAGACAAACTTAGAATCTCTTTAAACATGTTTCGATGACAAATTATCGATGGTTTGACCCCAATGGGTCTTTGCCATTGACTATAGATTCCATTAACAAAGGTGAAGGCAGATGGACTGCAAGCAAGCTAACTGTCAGATCGCAGTTTGTATGCAGTGTTTGTGCAGTTGGCATAAATAACTACATAAAAACTATTGACCGACTGCTTAAGTGCTTAGTCGTCAGTCGTTTTAACTGTACGCCATCGCATCCACTGTATGCGTTCTTTACAATCGCCGAAAGTTTTGTTGCAGTTATGTCAACTGCATAAAAACCGCATCTGAACTGCTGTTTTGCAACTCGTTTGCAGATCGACTGCAAAAGCCTTAAGGATTTAAGGAGGACCCGCTTTAGAGATTATGCATTTGAACCAGTTCAGTCAATCTCATACATACATGCGTTCATATATTGCCTTCACCACCATCGTTAGCAAACAGATTGGTAATCGCGTAATGAAACAAAAAAAAAAGTTAGTAAAAAAAATAAAAATTCTTCACTTGCTCAAATGCTTCAAATACTTCCATAATACTAGAGTTAGGTACAGATCAGTTAGGTACATTTATCATTATTGGCATACAAATAAACATAAATCAGAACTTAAAATCACAATACTAGGATATCCAGTAAGTATTACATCCATTGTCTATTACCCATAGCACAAGCTCTGCTTAGTTTGGGATGCTAGATGGTGCTGTGTAACAATATCCCAAAAATATTTATACAAGTTGTTGATCTGTAACCGTGCCATACCAGGCCCCTCAGAAAGTATTGCGAAAAAAAGTTTTTATATATGGGAGACTGGCCAGTTATAATGTTTTTCGAAAATATGATTATTTATAAGTAAAAATAAGTAAGTTCCAATTTAAAAATTTCCCTCCACATTTTTTGCGAGTTAATTCAAAGTATTGTGTCTCACTGAAATATGGATCTGCGCCGGGAACATTTTAGAGCTATGATTTTATACGATTTCAAGTGTCGCCTGAAACCGGATGAATCGTACGATAGACTTCAAATGGCATTCATGGATGAAGGCCCTTCCAAGGCAACCGTGTATCGTTGGTATAACGAATTTAAGCGCGGTCGACCAACTTTGGGGGATGACGAAAGAAGCGGTCGCCCTTTGACGGCTGTTACCGAAGAAAACGTGCTAGCAGTGAAAAATTTAATCCAAGACAATAGGCGAATTACATATCAGGAGATTCAACACATATTGAAGATTGGATCGGGAAGCGTTCACGAGATTCTACACAGCCATCTTCGCGTGAGGAGGATAGTATCACGCTGGGTGCCGCACAACCTCACCGATGCTCAGAAGCAGGCCCGGGTGGAATGGTGCCGTGCTATGCTTAACAAATTTGAAGCAGGCTCGTCTCGGCGTGTTTACGACATCGTTACAGGTGATGAGTCCTGGATTTATCAATACGACCCAGAAACCAAGCGCCAGTCGACTGTTTGGGTGTTTCAAAATGAGCCAACGCCTACCAAAGTGAAGCGATCTAGAAGCGGGGGTAAGATTTTGATCGCTAGCTTTTTTAATTTGACTGGCCACATGGTATCAATTCCCTTACGGGATCAAAGAAGCATTAATGCCGAATGGTATACTACCAAATTGTACTTAGTAATAGTATACAACTGTATTCGCGCCATATTTAAGGAGGTGACTATACCACCGATACTGAACACAAATCAATAAAAAAAAAAATACAAGAAAAATGTTTTTGTTTAAATACCTATTTGTAAACAAACAAATTCCCTCCGTGTGTCGCGTGCGACACAAAAACGATGGGTGCGAAACCACCAAAACAATTTGCAGGTATTTCCACCCTTTGACAATGCCACCGATGACTTAGTTTCAGAGTCGTTCAGGATTTATTCTCAAACCCTCGCTATGTTTCTAAGTGAAAATTTGGGTATTAAATAATCGTAGAATTTTTCAAGTATTTATAGAGGACTAAGCACATTATTTATCATTTGTTCTAGAAATACGTGGGACACTCAGAAAGTTTTGCGAAACTAAAAAAAATTGTTCTATACGTACATATATTTTTATCAAATCTTTTCAAAGTACTTTCCACCAGCCTCTATACAAAGATTCATGCGCCTAAACCAGTTTTCAAAACACTTTTTCCAGTCCGCCGCAGACACCTCGTTTACAGCCTGCTCGAACGCAGCCAGCGCATCTTCCGGCGACGAAAATTGTATCCCTTTGAGCTGATTTTTTATTTTTGGGAATAAAAAGAAGTCACACGGTGCTAGATCAGGGCTGTAAGGAGGGTGACCCAGGAGTTTGACTGGCGTGCTGTCCAGGAAGTCCCTCGTTTTGAGTGCGGTGTGCGCAGGTGCATTGTCGTGGTGGAGCAGTAGCCCGCGGAGCCCTGTGTTTGGTCGCTTGTTGCTTATAACAGAGAAAACTTCTGGCAAACATTTGGTAGTATACCATTCGGCATTAATGCTTCTTTGATCCCGTAAGGGAATTGATACCAAGTGGCCAGTCAAATTAAAAAAGCTAGCGATCAAAATCTTACCCCCGCTTCTAGATCGCTTCACTTTGGTAGGCATTGGCTCATTTTGAAACACCCAAACAGTCGACTGGCGCTTGGTTTCTGGGTCGTATTGATAAATCCAGGACTCATCACCTGTAACGATGTCGTAAACACGCCGAGACGAGCCTGCTTCAAATTTGTTAAGCATATCACGGCACCATTCCACCCGGGCCTGCTTCTGAGCATCGGTGAGGTTGTGCGGCACCCAGCGTGATACTATCCTCCTCACGCGAAGATGGCTGTGTAGAATCTCGTGAACGCTTCCCGATCCAATCTTCAATATGTGTTGAATCTCCTGATATGTAATTCGCCTATTGTCTTGGATTAAATTTTTCACTGCTAGCACGTTTTCTTCGGTAACAGCCGTCAAAGGGCGACCGCTTCTTTCGTCATCCCCCAAAGTTGGTCGACCGCGCTTGAATTCGTTATACCAACGATACACGGTTGCCTTGGAAGGGCCTTCATCCATGAATGCCATTTGAAGTCTATCGTACGATTCATCCGGTTTCAGGCGACACTTGAAATCGTATAAAATCATAGCTCTAAAATGTTCCCGGCGCAGATCCATATTTCAGTGAGACACAATACTTTGAATTAACTCGCAAAAAATGTGGAGGGAAATTTTTAAATTGGAACTTACTTATTTTTACTTATAAATAATCATATTTTCGAAAAACATTATAACTGGCCAGTCTCCCATATATAAAAACTTTTTTTCGCAATACTTTCTGAGGGGCCTGGTATCTTGTTAAAATTCTCCCATTTTCGTACAAACCGTGTCGACGTCACACGAAGCGTGTGCTCGGGGCTCACGATCCGTGAAATGCAATTTGCCGTTTCTGCAACGAGCGAACTACGTCACTTATAAACTGAGCTATAATATACTGGCTCAAACTTCAAGGTACCTATTACTTGTATTTTTAAGGAACCTCTGTTTCCGTATTTTACCTGCGGAAAGCGGGCCTTTCACCCGAAAATATAAATTCGGACTCAAAATTAGTCTAACTTTTAGCTGTTCTACAAACAAGAGTAGTGATCGGTCTCGTTACGGTTGCGTCGCCTTCCCCTGAACCATTTATATACCATTTAACCATATTTTTTTCCTTTCCAGTCAAGAATCTTATTTTCCTCTGTTTCTACTGTCTATTTCCTTTGCGTTGCGTTGAAATTAGAAAGTATCGGAAAAGCGTGAAGTAAGTAGATAAATAAACAAGCTTCGTTGCCTTCTTTTAACTTTTATTTTTTGTGCGCAACCTCGTTGTATTTATCTTAATTCCTGCTCCCATTTCATTCCAGGCACGTGAAAGTTGGCCGCTTAATTATCCTCTAAGCGTTTACTATGCCGTATTTATTGCACACATTAATATAAATATTTAAAGCCTTGGTTGAATGTGGAGTTATTTCGACTGCAAACAGCCCATATTTTGTTGTAAGCCATAAGGGCTGACTTAGAGATTTATATCATCCTGCGTACGTACTCATAGCATCAAACTGCTGACGAAACTGCGTGCAAGATATCGAAGGGTGGTTTATGTTTATCTGCGCGGAAAGCCGCTTTTCTATAGACCCCGTACTTAATATGTATAAACTAATATCTTCCATAATACCGTGATAATACAACGTATTCCGCACCATATTGGGACTGAGCCGCTAACACTGAACAAATACGGGAGAGTAAACTACACAAATAGTTTTATTTGCTGTATAATTACAATCGGGCGGGACGGGCGGAACCGCGGGACATTCGCACGGAGCGTGATTGATTGCCTGACACGCTTGTGGAACTGTAATCTCGTATACGTACATGATGCAATACAAAAAGCTGCATGAATGTGTGTGTGTTGTTGCTGACAATTGAGCTAAAAGGAAAAGTTTTGTTTTTTCAAATAAATGGTCGAAAGAAGATTATAATTAATAGCAAGCAGTGGCTGCTGGTAATGAAATGATTATGTTTCTTACCCTTTAATTTCAATTAGGCCGTCTGTTACGCCACCATAATTTTTTTTAATTTATTAATTAATTATTTTGTGATAAAGGTGGTTATTTATTATTCATTGAAATTTATGTTGCATAATTATATGTACCTAGTTTTAGTTGACAAAAATGTCAACAAAAACGTTGAAAACAACGATAAACAGGAATGGAATGGAAGCCCCATGACTCAGATTGTGGTTACTAGATGTATCTATATATCCCTCGCCATAGAGCAAACGTAGCGTACATTGGAAATCTAAGCACGTTTCCAATTGCCAACAAAAACAACATAACTGTAAGCGAATTGGAAGTGTTATCAGTCAGATCTGTGTTAACTGCTATTGTTTCAGTCGTATCCGATTACGAGGCAGGTAGCAGGTGACAGGTAGGGGAAGGGGGGGCTCGGACCGAAAGCAAAGCTGGGAAATTGTATCTTTGATTTTCTCGGAAACACGTCAGACTGCCAGCTTTAATCTAATTTCAGTCGTCACGTAAGGACTTAGCCCAGGAATGCGATAATATGTGGTAGTAATGTAATGACAATTAAATAACATCTAGATAAGCAGCCGGATCTTTTTTTTATATTATAGGATGACGAAACGATGTTTTATCTTTTCTCTTTTTTTTTCTTTTTTGGCCTTTAGGCCTACTTGATGTTAAGCTGTTACCTTAGCCCATAATAACTGCAGTACCACCAAGGTTGTTGCCTAAATAGTACCGTAAGTCGGTTCGCCTAACTGAGACATGAAAATGGAAAGTCTCATGTGATTGTAATTTCTCCGGCATACCGAAACACAACAATGCAAGCATCAATGTTTGGCGGTAGAAGAAGGTACGGTGGTAGTACTTCCCTGGACGAGCTCCTTCACAAAGAGCTCTACTACTACTAAAGCTGGGGCGTGAATGTGATATGTATTCAGTTCAGACGAATATTATACAACGTGTATCAGAAATGCGTAGTCATATATGTTTAAGAACTCACTCAGGGAATGCTATCGAATAACTTTTACTACAGAGTCAACCATAGCCAAAAAAACTGCTGATCCATCCATTTTGCCGAGCAACATCTATGGTTTTTACGTCTGTGATCTATTAGTTCGAGTGTCGGACTGCTGATCACGAGGTCGTGGGTTCGATTCCCACAGGACACAAATATTTATGTGGTGAACACTTGTGTTTGTGTTGGCTGGGTGTTTCTTATGTATTATAAGCAGCAGTAAATGTCATATAATATGTGATTATAAGCAGGTATGTATTTACAAGAAAAAAGTATGTAAGTATTATGTACTATAATTATCCATTGTCTAGTACCC
This sequence comes from Asteroscopus sphinx, assembly GCA_949699075.1. Lineage (NCBI taxonomy): Eukaryota > Metazoa > Arthropoda > Insecta > Lepidoptera > Noctuidae > Asteroscopus > Asteroscopus sphinx. Next base: position 13,487,287 of record OX453005.1, read on the forward strand.
ATAGCACAAGCTCTGCTTAGTCTGGGACTAGATGGTGTTATGTCAAATGTCCGAAAATCTTTTATTTATGTATATACTGCTGTTTTTTCATGATTTCAGGGTTAGTCCAATAATAAAAGTTACTCTATGCTATGGCTTGAATGAGCTCTTAAAATATGACCACGCGTTTCTGATACAACGTTGTACTTATTTCAGAGACTTGCTACTCCCGTCACGACTCTGTTTTATGAATTTTTGGGTTATGAAAGCACCATTCAGAATCATCTGTAGTCCGTTTGTTTACGATTTGTTAACAAATAACTGACTTTTTTCAAATACCTAACACTTTTGTTAGATGCTGTCACCCAAAACACAATTGCGAAAATTAGAAAGAAAGAAAGAAAAATGATTTATTGCCACAAGACGACATGTGGTATATATAGGTGTACATAAAAAATAACTTCTTTTTCTTATATTTTAGGAATTATAGTGATACAAAGAAACTCATTTTTGCTAATTTATACTTGAACAAACGAAGTACTTATCTATACCAAAATAAAAATCTATGCATTTCATCTCAGGCTTACAAAGATATGTATGATGATGTATGAGTATGATGACCGTTTAACTATCTGTCCACGATTTATCCTAGCATAAAGACATAATTTCTATAGCTTATATCAAACAATTTCAGTCGTAAGTGCTGCAGCCTTGTCCACCATTTATATTGATCGACACCTGCATGTAAGGGGCGATTTGTTCCATATGTACGCCCATATACCGGATGAGTGAGTCAAAATCCGGTATTCGGCTTCATTGTGTCGCATTAAGAATCAGGAAAATGTAAAAATGCAATGAATTGTAAGAAATATTACGTAGTTTTAAGGACTACAGACGAAATTAATAATCATTCTATTTTATTATTATTTATTATTAATTTCCTCTTTCGTTCATATTCCTTTCAAAGGTTTTGTCCAAATTGTTTCCATTTATTTATTTATTATTAATAATGTTAAACCTACAGCACATAAATATCTATGTTATAAGCCATACTTTGTATGTTTTTTTTATATATTATAGGATGGCGAAACGAGCTAAAGGCCCACCTGATGTTAAGCGGTTACCTTTGCCCATAACAACTTCAATACCACCTAGTCTGTTGCCTAGATGGTACTGCAAGTCGGTTCGCCAAACTGAGACATGAAGATGGAAAGTCTCATGTGATATTTTATTACAAATTTAAAAATGATTAGAATATCTTTAAACATACAACTTATGATTTCAACTTGTTTTCTGTAATAACTCGAAAGCAATAAAAGACATTTTAGTAATTAATTTAGTCTGACAGACAGTTGCGGGAAATGCTGTCGACACCTACGAACACAAATTGCGGTTCCGTTAACACTTTCAATCCTATATTATTTAAACTACTATAGGCTGAGCAAAACAGATCAATCATTAACCTAGTTCCGTAACTGTTAATGTAAATTACATGAATCGATATTTTTTTTATATTTGTAGGGGCAAAACTTATGAATTCGCGTCACCTTACGTCACTAACGTGTGTCATGCTAATATCCCCTCGAGCGTTTGGGTCAAAAAATGCATTTTTTATTGAATGGATGGGTGCCATCGCTTATGGCTCGCGGTGGTTCTAACCAGGGTTGTTGCGAATATCAGCATCAGCATCTACATCCGTTGATCATCAGCATTATTTTCAACATCAGCATCAGCATCAGCATCCGCATTAATTGATGCTGACATTTGATGCTGATGTTCGTGTCGTAACTAGAAGTGGGCGTTTAAACAAAAAGCGCTTAAAAAAGTCTAATTAAAAAAAAAGCGCATAAGCACGCTTTGTGATTAAAGCAGATTTCGTTTAGACTTTTTCGTAAACCAAACTTATGCTTTCAATAGTACGATTGAAATGTAACCTTATTTCTATGAATATAAGACTCAATTTCAAAGTTGACTGGTGGTGGTTTGAAACCGGCAGAATTAAATTTTATTCGTTTACGTAAAATTTGTTTAGAGAAAGCACTTTTTTATTTTGTTGATTATTTTCGTATCGTTTAAACATTTTAAACGTTTTTGACTTTGATTGATTTGCTTTTGCTTTGGCGCTTAGTTTATTTTTCGTCGTCAACGAGTGAATGCGTTTTTGAATGTTCTCCTTGGTACTTACGCGACGATTGTAGTTTGTTTGTATAGTTTTTAGTGAACTTTGTAAATAGTTTAAATGTAAATAGAATAGTGTAATGTAGACAAATAAAAGTCAATTTTTTTAGAAGTGAAAAACGAAAAGCGGCAAAAGCGTAAAAAAATTCGTTGGCAGAAAAAAGCGCAACGTTTAAACACGCTTACGATTTTAAGTCGTTTTTCCCAACTTTAGTCGTAACGTGACCGAAGGGGGAGGGGCTTATTGCACATTTTTTGTATTGCTTGTGAGTTTTGAACGCTAGTATAATAAGTTTATGGTTTTGACCAATCATAGCACAGATTATTGCACTTTGGTGATTTTTAGCAAAACCAAAACGAACTTGTCTATTACGACGAATCTCAACAGCAGACAGTACTTTTGAAAGAGGCGTTCTAACAAAAAGAGCAATGTGGAGCTATTTTAGTCAGCTAATAAAAAGCCAAGGATGAAAATAATTTATGCTAGATTGCCTTTTATTTCCATCAAGCTCTTCATTAACGTATGCAAATCATAACAGAAGCCTTCAGATAGGTAAGGGAAGCTCTACATTTTTAAAAACAAAGAAACATAGGCATTTGCGTTTGCGCTGCTCTTTCGTGCGCTCAAAGTAGGTCCAGTTTAAATAATTTTACTTACAAAAGGTTTCTTTCTTTATATGCAAACATTTTGTATATTTATTTCTCATAATTTTATTATTTTTAACGCATTTACGCATGCGAAGCGAAATCTAACGATTTAAATTGTGGAAAGAAAACATATCTCACGAGCAGGATCCGAACCAACACCTGGCTCAGTACGCCAGTGCTTTGGCCACTAAGCTACCGTGAACACTGCTCATGGTATCGAAATTAACCTCCACTTATCTTACGTATCTTTTGTATTTATCTTTCGTTTGTTTAAGCACAGTGAAAGAAGGCTCAAATGCTTTTATATGAAAAGAAAAGCCTCTAAACTCCTTTTAAAATGCGCCTAAAATGGAGTAACGGTAATTCGGTAATCCTAAAAAAATGTTGCGCTCGCTTCGCTCGCGCTAGTGTGCAGGTTTTTTTACAGCTTTGTCTCGTGTAGATTTTCAAAGTTCATGTTATTTTTTTCATAATTTACCAGATTTTAGTTCATAATTCGTAAAGAAAACTGTAGGGTCGCGATTTTTTTTCCTAGGGCTCTTAAAAACGTGAAGAACTTTCGTTTGTTATATTATTTTGCCCTTAATTTTAAAATTTGATTAATCACCGTAAAAAATTTAAAAAGGCCCCATTTTTAGCCTTGAACCAATATCGGATTTTTATATAAAGATACATGCTGTAATTTGAATGGCTTCTTTCCCGAAAAGGGGTCATTGTACTCATCATTATGAACAACTTTTACTATGGGACCAAAAACTGAAATCGCGGAAAAAATATCAGTTGGTCCCTAAATTTATGTTCACTTAAATCGATAAAATGTAGGGACCACCTGATTTTTTTTCGCGATTTCAGGTTTGATCCGATAGGAAAAGTTGTTCATAATGGTTTGTACAATGACCCCTTTTCGGGAAAGAAGCCGTTAAAATTTCAGCACGTATAAATAAATTCAAATTACATTTTTATATAAATTCATAAGGATCATTAAAATCAGCATCCGCTGATGTCAAAGTCGAAAATCAGCATCAGCATCCGCTGATGTGATAAAATTCTGGATCAGCAACAACCCTGGTTCTAACTTGCATTTTGTACGAAAAAGTTATGAACGAACGGTAGTCCGGAGGGCACTTGATATGACAGTTTTTTGAAGTGAACTTCTTTAACCGCGTTGGGGGTTTTTTGTAGGGGCACAACTTATGAGTTCGCGTCACCTTACTTCGCTGACGTGCGACATGCTAATATGACAGTTTTTTGAAGTGAATACTTCTTTAGCCGCGTTGAGTGAATTTTGTTAGTGCCAATAGATGTGAAAACCAGACTAATAAATAATTACAATTTACAAATAAAATGTTAATTATTCATAGGTACTATAATTAATTGGCGATGGTTGGGGGAGGCCTATGTCCAGCAGTGGATGTCTTTTGGCTGAAATGATGATGGTGATGATGAGTATAATTAACTTAAAAATTCAAGAGAAAAAGGACAGTTATTCCAAAGATTTATGTTTTCACTACTGTCGGCAGTCCCCGTGACTGTCTATTTTTTTAGTCTATAATACACTTCAAACAATTCTAAAGTATTTACACTTTCCTAAAAGGTACAAAATACATATAAGTTTAGACTGATCCAATACTTGTTCATTGTTATTAAGTTTATACAAAATAAAGCAGCGCTTAACCTGACGCTTTGAAAATAAAAAGCCTTATAATCTAAGCTATAAAGCTTAGCCCATAATAGACACACAGTTGCTTGTTTGTCGGTGTTCTTGTTTGGAGTGTGCGCAAGACCTCCATGAGCTTATTCTGCTATCTCCTTTCTTTTATCGGCATTTGGTAGAAATCCCTACTATCAGGACCAAGCGCTTTGAGAACTCGTTCATAATGCGCACAGCCAAGTTGTGGAATTCACTGCATTTCCGGGCACTTACAACCCTAACGCCTTTAAAGCAGGAGTGAATCGGCACCTAATAGGTTTGCTCGCTCCGTCGTCAACCACATATTTTTTACAAAGCTTGCAGCTTGCGGTCAAGAGCAGATCTATATATCACAAAAAACCGGCCAAGTGTGAGTCGGACTCACGCAGTATGGGTTCCGTACCACGCATCGACCTGATACCCCATAGAAACTGATTTAATTTACGAGAGTTAATCAAAAGACATCAACGACGTACGCGAAAAGTGGATTTTTTCATCTCTTTCGTAGGTACCACCACATATTATTATGTCTATGTTTGCCCTGTTTTTAGTCATCATCATCATTTCAGCCGGAAGATATCCACTGCTGGACATAGGCCTTCCCCCAAGCATATGTATGTTGGGGGGATATGCCATAATCGCCACGCTTGGCAGGCGGGTTGGCGATCGCAGTTGGTTGGTTAAATACTCAGAGAACGCTGCTGCCCATCCTCTGGTGAATCCTTTAGTCGCCTTTACGACACCCATGAGAAGAGATAAGGGTGGTGCAATTCTTTACGTCCGGCACCACACGGACGACTGTTTTTAGTATTTATTGCTAAACTACATAGTATGCACTATAATAAAAACCAAGTTTGACGCTAGTATGTATTACCGTTATTAAGATAGAGCAGGAACAAAAACGTTGAACAAAATGCATGTTTTTCGAGGTTTCTTGTATGGTTTTAGACTTTTTTTTTATTTCTAGTATTTGTCGTGATAGGCACCATAGTAACACATATTCTGTGAAAATTGCAACTGGTTATCTATTACCGTTACAAAGATACAGCCCTGTGACAGATAGACGGACGGACGGACAGCGTAGCGAGAGTAATAGGGTCCCGTTAGTACCCTTCGGGTACGGAACCCTGAAAAACTTAGCTTAAATTTAGCTCACCTTCAAACTAGATAAGTACGTAGGTAGTAAGAATTTTGTGATTTTCCCTCCCCTCAGCTCTTTATAGCGTAATTCTACGTTATGAGAGCAGGTTATGAGCAAAATGAGTATGTTTAGTATTCTCTCTTCGAGACTACAATATTGTATGCATAAGTAGCAAAATCTTAAATTAATTTGTAAGTAAAAAGGTTCGCTCTGGAGCTGGAAGTTAAAAGCTTCGAAGAACCAATTGAACGCAAAGTTCAGAACATGGATCAATGAGTAAGAAATTATCGTTCAATTCAATCGTTTATTGCGAATATAGGAAAGGTAGGTGTTACATGAATATTGTCATAAAAACAATCTTTGTGCAGCTATATTCTGCCATTTAGCATGCAACAGGAAATACAGAGTTCTACGCCAAGCTATTAACTGAAGCGTCTAAAGCAATAAAACATAATATATTACATACGTCAAGAATAATACAATATCTTAATGTCAAAGTGAATATGAAAGCATGTCAAATGTAAATAATTGAAAGTGCATTATCGTGATGTCAAAACCTATTATACAATGTCAACGTAGATTTAATTTTTCATTAAGATACTCAACCACACTATAATATGCCTTGATAAAAAGAAATTGTTTCAATTTAAATTTAAATGTGTCTACGTTCGAACAATTCAATATATCTGTAGGAAGATGATTATACATGCGAGGCGCCATACAAAATATGCTTATCGTTTATCAAGTAGATAAGAAAAAGGGAATAAAATAAAGGAAAATGACGAAGCAATGGAGTAGGCTTTCCAACGTGACTTCATAAACGAGGAAACGGAAAAACAACACATCGTTAACTTTATTGTTCATATACAAATATTAAGATCAAATTATGGTAAAAAAAAACGCTCACGAGCAGTGTTCGAACCAGCGACTCCTGGCTCAGTACGCCAGTGCTTTAGCTACTAAGCTACCGTGAACACTATATATGTTCACTGTACGTACTGAGCCAGGAAACACAGGCTCGAATCCGGCTCGTAAGTGGTTTTTCTTTCCACAATATTTTTAGATTTCGCTTCGCATGCGTAAATGCGTTAATAGTACGTTATGATACAAGTGAGCTAAGTTGACTATTATACTCGAGGTACCTAGGTAGGTACCTATAATGACGAATACGCATCTATGAAGCTACGCCTCCGTTGTCAGTAGGCCACTTAAAGTTCAAGCCAAACCTTTACATGGCTGGTTCAAAAAGACGACATCAAAACCAATTTATGTAGCCACTTGAGAGGATGGGTCGAAATACTTGTAAGACCAACTGTGTCATGTACCAACTTTTATGCGAATAAATGAATTGAATTGAAATATTTCACTGTCATCCTCTCACCTTTGCTGGGGAAGCTTGAACCATCGTCGACCGCACCATCGCTTAACATCAGGTGAGATGGCGGACAAACCCAAGCCCGTAGAGTATAATAAAAATAAAAAATAAATATTTTCTATAAAAATCGAGTAAGTCTTGTCCTTGACGACTTTACACGAAACAATGAAAAATACTCAAAAACTTCCCGACCAAGTAAAACTAACAAGTATCGCGAACTCGGAGAAGCGAAAAGAATACATAAGAGCTTTGTGTTATGATACTTATTTCAAGCACCTCCGAAACTCTGGAACGAGTGTTTGCAGGTAAGGTCCTGACGATCATTAAACTTGAAGGGGCTACAAGGGGGGCAAAAATATTGGATACCCCGGTAAGTGGCAACATTATCGATGTACCGCTTCACGCTCCGTCATCATTCATCACGATTGATGCGGAACTGAGCCTCGCTGAACTGTAAGGGGAAAAATCAATCAATATTAATATAATAAACGTATCTATACGTACTTGAATAGCCACCTAATGAAAATGTGCCTACGCCCTTTGTGCGACTTCGGTTCGTTATAATAATTTTGTTCCCTAATAGCAAGTAGATGGTTATATATACTTACCATTTTTATAATAGAAAGTAGGTGTTTGTTCACTTTTTTATGAATTCGGTCTAAGGTCTTCGAAGTGGCCAGCAGAGAGTGTATTTACGTTAAAGGCCTGTACAAACCAAAATCAGGTCAGTAACAGCGCTGGGCATGAGCAGCGCAGCAGATGTCACACTAAAAGGCAGGCAGTTTTAAAGCGTTTTGACGGTGGGCCCGCCAAAGAACTGCTTTCAGTATGTCATGTTGTGATAGCTGTCAAACAATACAACTGCCTCGTAACCGCTTTGACGTCACACTGATGTGCCGTCCTGTTCTGCTCAGGTAGCCGGTCGGTCGGTCAGCCGTAGTGATACATCGCAACCGCGTGCCAGCGGGTCCAGAGCAGGGCAGGAGCGGGGCAGTTTTCCAGCGGGCCCGCGCTTACATTTGGTGTGTCGTGTTTCATATCGTTCCTTGTATTACAACTTGTGCTACAACGACCGATCCTGCGCTTTCCGCGACCTCCACCAGGTCGTCGGTCCACCTTGTGGGAGGCCTACCCACAGCACCCACGCTATGCCATCCAGTACGCGATCGAAACTCCAAAACTTTACGACCCATCGGCCAGTGTATATTTATTTTACATATTTGTCATAGAAGTCCAAACTCTCAGGGTCTGCCAATGTGCAATGGAGCGCAGCGTTTTAAGTAACGTATACGTAGGAAGGATAAGGGTTCGAAACAACACTGCGCTACAAAACATAAATAATTGAATTTGCTTACAAAGTCGCAAAATTAAAGTGGGCTTGAATGGTCACGTCTGCCGAATGCCTTCTGAACTGTGGGACAAAATTACCATACAATGGAGCCCTGACACCATGAAACGGCGACGAGGCAGAGCGCGAAAGACATGGCGGGATGAGCTAAAAAAATTACTGTAACGACCAGTGGCGAGCATTGGCCTACTTCATTTGAATTTAATTGTGGTGTAAGTTATTGATTTTTTTATGCAGGAAGATTAATTTAGCATAACTATGTCTATTAAAAGATAAATGATCATAGTACTCTGAAAAAAATTTAATAACTTACACCATCATTGAATTTTAATGAGGAAGGTACTGGGTACTGCCTAATTGCCTATATGGCATGCACGCCACTGGTAACGACTGGCCAACAGTAGCGCAGAACCGTGCCAATGGAAATGAAGGGGGGAGGCATTTGCGCAGCAGTAGGATGTTCCAGGTTAACAATAACAGTGTAAGTACATATACGTACAACAATAAAGAATATTTGTATTGAATTGTATTGTAACCACATTTTTGCAAGCACAACGAGTTTGATTGAAGGCACCTTTAGAAAATGTATATCAATCAATGACCAGATTTACAGTTTTCATGTTTTTGAAACCCTTTCACTCATTCACATCATAATAAAACAAGTTTAACCGTGTTTAATTCTCATCTATTTGTTTTATCGTGTGTATAATCGTACAGTCTAACAAAGCAATTAGTATACAGGGTCGCCAGATACAGATGAAGATTTCTCAGGAAGTTATTATAGATAATCAAACCAGATTAGGGTTTTGTATAAATACAGTTTAACTTTGTCCGTTATTAAAATGACATTTCACTCGAAAACATCCATAAACTTCTGAGAAAACTTCATTTATATCTCTCTACCCTGTATTGTAGGGTATTTATCGATTTTATTAATAATTTCAATAGTAATTCTGTATTTGCACAGTGGCAACACTGTGTAACGGTGGAATTTGGAGGGGAAATTGTGCCTTATAAGAGGTGATACTTGGCCGACAGGGGGGAGTTGCTGTTGAATTGTGAATCTAGTAAGATTAAAGTATTCGTGCCTGCATCCAGAGAGTTTTATTATACTTCAGAAGTGGGATTAAAGGTAATGTAGATACTCTAAAAATTATTCCATTAAATTTTATTTCGTTATGTTATTATGATGTAGGTATTATCTTTTAAACTAGACAAGTGTTCATAGCTAGGGTAATTTGCATGCGATACAAGTGGCTTAAAACTAAAATGCACAAAATGAGCGCGTGGTAGTTTTGGTTGCTTGGTTTTATTTAATCAGGGTACTCCCTGATAAGTAATACAATCGTGCAATGAGGTTATAATTATTTTGAATCTTTTATAAATAGGTTAGAGTTAAGGTTTGACTTGTTATCACTTGGTCAGGGCACTCCTTGACAGTGGTAGCATGTTGTTACAATATCCTTGGATCACTGTCTTATTCGGTCAGGTAACTCCCTGATAATATGGCTTTGAGACAAGGTTATGATTATTTTTAATCTCTTGTCTAGGGTAGAATTTTGGTATAACTTGTTATCACTTGGTCAGGGCACTCCTTGACAGTGGTAGCATATTGTTATAATAGTCTTGGGTCACTATCTTATTCGGTCAGGGTACTCCCTGACAATATGGCTGTGAGACAAGCTTACGATTATTGTGTATCTTTTGTAAATAGGTTAGAATTCAGGCATGGTTTGTTATCACTTGGTCAGGGTACTCCCTGGCAGTGGTTGCATACTTTTGCAGTAACCTTTAATTGCAGTTTTATTTGGTCAGGGCACACCCTGATAATACAACTGTTTATTGAGGGCTTATTATTTTATTTTTAAGCTGGAATAAATCAAGGGCGTAATTTGCTAACACTTGGTCAGGGTACTCCTTGACAGTGATAGCAAATAGCTCGGTAGCCTGGTTGTATGTTGATACCTGGTCAGGGCATACCCTGATAGTGTTGATAGGCAGCTAGGTTATTATAATTTTGGCCTTCTAATCTTTTATTGTTGTGCTTAACGAATTTATTTAAATTGAACATTTATGTCCGTATATGTGGTTATTACAGTTGTATCGTGGGAAAAGCGTACAGCGAAAGGCTGTGCGCACCCATTCATGGTCGAAGTGAGAGCCGATGGCATCTGGAAACACCAGCCAGGAGTTCGTCGCGCCACAAACGGGAGACTACAGGCGGCCGCCGTAATTGCAGTCGCAGGTTGTCGCGGAGGCGCAGTTTTCGGGAGAAGATAGAGTTCGAGCGAGAGCGGTTATGTGCACAGGCGCGTAGGAGTCTGTCGTGGAGAGGCGGGACAACAGAAGCAGTACGAGCCATCACCGGCCCAGGCAGCGGCGCAGCCGGAGCAAGTCACGTCGACGTGAGCGCAGTGCAACGCGAGCCAAGCGGAGACGGAGCTTCCGGGAGCAGAGCGATGAGATTCGTCTCGAAGATGGTGCTGCACCACAAGATAAAAGGTCATGTAATCTTTCTTTTTCTTTTAAGGATGTTATGAATTTGGTGCTGTCTATAAAAAAAAATGGTTTTGCATCTCTGTTATCTACTGGTGCTTTAGTATCTAAAAAATATACATCACAAAGATATCTTCCCGAATTTTGATCCTTGAGAAAAAAATACCAGCACATTGATATTTGGTTACGCAAAGTTAATGAATGCGCTACCATAAATGGCTGGGATGACTAAACCATGATACAATGTGCAATGCAGAAACTCTAGGGTTAGGCCAAGGTTTGGTATGAGGGATTGAATATAATTTTACACACGTGGACATTGGCAAGAAATAATGCATGAGTGCATTCCCTTGCGAGTAAAGCTATGGCCAAATCCTGGAAGACATGCTTTTGAGGTATATTATTACGAAAATTTCAGAAGTTTGCGTTGGTATCTCTGATAGAACCATCTTGTTACTTTGTTGTTATCAGCCAGATCTACTTGTCCAATTCTTGATAAGCAACAAAGATGGCCAGCTTTTGGACCGTGGCTATAAAATCGACTCTAATAATAATCAATCAAATTCAAAAATAAATCAAAACAAATCTAATCATTCTCAAGTTTCTGTATTATGCTTTATTTGTCAAGAGCGATGTCATACTTCCATAGTTTCCTAAACCGTTAATCAAATGCGTTAAGTGTACGAGATCGGTCACAAGAGTGGAAGTTGCTATCAATATTCTATGTTTACGAATTTAGGAGGTTAGAACGTAGCATCCCCTAAAACATTGTGTATTTCAAGTTCTAGTCCAAATTCCAAATTTCTGAAGCTGGTAACAGCTAATTGCCCGACTTTAGAAGCATTTATTGATTTAGTGGTATTGGAATGGCAGTGAAACGTTAGTTAGAAAGTCAATTGTATCAAGTCTTCAAGCTGATGTATGATCGGGTCCCGTCAATCACGAAGGGTTTTGGGAATGAAATGGTCTGGTCCCTAGGTAGTTTGTCATTGGATATAGCGGTGGATGGAGTGGCTGCTAGGGTTTCTTGGCTGCTAAGGTTTCTTGTAGTCGTGGAGGATTTATGTATTATAAGGATGTATTTACAAAAAAAAAAAAAAGTATATATGTATCATATCCATTGTCTAGTACCCATAGTACAAGCTCTGCTTAGTTTGGGATGGTGCTGTGTAAGAATGCCCCAAAATATTTATTCAATTCAATTTATTCAATTTATATTGTGGTACATAGGTAAAATAATTATAGGTATTAAATAGGTACATTATGTTGTGCTGCTATGACCCGCCGTAATTGGCATACAATAAATTTAAAACAAACACAAATTATTACAGTAAATACATTAGTCATTTTGTCATTACACAAAAAATTATAAAGAAACATCATTCATATATTCATCTAACTTATAGTATCATTTTTCAATTAATTATTATTATTATTTCTATATTGATAGGCCAATCATACACTGAGCAACCACATATCATTGTGTACAAAGATTCCAAAACATTGGAGTTTCGTAGGACACAGACTGAAGTGCCAATTATCTATCCCGAAGCAGATGATCTTTTTGCGGAAATTAGGATTGTTGCTGACGTCAAACTTTACGGCCCTCATCGATTTCAGTGGCTGTTTGATGCAACATCGAGGGTGGTCTAAATGAGGTAGTTGTTCTATCAACGTTCTTGTCTTTTTATGCTACAATTCCATGTAGGATACGGAAGGACTTTGTTACCAAGGCCACGGCATACACGGGTGACGTGCTAATTTTTGGTAAGGAGTCTAATGAATGCTTGGATAGACCCGTCTGTACAAAATTTTCAACGAACAGATAATGTTCATAAAAAATATATAAAAATGTCCAAAATATTTATTATTATAATTATATTTACTAACTTCACCGGCAATGTGGAATATGAAGATGTACTAGGCATCATAGTATCTTCATATTTTCTTTTTATTGGTTTTTGAATAGGTGTATGTTGCATTAACAGCTTAGCTAATTCTGTCGAGTCTTCACTTTTATTTTGTGTAATACAGCGCAGGGAAGCGGTAGGTTTAAGTTGTGGCTCTTGATTCATCAACTTGTGTTGATAATAATTCTTCATATCTTCTTTAGGCTGCAAAATAAACAAAATATGGTTAGTAAGGGTGGCATAGCATACAGACAATATGAAAGACAATTTATTTAATGCTTTTGAAATACTTAGTAATACTTACATCAATATGATCTTCACAACAATACATTGTATATATCTTGAAATATTCCGTGTTTACTTCACGAGTACCACTTTTCACGCAAATCTTCTCTAATGCACAAATATTTTGTTTGGACTATTTTTAGTTTTGATGCAAAATAAGTTGTTTTACTGAAATTGTTGTAACGAGTTTGTAACTTTGTGTTTTTTGTATCAAAATTACATCAATGACATGTTTACATCTGTGAAGCTATGAGACTAAGCCTTTTTAGACGGGACGGTCTAATGAAGGTCGAAAGAAGGTCAATTATGTTTTATCGAAAATATCAACAATCTAGGAAAATTTGTCATTATTTATTGGTCCATAATGATCAGTTATTTTCCTCCAAATGGTTTTTCAATTACAACATTTAAAAAAATATGAACAATGCCCATTGCCGTTTCATACCCTTCATATTGACCACCTCGGTCTTTTTATCAAATCAAAACAAGGATACCCTTACCTCTTAGTAAAGGTACAAAACGTATTTTTATATTTTATTATTTTAAATACAGTAACGAGTTCTAAATCTAGTACGGCCAGGTAGAACGAAATAACCAGTCAAGGAAAATAAAATGGGGTTTGAATAACACAGTTCAAAAGACAACTGCTAGGAGACCATCTGAAGTCATTTTCGGTACGTTTATAAATAGTGAAATTAATCACAGTTAAAACGAAATCATAGACGAGACTAGAGAAGATATTATTTATACTATTCATTTCTATGTATTGTGTTATTTTTCTGTGTGTGCATAAATTTAATAAATAAAATAAATGAATAAATAAGATGTAGATGTATCTTCAATTTGAACTCGGGTTAAAGAAAGAATAGACGCCGAACAAAATAAACAAAAGCATCATTATGATCAGAATAAAAGCCCTGCTGGAGCTTAGAATGAGGGCGATTTAGTGCGCGGTGATTTTACTTCTCCCATACTACATAGGACCATTTCGTGTTACTAAAGTTTTGGGCCAGGATACTTATATATATATATATTTACAAAGATGGCATCCATTCCTGGTTTAAGAGACGATATAAAAACACGCGTTACCATCGTAGTAGCTGATCGTATGCTACCGTGGGTACATGCAGCCACGCTACAATTCGATAAGTCGGATTCCAGTGAATCAAGAGATGAGAGCGAACAGAATGATGCATAGTTATTAAGCACCGATTTAGGATTTTTCACTGCTAATTATTTCAGTGTTTTATTTATTGTTTCAGGCCGGGCGTGAGAATTGATTGGTTCACGTCACCGGTTCGAGTTGCAAGTTTGGGGGCGAGAATTGATTGGTTCGCTTACCCATAGATTTGAATAGAGGCCGGGCGTGAGAATTGATTGGTTCACGTCACCGGTTCGAGTTGCAAGTTAGGGGGCGAGAATTGATTGGTTCGCTTACCTATAGTTAGAATTAGAGGCCAGGCGTGAGAATTGATTGGTTCATGACCTGGTAGAAGTAACAAGAAATGCATAATTGTTGTTAAAGCTCTGATCAGACATGAGAAGTGATTGGTTCATGATCTGATAGTGACATTTCATTATTGTTATTAAAGCTCCTAGTATAGTATTATATTGTAATTGTTATTAAAGCTCCGAGTATACTATTATATTATCTGTGGCTCTGATCAGACATGAGAAGTGATTGGTTCATGGTCTTATAGTGACATTTAATTATTGTTATTAAAGCTCCTACTATAGTATTATATTATCTGTGCTCTGATCAGACATGAGAATTGTTATTAAAGCTCCGAGTATAGTATTATATTATCTGTGGCTCTGATCAGACATGAGAAGTGATTGGTTCATGATCTAATAGAGTATGGCAGACAGTGAATTAGATATTAAAGAAATGATCAGGCATGAGTAGTGATTGGTTCATGACCTGGTAGAGGAGAAGTAATTTAAATAAATGCTCACGGCGAGAATTGATTGGTTCGCCAAAGTTATGTAATGAAAAGTCGTTATGAAAACTTAGCTGAAACATGTTGTCAACTTATTATGTTACATGTTTTTATAAAATGAATTTGGTATTTAATAATGTAAAAATAAAAGGTATTAAAATTATTATAATGTACACTGGTCTGTAAATATGTAGGTAATGACAGCACTGGCGTACTAAGCCAGGAGTCGAAGGTTCGAATCCTGCTCGTCAGCGATTTTTCTCTTCACAATTTAAATCTATAGATTTCGCTTCGCATGCGTAAATGCGTTAAAAATAATAAAATAATTATGTAAGTAATATTAATAATATTGTAATATTTTTTGGCTTTACATAGATAAGAACTATTTACTTGTTTAATGTGATAAGTCTGTGGTCTAATTTAAGAATTGTAAGTGTATCGTAATTATTTCAATCAATTTTTTTTTTCTCTACTTTTGTTATAATCCTTCGGCCAAGTGTAGGGTATTTGGGTTACCACCTGGAGCGTGTATGAGGGCATACACGTTGTCAGGACGGTCGAGTGTAGGGTATTTATCGATTTTATTAATAATTTCAATAGTAATTCTGTATTTGCACAGTGGCAACACTGTGTAACGGTGGAATTTGGAGGGGAAATTGTGCCTTATAAGAGGTGATACTTGGCCGACAGGGGGGAGTTGCTGTTGAATTGTGAATCTAGTAAGATTAAAGTATTCGTGCCTGCATCCAGAGAGTTTTATTATAGTATAGTGTATACCAATTGCTTTGTTAGACTGTACATACATTTTTACCCGCACGTGTTTTAGAGGTACTACGAGACGTATCACGTAGCAAGGTACTACGCATGACGCTCAAGCGCTACGAAAGTTTGTAGACTCCGTAGCCAGTCAGGGGTCCACTGCGTAGTTAAAAACGTATACCTTTTTAGGGTTCCGTACCCGAAGGGCCAAACGGGCCTCTATTACTCTTGCTACGCTGCCCGTCCGTCCGTCCGTCTGTCTGTCACAGGGCTGTATCTTTTGAACGGTAATAGGTAACCAGTCGAAATTTTCTCAGAATATGTGTTGCTATAAGTTAATCGCCTTTCACTCATCCATTCCACATTACGGAACGATGGAGGTGAACATACTTTTTTAACTCTCTTTGCTACATTTTGAACAAAATATCGTTATAGGCAGTCCTTAACGTTCAAAAATTTAATATAAGGTAATATATTCGATCCTGATTTTTAAATACATATGCCTAGAATACGTTTATCGTGTTTGTATATTATGTAGATACATACATTTTGGATTTACACTTTGTGGATGGATTCAATACTATTCAGTTAACTTCACAAATACAACATAGAATAACAATAGCTTTAAGCCCACGCGCTAAAATAAGAAACTATATTGCAAAGTAAAGTGAATTTATCCATTAAAAGTAAAGTGAATTTATCCATTAAAAGTAAAGTGAATTTATCCATTAAAAGTAAAGTGAATTTATCCATTAAAAGTAAAGTGAATTTATCCATTAAAAGTTTTACATAAAAAACGTCAATTCGCGTTTTTTTTTCATTAGCTTTCAATGCAAAAGAGAACAATGGAACCTTTTAAATAATAACGTTATTCTACAATAACGAATTATACCTACCTACTGCAAAACATTGTGGCGCCTATTTTTAGGGTTCCGTACCCAAAACAAAAGGTGTCAACGGGACCCTATTACTCTGCCTTTTTTTACCGTGGGGAAATCCTCATGGGGCGGATCCAGTGTCGGACTCTTACCGACTAAAACCACCACGGTGTTCCTTCAACTACCTTTGGCCGAGGGCGAGGGAAACCGTTGGTATTCGCACAACCACCCCCAATAGGTCCCAGCCCATCACAAGCAGCCAAGCCCCTTCTCCCCGTGCAGCCTAACGTCGGCCGCACCCTTCCCGGCAGCGCAAAAGGAACACTGCGCGCCACCTCACGGGCCCCGCCATGACGCAGACATCCATACTTTCGCATTTATAATATTAGCAGAATTAACACTATCAAAAACAGCCACCCAACCAATATTGCATACGTGATCTATTCCAAAATCAGCTAACTGCAACCGACTAATCGATTTAGCTCACGCCTAGACCGATTATACCGGATGGGCTGCTCCGCCCGGAATCTGGTGTTCATTATCATAATGCGATCACCAATACGCTTGTCGAGTTTGACGATAATTATAGGTTTATTTCGCCATGCTCGTCGTTCGTCCACCTCTACTACAGGTGTTAATAGCTAGGTACTGTGGCAGCATATGCTAAGATAGAGCCCTTTTTGGCCTTGTGCGGGTTTTGTATAATGAATGAGCATAAATCAGAGTCATGTTCAAGAATATGGTGGAATGTGCGTACACATAAACAAAAAAAGATGAAAAAAATATTCCACGACAAATCGACACGACAGTAGGTAGTAGTCAAAATGCTCGCGCAAGCTCTGACTGTTTAGGGTCAGCGCGGAACAGTGTCCACAGAAATTGATGAAATCGATTAGAAAAAAAAAAAAAAAATTAATTTACAATTTTTTTACATATTTGGAACGAGAATCAAGTACTAAACATCCTCCTTCAATAAGTCCCTGTAGTATTTTTATTTTCTTAATTTTTTGAAAGCTCCATTCAGCCAGCCAGTAGGTACGTTCATTCAGCACGTTTTATTCATTTCTTGTACATAATTCGTGCTTGTTCCAAATTCAAAATGTTTTACTCACCTGTGAGTAAAAGAGAGTTTTATTCTCTGTTATCGATGAATAAAATGCCCTTTTTCGAGTGGCAATGGTAAAATATTAGATTGCAGCATAAGGGAGCAAAATAATATTTTTACGGCGAGAGCGCTTTTTTGAATCCAGAGCGAAGTGAGGGATTCTAGAATAAAAAATATAAAAAAATTGCGCCCGAGTGGTACACTCTACTTTTCATCACCCTCTATGAGAAAATAAAAGGCGCCTCATATTTTATTGTAATATTATTATTTAATAAAACATAGAGTAACAACTAAATTGAAATTAAATAGTATCTAATAATAAAACAACTAAAAACTTATACATTTGAGACATTTTCGCAATTATGAAAATTTATTGTTACAGTTTTATTAGGAATAGACATTGTTTGTAGATTTTATATTCTGCGTGTTTGAAATAATGTCCGAATCTGGCTCATTTTGAGGAAAATGTGACTGTGAATCTCGTTGTTTGGATGTAGATGGGCGCGGTGACAGTGGCATGGATGGATTAACTGAAGGTTGCAATTTACGGCCAAAATTAATATCCAATCTATCCGCGATTTACCCTACTAGAGATAGAAATTTGACATTTTTGTATGGAGCTTATGTCAAATTCCTATCACTAGTAGGGTAAATCGTGGATAGATTGGATATTAATTTTGGCCATTAATGTTTTCCACGATGCGTTCATGTTTTCGCCTTGTTCTCTAATGGAATCTTCTATATACCCTCTGCTACAGCACTTTTAATTAATGCTTTTAATTAATTACAGGATTTTAATGAATGAGGTGTCTATCGACTCAACTAAGCCGTGCGGTGGTTAAAAGCTAATTTTTGTTTTTATAAAACCAAAATGGCGGCCGTGAATTGAAAAATGGCGGCAGAGACAAAAAAATGAATAGGTCTTTTAAAATCAATAAGATGTTTCCCTGACCATTTTAAAGTTATAAGCTCTGTTTAAAAATTACACAACTTGAAAGATGTGTATGATTTACATTTCCGACTATACATAGAAACATAGTACATAGTACATAGTTTTGTACATAGTTCTAGTAGATATGAAGGACATGTGGCGGAGTCAGTGCGTAATTGTTTCTACAGGCTTAAGATTATTTATTATTATTTTTGTGACTATTATTATTAGTAATAAAAAAGTAATTGAAAATGCCAATAAAAAATTTAGATATTGATTAAAAATTAATTCTGTACAATTATTGTTTAATAAATCGATCTACAGTATACAAATGTCTTTGGGTCTCCAAGTGTTCGCTCTCCCGAATGTCGTCAAATCCAACTAAACTATCAGCCGATTAAAAGTCGTGCGACTTGTGCGAGTGGGCTTATATTACGCACTTTCGACTGGTCACCAGTGACTCGGTCGATAGCCCTGTATAACTTGTGTTTGAAAAATCATATCTGCCAGTGGGCGCACTCCAGAATGTCGTAGCACTGATTATGAATCCAACTAAACTATCAGCCGATAAAAATTCTGCAGTCGACTGTCACCTGTCACCGTCATTTTCTATAGTTTAATTAAATAGGCGTTTAAGCACGTGGTTGCCGGCCTGTTGCCTATGTTTTTGTTGCTGAGAGACCGTGTCACCGGTGACCAGTCGAAAGTGCGTGATAGATCTTAGGGCCATAGCCCATGACGACATTTTACGGCAATACAGTAGCGCGTTTCGTGAACGCGCGACTGCTTCACGACATTTGGTCATTTGTCACAATCTAAACGCGCAAGAGAATCGATGCGATCACGACTGCCGCGGCCTTTTTG
This sequence comes from Asteroscopus sphinx, assembly GCA_949699075.1. Lineage (NCBI taxonomy): Eukaryota > Metazoa > Arthropoda > Insecta > Lepidoptera > Noctuidae > Asteroscopus > Asteroscopus sphinx. The sequence continues at coordinate 13,506,814 of OX453005.1, forward strand.
CGATTGCAAAAAGTCGCCGTGAGCTCAATGACTCCCACGAATCACGGCTGAAAATAGTCTTTTACCAAAAAGGTTCGCAAGTACGTATTGCCTTATAGTCACCACCAATCACGTAATAAATCGACATATTGAAAACATTCACTATCTTTTTTTCACTCGATCCACGTACCAATTAAACCAGTTGACCCACATAGCAACAATGTCAATATTTTATTGTCACTGATATTCCTATGCAAATTTGCAGATTTCGTATGCATCTGTGCGCACAACGTTATTTATCACTACAATAACCACATGCATGACATCGTTATACAATATTAATGTACAGTAATTAATATTTTCTAGTCCATGGCTCCCGGCGAAGGATAAGTAATGACCGTGTGGCTTTTTTATTAAATAGGGGGGCAAACGAGCAAGCGGGTCTCCATCTCATCTCATATCTCCTAAACCATATGTGTTGATTATCTTATGAGCTCGATGAGCCCTAGACAAATAAATGGTCCAAACTTCTGATGGCCATATCTCCTAAAATAGCTCTTAGACCTATCATGTTGGTACTCGAATGAAAAGGCTCGATGAACTCTAGACAAATAAATGGTTCAAACTTCCGTTAGCCATATCTCCTAAACTATAGGTCTTAGGCCCATAGGTCTCAGACCTATAGGTCTAACACTATAGTGTTGGTACTGAAATGAAAGGACTCGACGAGTTCTACACAAATAAATGGCCCAAACGTCTAAACTGTGGTTCTTAGAGCTGTATGGAGTGGATACAATGTGCGTGCGAATGGTCAAAATTTCTGATAGCCATATCTCCTAAACATAGCTCGAGCCATAGCTCTTAGCTTCGATGAGCTCTAGACAAATAAATGGAAAACTTCTGATGGCCATACTTTCTAAACTGTAGCTCTTAGACCAATGGGTCTAAGAGTTATAGTTTAGAAGATATGGCCACCACAACACAATGTACACAATGGTGTTGGTACTCAAATGAAAGGACCTAAAGGACCACATATTTGTCTAGAGCTCATCGAACCCTTTCATTTTAGTACTAACAAGATGGGTCTAAGAGCCATAGTTTATGATAGGGCTAACAGAAATTTTGACCATTCACACGCACATTGTATCCACACTTGCATTTTATAGAAAATTCGCTTCTGTCGGGCATCCCCCGACGCATCCCGTTTTCTTATTCTCTTCCTGTTTCATTACAATTTTTAAATCTTATCATTAGCTTTTAAACACAAAAAATTTCACCAAAATCGGCCCTGTAGTTTTTGCATAATGCTCGAACAAACAAACAGACATCTACTGTTTATAAAATGTGGGTGTACTCTACACCTCTGCCTATCTCTTCGGGGAATACAGGCGTGATGCTATGTATGTATACTTATACAATATGTCTCGTTTTGTTTTTAAGGGCGGTAAATACACTCGATTTTGTCGGTAAAAACATCCCATTTGTTAATCCCAACACCCCCAAAGACAGAGCAATTCTAGTATTTGACTTACCTAACTACTTAGACATATGCATAATATAACAATTATAATACGACGACGACGACGACGATGACGACGACGACGACAACGACAACAATGACGACGATATTTAATTGATCGTCCGGCGCACCCTGGGCAGTCAGCCCCGCTACCAACCTGCTGACTGGCTAATATTTTCCCCACTGCATGAGCCATTATCATTATGTAGCTCATGTCAAAACGATAGAAGAAGAAGAACAATCATAATTTAAGACCTAAGTCATAGGTACAACAGGTCAACAGGTGTAAGGCGGCCGGTAATTATACTCAATCAATCAATCAACTCAGCCTATCGCAGTCCACTGCTGGTAATTATATTGCGCAATATTAATTGCACAATTATTTTATTGTATCGTGATCTTCATTTTGTCTTTCAATCTCACCCATACACGTAGGTGTATGGGCCGCCGGTTTATTATACCATGTACTAGTATGATTACCTATTCTATGCCATGGGGCCCATGGGGCCGCCTAAATTTAATGTCATGTGAAACGTTCGTATACACTATCTAAAAAAAAACAACTGTCATACAAAACATAAGTTACTTTTGTAATGAATAATGAAAGTGAAATTCTAAACATAATTTAGCACGCTGTTTTTATATTTTTACAGTTTTTTTTGTTACTTTTTGAGTTATTTTACATATTTAAAAGAATCACAGCTCTAACGTCAATTATCTTAAAAGTTATTGTCGCTTATAAAAGACCCCGCGCACGCCCTTCTTTGTAAAAATACATAAAAGACACATACCTATTTACTTCTTTTTTTTTCTATAAAATCCCACAAAGGGGTCGTTTTGATTGATAAAATTAAATATATTTACCGCCCTTAAAGTTTTGTTAACTACAAACCAATATATCAAATATCTTCTCGCCCAAAATACCGCAGTGTCTCAAGACGAAAGTCTTTGACCAGTGTGTGTTGCCAGTAATTACTTACGGCACTGAAACGTGGTCGCTCACAATGGGCCTGATAAGAAGGCTCAAAGTCACTCAAAGGGCAATGGAGAGGGCTATGCTCGGAGTGTCCCTGCGTGATCGAATCAGAAATGAGGAGATTCGCAGGAGAACGAAAGTAACCGACATAGCCCGAAGAATTGCCAAACTTAAGTGGCAGTGGGCGGGGCACATTGCTCGCAGAACGGATGGCCGATGGGGCAGTAAAGTTCTGGAGTGGCGACCGCGTACTGGAAGGCGCAGCGTGGGTAGGCCCCCCACAAGGTGGACCGACGACCTGGAGAAGGTCGCGGGAATCCGCTGGATGCGGAATGCACAGGACCGGTCGTTGTGGCGATGCTTGGGGGAGGCCTATGTCCAGCAGTGAACGTCTTTCGGCTGAAATGATGATGATGAACTACAAACCGGGACTATTGTATACAACGTGTTATTGAAATAACTGAAAACCTCTTAAGGGGTTGTAAGGTTCTCACAACGTAAATTCCTCCCGATCGAAACTTCAGTATCTAAACTGAATGCAGGTTGACACTTGTCTTGCAAGTTCAGCCAAACACAACGGCCGGTTTTTTAACCGACCAATGCGCGGCTTGCCCTATCACGCGATGTGTGTGTTACGCCTTAAGTTATTATACTAACCGCCACCCGACCGAACAATAGAGGCAGTACACCAGCAGTACACTAGAAGCACTCCCGTCGCGAGCGCGTATTACGCCACCTGATCGACTGTATTCACAAGAAACTTTTTATAACGTGTGTGTGCCAGAGATCGCCGGCGCCGGTAGAAGATTAACCCTGAGCAGCAGACAGCAGCACCACCAGGTAAGTCGTGCATTGTATTGTGCTTGTTGCGAACGATGCGAACATGCTGTCAACCTGTTCATAACCACGTACAAGTGAAATCATCGTAATTGTCTCTTTTCACTTGACCCCAATGTGCGTAATTTGATTTGCGCACATTTAATGGTGCCGAAACCCGAGAACGTTATCTATTTCGTTCTATTTGTCGTAATCTTCTCACCGTCCGCCTTTTTCAAAACTTCGTAAAATCTCTGGGCACATATTTCATCGATAAAAATCTAAACAGTCATCGTTTTTAACATAAACACAGCGATCTTTAACCTAATACGTACTTGCATCATTTTTTATAACATTTAGAATCATTATCGTGCTTACTTTTCCAAAAGAGGTGGGTCTACCTACCTAGGAAAGTAGCTTCTTAACGTATACCTTTTTTTTTTTTTTTTTTTTGCTGCGAGGAGGAAACCTTCAAAAGGCTGCCGGCCTCATGGGGGATGGAGGCCGGGGTGTGTGGGATTTTTACCCACTAAAACCCCCCCAGTGGCCGTCTACAGCACAATAAGGGGGACTCCGGGTAAATGATAAGCTTCCGGAGCCCTCCCTATGCTACGCCTGTAAGGCACGTCTCAAGGGAGACTATTTGTCTCCCGGTGTAAATGCCCGGTTCTCATGGCAGCACGTGACCACAACATGCCGCCGCCTTCCCAGAAGTCACTCGGTGGACAATCAGAGCCCCCACTCTGAATGCCCGTGACTTCGAAGACCCCCCGCACTTCAATCGAGTAACGACCGGGCGAGGGGTACGTCAATTGCCCTGAAGGGCTAGGTGCTGGAGCGGTTGCCTCTCCGGCGCTGCCTTCTCCGAGCAGGATCGGCCCTCTCTCGATCCCGCTCGGCAGCCTCTTTCTGAACCATGACGGTCTCACAGAAAGAGGCTACTTCCCTCCAATTTGTTGTCTCTGCCAGCATAGCCGACACTACTGCTGGCAGAGAGAGATCTTGCCCGATTTTTTCAACCAGGACCCGCCGCTCTGCGTTCCAAGCAGGACACTCCGCGAGCGTGTGTTGGGCGGAATCCTGGTCACCTCCACAATGGTGGCAATTTGCCGTAGCCTCACGTCCGATCCTATTCAGGTATTCACCGAAACAACCGTGTCCGGTGAACACCTGAGTAAGGCGGTAGGTGACGCGCTCACTCCTACTCAGCCAGGCCTCGAAGCATGGCAAGATGGCTTCGACCACGCGCTTGTGCGCATACTGCGGCTCTAAAAGCCGCTCGCGCCACCGCTCGAGTGCGTGTCGTCGCTCCTGCCGCCTCAACCTTTCGAACGCCCTACTGGGCGCGCTCTCGCCACCCTGGCGGATAGCGCAAATCCGGTCATAGACCCTTGCGTCCATATCCGCCAGTATGTCTAGAGGAGGAAAGCGCGCCAAGAGAGTTGCCGCCTCGAAGGATATAGTTCTATACCCTCGTACGATACGGATGGCCACTTTACGCTGCAGGCTATTAAATTTAGCTCTGCAGCGCCGGACGCCTGACAGTCTATTTGACCACACAGGTGCCCCATAAAGGGCCATCGACCGCACGACTCCCGCATAGAGGCGACGAACTTCCTCCCGTGGTCCCCCGAGATTGGGCAGCAATCCGTGCAGGGCACCCATTGCCCTCTCGATCCGGGGAACGAGGCGTCCGAAGTGTTCTTCAAAGCCCCAGCGACTGTCTAAGGTTAGGCCGAGGTATTTCATACACCGACCCACCTGGACTTGCGCGTCACCGACGCAAACCAACGAGCTGGGCGGTTGTCTGCCTCGCGGTAGTTTGTGAAACCATAACGCCTCGGTCTTGTGAGGCGCTATCTCAAGACCCAGCTCGCGGATTTTGGCTACGACCATTGCCACCCCGAGCTCAGCGAGTCGGATGGTCCCCTCAAAAGTGTCCCCGCTGGCAATGACCATGGTGTCATCTGCGTAGCAAACTACACTTACGCCAGCGGGAAGATCGATACGTAGAACCGCGTCGTATGCAAGGTTCCACAAGAGTGGGCCCATAACTGACCCCTGTGGAACGCCGCACGTAATTTCCCTCTGATGGATTCTACCATCCCTACCCACGTACCGTATATGCCTATCGCGAAGGTAGGCCCCGACAATGCCCTGCAGGTAGGGAGGCACCTGATGGTGTACAAGGGCCCCCCTAATTGCGTCCCAAGGCAGGGAGTTAAAAGCGTTGACAATATCCAAGCTTATCGCCAACGCCACCCCACCCCGAGATACTGCCTGCTCCGAAAGCGAGCGGACGCGAAGTATTGCGTCTACTGTAGAGCGTCGCTGCCGGAAACCGAATTGGCTATCGGCGAGGTCGGGACCCACCCGCGACAAGTGCCTGACGAGGCGAGCGGCAACTATTCTTTCAAATAGCTTAGATGCCTCGTCAAGCAGGCATATGGGACGGTATGCCGAAGGAGACTCCGCGGCCCTACCTTCCTTCTTTAAGAGGACCAAATTTGCTTCTTTCCAACCGGCGGGGAACACACTAGAACGGAGGCAGCTGTTGAAAACGTATACCTACTACACTACACTCACCAACCTATTGGCCAAACGCGATAAGGTTAGGATCAGTTAGGTCAGGTTAGGATCGGTATTGCAAATCAGTACAAATATGGCGCCGGTAGAAGATTAACCCTGAGCAGCAGACAGCAGCACCACCAGGTAAGTCGTGCATTGTATTGTGCTTGTTGCGAACGATGCGAACATGCTGTCAACCTGTTCATAACCACGTACAAGTGAAATCATCGTAATTGTCTCTTTTCACTTGACCCCAATGTGCGTAATTTGATTTGCGCACAGGGGTCATTGTACACATCAGTATGAACAACTTTTAGTAGGTATGGGACAAACCCTGAAATCGCAAAAAAAAAAATCAACTGTCCCCTACATAACCTACATTTGTGTTCACATAAATCGACAAACGTTCCGTGTGGTGTCGGACGTAAAGAATTACACCACCCTATAACTTCTCATGGGTGTCGTAAAAGGCGACTAAGGGATTTACCAGAGGATGGGCAGCAGCGTTCTCTGAGTATTTAACCAACCAACTACGATCGCCAACCCTGCAAAGCCTGCCAAGCGTGATAATTGCATATCCCCCCAAACTGCTTGGGGGAGGCCTATGTCCAGCAGTGGACGTCTTTCGGCTGAAATGATGATAATAATGATGAAATCGACAAAATGTAGGGGAACAGCTGATTTTGTTACGCGATTTCATGGTTGGTCCCATAGTAAAAGTTGTTCATACTGATGAGTACAATGAGGCCTTGAGATGTTTTCAGTTATTTCAATAACACGTTGTACCAGGCCCCTCAGAAAGTATTGCGAAAAAAAGTTTTTATATATGGGAGACTGGCCAGTTATAATGTTTTTCGAAAATATGATTATTTATAAGTAAAAATAAGTAAGTTCCAATTTCAAAATTTCCCTCCACATTTTTTGCGAGTTAATTCAAAGTATTGTGTCTCACTGAAATATGGATCTGCGCCGGGAACATTTTAGAGCTATGATTTTATACGATTTCAAGTGTCGCCTGAAACCGGATGAATCGTACGATAGACTTCAAATGGCATTCATGGATGAAGGCCCTTCCAAGGCAACCGTGTATCGTTGGTATAACGAATTCAAGCGCGGTCGACCAACTTTGGGGGATGACGAAAGAAGCGGTCGCCCTTTGACGGCTGTTACCGAAGAAAACGTGCTAGCAGTGAAAAATTTAATCCAAGACAATAGGCGAATTACATATCAGGAGATTCAACACATATTGAAGATTGGATCGGGAAGCGTTCACGAGATTCTACACAGCCATCTTCGCGTGAGGAGGATAGTATCACGCTGGGTGCCGCACAACCTCACCGATGCTCAGAAGCAGGCCCGGGTGGAATGGTGCCGTGATATGCTTAACAAATTTGAAGCAGGCTCGTCTCGGCGTGTTTACGACATCGTTACAGGTGATGAGTCCTGGATTTATCAATACGACCCAGAAACCAAGCGCCAGTCGACTGTTTGGGTGTTTCAAAATGAGCCAACGCCTACCAAAGTGAAGCGATCTAGAAGCGGGGGTAAGATTTTGATCGCTAGCTTTTTTAATTTGACTGGCCACTTGGTATCAATTCCCTTACGGGATCAAAGAAGCATTAATGCCGAATGGTATACTACCAAATGTTTGCCAGATGTTTTCTCTGTTATAAGCAACAAGCGACCAAACACAGGGCTCCGCGGGCTACTGCTCCACCACGACAATGCACCTGCGCACACCGCACTCAAAACGAGGGACTTCCTGGACAGCACGCCAGTCAAACTCCTGGGTCACCCTCCTTACAGCCCTGATCTAGCACCGTGTGACTTCTTTTTATTCCCAAAAATAAAAAATCAGCTCAAAGGGATACAATTTTCGTCGCCGGAAGATGCGCTGGCTGCGTTCGAGCAGGCTGTAAACGAGGTGTCTGCGGCGGACTGGAAAAAGTGTTTTGAAAACTGGTTTAGGCGCATGAATCTTTGTATAGAGGCTGGTGGAAAGTACTTTGAAAAGATTTGATAAAAATATATGTACGTATAGAACAATTTTTTTTAGTTTCGCAAAACTTTCTGAGTGTCCCACGTATATACGTCGGCAACCCTAATCACCACCAACTTTTCTGGCTATTTTTGTTACACATACATAATAATTTAGTTATAATACAACTTCGTTTTTAGTCTCGTACGTATAACTTTTTTCAACGTACACCTCATAATTTGATAAGAAAATTGCGAACCAAATAATAGCAACATAAATTTTCATCAGACTACATCTGAAGGATAAGACAAAGATTTATGAACGTTGTTTAGATAACTAATTGCGTAACAGTTGGTATTAAGTTCTTGTGACTAATAAAAACCGGACAAGTTCAAAACAGGCTGGTGAGTTACAGAATAAAAAAAGATCTTTTATTTGAAACTAGCTGAGCCCGCGACTCCGTCCGCGTAGATGTCGGAAAATTACATCGTGTCATATTTATAGACACAATGTCTTCAAATATATACATATAAGCGCCTACACAGACGATTACACTATTTAGCTATTTACCTACCATACTATATTTTGTTTTTACAACCAACCGGCTAAGGTGATGGAATTTCATGGAATTAGTCCTAAACTCTTTTCATTTTGAGAAGACGCTCGTGCCCCGCAGTGGGAAGCAATTGGGCTGATTATGTGTTATTCTATAACACTAACCACATCTCTTCTTATTCTGAGAACTGAGAAGTAAGAGGCCCGTGGCCAGCAGTGGGACTGTAATGGGCTGATAATGTTATGTTATTCTATAATACTAACAATATCCAGTTCATTATCTCTTCTCATTTTGAGAAGAACCCAGCAGTGGGACAGTAATGGGCTGATTATGTTATGTTATGTTATAATACCTATTTAGATAGTTTAGACTTTGCCTGCGGCTCCGCCCGCGTATAATTCTGCTAATCACTGAAATACTTATGGCGTATCCCTCGAGAACTGTTTATTTTCCCGGGATGTCCTATATGTTAATCCGGGTTATAGCTATCTGTGTGTCAAATTTAATCCAAATCCGTCCAGCGGTTTCAGCGTGATTGAGTAACAAACATCCAAAAATACAAACACAAATCTAATATCTTCACAAACTTCCACATTTATTATATTAGTAGGATAAACGCTTATAAGGAATCTAGTTATCTAATTACTTTAATAAGCAAGTTAGTAATTAGTAGCAATCATAATCACATTTAACAGGTGTTCCTTTCATTAAGATAGAGCCCGTAACTATTAATTATACCAAATATCCCTTATTTCAGCAATTTTATATTTTCTGATTTTTGGGGGAGGAGCAAGGTGCTTACCAAGGCTGCCATGTCTATTGCAAAAATATGTACCTATGTATATTCATATAGCAGGAAATATCATTCATTTTAGGTTAAAAACATGCAGTAGTACGCCACGGACTGCCCCCATTATCTAGATCTTACGTCTTCTTTGTCCATCCAAAGGTTGTCTGGAAGATATCGCTTTTAGCGATAAGACCGCCCATGTACCTATAATTTATACGTTGTTCCTGTTTACTACTATTTTCATGGTGTACAATAAAGTATATTCTATCTATCTATCTAAATTATTACTACCTACATAGATAGGTAAATAAACTAATTTGTGTAAACTATAAACAACTCACTACATAAAATTATAATATATACTTCTCCATAGGAACACTCGAACTTTATGTCTACTATACACTATGCAACATTATCTACAACCCTGCTTATCCTCACTACCTTTGATAAATAAATTATAGGTACCCGTAAACACGCGTGCTTCTTGCAGATCCCACCTTAGATCCTTAAATAGCCTTCTATCCTCAATCCTATTCCTTTTCTGTCCATGCAGTGCAATTGTGGAACTCGCTGCCACCTATTTTGTACCTAGTTGTGTTGCGATGCCGACTTTTTTTTTTCGTCAAAAATATTTGCGGGTTTTGCGGCCACGATATTTCATACAAACTTTCAACCCCTATTTTATCCCCTTAAGGGTTGATTTTCCAAAAACACTGAAACACTTATTTCTTTATTTTCAACCAATAAGCCAAATACCACAGACGAATAAAAAGGCGGACGGAATCTCGCAAAAAAAATATTGAAACTCTAAATTTTTCTTAAACCCTCTATAATTTCGACAGTATTTTAACACACCAGAGCCACTTAATATTATTTTATTTGTGACACCTCCGTCACACGCAATAAAATGTCTATGGTCACACGAGATTTGTTGCATAATAATGTCCTCCCGGCCGAATTTCGGTCACGGCGTCCAATCTCAATGGAGACTAGCCATCTGCGCGGGACATATTATAGTGCACAAGTGTGTGCGCAAACACAGGTGCACTCTCTGTTCCCTCACTCTCATAATCCGATGGGACGGCAATTCGACACGACCGGAGAGAGATCAGGCGCAGGACCGACGGCTTTACATGCTCTCCGAGGCACGAAGGGGTCTCGATGCATAATCGCAGCTATTAGACTCACTATGAGTGTGAATGTGTGCGTGCTAGCCCGTACCTTCAAGCGAGCCGACTTACTACTGGGTGCTTCACTCATTTTATTCGTCCATGCCAAATACCAATAATAAATAAATAATGGAAGTGAAATTGAATACCACATATTAGGTATTATCCTTATCATCATCTTAATATACATAATTCTTCTGTACGTGTGTTTGTCACCTAACTCCTCCTAAACGGCTGGACCGATTTGGATGAAATTTTGTGTATATTTTAATGGGTTCCTGGATTGTTTGAAAACACAATTAAACCCGGTAGGTGGCGCTGCTGATCTTCTCCTAAACGGCAGGGACGATTTTAATGATATGTGGCGCTGCTTTTCCAGGCATGACGACGTCTGCCGGGTCCGCTAGATACTTAGGTACCTGTCATATTAATATACCTACAATATTAATATGACAGGTACCTAAGTATCTAAGGATCTAACGTGAGCACTTGGCTACTGATAGCTGTGGTGGTGCCTTTTATCATATCTATAATTATCTTGCCTTCACCGAGGTAAGACAAACCGTGAATACCTACGGTACGGCACGGTACAGGTACCTAACCTGTACCGTGCCATACCTAATGGTAGTGGCAATGGTAGGTAAGTACATACCTACTGTACGAGTGCGGAACTTTATTCTGAGCAATTTAAAAATATAGGAAACTTCATGAACACCGTACCCAAAGGGTGCCAAACGGGAGCATATTACTCTCGCTACGCTGTCCGTCCGTCCGTCTGTCTGTCATAGGGCTGTATCTTTTGAACGGTAATAGGTAGCTGGTTGAAATTTTCTCAGAATATTTGTTGCTATGACCCCTATCACGACAAACACTAAAAATAAAAAAAGACTAAAACCAAAGGGGGTCCCCATTCCCCATACAAGAAACCTCGAAAAATGCATTTGTTTCAACGTTTTAGTTCTTGCTCTATCTTCAAAACGGTATACATACAAGCGTTAAACTTGGTTTGATAATAGTGCATACTATGTAGTTTAGCAACAAATAATTAGACATATGTACCTGCGTAAGAAAGAGATGCAAAAATTCATATTTCGCTCACGGTGCGTTGATGTCTTTTGATGAACTCTCGTATATTAAATCAGATTTTATAGGGTACCTACCTATCAGGTGGATGGGTGGTACCGAATCATTACTGCGTGAGTCCGACTCGCAATTGCCAGGCTTTTTACAAGACTTGTCACAAATCCGCGCCTGGTTATTTGTAATCAGTTATCAAAATCAATACGTATCGTTTCAGAATCCATTACATTGAAATATTGGAAATAAAGGTCTCGACGATCAATCTAAAGTGCTTTTGAACCGCAACCAATCGCCTTAAATGTACCTAATATTGAAATCGGAATTGTTACAATTTTACAATTTCTTACACCTCCCAAGAGCTTTTGTGGTAAAGAAGAACATTATACTTATTATGTCTCCCCAAAACCACCCTAGAATTAATTTGATTGTTTGTAGTTAAGATTATTATTAACAAAGGGGTTGCCTCGGAGCGATAATGGCGGAGACTTATCTTTTGCTACATCAGGCGCGGTTCCAGCCCAAGATTTTGGGGGGGGTCAACTTGGCTTACGTACAGTTTCAAGGTCCAAATTTTCAATTTTTTTTTTTCGCAATGACAAGGTAAAGTTTTGAGTTAGTTTATTATGAACAGAATAATTACTTACAAAATGAACGTCAACAAAGAGGAAACGAACGTTGGGAACTTTCATATTTATTCGAAAAGTTGACTTCAATTTAAGTGTATTTTTTTGAATTGTAGGCTATGTACGTTAATGAAGAAGCGAGCGCGTAATTTTTTTTTCACCGCCAAACCATCAATCGCTTGCGCCTTTGAGTGTCCAATCGCAACGGCAGGCTCATGTAAAGTACCGCAAACTGTTCAACAAAATTAACTACTGCCGTCGTATGTGATATTATTTGTCATTAAACTGGAAATATCATTCATACTTTATTTTGAGCAAAATAATACCTATGCTATAAGCTGTAAATTGACCTTCATTACATAAACAAAACTCTAAAATAATGTTAGGTATTTTTGACGTACGAGTAGATGTCGTGTTTGAGTAAGTAGGTACTACTTACCTATTTTGATTTCATTGTTTACTTTTGGACGTTACGAAGTCAATAATTTATTTTATTTATTTTTGTAAATTGTCTATTTTTAGGAGATTTGTCAATTTGACGTGTACGATTTTGGGGGGGTCATGACCCCTACGACCCCCCCCTAGAACCGCCACTGTGCTACATGTGGCAACGATAATATTAATAAAACGTAGGTGTATTCATAAGCAAAACGCGTTACGAATACAACTTATTTTCAGTATAATTCTACGCCTACACAACGAGATGACAAAGAGCGATTAAAATTCGGAGCGCACTTTCACCTCCCATAAGTTATTCTTCGGTAATGGAAATTCAATGTCGCATCTCAATCTTCTAGGAGTGTTTCATTGAAGTAAACACTTGCGCTATATTAATGACTTTCACCTTTACATAAGATCCGATACACCGGGTGTATAGGTACCTACATAGGTAGGTCTCCAATAGATATATCAACAGATGTGATAGAAGAAACGTGACGAAAAAGACGACGTACGACGGAGACGAGTTAAAGAGCATTACCTTTCCTCATAATTTGTTATTGCATAATATTTATATCATATTTACCTATACCTATATAATTTATATGTATTTATTTAAGTATCTATTGCTTTATTAGAACTAATTTTAAGTTTCCTATCTTTTTACACACTGTTGTCTACATTTCTTACTTATTTCTCCTCTCGCAGGTTTGCTGGTAGAAATTACTTTGAAATAAGCAGTACCTTTGTACTAAATAATTTTAATGCTGTCTCGTTTCATATGTTATTGTGTGTACATAAATTATAAATAAATAAATAAGAAATATCATTAAGTATTTATTAAACGATGTGCAAGAAACGATTTATCAGTTTTCTAATTCAAGTGTTACCACTGCTGCACTGCCATGCAGTCGACTGTACCTATGTAGGATAGTTCCCTCCGAAGACAGGTAAGAAAATAAAAAACCAGCCAAGTGCGTGTCTGACCACGCACAGGGTAGGGTTCTGTAGTAATAATAATAATAATGTCCTCCCGGCCGAATTTCGGTCACGGCGACCAATCTCAATGGAGACTAGCCATCTGCGCGGGAAATATTATAGTGCACAAGTGAGTGCGCAAACACAGGTGCACTCTCTATTCCCTCACTCTCATAATAAGTTCTGTGGGAAGCACAGGCTATACTTACAGAAATCTTGAAGACACAAACTCGATGTAAGTACCTATTTTAAAAATACAAAGTTAATTAAACAGTTCATTTACACGGAATTTATATGAACTTTTTACAGACGTTGGTCGAATATTAAGTAGGTAGGTAGGTACTCGTAAACTAGAATAGCCTATCCTATTTATTTATTACGGATGAATAGAATAGTCATCCGTTATAGTTTTCCTTTAAAATTAGTTATATTTGCTAATATGCTAGATAGTTTTCAAGTGTTCATAATTCGTGGTTTAGCTTGTAGGGGGGTGGGGAGTTGGGGACACGTAATTAACTATAACGAAAATTACCACTTTGAACGAACCTTGATATTTCGTAAACAGAATCATTTATCAAAAAAGTTTTTGAGACAATCCGTAATATTTTTGAAATATCTACCTAATATAGTTCGTTTATTTATGTAGTTTAGTCAGTAGGTACCTAAACATTTCCAATTTTAATCATATTTTCTTAGATTAATAACACATACCTAATTCTATGCATATTTTGATAAAGCTATATTCCACAAGCTACCTATATTCCAATAAGTCGCTAACAAAGAAGTGTTTAAATCTTGAGTTTCCCTTGATACTTGGGTAAGTAATGTTGACATTACCCATGTGGTTAATGCCAGCATTCCTGCGATATCTCGTGCCAAACCACATTATGATACTCAAATTATTAGAAATATATGTAACTAGTAGCTTTATAGAAAATCAGTATCCTGGATGTTATAGAATCTTTACAGACGGTTCTAAGGATAAGGGCTTAGGAGGTGCAGCTTTTTTAGACTCACAGCTTGGGAGTTCTGTTAAACTTAAGATTGATTCTAATATTTCAATCATGCATATTGAACTACTTGCTATTGCAGAAGCATTATCATATGTAGAATTAATTAATTGTAATAAAGTCGTAATTTTGGCGGACTCCAAAAGCTCCTTGCAACATTTGACTCGGTACACCTCGCCAGGGCGAGGACGCCCGATAGCTTATGTTATTTATGATTCAATTTTTAAAATGCGGAAACAAAGACTGTTTTTATCCAGTGGATACCGTCGCATATTGCGCTAGAGGAAAATGATAAAGTGGACCTGCTGGCTAAGCAAGCCCTAGTTGATGGAATTCCCATTAGTGTAACTTCTCTGTACTCAGATTACATCGTTCATGTAAAAAAATATTTGTTTAGATAGTTGGCAAGAATACTTTGACGAACGATCGAGGGAAAAGGGCATCTGGTACCGCACTATTCAATCGAATGTGTATAAGTTCCCTTGGATTGACCAGGTAAATCTAAATAAGCCGTCTTTGACTGTTGCTCTCAGACTCCGCTCCGGCCACATCCCATCGAATAAATTCGCGTTTTTAATGAGAAAAACGCCTTCTCCTAACTGCTCTTCGTGTGGAGTTATTGACGATGTTCAGCAGATTCTGATGGAATGTGGTCGGAATTCGGATGTAAGAATGTCCCTTTTTACCCAAGAAAAATGTTTTGATGTTGGATTCTGTAACTCTATTTTAGCTTGTCCGACTTCTGACGAAGCCAAGCCTTTTTATAAATTAGTTAATTCGTTGTTTTAAATTATTAACAATTATTTTGTATGTGATCTTATCTGATATGGCAGTATGGTCGCTAAGCAACAAAGGCTTTAAAAAATATATATATATATCTTGAGTTCATAAAACCGAAACCTCTGAAAAAGTATCGAAGATAGCTCCGTGGCGTTACGTCGGGGTGATATAAGGTAAATCTTTGGAAAATATTCCCCCGACATGCGACAGCCACCTGATGCCACCCTCTGAGACAATTTCAATTTCACGCGTGAAAATCGCACAGATTTATAAAAGTTATATATAGGTAGGTAATGGGAGTTCTCGGCACTTAACACATTCACTGTCCAGACAGCAAACACAATACCCGGTTAAACAATCGTCGTCCAAATGGAGTCACTAGCATTGGTCACTGATAGACTGTTAGTGTTGACCAGAGGATGGGCAGCACCGTTCTCTTAGTTATTTTATTAGGGTTAACAGGTTAACAGTATGTACCACATCACAGCTAATACCTAAAATACGCCACAATAGCGGCGGTAAGCCCCGTATTGGAGGAGTGACTAGAGAGGCGCCAAGGCGCCCTGCCCTACCGGCTAACGCAAATACGCTAGGAGACTCGGGGCACGGATGCTTCAGGAAGTATCTGTGTTGCATAGGCCGGGAGCTGACGCCCGTGTGTCACAACTGCGGAAGCTGCCTTAAGGACACGGTGCAGCACACACTGGCGGAGTGCCCAGCTTGAGCCACGCAGCACCGTGACCTCATCGATGCAGTAGGCGGCAGTGATCTCTCGTTACAGCCGTGGCTCTGTCCATGGTTGGAAGCGAGAGCGCTTGTGTAGCCGTCTTCTGCTTCTGCGAGATGATGTTCGCAAAGGAGGTGACGAAGAGGGAGCGAGAGGCGACCACGTTTCGCCCATCCCGCAGGAGACGGACCGGGCGTCGCAAGACGGCGTACGCTGACCAATCAGCCTACAAGGTGGCCTGCAGGCGACGTATTCGGGGTAGCCCGCCCCCTGAACAGTCAATGTCCGTGATGGTGGCGCTTCGTGTTCTTCGCGCGCCATTCGAAAGGTGCGGCCGACATTAAGCCGCACGGGGAGAAGGGACTCACCTACAAGTGGCGAGCCGGGACCTGTCGGGGGTGGGTGGAGACTGCAGATCGTATCTCACGCCCCCAGCCAAAGGTTAGCAGAAGAACTCTTCTCCATAAGACCATCTTTTTGGAACCGTGCGATAGATTCATGATTAACGTTTTAAAAGTGCACGTAAATGCTTATTCGAAATGAAAACTTTTGACTTTGACTTTGACACTGTGGTGGTTTTAGTCGGTAAGAGTCAGACACTGGCTCCCCCAAAAAGGGGGGCACAAAGATAATATAATCACTACGCTTGGCAGGCGAGTTAGCGCAGATCGCAGTTGGTTGATTAAATATTCAGAGAACGCTGCTGCCCATCTTCTGGTGAATTCCTTACGTCGCCTTTTACGACAACCATGAGAAGAAATAGGGTGGTGCAATTCTCTATGTCCGGCAACACACGGAACACCTACTCTCTATGGGTAATTCAGAGCAAATTCGGTTATCGTTGCAGAGTTGACAAAGCAAGGTGGAGCAGCGCTACTGCAGCAACACTATTTCCATCGACACTACACCCCATAAACGCCTCATAACAGGCGACCGATGTCTGTCAACACATCTATGAAATTTCACTAATATAGGCTGCCACTTAAAATCTTCAAATCAGTTTAGACCACTTATATGCGCCGTCAAACTGCCGCGTTAGTGATTAGCCAATAACCGCCTTGGTAGGGCCAATCGGATCGCAGTACCCGGCCTCAGCTAGTGGCAATTTATTGTACGCATTGTAATGCGTACAATGGTCGAGTATTAAACATTAGGCGTCTATTTGATTGTATGGTCGATGACTATTTCAGTGCTGTTTTCAAAAACGCTAACATTGAAGGTCTGGGGCCTTACTCCCGACTGGATCGAGTACTGTATCAATCGAATTTGAATTCGAATTAGTGTCAAATCGTACTGCATTTCTCTAGGAATTGACATTAGCTCGATTTGGTTTTGAGCTCGAACCAGTCGGGAGTGAGGCCCCTGATGTATTTTACATAGAGCTATACTGACACGTGGTAAATCCTACACAATAAGCTTGACACAAGCCTTGCGATTCTCTAGTCTAGTAGAACTCTGTAGAACAGCGACGTCACGCTCATCACGTGAGCTCGAATGAGATCGAAGCTTGCTGAAACAGCCATGAATTCGCCGCGGTTTGCTGAGAATCGCACTACAGATCTATATTGCGTTGTTGCACCCCGATGAGGCCGACAAAGGTCTAGGTAAAATTGCCAGTTTATTTTATCCACAAACAGAGCCTTCTAAGAGAAACCTTTCTGTCATTCAAGAACCCAGTGCGGAATATGATGTATTTTTATGAGCAACCCACTGGTTTATTTGTGTCTATCTAGAGTGTAATAGGCGCGAAACCATTTTTACGCAGTAACCCACTGGTTTAGTTAGTGTCTAGTCTATCTATAGTTTAATAGTTGCGTAACCAGCGGTTGTTAGTGCCAAAGGTACCAGTCTTTCTAGTATTAAGGGTCCATTCAGACGGGCCACAACCACGCCACATCGGCAAAAAAGTAGCCAGCGACAATTTCCAGTCGCGTTCGGCGGCTGTCGCAAAGACCAATACCGATGACATCGCGTCCACAACGTAAGCACTCGCGCGCAATCAGCCAGCCAACGACCGGCCGTGGCTACAAAACAAGCACAGAACACTTAATAGTATACTACACACAAGCACTCTCAATGTGTGGCTGCTACAATGCAATTTCAGACGACTGCAGTGAGGCCACTACCTGGCGTTTTTTTTTCACTGCGGCGTGGCCCGTCTTAATGAACCCAAATATTCTTTTCAGGCATTGAACCCGCAACACTATGCATAAAAAAACAAAGTGCTTACTGAGAATTGTGTACGTACATAAGACGTTTATATTTTAATTTTATTTAAACAAACATGAACAACGGTGAAATTAATATTTCATTCTGAAATTCAGAACTGGCCAAAAGAATACAGATTAGATAGAATATCTTATTCCAACTTTTGTTTGCTGTTTATTGTATTAGAAACCAAAGAAAAAAAAGTTCAAATACAAATAATGAGTTCAAAGCTCTTATTCATAAGACTGTACAATACATTGTTTACGCAATAAAGAATTGTATTGTATTGTAATACCTACAACTTCTAGTTAGATCAATATTTTATTTTTCGTAAGTTGGTTTTCATGGCTTGTTGTTCTTAATTTACGGAATTCTGTAGTTAGGCACTACAGAATTCGTAAATACATACCCATCAGAAACTAGTGATTTGTTTAACAGCAATGTTTAAATAAACATGTTATAAATATTAATATTGAAAAGAAAACAAAAATATTGTTATGATTAATATTTTACTGTTACTTACTTTCGTTATATTTGTACATCTGTCACAAATGCCAAAAATACAGATCTTATGTTTATTTTAGGGGCAATTTAAATGCTTTTATAATACTTCACAACTAGCTTATTGTGTTATTTAACGTTTTCAACTATTTACATAGAAACTGTCTATGACATGCATTGTTCAACAACATATAGTAAAAGCCCCAGTTACCGACAGTACCCCATTGTTTGACAAAAAAACAACCAACTTCAGAAAATAAGAGCAAAATTATAACTTGGTATATTATGTAATAAACATTGAACTGTTACATAGTACACCACAAGTACCTACGTAAAAAAATCATCCCGAAACCAAATATTTAAAAAAAAAATTGTGATTGTCCCTTAGTGTCGATAATTGGGGATGTTACGTTACAATAACAACAATAATTATATAGAGCCAAAAATATTCTACCACATATCTATGTAATTATACAAGTGTTACAACATATACAGATAGTAAAGTACATCAGTTATCAATAGTATTTATTGCATAAATTTATATTGTGATCTGGCATCTAATAGTCATGTAGTAATAATATAGTTTACCCTACAATGATAATGATATTTTAACTTACTACAGAATGAATACGAGAGCCATTGATATAGTATGCCTATGTAATTAAGTAATTTTAAGTATTGTGCAACACACATGAGTGCCATCCTACGACAGACACCAAATCACAATAACATAGTAATGGTGTGAGTTCAGAACTGCACCCAGTTCTGTTGGTTGGCTGGTGTCACTGGCTGTTGACTTGGAGCACTGGAAAAATAAAATTCAAGTATTTACCAACTATTACTGCTATAATAGTTACATTTTATTTAACTCTTAAGTAAAAAATATATCTATAAAAAAATTCAATGAAGTCCCAAGACTAGAAACCTACAAAGATCATGTTGAATAAGAGGCTGAATTTGTAATTTTGGGTTATATTTAATGTATTGTGTAGGCAAGCTTAGTGATATGCTTTGCTACGTTTAGATTTCCAGATCAGAAAGGGTATTCCGTTAAGAGATAAATAAAGAACACAAAACGACTTCACTGATATATATTATTCCAGTCCCGAATTACATGTATAGGTACACGAGTTTACACTACGACAGGAAGCAGACGACTGTACGGAGGAAACGTCACTGGTTCGCCTTTACGCCTTTGCTATGCATGCATGTTATCGCGTTACGTTTCAAGCCGCTACAGTATTCAAAGGCGATTTCTCGCCCTTTAGGTTGTCAATAGGACAACCAAGTACTATGGTCTGTTATTTCTCTCTGGTCTTGTTTAGTAAACAACCCTAGCATGTCCACTGATAAAATATAATTAGTAGTTTTGCACATGTAATCAGGTTAAAAAAAATTATTTGGTGTGTAAAATTGTTAACATAATGTGTTTTAATCTTCTTCTATCGTGTCGACATGAGCTACATAATGATAACAGCTCATGCCGTGGGGAAAAGATTAGCCAGTCAGCAGGATGGTAGCGAGGCTGACCAGCTGCCCAGGGTGCGCCGGACGATCAATTAAATATCGTCACTCGTGGATGCTCTTTTAATGCACCCCAATGTTAAATGTGTTTTAATAATTATTATTGACGAATTGCATTAAAAAGAAATGCCAAGTTTGTTTACTATTGTTTACTAAGTAAGACAAATAAGAAAAAACAGAGATTATATGCATTGATATATATGTACTACGTACTAGATGCGCTGTTTAGAAGTACAACATGGTTACATGAGTTATGGTTCCGGAACCACACTGTCATTAGTTCACTTGACAGCTGTCTCGCCAAAACACGTAAATTAGTCTGCCTAATATTATTTGTTTTATCGGAATCAGCGAGTATCGTATGATTCTTTGGTGTAAATTTGCTTCGTTTTTTGTTATGTAAACCACTAACTATATTCACCGTAAGAATTTTTTTTTTTTCCCTGATTATAAAGAACACGGTTCTTAATAATACCTACATTACAATCTAGCCTACAAGACTAATAAGTAATTTTAATCTAACTTATTTTTCTACGTTGTATATGTTTGTTAACTAAGAATAATGTCCATTGCATTTACTTAAGAGTCTGATAATATTAATATAAAAACACTTTGTTCATGTGTTATATGTATAGTAATTAACAACGCGATAACTAGTAAATACAATTAATTTTCTTACTATGGGCAAGTCCATTACAAAGCAAAGGCGGGAAAGTCCACTACGCAACTTCTCGCTTGTACTGCTAGCCATACGCAACATCTACACATCGATACTAGATGGCGGTAGATTGCGTCAACTGAATTTGGAACATGCTGCGTATATGAGATTGCATGTCTATTTATTGACGTTGTTGATTAAATGTAAGTACTTTTCAGCTTTTCTTTATTGGATCATGCACTTGAGAAGAGTGTAATTTGTTCATATAATGTACTATAATAAAACTTACCTGGCAGAATTGAAATCACCCCATTCTGAATTAGGAGCAGTAGGTGCAACAGTAGCAGAGGGCGAAGGGGCATGTTGTGGTGAAGGGGGAGGTGGTAGCCGAGATCCACCTGGTGGTGGTGGTAAGAGGCCTCCACTCGCTCCCGCACCAGCGCCACGACGTGGCCTGCTGCCTTCACTACCATCCCTCTTCTGTAACATCAATTATATAGAAAATCCAATGAAGAAATATTACAATTTAGCTAACAAACAATATAAGTACTATCTAATTGGATGATTCACTACAATCACGTTAGCTATTGACTCACTTGTCCTTCATTGTTTAGTACACCATGTTCACAATGCAAAGCAGATCCTACTTAATTAATGGAATGGATGGATGGACTGAATGGATGGATATATGGATGTGGATGTTTGTTACTCTTTCACGCAAAAACTACTGTATGGATTTTAATGAAATTTGGCATACAGGTAGAACATAACCCAGTTTAACATATAGGCTACTTTTTATCCCGGGAAGATGTACTTATGATTCCTGAGGGATGCGCGATAAACGACATCCATGTGGGTAAAGCCGCAGGCACAGGCTAGTACAAAATAAAGGCACTCACAGTGATCTTCATGTTGATCTTTATTGTTTCTCCTTCCTTGAAACCCAAATCAAGATTCTGCTGAGGAGCTTGCTCTCCTTCTTGTTCTTTTCTCAACCATTTGAAATGATCTTGTAAAGCGACGTTTAGGTCAAATGAGTCTGATCGATCTCCAAATCCTAGACCTATATAAGCAGTTCGACCTGAAATGATATATCATCATAAATATATTTAATTAGCAACACAATCAGTATAACATAATACTTAAAATATAATATTTTCTTGCCATTATCATCCTGAATCTTCACAACAAAGTAACGTGAACTATCAGTGACAGACTCGAGAGCCAGCCCCGGATATTTGTCTATAGGGCATTTGGCAAACAGCTCGCCAGAAGATTTGTCTTCCAATTTCATAATTAATTCCTCTGCTTTTGCAACAAGTCTCATACGCCCCGTCCATTGTGGTTCTTGTAAGTTCCAATCAGCTGCCCTAAAAACACCCACAGTATTATCGTTTTCATAAAAAAACAATTACCCGCTATACAAAAAAAAAACAATACACCTACCTATACCCTCTATTAGACGTTTTGGGAGGTATTTTAAACACAAACACTTCATTCTTAACAAGTATAACACTTTCATAAGATTCCATTTTCCACTACAGTTCAATTTCTCATGAAAAAATATAAATTTCGGATTATGTATTTTGATGATAGCAGATATTGACTGACGAATGACGATGACGATGACGTTGACGTACTTGACTTGACGTATTTGACAGAGAATTTAGAATTTATCCACTACAATGAATGACCACAGATTAGTGATATATGTTATAGTGATGCGACTAGAGTCCACTTTCACTCGAGTAACATTAAAAAAAACGCACTCGAGTGAAAAAAATATTGACTCGTATCACTCACCGAGACATGCGAAATGATGTGTTTTTATTCTTAAGAACGCTTTTTGCCATTTTAAGTCTTCTATGTTTTAAGCCTCAACTTAATGACAAAATAAAAAATTATTAATTCATGGATCGTAGCAGGTGATTCGATAGAGGCGAGTGACTCGTGAACCAATTGAGTGACTCGACCACTCGAGTACTACTCGAGTAAAATTATAAAGTGAGTAGTGATGCGACTAGAGTCCACTTTTACTCGAGTGACATCGAAAAACAACGCATTCGAGTGAAAAAAATATCGATCGAGTTCACTCGGACTCGAGTCACTCGCGAATCACTCACCGAGACATGCGAAACGATGTGTTTTTATTCTTAAGAATGATTTTCCAGTTTTATGTCTACTATGTTTTAAGCCTCAACTTATTGACAAAATAAAAAATAGTTAATACAAGGATTGTGACAGGTGATTCGATAGAGGCGAGTGGTCGAGTGACTCGACCACTCGAGCAGAACTCGAGTAAAGTAGTAAAATGACTAGAACGACTCGAGTGGTAAAATCGGACTCGAGTCGCATCACTAAAAGTGAGTGACTACAATGACTCGAGTAGAAAAATTGGACTCAAGTCGCATCACTAATATTTTAATGACGTGAACGTACGCACGGCTACACTTCAAGCTGTACATTTCCAGTATAAGCTGATCTCGCATTTTACGGAAAGCCTATACAATGCGAGGTCAGCATAAACTGGAAATGTACGGCTTGATGTGTAGCCGTGTGTACACAATTTCAGTATTGGCAACTCCGATTCAATATAGCCAGATGCGTAGCATCTCTACTTGGTCTGTGATAGCCAGATTAGCGGTAAAACCAGCTAAAAAGTAGCTGGACCAAGACCGCGCTCATTTATATCGCCCGACGTGCGCCCACAGAGTACATTTGTATATAATAGTATTATGAGACGTGCGTCGTCGGACGATGCTCGGAGCGTGCCTTGGGCGTTCGCTTGACTAGAATATGTCTTGTTTGATCGCTCTAACCTGACTGAACAACCAAAGTACGCTCCGGGCATTGTCGGAAGATAATACTGAACGCGGCCGATGAGCTGGACCATGAATATTCGCGGACTTATGTGTATCTTGTAACTGTTAGGGTGTACCTAATTAATCATTTATTAAGAAATCTAATACATCGATACTATCGTAACGATAGTATCGATACTATTGCATTATTTTGAACAATTTTATTGATACTATCGATAGTATCGTAAAGATCAAAATCAAAATCAAAAATCAAAATAGTTTATTTGCATAGAACATGTGTGATCATTGATCATACAATCTCTCGATAGCATTCTTAGGCCCGTATTACAGAAGGATACTCAAGCGTTGATCTCTGTTTAAAACTAGTTTAAAGTTGAGCTTTGATTTTAGAACGTTCCTCAAGCAGAGATTTGTTGATCACAGTTCAGCTGAGTTTAGTTTTGTTTTATACTGTCACCTGTTTCGGTATTTGAGCTGAGATTTGATCTGTAATCACCAGTGATGGGCAGTGGATAAATATCAAAATGATAAAAACTCGGATATTTATCAGAAATGGATAAATACTCGTTTTTACCCGTATTTATCGGATATTTATCCAAAATGGTGGATAAATATATTTTATGCGTCTCTGATAGATATTTTTCTGGTTTTGATTACTTAGCTTTTCCACCCCCCGTGCCCCGTAATATCTAGAACTTAGCTTTGCGTCGCAAAGTGGTTTGAAACTAGAATTTTATACTATTACCTAGGAATTTCAAGTTCTCTTTGATTTATATATTTTATTTTGTTGAGGGATGGAAATCATTGGAAAATAGATACGCACGATCCGCTTGGCAGTCAAAATAAACATTTTTTTTAATGCAAGGAAATGCTCCGTGTGCCATATTTCAGAACTGTAAAGCGTGTGTGATTGATATAGTGTACTGTCATAACGTAGTTGTACACCATGAACTTTCCAATCTTCTGATAAAGAATGGAATCAGGCGTTACTCTGCGGAAATCCATGACATACAAAATATGAAGTTACAATATTTAGTGTTAATTCTTCCAAAACTAGGTCGTCAAGCTTTGATGCAATACGCAGCACCGCCCTGCCAGTCCTGTCACTCACTAATATATGCATTTGCAGCAGGTGCCAGAAGGCAAGGCAAGGAAGATGAAGTAGGTGGTTTTTCTTTGTGTTAGACTGAGTCAGGCTGGCTACAATCTTCCATTATGAGGCCCCAGTACATTCACAGAGTAAGTTAGTAGGTAGTTCCATAATATCCCGATAAAATAAAAGCAAAAGATCTGATAAACATGTATACAAACTATATAGAGTTGCTATCGCACATGTCTTACGATTTGAACGAACTTGTCTGTCCAACTACTGCAAAAGGCAAAGAACGCTTAAATCAAGATATTGTGAATATCATTGAATACCTCAGGACACCCGGAAGATGCAGTGAAATTATTCGAAATATTGTATTGAAAAAAGAAAGCTACAAATTCAGTTGAAACGGCATTGGGGATGTTAATATCACCAAATTAACCAAGCCTGGATTGGAATGCTGCTGGAATAATGTGAACCGGCCATAAAATTCAGATTCTGACTCCAATGGGTTGCTTTGACTGATCCATCTGTGATTTTGATGAGTATTTTAGATGAATGATACCTAAGTACTCCTTTTTAGCGTACGTAATCTTTAAGCATGAAGGAGGTCTCAGATAAATTCTCTTTTGCTCACTATATCAAAATTACGACCATTATTTTTATGCGACTGCCCACAATAGAAGGTTCAAGACTTATCTCAGGGTCTACTCAACTAATTGAGATAAAACACCTCCAAAAATTGATGGTTTTTGTATTTTTCTCATTTTTATCCCCCATAGCCAGGTTTCACGAAAATAAAACTCAATAACAACATCTAGTTCAACTAGATACAAGGGCGGATCTAGCCTTTGTGTCAGGGGGGGGTCGCGTACTTATATCCAGCCCCGGATCTAATATTTTTTTGGTGCAGAGTTAGACGGCCGGCCTTTGAGTATATACCATAGGAGGTCGCAACGCGCAAATTCACAAACATTTTTTTCTGCCAACTTTGGTGGGGTACGAGGAAAACACGTACAGCACACATTTACAGGTAATAGCACACAAGTGCAAAAATATATCGTGTCGCAATGAACTCACACTAAAACAAACTCAGAATACAAAAAAAAAACACGCACACTAACAACATTATCGTCGTATATATTTGTTCACGTATGTCAACAGACGCAAAAAAACTAGTGATGGGGTATGATTAAAGACTAATAAAGACCGATAAACTGAATGATACAGGAATTGATTTGATATCGTAGAAAACATAATTGTAGTTATTCATTGTTTGAAAATGAAAAATAAAACACTGTGTTAAAATTTATTATATGTAGAATAGAATATAATTATTTGCTATTTTTTTTATAACATTTGTAACAGTCATGTACACGATGATTATGACATATTTTCTTAAAATATTAAGATATACACATATTATACACGCTGAAATTTATATCGATTAAATACCGCGGTGTAGCGACTCCATAACAGTAGGACGTAAGGTCAACCGCACGTCGGTGGCAACACTTTGACATTAGCAGCATCTTTATTTCGTAAGCAGTAAGAGCTGTTTTCGAATTGAAGTGTTACCACTGTCCTACAGTCGACGTACCTACAAACTTTTTAAACACTGTCTACGTATTTGTCATCTTATGTTTTTACGCGCTTCTGTAAAATTTAGTTACAACCCCTTACTGGGTATTTATTTGGGGCAGCTGTTGTATTCCTGCAAACATGAACATACCTAGGTACCTACTTATGTCACGTCGATCATTTACCTGCCTACATGGCATTCAAACAAATCTTTAGAAACCACAGAAACATAATTTATTGTCTTTTCTTTAACTTTCCTAAACCATTCATTTACCTACAAATTTATTAATTTATTTAATAAATCCTAAATAAAATACCTACCTAGGTACGATAACGCGCAGTAGCTCCAGCCACCGCCGACGCCGTGCCGCCGCCGACCGGCCGCCGTATTTAACTACTTTCGTGTGTTTGTCCCTTACTACAAATTTCAACGATTTCATAACTTATTTATTTTCACTTGCCAGTTTTTGTATTCTAGGTTTTTTTTTGTAAACTGGTTTGACTAAAAGATAGTAACTATTGAGATAGAGTAGGACACCGCGGGATGAAAGCGATGAAAATTTCAGCGTGTATATTATGTATATAATTCTAGTTCTAGCACAGAATACCTAATAATACTAAAGTACAGAACAGCCTCTCACCGCCCCCCCCGCCTATTTAAGATCCCTCACCCGCGCCCCGCACGCACCCGCAGTTTGATGGCAAGTGGACCACAAGATTGCAATGGACGTCAATCGCCAGTCGCTAATATATATATATATATTATGTTATGTTATTTAATTAAATTATGATTGTATGCCTCAATGGCGGGACATGGCTGATCCTATTAATAATTTTTACACATCTTATGAACCTGTGATTCACAATAAATGAATTTGAATTTGAATTAATGTCGCTATACAAGCACGCCATCTCTGATTACTACTGAAAAGCTTGTAGGTTGTAGTTGTAGATAGGTTATGGAATTACATGTAGGTATTTAGTACAGCATTGTAGGAGATAATAATTGAACTTTAATTTTGATACGTTATTGAATTAAATAAATTTTAGGAAATAAGGCGTATTTAAAAAGAAATCATGAGTATTTAATTTTATAATAATAATTAAAAAGTAGGTATTTACTTTCTCAAATTTTCATGTCACAATTTAATAACTGTACACTTTATGGTAGAAACTGGATGAGAGATGAGTAGCCGAGGATAAAAGTCGGTGGCGTTCTATTGCAGAGGCCTTCGTCCAGCAGTGGAATGCGATAGGCTGATGATGATGATGGATGGATGGATACGGTTACGGTTACGGAGCTCCATAACATCCCTGCTTATTACTTACCCCCAGTTTCTGGAACGCTGATCAATTTGATCTATTGTCATATCTAATGTGAGCTCCTGTGATTGATCGGCAAAAATACTAACAACTAATCACATCGCTTGACAGGTCAAATCTCAGGAGGTTTGACAGTCGATTAGTTAATTTTTGTGATGATCAGCCTTTCGGAAACTTGGGGTTAGTATTGTAGTTTTAAAAAAACCGGCTAGGACGATAAGGACAAAATATTAATCTATCGTCTCCTTCTTTCATAGATATTACGTAATTTAACGTTCTCTATCTAACTAGCTGAAATGTCGGTTATTAACCATCTATAGGTTGTTCATCTGAGTATGTGAATATGACCTCAATCAGTCAAGTCGTTCAGAAGTTACACAATTACTAACAGACGCACTAGCAATTTTTGATATATATACAATTTTTTTCAATTTTAAATTCAAAATTATTTAATTATTTTCAGTTAACAAGGCATTATTATAAAATAAAACAATAAGATAAAGCACCAAGTAATAGTATGACAACCGGTGAACCACTTTTTAATTTCGTTCATTCAACTACTATTCACCATGTCCCCACACTACGTCTTGTACTATAATTTTTCTGTCGTAATAAAACGTGGTACGGAGGTATAATTTTTATTTAGTTATCTTCGATTTTATGCAAAATGTATGCATTTTAGACAGAAATAATATTTACATGTGAGAGGAAACTCCATGCTCCCGCAGGTTTGAGGTAGTAGATCACCTTTTGCACAGAAACACCGAACAAATAACCATTTTTGTATGAGTGGTATAAAGCGACACAAAGCGACACAGAATGGCCAGATATTGCGAGTGAACTAGTTTTTATAAACGTCAATGGGCATACGCCACTTTAACATGGCAGAGGGGTACGCCTGTTATTACTCCCTCCTATGGTATATACTCAAAGGGCCCTTTAGGAAAAAACTTTCGACCAATAAAATTCTAGGATTTTCGTAATTTTAGCTAAAACATGAATTTAAGTGAATTTTGAATTTTCTCTTTGTAGAATATTAATGTAACGGAATAGTTACTTGCAATACCTACACGCAAAAAAACACGAAACGACAAAATACACAGGCGCGAGCGAAGCGAGCCCGAACTTTTTTACAATTTTGGCTTTGTTCCTATTAACATACGTAACAGAATAGTTTGTTACAACATACCCACGTCCGAAAAAGGAAGGACAGAAAGACAAGCGCGAGCGTAGCGAGCGCGAAATTTTTTGGACTGTTCTTGAACAAACCGATTAGCTCTTCACAAAAACTGTGAAAACATAGACATTCTGTGACAAAAGAGAACGCATTTATTTTAGCACAGCCCATTCTTGCGGCGCCTAGAGCGGCTAATAGTAGACACCATAGCGTAGATAAGTAAATATAGATTCACGATATGGCAGTTCTACACCTGTACGGGCAATGGAATAGTGCTTAAGCGCGAGCGCGAAATTTTTTGGTACTCTTTTGCAAAAACAACCGTTTTAAGAGCTCCGATTTTCAAAAAACGAATTACTTATCATCTAATATCGATGTTTTAAGGTTCTTGAATTATTTTTACTTCGGCTTGGTTTTGTAAGGCTAACATCGTAGTTAAATAAGTAGTTATTTCTGTTGTTGATGGTAAGCTAAGTATTCAATCGATTCGTTATCGATATTCAGGCGATCGGACGTAACGGAGTGATTGGAGAAGAGATGCTGCAAAATCAAACTTTAAATCACGCGAATATTATTCACAATGAACGAACGGATTCGGGTGCTACGTCAATTTAGTAATTTTTATTAGTATGTAGGTACTCGTAACACATTCAAACATTTATTCATTTATTGTATATTCATTTAGTAAATTATGTACACAGGAAAAAAACTGTGGTTGACCTAGGCCCAGGGGGGGGTCATGACCCCCATGACCCCCCCCCCTGGATCCGCCCTTGACTAGATAACTAGACTAGTTGTATTTTTAGGAAACCGCAACCAACCAACAATCATACCCTCTACTTCATATGCAACTTCATACAATATACCCTCTACTTCTTATGCAACTTCATACAATAGACAGGTCAAGCTGTATTCCAGGATTTACCTAACAGATTGAGATAAATCGCACCTGAATTTGTAAGTTAAGCTATTACATATGTAAGTACAACGTTTCTTTATGATCTGTTCAGCCATTGTTACGTGATGAGGTACGAACACACAGGAATAAATAAATTATAAAAAAATTGATTTGTGTTATATTTCTCATTTTTCATCCCTCTAGCTGATTTTAATGAAAACAAAACTCGATAACAATAGGTATCTAGTTCAACTAAATAACTTGACTAGTTGTATATTTAGGAAACCGTAACCAAACAACAATCCGCGCGTGCGCCGTTTACTGAGACAATAAACCATTTTTCTTTCTTTCTTTTCTTTTAATCATGCCCTTTACTTAATATGTTACTTCATACAATAGAGGGGTCAAGCTGTATTTCAGGATCTACCACATACCTCAATTTTTCCACACAACAAAGTGGAATATACCGTAAGTTAGGCTAATACCAATACAACTGTAAAGTTTCATCACGATCCTTTCAGCCGTTCTCACGTGCTGAGATAAACAGATAGACAGATATGATTTAAAATAAAGGTTGATTCGTGTTCTATGGACCCGTAGCTAGTTTTCGCGAAAAAAACCTAATAAACAGACTTTTCGACATTTACGACTTAAGTAATAGTGTAGAGAATTGATTATAATAAGGCACAATTCTATAATTTCAGATTTTAATTTAATAACCAATTATTTTGTGTGTAAAATAAGCAAATTTACGTTACATATCATACAAGAAACAAAAATTGTACGCATAAAATATTTATTCGCTGTTTTGGATAAATACTCGAGTAAAAATGGATATTTATGAGTATTTATCCATTTTTAGTATTTATCCGGATAAATGCCCATCAATAAAAATGAGTGAACTAGTTGAAGTCAGTGTCAATTACACAATTACTTTTGACTCGACCCTGACGAAGACAATAGAAAAAAATCGAAAACACACGACGCTTAAAATAAAAAATCGATTTTTCAAGAAATAATAATCGACCCTAAAATATCGTATAAAAATGTAAATAATCGATTATTTTAATTTTCGACCATTTTTTGACATCCCTAATGACTTGACGTGAACATCAAAAATTCGAAGTTTTTTTCATTATTTTAGTGGTTATTAAATAATAAACTTGTAAACAAGCTTTAATCGTTTTGAACTTTGCATCCATAGCAAAGAGTAAAGTGAATCAAAGTACGTAACAAAGTAACCAAACATATTTAATGGACGCTTAGTCATAGAGTAATCACAGTATTTTAGTATTTTGAAACGATGTGTTGATTTCTAATACTTACCTATATTTAGCAATCCTTGTATATTTCAGGTTTGGGTCAAAGTGTAGGCTTAGAGAAGAAAAAGCATTAAAATGGCATATAATGTAAGTATCAACATGTCATACAATACAAACATTCAATAACTAGGCTTTCTTGTTACGTACGACTTAATTATTTCTTTAGGTACATCGTTTCAGCTCATGAACTTTTGTTGTGTAATGTGGCAAATGCCTGTCATATGGTAGCCCTATCTAGGCACCCTTCAAAAGTCTAAGGAGTCCAGTGTCTGGGGAAAGGAGTATGGTTTTATTAAGCCTAATTATTTTAAATTACTTACTAGATTAATTACTTTACAAGCATCTACAGATATTTTCATAAATTATTAAAATCTTCACCTTCCTTCTGGCGCAGTCGGGTAAACAATACAATACAATAGATAAATTATTATATACTGTCAGGGAAAAAAGTTATTTTACTCACTTTTGAAATGATGTTTGACATTTTGGCAGGATTTTGACGACTAATGTAATGTATAATTTGTTTTTAACAGTAGAATCTTAATTTTAATGTCTTTTTAGATATGTACTGTACCTATCTTTTGGCTTGGTGTGGTGAGGGGTCAGGAATTCCCTGTAGGAAACAGAGCAAAGTGACTGGAGCGAATACCCCAAAAAAATATTGCACTATTTTTTGGGGGTATTCTGAAAGCGTCGGAGCTTTTAAGTGTGTTTTAAAAGGTTTTTTAGGCTTTGTCTTTTCATATGCTTGCCATTTGAGGCTCTTTGGACTGCACCAAATTAATTATTGCCCCGCATTTTTTTTGGAGTTTTCTAAAACATCACACCAATTTACAAGGAGTTGATCACCAATTTACACATCCAAATGGATTTGAAACTGGTTGGGCTGGACCTATGTGCAGCGTGCTATGAGAGCGTGCACTGCAAAGTTAATCGATTCGGTTAAGAAACACTGTTTCTTAATAAGATATCGCTGATGTCACCCAAAGATGTACCAAGTGGATGAGAATTTCGATACCACGAGCAGTGTTCACGGTAGCTTATTGGCTAAAGCACTGGCGTACTGAGCCAGGAGTCGCAGGTTCGAATCCTGCTCCTGAGCGATTAATTCTTTCCACAATTTAAATCTTTAATAACTATTACATAAAAATAGTAACAAATTAAGGAGCTAAGTAATATTCCTTTACCATTCTCCTGAAAGCTGGCAACGATTGTGCACGTCTCACAGACACCGGCAGTGCATTCCACAGGCGTATGGCTTGAACAGTAAAAGAGTGGTCATAGAATCGTGTGGAATGCATGGGCATCTCTAGCGTTAAGTTTTCTGATGACTTCAAGGATAGTTTGTGTATCACAGACGAACTGAAATCGCTCTTTAAGATAGAACGGAGTAGTGGGATGAAAAAGAATACTATAAAGCAGTGATAGAATATGAGCTTTCCGACGAAGGCGTATTGGAAGCCACTTGAGTTTTGCGCGAAATTCTGACACATGATCATATTTGCGTAAACCAAATATGAATCTAATACAAAAGTTTTGAAGTCGCTCAAGCTTTTCGAATTGGTCCTCGGTGAGATCTAGATAGCTGGTATCGGTTTACGGCCAAAATTAATATCCAATCTATCTACGATTTAACCTACTAGAGATAGAAATTTGACATATTTTGTATGAAGATTCTGTCAAATTCTTATCTCTAGTAGGGAAAATCGTGGATAGATTGGATATTAATTTTGGCCGATAGTCAAGGTCAAGAACAGGAAGAAGAAGAGATATACAATATGGGAGTTCGATATATTAAAAAAAAAACGATATTTTATGATTCTAGGTCAACGCGAAGTGCCCTATAGGTTTTTTTATGTGTGTTTGCGAGTATCAAAATATGTGACATAGCCGTATGATTGGCTTGACTTAGGCCAGTATTACAGAACGATACTCAAGCATTGATCTCTGTTTAAAACTAGTTCAAAGTTGAGCTTTGATTTTAGAACGTTCCTCAAGCAGAGATTTGTTGATCACAATTCAGCTGAGTTTAGTTTTGTTTTATACTGTCACCTGTTTCGGTATTTAAGCTGAGATTTGATCTGTAATCACTCTAGTGAGTTCCAGACTACGCTTGAGTAGAGATTTCTATTATATTTCAGGTCAAATTCATGTGTTATGTTGTTGAATTAAAGTTTATAATTACCGTTCTGGAATAAGACCGATACTCAAGTAACGATTCTATACTTAAGTAGTGATCAGGTGATTGGAGTTTAAACTGTACTTGAGGAAGCTCCTGTTATACGGGCCTTAGAAGCTTGATTTTTTTTATGTCCTAGGGACAGCCGAACTTAGTATTTGATATAATTGCATTATTTATTACTACTTGAAAATTATTTTAATCAGCACACATCTCTGGCAGGGGGGGCACAGTCCAATAAAAAGACTTGCAGCCTAAAGAAATACTAGCATCAGCGCCATCTCTGGCTACAGCGGCACATCAAATATAACGTGTAATGCTCATTAAAAAACAT
This sequence comes from Asteroscopus sphinx, assembly GCA_949699075.1. Lineage (NCBI taxonomy): Eukaryota > Metazoa > Arthropoda > Insecta > Lepidoptera > Noctuidae > Asteroscopus > Asteroscopus sphinx. The sequence continues at coordinate 13,540,418 of OX453005.1, forward strand.
AGATGACTCTTTCCATCGGTCCATCCTGTTTTACCGACTAAAAATTACCCTCCGTATCCGTCCTTACCCGACTGACATTAGGGATGTCGATTCTTTCCAAAAAGATCGATTTTTAAATCGCTTCGAATCGTAAGCTGATGCATCGATTCACAAAAAATCGGGGTTTAAAACATCGATTTCTAAAAAATCGATGATTTTTTTATGTTTGCATTTATAATTTAAGTATAAATCCATTTCATGTAAAACAAGAAAGATACCATAATAAATAATCTCTTATCAGTAAATTTAATCATTTTTTTTTAGTTCAGGGAATTCGATAATAACAATTATTTTTATTACCATATCAAAGTCAGACTATTTTTTATTACAATATTTTGTATTCGTTAAGGTTCAAAAATATATTTCTAGAGCCCCTATAACTACTTAAATTTATAACAACTAGATCGTAATTTCTCACAATATTTATGGTTTATGTAATTTCAATTTCGTATTTTATTACAATGACAATATTCTGGGAAAGACTGCAATTCTAACAATAAAACATTCACTAGATTTTCCCTAAAGTACTGGGTGTTCCCCAAAGGTGTTACAACTAATTGACGTTAAATAAAATCATGAATAACGAGCTATTAAGTGGTATCTAAAGATTTAAAAAAAAGTATATACCTAAGTATTATATCCATTGTCTAGTACCCATAGTACAAGCTCTGCTTAGTTTGGGACTAGATGGTGCTGTGTAAAAAATGTCTGAAAAATATTCATTTATTTTATTATTTCGCGTGGCGGCGCCAGTAGCGATTAAATAAACCGTGATATGACATCACACACCTCAATATTACGGCTACTTTCAAGTAATTGCAAATAATTTCATGATTTTTACCAAAAAAAACCATGGCGATTATCAAGGGTGAAATATCGATTCAGTACTGCATATCGATTTAAAGACTCGATCTTTTGGGCTTGAAAAATCGATTCTTCGGTACATCGATCTCGGATTGCCAACCCTAACCGACATTTAGAAAAGTTTTGATGGAACTTTGTTGTTGTCGTATGCTTTAAGCAAAAATTGTATGATTTCTATGCGTTTTCTGTTTTGTTTTGAATCTGTTTTTTGTTAAGTTTGTGTTATTTCATTAGTTACTCCATATTAAGACGACAATCGGATCAGTGAATTCAGTGATCACTAAGTGTTGTCAAGTTTATTGTTTTAACTTTTGTTTCTACAATGATGTATCAACACAAACTTATCAAAAGCAATCTAAGAGAGCAATTAATTTCATAGAAAGAAAAACGTATACGAATACACACACACACATACACAAATCTAGGAATAGATACATATAACTATCTATATCTATCTATTCACGACATTTTTTTCCCCGCCTTATCATCAGGTGGCGCTAGTTTCCATACATGCTTGAATTTGGCTCAAGATGGCACTCTTGTTCATATATATTACAGTACTCTGTGATCTCTGGTAAGAAACACGACCGAGTATCGATATAGAAACTTTTTAGTTATGATTACTTATTCCCTAGCTATGGCCGCCATTACAGTGGCCCGGATATTGTGAACATGCCACGCGTATTTCGTAAGCATTTCGAGTCCATAGGTATAAGTCAATGATTGTAACGCACTCGGTGAAAGTCACCCGGTGCGAATATCGCTCGATCATTGACGAGACGTTTTTTTCAGAGTTACTAAACGACTTCGGGCGACTTTATGATACTGACAGACTGACACTATAACAATGAAGCACTGACATCGAGATGTAAATCTATGGAGGCGCCCTATTCTTCTATATCCACCTCGTTTATACAAATATCTTTTAACGACCAAAATTACATAGATCGGACTAACTTACCAAGTGACGTCCGATCCTCGATTATGTGAAGCAGTCTCGTTTCCATATGTACTAGTAGTAGGCACTAATTTGCTTACGATGCACACTTTTTAAAGATGAAAAATTGGATTACAATTTTATAATCTGAAATGAAACCGAACGCAACCTGACGCGCTCTGTGGAGCTGTCACCCAGAACTGTCATTTACTTCAAAGTCACACAGGTAGACACAACTTTCATAAGGGATATTGAATCTAGGATACACTGGGTCGGGTCGGGAATTGGATGGAAACGAGACTGCTTCACATAATCGAGGATCGGACGTCACTTGGTAAGTTAGTCCGATCTATGTAATTATGTGAAGCAGTCTCGTTTCCATATGTACTAGTAGATGTTTAAAGAAGAAAGTTGTGCAGTATTAGTTTAGATTAGATACCTAATCTGAACTAACCAATCACGCAATTGGTATCAAAAAGGAAATCAGAATAATCACATACAACATGATACGATGGTAACAATATCGGTCTTATTTTCTATACTTAGTTACTTGGGTAATAAAAGTAGATGTAGCTATCTTTATATAAAGCAAAATCATAAGTTCACAAGTCAAGTAAAGTCCTTGTGTATGTGTGTTTAATAACAATTACCTTAAACACAATAAACAATTAAAGGAAAAGTAGATTTGTTGAGGCATGCAGGTCTGTAGAGATGTATGGCTATGATTCGTACAGATATCTGTTATTTTAACTATCTCTGTCTGTATTAAAACTATGAAATCTTGCTATTCAAATTGATCGATGATTCAAAAGAATAGAATAAGATCATGAGATTAGGTAGGTACACATATGTATAGACAATGTGGATTTTTATTATTGATTTACTTATCATTACATTATTATTATATAACATTATTTGCCTCAAATAGGTGTTTATATTATGTAGGTATAAGGATTTTTATATTGATTGAGTAAAACAAAAGTCAAGAAGTCCATTTCCTTCTTAGTTTCTATAAGAATTCTGACTGCAAAAATATCACAGTTAAATTAAGTATTCGTTTTTACTGTAAAACACCTTTAACTGAGGAGTATCATTATTTGACCCAATTGTGTAAACAAAATAATTGGTTTAAATAATTCATCCAATAAATAATTTCCTACTCTATCTCATTCAACCGAGCCACTTGTTAATTAAAATCTTCAAAGGAAGATTAATTTTACCGATTTCGATTTTTTATACACAATTATTCTGCACATCCCTAATGAGCAGTCACTTTTACAACCTAGTAACAGTAGGTGTCTAGTGGTGTCAACTATTTAGTATATCATAATGGTGTACCTACTTCAACGAAGATTTTTATTTTTATTTTGTGTTATAATCTTATAATGTAGGTATTGCGTTAACCGCATTCTACAGTTTATACTAAGGATTATAATTAGAGAGCATAACGAAAGCAAACGATTTTGCTGCTCCCTATTATGTATAATATAATAATTTTGAGCGATGAAAATGTAACTTAATATGTAAAGTTGAGGTCGCATTGATGGAAGTCTATCCAAAAAACATCATCAATATTATTAAGGATTGATCCTCTAACTAAAATATCTTTAGTAAATAATTAAATATTGATTCAGATCGGCCATTTTTAAAGATAAAATTAAATATTACTGGTCCTATTATTATTATTATAGGTACACAGTGACTCCGATTATGGATCTGAGCAGGCAGCATTTTTATAACAGCACCTTAGATCTGTTTGATAAGTAAGCTAGCATGCGACCATTGCTTTTAAGTAAAGGTCTTGTACAAGGGAAGTTGAGTCCTGATGGGGGATAAAACCAATTTGTGGAGTCAAAACTAGTTCTATCAAACTTATTCGTGTACTATCCTGTATTCAAAAACCATGGTACCATCCATGGTTTAGCGGCCACCAAAATACCCCAACAATGCCCCCCCCCCCCCACCTTTTTTGATCCTACTTAGAAGGCCAAATGGAGGAAAGAATGTCTCATCCTATTTTAAAGGGGAGGCACCTATGTATTTCAGGATATCAAAACATATGATCTACCTATTACCTACAATGTATTACTTATCATTAGGAACTTAGAACAGCTATATACAGAAACCATGTCCATGCGCACAATTTGATGCATGGGCAGACACAAATGGCTCCATTCCGAACAGCTTAAGCACGCCCATGTGCGTGTCGGTGAACATTTGACGTGCTGCTTGCGAACACCTATAGATTGTTTTTGTGCTTCAACTTTGAGCAGAAATTTGGATGAAACTATCACTCTGTGTCTTATTACTCTAAGATTAGGAATAATTTTATCAGCTTTTCCAAATTTGTCATAAATTTCGCATAGCACCTGCAGCGAATTATTTAGCATGGGTAGGTAGGTAGTTTAATTTAACAGTACCATCTGTAAATTTTCTGTATAATACAACAAAATTTTGTGTAATAGTTGTGTTTTTTCCCTTGATTCAGGAACCTTCCATAATTGAAGCAACACTATGTAGGTAGTGGTAAACGTTGAACTAAAAAAAACAACTAAGGATTATTGCATTTCCACGCGATTCATGATCCCTCCGTGATTGAAGCAACACCATCTAGTGATAACCGCTGAACTAAAACAACCAACAAATTGACTCGATTGGTGAAAAAACCACCAAGCTGTGTTCATTGGTTCTTCTTTTATGTGAAATGTGAAAGACTGGATTCTCTACTGCCTGTTATCAAGAGAATCTCACATTATAATTTGCTAGGTACCTACTAAAGTTGGATGCAAAATTAATAATAATTAAATCTAGTAATACAATCATTAGGTAGTTGAATAGCTTTTCATGTATTTCTAGATTCATGAAACTGATATTTTATCTTTTCTTAGATCTTTAAGACACTATAAGGTATCCTTAGCTTTCAGTGGTGTAGTACACAATATCTTTCAGTATAAAATGCACAATAAGTAGGTATGAATACCTGCATTTACTTGATGTCCTTTATGATTCCATCCACTTTAGATGGACGGAAACACTAGATAATGAACTAGTGTTCCACAGGTCAACATGTTTCTAAGTTTAGAACAGGAATATATTATTAATATCCTATCATATTTAGGATTAGTAATAATACAATACCTACTAATTGGGAAGATATTCTAATCATCCGGTTTGTACCTGTAACATAGGTGGCCCGTAGCGGCCAATTGGATTGGTTTGTAATATTTCTTCCATTTAAATAAAGGATGTCTCATGAAGGATTTCTCCATTTGTATGTAACAATATGCTATTGTTATCTAAGATCTTATTAGTATCTTCAGGTATTGCCTCAGCCTCATGTGAACTAATTCAGATATGTCTTCCACTGAAAGTGATAGATGTTCAGATGTTTCATGAATATGGACTGGCTCATTGGTCAATAGGCTCGCCCCTTATTACATGGGACTACAACATAACTAGCGAAATGTGGGTGTACTATACACCTCTGCCTACCCCTTCGGGGAAATACAGGCGTGATGTTATGTTTGTATGTCATTGGCCATGTTCAACACTACACTTATGTAAAGTGAAATCCTCTACATGTAAAAGGTGTTTTGCTGTAAAGTAATATTCATTAACTTATTACAACAGACTATCATTTGTGTCTTACTCACCTGAGGAAAACGGCCTGAGTTAGGCTTGATTTTATTACAAATTTATGTGTAGGTATCACTGCTCTTAGACTGTGACATATGGCCAAAGTTGAACTTTTGCTGGAGCTCCCGCTGTGCTGAGAATATAAATGATATGAAGGCTGCAGCTGACATTTCATGAAAGCTTGAGGACCCATAAAGCAGTCTTTTCCGCCCCTCCTATTAACATCCTGTTTAAGGAACATGGGGAACATGCACATGTTATGGCCATGGCTAACCTCTCGTGAAAGCTCAAGGATGCATGGAATCTATTCTCTCCATTAGCCAATGTCAGCCGACCTCCCGTGAAAGCTCTTGGAGTAATGGGAACATGTATGTATCATCGCCACGGCTAACCTCTCGTGATAGCTCAAGGGCGCATAGTGAATCTCTATTCTCTCCTTTGGCTGACCTCTCATGGAAGCTCTTGGAGTATAGGGGAAATGTATGTATCATGGCCACGGCTAACCTCTCGTGATAGCTCAAGGGCGCATAGTGAATCTCTATTCTCTCCTTTGGCTGACCTCTCGTGGAAGCTCTTGGAGTAAAGGGAAAATGTATGTATCATGGCCACGGCTAACCTCTCGTGATAGCTCAAGGGCGCATAGTGAATCTCTATTCACTCCTTTGGCTGTCCTCTCGTGGAAGCGCTCGGAGTAAAGAGAACATGTATGTATCATGGCCACGGCTAACCTCTCGTGATAGCTCAAGGGCGCATAGTGAATCTCTATTCACTCCTTTGGCTGTCCTCTCGTGGAAGCTCTCGGAGTAAAGAGAACATGTAGGATGTATCACAGCCACGGCTAACCTCTCGTGAGAGCTCAAGGGCGCATAGTTAATCTCAAATAAAGTCACGAGAATCACTCAAATAACTGCTACTTATTTTACCAACAAGTTCGAACTTGCTTGATGAATTTACCAATTTCTTGATTAATCGCTACTAGCTGAGCTTAAGACATAAGCGCACAGTATTATTTTGTTACATATTAACGTATTCACTACCACTACACAGGTAATCATGTTTATAATGATTGAAATTGTTATCACTCACTCCCAAGCATCCCTGACGCCGGCGCCGCCGCGACGGTCTCTTCTCTCAGTTCTTTAATACTGTGTTTTGTATCGATTTTGATTTTCCTTACACATATCACTACGAGTATGTGATTATATATCATATTTACACCTAATAAGTACACTTAAACACTATTATGTTAGTATTTAGAAAATAACGTGCATGCGCATCGCGCACAAAAAAGTACAATGACAGTTCTGGGTGACAGCTCCACAGAGCGCGTCAGGTTGCGTTCGGTTTCATTTCAGATTATAAAATTGTAATCCAATTTTTCATCTTTAAAAAGTGTGCATCGTAAGCAAATTAGTGCCTACTACTAGTACATATGGAAACGAGACTGCTTCACATAATTGATATCCAATCTATCCATGTGGATAGATTGGATATTATTTTTGGCCGTAAATTGTTATAGAAATATGAATCTATACTTTGTCTCTTGTTAACCAAGGTATAATGTAGTCATGTATATTAATGTAGTAAAGATGGCATGCTATTTGTGTGTTCTCTGTTTGGCAACATTTTTACGTGACGTTCGAATATCTAATCCGCGTGGCGAAAAATCTGCCATTTTAAGGGCCATGGTTACTAAACCACACACACATACAAATGTGTGCTGTCAAATAAACGAACATTTTGGATTTGGATTGCGATTTGCGAAAAATGGTCCCAAATGTATTGTTTGTGCTGTGGACAACAAGTAATAATAATAACATCACGCTTGTATTTCCCCAAAGGGTAGGCAGAGGTGTAATAGTACACCCACATTTCGCCAGTTATGTTATAGTCCCATGTAATAGGGGGCAAGCCTATTGCCATTGACCGGGCACAAATCCAGACTCCGGGCTGCTACTGAGAATTTCCTAATGAAAAAACCAAATAACACTTTGCCCGACCCGAGAATCGAACCCAGGACCCCACGCTCATTTAATAATAATAGTAGTAATGCAAATGTAATATGTATTTGGACATTTTACACATCACCATCTAGTCCCATACTAAGCAGAGATCATGCTATGGGACAATGGATATAATACTTATATACTTTTTTTTTGTAAATACATACTAATATATATGAGAAACAACCAGACCAACACAAACACTCATGTTCATCACACAAATATTTGTGTCCCGTGGGAATCGAACCCACGACCTCGTGATCAGCAGTCTGACATTCGAACCACTAGACCACAGAGGTCGTCTTACTTACATCCCTTGCAATGGCTGCCATTTTACGGGCCCAGCTATTGTAAGTATAGCACACAGCTGAAGTCTGTTGTATGCCACGCGTATTTCGTAGGTATTTCTAGTCCAGAGATTTCATAGGTCAGTGAATGGAAAAAAAATGTTATATCCTGCTCACACACATACATTTTGACATATGTGTCATCTCACTTTCACAATTAAGAGCATGTCTACCTTTATTCTCTGTCTACGGTTAATGTAAATCTTTAATGTTTATCGATTTTCTAGTCAAGTCATAAGTCATTTATTCATTTGTGTAACATAGGTATAGGTACAAAAAATAATATGAAGTTCTTAAATACAATAAAGAGTCCGCTATGTTATGCCAGAACGCGAACAAATTTAAAAATTTTTTTAGTAATAAACGATAAAATTATTGACAAAGACTTACGTTTACGTGTGAAATGAGAATTCAGGGTCTTTTACGCCCCCTCCTTTCGTTGTTCTTGATGAACCATATACAGTGCATCACTTTTATCACCTAAATGTTACTTTTAGTAGTTTCGAGTAACTTTTGATTAGCGGGCTCTGGCAAGTTGGCAACACTGGTTCTAGGACAAAGAAAATAAAATGGCCGTCGAGTGGGTCGCCGTAAATATGTTGAGCTATTTTTCAAATCGTTCGTTTTTAACATTGTTACAATGCAAATACTGTCGGAAATGAGTACTGAAAAAGTGTGTTTTTCTAAAGACTTTGTGTGTGTCTCATTAGTGTCTCGAATTATGTAAGAACAAAGAATCGTCGTTAGTTGTATCAATCGGTCAGCTATACAAATGCACGAAAATGGGACTCACTCATTTGTTGTTGTTTATAGCGATAATCCGTTTGATATGTTTTTCTATAAAAGCAGAAAGCATTGAATGCCCACACAAATGTGATTGCCTGGAGCAGTACGTCGATTGTTCAAAGAAGAATTTCGTATCTGTGCCAAAAATTCCCAAGTGGGTGGAACGATTGGATCTCAGTTATAATAGGTTGAATGAAAACGTAACGGAGGACTTTAACAAACTACTGAATTTACAAGAATTGAAGCTGGACAAGAATTCCTTCCGTTTTATACCGAACCTCCTACATCATGAACAAATACAGGAACTGAGCTTAAATAGGAATAATATTGGATCAATAGACACAGGTACTTTTTCTGCTAATAGTTCCATCAGAATTCTTAATGTGAACAGTAACCATATAAAATTCATACAAGAAGGAGCTTTAACTAATTTGACAAATTTAGAAGTTTTAAAACTTAATAGGAATGAAATAAAATCACTTCCTAATCATTTGTTTATGTATCAAACAAATCTAAGAACTCTAGAACTGAACCACAACAAGTTACATGTGATCAGTCCATTACTCTTCCAAGGGTTGTCTAATTTGACAACATTGAAACTGAGGTTTAATAATATTGACAATATTATGGATGGTGCCTTTTTTGGATTCAAGTCTATGAATTTATTGCAATTGGACCATAATAGAATAAGGAATATTTCTAAAGGATGGATGTATGGATTAGAATCATTAATATCTCTATACTTGTCAAATAATTTGATATCAGACATTGATTCTGGTAGCTGGGAACTATGTACAAATCTGGAAATCTTGGATCTATCTCACAATCACCTATTAGAAGTTGAGGGACGAACATTTCAACATTTGGTCAACCTTCGAACTCTCAATCTTGGATATAACAAAATATCATCGATTTCACAAGATGCTTTTAGTTACATGAACCAGCTAGAAAATCTTCAGATAAATAACAATAAGATATCTTGGACCGTTGAGGATATGTCTGGACCATTTTCAAAATTACAAAATTTGAATTCTTTTAGCCTGGCTGCTAATCATATTAAATCTATTAACTCAAGAGCTTTTGATGGATTATCAAATCTTTTAGAACTAGATTTAAAAGGAAATAATATTACTTCTATACAACAACATGCCTTTGATGCTATGTCAAAATTGAGAAAATTGCATTTGAACTCTTCATCACTCCTGTGTGATTGCAATTTATTATGGATAGTAAAATGGATAAAAGAGAAGGCTGAACAAAAATATGTTACAGCTAACTGTGCATATCCATCTGAAGTCAGAGGGATCTCTGTGACGAAACTGAAAGAAGACAACTGTGGTGATTCACCCAAGCCAAAAGTTGTAGAACATCCTAAAACACATCTTGCCATAAAAGGACGGTCAGCTAATTTAGTCTGCTCTGCAACGTCTAATCCTTTTAATAATATGACATTTTTATGGAGAAAAAACAATGGCAATGTAAGTAATCCCATGGTATATGAAAATATCACTATAGGACCTAGTGGTCAACCACGGGCAACATCAGTTTTGGTAATTCCTAATGTTACTCATGTGGATTCTGGCAAATATCAGTGTGTTGTTAGTAATAATTTTGGAACAACGTACTCTTCAAAAGCTAAAGTCAATATAGTCACTTTTCCACGGTTCACTAAAACCCCAACTAATGTTACTGTAAAGACTGGGGAGACTGTAACACTTAACTGTGCAGCTACAGGGGATCCAGCACCAGAGATATCATGGAAAAAAGATGGAGGTAATGATTTTCCTGCTGCCAGGGAAAGGCGAATGAATGTTATGCCAACTGACCACTTGTTTTTCATAGTAAATGCAAAAACAACCGATATGGGAATATACAGCTGTGCAGCTAAAAATCCTGCTGGAACTATTATAGCTAATGCAACACTTACAGTATTGCAAGAACCATCATTTGTTAGGGTTATGGAAAACAAAGAAGTGACAAGCGGTGACTCTGTGGTTTTACAATGTATGATATCAGGATCTCCCAAGCCAGTAATAAAATGGCTAAAAGATGGAACCCCTATAACTGCTACAGAACGCCATTTCCTGACTGCTGATGATCAGTTGCTAATAATAATTGGAGCAGAAGCTAGTGATGCAGGCCATTATGAATGTGAAATTACAAACGAGTTAGGTACTAAAAAGGATATGACTGAGTTACGTGTGTTGCCTCCAGTAGCCATAATGGTGAATGAAGAAAATATGGCTGGTATTATAATTATTACAGTTGTGTGTTGTGCTGTAGGAACTTCTATTATTTGGGTGGTAATCATTTATCACACTCGTAGACGCATGGCAAGTGCTGTGCATACTTTTCCCGCCGAAAGTATAAAAATGACACATGTAGTGCATAGTGACAGTGATTCACCTCAAATGTTTTCAGACAATATATCAGAGCACTCATCATGCAAAGACAGTGGAACTGGAGATTCTGCTAAACAAACAAGCTATGATGGAGTGCCTTCTGATAGAAGTGAACAAGTTCATTTTGAGACTGCTGTGTGCCAGAGCTATTCTCCAGTGCCTGAGGCACATAAACTTCTTCCTTCATCTTTTAAACCTTCAATTCAAGTGTGTGTAAATACATCTGTAACTCCAGCTACTTATAGTTTTTCTAGTCACAGTGGTAATATTTAAGTTTATAAGGTATATTTATAGTAAGTAATAGGTACGGTTGACCGCAGGTCAGTGGTAACAGTTTGACATTGACAGAGTTTTTATTTCGTAAGCAATAAGGGTGGTTTGCTAATTCAAGTGTTCCCACTGTCATACAGTCGACTGTACAAGACCTAAATGTTCCCTGCAGTTTCACTAATTACATTTTAATCACAAAAGAACTAGTAGCTCTTAAATTGATTATAATATTATGTATTGTTTATGTGTAATGCTTAATTATTCTGATACATACAATATTATCATGCTTGTTTTCCATTGGTGTATGCAGACTATGGATTTCCACCCTCTACGATCCTGACACCTTCGCTTTATCTATGTTCATTAACCTCTTCATGCATGCTCGTTGGTGAAGAGTGCTCTTAACCTGACCTTTTTTAAAATATGATTTGGTTGTGGTGCTTTCACCAATGTTGTCCTCTTAACTCTTTCATCCACTCACATCTCATATGACTGGTTTTGTCAATCTCCTATTATCCATCCTCTCTACATGCCCAAACTTGATTAACTTAATTAATTGTTCTCACTCTTCAACATACCTATGTAAATAAATATGGTTGTTAAACAGCAAGATAGTATTAAATTGCTTTTAGTCCATACCTAGAACCCCTTTAAAAGGCACAGGTTAATATTAAACATTTCTAGTAGTTTGCAGGGGTCAGGTAGTTACTATCTGAAATTGTGCAACATCACTGTGTTAAAAACTTATCTTAATATTGTATGGAACAAGTTACTATTCACCCAGTTATAGTACATTTATACATAAATGAATATAATTATATGTTCACAAATGTGCAGTGTAGTTAGTGAAATAGCAATAAAGTTAGGCATTTATGTAACTTGATTGCTTAGTACAAAATGTAACAAACTTGCCAGTATTGGTTTTGATGTAAAAGACTGAATGTCGTTTAAGTAATAAGTGTATGATTAATTGATTACTGTTATTTTGTAATATTAGCAATAAATATTTTTTAAATTTGTTGAATCATAACATTTTTAGATGCTATGTCATGTGATTTACCTAGCAGCTTTTTTATTATATATTAGATTAAACTTGATATAGACTTAAATGGTGTACATATATTTTATACTTTTAGATATTCAACTTGATTTTGGAGACATACATAAAAGTGCACTTAAAATAATGAAACCAAATTTATCTTAAGTTAGCTTCAGAAAGTTAATTGTATGCAATTATTTTGTGCTATTGACTTTAAAAACAGTGATTTATCTATGCTTATGCATATCACCTAAAATTGTATTACCATATTAATCCACCTCTACTGATTTGTATCTAAGAAGATAAATATAAAAATGTTGTTAACTTACAAATGAATAACAATAGAACATTAGTTATGTTATACAGTGGTCTTCATAAAGTGCACATATAAAATTGGGGGAAACTAGACAATTTTATCGACGGGAAATATAATAATAAAAAGCTAATTCGTAAAATAAATAAAACGTTTTTACTAGTGACTGTGGACCCTTTGTTAAAAAATCTTTGTAAGTTGTGAGCCAAGTGGTCTATCATATTAAAACAAAAATAGATATTGTAAATAACGGGCAATGATGATATAGTACAATTTACCCCCGAAAAAATTACCATTACTTAAAAATAAGGAAGAATTTACGGAAAATCAGACTTGTTATTGTTTTTTCTGATAATTGTCACTGACGGTAATTTGTGTTGGAGATAATTGAATTTCATTGTTGCCTGTTATTAACAATCATTTCTGATCTTGTTTTAACATCACAGACCCACTTGGTTCAAAAATTACAATGTTTTCTTTACACACGGTCCACAGTTTCTAATAAAAAAGTTGTTGTTTATAAATCCACAACAAAAACTTTTTAACAAAAAATAAAACCGACTTCAAAAACCTTAACTAAAAAGTAAAAAATAATCCTTGTATGTATTTCAAAATCTTAACATAAACCAAAATTTTGAAGGTGGCGCGTGACTGTCCCTTTGCGTAATGTAAATATAATGTACTGTCGAGCGCTTATCTATAGTAAAAAACAGTTTATGCGAACATACATGAAAAACACGCGCCGCCTTCAAAATTTTGGTTTATGTTAAGATTTTGAAATACATACAAGGATTATTTTTTACTTTTTAGTTAAGGTACCGGTTTGAAGTCGGTTTTATTTTTTAACCGACTTCAAAAAAAGGAGGAGGTTATGTATTCGGCGGGTTTTTTTTTTTTTTTTTTTTTTTTTTTTTTTTTTTCATGTATGTACACCGATTACTCCGAGATTTATGGGCCAATTTGCGTGGTTGTTTTTTTATTTGGTAGAGGAAGTCCGCGCGGTGGTCCCATATAAATTTTATTGACTTAGGTCGAGTAGTTTTTGAACCAGCTTCAATAAATCAGTTTAATTTAGCTTCGCTTACCTAGATGATCTACTAATAGTTTCGTTTTTCTGTGAATTCTCAACTAAAAAGTATGAAATAAAAACTTTTTAACAAAAAATAAAACCGACTTCAAAAACCTTAACTAAAAAGTAAAAAATAATCCTTGTATGTATTTCAAAATCTTAACATAAACCAAAATTTTGAAGGCGGCGCGTGTTTTTCTTTTCATGTATGTTCGCATAAACTGTTTTTAACCGACTTCAAAAAAAGGAGGAGGTTATGTATTCCGCGGGTTTTTTTTTTTTTTTTTTTTTTTTTTTTTTTTTTTTTTTTTTTCATGTATGTACACCGATTACTCCGAGATTTGTGGGCCGATTTACGTGGTTGTTTTTTTATTTTACTATAGATAAGCGCTCGACAGTACATTATATTTACATGACGCAAAGGGACAGACACGCGGCACCTTCAAAATTTTGGTTTATGTTAAGATTTTGAAATACATACAAGGATTATTTTTTACTTTTTAGTTAAGGTTTTTGAAGTCGGTTTTATTTTTTGTTAAAAAGTTTTTATTACTTAAGGTTTTTGAAGTCGGTTTTATTTTTTGTCTAATTGTTAAAAAGTTTTTATTTCATACTTTTTAGTTGATAGTTCACAGAAAAACGAAACTATTAGTAGATCATCTAGGTAAGCGAAGCTAAATTAAACTGATTTATTGAAGCTGGTTAAAAAACTACTCGACCTAACTCAATAAAATTTATATGGGACCACCGCGCGGACTTCCTCTACCAAATAAAAAAACAACCACGCAAATCGGCCCAGAAATCTCGGAGTAATCGGTGTACATACATAAGAAAAAACCCGCCGAATACATAACCTCCTCCTTTTTTTGAAGTCGGTTAAAAAAAAGAATTAAGATTGTTATTTTTTTTTCTCGTTGGTAATATAATGTCTAGTTTCACCCAATTTCATATGTGCACTTTATGAAGACCCACACTGTATTATGTTTAATGCAGTTAATGTAATTAGCTACTTTAAAAATATGTAAGTTTATAGGTGTAGCATTATGTGTGGCCGCGGGGGTGAGATTATTGAATATTTATGATTTGGAGCATACAAATATTGTCAGTAAAATACCAATCAAAAGTCAAAAATATAATTGATGGATATTCTTGCTCATAAAAAAACTAAAGGAGAATGCACATAAAAAACCCATTGGGCACACAATCAATATGTAACTCGGAATGTTTGTCTTATTTAGTGATATAAATCGGACTATCCGTAACTACCAAATTCAATGGTTAATGTGCGAAATTGCTATTTTTGTTCAACAGGGGTGATTTTCTATCTATAAAATATGTCTTGATTTGGGATGACCATCCATATAATGTAAATATTCAATTTTATAGTGTATTGATGACACTTTAAAGGTCACTAGAGATTATAAAAGTGAGAATAGTGTGAGTAAATCAAGATAGGTACAGTACGCGTAATATAAACTGTGCCACTGTTAAGTGAGAAACAGGTGGCTGCGCAGTAGTCAATTTTGCTACCAAATCAGTATCGCGCATGCGCGGTAATGGCGGCAAGGCTCTGATATCTGAGTGCCAAGATGGCGGTGGAACGCATATTCTCACTGTCTCAGTCGTTCATTAATGTTCAATGCATCCTTATGTCCTGCTCACACTTATTACGCTACTGTACCTGCTCAAAATCTGGTATCACAGCGGCACAGTTATATTACGCGTACTGTACTCATTCCACATAAAGCAGTTAAAACACAGAAGTTTGACATTTAGACAACATATAACAGAATTAATGCAGGACCTGAATGTAGTTTGTTCAGAATCGATTGGTTTCTACACCATGTTACATTTTACCAACGAAAAGGAATTTTTTTCAAAATTCATTTTGCATTAATTGATAAATAAGTATATTAGCTGATCTCGAGTAGTTACTTGAGGTCTAGGAAGACAAGCGAAATGGGTTCCTGTTTGTCAGGTAACCCCTAAACGGCATCCTGCAGCTATCCAGCAACTAACTCGGGAACTTGCTCAGAATAAAGTAAACATCACTTTTTAGGGGGCCCAACCAAGACCAACCCACTACATAAATTCAACTTTTGTGTTTTTATATGGAGTGATTATCTTGATTTACTTCATCGACAGCCCATTACTGTCCCACTGCTGGGCACGGCCCTCTTCTCAGAATGAGAAAGATTCAAGCCATGTCCACCATGCTGGCCAGGTGTGGGTTGGTACCTACTATTACTTCTTTTATCTATTATATTGACTTTGAAAGTGTCATAACTTAACACTTTAAAGAATAGTGTACTTACATCTGGTCATCCCAACCCAAATCAAAGAAATTTTATGGATTAAAAATCACCTCTGTCTAACAAAAATAGCAATATTACACATTCAGCTATCGAATGTGATAGTGACGTATACACCGAATTACATTACTAAATACAACTACGATTCTGAAAGACATGCGTTTGTCTGTGCCTTGGGTTTTTGGTCTATAATTCGTGATCTTTCTCCTTTATGAACCCTTTAAGTGCTGTTAATATATCATTTTATGGTATGATCAAAGATCGAAAGACAATGCTCATTTATAAAGACACAATATAATGTTATGTACCCAAGGTGCAGCAATTTTGTAACAATACTGAGTATATATAACATATAATGCATCAAAACTATAACCAACCTTGTTCCTAGTTCTAAAAGCTAACGGCAACAAGGTAATCAGCCCAACACAAACGTTTCTTCTCGTTTTCCTCAACGTCATATAGATTCTTTATAACTTTGTTTTGAAAATCAACCCAACCCAAAGTTATTCTCCTTAACGTCATATTATGTAGATTCCTTTAAAAGAAGAAAATGGATGCACTGACAGTTTGAAATCCCTAGGTAAAGGGTGGGTGTGTGAAGGTCACTTTATGTCGCTTTGTGTAAAATTCGTGCTGGTATTGATCTGCATCTGGATGGGAGCTTAACTCAACAATGGGACAAGCTGAGTAATAGATAGCTAGGTTGGATAATAATAAATTATATTTTTGGGTCAATTTTACACAGCACCATCTAGTCCCAAACTAAGCAGAGCTTGTGCTATGGGCACTAGACTCTGGATATAATACTTATACAACGTGTTATTGAAATAACTGAAAACCTCTTAAGGGGTCATTGTACTCATCAATATAAACAACTTTTACTATGGGACCAACCCTGAAATCGCAAAATAAAATCAGCTGTTCCCATACATTTTGTCGATTTATGTGAACACAAATGTAGGGGAGAACAGCTGATTTTTTTTTCACGATGTTGGGTTGGTCCCGTATTAAAAGTTGTTCATACTGATGAGTATAATGAGCCCTTAAGAGGTTTTCATTTATTTTAATAACACGTAAATAATAAAACAAAGTTTAACCGGATTAAATTGCGTATATTATTTAAATTGGTTTTCCTGACGTTTCGAAAGCTTTGCAGCATTTCGTGGTCGCAGGTAGACTAAGATGACCAGCGTCTACAGATATTTCTAAAAAAAAAAAAATTGTCATCTACTGTACAAAAAATGTACCGTATCTAATGTGTAGTGATCGCGAAAACCTAAGAAATTATTAACACGTTGTATACTTTTTTTTTGTAAATGCATAAGAAACACCCAGAACAACACAAACACTTATGTTCATCACACAAATAATTGTGTCCTGTGGGAATCGAGCCCACGTCCTCGTGATCAGCAGTCCGACCCTCGAACCACTAGACCACAGACGTCGTCGTCGTGGATGTAATAGAACTAAATTGCGCATTTGACACAATTCTGATATTCTAGCATCATCCTGTGGGTCTATTCTAGGTACACAAAAGTCGGACCTCTACACACAGTACAGTACACACAAGTCAAATGCATTTCCGGTATGTCTGGTAAAAAATCACATCAGGACAATTTTTTTATTGTCCAATAAGTTTGGTTTCTTTCAGTTATTTTTTGGGGCCTAAAAACAGTCTTGATATTAAATTGCCGCATCTCCTAATTAATATTATAATACCTAATTGTAAAAACGTAAATATTAATAATACAGTTTTTTTATTGTTTATACTGTGTAAATACGGTAACTATTTATATACTTTACAGAATTAAATAATCTAAGATAATAAACCTTTTATTTTTATTAGAAGAATCCATAGAATTATAACACAGAATTTACATAGCTTCCAAAGTTCATACTCTGATTATCAGCAATGCTTGCAACTTACAGGTTTACATAATAATAGGGCACGCCGCAACAGCGGCGGTAAGGCCCTTCATGGAGAGGTGGCTGGAGAGGAGCCATGGTGCCCTCACCTACCGGCTGACGCAAATACTCTCGGGGCACGGTTGCTTTGGGAAGTATCTATGTCGCATAGGCTGGGAGCCGACGCCCGAGTGTCATCACTGCGGGAGCTGCCCAGAGGACACGGCGCAGCACACACTGGAGGAGTGCCCAACTTGGGCCGCACAGCGCCCTGACCTCATCATTGCAGTAGGCGGCAGCGATCTCTCGCTTCCGGCTGTGGTTCTGTCTATGGTCAGGAGCGAGAGCGCTTGGGAAGGCGTCGTCTCCTGCAAGGAGGTGATGCTCGCTAAGGAAGTGGCGGAGAGGGTTCGAGAGGCGATAACCTCTCTTCCCATCCGCAGGAGGCGACCTGGGCGTCGTAGGAGGGCGTAGGCCGACCTCCAGCCACCCTAGGCGTGAGCCTGCGAGCGGTGGACTCGGGGTGGCCCGCCGCCCTGTAACGTAGTGATTATTTTCTCTGTGCGCCGCCCGACCAGTCAACGCCCGTGACGGTGGCGCGTTGTGTTCCGCGCGCGCCAGTCCAGAGGAGGGTGCGGCCGATTTGGTTTCCGCACGGAGAAGGGGCTCGTCTACTAGTGGCGAGCCGGGACCTGCCGGGGATGGTTGGGCGATTACAGGAGTTTTTCCCACGCCCCCGACCATGGGTCATTAGAGGAACACCGGGTGGTTTTTAGTCGGTAAGAGTCCGACACTGGCTCCGCCTTCCCCGGATGGAGTGCGTCCATGAGGATTTTCCCCATGGAAAAAAAATGGTTTACATAATAATTGGTGCATTAAAAGAGCCTCCGCTCCGCTTGTGACGACATGTACCTAGGTACTAATTGGCGAAAGTTTTTTTCCAAGGCATGAGCTTTTATTATTTCTATAGCTACTCATGTCGACGCAGTAGAAGAATATAACAATAGGACCTTACTGTAGGTACGGCAAGTCATCTTATGCAGAAGCTGTTGATGACGTACAAAGATGCATCATTATGATCAAGATCATCGGACGATTAATGATTTGAACTTTTTTATGGTT
This sequence comes from Asteroscopus sphinx, assembly GCA_949699075.1. NCBI lineage: Eukaryota > Metazoa > Arthropoda > Insecta > Lepidoptera > Noctuidae > Asteroscopus > Asteroscopus sphinx. The sequence goes on from OX453005.1 coordinate 13,559,462, forward strand.
CCATAGTCAAACAATGAACCTTTATAGTTCCAACATGTCCGCCCAACTAACTGTTACAGCTATTTTACTCGAAGCTGTGCTAGAGGGCTATGGAGTTTAATTTGGCAGTTATTACAACTTATTACATTACATTCTTATGACGCCTATAAAATTACCTGGCGCTTTCTTCAAAAGGCCGAGACCGACCCTATGCTCTAGCTAGAGGCCCTAGGAGCAGGCTATTGCGTAGCCACTGATTAGGTTTAGGTAGGTCTTAGCCTCGCCGGCGAGGGTTGCCGATTACACACACACCCGATATACCGAAAGTCCGCCACTTTTGAGAAAAAATTCATTCGTGATGCAGCAACGGCTGCTAGGGGGACATAGGAACGGCGGGGTCCCCCCTGCAATGCCCCAGCGAGGTTCGAGCCCCCCCCTTGGGGGACGCCCGCTTGCGGTATTGAAACCGCGTTTTTAGTTTTAAGTATAGGATTAGGGAAAAAATTAGCACATAAAAAAACCGGCCAAGAGCATGTCGGGCCATGCTCAGTATTATAGGGTTCCCTAATTACAAACGAATCAAATCGAATATTAACCATTGCTATTTTAGTTTTTGCAAACAGCGCTACCTAGCGCTAAATTTAAGAAGTGTGTCATATCAATATAACACAAAGTTACTTTTTGTGAATTTTTCAATTAGAAAGTAAATAAATGAGCATTATTTGCTAAAACCATTTTTCTCTAAGGGCAATGTCCTTTAAACTAGGACGTCTTGCAATTTTTTCACTATAACTCAAAAATTTATAATCATATTATACTCGAAATAATTTTAAAAGAGAGTTTTTATAAAGGCTATCAATGTGGAAGATTATATGTTTCTACGTTGCATAGTTTAGAAATGGCAGGCGGGGACACATTGCAAGCCACTTTGGCGGGCTGTATTTCGCAGATGGTATACCTACCTGATAAAAAAGTTGTGTATGAAACATTACCTTCATTTTAGTAGACCTATTCAATGATACCCCACAAGAGGGGGGTGCAGCGAAAAAAAAATGTTCATCCCCATTTCACATGTATGGGCGCCACCCCTAAAATACGTAATCAAGATTTTTTTTATTCTTTTAAAGTGAGATCTATATCTAGACCATTTTTTTACAAAATTTAATTTACTTATGTTTATAACTGTAGAAGTTATTAAGCTGTAAAGGATTAGGACAGACGGACGGACATGACGAAACTATAAGGGTTCCTTGTAGGACTACGGAACCCTAAAAAAGGCACAATAAAGATAGACTACGGTTCATAGTCGTATGAAAACTACCGGAGATCTCTCCGAATCCGAACATACGTCAAAACACGATCATCGCATGCGATAAGGGAACAATGGTTGTCCGGAGTAGCAAATTGTGGGATGAATGGTACGATTAATCGAATATCGTCAAATGCGAGTAGACCCCTGTACTGACAACGGAACACTCAGAAGATCATCTGAGACGAAACCCTACCCTGTGCGTGGCCAGACACGCACTTGGCCGGTTTTTCTAATTTTTACAGGTTTAGCTATTTATATTTCATGTCTTAAATAAATATGTAAGTGACAAGTGAGTCTGAATATACTCAAATAAAGTTTACTATTTCCAGCCAGGATATGGGCAGCCTGGCCAAGGTGGTGTGCCGCAAGGGTATGGACAGCCTGGTCAAGGTGGTGCGCCGCAAGGATATGGACAGCCTGGTCAAGGTGGGGTGCCCCAAGGATATGGACAACCTGCTGGCTACGGAGGCCCTCCACCAGGGCAACTAGAAATGGGACACGGGCCGTATCCATCAATAGGACCTGGAGGTGGTGTCAACCCTCAAGTACAGCAATGGTTTCGTGCGGTTGATAAGGATCAATCTGGATTTATCTCTGCTTCAGAGCTAAAAGCGGCATTGGTAAATGCTCAAGGCCAAACATTCTCTGAAATTGCCTGTAATTTAATGATCGGTAAGTTTTTGCTGAATATTATCATATCATATAATTTATCAACTACTTAAAACAGTAGTATATAGATAAATAAGTACCTACACAGTGAAATAGCACTGTGTAGGTACTTATTTATCGTTTTATGCAAAATCCTAACAAGGTCGCTTTTGTTTATCAGCTTACCTATACCACAGAGTATACCAGAGAGTAAGCTTCATACAACCGCGCTATGATAGGTACACTACTACAAGCATAAGACGCGTGTGTGCGTGAGCACTGGCGGTCTCGTCGCGTACGCAGTGAAACCGGTTTATACCGGCTCAGCCAGTGCTCAAGCTAAGGGCGTACATCTAGCACGTCGTCTTTGTTTTCGTTTCACGTTTTGATTTAATGAGTAAAGAATATTAGTGTTTTAATTTAAAAAAGTGTAAATATGGTTTACTGTACTGTGTGTATGAACAATAATAGAACGAATAAAAACATATCATTTTTTAATCATCCCAAACACTCCAATAGGTAGCAACTTGGTTATAATTTATAATTTTTAATGTGGTAGATAGATACCTCTTACATACATAACCTAATTCCTACCTCAATTTCGAAAGAAAACTTAACACGGTGGTGAATAAAACGTTTTGGTATTGAACGTAAATGGTTGTGTTTTTTTTTTAGTAAGTTGCACGTACTATGTATGTGCACCTATCTCGTAAATGGTGCGATCAAGACCAAAATTAACGACAATACGAGTATTTTTTTTCTATTAATACCAGATGATATTGGTGTTTATGATTCTAATTACGTAGGTAATACCTAGGTACCTACCTATTAGTGATTGAATAACTATATATATTATGTTTATAACACAGACATAGTAAAAAATATAAGCAACGTGCTGCGAACAATCATAGTGAAGCTAAAAAAACTATGCTCCTTCGTGTACAACCACAGATAATATTATACTCCTGATCCTGAAGGATATTTACTTTCGCGATGCTTACTAGTCGATGCAGCGACATGTGTACTGAGAGGGGAGAGCACGGTTAGAGGTGTATGTGTGCGTGAGCGCTGATTGTACACGAAGGGCATAGTTTTTTTTAGCTTCACTAGATTGTTCGCAACACTTCGTCTATATTTTTACCCGACTGCGCCAGGAGGGTTATATTTTTAACGACTTCAAAAGGTTGCAATTCGACCGTTTTTTTTATTTTATTTTTATGTTTTTTACCTCAGAACTCCGTCATTTATAAATCGATTTCAAAAATTATTTTTATTTGAAAGGATATACTTCCAGATTGGTCCCATTTTTATGAAAATCTGGTTTCGCATACTCATTTAATTTATCGTTGTACACAAAGAGAATATAACCACTACGTTTAAGAGACGGGACTTCCATAGAAAAAGATGGAAAACGTCAAATATATGAAACGAGCGCTAAAAATGTTACCAACAAAACAAAAATGAATCTGACATTAGATACATGACGTAAAGGCGGAGCTGCCAACATAATAACCAAATAGGGATGTGCTACTCGCGCATATTTTTATCGATAAATTGCTACAAAAAAAAATGCGTATAGGGCCTCCCAATTTTCCTTTCTTGTTAAATTTAGAGTAGGCCTACTTACACCAACGTTAACTCGGTAAAAGACACCAAGTTCGCGTTGGCGAAAGTAGGAATAAGAGACATTCCATTGTATAGTCAAAATCTAGTCTAATTAAACCTGAATATACAATGAGATTTGCTATTACGATTTTAAAATGAAACAAAACATTTGGCTTTATTTTCCTATTCTCAGCTGCTGCGCTTTCTTCGCACAATCTGCAGAAACTTAGGTTTTACACTTTCATACAATTAATGCACTTTTCAAAAATTACATTTTTAAGAGCACTGAAGCCGCTTATGTATCAGTTTACGTAAACTGTTGCTTATTTGTCAAATGATTTGAAAAAGTTCTCAATCTCTTCGTCGAGAATTTGTGCCTCCTCGGGAATAACTGGAAGAGCGAAATTGTCCAAAATTGTATATTAATTATCAACGGCGTCTTGAGATTTCTCTACGTCTTATTCGTGATTCGCTTCGGAAGTAAATGTAGAAGAATCTGCAATTTAAAAAAATGAGTCATTCAATAAGTTCACTAAGTTCTAACAAGTGAAGGCATTCCAGAAAAAAAATAAAACTTACAAGATTTACTAGTCCAAGAGCCACAGGTGTCATAGATATAACAGAAGACAATCCTGTAAATATAATAAAACTTGAGTTACTTACTAAAGAAACCAGAAAAGTGCAAGTCGCATTCTATGAATTAGGCCTAAAATTAAATCTTACCGGTTCGTTTAGTTTTAGCGGTGTGTAGTGGAAATCCAATGAATAGCTCATCTTCCAACTGCAGTAAGTCTTACAGATAGAACAGCATTTTTTCTTAGTTGGTTCCTCTTTTTCTTGAAATCCTTTGTTAAAAAATGACTGCCTCAAATGTTTTAATTGGTGGTTTTTTCATGGGTACGTACACCAAATCCACTTTTCCAGTAACTTTAATCCATTCTTCACATCTAGAAAAAAACATTAATTTATTGATAAAACACAGACTGACACAGTACTGACAATTAAAAAAAAACCGAGTACCTATAGGCATTTTTGCCAGATACTAATTACGTTTATTGGAACTAAAAATATAAGTTTGTTTATTGTAAGTAAATTTATAAAAAATGGAAATATCGACAGTCGATAAAAAAAAACGACAAACACTAGTGAATCTACTGTTAAGTTATTTTATCAATTCTAGACTTAGATTTTTAACAGAAAACTGTAAAACACGTAATTCCTTTTCTGTAATAGCCTACCAATTGCCAATTTATGCTTACCTGTATTCATTCAAAGGGAATTTAGCCATGAAGATTCGCTTTTGGCCATCAGTCCGGCTAGATTTTAAACTACATATTTCACACATTTTACATTCGATTGACAAAAACTACTTCACATACGTACACATAAACAATCATAACACGAATTTACGTGATTAATCCGCGAAACACACGATAAAAGTAAAAAACAACGGCTTATAGCAAAAACATTAATCTTAAGACAACCAAAACAAACAAGAATGGCGGTTAGCGGCTATGTTCAAGTAGATGCGTGTGATAGAGTCGAATATATGTTAAAGCAAGACAGCGATAGCCGCCATGTTTTTTAGCGCTCGTTTCATACATTATCATGTTTCAATTTTTTCTTAGGGAGTTGCGCCAGGCTGGTTGTACAGGTAGGTACAGTCAGAAATATTTCATAATAAAAAGCTGATAAACGTTTTGTTAATTTCATTTTATCCACGTGTGCCAACCCTACCAAAATAGGTATAAATTTTGCACGCTCTTTAGAAGCTTACTCTCTGGTATACTCTGTGCCTATACTTTGTAAAATATAGCTTGATCCCTGTGACAGATGTCAAATACGTACAAATAATGTCAAAATACGTTGAAAATGTACGTATTTGACATGTGTCACAGAGATCAAGCTATATTTTACAAAGTATAGATGCTCTAATTTACCAATTCATTAAAATTCATGCAATGAAACGTTTAAGGCACGTACAAACTAAAAGCAGGTCAGTAGAGTGAGGGGCATGAGCAGCGCCACACATGTCACACTAAAAGGCAGGCAGTTTTAAAGCGTTTTGATGGCGGGCCTGCGATGGAACTGCTTTCTGTGTGACGTGTTGGGTCGATAGTCAAATAATACAACTGCCCATAGCCTTCTTTATTGTCTCTTATAGAGAAGGCTGTGAACTGCCTCGTAACCGCTTTGACGTCACACTGATGCGCCGCTCTGCCCCGCTCCTGTGTGACGAGTTAGTGGCAGCCATATTGATATAACGCAACGGGGCGGCGCCGCTCCTGCCCTACGCATCCCACGCGCCGTGCTGCCTGGTTATCGCCGGCGGGTCTAAAGCAGGGCAGTAGCGGCGCAGTTCGCCAGCGGGCCCGCACTATAATTTGGTGTCATGTTTCATATCGTTCCTTGTATTACAAATTACGCGGGCCCTTCAACCTGCGCTGCTACTGACCTGCGTGGCTATTCTGATAAATCTCACTCTCAAACTCACTTCCGCGGCGAAATAATTTTCTTCGTATTGTTATCACTGCGAATTCACAAGTGAGTTTGTTAGTGAGATATTTCGTAATAGGATATCTGCTTTTGGTCTGTACGGACCTTTATACTCGATGCCATGTCGCAGATATATTCTATGCCCATGGCATTAGCCTATTATTGGCGAATGCAGCGCTCTATCATGGCAACCTTCCGCCCTGAGGAAGACAACAATTAATTCATCTTCTGGGGTGATGCAGTAATAATAATTATTTTTAAAGGAATGTTCGACAAAGACCGTTCAGGACACATAAATGTTGAAGAGTTTGAAAAGCTCTACAGTTACATAAACCAATGGCTAGCAGTGTTCAAGACATACGATACGGATCAATCAGGAAGCATAGAAGAAAAAGAGCTTGCTAATGGTAATAAAACTACAATGTTTGTGTGTTACCTACGGACGAGAAAAAAAGTAGGACTCCGCGCCACATAGTCTAAAGTGAAGCACCCTACCGTGTGCGTAATTTAAGAAACGAAACGCTGCGTAATGGCGTTCGATCAGCGCACTATGATGTATGTGACTGCGTGAGGCACGTAGTGTTGAGTAGGACTTACAAGAGGCAGTACATTTGTCCCGTACATGACAGAAAATTGTAATGACGGCTCAACTTTATAAAATGTACCACTTCAATATTTTTGTCGCGCTGCTCTATTCTGTGTGTAAGGTGACTAAAGCTAGGAACAAATTATAAGGCGCGACTGTAAGTCGCGACCGTCGGTCGCGGCTGATGCTGTATCTGGTCAATGAAGTTACACCTATGTGTGCAAACTGTCAGCTATAAGTCGCGGACGTGTCCTTGACATGACCTTGAGCGATCGGACGTCTTACGAAAATCTGGCTCGCCGGATGTTTCAATAAGTCGCGGACGCCTTAGCCGCATGTGCACAGTGATCGGTCGCGTCCGAGCGGCTGTCAGTCGCCAACTGTCACTGCCACAGAGTACATTTGGTCACTGCTTTGACGAATATTGTATGTTTTTCACAGTATTTTGCTTTATTTTGTTGTTTAATGCATCTGACTAACGTACAAAAAGTTACTAAATAACCAGTCAGTACTTTATAATTTTCTTTTGGCATATTAATAACATGTAGAAGCTGCTATCAATTCAATACGTAGTATCTCTATGTAGTCTGTGGTTCCGTGTAAGACGTTGAAACGTCCGCGTGAGGCGACCAAAGACAATATAGACGCGACTGAACACGCCATCTGATACGATCGTGCACACTAATAAGGCGCGACTGTCGGTCGCGACCGTAAGTCGCGTCTTATAATTTGTTCCTAGCTTAAGGTGAGTGAGTAGATGAGAGCGAAAGAGGAAAGCGTCGCGTTCTATCCACCAGACCCACCAGTCGACGGTTGCGACTTCATTTCGCTACAATACTACATGAGTGGGACAGGACGATGAACGACGCGCATGGACATGCATGAATGAATTAAATAATAATGTTTATATGTAGCGGACACTATAGATTTTTGGATATTTATAGTAATTTTAAATGCAATAAGCGTATTCAGGCTCATTCATTCATAGAATAATAAAACAGGGACTGACAAAGATTAAAAAAATTGTTTAGTTTTTAGACGTTATTTCGGACTGTAAACACGTCACAAAATAATTGTCTTCATTCATTAGTATTCGTTTTCTATAATAAAAAAATCCAAAGTCAAGTTCAGTACATTATAAAAAAGTCATACAATTGTAAGATTCAACTCGCATGTACGAAATGAATAGGTTTGTAGTCTCTCCTCATTTGTACCGCGAACCGTCTAAATTCAAAACACTTCGCCTCTTTTGAAGTGGGACATTGTACTGGCTCATTACAAAAAAGAGGCTACTCTTACAAACTCATTTTAAAACCGTGTCCTACTCAACATTAGAGGCACGTATACAAACAAGCCGGGTTGTCTTACTTAGGGTGCTTTACTTTCGTTATGTGGCGCTGGCGCGTATTCTTTTTTCGTCCGTGGTTTTACCTAAAACAATATTTCTTAGGACACTCAGTCAACGCGAGCATTCGCGTGTAATGTAACTAATTCTCCGGAACAAACTAATCAAATTTATACCGGTGAATTTGTTACACTACACGTGAATGTTCACGGTGAGGGAGCGTCTGTACTTATGTACAGTCAGCGTGAACATATCGGGACGAACACTGTTCAATGACGGTGAACAACTAAGAAAATAATCATAAACTTGAACTTTATCTCAATGAGATAAAATTCTTGTCAGAATGACAGTTGACGTGTGCTGTGTTATGTTCATCCTTAAACACCCCTTGTGTCATTGACTTAGGGTCGGTCTTTCAATAGTCAGTTAACTTTTAACTGAGTAATAAGACATTTTGTCAGTAGTAGTATAGAAAATCTGACAAGACGTCACATTTATTCCTCCGTTAAAAGTTATCAGATTATTGAAATACCGGCCCTAGGTAGTTTAATTTTTTTAGTTGTTTAACTTGTTTAGATAATTTCACAGACCAGTAAGCTTCAAGACTCCGCATAAACAAAGTTTAGTATTCGAACGCAGTCGTAAAACGTTGGTGGGGTCAGGGCGGCGGACGGCGCGTTATGATTGGCCGGCTCAAAAGTTCGGTGGTATGATTCCTTATGATTGGTGCCGCTCGCTGACTGAGTGACGTTTCGATTGGCGGAGGGACGTATGATATGCAGTGGTAGAGCATATGCGTTGTGACCGGGGGTGTCCAGCTAACCGGCGTCTAGAGGCTTACTGGTCTATGGATAATTTTGAACGGTCTGTTCGTTTTGATATTTTTGACGCCGACTGTAAATATCTATATATTTTTTTCATATTATTTATCTGTTTCAGCGTTGACTCAGATGGGTTTCCGATTTACGCCGGAGTTTATAAGCTTTTTGGTGAAACGAAGCGATGGCAAGGAAGGAAAAGTTTCAGTGGACCACTTCATTGTTTTATGTGTGCAGATCCAACGTTTCACTGAAGCGTTCAGAGCACGTGACGCACAGCAAAATGGAACTGTAACTATCGGTTTCGAAGATTTTCTCAATGTGGCTCTAAGTTGCTCCGTTTGAGGGAGAACAACGAACCTTAATGGAGTAGACGCAATATTTTTGATTATCTGTATTCATTAGGTGAAGCAGTAAAGTATGATTAATTTATTAAGTTCAATAATATTTCACTTTCTCTGCCTTTGCTCAACCAATGCCGAGTGCCTTCTTTATTATTCCACTTGTATTAATAACATAATTACTTAAGCAGGTTGCCGATTTTTAAAGAATGAGACCTGCTTATGTACGCAATGCGACATAGTTTTATATGATAATACCAGGATAAGTTCCTTAAATAGCTCTGGTACCGTATCACAAATCTTGAAAAAATTAAATCATCGCTCTAGCCCTGACGAACTAATGTAAATCATTGTCCATCTCGAATATAACTTAGTTACTTTACTTGGTACGATAACTTGTGTTTAGTATAAAACAAAGTACTAGTGTGATGCTTGCCTATAGATATATATTGTAATCGAGTGTAAATTTGCCATGCCATCTAGCATTCTATAATTGCCTCCTAGATTTGTTTATGGGCATTAAGCACATTTTGAAATAAAAATACATTTAAATCAAAATAGTGATTGTACGGGTACCTATTATGTATTAGCACAGATAATATAATACTATACTAGTAGTATTAGCAAAGATTAGTAAATACAAAATGTATTTTATACAAATAAAAATTATGATTACTCATAATTTATGCTTAGATTTTGGAATCACAAAATATTTCCCACCCACTCGACGAAATGATCTATAAATAATTTTATGTTATAACAATATGATTTTTATACGTGGACTTTCAAAGCTTTGAAGAAGCTAGCTATTGCTAAGAAAATTTAAAAAAATAGATATTTTATTATACAGCTTGTTTTATTCAAAGATACTTTTTCGTATGAACAGTAACCGGGTTTCGATAAGGAATCTTTACATTCAATACATAACACAACTTGAGAGGCACTTGTTGAGCAATGGACTGCAAACTGCGATAGTTCTGCAAACTTGAATCATGTTTAGATGAGATGAAAAACTTAAAACTCCAATGATATATCTGAAACAATAAAATTATATCATGAGTTATACAGGATGAGTTTTGAATCGTCAAAGGAGTCGTGAGCTCGATGTTGGAGAAAACAAACTGCATTTTTAGATTTCTGATAAATCTGCTGGTTCGGTCAGGAAACAAACTCGTTTTTTGCAAAAAATATTACCCTATTTTATTGCACCAAGTGTTAAGGTTGCTGATATGATCTTTTTAGTGTATTCAGTAATTTCGTACGGGTACGCAATTACTGAATACACTAAAAAGGGTAAAGTGCGAGTGAAGCACTCGAAACAAGGGTTTCATTACCTTATGCAAAAAAAAAAACAATCGAATAGAGAAACTCCTTCTTTTTTTGAAGTGTGTTAAAAAATCCAATGGATACGATAAGCGCAGGACCGGTCGTAGCGATGCTTGGGAGAGGCCTATGTCCAGCAGTGGACGTCTTTCAGCTGAAATGATGATGATGCAAAAAATATTACGGGCGCCAAGTGGAAAATCACACAGCACAAGAAGATACACTGACCAAACCACGAAATAAAGAAAACAAATGGAATATGATTACTTAGTACGGGAAAAAAATCGCCAAAATCACACATTGACATTTGAAATAGTACATTAAAATACACAAAAAACAATTATGTGATTGGGTCTGTTTAAAATTCAAATGGGGCCTAGCAATTATATAATGTTTTTTTTTTGTGAAATCTTAATACAAGTTGTTAAAATTAAAACTGTTTTATTGAAATTTATCAAAATTTTACACATAGCGGTGATATAATACACGTCTGTGAGAGTCATTTTCGTTCTGTTATCATTTTAACACCTTATAATTTCACAAGAAGGTATAATAATTTCTTAGGTTAGGTTAGAGAAGATGGTTGGCAGCTACCACATGTTTGGAACCCAGTTCTAAAAATAATTAAGTCACAAACAGCACGCAACAGTGTAAAAGATAATGAAATTGTGAGTGATTACTGCGTGCATCGAAAGAATTTAATTAATAAAAAAAATATTCGTAGGTGTAAAATATATGTAAAGACGCTTAAGCTGTCGGTCCCGACTGTCATGCGAATATCTATGGCAGTCGTTACGGGTAGTCAGAAGCCGGGGTGCTGGCCAGAAAACCTCCACGTGTGTCTGACGGCTGCTTGTCCTTCTGGACACGTCTAGAGGGAACGGCAGTTGTTGGGCCGGTGCACCCTGGGCACGGGCAATAAGTCTCCATTGGACCGGGGGACCTTATTGCCTGTGGCGAATATTCTGGCACAGGAGGAGCCCGATGTAGGCCAATGGGAAGTTGCTCCGCGTGTCCCTCTGTGAAAGCAGAGGGCACTGTGGAGGAGCAGGGGCGGGCCCGGTATGCACTTACCCTGCCACTGGGCAGGCAGCGGGGGGGCTGTCCTTCCCTGCCCCCGTCGGTCTCGTAATCCCAGGAGTGTCTGCTGAGTAGTGTTCTCGCGCCTCTTGGGACCGAGGGTCTTGGCTTCACCGCCCGGACCGCGAGGAAGAACACCTCTATAAAAATTACAGGAGGATGGGCCTCCGAGCAGCAGACTCGGGGTAGTCTGCTGCCCGACCAGCAGCTGGCGTAGCTGGCGTAGTTGGTGCAGCTGGCGTAGCTGGTAAAGGCCCGTGAGGTGAGGTGGCGTGCAGTGTTCCGTGTGCGCCACAGAGGAGGGTGCGGCCGTCGTTAGGCCGCACGGGGAGAAGGGGCTTGCCTGCTTGTGGCGAGCCGGGACCTGTCGGGGGTGGTTGTGTGAATACTCACGGGTTCCCACGCCCCCGGCTAAGGTAGTTGAAGGAACACCGTGGTGGTTTTAGTCGGTAAGAGTCCGACACTGGCTCCGCCTACCCCGGGCGGAGTGCGTCCACGAGGATTTCCCCACGGAGAAAAGGGTAGTCAGAAGCCTGAAAGCCTAACAACCGGTCTAACCTCCGAATGTCAGTATTACCCAGTAACTGGGTTGCGGGGGTCTGATGGCAGTCGCTCCGTGTAAAATACTGATGTTCAGCCGCATCTGGCTAGACTGGAAGCCGACCCAAATATAATTGGGAAAAGGCTCTGAGAATGATGATCTGTAAAGACGCTTGTCATCTTACGGCCGAAATTAATATCTAATCTATCCACGATTTGCCCCACTAGTATAGGAATTTGACATAAGCTCCATACAAAATATGTCAAATTTCTATCTCTAGTAGGGTAAATCGTGGATAGATTGGATATTAATTTTGGCCGTTAGTCACGCTTTTTTATAGCAGTGGAGTATCTTGAAATTTTACTTACTAGCATCATTTCTTCTCCTGATTGCCTCAGCTTTTTCCAAAGAAAATACCACTTCTTGGAAGTTTTTCACAGCTGCCCTCATATTTGTTTCATGCTGTGCATTATTTGGAGCACTGTCGTCCAGCAAACTATAGATCGAAGGTATTTGATCCAGTTTCATATTCTTTGCATTACTTGGTTTGAATACTACAGAAACTTTTCCAGTCTTCGGGTGGATACTAAATGGTGACTTCAGTAAGTGATTAAATCCTTTCGTTACATTGACGTCTAATCTAGGGTAGCAGTACTGTATTTTGATTTCTTCCACTAAATATCTGAGTTTCCTGACATTATTTCCTGACTGTAAAGTAATATTTTGGATTTCGTTTTAGCATATTTATTTTAGTGTGAAGGTAATTATCACCCTACACTTCTACTTCACACAGCCTAACCCTGTGAGTCTAGGAGGATGAAATTTTGCACAGGAGTTCCTTAGATAATGGAGGTGAACACTAAGAAAGGAATTCCTAATATTCCTGCGGGAACGGGAAAAACGGGAATTGACGAGAACGAAGTCTCGGGAAATAGCAGCTAGTCCTATTATAAATGCGAACGTATACTGTTGTTTGTTTATTAATATAGTATGAAACGGGAATTAAACCTATTTTAGGTCCGACTTTCGTTCGACGGTCTGCTCTTGACCACGATCGGTGGAATCTCGTCGAAACGTCAGGCCTAAAATAGGTATGTGCGCGTTAATTCCCGTTTCATAGTATATTAATAAGTTATAATGCAACGCGAAACTTAGAAAGTAAATGTTTGTTTGTCCTTCTAGCACGCTGTAACATCTGAACAGATTTGAATGACATTTGGCACAAGATCATGTCCTGGATTAACACAGGATACTTTTTATCGACATAATAATAATAATAATGTCCTCCCGGCCGAATTTCGGTCACGACGGCCAATCTCAACAGAGACTAGCCATCTGCGCGGGACATATTATAGTGCACAAGTGTGTGCGCAAACACAAGCGCACTCTCTATTCCCTCACTCTCAAATTCCGATGGGACGGCAATTCGACACAACCGGAAAGAGATCAGGCGCAGCCGACGAGGTGGCTTCGTTCCCGTAGTATCGACATACTACGGGAACGAAGTCAATTATATGATCAATACCAACTTACATCTCTACAGTAATTTTCATAAACACTTAAAAACATCTTCCACCTCTCCAAAGATGAATCTGACATGCTTTCTAAACTTTTTTGAACTTGCGACCTTAAGGCTTCATCTTGTATCATTTTCAACAGCTTGTCTAGCCTTTCTGAAGTACTAAAGAAGTCTTGGTCTTGCAGCAACTGTTCAAAATACTTGTCAATTATACTCAGTGCTCTCCTGAAATAAGATGAAAAGAAAGAAAATTTATTAACAATATCCTAACGAGAGAGCACTCCTTAGCATCATTTAACACAACATACAACAACAACAACATATGTTTTATTCCATTTAATCTATGGTCACGATATTTCGCGGTGGTACATTTTGTCGACAAAATCCCTTGAACGAATCTTGCTATATTACACGTACCTACGGCTGCCATCGAACGTTGAGTGCAAGCTATTTTAGCCTTTGTGGTGGTTCACCGGAAATATTTCTGACTGTACATTAGATAAATTTTATGAATGTAGCACTGTACGTTTGAAGTGTTAAATGCATATGAGATGCACTTACTTACAAATCTACAGTCATCATGTCTATATCACATATTCATCAAGATGTTTAAAATCAATGTTTACTGACAAAACCGCATAAAGGTAACCGCATAAAATCAGGTGGGCAAAGGCAAAGCTCGTTTCGCCATAAAATATTCCTGTATAAACACACAGAAAAAAAAAAGACGTGTGGCACTCGGAGACTGCCGCGGTAAAGCTATTGCATAGCATTTTTTATGTAAATACAAAGAGGAGGTGCCCTAACGCCGAAACTCTAAGCAGGTATGAGTCAGCAGATTGCGGGGCGAAGAGGGGGATTACGCATGCGCAGTAACCATTGAATTAAACCTATGGAAGTGGCCCATTCTTCTATATCCACCTAGTTTATACAGAGATCTATTAAATTATGAAACTATTCTTTGTCTCTTGTTAACCAACGTGTTATGTCGTCTGGTGAAAGAGATCGCATGCTATTTGTATATTCTCTGTTTGGCAACATCTTTACGGGATGTCAAAATACCTACGCCGCGTGGCAACCCCGCTTACCCCGCAATGTGGCCCATAGTACATGAGCTGTCAAGTAAACAAACTAGGGCTGTTGATATTTTTTAAATATCAGATTTTCGATCTATCGATATTTTTAAATATACAATCGGAGTTCGATATATTGAAAAAAAATAAGATATTTCGATATATTGGCCAAATTTCATGATTCTAGGTCAATGCGAAGTACCCTATAGGTTTTTTATGTGAGTTTGCGAGTATCAAAATGTGACATAGCCGTATGATTGCCTTGACCTAGAAGCTTGATTTTTTATGTCCTAGGGACAGCCGAACTTAGTATTTGATATAATTGCATTATTTATTACTACTTGAAAATTATTTTAATCAGCACACATCTCTGGTACGAAACACGAGCATCGATATCGATACTTTTTAGTTTTGATTACTTACTTCCCTAGTTATGGCCACCATAACGGTGGCCCGGATATTGTAGGTATACCACGCTTATTTCGTAGGTATTACTGGTCCATAGGTACAAGTCAATGGCAGTAACGCCGATACAACCAATGCCACCTAGAGGCGATTTGCAGAACTAAAGAGACAAGCGTGATATTTCAAAAAGTCATTAAAAGTTCTGCTATTCATCGATACATGGCAAAACTAAAAAATATCACCGCTGTGCCGGTCGGAGTGGGGGGTGTTAGGTTATTTTCGTAACGAAATTTCTGGATTCGGTCTCCACGCTCAAGGCCCGCGATAGAAGCTATGCAATAGCTTAAAAAATTGCTAAGGCGTTTTCAGGTATTTTATCAAATCCAGAGCATGTTTCAAGGTTGAACCTGTATATGTATAAAATATTCCTGTATAAACTTTTCATTTCTATTTGCTACATTTTTATGACTAAACTATCAAATAAGTAGTAATTTCTTACGTTTTCGCGATCACTACACATTATAATAAAACAAGTTTAACCAAAATGTAATCCGAAAGCTTCCTTCTTTTCCTGCTAACAGAAACACTGCAAAGCTTTTGAAACATCAGGAAATTTAAATAATATACATGATGTAATCCGGTTAAACTTGTTTTATTATAATATCAAATAAGTGTTAGGATTTTTGACAAGGAGCTAACATTATACCAGTAGTAAGACGAGTACCAAGTAGTAAGGTCCATTAAAAACATCGACATGTAAAAACATGGTGGATAAGCCTCGGATAAGAGAGCTCATGATAAAAATGATTTACCTTATACTGGAATGTAGATGATCACTTCCCAAATGAACCTTCTTATTCTGATTGTCACCTCCCATTATCAAGCACAAGTAGTCAGCTACTGCTCCCCGACCCGGACTATCAAGAGTTCTAGCTTCATAGTCAGACACCCAGCAATGGATGCCTCTTCTACCAGAGAACACCCACAGTATGCTTTGGAACCCAAAGTCCTCTGAAAATTAATAAACGACTTTAAATTTAAATAACCGACTTGTAAAAGTGATCTTTAACATCCAATTTGCAGAATAAATGATTTGTATTTCTATTTGTTATATGCTTAGATTATAAACCTCGTTATATGTATGTTGTATACAGTGTTGCCAGATCGATGAAACGAAAATACGGTGCACAGTGGGTCAAAATTACCAGAAATACGGTAAATCAGTTTAAAGAAATACGGCAGATTTACGGTGATAAATTTTCAGAATTTTCTGCCTATAATTGAAGGCAATACTGGTGATTGCGACGTAGTAACCCTCGAAACTCAAAATTTCGTGCGTTTTTTGCAAGCTGTAGCTATATTTCACGTTATATACCTATTGATCGGAATATTTTTCGCGACAATAATCACAATATCGTAATAATATAGTGAGTAGTAGTAGGTATTTAGTACTAGTAGTATAACATCCTAGCTTTATAAGCTCCACAATATAAAGTTACTATCAAATTTTCAATTATATTATCGAGCTTATAGAGCTAGGTTAATGTTATTATGAGCATTATTCAATAGATCATCATCATCATATCAACCAAAAGACATCCACTGCTGGACATAGGCCTCCCGCACCTCCCCCAAGATTGAGTAGATATATTGTTACAACAGCCTACAACGTGAATTAGAGCTACAATTAGCAAAAAACACACGAAATTTTGAATTTCGCATGCTACTAGGTACAATAGGTACATCCACCACCACTGACTTGAGTAGCACACTAAAGTGATACAATTTTTTAAATTTTTTGGAAAACTACCAGTTCCAGGTTGGATTCCAAAAATTACGGTAACTTTCATACACCGTAATTTATGACTACGGTAGATGGCAGAAATAAAAATAAAAGCCAAAATTACGGCAGATCTGCCGTAATTACGGTGCGTACGGCATGGGACACTTGAAAGTACGTTATTTCTGCCCTGATACCTGCACGTTGGAAGAACGAATGGAAGCTACTGGATAGCGAAGTTCTGGGCTGACACAATGTAGATTGCCATTGACTTGCTAAGAAGAACAATAGGACCCAGTTACGCCAGGATATTCTAATCCTCAAAAGTTAAGAGAAATCTGAAGCATGTGTCAAAGTTCTTAAACAAAGTTAACAAACTGGCAGTATCAAAAATAGCATTCAGGTAGTAGAACTAAGACCAATCACAACTCGAATTACGAATATCATTTTCTCAAAATCATTATTTGATGGTTTCCAATTACAGGAGCTGGAAGCAGGTGTCAATTCTTTGCAGTAAGGTGAATGCTAGAGGGTAGCCCGCGAAATTCAAAACTTCTTGCCTTTTTGGAAAATTGTAGCTCTATTTCGAGTTGTATTTAGGTCGAAATATGATTCGCGTCAGTAATAACACTATATCTACTGAATAATACTCGTAAAAAATATTAACCTAGCTCTACAAGCTCGAAAATCGATAATTAGATCGTAAATTAATATTATCAAGCTTGTACAGCTTATAGAGCTAGGTTAATATTTTTTATGAGTATTATTCATTAGATATATTGTTATTACTACCGCAAATCATATTTTGATTGATAAACAATGCGAAATAGAGCTTTAATTTGCAAAAAACGCAAGAAATTTTGAATTTTGAGGGCTACCCTGTAGCATTCACCTTAAATAAGACTTTCTTTTGGCTATCCATGTAATGAGAAGATGTTTTTACTTCCACCAGTTCCACCCCATTGCATCACACTGAAAAGATGTACAATATCACCATAATAGCAACTTTAATCTCCTTTCTTTATAAATAAAGTTTTATAAAACAAAATTATTACCTTTTAATGTTTTGTCTATGATTTCACAGGCAATCACCATGAATTTCCAACACTTCTCACACACTTTAGCTTCCTGGCAGCATGTTCTCACTTCATCATAATCTGTGAGATCTATATCAAATACCAGTTCTCTGGATAACACAACAGCATCGTGACGGCCTATTGATGGTCTATAATTTATAAAATTTCCTTCAGTTAAAATATAAATATTTTGATTTGATATGGTAAAAAACAATAATTATAGGTAAAAATACTTATAAAATTGTAATGTAATAAATCCAAAAATAAATCACTGTCACACCATGCAAGTGGTCAACTAACCACAACCGAGGAGGGGGCCGTAGGCTTGTAGAGATGGGCAATATTTGATTTTTGGCAACTGATATTAAGATATATCATCAATGTCAATATCCAATATCACAGGATCTACTCACATTTGACGATATTCAATTAATTGTACCATTCATCGCAAAATTTGCTAATCCGGTCAACCATCATTCCCTTATCACATGCGATGATCGTGAAACGGGAGTAGACCCCCTGATGTAAATGTCGACAGATATGGATATTGACGTAGGTACAAGGTGGATATTATGATTAGTTTGTTGGTGCCAGTTATTGGATATTGTAGAATGTCATTGGATATCCTACTAATATTATAAATGTGAAAGTTTGTGAAGAAGTTTGGATGTTTGTTACTCAATCACACTGTAATGGCTGCATGGGTGTGGATGAAATTTGGCAAGGAAATTTGGCTACTTTTTATCCCAGGAAGATAAACAGTTCCCAAGGGATGTAGCAAAGCCGCTAGAATAAGCTTGCTATGAATAATTATTTTTAAAAAAATGATCTGGTATGTGATGTGTGTGTCCAGCAGTGGACGTCTTTCGGCTGAAATTATGATGATGATGATTATGTGTGTACAATAAAGAATAAGAATGAAATGTGATCTTTATATTATTGAGGACCTCCAACAAAAGATATACACAAAAAATCACAAGTGAAAGGTACAGGATTCTATCTGGTGTACTCCTTAAATTACAGGAGGCCACAGCATGCACAATATTAATAAGGACCGACCGAAGGTTCGGTTTCGGCTAGTTTCGGCCAAAAAATCTGGTTTCGGCCAGTTTCGGTTTCGGCCAATAATTGGCCGAACCTTCGGCCCCGCCGAAACTAGGTATTCGTGAATTGTCGCGCATCATTCGGCTAACTTCGAGTGAGTGAACCTGGTTGCCAGTTGAGTTCGCTAGCCATAAGTTGTAAGTTGTAATAGAATATAATTCATTAGAAATTTCATTTGGTTCTGTTGAGTTATTCTCCTTTCTTTTCTTCGTTGTTATTCCCTAGAACTTATACAATATGAATTTATGTAGAAATTAATGTAACACTTAAAAGATGTGTGAAGATACCTGTGAAGTTGATTCAAACATTACTATATTTGTTTGTAATTGTTGTTGGATTAAATTTTGTGCCCGTATTCGAACTGCCCCGTAAATCCGATACACAACTACCTTTTTTTTTTATCGTATAGGATGGCGAAACGAGCTAAAGGCCCACCTAATGTTAAGCGGTTACCTTTGCCCATGACAACTTCAATACCACCTAGGCTGTTGCTTGTAAGTCGGTTCGCCAAACTGAGACATGAAGATGGAAAGTCTCATGTGATTGTAATTTCACCGGCACCCGTACCCTTCAGACCGAAACACAGCAATGCAAGCATCACTATTTGGCGGAGAAGTAGGCACGGTGGTAGTACTTCCCCAGACGAGCTCTTCTCCTCTACTACCTCTGGTGATTTTATTTATTATTTGGAAGACCAACAGCAATTACATTTTAACTATTACCTTCAGTACTATTAGTCATGTTGCATTTTTCCCTTTAGTACCTTGCTTGCTATTTGCTCTATCTTCAAAACTGTAATACATACCAGCGTCAAACTTGGTCTGATTATGTAGTTTAGCAACAAATACTAAAATCAGGACAAAAATAGACATATGTGGTGGTACCTACGGAAGAAATAGATGCAAAAATTCACATATAGCATACGCTCGTTGATGTATTTTGATAAGCTCTCGTAAATTAAATCAGTTTCTATGGAGTATCAGGTCGATGGGTGGTACGGAACCTACTGCGTGAGTCCGACTCACACTTGACCGATTTTTTTTACATACTTAAATTGTTGCATTTTATTTTTTTACATGTGTTAACTGTCTGTATATGCGTGAAAATACAATAGATTTAACATGCTATAAAAATTCAAATAAGTTTCGGTTTCCGCCGAAACTGGGATTAAGACCAAAGGTTCGGTTACGGTTTCGGTTTCGGCTGAAAATCCTGTTTCGGTCGGACACTAAATATTAATGACTGAGCTAACTTAAAATTAAGGTGAAAGTATCTAACTCAACTAAAAACAATAAAATATGTAAATAATATATCTCTTTGTTTTCAATCGAGTTAGGGTGTTGATTCTCTTGATCACAAACTAAACTTATTTTAAACTATAAGAATACTATCATAAGAATATTATCACTCTTTTACTAATAGTAGATGCAAGAAAGGGATGGCAACAGTTTTAGTACTGTCAAATTAGTTTACTTGTAATAAATTAAAGAAGAAATTAAGGACATTTCTACATTAGGGACGCGTTCGCAAAATTGATAGGTACAGAATCTAACTACTACATTGACACGGGTCATACACACAAGTGTACGCTCGCTAACTTCGATAATAGTAGTGAAGTGAACTCATTTTGATACTTTGAAAGATTCATTTTTTTTTACGTATTTCTTTGTAATAAAATTTTGGTAGGTACCTACTACCTACAAAAAACATATTTTTGCTGTTTATATTTTTATGAATTACCTCCGGACTTGATGGAGTGACCTGAAGGTGTACTTCAGTGACTGCTACTGGAACTTCTCGATGTGTTGTATTAGGTGAGGAGAGTTTGGGCTCGTTTTGTTAGTTATGATGAGACCTTACCTCCGGACTTGATGGTGTGACCTGAAGGTGTACTTCGGTGACTGCTACTGGAACTCCTTGACGTGTTGTACTAGGTGAGCCGAGTTTGGGCTCGTTTTGTTAGTAATGATTAGACCTTACCTCCGGAACTGATGGAGTGACCTGAAGGTGTACTTCGGTGACTGCTACTGGAACTCCTTGACGTGTTGTACTAGGTGAGTCGAGTTTGGGCTCGTTTTGTTAGTTATGATGAGACCTTACCTCCGGACCTGATGGAGTGACCTGAAGGTGTACTTCGGTGACTGCTACTGGAACTCCTTGACGTGTTGTACTAGGTGAGCCGAGTTTGGGCTCGTTTTGTTAGTTATGATGAGACCTTACCTCCGGACCTGATGGAGTGACCTGAAGGTGTACTTCGGTGACTGCTATTGGAACTCCTTGACGTGTTGTACTAGGTGAGCCGAGTTTGGGCTCGTTTTGTTAGTTATGATGAGACCTTACCTCCGGACCTGATGGAGTGACCTGAAGGTGTACTTCGGTGACTGCTACTGGAACTCCTTGACGTGTTGTACTAGGTGAGCCGAGTTTGGGCTCGTTTTGTTAGTTATGATGAGACCTTACCTCCGGACCTGATGGAGTGACCTGAAGGTGTACTTCGGTGACTGCTACTGGAACTCCTTGACGTGTTGTAATAGGTGAGCCGAGTTTGGGCTCGTTTTGTTAGTTATGATGAGACCTTACCTCCGGACTTGATCGAGTGACCTGAAGGTTACTTTGGTTACTGCTACTGGAACTCCTTCACGTGTTGTACTAGGTGAGCCGAGTTTGGGCTCGTTTTGTTAGTTATGATGAGACCTTACCTCTGGACTTGATCGAGTGACCTGAAGGTTACTTTGGTTACTGCTACTGGAACTCCTTCACGTGTTGTACTAGGTGAGCCGAGTTTGGGCCGGTGGTAAGGTCTCATCATAACTAACAAAACGAGCCCAAACTCGGCTCACCTAGTACAACCCGTCAAGGAGTTCCAGTAGCAGTCACCGATGTACACCTTCAGGTCACTTCATCAGGTCCGGAGGTAAAGTCTCAACATAACTAACAAAACGAGCCCAAACTCGGCTCACCTAGTATAACCCGTCAAGGAGTTCCAGTAGCAGTCACCGAAGTACACCTTCAGGTCACTTCATCAGGTCCGGAGGTAAAGTCTCAACATAACTAACAAAACGAGCCCAAACTCGGCTCACCTAGTACAACACGTCAAGGAGTTCCAGTAGCAGTCACCGAAGTACACCTTCAGGTCACTCCATCAGGTCCGGAGGTAAAGTCTCAACATAACTAACAAAACGAGCCCAAACTCGGCTCACCTAGTACAACCCGTACAACCCGTCAAGGAGTTCCAGTAGCAGTCACCGAAATACACCTTCAGGTCACTCCATCAAGTCCGGAGGTAAAGTCTCAATATAACTAACAAAACGAGCCCAAACTCGGCTCACCTAGTACAACACGTCAAGGAGTTCCAGTAGCAGTCACCGAAGTACACCTTCAGGTCACTCCATCAGGTCCGGAGGTAAAGTCTCAACATAACTAATAAAACGAGCCTAAACTCGGCTCACCTAGTACAACCCGTCAAGGAGTTCCAGTAGCAGTCACCGAAGTACACCTTCAGGCCACTCCATCAAGTCCGGAGGAAAGGTTTCATCATAACTAACAAAACCAGCCCAAACTCGGCTCACCTAGTACAACACGTCAAGGAGTTCCAGTAGCAGTCACCGAAGTACACCTTCAGGTCACTCCATCAGGTCCGGAGGTAAGGTCTCATCATAACTAACAAAACGAGCCCAAACTCGGCTCACCTAGTACAACTCGTCAAGGAGTTCCAGTAGCAGTCACCGAAGTACACCTTTAGGTCACTCCATCAGGTCCGGAGGTAAAGTCTCAACATAACTAACAAAACGAGCCAAAACTCGGCTCACCTAGTACAACCCGTCAAGGAGTTCCAGTAGCAGTCACCGAAGTACACCTTCAGGTCACTCCATCAAGTCCGGAGGTAAGGTTTCATCATAACTAACAAAACCAGCCCAAACTCGGCTCACCTAGTACAACACGTCATGGAGTTCCAGTAGCAGTCATCGAAGTACACCTTCAGGTCACTCCATCAGGTCCGGAGGTAAGGTCTCATCATAACTAACAAAACGAGCCCAAACTCGGCTCACCTAGTACAACCCGTCAAGGAGTTCCAGTAGCAGTCACCGAAGTACACCTTCAGGTCACTCCATCAGGTCCGGAGGTAAAGTCTCAACATAACTAACAAAACGAGCCCAAACTCGGCTCACCTAGTACAACCCGTCAAGGAGTTCCAGTAGCAGTCACCGAAGTACACCTTCAGGTCACTCCATCAGGTCCGGAGGTAAAGTCTCAACATAACTAACAAAACGAGCCCAAACTCGGCTCACCTAGTACAACCCGTCAAGGAGTTCCAGTAGCAGTCACCGAAGTACACCTTCAGGTCACTCCATCAAGTCCGGAGGTAAGGTTTCATCATAACTAACAAAACCAGCCCAAACTCGGCTCACCTAGTACAACACGTCATGGAGTTCCAGTAGCAGTCATCGAAGTACACCTTCAGGTCACTCCATCAGGTCCGGAGGTAAGGTTTCATCATAACTAACAAAACGAGCCCAAACTCTGCTCACCTAGTACAACCCGTCAAGGAGTTCCAGTAGCAGTCACCGAAGTACACCTTCAGGTCACTCCATCAAGTCCGGAGGTAAGGTTTCATCATAACTAATAACACGAGCCCAAACTCGGCTCACCTAGTACAACACGTCAAGGAGTTTCAGTAGCAGTCATCGAAGTACACCTTCAGGTCACTCCATCAAGTCCGGAGGTAAGGTCTCATCATAACTAACAAAACCTAGTACAACACGTCAAGGAGTTCCAGTAGCAGTCACCAAAGTACACCTTCAGGTCACTCCATCAGGTCCGGAGGTAAGGTCTCATCATAACTAACAAAACGAGCCCAAACTCGGCTCACCTAGTACATTCCGTCAAGGAGTTCCAGTAGCAGTCACCGAAGTACACCTTTAGGTCACTCCATCAGGTCCGGAGGTAGTCTCAACATAACTAACAAAACGAGCCCAAACTCTGCTCACCTAGTACAACCCGTCAAGGAGTTCCAGTAGCAGTCACCGAAGTACACCTTCAGGTCACTCCAAGTCCAGGACGAATAGGCTTTTAGAAACCCTACTTACAATTTTTTTTATAGCGAAATAAAATAGAATAAAAATCATAGTTTGTCAAGTATCAAATTTTGTTTATCGAATATTTTGTGTTTGTACAGCGATCTTATTCAACTCGAGGCGCTCCAAACAGGCGATACGTGTCCACTCTCGACGGCGATCGCGCGCGGACTAGTTTCATTCAAAATGCTTGTGCAATAAATCAAGACGGGTATCAAAAATAAAATAACCCCTAATGCAATCAATTAAGATTCATCCAGAAGAGAAAAAGATGTGAAAAAATAAGTTTCGGTTTTAATTTTTTCTGTGACTATTTATGGCATTTAGATAAAAAATAAAAAATAGCATTAAGAATTGAATATGTTTGCCAACAAATAGTATTTTTAGAAATAGTAAAATATGTTAATAATAGCACAAAAAATTTACCTAAACTCAACCCAATTTGTGAAAAATGGCAATGACAGATCGATTTTACATTATAAAAAACCAAAATTTTCGATGATCAAGTTCCTATCATTTGAAGATGAAGAACCAATCTATACGAGGTAGTTATTAGTTATATTGGATTTTGTTTGGTTATTCCTTAAAATGTACCGAAAAACAGCATAATTTTGCCAGATATGAAAACGCGCCCTTAGGCAATGATGACGACAACATCTGTGGTCTTGTGGTTCGAGTGCTGGACTGCTGATTGTGAAAAAAACTTCTTCATATTTATTGACACATTCCGAGATAAAAAATAAACTTGTATGGAAATTAGACAGCACAAAATGTTTGCCATCCATTTTTTGTATCTACTATTAGTGAGAGTGATAGTTTAAAATTAGTTTGTCAACAAGAGAATCAACACATGTCTATTTTTAAAAGATTTTATAAGCTTTAACATCGATTTTTGAATGACACAAACCAAGCGTTAAAAGTGCAACCAATGCAATACTAGCATTGTCTCTTTCTTACAGCCGGTAAAACATAAAGTTAAAGAGTGAAGAGGTGAATATTTAGCTCAGTTAGTTGGTTTAGATTTAGAGAATGTGAACCTATAGCTGTTGTTGTATGGTTATTTGGTAAATCAACTTAATGTTTGTCTGTAGTTGTTTAGATGTCGTGAAAATGATTGCCTCATAACTTCAAATCAATGTCATCTGATGTTTGGAAGAAATAGGGTTAAATGTGACTTGATATATCAAAATTAACAAGAACTGTCACAACCAAGAGTGTTAAAATGAAAGAAAATTATCTTACATCCAGTGATGGGCGAACATTCATATCAACCTTAAAGAGCCATTATAAAATGTTTTTTTGACAAGTTGCGAAATTTTCTGGTTTTCTCACTTACTTAGTATTGTAAACAGCACCAATATCCAACTTATGTGGACACTTCTTCTGGAGCAAAGTTTGTAATTCCTTCTGATTACAAATGGACAAATATCGCAAATACACGTCATCTGCTAGTGTAAATGATAATTCCCTGTTGGAAAGTGGCTGCGGAGAACTACCACAACTTAGCCACCTACAGAATATATTTTGAGGAAAAAGCCTGGTATAGTAAATGGGCAACATCTCTGGCAACATGTTTTCATCATAGTGCCCAACCTGGAAAAATGACAAGATTGTTGAAAATCACAAAAATGTCTAACCAACACCAAGTTAATTGTACAATGTGAACAGCAAACTGCGCTCACGAAAACAATGAGAGTAGTAAAATAACTTACCATCTTTAACAATAAGCTAGATTTAAATTTTATGAATTAGCCAATTAGCCTTTGTTTAATTTGTATTATTACAACAAACAAAAATACAATCAAGCTCTCACAAGTCACCAGTTTTAATAATGTACTATTGTACTCTGTGCAAGTCACAAACCAGCCGAATTCATTCAGTAAAACTTAGCACATTAGATATTAGTAGCTATAGCTAGCTAAAAACATAATAAACCTAATTTCGTAAATTTTTCTTTGTCAAACAAAAACAAATGTCAAATTTGGCGCGAATCAAATGGAATCAAATTGTTTTGTGATCACCACAGACTAAGTAGGAGATGCTACGCATGTGATCACAGACTCAGTAGTTTTATGGCTTGGTTGTATAGACCTTTTAGCCAGGTCTTTAGTTTACTCACCCTAGTAAAGTAATGGAAACTTTTCTCGGTTTTTGAGGGGACCATGAGAAAATACGAAAGTCACATCTTGCAACTATGTACCATTTACCCACGCTTGTACACGTTAACGAGCACTTAATATTTAATAATTCACCATTATTACACTATTATTAGATTACCATTATTACTCTATGTTTACATTCGAAGAAACACTTTTGGAAAATAACACAAAATTCACAACACGATCTTTCTGATTTTTTTCGCGCGAATCTATCAGCAATTCAGTAATCAGTAGCAGTGTGATGTGACCACATAAATCTTTATGAAAGTACCGTGCTCACCTTGAAAATATACAAAAAAACTGATTTTCATAATATTATTTACTTTTTATTACTTTAATAGGGTGTGTTCATCAACCATACACCCAATAGACGCCTCATAAACTCATAACAGGTGACCGATGTCTGTCAACACATCTATGAAATTTGACTAATGTAGGTCACTACTTTTCGCTACTTCAAATCAGTTTCGACCACTTGTGTGTGCTGTCAAAACTTCCGCGTTAGTGACTAGCTAATAGCCTTGGTAGGACCAATCGGATTGCAGTACTCCGCCTCAACTAGAATTTATTGTACGCATTAAGTAAGCTGCGTGTTTTTGTTATTTGGGGGCGTGACCTAGCTGTTTAGCTACATTTGATTGGCCTAAACAAAATGTTAGCATGTTTTGTTAGATTTTGGCGCAGGGGACCCGGCTTTATATTCAACATTCGTACATTAGACGTCTATTGGGCTGTATAATTGATGGGCACTGTTGTCAGGTCTCCCAATTTTCCAGTAGTTTCACAGATTTTCCTAAAAATCTCCCGATTGGGATTTTCGACAAAAGTGTCCCGATTTTTTACCATCCCTGTATAAAGCCTAATAATAGGAATAAGATCAAAACCTGGCAAATAAAACTGCATAAAATTAAACAGACGGATAAGTTTCTGCCCTGAGTATTTCCATGAATCCCAGTATATCGTATGTTCATTAAACACTTAGCGTAAAATAAACTCTAACATAAAATAATAACATCATCATTCATCATCATCATCATTTCAGCCGAAAGACGTCCACTGCTGGACATAGGCCTCCCCCAAGCATCTCCACAACGACCGGTCCTGCCGCCTTCCGCATTCAGGATTCCCGCGACCTTCACCAGGTCGTCGGTCCACCTTGTGGGGGGCCTATGCACGCTACGCCTTCCAGTACGCGGTCGCCACTCCAGAACTTTACTGCCCCATCGGCCATCCGTTCTGCGAGCAATGTGCCCCACCCACTGCCACTTAAGTTTGGCAATTCTTCGGGCTATGTCGGTTACTTTCGTTCTCCTGCGAAACTCCTCATTTCTGATTCGATCACGCAGGGATACTCCGAGCATAGCCCTCTCCATTGCCTTTTGAGTGACTTTGAGCCTTCTTATCAGGCCCATTGTGAGCGACCACGTTTCAGTACCGTAAGTAATTACTGGCAACACACACTGGTCAAAGATTTTCGTCTTGAGACACTGCGGTATTTTGGACGAGAAGATATTGCGTAGCTTCCCGAACGCTGCCCAACCTTTCTCGAAGTTGGACTTACCTAGCTGGACAGTTTGTCCTAGGTATACATAATCGTCAACAACTTCCGAGTGTAGATTCTCCGATGTTTACGGGAATGGGTGCTATATGGGAATTCGACATAACCTTTGTCTTGTCCATATTCATTTTAAGACCCACTCTATCAGAAGCTCTACTGAGGTCATCGAGCATTGTACCGAGGTCCTCCATGGTCTCAGCCATGACTACTATGTCGTCGACAAACCGAAGGTGAGTGATGTACTCGCCGTTTATGTTAATGCCTAGCCCCTTCCAGTCCAGAACCTAGAAGACATCCTCCAATGCAGCAGTGAACAGTTTCGGAGAGATCACATCTCCCTGTCTCACACCTCGCTGCAGAAGGATAGGTTTCGAGGCTTGGTCCTGTAATCGGACTGACATAGTGGCGTTTTCATACAAAGACTTTAACACTTCGATGTACCGATAGTCAATCTGGCACCGTTGAAGAGACTGTAATATCGCCCAAGTCTCGATCGAATCGAAGGCTTTCTCGTAGTCCACAAACGCTAAACAAAGAGGCAAGTTATACTCTTCGGTCTTCTGTATAACCTGCCGCAGCGTATGTATGTGGTGTACGGTGCTAAAGCCTTTTCGGAAACCAGCTTGTTCGGGAGGCTGGAAGTCGTCAATCCTGCGCGAAAGACGGTTCGTAATGACTCTCGAAAACAGCTTGTAGACATGGCTCAGAAGTGAGATGGGCCTATAATTCTTCAGTAGAGCATTATCGCCCTTTTTGAAGAAGAGTACCACCACACCTCTGCTCCATGTCTGTGGCGTTCTTCCCTCGAGAATGACGGAATCAAACAGCTTCTGAAGGGCCTTAAGGACCCGAAGGATAGGATTAAATAATAACATAACATAACACAATATCACGCCTGTATTTCCCCGAAGGAGTAGGCAGAGGTGTATATCACACCCAATTTTCGCCAGTTATGCTATAGTCCCATGTAATAGGCGGCGAGCCTATTGCCATCAACCGGACACATATTCAGACTCCGGGGTGCCACTGAGAATTTCCTAATAAAAAAACCCAATAACACTTTGTCCGACCCGGGAATTGAACCTAGGACCCCACGCTCAGCAGTCGCGCTTGCAAACACTAGACCAACGAGGCATTAAAAAAAAAAAAGTTTAAATTTTTTATTTTTTATTACACAGGGTAATAAAATGTAAAAAAAACAAATCGCTTTGATTTTAATATTACAGCTGAAATGGTGACAAAATGTTATGCCGTGATTACTTCAAAAACATAGATTTTTGTTGAAAAATTTCATCTTCGGATTTTGTCCAGTTTTCCTCAATACATCTCTCGCTTTTTTCATAATAAGCCTCCTGGATTTTGAGAATCGGACCTGTCGATGGGTGTGTTTTAATAATAACGTGGCTAAAAGGTTAATAAAAAAAAAACAAAACTAATTACTAATTAACATATAACTTATCATTTAATAATCCACCATTATTACACATTAACACTCGAAGAATTTACATCTTTAGAATGTTTTTGTTATGTATACCACTGAACAAATAAATAATAAATAAATAAATAAATAAGAAACACATTTTGGAAAATAATAGGAAATCCACAACTTTCTCTTTTAGAATTTTCCCGCCAGCCTCCGAATCAGTGTTGCCAGCACGTAGATCCAAAAATGGCCGAAACCCCACTTGGGGAAAGGCCGAATAAAAATCCTTTTTCTACGTACAGTTTTTAATGCTATTTTTATGCAATATAACCTTTAACTTTTTATAACCTTTGTAACGGCTGAAAATAATATTTACAAATAGGCAATAAAGATTATACCTACAAAATGGGAATGTCAGGATCAGGAGCCATTATGGCCCATACATTATAAAAAATAAAAGTGAACGCTTTTGTGGCAAAAGAACCTTCTTGTAAATAAGTTCTTTCATCGTAGACTTTACCAGAGTCGACTGGTCGATCGGATTCGATACTTTTAATCTTAGTGCATCTTTTAATGCCATAATCATTAGTAAAGTTGGGAAAAACGACTTAAAATCGTAAGCGTGTTTAAACGTTGTGCTTTTTTCTGCCAAAGAATTGTTTTACGCTTTTGCCGCTTTTTGTTTTTCAATTCTAAAAAAATTGACTTTTATTTGTCTACATTACACTATTCTATTTACAAAGTTCACTAAAAACTATACAAACAAACTACAATCGTCGCGTAATTACCAAGGAGAACATTCAAAAACGCATTCACTCGTTGACGACGAAAAATAAACTGAGCGCCAAAGCAAAAGCAAATCAATCAAGGTCAAAAACGTTTAAACGATACGAAAATAATCAACAAAATAAAAAAGTGCTTTCTCTAAACAAATATTACGTAAACGAATAAAATTTAATTCTGCCGGTTTCAAACCACCACCAGTCAACTTTGAAATTGAGTCTTATATTCATAGGAATAAGGTTACATTTCAATCGTACTATTGAAAGCATAAGTTTGGTTTACGAAAAAGTCTAAACGAAATCTGCTTTAATCACAAAGCGTGCTTATACGCTTTTTTTTTTTATTAGACTTTTTTAAGCGCTTTTCGTTTAAACGCCCACTTCTAATCATTAGTAGGTAACTGGGGTACTGAAGCTACTGAAGTCGAAACTTTAAGAGCAATGCTGGAGGGGCCGATTAAGGGCCGATACATTCGAAAGGCCGACGAAGGGCCGAAGTAGTTCCGTAAAGGTCGAGAATCAGTCCCCCAGGGGCCAATCTGGCAAGACTGCTCAGAATTTAATTGAATTTGTTGACAGATTTGATAGCGTAGCTGAAAGTTGCCAGGATTCATACCCACAATAGAACACAATAGAACTTGCAATAGAACGATGCCCCTTTTGACACTAGATTAGCTAGATACTAATATAGTAATCTGTGCACTAGATGGAAAAAATAACTATGTGAAACATTCATTTCATGAAGCGACCACTCGTTATTAACGATAGTAGACAAGTTCTTAGCGAATTGTTTAAGAGCTTGCAGTTCGTTTGCGTCGTCGGCTTATTGTGTTCATACCTTTATATTCATTTTCTCTAGGGTTGTCAATCGTCCAGTCTCTTTTAGCACAATACCTAGACTACCATAAAAAAAGAAAAACCTTTGTCACAGAGCCTTTGCACAATACTTTCTAATTCACTAACTTCTATCTAGACGAATAGATTTGGAACATAGACAGAGAATAAAGGTAGACATGCTCTTAATTGCGAAAGTGAGATGACACATATGTCAAAATGTATGTGTGTGAGCAGGATGTAACATTTTTTTTCTGTCTCTATTTGCGTATCGGTTTTTTGTTGTTTGCCACCACTAGTCATTGATGGCAAACAAGTTGTGGTGTCAAAAGATTTTCGTTGATAAAAACTGTAAAACGCCCATTTTGTGTGATTTGTGACTTTATTGATATTCCGAAAGGTAATATTTAGTGTGTAGTGATGGTGAATTTCTGTACATATGGCTGTAAAAGCCGTAGTGAACGAAATCTACCAAACATAACCTTTCATCGGTAAGTAACATTTTTTATCTATTACAGCAAGTAAATCAAAGGATTATTGTACTCAAGACTGTTTTCTGGCAATAATAAGCAAAATTTATTAATAACTTCATCTAAAAAGACGATAAAATCATAACTTGTTGAAAATAAATCGAACTATCTTTAGCTCATACGGCATACGCTGAAGACTTGTCTATTCTATTCTCTGTCTACGATTTGGAATGTATAAGATTTAAAAAACTTATTGTTGCACATCCGGTAGAAATATATTGTACTTTATATGTCAGCTTGGAATTAGTTACCCACGTGTTATAGTAACATTAATTTATTTCTCGCATCAATCAGTCTAAACCAAGAAATCAAATGGAAATTAATATAAAGAACGCATTTCAAGTGGCTGTGAAATTATCATGCAGTAAGTATGCGTGCAATTAAATCAGAAAAAGAAAGATCAGCACATTAGCGATATAATCATTTTCAATTTAAGAAGTTAAATTTATTGCTGTAGTAAGTGTGTTTCAAATCCTTCTATACCTACTTTTTCTTCCAGGACCTTATTCCGCGAAATATCACATATTAACGGAAAAAATTCAAGAAATATGTCTGGAAATGATTTATTTTTTCTTAAAGAGACCTTCACTAACGACAGTATTATTTTCTACTTTTTTGATTCCATTTATAATAATTTTGCTAGCTGCATTTATAACATTAGCAGGAGTATTCGTATTTGTCATAATTATCATGCTTATTGAAGGTAAGATTTAAAATTTACCATACAATAATTTGGATTTACTCAATTATATTTAAAAGTATAGATATGTCATACACAAACAAAACAAACGAAAAAACTATTCCTATGGTTCCATACACAGCGGCAGTAGAATTCACATAAACTAGTATAAATTAAGTAAGTTGGTTTGTTACTTCAAGTTACTTTCGCGTCATAATTGGAACACTTTTTGTACGCACATGAA
Organism: Asteroscopus sphinx; assembly: GCA_949699075.1. Taxonomy (NCBI): domain Eukaryota; kingdom Metazoa; phylum Arthropoda; class Insecta; order Lepidoptera; family Noctuidae; genus Asteroscopus; species Asteroscopus sphinx. The sequence goes on from OX453005.1 coordinate 13,591,777, forward strand.
GGCATTTTAGTTTTTTTTTTGTCACCGGTTACGCTCGGCGGCTTACTTGACGCGGATTAATAGAAAAACATCCTAATTAGGAAGTTTTCGAGTCTTCAGATTGTATTCAAATTCAAATTATTTTTATTTCAAATAAACCTAATTACAGGCACTTTTGAAACGTCAGGCTCTAGTTGCACGGTTCCAAATTGTGGGTCCTATGGAGAAGAACCGGCAAGAAACTCCATGGATATACTCTTTTTGAAATAGGTTATTGTTTATTACATCAACAGTAACATATTTGTCCTTTTAAATATTACTACTAAAATAAAAATATCCTTTTATTTTGATACCTATTATTAGAACTAATTTTAAGTTTCCTATCTTTTTACACACTGTTGTCTACATTTCTTACTTATTTCTCCTCTCGCAGGTCTGCTGGTAGAAATTTCTTTGAAATAAGCAGTACCTTTGTACTAGATAATTTTAATGTTGTCTCCTTTCATATGTCATTGTGTGTACATAAATTATAAATAAATAAATAAAATAAATAAATACCTACTTATTCCATGAGAATTAATAGGTAGTTCAATGAGAATTATTGCTGTCTTACAGGCACGGATAGGCTCAGGCTTCTTCTTTAATTAGTAAATCACGTTGGCCTGAACCAGTATATAATAATAAGGGTAAACCCTTATTTAAGAGATTCAAACATCCGTTGCGAATAACAAAAAAACCACTAAAGTATAGAATTATAAGCCACAATTTTCTTTTAAAAATTCGTGTTTTGTAGCGAAGATCCCATCCCAAGATTGATTAAAATTGTAATTGTCTAGTGGATTATGTACTCATCCTAGAATATACCATAATTACCATACCTTTTTGTTCCAGGATTTGTTTTCATCGTGTTTGTTATTGTGATCGGCATGATCGTAGCTACAGCTACCCTCATCATAATGATAGTACTTGGGATAAAGTACAAGATATCAATGACAAATTTTTTTGAGGAAAATTCACTTTGTGACCCAAACGATGTTATTTAATATTTTTCGATTGTAAGTAGTAGTAGAAAAAAAAAACAAAAAAAGTAAAAACATAAAAAATAAAAGTTAAATTATTGCAAAATGTGAATGATGTGTGTGTATGTGTATACTTTTACGTGAACTTCAAAACCACGTACACTTTTGAAGTTCTCATAAAAGTATATAACTGCTTTAAATTGTTAGGCATAGAACGTCCATGCCTAATAATTTAAATAAAACATGCAAAATGATTACTTAATTTATAAAAATAATAATGGTAAGAGTCCCCAGGACGTTTTGCAGGAATACTGCTGATGCCATTTTCTGTACCTAATGTGCTTATCAATTATAATGATAGTAAGTATTTGGGATAAAGTAAAAGATATCAATAATGCATAAAAAGAGAAAAATTCACTTGTGATCCAAACGATGTTATTTTATTTTATTAGGTTTAAGTAGTAATATTCAATTGAATAAAACATATTTAGTTATATTATTGCAAAATGTGAATTATGCGTAAGTACTTTTGAAGTTTACAGAAAACTTTATAATTTCTTTAAATTATTAGCCATAGACTATCCCTAATAATTTAAATAAAACATGCAACATGTTTCCTTAATTTATAAAAATAATAAGAAGAAGAAGAAAAGAAGAAGAAGAAAAGAAGAAGAAGAAGAAAGAAGAAGAAGTCTGAAATCTGACTTCTGAGTCTTCTTTTTGTAGAAGTCTCCAGGACATGCTGCAGGAAAAGAGCTGATGCCATTTTCTGTAGGTACCTTACGTGCCTATCAATTTTCTGAATCTCAGTTACTCCATGGCGGTTATTTTCTACTTTTGGCCACGTACTTATATCTTTGCATATAGTGAAATAGAAAACTGAATTTAAGTGTAAGTACTGAATCCAATTTCTTTTTACCGTTTGCCTATTCTAGCAGCTGTACATTGCACTGTCAAGATATACCGTAACAGGCAATTACTGTAGTGAGTACTTAGGTAACGGCCAAGAATAAATAAATAAAATACCTATATACTATAAGTGTTTTTATTTAAAAATATAGTACTAATTATGTGTGTGTATGGAGCTGATATTTAAAATCTTCTATTACTCGCGTCCATTCTACAAACTCTTGATTTTTATTCATCCTCCTGGTGCCTGAAGTCACATAATACGTAGAACAAAAAAAAATATAACACTACCTCTGATAACATTTTCGCAACTTTTACTTTAGTTGAATATACAAGGCACCGTTGCCAGGTCTCCCGATTTTTCGGGAGATTCACAGATTTTCTTAGAAATCTCCCGGTCTCCCGATTTTCGACAAAAATCTCCCGATTTGTTACAGTCCATGTATAAAGCCTAATAATAGGAATAAGATCAAAACATGGCAAAAAAAAACCGTCACTCCCAGTGTATCGTATGTATGTTCACTAAACACAGCATAAAATAGACTATCACAAAATGATAAAAGTTAAGATTTTTTTTTTTTATTACACAGGGCATTAAAATGTAAAATATAATACCGTGATTACTTCAAAAACTTTGATTTTTGTTGAAAAACATCATCTCCCGCTTTTTTCATAATAAGCCTCCCGGATTTTGAAAATCGGACCTGGCAACACTGATACAAGGTATCTGTCCGCCATTATAAGCTGTGATTGGCTGACGAAATTATGAATATAGGTACCATACCTTTTTGTTCCAGCTTCCAGGTTTAGTTTTCATCGTATTTATTATAGTGATTAGCATGATTGTAGATGTAGCCTCATCATAATGATAGTATTTTGGATAAAGTGTACAAGACCTACACAATTTAGAGGGAAATTCAGTTAAAACCGACTTCAAAAAGAATAAAATAATTTGTGTGAAACAGTTCAGGAATTTGGTTCAAATTTTTTTCAATCAAATCAAACCGAATCAAAGGTACTTCTTAAACTGTTTCTCACAAATTATTTTATTATTTTTGAAGTTGGTTATTTTTTTAAAGCTTATTTATTTTACTATCTTTTCCTAATGATTTTGTTTTTACTAGCGTACGTACAGCATGGAATTATTAAGTACTGAATACGTACACAGTACTTAGTTGATTATTCTTATGCGTACGAGACCCTACCTACTTAACTACGATTCTACGGCCCGTATTACAGAAGGTTCCTTACAGTGGCGTAGCTATGTAACCAAAGGCCCCGGGGAAAAAAGTCAAAAGTCGAAAATTCTTTATTCAACCATATTGTTTCTTCTATGATTCAACTAGGATAATATATAACTTTTTCGAACGTCGTTCATGGGGCCGAGGGGTCCCTTGAGCTTGGGGGGCCCGGGGCACTGCCCCGCTTAGCCCTACGGTAGCTACACCACTGGTTCCTCAAGTACAGTTTAAACTTCAATCACCTGATCACTAATTAAGGATAGAATCGTTACTTGAGTCGGTCTTATTCCAATACGGTAATTATAAACTTTGATTCAACAACATAACACACGAATTTGGCCTGAAATATAATAGAAATCTTTACTCAAGCGTAGTCAGGACCACACTAGAGTGATTACAGATCAAATCCCTGCTCAAATACCGAAACAGGTGACAGTATAAAATAAAGCTTCTGCTTGGTTCCCCGCGTACCCAGTGGTGTCCATAAATGCGACCTCCTTAAAGCAACGGCGCGGCGTACCCTTCGGTGCCCGGCGTACCCTCCGGTGCCCGCCGTCCCCAGGCGAAAATAAACTGTATCTTATAAAATATTGAAGGTTCTAAGTCGATTACACGAAATTTAAAAGTGTGGCCGACTAAAAATTTCGTAAAAAAACAAAAATGTATTTTTTATGAGGCATGGTGAAGGAGAGCGCGTGACGCACGCCGCACACCGCACGCGTGACGCTTGGGCCCCACGGAGTCTGTGTCGGTCCGAGCGGTTCTCTGAACTGTGATCAATGAATCCCTGCTTGAGGAACGTTCTAAAATCAAAGCTCAACTGACAACTCAAAACTAGTTTTAAACAGTGATCAACGCTTGAGGATCGTTCTGTAGCTATGTAAAACTTAAAACTAAAATAAAAAACTCAAAAGTACAGTGATATCTTTATTGATTAAAAACACCTGCTGTCCTGCACAAATCAAATCATAACAATACAGGCCTACGACACCTCACAAAAAATAAACTGATAATCACTAATTCCACTAATCTCATTGACTAAACTAAGCTTTGGACCAAAGAGAATATAATCTGTGGACCTCTGGCCCATGAGTCTGGCAGAAAAAGAAGCAGGTTGGCGGGAAAATTCGGAAAGAACGTGTTGTGGATTTTGTATTATTTTCCTAAATTTGTGTTTCTTCGAGTGTTAATGTGTAATAATGGTGGATTATTAAATTTTAAGTGCTCGTTAACGTGTACAAGTGTGGGTAAATGGTACAAAGTTGAAAAACGTGACTTTCATATTTTCTCATCAACCGCTCAAAAACCTGGTAAAGTTTCCATCACTTTACTAGAGTGAGTAAACTAAAGACTTGGCTGGAGGGTCTAAGCAACCAGGCCATAAAACTACTCACATAACAAATAAATGACTTAGCTTAAAGGTCTTAGCAACCAGGCCATAATACATAAAAAAAAAAAAAAAAAAAAAATGATTCTGGCAACTTGGCAACTTGGCAAGTCGGGCACATATATCATTAATCTGTGGTCGGCACTGTTGCCAGGTCTCCCGATTTTCCGGGAGATTCACAGATTTTCCTAAGAATCTCCCGATCTCCCGATTTTTGACAAAAAACTCCCGATTTTTTACAATCCCTGTATAAAGCCTAATAATAGGAATAAGATCAAAACTGGCAAAAAAACTGCGTAAAATGAAACAGACGGATAAGTTGCTGCTCTGAATATTTCCGTCACTTGTTACACAGTGGTGCAGTAAAATATCAAACTGCTTTGATTTTAATAATACAGCTGGAATGGTAGCAAAATATAATACCGGGATTACTTCAAAAACTTTGATTTTTGTGGAAAAATATAATCTCCCGATTTTTTTAATTTTTTCTCAATACATCTCCCGCTTTTTTCATAATAAGCCTCCCGGATTTTGAAAATATGACTGTACGGGTTATCACGTTCAGCCCGTCGCATATGCTTGTGTCTCCATACACAAATGAAACATGCAGATTTAATCAAACCTTTATTGGATTACTTTCCACTACAATATTCTATTATCTAATCTAATATCTGCTAATCTCCACAGACCGAATCAGAGTCGTCTATGGAAAACATTCCTGTCCTCATAGACAAATAGTATTAAGCCGCTTACACACTTACAACTCTACAATCCCTTCTTTTCTTAATAAAAGTATGAAATACAAAATATTCGTTGTTTTTAACTAACCTATAGCAAACTAGGGTTTCCTGAAATCCTTATGTGAAAATCTTATATAATGCTAGACACATTACACCTGCTACATTATTACTAAACTATTATCAGATTTCAAATGACAACTTAGAATAATACCTATATAAGTAAGATATTCCTCTTCTCCATCCTTGGTATCACTAATGACTTAATCACTGCTATTAATGCAGACTATGACCTACGGCTGAGAGAAGAGAAAGCTCTGCTATGCCTTAGAATATAACTAATGTAACTTAAGACTAGTAACAAGAATCATTTAGGAATTTATAGTTTCTAAGATGAGACCAAGAACAAAGTCTTTATATTTAGCAGGGGCCTGTCTATCCCTGTTGGACTTAGTCCTAGTCAAGCAATCAGTCATGTCAATGTTTTTGTTGCACAAAGTCAATTCAGAAGTATTGTCCCCAGTATTATTTTCATTTTCCTTCATATGTTCTCCTTTTTCCATGGAGTCTTTTCCACTTTCCTTTGTTACATCTTGATTACTAAATCTTGACATATCCCTATGTTTAATAGGTTGGAAATGTGTGGAATTTCTTCTTATAACCTTCCCATTAGGCGACTGAACGGCAATAGAATTTCCTGACTTCCAGACAACGGTATGTTCAGTGGGTGAAAAGGGAGTAGTTAGTTTATTTTCCTTTCTTTGTTTTACTAAGACTTTGTCTCCCAGGCTAATATCCGACATGATTGCATGTCTCTTCTTATCTGCATACTGCTTGTAAACTTCTTTCTTATATCTATCCGTATCTCTTATTTCCTCATCGTCCAGGTTGAGTTCTAATGTCATTTCTGGGATTTTAGTTTTTATAAGTCTACCCCTAAACAAATTCCCTGGCGGTACACCGGTAGTTGAATGGGGTGTGGTACGATATGCTGATAAGTAAACTAGTAGTTCTCTCTTCCAGTCCAATTTCATTGCTTGAGCAATGCGCAATCTCCTCAATACATTTCTATTTTGTCTTTCAACTTCTCCGTTAGCCTGTGGCCACAAAGGCGTAGTGTGTCTAAGTCTTATACCATTCGTTCTTAGAAACTTCTGGAAGCGTTCATCTCGAAATGCTGGTCCATTGTCACACACAATTTCATCCATAATACCTTCTCGAGTTATTATCTTTTCTAAGGTCTTTATCGTGCTTTCTGCAGTTTGGTTTTTTAATATTTCTACTTCAAAATACCTGCTGTAATAATCAACAACAAATAGTAGATAATGACCAGATGGCAATGGTCCTAAGTAATCTATTGCGACTGATTCCCATACCTTACTGGGTAACTTTGTTGGAGTAATTGGTTCTGGCCGTGAATCCTTTCTAACTAGTCGACATCCTTCACAGGTGTCTGTCCAGTATTCTATATCTTTATCCATTCCTTTCCACCAAACTTTAGATCTTAACTTTGCTTTCATAGAGTTAGTCGAAAGATGTCCTTCGTGACCTATTTCCATTATCTTGGGGATTAGTTCTTTAGGTATTATTATCCTTGTTCCTCTTAATATTATGTTGTTCATAACACAAAGTTCTGTTTTAATTAATTCATACTTTCTTAATTCCTTCGACCAAACATCCTTTGAAATAGCTTCCATCAAGTTATGTAGCTCCTCGTCATTCAGTGTGGCTTTCTGTATTTCTTCAACAGTTACTGCATCAACGGAGTCCTCTATCAAAGCCAACAAAAAACTATCTTCATTGTCTTCTGTGCTATTTGACATCTTGTAACTGGTATTTAGCAGTCTGGATACCGGGTCAGCAATGTTGGTCTTGCCTGGTTTATATATTACTTTAAATGTATATGGCTGTAGTCTTAAAACCCACCTTTGGATACGAGCGCTTGGTTTAGAATTTGGAGAGTAAATTACCTCCAATGGTTTGTGATCAGATAGAATTTTGAACTGCTTTCCAATAAGATAAATATAGAGATTTTCACATGCCCAAACAATGGCAAGGGCTTCTTTCTCTGTTTGAGAATATCTTTGCTCTGTAGGGGATAATGCTTTGCTGACATACTTGATAACTACAGGTTGAAGCTGGCCTTCAAAAGATTGTTGCTGAATCAAAACTGCAGCTATGCCTACAGGGCTGGCGTCTGTAATAAGAGTGGTATCAGCGTTCTTGTCATAATAGCCAAGTGCTGGTGCTCTTCCAATAATTTTCTTCAGTTGCTGGAATGCATTCTCCTGTTCATTCAGCCAAGCAAATTCTGTATCCTTTTTTGTCAGCTTTCGCAATGGTTCTGTCAATGTACTATAGTTTGGAATAAATCTAGCAGAAAAGTTCACTAACCCGAGAAAACTTCTAACCTCAGCTTTATTCTCTGGGGCTCGAAATTCTTGAATAACCTGTTGACTAGTCTGTGTTGGTCTGATGCCATCAGCTGATAAGTGGTGCCCTAGGAAAGTTATCTCTTCAACACCAAATACACATTTCTTTTCATTTAGGGTGAAGCCACTATCTTGAAGACGATCCAGTACTTGGATGAGCCTTTGGTCATGCTGTTCTTTAGTACAGCCTCCAATTCTGATATCATCCTGGCTATTGGCAACCCCTTCAATCCCTTGCAGTAGGTGTGCTATTACTCGCTGGAAAATTTCTGATGCACATCTTATCCCAAAGAAAAGTCTTTTGTACCTGAATAATCCAAGACTGCAGCTGAATACAGTTATTGACCTTGATTCCTCTTGTAGTTCCAGCTGATGGTAGCCCCATTTAATATCAAGGGCAGAGAAGTACTTACAGCCATTTAAGTCAGATATAAGTTCCTCAAATGTAGGTAATGGCACATGTTCTCGCATTACCGCTTCATTGGCCTTTCTCATGTCAACCACTAGTCTATATTGTCCTTTTTCCTTTTTCTGTACAATATGTGAAGGAGATACACATGGAGTTGGTCCTGTAACAGGTTCAATGATGTCACTGTCAAGTAATTCTTTGATAAGCTTTTGTTCTAGGTCTCTTACATTAAACGGTTGTCTCCGGACTGGTTGTGCTACTAATTTAACCTTAGGGTCAATAGGAATTTCAAGTTTGTAATTTTTTAGTTTTCCAACCCCTTCAAATAGTTTTGGATAATTTTTTATAACAAAATCTTTAGTATTTACAGTATTTATAGAATTTACAAGTAGCGGTGTTGGATTGAGTGGGGAGGCCACAGGGCCTATTCTGAGCAAACCTAATTGCATTGATGTCTGCCTGCTTAATAAGGATGGTCCACAACCTTTAAAAACTAGAATATCAGCATTTACCGTTAATTGGCTATCAGGTGAAAACAATGAAGTTTTAAACATACCTAATTTTGCAATTTCCTGACCTCCATATGAGTAATACTTGTTTTCACAACAAACATTGAGTCTACAACAAAGACCAGACTTAACAAGTTTCTTGAACGTATATTTATCAATTATATTAATAGAAGCACCCGAGTCTATAATAAATTTACACAAAACTTTATTACCAATCCTAATGTTATATTTATTATTATTTGTGGCACTCACCTCGAAAATTGAGTTCACTCCTACCTGTGATTTATTTGACTCATCTTCGCTGTCACTACTGTCCGAACTGGAGGTTTCTTCGATAACATATTTTATGCGTCTCTTCCCTTTTTTATAGCTTCCCTTTTTCTTAGTTTTGCATAGTTTTGCAAAGTGTCCCTTTAAGCCACATTTATCACATTTAGCTGCTAGCGCTGGGCAGTCATCATCTTTGGCCATGTGACCCCGTCTTCCACATCTGTAGCATGCTAATTGACTACGGTTAATTTTATTTATGGCTATTTCTTCTTGTACTGGTTTTTCCATTGTGTTTTTCTCACATATGGTTTTATCTAATTCATATATTTTAATAATCTCCAGGGCCATGCTCAGGGTTAAGTCCTTGCCCTTTTTTAGTAACTTTCTTTTAATATCAATATTTGTCATCTTTTCTATCAGTTGGTCCCTCACTACCTCCTCAATGTTAGCAAATTCACAGTACCTTGCTTGTTTTCTTAGTTTGAGAACAAATTGATCGATGCTCTCCTTCGCGTCCATTTCAATATTTCTAAAAATTTGTCGCTCATAACTAGTGTTGACTTCCGGCTCAAAGTAAGAATTTAACCTTTTTAAACACTTTTCATATTCCGTGCTTCTCTCAACAATGTTTTCTTTTACAGTTTCATATATTTCTTGAATTTCGGGACCGGCTTGGTGTAGCAGTCTTGATATTTTTTGTTTGTCATTTAAGCCAATTTGACCATCAACGTAATATTGAAAGTTTCGCAGCCAGTTTTTCCATCTGTGCCTAACTGTACCAACCTCGGTGAATGGGTCAAATTGTGGGCCCGCAGCACCCATTGAATATTCCATTATCTGGTTCTCCATGCGCTCACCGTGTTCTTTGTATTTTTTTTTTTATCGCGTGTTTTCGTTTCTTCTGTTTTAACAACTTCACAGACTCTCGTCGCCAGAAATATGTACGGGTTATCACGTTCAGCCCGTCGCATATGCTTGTGTCTCCATACACAAATGAAACATGCAGATTTAATCAAACCTTTATTGGATTACTTTCCATTACAATATTCTATTATCTAATCTAATATCTGCTAATCTCCACAGACCGAATCAGAGTCGTCTATGGAAAACATTCCTGTCCTCATAGACAAATAGTATTAAGCCGCTTACACACTTACAACTCTACAATGACCTGGCAACACTAGTGGTCGGGCAAATCTGGCAACATTGAGTACTGATCGACGAACGCGGGGACGTAAAATAAATTTTATTAATAAAATTTAAACAATAAACAGTGATATATCTTGCAATAGAGTATTGTATGGTTGAAAGTGTCTATCTATATTATGTGTGAGACTTTTTTTTATTCTTTACGTGAACTTGTGTACAAAAGAACTGTTACAAGACGGTTGTATGGAGTCTGAGGATTTTGGCAGCAAGGTCACAGTTGCAGCGATGATGTAAATTATGACAGTAAGTTTAAGTTTTAACTGGTTTTTGTTATCACTATCCGTAGAAGACTGCGAACATAATTGTGCCGAAAAAATTACGTCACATAATCCATAGGTTCCAATAACAAGGAGTTGCAATGATCAGTGTTCTAAAAATGAAGTCTATAGGCTTCAGCTGTAACTAATTACAATTTATTGAATTTCAAAACCTGTTAGAATATCCAAACTACACTTAGGCCTAAAGAGGAATTGTTACATTGCTATCTGGTCCTTGTGTTAGTACTTCTATGAAATTGATACTCATTTATTTTGTGTTTGAGTGTGATGAATGAACAGGTCACGTAAACAGTAATTTTGCCCTAACAGAGTTTAATGTCAGGGGAAAAAATTAACACCTATGAACTGCCTTTTCATCAACAATAAGTCACTCACACTTTCTTAAAAAAATAAGTTACACACAAATCCAGCTAACCACAACTACATACCTATTTAAATCATGTTAGATTTATTATAATTTCAAGTTATGATTTCTGAAATAGTAATGTTTGTCTTCAATAGGGAGAGTCATTTACAACCATAACACAAAGACATAAGGTTTAAAAATAAACTATTACTAAGTCTGTACCTGATAGTTTCATAATTCTTTAACTAGTGTTTATGCTTAACAATTGAATTTCCTGTCCAGCAAATATACTACCATTAAGTAAAATCAACACCTTCATTGATTTTTAGTATCTGATCTTCATTATCTTGTTCAGACAATAAATTTTTGTGTAATTCTTTATATTTGTTTAACCATATAAAAGTATCATTTTAAATCATTGATGCATGCCAAGCGAAATATAAGATATAAATCATGGAAAGAAAAATTTGCTCATGAGCAAGATTTCTTGTCCACAATTTATGTCTTTAATCAATTATTAAGTTCTTATTTCCATGATACTGGGAGATTACTATTTGTACAATGGTACGCAAGTCAGTGGTAACAGTGACAATGACAGTGTCTGTTTCATAAGCAGTAAGTTAGCAGCAGTAGAAAACTTTACTAATTTAGGTGAAATTACAATCACATGAGATTTTTCAACTTCATGTCTCAGTTTGGCGAACCGATTTGCGGTACCATTTAGGCAACAGTCAAGGTGGTATTGTAGTTGTTATGGGCAAAGGTAACCGCTTAACATCAGGTGGGCCTTTAGCTCGTTTCACCATCCTATACTATAAATGAAAAAAGTGTCACTATTGCTGTGCAGTCAACTGTACACTGAAAGAATCAATGAGAATTTCAGGATCAATAAAGACTGAGAGTAAACTGCATATTGCACCTTCAGTAAGACAGAGTATAATTGTCAAAAATTCATAAAATGAAAAAGTTTGGTAATACTAGGGCATAATTGTTAAAAATTCATAAAACAAAAAAGTGCAGTGATGCCCTTGTCTTACCGAAGATGCGATATAAGAAATGGGTCCCTAACCTTAAGAGAATAATTATGTGAGCCTCAAAAATTAGAACACATTTGCATTGGCGATAAAGCCATTTAAATTAGCTTCACAAATAAAAGGGCTTTTCTACTTACATTAAAAATGTTCCATGTTTTTATTTAAGAAGTTTTCTTATTTTTTCAGATTTTAAATGTCATGTACATATCAGCTGCCATCATCTGAATTGATTCTGTGAGTACCTAATCTATATTTAATAAATTTAAATTCCATAGATAAGTAAGTTATTGATTAGTTTTATCTGTTAAACAGATAAAACGTAAACATAATGAACTAGATTTCTTAATTTTGTTTAAAATTATTATGTGTGGTTTTACCCACATGTCATCCTATCGTGTTTGCCCAACTAGTAATTTTATATTATTGATACTGAATCCATTTTGAGCACTTTCGACTCTGAAAAGTAAAAGAATTTACACATTATAATAAAACAAAGTTTAACCGGATTAAATCGCAAATATTATTTAAATTGGTTTTCCTGACGTTTCGAAAGCTTTGCAGCATTTAGTGGTTGCAGGTAGACTAAGATGACAATCGTCTTTACAGATATTTCTAAAAAAATATTTTAATCTACTGTACAATATTATTAATTAAAATCGTTTCGATGCACGCAGTACTCACTCGCAATATCATGTTGCGTGCTGTTTGGGACTTGATTTTTATTTTTTATTTGATTGACCTTTATAAAAACTCTCTTTTAAAATTATTTCGAGTATAATTTGATTATAAATTTTCGAGTTATAGTGAGAAAATTTAAAAATACTTAAGACGTCCTAGTTCATAGGTCATTGACCTTAGAAAAAAATTATCATAGCAAATAATGCTCCTTTAGCTACTTTCTATTTAAAAAAAACACAAAAAGAAACTTTGTGTTATATTGATATGAGACACTTCTTAAATTTAGCTTCTTAAATTTAGCGCTAGGTGGCGCTGTTTGCAAAAACGAAAATAGCAATGATTAATATTCGGTTTGATTCGTTTGTAATTAGACCTACTTAAGGAACCCTATAATACTGAGCATGGCCCGACATGCTCTTGGCCGGTTTTTAGTTTCTGTTTTCGGTTCAATTTTTTGTTAAAAAGTTTTATTCATCTTGATTCTTGTTGTGAGTCATGTGGAATATTTACATGTCAAGTAAAAGAGTGTAATGTTTATTTCAAATTGCTTTGGTTTTCCAGATAATTAAAATCCCAAGCTTTTTTTAGTAACTAAACATATTCCCGAGTAGCAGTTGGATTTTACTGTATTGTCTGTTTGTAGGGCAGTTAGTCAAGCTGGCGGCCCTTCAGGATGCGGCTCGCGCGCCCTCGCTAGCACCGCGAGCAGTTCGCCACGTCGCCACAATCACAGGTACTTTTATGCTAAGCATTCCCCTAAAGACCACATGCTACGCTATGGTGTCGCGTAAGCTATACAGTGTACAGTCCGCCTTCTGCTTTTCAGGGCCCTAATTCACGTAATTTTATGACGCGCCGATCAAGTTGCATTGACTCTGCAGTTCGTTTCTGACAGCGATCGCCGTAGATAAGAGCATTGTTTTGCTCGAAACTTAACTGTAACTGTATTACAACTGCACTTCTTTAGTTACGTGAATTGGCATACTGATCACATAAGACGCGACCGCCAACGACAAGTGTAAAGCATTTAGCACCATACGCGATGAACCATAGCTCAATCTGTGGCGCAATGGATGGACCCACCAATTATTTAATTCAATCTGGAAATTAAATTCGTGAAGTTAATAGGTAGCGTAACTTAGTTAGAACGCCAATAAAACTCAACACCCAAAAAAACTCCATTTAATAATTTCCACATTGTAACAAAGGATAAAATTGTAATTTATTATTTGTGCTAAACTTTACGTCTGAAAATGCTCGTGTATTCGAGTGTTGTAAATTGGTATGACTAATTGGGTATTACAATGATGAAACATAATACGAAAATTTGAATTTTTAAGTTAAGTTGGCTTATTTTTTTCAAAAGGGGCTTAAGTTAAGATTATGAATGGGGTACACTGATTGTGGGCGTGTGATTGGCTGGGTGCCAGGTGGTAGCTATTCTGGGCGGGCGGGCGGCGCGCGCGCATCCAGTCGATCGCCGCGTTTCCACCTCCCAACTGTTTGCGAGGAACTCGCTCGCACGATACATAACATAGGATACTTACCGTTTGTTAATTATTCGTCTTTTAATTAAATTAAAATTAGTTTGACAAAAGTTGCAAGTTACAAGTACGTCTAAAGTACCATAAAAAAATGAATTATATATTCCTTAAGTCACTGTTGTGCTTAAAGTTAAAACAGGGTACTTATTATTATTTTATTTTTAATTAAGAGCAGGTATGTCCTTAAATGCCCAAAAGTGTGCTGACTGGTAGAGATTAATTAATTGTAGATTTAATCAAGATTGATTAGGAACTCTTAGAATCGCACTGTTCACAGTTTTTATAACAATCAATTGTGTCGATGATGTAATTATAGTGGTTTTTATTTATTCACCAACAAGGTCTACTGATGTCAACCTGAAATCTCAACCTAATATAAGAATGAAAGGTATTACAAACAAAGTTGAAGTTTGTCTTAACTGGCATGCTTGTAATTGTGGAGTTTTAATTTATTATTATTAACAAGCTATTGTCTAAGAAGAAAGCAAATTTTATTTCACCACAACATTTTATGGCACTTAACAAAATATTACAATCTTGAGATACTAACATTTTTTTATAATTCTTCCCTAAAAAACAACAACTTATTTTATCTACTTTCGATGGTCATTAATTCATTTGTTGTCGGACAAGGTTTCTGCTACGGTATCTAACTAATTAATCGTATTATTTGGCTTTCATTCTATCTGATAACAGAAGTCTAAAAACCGAAAGTGAATCGAAAGTGAAATTACAACGTCAAAGAAAACGAGCCGATTAATCTGTTGTATAGTCTTACCATACAGTGTAACGGTGCGGTGCCATGAACTCTCAGCCTTATGTAATCAATTCAATAAACAGTTCATCTAATTCTAAAGTATGAATCAAATCACAAGTAGTTAGATTTAGTTTATTTATATAGTAAGTCAGTCATAACGCTTCTGCACAGATCTTCAATACGAAGCTATGAATGTTTTTAACTTATTACCTACTTATTCATAATTGGAATACCGTTATGTAATCATTCTCTTTATTATTGTTTCATTGTATGGGGTTTGTTATAAAGTTAGGCCCTTATTCACACTGTTAGTGACAAGGTCAAAAAATTGTGTCACCGAGTTAGCGGGGCAACCCGTGGCTGAAGTGATGCCAATATATTGACGACATCCTTATTTTGATTGGTTATTCGAATGAGTACGTCGACCGTACCGCCTCCGCTGCTGAACTGTGCGTGTGGCCTCGCAATGTGTCTATTTACAGGGCTTTCCATGTCAATCGTAACTAAATGTTTTTGCTATTGTCGGTCAAAAATAGAAATCCCGTACAATTTCTCCGTATGTGAAATTAGGACGAGTTCACACGTAAGCGTAAACTGCATACAGGTTGATAATTATGCGGTAAAGATAAATGTACCTGAACGGTTTGTATCTACTATCTATATCCAATCCAAGCAGCACTTTATTTGATAAATTCTTCGTACGAAATTGCAGACATTACGTAGGTGTCAGTGACTATGTTTATTATAACCTCGTTAGTCAGAAATCGGTGTAAATTAAATCTATCTATATTGCCATTTTCGAGCTATGCCATCAGGATTGCCGTAATATGGCGACACTGTTGTATTTGGGAGTCGTGACGTTCATATTCGTAGAGAGATGTGCATTGTTAAACAGACTGTGTTAGACGTTGATGCAATGATAAATTTGCATGTGATCGGTGCGACATTGATGTAGTGCGGAGAACCGGTGCCGAGCAAAGAGCAAACAATTTCTAGTCAACTATCTGCCTTGTACAGTATTGTAGAACGCTATGCAGTTATCTTATGGCGCAAGGCTTTGTTGCGGGCTAGAATACAAAGAGATTGTTATAATTTTGTAGAAATATCAATGTTATATTTTTGATCGTTGATAAGTCACGTTCACTCTTTTATTTTTCTTCAACCGTTGTTGCTAGTTGTCACCGATCGGTTTCGCGCTGTTCGTTATCAAATTTTATGACGTTGTATATACATTATCTCCTATCTGTTGCTAATTAAATAGTCGATTGTTTGGGAGTCCGCTACTCGGTGCACGTCCGCAGATGTATTGGTGAAAGTGATGTTACTTTAGATACCTGAAATCTGTACAATGTGATGTGAAAATTCAAATCGTATAAGTTTGTGCAATATATGTGACGAGATTATGACTGAAAAAAGACACCGGCCTCGGCCACGACGTCGAGATGAGTTGCATGAGAGGCAACAGGATTTGCTGCTTGCTTGGAGTCATGGTGAGCCTATACCCTAAGTCTAGATTAAAGAAGCTAGCTGCATTGCGTGACCGCTTGTAACCAAATTGTAGTTTAGCCTATTCAAATAAAGGGAAACTGAAAATAATCTAACAGATACTTCTATTGTTCAGGGATTGCGCTGAAGTTATAGTGTTACTGTTAATCATCGTATAAATGTAAATGCATTAAGGTCGAAGCTAGCCATCGAAATGGGCTTGCTAATAAACAATAAACAGATACTAAGCCTTTCGATTTGTTACGTAAGGATCCAGATTAGAACCCTTACAGGGCACTTTAAACTGAACAAACATCTACACAGGATGGGCCTCAAAGATATCACAGTTTGCAGATTTTGTCGCGAAAAGGACGAAACGCCCATTCATATCCTATGCGAATGTGATGCAGTGCACCACATTAGAAGTCAGCATCTTAGAGGCCACACAATCTCAGCTGATGAGATCAGATCCTCAAACCCCAAGGCTATAGTCGACTTTATGGTTGGCCTGCGGCTTGGAGAGGTGCTGTAATCTACTATGAGAGGCGTTACTATAGATCTTTTTAGTCGCAGTGACATAAGAGACTTGCATAGACCTTACCTCTTTTTCCAAAATAATAATAATAATTGTTACGTACAGTCAACCGCAAATCGATGGTGACAAAACCAGTCTATATAAGCAGAGCGTGTTTTGTATGAAACTTACATACTAAGCCAGTTCCGTTTATAATAGTTTAATTAGCATTGATTTGCGGTTGACCGTACATGTCGACTGCTATTGAGCTAATGAGACTTAACGCAGTTGACTCTGTCAAGTTGACGGAGAAGTCTGAATGATTGTTGTTTCATATTCCGATTGTAGGTTCGGTGCAAATATCGCGGGCGTTTTACAACGTACAAACACGGAAGCAACTGATTGCTTGTACACACGGCTACACATCAAGCTGTACAAAACCAGTAAAGGCTGACCTCGCGTTGTAAGGAAAACCTATACAATGCGAGGTCAGCTTATACTGGAAATGTACAGCTTGATGTGTAGCCGTGTGTACACCTATTTCGTTTTATTTTAATTATGTAAGTTCTTAATTACATGCATGCGCAATTGTGCATTTATTACGTAACAAGCGAAAGGGCGCATATCTAAGGCGTGAGAAATATTGTCTTATTTGGCACATATACCTATATAACGTGTTATTGAAAGAACGGAAAACCTCTTATGAGGTACTTTGTACCCCTTGTACTCTTCAGTATGAACATCTTTTACTATAGGAAGGACCAACCCTGAAATAAGTTTCTCCCTATATTTTGTCGATTTATGTGAACACAAATGTAGGGAACAGCTGTTTTTTTTTCGCTAGTTCTGGGCTGGCCCCATATTAAAAGTTGTCCATACTGATGAGTATAATGACCCCTTAAGAGGTTATCAGTTATTTTAATAACACGCTGTATACTTATTACATGTAGTTACCGACGTGTTTTTGTTACCAATGAGTTCAATTCAAATAGTTACTTATTGTTTTTGTTTGTTTACACATTATCTAGCACCTGATAGAAGTGCGCAACCATAGATTTTTGGATAACATCCAACGGATACATAAAAATAAAAATTGTATAAGAAATGGACACATACATTTCAATACTATTCGCTTTGCTTTAAGTTTTTAATACATATTTTTTTCAAAGCAACATGTATTAGAATCATTTATTGTTATTTTTACACACAAGCACAACAAAATATTTTTACAACATACGATAAAAGCAATCTATTGCTACTTGATAATATTGCTATACAACTGGAAAAAGGCGTCTAAAATATTCACGGTAATGGAAACCTTTATCAGTTACCTCTATAGATAATATAGCCGTCGATACTTCTCGTATAACTCTTTAACTTTACTGATAGCATTGGAATATTTCCTTATCTTCGGATTTCCGTTATAGGATTCAAATGTTGGTTTCGATAATAAACTATTATTTCGGCTCCCCTAAATTCAATCCTGCTGTGTTTTGCTTTAGTTGGGTACTCACTTACTCAGTAATAAAATAAGCGTAGTATAATTTGATTAAAAACATCACAGGCACTTGAATCTGTCAGTAGATCTGTTAGACGACGACGTAACTAAGTACCAGTGGTTGTTTATAATAATTTAGTAAACGCCCGTGAAAGGCTAAAAAAAACAAATTCCACAGACCAGAAGTAATGGGCTATGGCTGCTGGGCTAGGTCAAACGATGAAAAGGTCTGTACACGGGAAACTTACAGACCGTCTTAAAAAAATCTACCACATGTCTCGAACTCGATGAGGAAATTACATCATATTTAAATTCACCCTGCCAAATGTACCTTCCCTTGAAAAGTACTTCTCCAAAAGAAAGTCTACGAGAAGTAATGAACCTCCAGGACAATAAATCACAATATTAGAGCACAAACGTTACTGTTCTGCGGTATTTCTGGACTTAGGAAAAGCATTTGATAAAGTTTAGCATGAAGGTTTGATGTTCAAAATCTTAAAAGTTGCTTCCACACTCCTAATAATTATCATATGCTCAGATCGTACCTAGGCCAAAGTTATTACTAAGTCAAATAACACTCAAACTACGTAATTATGCGAAATCATGTCAGGAGTACCGCAAGGTAATATCCTATGGCCGGTATCTACTTTATTTAATATTTACATCCGATGTACCAACTTACTGCAAGTACTGCAACATACGCAGATGATACAGCACTGTTATCAGTTCACGACGATCATGTTACTGCCTTAGCGAATCTGCAATCTCACTGCTCTATTTTAGAGTTTTTTTTTGAAAAATAGTGTATCGAAGTAAACCAAAACAAATCTACCTTTTTCAAATTACCCTCAGACGACAGACATGTTCAACTGTAAAGTTTTGTAGTGATGAAATATCACAAGGCAGCTTATTATTCTCTCGACTAAACAGGCACAATGTCCCTACAACAGTGAATCGATTCTGAAATGCACGAAGATAGGAACGTCACTGGATGATTCCCTCATAATGTTGACAATTTTTGAAATCTGACAAAGGAATGAGTTATTGTCAAGGCACAGATCGCTTAATCACAGAAAAGACGAAATAAAGCGCATGTGAGACTCGGGTAGCCGCAAACAAGAAGTTTACCATTGAGTTTAACTTTATTTCGCTTGAAAAAGGCTAAAAACTCTTTCAATCAACCACGGCGTAACGTGTTTCTGGTAGTGTAACGTAATGCTACTCGCTTTGTCTCCGCAATCCTATATAATCCTACCTAAGACAAGGAGGTTATCAACTATTTCAATGAATGAGTGGACCATATTGTGTTTGATCTTTCTACTTTTTGCCGTAATGATTCTGAAGCGACTTACTCACGCCACGGGTAGAAATGGTTATTATTATTCGATAGAGACTACACGTCAACACTACTCAACACTGATATCATCACTCTAAATATATTCCAAAGAGGAAAGTTTTGTGTCTTTCAGTATATGTATTCATATGATTTACGTATAGAAACGACCGTCATTGTTAGTTATGAATGAGTTTTGAAATATCCACGTGCCTTCACTGGCTCTAGCAGGGCTAACATGCGCAGCGTCACAAGAGGTGACAAGCGACGAGATACGCATTATCTCACGCCAATACTAGATTTTATCTACCGGAATGTATCTCTAACATGCACGCCAAAATCGAGAAACGCTGGTTTGTTGGCATCAGTTGTCAACTTCTCACGACGAGAATCCGGTGTAGCAATGAATTAAAAACAAATCCTATAGAGTATACCTCGAAATTGGTCATATTTTAATTTGAAAAGCAAAATCCACCCCTGCGGGTTGGAAAATAAGGGATGATTATTTGTTCACCCATTGAATTTAACCTGTTAACGGATTCTATTGATTCTTGGCACACATATTATGTAGTTCTAATGACACTACAAGATAATGGAGACCTGGAGTTAGTCTGATGATAGAAACAGAAGACAGTCGAGGGAACTCCTCAATGGTTTACAACAACTACCTCGTGTTTCGGCTTATTTCATTCATCGTGATGAGAACTTTAGAAACTGGCTGGGTTATGACTGTCATCGAGGGTCTAATGATGAAGACGGAAGGCTGTTGGGGGAATTCCTTATTTGGAAAAATGACATAGAATATTGATGTAAATGGAAATAATATTACACATATAACAGTTAATAGTTAAAGTAAGGTAGGTAAGTAAGTATTTTAAATGTAACCAAAAATTAAGTAGGTAGTAATTAGTAGATTTTAGTCAAAAAAAATTAAACTTAAAAAAGGTAATTAAACCGACGAAACAAACTGAAAAGCGAAAACAATAATAAAACTTTTTAGTTTTAATAACTAATCTCTTTAACTAATGTAAGTAACTAATTTTGAGTCTGCGCCAATCAAACAATCAACTATGATCATTTAATTACTCTAAAGAAATAATTCCTTGAACGATTAAATTTATTGTTTTATCTTGTACGTCTGCAATTGAAGTAAAATGTTTGTACGCCGGAAACGGCAGAATATTATGCACATATTATATTTATAACACCATTGATACAATATTCTGACAAATAAATGAATTGAATTGAATTGAATAAAATATATAACTATGATGTTTTTTTTTTTAATAATGATATTGATTATTTTAATTAAGTCAAGAAAGCTCGCTTGAAAGAACGACCTAGGTTAAACTATTGGCACTGCTCAGTTTTAGGTCAGGTAAGAAGTATTACACAACATAACACCACACCTAAATTTCCCAAAGGCGTAGACAGGGTTGTATAGTAAGTACACCCACATTTCGCCAGTTCAGTTCCATGTAAGGGCGAGCGTTTGCCATTAACCGAAAAGAAGAAGTATTAAAAATTATCATTCTACACATGTAATACGAAGACGATCATATTGTTACGAGCTTCAAATATAATCAAATAGAACAAGCAAGTTGTGTCTGGCTTTTTTCTTTTCTTTTTTTTTACATAGATAGATAGAATAGATAGAATATTCTTTATTGTACACCAATAACATTATTAAACTTAGGACTAACATGTAAAATAAGGGTACAAGTAAGGGTAAGGGTCATGTAAGATTATTCCTCTAAACTCAATAAATATTTTATGATTAAAAGCTCCTTATTTAAATCAATGTTTATGAATGATTCCTCGTAGTATATTGTATTAAAAAATAAATTAGTTATTTTATAATACGGTAGCCAATTCTTAAAATATAATTTGAATTAACGAATACCTTATTTGCATAATGATTTATTTAATTTTAAAACAAAATTATGTACAGTCGACTTCATGACAGTGGTAACACTTGAATTAGAAAACTGCCCTTACGGCTTACGAAATAAAGGCGTTGTCAATGTAAACTGTTACCTCTGACGTGCGGTCGACCGTACATCCCTGTTACAGATGCAACGCTCTTTTGCAGTTCTTTAGAATACAGTATAAGCAATTTTTCATTTCGTTAAAGAATAGTTTAATTTAGATGTCTAAATATATTTAACAAATTTTAAAACCTTGATGCTATTATTAAACCTTTTTCGTTTTATGTTAATCGTCTTGTTGTGTTACTTTTTGTACGGATTTTATCTAACATAAGTTCATTGTGTGGCTAAATAAACATAATAACTAAATATTTTGATAATACGTGTCAATGTTCTCTTTTTTAATTACCTACTAACATTAACATGGAATGAGCTTTACGTAGGATAGTGCAAGGACATTACAAGAGTGCATGCCCTTACAGATGGTCGGTCAGCCCCCGCCGTGCCGGGACGCAGATATCGATTCTGTCTGCAAGCGCCATACCCATACTAAATACGGAAAGTAGACACTCCGTGCAACATACAAAGCGTCTATACAGTTAAATACTGCAATGCGCTCAACTTTTCTAGTCACGACATTGCGTTGAAACTTGCAGCTTTCCAACTATTCATTATCTTGATCCATACTTGCTCTACTGCCTACCTACTGCCTAGAAATTGTAAATAAATCTGTTACTATAATTGTTAAAGCTAGCTCATTTCTATCTTATGTTTCTTTTGTCAACAGAGGTGTGCAATAGCGACGAGGTGCCCGAGGTAGAGATAGTCAGTCTTCTACAAGAACATATACCAAAGTATCGTTTGAGAGCCGACAGTCTCACACAGTTTGGAGGTATTGACACTTTTATGCGCTTTGCTTTTAGATTTTCCCTTTTCTTACAAGTATTTCAGACTGGCAAAGCTTTTCCTTCATTGAGCTTTTAGTTAATCATTCGGACAATGCTTGATGACATGTTATTATCACCCAATCGGCCAATCATTAGACCATTACGCTTTTGTTTACATTTGCAAACCTTTATCTCATTTTGTGCGCTTTGAAATCCGTAAATGTCCATTTCTAATTCAATATCATGATTAAATTTGTATTTTTTGTTAAAATTATCATTAACAGCGCTTCGCACCATTAGAATATTTCGTTCAAGTGCTATTACATGACCTCTTTCAATTAACATATACCTAAAAAAAAGTATTTTTCAGAAGTGTCACAGACAAAGGCACAGACATAGTAAAAAATATAGACTAAGTGCTGCGAACAACCATAGTGCAGCCAGCAAAAACCGTGCTCCTTCATGTACAACCAGTGCTCACGTACATACCATGCACCTGAAGGATATTTGTTTTCGCGATGCTTACTGGAAGATGCCGTGACATGTGGACTGACAGGGGTGAGCACGGTTTAAGGTGCATGTGTGTGCGTGAGCACTGGTTGTACATGAAGGAGCACGGTTTATGTTGGCTTCACTATGGTTGTTCGCAGCACTTAGTCTATATTTTTTACTATGTCTTTGGACAAAGGGTAGTCCTAGAAATTTCGCTATTTATGGTAGGATTCACACAAAATTAATATTTGGGTTTTCATGGCCACAACAAAGTCTTAAAATGTTCAGAAAATCATTTTCGGTGAACGACTGCCTTTTGACTGAAGCATATTTGTACTAAGAGTCGAGATCACTGAGTAGTCCTCGGATCGATTGTTTTTGCACTTCAGCTAGTGCCAGAAACACTGCGGGGAGGGAGAATGGTAGGGGTAGTTGATTAAAAACTCATCACTGATCTAAGCCAGAACGACACTTGATTAGAAGCTTTTCATCGAATTAGCCGCCATGACATGACATGTAGACGCGTTTTGGACGAAATCTGATGACTAAACTACTATTTTGATCGTTCCAGAAACTCTTATTTACTTCTTTTTATTTTTTGAATCACTTTGTAGTTATTAACAGCTAGCTTTAGATGCTGAAGTTTGGAAAACGAGTCTATGAATTCAGATTTTTAAAGAATTTTCTGGTTTTCAAAAGAAACGTTACTGGGTACTTGGGTAGGTTCTGTTTTATACAAGGTGCAGAGACTAGAGGATGATTCGTAGGATATAATATGTGTAGGATAATGTATATTATAAGGGTTTATATAAAACGTATAAATGGAAGCCGATCTTAACATAATTGGAAAAAGGCTCGGAGAAAGAAGATATAAATAAAACGTATACAACGTTTTATTGAAATAACCTCTTAAGGGGTCATTGTACTCATCCGCATGTTTTTTTACTATGGAACCAAGCCTAAAATCGCGAAAAAAAATCAGCTAATCCTTAAATTTTTGTTCACATAAATAGACAAAATGTAATGTAAACAACTCAGCCTATCGCAGTCCACTGCTGGACATAGGCCTCTCCCAAGTTGCGCCACAACGCTCGGTCCTCTGCAAATGTAATGTAAGGATCAGCTGATTTTTTTTTCGCGATTTCATGTTATGTCCTATAGTAAAAGTTGTTTATACTGATGAGTATAATGACCCCTTTAGAGTTTTTCAGTTATTTCAATAGCACGTTGTAAATATAGAAGAAAGAGATGTTTTTATTATTTTAAGTAAAAATAAATAGTAGGTCTGCATAAAGATTAATTTCCTAAAACTGAAACTTGATAAGGTCAAGTAGGCCCTACGCAAAATATCAGTGACAGGCACGACTTGGTACTAGCTGGTACTAATATCTCAGGAGTTTGGTGCAGACTGACGCAATATGAATTTTCGTCTTATCACTATAATTCCCCTCTAATATTTCTTAAGTTGACATTATTTGAATAATAATTATCTATGAAAAACATGAGAAAATCCTTGTGTAAATATTCATCTTTACAGTCGTCCTAGTTTAGTTTCAGTAGTTCTGCGAATATTTCACCAGGTCAGTGTTCAGTAACTAGGCCGTTGCCTACTTGCGAGCATTACATTTTTTTGCTCGGTACTGTCCGTAAGCACAAGACGTTCGAGCTAGGAGTAATGAGTATTCTGTTGTTAGTTGTATTGTATAAAATAGTTGAGCTAATCAAATTGCCATACACCATTGTAGCGAGATAGGGCCAATGATTGAATTGAATGCTTTGTATTATTGGTATGTTTAAAATACAAATGACGCAGACCCGATACCTAGTAATGCATCAGTCTTAAGTTTAACTCACATACCAATGAACTAGAACGTTTAGTTTTCAGACCAAATGATCGAAGGTATGCAATGATTCTGTTGGAATGGCAAGGTCTCTTACTAAACAGAGGCACAGCAGTTGCTCTAAATGTAGAGAGTAGAGACCGACCGAATTTAGATTTTTATTTTCGGCCGAAAACGAAACCGAAAAAGTTCAAAAAATTAATTCTTACTAATTCTTTTATATCGATTTTTTGGTAAAAGTACTATAAAAATAAAATATGAAATCTCTAAATTTTATTAATTAAAGCGCATACTTTATTGATTAAATGGTCATACATATGTTGAAACTTGAATCATACAAAATTTGCGTTACATTTTTCTCAAAAACAGATTGATATGCAAGGAAAAGCTATTTTCTTCCGATACATTACTGCATCTGTCTATCTAAAGTTGACCCGCTGAACTAAATAGTAGATTTCACGACTGCGTAGATCGTTTTCAGCAAAGGGCAAAAACATTTTTTTTCGGCCGAAAAGTTGCTGAAAATGGCCGAAAACCGAAAACGTTAACGAAATTCGTTCGGACTCTATTTAAATGTCAGATAACTGCACAATGAAATCGAATGGAATACGTTTTAGTAGTATTCTGTAAAAGTCAAACAATAATCTAGGCTGTTTTCAATATTTAAAATAAATATCTTTTATCTATCTGTGTTCCAAAGTGTCCAAACGTATAAGTTTTATGTATTTCCTTTTTGAATGTTGATTCATTGAATGTATATTCCTATAAAGCTGAATGACAATCATTTCGCTGGAACAGTCATTAGCTACATTCAGGAAATGTAATAAAATGAATATACCAACAGATATGTCTTGTAAGTTATTTAACTTTCTACTTTTGACAGCCTCAATTATTATTCATATTCAGTTAATAATATTTGAATGTATCGTTAAATACTATTAATTTGTTTAACTAAATATGCTGCAGTTGAGTTATTTGTGTTGGATTCCATTTCAAAAATCCTGTTGTTTACATAATATATTTAAAATAATTATGCTAAGAAATGGTAAGAATCTAACAATGTTGAGGCGGGCTATATGTGGTGTTCCGTCTTAGTAAGTGTTTGAGCTGTGGTTTCCGGCGCCGGCGCCGTTCATTTACGCTATAAATAATGGTGTCTCATCGGCAGAGTCATCGCCCGCTAGCCAGTATGTGTCCCCAACCGGTCTGATGCGTGCCATCTGTCAACTTGCTGCGTTCGCTGCACATAACACCATTACTATTCGATGTTAGATATTTCAATGGGTATACCGTTTGAGTCAATGCTTCACTAACTAATCAACTACTTTCATAATGAAACATGAATTTTACTATTTACTTACCTTAGTTCACCTGTAACTGCAAATGAGGAAAAACCTTCGTTAGTGGCTTTAAGAGGCTGACAACACCTAAAAAGTCAGACCTCTGCGGTCACTGTCGTTTCGTACGGAAGTGAAAGAGAGGCAACGAGCCGAGGGACGTCGGATACGCCGCTCAACTTGAATGAAAATTAACAAATTTTTTTTTAAATAAAAAACTAAAAGCTTATTTGAAAAACAGAAACAACAAATGTTTAGATTATTGTCTTTCTCAAATGTTTTCTTAATTTTATTTATAATATTTAGTAAATAATAGAGATTGTTTGCTTTAAAGCATGTTTTAAGAGGTTAGTTTACAATTCTTTTCTATCGAGAAAACTTCAAGAAAACGTGTTTTGGGCACAATACAGTTTCAGAAAATACGATCAAGATTAACATGTATTTTTTTCACTGCCACAAACTGTATAGATACAGCTAAAAATGTTTTTAAAAGAAGCCTATTTCGGGTATTTGGCTATTGTCAGCGTCTTAAGTCGAACAACTAGTTCATACAGAGTCATGCTATTGTGTAACTTTAAAAGTGTACATTGTAATACTATGTATATGATATAATTACGCCTGCCCCGTAGTAAGCGGGTGTACTCACAGGTGTAAAATTAAAGCAATGTATTCTTAGTCATGAGAAGTTCTCGACATTTAGCTAAAAGTCATTGTAATAGGACGCGATCTGAATAGATTTCAATTGGTGGTGGGATAAAGCGGTTGACGGCGGTTGAGGGACTGAGTGATTCAGCGGCCCTCTGGCGTCAGTGTGTTTCTGTTCAACAGTTGTAGGTATTATTAATTATTTCAATGGGCGTATTATACAGCAATTGTTACAAATTGAACTGCGAGCACATGATCTGTGTAGTTTTTCAGCCTTTACTCATCCTAAAAGTATGTGTGTTAATTCAATAGTTAAACATGTGTTGCTGGTTTTCAGGATACGAGAATCAAGATTGGTTCATCCCATCTCCGGCGCTGCCGGTGAGCGACAAGGATCTAGCGCTTACACCTGACCAGATCAGGGAGACTCTCAATTACTTCCGTAAGTATGCAAGACGTTTTATATCTTATAAGTTATGTTCTATAACATAAACTTTCCATTGTCTCGGAATTTTTATGATGCATTAAGAAAATGCAGATGTGACTTACGCAATATCTATGGAAGGATATTCAATGTTTCATCAAATGGAATCCATTGAGTTGTTAACGTAATGAAGAATATATAATTTGATGAAAATAAATGTTTATGTATCATAATTATATTTTAATTAACACAGTTTATTTATTCACAAAGTGTTTACTATTTTTTAGGCATAAAAACTCTTTGCTGGGATTTAAAAATAAACTGTAAAGTAAAACGCACTAGTGCGATAATGGAAAGCACACAGTACGCGTTTTTTATGAACCTAAAAGCGGTGCAATAAGAGCCACTGTGTGAGCCACACAGCCACTTACGAGCAAGTGTTGAAAAATAATTAACATCATGTTACATGATCAATCAATCATAATCAACCCACAACAATTATTATTAGATATTATGAAAGTGATTGAGGATACACTAATGAATTTTTTGAAATTTTTTATAAAATTAAAATCAAAAGTAAAATAAAGCGTATTAACCAGTCCAGCGTCTTGAAGACGTCCTCCAAAGCGTTAGTGAACAATTTTGAGGAAATTACTTCACCTTGTCTTACCCTTCTGCGCAGTTGGTTGGATTGGCTTCGTCTTTTGGTCCTGGAGTTGAACAGTCATGTGGGAGAGTCATGGTAGCAGCGTTGTACAGGCATCTCAGCATCGCTGTATACCGTTCATCGATTTGACATCGCTGAAGAGCATCCAGAACTTCCCAAGATTCGATGGAGTCGAAGGCCTTCTCGCAATGCACAAATGCCATATGTGGCTGATTGCTTCTGTACGATCTGCCGAAAAGTATGGATGTGGTTTACGGTACTGTAGCCTTTTTGAAACCCAGCTTGCTCTGCTGGCTGGAACTTTTCGAGGCTTTTGGCGAGACGATTCCTGATGACCCTCGAGAACAGTTTTTACACATAACTCAGGAGTGAGATGGGTCTGTAGTTTTTCAGGAAGGTTTTATCTATTTTTTTGAAGAACAGTGTCACCGCACTCCCGCTCCGTGCCTTCGGTGTAGAGCCTTGTTGGATGACGGAACCAAACAGACTTTCTAGCCCTTTCAGGACCGGAACCCCGCCTGTTTTAGGAGTTAGTGGTAATTCCGTCATCTTCCGGAGCTTTGTTGTTGTTCTTGAGCTGCTCGAGGGCCGCCCTAATCTCGCTCTGGTCAAAGTCCGTGAGATCCTCGGTATAATGACGCATAAGCTGGGCTCCTTGGCCGTCGTTGTCACGAACCGCTGGTCTTTTTGATCGTCGTTGCCACGAACCGCTGGTCTCTCCGTTTTCGTGGAATACGAATGACCATATAAGTTTTCGACCTCATCGAGTATCTCGATCTTAGAGGTGACAATTTTGCCATCCGCGACTATCAGCTTCATAAGATGGGTCCGCCCTAGCTGCTGAGCGACAACTTTTGACCCCCTATTTAGCTAAATCGCAGCCTCAACGGCGCAGGTGTTAGAGTGGTGGAGATCGCGATCAGCTTCCTAATATGTAGGTTTAAGGACTTACGGTCTGATGAAGACGAATGTGCGGATGAAATCACCAGTCTCTTCCTCATCAGATTGAGACTTTCGCTCAGTAACAAGCTTGGACATCCATGGTATCGGTTTTCTCCCCGATATTTCCAGTGGATTCCAGCGAGTCGAATTGATTTTTGAATTCCGCTTGGAGCCTCGGATCCCAAATTGGTTTGGAGCGGTGAATGTTGGAGATTACACTTAATCACCTGGTTTGGTTTGTTTTGGTCTGGTTGTTTCTTATGTATTATGAGTATGTATTTACAAAAAAATATAAATGTATTATATCAATTGTCTAGTACCCATAGCACAAGCTCTGCTTAGTTTGGGATTAGATGGTGCTGTGTAAAAAATGTCTCAAAAATATTCATTTTATTTATTTATTTATTTAATCAAGCGCATTCTTTCAGCTCTTCAGCGTTCGTGTGGTGCCGGACGTAAAGAATTGCACCACCCTCTTTCTTCTCATGGGTGTCGTAAAAGGCGACTAAGGGATTCACCAGAGGATGGGCAGCAGCGTTCTTTGAGTATTTAAACAACCAACTGCGATCGCCAACCCGCCTGCCAAGCGTGGCGATTATGGCATATCCCCCCTTTTGGGGGAGGCCTTTATCCAGCAGTGGACGTCTTTCGGCTGAAATGATTCTTTCAGCTCTAACATTGATATTTAGAGTGCTTCGGATAAGTCTGTCATCGCTTCCGGTGTCCTATTGATCACGGAGACATCTTTAAATATGCGCTTCCGTCATGATAAAGTCTATCTCGTTCCATGTCACATTATCAGGGCTTTTCCAGGTCATCTTAATTGGCACTTCTTCTTTCGCTTCGGCTATATCATCAGTGTGTCGAGGTCGGCGCATATATATTCACTATTTTAAGGTTGTAACATTTCATTTAGCTTTAGTATAAGGTACGCTACCAGTGTCAACCACGACATATTAAACATATGGGCTAGAAATACCTACGAAATATGCGTGGCATAAAACAGACGTCTGTGTGCTATACTTACAATATCCGGGCCCGTAAAATGGCTGCGCGCCATTTCATTTAACCAGGGCCCTCCCGTGCTCGAATATTCGCCACGTACATAAGGTCCCCCGAAGAAGACTTGCCCATGTCCAGGGTGCACCGGCCCAACAAACTGCTGTTCCTTCCTTCCAGGCGTATCGAGAAGAACCAGCAGCCATCAGACACTCGAGGTGGTTTTCTGGCCCAGTACCCCCGGTTTTGGTAGCCTGCCGAAACCCGGGGATGCTTAGCTCTCCCCGTCCCATCTTTACCATGACTGCTTCTGTAGCCGGGAATAAAGCGAGCACCGGGAACTGGGGGCCGTTGTATGGGTTGTATTGTCATAAGAATGTATGCTCATAGTCACCACGCTGGGCTGGCGAGTTGGTGACCGCAGTAAGTGGTATTGCAAGATGTTAGTGCATATGAGGACGCTGCTGCCCATCCTCCTGATTTTAATTAACCCGTAGTCGCCTTTTATGACACCCATGGGTAGAGGGGGGTGGTCTATTCTTTTTATTTGCCGGGCACCACACGGCAAACTAAAATTAAAATTCGGTGTGCCCAAAATGTTGTATTAGGTTACTTTCAATCTCAAGGTGCGATAAATCCGAAAAGTCAGAGGTCCACCTTGGCCGGGTTTGAACTCAGGCTCTCCTGCATGGAAAGCAAGCGCTCAACCGCTAAGCTTATCAAATGGGCGCTTGCAGCTCCTAAATTACTATTTTACCATTCTGTTACACCCTGTATTTTATCATGAATTACATGATGAACTAGTGGCCCGCCCCGGCTTCGCACGGGTAGCACTGATCTTAGCCTTCTTATATAATCCCTCTTTCTATTGGTGAAAACCGTATGAAAATCCGTACAGTAGTTTCTGAACCCGAACAAACTCAACGCGGCTGTAATGATAGCTTTCGCCCGCGGCTTCGCACCCTAATTTATCCCCCCCCCCTACCCTTAAGGGATGATTTCCCAAAACACTGAAAAACGTATTTCTTAATTTTCAACCAATAAGCCAAATACCGTTTTTTATACTTCAAAAATCACGGCGGACAGACCGGTTTAGACTCTGCGTTGATGAATCAGTTAGTCAGGAGTTCAGGACGAGTATGTAGTATATATGTATAGATTATTAAAACTATCCTAACTATCCTAAGCTTTTATTTTATGTCAATACAACATTGCAAGTTTGTATTTAAAATTGAAAAAAAATGCATCAGTCTACAGGCTGATTTGTAATTCGACCTATTTCAGGATACGGTTATACTAGAGCTCAATTGCAACAAAAATTATCCTGTGAACCAGGGAGCGCCTGTCATTTGTTTTCGAGTTATAGCAGTTCTAAGATTTTATTTTTATTTTTTCCGTCTTCGGATGGAAAATGCTAATTGTGAAAAATCTATCCTACTCTGGGCACTCCATTGACTTTTTCCTGAAAGCTAATGAATGAGCAATTACAATAATATAAAATTCATGGTGAACGTTTTCATAACCTCGGAAATAAATGGTCATAAATCATAAATCACAAGTTATAAAACAAAATCATCAAAGTACCCTTTACATTGCAGAGAATTACTCAAAAAAATATTATGACGTACCTATGTATGACATTTGGTGTTTAAATTACAGAAATAACATCCTCATTAACCCCGACAAAAAAGACGGGTGTATCTGTGTGTCTGTCTGTGGCATCGTAGCGCCCAAACGGATCAAACGATTTTGATTTAGTTTTTTTATATTTTGAAAGGTGATTTGATCAAGAGTGTTCTTAGCTATGATTCAAGAAAATCTGTTCAGCCATTTGCTCTTTTCTAGTTGAAGAAGGGATGTGAGCAACTTTCACAAGTATGATCGATTCGAAATTCGGTATCCTGTTACTCCAATGATGTTGCAAGAACATGGTAATCTTTACCTGATGCTGCAGCATTAGAATCTGCAGGATACCCAACTCCTCACGAACTTACAGCAGAGGTATCGTGTATCGGTTCATTGGAATGGTTTCAATGAATAAGTTATAGATAGATGGTGATCAGGCTCTGATGATGGAGCAGGAAAGAGAAATGAGCTACTGTCACTTGTTAAATCGATGTGTTATTTTAGTAAACGATGTAGTACCGTTTGTGGCGAACACAGACCAGTAAGCTTCAAGACTCCGCATAAACAAAGTTTTGTATTCGAACGCAGTCGTAAAAGGTTGGTGGGGTCAGGGGGGCGGACGGCGCGTTATGATTGGCCGGCTCAAAAGTTCGGTGGTATGATTCCTTATGATTGGTGCCGCTCGCTGACTGAGTGACGTTCCGATTGGCGGAGGGACGTATGATATGCAGTGGTAGAGCATATGCGTTGTGACCGGGGGTGTCCAGCTAAGCGGCGTCTAGAGGCTTACTGGTCTATGGTGGCGAATTAAGAACTCGTCTGTGTCGGTTGCCGCCTAGTGCACGCGCATCCGCTACGACGCGCCCCGGTGCGGCTCGGTTGGTGTAAATCTTATATTAGTGTTTGAATGTGTAAAATAAATGAGTGAATGTGTTATGTCGGAGGTTTTATAAATTTTACAATTTTTTTTTTTTTATCATCTATCCAGTGCAGTGCCCGCAGGCCGCGCGCTATTGTCTTTTGTTCACAAACGCTTCCCGCGTGGCACTGGCGTCATCAATAATTCTCATAAAATTAAGCTAACCCTTAAGCTGCCCCGCATTTTCCGTCATCACTCAAGAGTTAATTTTCCAAAAACACTTAAACACGTACCTATTATTTTCAATCAAAAAGTTGAACATAATTTTTCATAGATTGATCATAGACGGATTTTGTTATAATCTTTCATCGCTTATTTTAGCGCCTTAAGGGTTGATTTTACAAAATTGCTGAAATACGCCTTTCCTAATTGTATACTGAGAATGCCAATACCAATTCTTATGGATTGAATTTAAAAATAACAGAATTTCCCATAAAAATGTTCACCTTCTATTTTACCCCCTAAGGGTTGATTTTCCAAATACACTGAACCACGTTGTTCCATATTTTTTACCAAACAGCCAAATTCTATTTTTCATAGATAGTAACATCAAAAATGACGGATTTTCATACAAAATTTCAACCCCTACTTAACCCCGTAGGCGATGAATTTTCAAAAATCCTTTCTTAGTGCTCACCTGCGTTATCTAAGGAACTTCTGTGCAAAAATTCATCTTCCTATCCCTATCCCTAAAAAAATCTCATTTTTTGTATTTTTTTCTTTAAACTTACACCATTGATGCTAAATTAAATAATATTAGATTTCTATGACCTACACGCTATTTGCTTCTTAGTTATCTACCTTCACCTTCTCTGTCCAATTCTAAGCAGAAGTTATTGACTCTAATCCTAATTAGTATTAAAATCCATTAAATAAGTTGCAAGAAAATTTGCTTTAGCATATTGCTGAAAACATTGCTAGGAAATCTTCCCGGGTACATTCCCAATAGACAGGGAATTTTCGTTCCTAATGGCTTTTTCATGGCTTATCTATCTTATTTAGGATATGTAGTTAATTACAAATAGAATACAATTCAATAAAAAAAAAATACAGATGAAGCACTGACTAAAATTCCCAGTTGGGATTCCGTTCAGTTCCCAGACTGGGATTCAGTCTGGGAACATTGCTGGAAATATTGCCGGCAATATTTTCACCTCTTGGCAATGTTCCCGGACACGGAACATCACTAGACCAAGATACACAATATTTGTTAAATCTGATTCAACATACGTATTTGGTCAATCTAAGCATTAACATTAAACAATAAAAATAATGATTGTTATTCACAAAAAATGTGTTTATCCTTTATTTATACCAGGTATAAATAATATCTGCTTTTATTTTAAGCACTGACATACTCTCAGTACACATACAATAGATAGATGGAGTAGAATAAAACTAAAGTATTTTATAAATGAAAAGTTATTAAAAAAGGACAAATATAATCAGTTATTGTGGGGGCATAGGTCAAAATACAGGTGATAAAAAATTAAGAACTCAGGTCCACTATCTCCCGCCTACGGCATACAATAATAAATTCTGTATTTAATTATTCAATTACACATCATTTTACAAATTAATAAATAACACATAATTCTTACTTTACGTATTTCAAGATTTACCCGCAAATTCCTTAGTATCGACCGCATATTGTTTATGTTGGTGACGTATTTGTCCGTCGGGTGGTCGGTATGCTAGTCATATCTGTGGCAGCACTGCGCTTGCGCGAGCATAGAGGCGCGCGACCACCAGTGCCGGTCGCGCCGGTAGCCACGCGGCACGCGTGTTCCTCATCGCCGCCGCAACGACGGGTCGATCGATACCAAGACGCCGAAAAACGTGCGCCGCACGCATCGCGCATGTTACGCCCCGAGACGTGCTAAACTTAGAGAGTAGAGGTGCACCGTTGCATCGACCGGTGTAGCATAGCGTTTTAAATCACACGTGCCTCGTCCTGCCGTCTATCAAGCGGTAGAACGCTTAAGAAATCCGAGTTCTTTACGTTTGTGTCGTTTACAGACTGTATTTTGTGATTATATATTAAATCTTATAGCAGAGGGTGAAACGTTTCCTTTATAGCCTATTAGTGTTCACTAGTTTCTTATCTTAATCAACATTCTGGTAATACCAATATTCGGCATGCTGTAGAAGGTAAATTGGCAAGTCTCTGCGTCATCGATTAGGGGTGGTTCGGGAGTCAGGGGACACGAGACGCGACGGCGTCGCGGCGTCGCAACGCGCAACAGCTGTGAGCCAGATCTATTATCTTGACCGTGAGAGCATAATTAAATGTGATGATCATTGTTGTTTTTTGTAGTACTATACAAAATTTGTTTCTAACATCAATTGTCAATTTCCCGTATTTAAGCGTATTTAGACTTCCAAGAGGAATGCAATTTCAGCACATTGTTTTCTAACTTTAACGTATAGCAGTAAAGCAACGCTTAGGTTGAATCAATATTGTTTTTTTTTTTTCAGTTTTATGTTTTTAAGTAAAGTAATAAATTCACCGACAACAAGCATTTATACTTTATATAAATATATTTTTATTGGTCTAATTATATATCCTTATTTCTGATTGTATTTAGTAATTATACATATTTTTATGTAATATGTATGTTTAAGTTCTTACGCAAAATAATTACCCAATATTAAACAATTGCTGGTCACCCTACCTCAATTTTGCAAGACCCTGGTATAGGGGACGTGGGCATGCGTATTAAAAAGCTATTGTTCTCAACGCAATTACTCACAATTATAAAGGGTATGGTATTTTCACCGTCAAATTAATAATCCTAAAAGCTTCTTAATAATTTCTTATTCCATTCATTGGATTTTTTGAGTAATAGGATCTGTCAAACATAGACTTTTGATATTTTCATTTTGCTGTATGTAGTTGAAGTTGTTCAATGTTCATATTCGATACAAACATTTTCTCCTGATATCGATGCTTAAAATTAATTTTATCAAAAAATTTCGTAATATACCATTTTTTTTCCATATCTCTGTACATTTATTTTCTGGTTGATGTTGACTTAATTATTTTTAAAATATAAATGTTAAGAAAACGTTAGCAACAACGCAACTGTAAATAATTTTACTAAGCTTTGCGCATTTAGCCACTATCTAGGAAACAATATAGTAAGTATTGTAACCAGAATCATGATGCATAACGATCGTTAGGCGCAAGTGATTTTAACAAAGACATGCAAACAAAAACATTTAAAAACGGTTATAATTAAAAAGTAAATTCTCATTACCATAACTTAGCGCGGAGGGGTGGGGCAGTGGTTAAGGGGCGGAAGCTTACCCGCAATCTGTAACCTTGAGTGACAGAATCTATTTTGAAGTCCTTGGGATGTCCTTCGAGAAGGGCCGGAATACCCTTTCCTTAGACGTTATAACGAATTCGCTATTTGGTAGTAACTATTATACCAACGAGTAATTTTCTGTGGTACCTACTACAATCAAATTGAAAGAGAGAAATATAGGAAAGTAAATCAGGTTTTAGATATTTCCATTTCTATAAAACTTACTGTTTGTCAATATCCGGTATAAAAACTGTTGCAAAAAATCTAATCAGTTTCTAGGTGTTTCCTGTAATTCAGACTTGACGTACTAAAATGATGAAACTGTAGCTTCACATCTATTTAATTTATTCCGTTCATTATCAATTTAAAGAAATAATGTGTTATTTAATCTGACCTTTGTTAGTATCATCATAGGGATTTTACTTATCATCTACTTTATATTATCGATGTATCGTTATTGTCGTTTTTATTTGAAATAATATTTTGAGTTTTATAACACCAAATATTTTGTATTGTTTTGTCCAGCAGTGGACGTCTTTCGGCTGAAATGATGATGATTTTTTTGTCAAGTATCGTTTAAAGTTATTCTAATTATCAATATTATTTCAAATTCTCTTTCAAAAATACAAATAGTTTTTTTTTTAAATATTATTTAAGTAACTGATACTAAAATTACAGCATTATTCATTATAATAAAGTTTAAGATTGAGCTTTAGCTTCGCTTTATTATAGAAAATTTATTTAAAGTAGGTAGTTAAAATATCTTTATTACATATATTATAATTTGTAGATAATTTAATAACACACCTCGCACCTCGTATTTTCGTGATATCACTGCGTGCTAGTTATCTCTGACAGCTTATCTTATTTGAATACGTCCAGTGAGAAGTATGACTAGCGCTGTTTAATTATCATACATAGTGTGTACCTCGACCTCGTGTAGTTATTTTGGTAGGTATGACTTGAATGTAAGTGTAGAATACTAATTTATTGAGTTTCAGTTATTGGTATGATATTGACGGAAGTGGACGTGGCCGGTCGTTCGCTGCGTATGTCCCGATACCGTTCATATGTGTCGTGATCGCGCAAATAGCGTGCTGCCTCCGTACTGCAGACGCCTGCACTTGATCGTGAAAGTTTATTACCACTGGCCTCAAACACAAACCGTTACTAAAAGAAATCGCCTTGTTTTGAGATAAAGGTTGTTTTGTGTGTAATTTCAGTGGTTAGGTTGGAATTTACATCGTCATTGTGTGGCCTAATCTAAAAGTGTATCGATAATTATAATTTAAAATGCTGTGTTGTAATTTTGTTCAAAGTATGTGAAGTGAATCAAGTGTAGTGTATGCATAGAGGTGCGCCTACTACCTTTGTTGGAACTTGGAACCGGTGTTTACGAATAATACCCGTGATAATACCTTTCACTTGGATATGGTTGTTTAGCGTGGATTGTTAGTCGTCACGTGACGCGTCTCCTGATGATACACCTTATAATTTGAACACACCACACGACATTGTTAATAGTTAGCTATTAAATGCGTCTGACATTGTCTGCTCATTGGTATGAGTAGGTATTCGCGGGTATGCGTACAGGGCCAAAATTACGTCATTCTGTTAACCTACTTTCGTTTTGCTGTAAAGTTTGTAAGGTAATTGTTATAGCAAAATTTAAGATCAATGTCATTGATAAATAACCACATAATTAATTTATTCGTCTGATGATTAAACGGACT
Organism: Asteroscopus sphinx; assembly: GCA_949699075.1. Lineage (NCBI taxonomy): Eukaryota > Metazoa > Arthropoda > Insecta > Lepidoptera > Noctuidae > Asteroscopus > Asteroscopus sphinx. Next base: position 13,629,096 of record OX453005.1, read on the forward strand.
TTGATCTATGGAGTTTGTACAATAGGACTTAAAATACGCATTTAAAGATCTATTGTCTAGAATTATCATTGTTTGAATACACAATATTATTATAAAAACTAATAAAAAGTTACCTGTTGTAAAATTAATTACCTAATTATGTTTTATTAATACACATAGGTAACATTTCATAAATTACACAGACCGATAAATCATTCCGTCTGGTAACTTAAACCAGTCAGACCCGGTCGATTAGATGTATATTATAATCGTGTAGCTTGTTCATGCGTAACATTATGTTGTATGTAATAGGGGTTTAATTACTTTGAACAAAAAATAAATGCAAGAATTTATGTCACATGAATCTTGAGGTAAAACAAGCTAGCCAGTAAAGAGGTACCTACATACAATTCGGAAGGTTAGCGGGATTGAAAGAAGGTAAACGGCCATTAAAAACTGGCCAAGTGCGAGTCGGACTCGCACAGTAAGGGTACCGTACCTCTCAAAGACCTGATACCCCATAAAAACTGATTTAATTTACGAGAGTTTATCAAAAGACATCAACGAAACAGTGCGCGAAATATTAATTTTTGCACGTCTTTCTTACGCAGGTACCACCACATATGTCTATGTTTGTCTTATTTTTAGTATTTGTTGCTAAACTACATAATATGCACTATAATCTGACCAAGTTTGACGCTGGTATATATTACCGTTTTGAAGATAGAGCAGGAACAAAAACTTTGAAAAAAATGCATGTTTTTTGAGGTTTCTTGTATGGGGACCCCCTTTGGTTTTAGACTTTTTTTTGTTTTTAGTATTTGTCGTAATACACCTCATAGCAACACAATTTCTGAGAAAATTTCAACCGGTTACCTGTTACCGTTCAATAGATACAGCCCTGTGACAGACAGACAGACGGACGGACGGACAGCGTAGCGAGAGTAATAGGGTCCCGTTTGGCACCCTTCGGGTACGGAACCCTAAAAATTCACGTGACCACGAGATGAAAATATAAATAATAAAACGTTATAAGATAATATGTATGTCGTTTAATTTCTGTAATAGAAACGAATTCTTAATGCGTGAACTCTGAGATCATTCTATGCAATAATTTTGCAATCAATAGTTCAATAGCAATTCCCAAACCCGTTTTAAATTAAATCACGTTCATTCATAAACGATTTGGTTTATATATCAAATAATTGTATAGTAGTGAAAATCTATTTATTTGTCGTCTGTACGGCTCTGTGCATTACCGGTTGCGGTGTAAAACCTTTCGGAGAGGTTGTTCGACGTCAATGTTAAATCACGTGCGGACCCGACCTTCATTTCTCAACCAACTCGATAAACTGCTTCATAGAATGACAAATGTATCAACTATGAAAATATAAGATGAATTTATTTATACAATGTACAGTTTGGCAAAAAAGTTTACGCGCGTAGCAAAATTGTATAGGTAACTATAAATATTTTTTTAATGATGTGGTTTTGGCTGTACTGTTTTTATTATTTAAAAAATCTAAGTAGCACATTTCAAACTCATCTTCCTAAGGTTACTCAGGAAATTAGAGGCAATTACACCGTTAATGCTTTTATTTTTTAACTTGACCGTGAAAACTCGACCGTTTGAAATACTTAGCTGATTGATTTACAGCCTATTGAGTGTGAGATCATCGAATGTTTTTCATTAAACAATTATATCAGTCAATATTACGGGCTACCTCACACCGCATAATAAACATTAAACTCGGAAGAATAAGAATTGTCTATCTATTGTTCTAAAGTCACATTTTCTCAATTAGTATTTATTTCCGCATATGAAGCGGTGCCGGCTTCAAGTGTCAGTTTTTTTTTGTTACGGCATTTTCCCTAAAGAAAAAATATCTAATTTTTAATTTATTGTGAATTTAAAGTAATAATTCAAATGATAGATTTTATAAAGTGTAATTTTTTTAAACAAGGTTATTTTTTCGTACAATCTAATTTAATCTTTTAATAAATAAAGCAACACTTTCTAAACAAATTAGTTACCTTTTCATAACATTTTGCACTTATCTAAATATGAAGGTGTAGGAACGATGGGAGCGCCCGGCTGTCCCCATTTCGGTGAATTGATCAATAATTTTACTAAGTATATAACCTCGTCTACTCACCTTTAAGTAGTAATAGTTAGTATTCTTTGCCTTTACTAACACTTTGTTTTAGACATTAACATGGCGAGTGCGCTATAATCGTGCTTCGCGTATTATGAATTTCATAAGAGAGTTAATTTAAGCAGCTCGCTTGGTCACCCGAGCGTGGTGCAGATATCCACTAGCTACTTACACTATCCTGTCAGACGTGTTCCATTATATCCTCATATGAGAGGTCGACACGATTCTCGTGATTTTACAGGTATTACGTCAGTATAAATATTGGTTTTAGCAGAGTGTAAAATGGTTTGTCAGTTCATTTCACACGAGACTTTAGTTCGGAGACATTGTGCATAGACATCGTTATAAATGTGAAACAAGTGGACATTATCGAAGGGGTGTCGATCAGCGTAAAGGAATCATCGCCGGCGTGAAGCGGGCGGAGCAGATGGTCGCGGGTCGCGCGCGTCACGGCGGAGGGCTGCGCGGGCGCGGGCGCGGGGTGCGCGGGCAGCTCGCGCGCCTCGCCGCCGCCGGGCTTCGATCCCGAGCTCTTCCAGGAGTTGAGCTACCTCCCCGACGCGGAGCTCCGCGAGTGTCTCGGAGAGTACCCAGACTTCTTGTACCACGTCGCTCGGGACAAATTCGGCCGACTATACTTTCGCGTCATCAGGACCTTGCTCCTTGATAGAGGTATATCATGTAGATGGGTACGGTTTTCATTGTTGACCACCTCATCGCTCGCTGCAACTTCCAGTGTCGTCTGATCCTCATCTCGCTTTCCTTCTTTTCTGCAATGCAGTAATTTACATATCATTTACTTTTTTTGCGCTTATTGCCATAGTTATCACAGTAATAATATGATGAAGTGCCTTTTAAATTAATTTCCTGAATTTGACATGAAGGACTAGTTTATTAACTAACCTAAACAGTAGAACGTAAATCACTTTCATTTTCAAGAAAACATTACTAACCCTTTCTCACTGCTAATTTCTAACTGTCGCTAAAATGTGTTCTTCTTCCTACATCCTACCTTTAACCTTTAATGAATGCTTAGAACAAAATACAAGGGAACATAATGTGTGAGAGTGTTTGTAGCAAAAACTTCATCATTAAAATAATTTCTAGCTCGTTCCATGTATGGGCTAATAATTATTACTTCCATGTGTAAGATACTGGTACAGGGTTGCCTCATGATAAACATTTAACTGAGCTATTCCTATTTTGTTCTAAAGTCTGAATATTTAATTAATAAAATCTATGAATGTGTTTAAACTATTAAATGTATTGGTGGGGTATCCTTGTGCAATAAATAAATAAATATTAAAAAAAAAAAAACACTGCACTATCTAGTCCCAAACTAAGCAGAGCTTGTACAATGGATATGATATTTATATACTTTTTTTTGTAAATACATACATAATCTTGCTTCTGGAATCCCTGCACTGGTGTTAAGAAGTTAATTTAATTAATAAGACATTCTGTGTTCCTTGTTTATGAATTCCAATTGGATTAATAATTTACGTTAACAATAATCATGTGAATGCCCTAAAATTTCGAGGTTTTTCAGAATTTCTAATTTGTTTAACTTGAGCTAGCCTTGTTAAAGAATCGTTGAAATTATCGCTCTCACTTAATAATACCTCCTGTTGTCAATAAATATCGCCAAACATAACTATTAAGTCCAATAAAGTAATGGGTAATTAAAAATAATCTGTTAAAGTTTGAATTTAGCTAAAAAATTACCTTATTGATTTTGGCAACACCTTCAATGCTTCGTACTGGAAGTAAGACTACAAAAACTGTGAAAGTCTTTCAATATCGTGTGGGAGATGTAACCACGAACACAATCAATATCCGTTGTAATCACGGTGTTAGGTAAGAGTGGGAAAAAACTCGCATACCTGCGCCCGCGCCGCATTCAATGGAATTATTATACCACTCAGTTCCCATAAGTTTTTATTCTGGAAAGCAGCTTCACCGTTAAAACATTTTATAGCTCGTTAAAGTTTATGTTCTATACAGTTGAAAACCGCCATCATCATAAATGTTTCAATGCAAGATACACACCTGTAGTGTTATAACTGGAAAGAGTAATACTATACTTACAGTTGTATTTAACTTTGAATACATATACGGTAATATATTGTCCATCAGTAAAGATACGCAATAACATAAAGTACTTAAATCTTAACTCGATACAAATAAGAAATCACGTGAGAATCGAAAGTTAATTTATTGATACAAAGTGTTTAGTGAAGCATAAAAATCACCAAGTTATCTGTAAAAACATATCGACGTGTATTTGTTTTGTAATTGAGTGTTCCCACACGATGCATGGATATACAATAGAATAGTGTGTTTTGTCTGCCCTCCGCAAGAGCGCCATGGAGTCCCCACACTTGATTGCGTAGCGAGTGCGTGCGCTCCACAGTCACCAACTTGATCGGGAACTTTACGCTCGTATTTGTCGCTTTGTCGCTAACGTTACCAACATTTGTGCCTATATATCGATGTAACATCTATAACCAGACAGTGCCATTCTCCGAAACGTTGAGTTCACGTGTAATGTTGCATTTAATGATTGAACAATAGGGGTTCGATGAACGCCCAGAGGCCAAACACACATGATGCACTCCCGGGTTTGTAGATAAACTGTTTCTGAACAAACGCTCCTCATTTATGAGTAGAACAACGTAATTGTAATCACAAAAGGTGAATGGTAAATATTACAGCGCAAAATTTAAAATGCAACGATATCTTATCAATGTGATTGAAGCGGGCAAGCTGCAGAACTAAACCTTATTCAGTGTTTACATTCGAGTGCGCGCTTACACGATGTTTTAGTGATTTGCGGTGTCGTGGATAGTATTGAATTATGCGCCCCAATCCGCCCATTGTGCTAGTGTACTACTGTGATTGTTTGGATGCATAAAAGGGAAATAATATGCATTCTAAGTCTAATTCGCCGCAGTAATGTTTACAGTGTGTAAAAGTTTTTACAAAAAAACTTCTAGTGGATTTACTAGTACTACGAATACACCGAGTAATTATTCAACTAATACTGGTTCGTTATGTATGTGTGATTCATTATCTTATTACATTGAAAAAAAAAATTGCACATACTACCATATTCTTGAATATGTCCCTCGATCATCCAGTCATGATGTATATTTTATTATTACATACCACGTTTTTATTAACTCGCGTTCAGTCTGTTCGGTACAAATTTTGCAATCGATTTTAAACTAACTTCCCGATGAGCTAGAGATTTGAAACTTTAAACAAAGCTCAGAATTGTATGACAATGCAATAACTCAATTTCGTTTAAAAAAACTTTCATTAAATTATTTCTTATTCCAGACTCTATTATTTATTATGCTTAAAATTTATGTATTTAATTGATATGTATCTTATTATTTATTACTAGAAAATTATGTAGATATAGTAGGCTAATTTGCTTAATAATTTGCTGGTTAAGGTCGAACTGGGTTTACTTTCTGTTTTCTTTTATGTTTATGGTGCGTAAACAATAATGTATACTCTATCTATCTATTAGTTTACGACTGTAACTGTTTTTATTTATTTACAGCCAAAATTAATATCCAATCTATCCACGATTTGCCCTACTAGAGATAGGAATTTGACATAAGCTCTATACAAAATATGTCAAATTTCTATCTCTAGTAGGGTAAATCGTGGATAGATTGGATATTAATTTTGGCCGTAAGGAAGTTTACTGAAAAATCCCTTGTAGCTACAACTTTCAACAAAATCACCCTCTGGTTTCAAAATTGTTTACAACTTTGCTTATGAACCAATATTATTCTTTATAAGGTTTCAGTAGCGGTTACGATTGTGAAATGTACTTGACGACAGTTCTTATTTCTCGTTTTATGAAGTTTGAATCCAGAAAATAATATGATTTAAAACATGTTAAAAAGTCTTCAAGATTTTATTTTTCCTCAACTTCTCATGTTGGCGTTTACTGTAAGATGACGTCACTGTCAATTATGCATACTAATAGCCTTATCTATCTAATATATCAATGCACCTTATATAATATTAATATACCTACACTTTATACCCCCAGTCTTATGATCAGTGTATGCTATACTACTGCTTATTACCTGTATGTGTATGAACCACATCTAGGTCACCGGTTCAATCGATTGGTGTATTAATAGAATAGGATAGGCTTGAGATAGATGTAGTCTTGACGCTATTTCAGGGCTTTTAAATATAAAAATTAAATATTGATCGACCTTGATCCATTTGGGAGTGTTCTGTAGGTAAAGCTAACAGAGTAAGATAGGAGTGCCCAAGAACAGATATAATTAATGAGTTACCGAGAATAAATATTGCTATTTCAACGAGGTTAGTAGAAATTATTTATTCTAAATTGAATTTTAGAGATACCTGAACTGAATCCCAACCGCTATTTAAATTTTGAAGTTTTTTTTATGAAAATGCTAGGACAGAAACTTGATTATAATGATATATTTTTTAGGACAACAAGATATTTATTTTATTAATACCAGAACCTACTCCTATTTGATAGTGATCTCATAGTAAACATAGCAAGCGTCCAATTGAGTAAACCGCGGTTTGCGGTTATTTTGAAGGTTTACATAATGTATGTAAAGATGTAAAGTGATCGTTATATTAAAGGAGCAGGTAGAATGCGCCTCTATTCCACCTTAGACAAAGATTTTAAAAAGATGTATAGTGAAGACTACGTTTGCCATAACGCTAAAAAGAGTGTAATGGTTTACAGCATCCATCTTCAAAATTTAAATAACTATTCAAAAATGAGACGTATTTTTTTTTGTTGAATGCCTCTCTGTTTATTTCGTAACCTGTTTCGAAATACAAATTATTAACATTCATGCATTACGAATGTATAAAATGGGTCCCATTTAAAACCTGGTATCTTTATTAAACCAAGCGTTAATCAGAAGAAACAAGTGCCTATATCTTGGCTTTAATTAAACCAATGAAAGTAGTTTATCTGAATACCTCTATCTGATCACGTTCGGTATCAATATAAGTACCTTGCCCAAGAATGTACTTAACCAACCTAGTCCCAGATCCGGTTTTTCGACTCGACCAAATGTTTATAATTTTCATGTGAGGTGCTTTTACTCACATTTATAGTTGAGGGAACATTATAACGTAATCGATTGACCAAGTATGTTTTGTAACGTATTGTACGACAGTATTATTCTGGCTTAAAATCTCATAATATAATGTTTTCACATGCATGTGATGGAATTATATAAATATATGCACTTGAGCAGACACACAAATGATAGGTTTTCCTTGAATCCCAGGCTCATATACACTTTTGCAGGTTGTTTGATAATAGTGTTTGTTTTTTTAAATATTATTCTAAACATCAACACCGAATCTATTGTTGATAAACAAAGGTGTTCAATGATACCTACCCTAGGTAATCTCTACCTATCTATTTTTATATGTTACTGTAACAGTATTATCAATGAAAACACTAAGGATTGGTCTAGCCATCGATAGAGATAAAATAAAGTGTGTTTTCTGATATCAACACTTAAATCTTCTAATTATCTAGACACATTTCTATATCGATTGTGTATAATTTTAATCATCTACACACATTTCTATGGATTGTATATAATTTGCGCTTGCTATTTAGAAATGCTATAGTGTATCATAGACGTTGATGCTGTGTGCTACATAGTGGTGTTCTTTTTGCAGTTCTATGCAGCAACAGGGTGAGCCAAATGACAAAAACCTACAATGACATCGAAGCGGTAACACGGCTCTTAGAAGAAGTAAGTTTTGTTACACATTCTGCTAATGTCATTCGGTTAGAGTGGTATGTTATTTAAATTGAAGCCAAAGACTTCAAGGCAAACTTCACACGTGTTGACGACTCGTTTGTGTCACAAGACTGTCATCAAAGTGCATTTTGTATGTATTGGTTTTAAAATTTTGTAATAATTAGACCACATAGTTTTCGCTTTCATGTTTGGCGCTTTTTAATATAATTTTGATTATGTAGATACAGTTTTGCATACATTTATCTGTTAGGTGACATCACTATTTAACTAAAGGTAATAATGATAGTCGGAAAAAATACACATTGGTAGATAACTTGGACGAATGAGAAATGGCGGACGGAATCTCGCTAAACAAAAAGTGAAGCATCCATAGTAAGACGGCTCGCATAAAAGTACGGGCTGGCACGCACACATTCACACTCATAGTAAGACAAAAAGCCGCCATTACGCAACAAATCTCGTGTGACGGTAGTCGTTGTCGTAATGTCACAAATAAAATAACAATATATATCTGGTGTGTTAAGATTATGTCGAAATTATAGTGGGTTTAGGAAAAAAACGAAGTGCTTAAATTTTTTCTTAGCGAGATACCGTCCGCCATTTTTTATTCTTCCGAGGTAGATACCTACTCTATTCATTAACGTTTAGCAATCGTTTACAGAAAGAGAAAGATTTGGAGCTTACGGCTCGCATCGGTAAGGAATTGCTAACTGCCAATGGGCGTTTGGAGGCGCGAGTCACCGCGCTCGAGGGCGAGCTGCGAAGCGCGCGCGACCACATCACGCAGCTGAGGCACGACCTCAACGCGAAAGCAGACCTGCTGCAGGTACCTGTAGAAAACTTGATACTTTCTTCTTTATTTTCCCATATAAGTCTAGAAATTGACAAAAACCAAACCCGTAATCTTAGAGAAACTATCTACCAGTGGGAGCAAGTTGTGAGTCGTAGAATGAACGATTTGTTAAGGTTTGAATAGCCAATAACAATAAGAATTTATTCACAATTCTAATCTTTGAATCCAATGGGTTATTCTCGCCGGCGCGCATGTTATGAATAAATAATCTCTTATTTTCCCGAAGATGATGTCATAACTATCTGTTCATCTCACAAGGAAAATCAATCTTTTGATATAAAACGCAATAAAACCTTTTGTGAAAACACGATCCACAAAATATGAGGATAAATTCAAGAAAAATTTAAGATTTTGGTGAACTAATCAAGGTAAAACCCCAGTGCATTTGATAATATTTTTGTTAGATCCCAAGATCCTTGATATGACTGCGACTGAAGGATTCACCAGAGGCAGGGCAGCAGCGTTCGCGGAGTATTTTTTTTATAACATAGGGGGGCAAACGAGCAAGCGGGTCACCTGATGGTAAGCAATCTGCGCCGCCCATGGACATCCGCAACACCAATGGAGTCGCCAATGTGTTGCCGACCTTTTAAAAAAGACGTATGCTCGTTTCTTGAAGGTTCCCATGTCCCATTTAACCAACCAACTGCGATCGCCAACCCGCCTGCCAAGCGTGGCGATTATGGCATATCCCCCCTTAATTGGGGGAGAGCTATGTACAGCAGTGGACGTCTTTCGGCTGAAATGATGATGGTAAATGATGATAAGACATTCAAAACGATGTGCAGGTGTTGACAAATGACACTGAGGAGGGTACATCTCCGACGGAGCAGGAGGCGGCCAGCGCGGCGCTGCTGCGCAGGCGCACGGGAGCGCTGGAGCGCGAGAACCGAGCGCTGCGCGACGAGGCCACGCGCCTCGCCGCCGGCGCCGACTCCGCGGAGCTGGCCGAGCGGCAGCTGCTGCGGGACATCGCGCACCAGCTCGGTACGATAACACCTACTTTTTAATCAATCAAACAATCAAGTATAAAGGTATGATCTTATAGCCTAAATGTCACTGTATTCTGCCTGCAGGCAAGCGTGCAAATTTCATGTTACATTATTATTATTCATTTATTCTTATTTTTTTACTGTTGTACTTTTAGTATGTCTTTAAATAAGATGGTATTGCAACGTAGACAATCTACTTAATAAAATTCTTAAAAGTGACTGACCGACAACGCACAGGCTAAATCGGTGGGTCTAGGAGGATGAAATTTTGCACAGTAATTCCCTAGATAACGTAGTTAAGCACTAAGAAAGGAAAATTTAGTTTTTTTTTTAATTCATTCCCTAAGGCTGCGGTTCCCATAGTGCGCGCCGCTGCGCCCTGGTGCGCCGTAGAGAGGAAAGAAGGGCGCCGTGAGGCGCTCCTATTTACCATTCCCCGGAAACTAAAGCTTAGGCATTCGCGGTTACAAAATGAACAATCAACTAGCTAGGGCGCCGAGACAAAATACTAAACCTGTAAGTGCGCCGCGAACTGAAAACGTTTGGGAACCCCTGCCCTAAGGGGTTAAATAGGAGTTGAAAGTGTGTATGAAGAAAAGACGGGAGCGAGCCACGGGCGCGAGTGTCAGCTAGTATACTATAAAAGGCCGAGTTGGTTGACCGCAATGACATTCTTCGGCCTGTGATACTACTACTACTACAACAATATCAGTTGTAAAGGAACTATTTGCACGTGTACAACACTAGGTATATCTACAGAACAAGATTACGTTTACCTACTAATTATCTTTATTCATTTCGATTCTCGTAATTTTCTAAATGTAGGTACCGCAATGTTTTGTTATCAAGCTTTACAATTGTATACCGTGTCGAATTTTGATTGGTTAATGCATTTTTATCTATCGGAAATAAAATCTGCCTCTTCTAGAAGCTTCTAATATGTATGTTCCGTATATTATCAGGAAATCTTAATTAGGCATGTGGTTTGAATTAAAATGTCTTTAGCCAATAAATGACAGAAAATGTGTTTTGCGTGAAATGAATGTATTAAAATAACATGTTATATTTAAATGTCTTTTTAAATTAAAAATATTTTTTTAGTTATTCTAAAGCAAGTAAAGTCAACAGCAAAAGTCGATGAATATTTTAAGTATAAAATCAACTATCTCTGGAGTTAATATTTGTCTGTATTTAAAATCATTAAAACTTTCAGAATTAACTTTTCTGTATTTGTATGTTAACAAAAATAAAAACTAAAAATAATTTTAAACTGAGGAATCATTACTTACTTTTGATGTTTACTGTACACGGCACGGTCACGTTACGACTTGACAATAAATTTACGTTTCTAATACTTCGTTATAATTATACGAATGGGCGATACGATTCTGGGCGTCCCAGTACTGTTCCCAAGGCAATACACACGATACAAGTTTTCTCACGAAGTTCCTTCACCCTTCGGTAATTATGTCTGTGTTCAAATGTCGACAGTCAGTGAAATCTAAACAACTGAACTTTACGGGCATATCTCTGTAGAACTCTCACCATTACGTTATAATTGGATGTACATAATCGTAAGGATAATATTTTTTTTTGTTCATAAGCTTTTGTTTCATCAACATCAACTCAACCTATCGCATTCCACTGCTGGACATAGGCCTTTTTTTTTTTTTTTTTTTTTTGAGGCGGAGAAAATGCCTATCGCATGTCACGCCACCCGGGGAGGTAGCGTGGTTATGTGGGGCTCGCACCCACTAAAAACTCCGCCGTGTACCTACTCACGCCTTGGTGGATGAGCCGCGAGAACTGCAATGCATGGCATTCGCGACCCATCCAGCGTAGCCCTTTTTCGGGTCCCTCTTCCTATAATGACGCTCTTGAGGCGATGTCCGGGCACACTTGGGACATCACCACAACTCAAAGGCCGTGCAATGCGGACGACTGACTCCCCAGTCTATCGTCCGCTGGCCTCTGTTAGGGCGGTATCAGTTCGGCGTAAAGCCGCCTGCGCCGACCCGTCCTCTTGCGGCGGATTGGATCAGCGAAGGAGTCTTCTTCTCTGACCCGCTCCGCCGCTTCCTTCTGTGAGATAACCTCCTCACAGAAGGATGCGACCGCCTCCCACGCCTCCACACTGTCAGCCATGGCCTTGACCACCGCTGGCAGCGAGAGGTCTCCCCCGATTACTGTAGTGAGAGCACGGCGCCGCACCACCCAAGCAGGACAGTATGCAAGGGTATGAAGGGCCGTGTCCTCACTACAGTCGCACTGGTGGCACATGGGAGTTGCCTCCCGTCTCGCCACTTTATGCAGGTATTTGCCGAAGCAACCATGCCCCGACAAAACCTGCACCAGACGGAAGGACAATGTTCCATGTCGCCTCCGTACCCATTCCTCAAGGATCGGCTGGATAGCCCCCACAGTCCAAAGACCGGCACTGGGCGTTTCCAGCCTCTCCTTCCATTGCACCATTATGGCAGCCTGTGCCTCCCTGCGCCACGTCTTTACGACTTCAGGTGGCGGGCGTCTGCCACTTTCCACCTGATGGTCCACTCCCTGCCAATAGATCTTGGCGAGCACCTGAGCCTCTAAGTCCCACGGGGGGGTGCCTGCAAGTGCGCACGCCGCCTCCGCAGATATTGTGCGGTATCCGCGTATGACCCTGACTGCCATGACTCTCTGCGGCCTTCGCAGCAGAGCCTTATTTTGGGCATTCAGGGACTCCGCCCACACTGGCGCCCCATAGAGTGCCATCGAGCGCACCACCCCCGTATAGAGCCGTCGGCAGCTCACACTCGGTCCACTCAGGTTCGGCAACAGCCGGCTAAGTGCGGACGCTGTGCCAATCAGCTTTGGGGCTAGTTGCTCAAAGTGCTCGCCAAAGTTCCACCTTCGGTCTAAGACCAGGCCCAGATATTTCATCCGCATCCGGACCATTACACTGGCATCACCAATGGTGATATGGGCACCAGCTGGTGGCCGGCGTCGGGGCGCATGAAATACCAGGGCCTCCGTTTTCTCAAGCGCCACCTTGAGACCCAGTGCTTGGATACGGCCAATAACAAGGGACGCGCATTCAGTGACCAAGCGTGCCGCCTCCTCATAGTTCCCTCCCCGGGCTATGACGAGGGTGTCATCAGCATAACATATGACGCCCTGCCCAGGGGAGAGGTCACCACGTAAGGCCCAGTCATAACCCACGTTCCACAGAAGTGGTCCCAAAACCGACCCCTGTGGAACTCCGCACGTGATGCTGGACATAGGCCTCTCCCAAGTTGCGCCAACTCGGTCCTTTGCCTTCCGCATCCAGTCCTCCCCAGCCACCATCTTCAGGTCGTTGGGTCACCTGGCTGGGGGGTGCCCTACGTTGCGTTTGCCGATTCGCGGTCTCCTCTCAAGGACTCGTCTGGTCATCGGTCCTTCGACAGACATGGCCAACCCACTGCCACTTCAGCTTACTGATCCTACAAGCTATGTCGGTCACTTCGGTTCTTCTTCGAATAATCTCGTTACGGATTTTACCCTTCAAAGAAACACCAAACATAGCTCGCTCCATAGCACATCTGCTTGATGTAGTGAAAAAAATATCGTCAGGACGAATACTCATACTTTGTTAGACCGTGCGATAATGTAATATCCTGCCAAGAAAGATTACGATGCGTCATGTGGGATATGAAATCCCGGCGCAACCTGGATTCATTGAACGCTAACAAGTTTTCATAATGATAATTGCAATTTAAACCGCCACTCAAGTAAATACATTGGCTTATATCGCAAGCAATATGAGCGTGATGCGATTACTTTTATGTAATAGGTGCTGTTATCACACCACATCTTTGTAGCCGGCAGTGTTTGGCGTCACAAAACAATTGGTTCCGATTGTTTGTGTTGCGTCTGGTTGATAGAAGGTCGTCGGTTATCTTTATCAGTCAAACGGACGACCTACAAGCGGCTTTGCAGCCTACTTAACTAGAAATTAGACTATCTTGATGATCGATTGAGCATTTTACTTAAGACTCCTTTCAAAACTATTTAGGATACCTACTATTCATAAAACAGTAATGTGTGTTTTATAATACTTAGGTGTTTCAGTATTATATGTTGTGGGATTTACTACTTTGAGGAATTTTAATGTAAAAGGATATGCTAATGATAAAATGCGATATGGGGACAATTATAGTTTATCAATGAAGATAAAATATTCATATCGCTGTTGGTAATGAGGTCACCAATGTCTATATAGTAAGATGCTACTGTACTGTGCTAAAATAAACATGTACATTATTATATTGTATTTAATACCAACTATAAATAACAGCCTATTCACACGACGGCTGACTTAGATTCTTTGTTTTGGGTTTCGCTGTGCCGTTGTGCGTGAGCGTGAGTGCGATTAGTTTTCACACAAAATGATATATCTGAGTGCGTTGGTCTTGGTTCTAGTGCTAATGCTCGTGTGAACTAGCGATAACAAAGATGACGCCACACAGACTACTACTCGCGCGGATAAAGAATGGGACTGAAGGCGGCATTTGTATTTGCCTCTCGCTCAAAATACCTTGCGTGTGAGCGAGAGGCACATATAACAGAAATGTCGCCATTTTCAATTCCATTCTTTATCTGCAAGAGAATCACAACGTGTTGTTTTTTTCTTGATTAATATACTTTCAGTTTTTTTTTTGTAATTATGATAGACGTCATAATATGTCATACACCTGCACCCAAGAACTGAAATCAGAAAAACGAGCTTATGACATTCGGTGCATTTCCACCTTCTTTCAACTAATAATCTCTTATAATAATATGTCTGCGTTATGACATTGACTAATACAAGTCTGTTTTTATTGGTTGCGGAAGTAATTTTCAGACACACTTTGTATGACAGCAATCTAACTACTATAATTATTATAAAGTAGTAATGGCTAGAATAAGACTAAGCGCCTTATGGCATTCGGGAATTTGGAAAACGCATTCTAGGCAGTACTATTTATACAACAACCGTTCAAAACTACTTTTGCAACATGGAAATATGTTTGATTGGAATATAATTAATATGTAATTCGGTAATGCACTGCATGCGATTGTAGACGCATGGATACTCCATTACGCCTTCCGTCAGTCTGCTTTGCCGAGTGTTTCGGAGTTTTCGGACGGAATAAATTCAGGTCGCAACCCTTAACCGTATTATGGAGTAAGAAACAGAAGAAGAGGAATGTCTTCGACAGTATGAGCTTGGTGATACAAGGTGGCCTAGCAGCGTGTTTTCTCTTAAGGTTTGCACCCTGTCAGACCATACTTGTTTCAACTTGCTTCTAATCATCGCTAGAAGAAAGAATAAAGAAGAGAAGAAGGATTCCGCTTTTTGATACCTTGTAAGAAAACTGCAAAATACATTTTACAGTTTTCCTACGAGGTGTTATTATTTATTAAATGAAATAACACAAGAATCAGTCAATCACTTTGATTCAGTTCTCGATTCGGGACGCAATAATTAATTTTCGTATTGAATAAATAGCACTTATTATATTTGCTGTGTATGTGCTTGCCTGACATCATTATAGTTGAGACTTAAAAAAAAAACAGCCTGCAAAAATTTAACATGATTATTTGGAATTGTCGAGTTAACCCAACAACCATACAGTCCATAGACGCCTCATTACAGGCGATCGATGTCTGCAACACATCTATGAAATTTCACTAATGTAGGTCGCCACTATTCGCCATTTGAAATCTTCAAATCAGTTTCGACCACTTACATGAGCCGTCATAACTGCTGCGTTAGTGATTAGTCAATAGCCGCCTTAGTAGGGCCAATCGGATTGCAGTGCCCCGCCTCAGCTAGTGGCAGAATTTATTGTACGCATTATATTTAACATTAGGTTGTATGTTCGTTGAGTTAACCATACTGTAGTAAACACTAACCATCGAGCACATCACCCTTAGAGGAATCACATTGATTCGGAAACTTCTATCAATTACTCAGTGATTTCGCACTTACTTAAATCGTCGAGAACTGGAACCAGAAACTAGACACGCGCGACTAATCACGATTCACGACCGACCAATCAGCGTGGCTATTCAGGGGGTCTACTCGCAAAATCGACAATGACATGATCGAAACGACACGATAGTGCTATGAATATATCTGTCGTAGCCTACTACTCCAATAAATTTTCGGATTCTTTGTTGTTTATCGAATTCACAGACAAATATTATGATTTTTTACGACATCATAGATAATGTTCGGAGTGAATAAGTTAAAAACAAAAGAAATAAAATCATACATTTACAACTAAGATTAGAGTTACGACCAAAAATAGTCGTTTTGCATCGTTCGTTGCTTCGTATACACGACAGTTAAATCGACATTACTAGAGTAGGTTTCGACAAGCTAAATGTCACGAGATATCGATTATCGGTTTTGCGAGTAGACCCCCTGTAAGGATTCACTGTCGAACTCACTTCGGAGTCCGTACTGAAATATATTTCTCGTAAGTATTGTTTTTTCTTTTTACTTTTGACTGAAGATTCAGAAGTGAGTTTGCTGGTGAAGTAGTAGTGGTGTCTGCGGCATAATTAGCAGCACCGAACCAAAGCAATACTTACGCGTACGGCTACTCAATGGGGTATGTGCTCGATGACACTAACATCAAAAGATCTTGTGTAATTATCATTCTAATTTCAAACCCCCTTGAATTATGGCGTTGACCTTGCAAGTTCGTATGGTATTATAGCAATTGTAAAACTTCCAGCCAGTGCGAATTCAGAGGCCAGTGTATTGGGCTCTGAGCTGTTGGAGGAGAGAACACGCTCGGTGGACCTACAACAACAGCTGGAGACCATCAACTCGAGGCTCGCCGTTACTGAAAGGAATTATCAACAGGTAAACAACTCTTTTATTTTGTTAGGACAAAGAACACACCTTTCAATCTCGTATTTATTTAAATAGATAAAAACTATGTATTTGTGTGATTTTCTTTAATTAATGGAGATTACAGCAAGATTTCACCAAACAGAACATGACATGACAAGAATCTCTTTATTTAGCTCTCTTTTTTTCGTTTTTATGTACCTTAATGTAATACCTGTGTTCAGCAATAAAGATTTAACGTATGTATGATATAATATATGTATTCTTCCAAAAATATTTTTTAAAGTAAAGGTATCCGGGCGCACGAGGCGTTTGGCCGGGACATCGTGACATAAATATTTTCGTTTTGGCAAACACACCATGTGTTAAATTCGCGCTTGCGTAACCAAACACAACGTAGATACTGTTTAGAAAGAACTCCGGTGTGTGCTGGCCAGTGGCCACATGCGCGAAACATAACTGAAATATGACGCTAAACGGAATTCCGCAGTTTTCATTTGCACTTTTGCGCTTTTATAACATTATAGGTAGGGGTATACGCTTCGATCAACAATTTTTAATGTAACGCAATAAAATCATATTCACGTTAAAACAAAAAACAATCTTTATTTAATAATATAAAAATTAAACATAATAAAAGAACGCGACAGAATACCTTGACGAGTCACGTTTGTATAATATTTTCATATCTTAAGCACATAATTGCCCAAATAATGTTGACTCACAAATTATTATATTATTTTCACGATGGGTGACTCGAATTAGCGGTTATACGGAATACTGAAAGTTGGCTAAACCGGCAAAATGGATTACGTATAAGGTGAAGCTCTAGCTGCATACAATCCGATTAGCTAGTCTAGAATTAACTTAGGCTTCTTCTAAATTTTGTACTGCATGAATAAAAAAAGCAATTTAATGGGCATACTGCGGAAATTCTTAATACAGCATTGGAAGAATGTATTTTATATAAACAATGAATGTTTGTTGATATTACTTGATTATGCAATGTTTAATCTTTATGTTTAATTGTTCACAGTTAACTACAGAGCATGAGCACACGTTACGGATATTAGAAATAACAAAAGAAAATCAAAATGCTCTCGCGGCAGAATTGGCGGACACGAAGGTAATTACGTTGACTATGTACTGATTGATTCATTCATTTGAATACGTCCGTGTGGTGCCGGACTTAAAGAATAGCATCACCCTTATCTCTTCTCATGGGTGTCGTAAAAGGCGACTAAGGGATTCACCAGAGGATGGGCAGCAGCATTCTCTGAGTATTTAACCAACCAACTGCGATCGCCAACCCGCCTGCCAAGCGTGGCGATTATGGCATATCCCCCCCTTAATTGGGGGAGGCCTTTGTCCAGTAGTGGACGTCTTTCGGCTGTAATGATGAAGGTAATTACGTTGACTATGTACTGATTGATTCATTCATTTGAATACTTAGTTTTATGATTTGCAAGGATTTTGAAATGTAAACTTTAGACAAACCTCAACCCAGCCGGATTAAGCTTATGTTAATTATATTGTGTTTCAATAAACTCGTATAGCATTAAAGTTTACTTTGTTTGCCTTATATTTTGTTATTTAAACATTAGGTTATCTTCTGTTGACTTTTTCCGAAAATACTGTATGTATAGTTAATTTTCATCGCGGAAATAAAAACTTTGCTAGAAGTTTCTCAATAAAAAAATAATTAAAAGCACATCCATACAAATTAAATAAGAAATCTTAATAACTAATTAATAAGGTAATTAAGAAACAGTCATCATTGTCTGCTGTCTCTCAAACTAATTAAAAAACCTGTATCTTGAGAGACAGTGTTTTGCTGTTAACAAAGCACGACCCGTGTACAACAGTTTAGTTTAACATTATCTATAATTACAATTTCCCTACATTTACAAAACAAGCATTATGTGTTTTGGCGTTTGTGGAGTATTATGTGGAGTGAGTTGTGTGAGAAAGGGATAAAATAAATAAATATAAATATCTTAGGGACATTTTTACACAGCACCATCTAGTCCCAAACTATGCAGAGCTTGTGATATGGTTACAAGACAATGGATATAATACTTATATACTTTTTTGTTGTAAATACATACTTATAATACATAAGAAACATCCAGACCAACACAAACACTTATATTTGTTTTTTTTTTTTTTAACGCATTTACGCATGCGAATCGAAATCTAAAGATTTAAATTGTGGAAAGAAAAAATCGCTCACGAGCAGGATTCGAACCTGCGACTCCTGGCTCAGTAAAAATTATTAGTAAGGGTAGGCATATCTATACGACTTTGATTTAACTGCAAAGTTAGTCGAGTCGGTTAAGAAACAAAGATATTGCTGACGTCACCCAAAGACGTATAGTGGAGGATAATTTCGATACCACGAGCAGTGTTCACGGTAGCTTAGTGGCTAAAGCACTGGCGTACTGAGCCAGGAGTCGCAGGTTCGAATCCTGCTCGTGAGCGATTTTTTCTTTCCACAATTTAAATCTTTACAAACACTTATGTTCATCACACAAATATTTATATATGTGTGTGTATTTTTTATTTATTTATATGCGTGATGTGTGCCATTAGTTTGATATGCTATTGTTGTGCAGGAGCGCTACATGGAGGTGGCGGCGCACCTGGCGGAGGCGCAGGAGCAGCTGCGCGCGCTGCGCAAGCGCAGCGAGCCGGTGCGCGGCCTCATGCCCAGCGTGGCGGCCGCCGCCGGCCTCGTGCCGCCCAGCCTGCACCGCGAGATGCACTCCTCCATCTACTCCGAGCTCAGCCTCGACTCCGGCATCGGCGATCCTCTCGCACAGTCAGTACCTACATATAAAACATGTTATGAAAACAACTCAAAACCTGAAACTAGTTTATTCGGAATCGAGAGTGGAATGGATTACACTACTTTTTAATATAGGTATTTACAACAAAAAGTCAGTTTACGGTTACGACACTGAGCGTGAGATCGATGTCTACGCCACGAAATAAAGAAAACAAGCGGAAGTGCCCTTACGATTACTTAGTACAGTCGACTGCAAGACAATGGTAACACTTCAATTCGAAAACCGCCCTTACTACTTACTAAATAAAGATGGTGCTAATGTCAAAGTGTTACTACCGACGTGCGGTCGACCGTACGAGAAAAATTGTCGCCAAAATCACACATTGGTGTCGATTCTCTTGTTCACGAACTAAACTTATTTTAAACTATCGCTCTCTTTTACTAACAGTACATACAAGAAAGGGATGGCAACCATTTTAGAACTGTCAAATTAGTTTACGTGTTACATTTCTTTGTATTTTAGTGGGCACGTTCCGAGATCACGTCTAAACTTGTATGGAAATTTTAATTTTGTCTAATTTGACAGCTCTTAAATGGTTGCCATCCCTTTCTTGTATCTACTATTAGTAAAAGAGAGCGATAGTTTAAAATAAGTTTAGTTCGTGAACAAGAGAATCGACACCATTGACAATTGAAATAAGTAGTACGTTAAAATACACAAAAAACAATTATGTGATTGGGTCTATTTAAAATTCAAATGGGGACTAGCAATTACGTAATGTTTAAAAAAAATAAAAATACAAGTAGTTAAAATTAAAAGTGTTTTATTGAAATTTATCAAAAGAACAGTTGGTACGTGTCACAGGTTGTGACACGTACCAACCTGGTACGTGTCACACTGAGAGGTTCCTTTATGCGGATGACCTTGCATTGGCCACTCAAACAAAAACCTTTGAAGATGCCGAAAAAAACCTTGAGTGTGCTCTGGAAGTTCTCGGTGAATACTACGGTAAAAACTCGCTCAGACCAAACCCATCGAAAACACAATCCTGCGCTTTTCATCTCCGCAACAGTTCAGCTGGCCGCGAGCTTAACATCACTTGGCAAGGAGTAGCCGTACAGCATAGCCGCAGTCCCGTTTACCTCGGAGTCACCCTTGACAGAGCGTTGACATTTAAAAACCACTGTCTGAAAACAAAACAAAAAGTCGGTTCCCGAAATAACTTGCTCCGACGTTTGACCTCGACTACCTGGGGTGCTTCATCCCACGTTCTTCGCACCACAGGCTTGGCACTTAGCTTCTCTGCCGGTGAGTTTGCATGTCCTGTGTGGCATCGCTCCAACCACGCAAAAGAGGTAGATGTTGCCTTAAACGAGACGTGCCGGACAATTACGGGCTGCCTGAAACCAACGCCGCTCAATATGCTCTATCCAACAGCCGGCATCGCGCCCCCAAGAGTCCGAAGGAACGTAGCGTGTGCAGTAGAGAAAGAAAAGCAGGAGTCAGACATAAGGCACCCTCTCTTTGGTGCCCAGCTACCAACACAACGCCTAAAGAGCCGCCACAGTTTCCTTAAATCAACAGAGGCTCTACAAGGTTCTCCAGCTGAAGCTCGTCGAAAACTGTGGCTGGAAAAATTACCTCCACCTGCACACTACATCCAACCCAGTGAGAGACTTCCTGTAGGGTATAAACTCCCCTGGCCTATATGGAAGTCCCTAAACAGATTGCGGACCCAGGTAGGCAGATGCAGGCTTAACATGAGCAAGTGGGGCTATATAGACCAAACAGCTACAGCCTGCATGTGTGGCATTGATCCTCAATCAATGTCACACTTGCTATGCTGCTCTTTGTGTCCAAGCACTTGCACATTGAGTGACCTTATCGATGCCACAGACAACGCACAAGACGTGGCAAATTTCTGGGCCAGCAGCGTGTGATTACTGTGCCACTATCAGTAAATTTTTGTACCGTCGACACGAAGAAGAAGAAAAGAACAATGCCCACGGATGGGTCCATTTTTGGAGCCATGTCAAAACTGTATGTTATTCAAAAATTATGTCTTATTTTTTCATGTTTATTTGTTCTTTATCAACATTTCTTTCACCCTAGCATTAAAAAACATAATAAATATCTATTAAACTGAATCGTAAGTATATCCTCCATTCAAACCAAACGAAAATGTTGCCAGATATCAGACTATTTCCACAAATAATCGGAATCGATTCTAAATAGCGATACTTCTATGAATTCTCTTTTACTGTGTTTCAGATTATTAATTATTTATTTGAGGAAAGAGGTAGGGTCTTGAACGTCCCTAAGCCACTGCGACCTAAAAGATCTATTGTGACGCCTCTTGCAGCATTACAGCACTTCCCCAAGCTGCAAGTCAATCATAAAGTCGACTATGACCTTGGGGGAGGAGGATTTGATCTCCTGCATTGAGATGACGTGGCCTCCAAGATGCTGGCTTCTGATGTGGTGCACTGCATCACATTCGCATAGGATATGGATGGGCGTCTCATCCTTTTCGCGACAAAACCTGCAAACTGTGGTATCACTGAGGCCCATCCTGTGAAGGTGTTTATTCAGCTTGCAGTGCCCAGTAAGGGTTCTTGTCAGGATTCTTATCTGATTTTTGTTCAACGAAAGCGCTTCTTTCGTAAACCTTTTTTTGAAGCCCACAAGTAGCGCTTTCGAGTGTTCTTGGCCTGGGGATTTTTCCCAAAGGCTAATACTTTGGTCAGTTCCCCAGTTTTTAAGGTAGGCTGTAGTGGTGCATTTAGGAATGCCACAGATTGGCTCCGGGCCCACATTGGGGCTTTCAGCACCAGCTCTAGCTAGTTCATCAGCGGCTTCGTTGCCCCTAATGCCACAGTGTCCAGGTACCCATCCTAGTGCCACCGAGTTTGCCGCTCCTAGTGAGTTTAATAGCTGGCCACACTCCTTTACAAGTTTGGAGTCAATTTCCTCTGAATTTAAGGCTTTTAAAGCAGCCTGGCTGTCAGAGAAGATGAAGATTCGCCTATTAATATAGGTCCTCTGCAGACTTAAACGGACACATCCAATAATGGCAAATAATTCCGCTTGAAACACAGTGGTGTGCTGGCCTAGGTTGGCGAATTTTTTTACCTTTGGCCGCCCACTGTGGAATCCGGCTCCTGCTAGACCCTCTTTTTTTGATCCGTCGGTGAACCAAACAACATCAGTGGACTGAGGCTGGCCTGGCGTTTCGTCCTTCCACTCAGTCCTCTGAGGTATGAATACCCTAAACAGCCTATCAAAGCTGTATTCTTTTAACATTGCATCAGTGGGCATGGCAATGATGTCTTTCTTCATAAGGTTCTCTTGCAGTGCCCTTATGGCAGTCGACTTCCATCTTGTCCTTCCCGCTATTCTGGCCCTTATCATTGCTGCCCTAGCGTCCTTTTGCACCTGCACATGCAAAGGAACGAGATTAAGCAGAGCCTCAAGTGCAGCGGTCGGAGTCGATGCAATTGCTCCTGTTGTTATGAGACACGCGAGTCTCTGGAGGCTTGAGAGAGCATCCCTGCAGGTAGTCTGATGGGTTTTTCCATGCCATACTACACAGCCATAGGTTATCATGAGCCTTACTATAGCAGTGTACAGCCACAGCGTTGCCCATGGTCTAAGGCCCCATTTCGAGTTGACCAGTCGGCAGGAAGTTCCCAAAGCAATTTTTGCTTTCCTTGTCACATGTTTAATGTGTGCATTCCACGTGAGTTTTTGGTCTAGGATGATGCCTAGATATTTGACCTCATCCGAAAAGTAGACCGTTTTACCGAAGAGGGTTGGTGGTTTTAAGCCATCCAACTTCCTTTTCTTTGTAAAAGGTACAATGACAGTTTTGTCTGCAGTTTTGTTTCAGATGCTATTATACTAGACTTATCTTGATTGATTAATTTCTTATTTTTTCTTTCCACAATTTATATCTTTAGATTTCGGTTCGCATGCGTAAATCCGTTAAAAATTATAAAAAATCACTCATATGACGTCAAATTAAAAGAAATTGCAAAACATATTTTTGAAATATTTTTGTACAGAAAAATAAGACGATTCTTTGCTTTAAAATACCTATGCATTTATTGTAAATATTGTTATAATAATTTTAAATCACCTGAAATATTACTTATAAAATCGATATTAATTAATACACCCAAAAACATAAAAGCTTGCAATCTTATTATTTAAAAAATACTACAAAATTGATTTCAAAAATCGATTAACAAAATAATTATATCTTGCAACACCATACATGGTGTCTCTGGATGTCCTTATGGGTGCGTTCAGTTATATCGCCCAACGATGCACGGAGCGTACTTATCAATCAGTTAAGGAGTTGGAAAAAATTAGATTTCTCTTAAACCAGGGTGAAAAAATTAAAATCGTTTGCAGAATAATAAAAGATAATTCTTGGTCTACAAAATAAGGCTAAAACCGCCGTGACATAGCATTTTTTTTGAGGGGCCTAAAGCTCTTAAGAGAATGGGCAATGTCCTTTCACACGAAACGGTGATATTAAACACTTTTCATTCAGAAGCTTCAGTAGGTACTGAATATGACATTATAATACGCTACTAATATTGTAGTATATGTTATATTATTGAGGGGCTCGTAGCGAAGCAACGACTGCGCGAATTGTACGATCTGCAAGGTTAATCTGCACTTGCCGCGGTCAGTCTGTGGATAGGTGACCGTTTCGTTACACATCGAGACCCCTCCGTGCCTCGGAGAGCAGGCACGTTAAGCTGTCGGTCCCGGTTGTCATACGAATATCTATGGCAGTCGTTTCGTGTAGTCAGAAGCCTAAAAGTCTGACAACTGGTCTAACATCCGTTTGCCAGTATTACCCGGTAACTGGGTTGCGGGGGTCTGATGGCAGTCGCTCCGTGTAAAATACTGATGTTCAGCCGCATCTGGCCAGACTGGAAGCCGACCCCAATATAATTGGGAAAAATGCTCGGAGGATGATATTATATTATTGTATTGGTCCAGATCTCAGTCTACCTCTATACATTACCATAACGAACTATTCCAATCCGCGTACCAAAAATACGATGATCTCAATACGCTGTTAAGCAATGTTTACAAAAAAGCGATAACTACTGTTGTTGATTTGATAACTCATCAATCACCATGATAACCCACTTTACTGATATCTTATATCTCACGAGGAGCGAGTATCAAACAGTTGAACCGAATCTTCTCGTTATTGTGTCTTCGACATACAAAGTTTTAAATTGTTTCCAGATCAAGCATGCACAAAGTGTTTGAGACAGTGCAGTGTGCGTCGCGATGGTCGGGTCAGTCGGGTCCGTCGCTGCCTGGCTCGGATGTGGCTGACGGCCCTTCAGTCGGCGCTTATCTCCGGCCGCCGGTCAAGCCCTCCAGTGATTCCTTCCTCGATGACACCTCCGATACTGACTCCGATGATCTTTACCCGTAAGTATTGTGTTTTATACATTAGCTTGATGATTGGTGTCTTATTAGTAATCAGTTCGGAGACAAAGAAACACATGTTTTTTTGTTGTTGATTTTATGAAGATGGCAGTCCATTGTGGTCAGTCTCTGTTTTTTTTTAAATAATATGGTTTGTTTTGCTTCACGTACTTAACCATGAAAATGTTGATTTCCCGTTTTTTTAATATTGTGTTTAACTGTATTGTAGCTGTAAAGAATCATGGCGAGATCCATACATTAATTTTAACAAAAAAGAAAAGATATTTGGAATAGTTTTATTATTGATCATATGAAAAAATAATTTTCGGCACTTAAAATATTTTTTTAAACCCCGCAATAAAAATATAATAAAATTTATCATTCCATTGTTACCATTGAGCTAATTTCTAGACGTGATGAATTGACAGCTGACTGTATGACGCGTTCAGAAATGAGCTCAATTTCAAATGAAACCTACCTAATGGACCTACTTTGAAATATTATAATTTTTTCCGGGGTTCTAAAAATATTTTAAATGCTGAAAGTTATTCTTTAGGGACCAAGGACCAATATTAAAATTATTCCAAGTTCTCTAAAAATCTTAATTTTTTTGTACATAATTCGCCATGATTCTTTTCATGAGAAATAAAATAAAATAGGCGATCTAGAATGCGAGTCAAGTTATGACTGCCAGGAATCGCCAGAATGTTTTAAACACCTACCTATGTATAACGGATGTAAAAAGACCCATTACAAATTCGAAACCTACGTATTTTACCCATCATTACGACTTTTTATTTTGTACTAGGCGATGGGACCTGGGGACTGACTGGCTATGGAAATATTGAAGGTCAATGTCACAATATTTTTGGGAGATTTTACGCGCGGGGTGGCGCGGTGCATCTTGGTACGCGCCGTTCTGTTCTACGCAGCTACACACACCTAGGCACAGTCATTTGCACGCTTTAGGCTGCCTGTACACTGAAGCGGAGAGAAGCGGAGCGGAATAACATTAACCAATAGAAATGCCCAAAATTGATGTCTGCGACCCCGCTATGCTTTTTGTACAATTCTATTGGTTCGCAAGACATCTGTCAAGTTAACTAATAACAGATGACAGTGTGGTTTCGGAACCATAACACGTGTAACCATGTTGTTCTTCTAAACAGCGTATCTAGTACGTAGTACGTAGTATCGATGGTTTGAACATTTGTGCACAACACGGGGCCAATAGGGTGTTTGACAGGTATTGCCAAAAATTATGAAAATTGTACACAACGTAGATTTTAGGTTGAAGATTAACTTTTACCAAGTTTTGTTAATTTAAATATATTCTAAATATTTTATTTTTCTGTTTGAAATTTTGATTTTTTAATCTGTTGATCACGTGATACAAAACGTCTTGAGGCTTGGCCTTCATTTTGGGTGACGTCATAGTCCTGTACGACGTAGGGCGAGCTAAATGTTTCCATGATCGTAAAAATGAAATTTACCAGTTTTTGAACGAGTAGGTATATTATTAATAATTATATTCATGTTAATTGTTAATTTAGGTTCATTTTTATTTTATTGAGCCAGGTTATGTTCCTTATAACTTACTATCAATTAAACTAATCAGCATTTGTAGGTAATTTGAACGTAATTTAAAAGCTTTTGTTTTGTATGTGCGTGATTCAAACACAAACTACAAAACGTTTTAGTCATGTCTCATGTGACAAAAAAAAACCGCGTTCCGATTTTTTACTTTTTGTCAAATTCGTACCTTTTTGGTAAGCGTGTCGTACTTTTATGTGAATTCCGGCAACAGTGACCGGAACACTGACCGGAACAAGAACAGTGACGTAGGTTGACGATAATGTCACGTGACTTAGCGTTTTAGTGCGAAATTAAAAATGAGAATTTAAAATCTTGATTATTTAATTTTACAAGCATATTTTAGTAATTATTTGTTAATGAATGCTTTAATTGGATGTTTCGCCATCGTTTTACGTACATTTTCAAAAACCCTATTTTGGCTACCCGTGTTGTATAGTATTGAGAGTGCGTGTCCTCCAGCGGCGGTACGGGCGTGGGTGTTCCGGGCGCTCCGGGCGCGGCGGAGCTGGCGGCCGCGCTGCGCCGCCTCACGCCGCAGGAGATCAACTCGCGCCGCGCCTCTCTCACCGCCTCGCACGTACTGCGCCACCGCCGCTACACCGGTGAGTCGCGTTGTTTAAACATTGTAACCTAGCCTTATTATACCTATAGACTATACAGGGTGGATATGACAATACGACATTAAATAAAACCACGTACAGAGTATCACGTCCTGTGATCGTATACAAAAAATTAATCAAATCCAGTTAATAGCTTAGCCACAGGAAATTATTTTAATTTAATTAATTTTGAATGTAGGACCATTTTTCTAGTTCAAGATCGGTAGGTCAAAGACCTGTGCGAGTCCATATAATATTAAACACTCTTTCTCAATGATTACAGATGATTACAAATTGTGTTACTTATTATTTCGATGTTTTAATATTTACTTTGTTAAAAAAAATGTTAAATTTTTATTTTCGATAAACAACTTATTTATGTGTTTACAATGCTTCTATAGACTAGTAATCCTAATAAAACCGTGTTTTCATTTATTGTCGTATTGTCATATCCACGTTGTATATAATACAACCCAAGGGTAAGGACATGCCGAAGATGCCTCGTTACCTGGATGTCACCTCCATGTAAAGCAAATGCATGCTAATAGATCCGAGGATACCTCACTGCGATATATCGGGGGCTGCTTGGAGGATCGAGGTAAAGCCTACATGAAAACAAAATATTTTGTTTTTACATCGCGGTTGACAGCAAGCATCGATGTGATCTGGCTCGTGATTGCTCAAATCGGTTCGCCTTCTCAGCTCATCGTATCTGCACACGACTGGGCAACTTGGCATCCAGGTGCGACTGAACCGACTTGTTCGCACCGCCATTCATATAAAAATAGCGAATATCGACATCAACCACGATCGTGAGGCATCTTTGGCATGACCTTACCCTAATAGACACTAATAATTGAATATAATGCGTACAATTAATTCTGTCAACTAGCCGAGGTACGAGGAAGCGGGGTATTGCAATCTGATTGGCTTTACCAAGGCGGCTATTGGCTATTCACTAACGGAGTAGTATTCCCGGCTCACATAAGTGGTCGAAAGTGATTTGAAGTTTTCAATGCCTGTTTTGAGGAGTCTATGGGCTGTATGGTCGATGCTTATACCTAATAATTAAATTCTTAGCTTTAGGGTTGGCCACACCGACGGAGTGGCGGCGAAGAGCAGTTCACTGGTCGCAAGGCACACCGACCGGCGCGAATAGGCTCGCACCGGCCCTTGTGGACGCTAGACCGCTCTTCACGGCGCTTTGAGCCTCCCTGTGTGATGTTATTTTGCTATTCAAATTACAGTCATATGTAGAAGCAAATAAAGTAGTTGAAATCCAATTGTTACTAAGTCACTCATCACCAAAACGAGTGCCACAACAGCAAAAAATAATTTTAGGAAACTGCATTTTATTATCTTTCTTATAAAATGCAGTTTAATAAAACAAAGTTTAACCGGATTATATCGCGTATATTATTTAAAATGGTTTTCCAATATCTGTAAAGACGCTTGACATCTTAGTCTACCTGCGACCACGAAATGCTGCAAAGCTTTCGAAACGTCAGGAAAACCAATTTAAATAATATACGCGATATAATCCGGGTAAACTTTGTTTTATTATAATGTGTAGTGATCGCGAAAACCTAAGAAATTATTAAAATGCAGTTTCCTAAAAGCAAAATTTTCGTGTTGTGACATTCTCTTTGCCGATGAGCGAAGTAGCCTCTTCCCCGCCACTGTGTCGCTTGCTGGACACGCGGAGATTCTTCTTTGCGCCAGTCAATCAATACAAGACAACGAGCACTCTAGAAGTATTTCTTAATTGTTTGAATACCTATCACGAGAATGTTTGCATATAAAGATAATTATGATTCTGTTGTCACATTATTTGATAAAGGTATTTACTCTTTATCAATATGTTTATGTTGGTATAGCGTAACTTCATTGTGCTCGATTTCGAATACTACTGGCAGTTCACTAGGCGTATTTGTCCAAATGTTTGCGTTATTTTTCCAACTAAATATACCTTATTTCTATCTTATAAAGTTGAGCATCGTATGTCAGTGTTAGAATCGAAGGGATCAGAATTTGATTATCACTTGCTTTAACGGTGAACGAAAATATCGTGAGGACACCTGCACACCTGAGATTACTCCATACAGTTCTCGATGGTGTATGCAGTCCGCCAATCTCCGCACTACGCCAGCGTGGTGGACTATGGCCTTAACCTTCTCATTATGAGAAGCCTGTGCCCAGCAGTGGGACAGTAATGTGCTGCTTATGTATGTTTGTGTGTGTAGGTTTGAAGTGTGTGATATGACTTGCAGACCGAGATCCGAGCGAGGAAAGTGCGGTGTGGGGCGCGGGGGGCGCGGCACGGTTTCGTGCGCCACACAAGTTGCAGATCGTCAAGCCCCTGGAAGGCTCGCTCACCCTACACACCTGGGCTCAGCTCGCCAAGCCTTCCATGTCAGGTACAATCTTTTTCATTATGAGTTACCGTAAAACGGGGAGAATAGGAATGCAGGGGTGAATAGGGACAAAAGTGGGCAAGGATTTTAACATTGAAATAAGATAGTTTGTTGCCCACAAAGACTTCAAAAATGTTCTGCACGGATTTGGTAAACATTCTAGTCTTTGTGCAACAAACTATCTTATTTCAATATTGAAATCTTTGCCCACTTTTGTCCCTACTACATTCCTACTCACCCCGTTTTACCCGGTACTATTTTTTGACAGATAAATGCAGTTTGAGACCCTTATTGTTACATCATGTAGAATTTCAAGGCTTAGTTTGTTTTACTGTAACTCAAAAAAAAAAAACAATGTGAAATTTTTGGTGGCAGCATTTTCTGTCTTCGTCTTGCGAAACGGACATTCTATTGAGTGGTCTATTGCTTATAACTATGAGCATTGTCAAATTCTTCGACACACCAAACATGTGTGGTGGTGTGCCAAGGGTTAATTATTGATGGTAGAATTGCAAGCGTGTTCGTGGCCTGATATTTATCAGTGCGAATAAATAGAACAGTTTCGGAATTGGACAGCCCGTAATTTTATACGTCTCTCTAGGGTATAATTCTCGATGATGGATTGTAATTAGAGTTTTATTTTTGCGTCTTCAGGCCTTCTAGAAGAACAAGAAGGCGTCGGCATCCGCGGCACGCGCTCCAGCGGGCTCGGCTCGCGGATGTTGTATCGGCTGTCCGACGTCGAGGAGGACGACGACATGCCTCGCCTGCCGCACTCTAGTCACGTTTATACATTCGTTAATAGGTGGGTTTTGCACTATTATTTTTGTCTTATTTGATGCACATTTTTGTCTTGTTAGATGATATAGTCTTTTTGCTAAAACCATTCATAACTACTTTAAAACTAAAATTTAAAACACATACTTAAATAAAAAAAATTAGGTGCTCGTTGTTAAGTAATAACTGCGTGAGTCTCAAGCTCTGTGAAGTTAAGCGGCACTAGCCGCGGTCATTCCTGGGATCGTTTCGTTGTACCCCCTCCGTGCCTCGGAGAGCACGTTAAACTGTCGGCCCCGGTTGTCATACTCAGTTTGGGTTGCGGGGATCTGATGGCAGTCGCTTCGTGTAAAATACTGATGTTCAGCCGCATCTGCTCCCCGATTCAGAACCACACGATAACCAGTGGTCGACCTATTCGGTTTGTTATCTCTTTTTTTCTCGTTGCGTGAATCTAATCTAAAAAAACTACATAACAAACTGAATCGGTCGATAACTGCTTATTGAAGATGTTCTGAATCGGGGAGCTGGTTAGACTGGAAGTCGACCCCAACATAATTGAAAAAGGAAGTAAAAGGCGAGGAGAAAGAAGAAGACATAATACAACGTGTTGATCTGTATTCATGCCATATTTATGGAGGTGACTATACCACTGATACTGAACATGAATCAATAAAAAAATCAATACCAAAAAAAATTTTTTTTGTTTTATTACTTATTTGTAAATAAACAAATTTCCTCCGTGTGTCACGTGCGTCACAAAAACGATGGGTGTGAATCCACCAAAACAATTTGTAGGTTTTTCCACCCTTTGCCAATGCCACCTATGACTTATTTTCAGAGTCGTTCGCGATTTATTCTCAAACCCTCGCAATGTTTCTAAGTGAAAATTTGGGTATTAAATAATCATAGAATTTTTTAAATATTTTTAGATGACTAAGCACATTATTTAGAAATATAGAAATATGGCACGGTTACAGATCAACAACTTGTATAATAAATTCAAATTTTTCTTTTCGTGTTCAGCACGGTGCTCCACCCAAACGACGGCAGCATGATGAGCAGCAGCGCCAGCAGCGTGTGCAGCAGCGGCATGAGCAGCCTGTCCAGCAGCGTGCTGGGCAGCGCGTGGAGCTCGCGGCTCACGTCGCGGCGCTCGTCGGCCGGCGGCTCGCCCGTGCACTCGCGCCGCGACTCGGTGTGCGCGCCCCCGTCCCGCGCGCACTTCACGCCCACCGCCACGCCCGCCAACTCGCCGCGGCTGGGCTCCCCCGACACCACCCCGCCCGCCTCCCCGCGCCCCGGCGACGCGCCGCCCTCGCTGCACGCGCTCATCGCGTCCGGCACCTCCATCCTGCGGCGCCGCCACCTCGCCTCGCCTGGTGGCGACTCCTCGCCCGCGCCTATCGCCATGCAGGCGCCCGGCTCGCTCTACACCGGCCTCATGCACCGCAGCCCCATGGAGCAGCTCACTTGCCTTAAACGCACGCTGCGCTCGCCGGCTGCGCAGCCTGTAGAGAGGCGCCTGGGTGAGCCCGTGGAGCCCCCAATGGGCGTGCCGGCGCACCCGGGCTCGGGCGCCCTGGACACTGCCGGTGTGCTGCACCCGCCGGGTTTTCTACGCCGGGCGCCTCGGGCCCGCGCCCCCCGCCCGCGTTCCGACCTGGGCACGGTGGGGTCGAGTGTGCCGGCGCCTGCGCCGACGGCGCCGGCACACTCATCCCATTCGACGTCGGCGCTGGGTACGCTGAGCCTCCTGTTCGGACGGAAAGGTGGTCTCCTGTAGACGAGCGTACCTCCGAAACTCCATGAGCGGCGGTGTGTCGTCATCGTTAGTCAATCGCGTTTGTTGGCTCGTCGCCGTCCCTAGTTTTTATTTTTATTCCCTGGGGTCTTCAATTATTTAGATATTTTTTTACGTTTTGACATGTGTTTTGGAACTATTTTGTCGAGTCGAGGCTACCTCGAGTGCATTTATATGTAGATGCGTCTCGCTCCCGGTGTCCGTCACCATTTAACGTACGTCACATTGAACGTAATTTATTAACAACGAGATTGCGCGCCCCCGCATACCCGGGAGTGGGCGCAGTCGACTCGCATTTGATCGAGCAATGGGGGAAGTTATATTTGATTAAACATCCAGAGCAATCGACTCATCACACGAATTATCTTTTCGTTGCTGTTAATGTTTTATTAATTGATTGATGGATGCTATTAATTTTATAGATTTTGTAATTATACGAACCAAACAATCCTGAAACAGAAGTCTGTAGTATTATATAATTATTTAAGGGTTGTAATATTTCCTAGGATAGGTGAATAGTGAGACTTAACACTAGGTTTTGTAGGTGCTTTATGAGTATAATTTACATATTCCCAAATCTCATCTCATTGCGTAGTATTTTCATGCTTATGATTATTACTATTTCTCTAATTATAAATTTTTGTATGTGGTATTGTAAATAATTGAATTTCCATTAACTTAGAAGAGTACAAAGTATTTATGTTAATAAATCCGATTTAGTGTAATTCATAATGAATAGCAGAACGTCATATTTTTTTTCTTCTATAATTGCGTATTCTTTTGTCGTACCTTTGTTTAGGTATGTATTGGCATTACTTCCGTTTAAATTTATTAGTTTAATTGGCAACTTTATTTAAATTGTTAATAAAATAGGGTCTGAGTAACATAATGGTGCATGCCATAGGATAAGTAGAACTGAATTTAACATTTTAAGTTTAACAATTTAAAGAAAACATGTTAGTATTCTCAGAATGGATGATAATTATTAATAATTTTTGTTTAGTTTAGCAGCCAGTTGATACTTTAATTTACACAGCCATACCTTTAGGCTCAAAGAGCGCAAGTGACATTTTGGCGTCGAGACATTTTCTACTTTTATCATTTAATGGTGGCGTAGAAAATATCTCCGTCGAAATTTCGATTGCGCCCTTTGAGCCTAAAAGTATCGACAGTTAGTCTTAGGTTATTGAAATTGGTGCTAGATAATTATTTCTGCCAGTGAAGTTATGTAAGGTACGATTATAGTGCAGTGGTCGTACGTACACATTCTCTTAGTTTGTTGTGAAGTTGTATCATTCATATACTGGGCCAGGGTTTTCCTTATCTGTTTATCAACGATTCAAGAATCATTAAAATGTATAGAGGCAGTAAAGTGTAAGGGCTGTGAGGTGATTGTATGTGCGATGGTTATGAATAACGAGTCTGTGGTCAATATCCGGAGGCCAATTCTCGTAATTATAAACGTTCAAAATATATTTCCAAACTAGTATCAATGCTTAATTCTTTCGATTTTAAACACACATTTATACGCCTACTGGCATAACATTGTGGACTCTTTATTGTATTTAAGAACTTTATATTATTTTTCGTACCTATGTTACACAAATGAATAAATGACTTATGCTTTAAATCTCAATCTCCTGACAGTAGATGTTCCTGTTTTCCGTTTATTTGTGACAGTACCCCCAGTTTCCGAAAGGCCGGTCAACTCAAAAATGTACTAATCAGCTGTCAAATCTCCGGTCAAGCGTTGTGATTGGTTGTCAACATTTTTGCCGGCCAATCTCAGGAGCCGACATGAGATTTGACAACAGATCAAATTGATCAGCCTTCCAGAAATTGGGGGTCAGACTACGATGAAAGAACCTACTTACTAAGTAGGTTCCTTCATCGCAGCACTTAGGTAATTAATTTCACCAATAAATGACAATCAGAAACATCTACTGTCAGAAGATTGAGATTTAAATCATTGAGTTTAGTTTGGAACTATATTTTGAACTTACGAGAATTGACCTTCTGAGATTACAATATTACTACAGTGAAGTAGGCACAAACTGTGTAGTCTAAGGAAAATTTGTTGATATTTTGACGATTATGAAAAAAGGAAAATGATTGAATTGTAAAAAGATAATATAATTTATTGAATGAAAAAGTTTTTTATTTAAAAACCTTACTTTTTAACCTTTATTGCTTTTATCATTTCATTGGCTTAATAAACCAAGGACCACAGAAACCTGGATATGAAAATGAATTGATTAATTTAGCTACACATTCTTCTGCTAGTAACAATATGACACTATTTAATTGTGTGGCTTTTCCTGGCTGGGCCACCATGACCGATTCCTATTCTGATTGAACAGAAAAATGGTCGCTAATTACTCGAAACTTGTCGTAAAATATGGGAACTAGTCTGTTATTATATATATTGTCGAGTAATTAGCGACTATTTTTGTGTGCAAACAGTTTTTCTCGAGGTGCTTTGGTTGTCAATATATGTCGCACAGCCAAGGGTCCGTTCTGGCTGGGCCACTGGACTACCTCAATAACTAAAACCACGGAC
Source organism: Asteroscopus sphinx (assembly GCA_949699075.1). Taxonomy (NCBI): domain Eukaryota; kingdom Metazoa; phylum Arthropoda; class Insecta; order Lepidoptera; family Noctuidae; genus Asteroscopus; species Asteroscopus sphinx. The sequence continues at coordinate 13,663,747 of OX453005.1, forward strand.
CGATTAATTCCCATATTTTACGACTAGTTTCGGGTAATTGATTAGCGACCATTTTTCTGTTCAATTAGAATTGGAATCGGTCATGGTGGCCCAGCCAGGAAAAGCCACACTATTTAATTCACTTCGAACTAGTTACACTGTTTTTTCTTACCTGTCTTATTTAGTAAACAATCTTGGTCTTTTTAATGCAATTTGTCAATAATTATTATTACAATTTCATACACTGAATAACATTTTTTAACCTGTGCAGAACTAGTAATTATATTTTTATCAGTAGTTATTTGAATAAAGACACATGCTAAGATTGTTTACTAAATAAGACAAGAGAGAGAAAACCAGAAAAAACAGACTAGAAAATGTGCTGTCAAGACGTCGGTCGTCGGATAAAAATTGTTTGGTCGTCGGTCGTCGGGCGTACTGGCACGTGATACTGCTTGTCAGTTGCAGGCATGCAAGTAAGCCTAAGTAAGCAATTTGCATGCAAATACTAGCAAATGTGTCCATAGTGTGCCAGTTACTTGCCGGTAGCTGGCATGCAAGCTACTGTTCTATTTTACAGTCGTGTATTCCGGTCATAATGAGACAAAAAAATAAGTGATGAAAAAGACTGATTTGGGTGACACTGGCATGCCTGTAGCTGCCGCGTACGTTCACACGTGCCGATTGTGCATCCCCCCGCGACCCATCCCTCTTATTGCACGCCAGTAAATCAAATATTGTGCAAGCTACTCGTTTGCCAGGTACAGGCACGCCAGTTAACGTATACACATGAAAGTAGACGGCACGTGCAAGGAGCTGGTATGCAGTGGCGTGCATGTTACAGGCATGTGTATCAGAGGCTATAACAAGCACCTTTGAACCTTTACCTCAGCTGTACCTCAGACAGCCAAAGAGTATCTAAATCAGTCACTAAAACGTAGTGATTATATTATCTTTGTCAGTCACACAGAAAAAATAATCACTACGTTACAGTCAGTCACTTGAAATTTGCCATGGTAACGCTTGATGTCAATAAAGCCTGTGCCAAAGCCTGTGCTCTCGAGTTAGCAATTTAATTAAATATTGAGCTTTTAATATAAATAATTGAATTAATTAGTATTTAAAAAGTAACGGCTCTTTGCAAACACTTCGCAAAATGTCTGAGCAAATGAAATATATTGTGAAAGAAGTAAATGCGACTTTAGGAAAACACTACGACCTGATAAAATTCGACGCATTGAACGAGAAGCAACTTCTGCAGTTACTTGTGGATATACTTGTGAATTTCAATGCTGGAGAGAAGGTATAACTTTGTGCTATGGTATAAGATGTTCTTCGACACCCTTCATCATCATCGTCATCATTTCAGCCGAAAGACGTCCTCTGCTGGACATAGGTCTCCCCCAAAAAGAGAGGATATGCCATAATCGCCACGTTTGGTTGCAGTTGGCAGTCGGGTTGGCGATCGCAGTTGGTTGGAACTCAAAGAACGCCGCTGCCCATCCTCTGGTGAATCCTTTAGTCGCCTTTTACGACACCCATGAGAAGATATAGGGACACCCTTATGAGTATATTATCCAGAGGGTGTGGTAGTATATTGTATGTATTTTATATCCACAGTTTACCAATGACGTAGGTCGCAGTGTAATAGCAAACCTATTGTTTTGGATGCAGCTGATGCAAGCCTATTGTTTTCCAACTATAGGCTCTTACTTAGACTCTAGGATCACGGCTCCTGTTAGTCTAATGTGCAAGAGTGACTCCTTCTTCTCCTTCTATCGTGTCGATATGAGCTACATAATTTTAATAGCTCATGTCGTTGGAAATAAAATATCCAGTCAGCAGGTGTTGGTAGCAGGGCTGACTGCCGAAGGTGCGGCGAACGACCAATTAAATACCCATAACACAAGCTCTGATTAGTATGGGACTAGATGGTGAACTCGTGGAGGCTCTTTTAATGCACCCCTGCAACAGTGACTCAAGCGTGATGTCCTGAATTTGAGGAGTTCCAAATGAGTTTGCGTTTTATAACAAGAAATGCGTTGTAGCAGTCTGGACTTTGGTATTAAGAATAAGAATAATTTATTTCGCAAAAAATACGGGTCCAGACAGATGGCTAAAGAGTCACAGTTAGTTTCCACATATTTTGCCATAAGTGGCACGCAAAAAAATTATAACAATAATAATTAAAATCAGATTAACATAACATAACCAGCCCATTACTGTCCCACTGCTGGGCACGGGCCTCTTCTCTTTACGAGAAGGCTAAGGCCTTAAAAAAAACAGAAAAAAAAACAGATTAGTTTGGCATAAAAGAGTATACAAGGCGCCACTAGTCATACACTAATTCTGGCCAGTCCTCATCGTTACAATTTAACTGATATATTTATATGCATATTTTTGCATCATAAAACACAAAGTGATTATATGATATTATTCCGATTATAGACATTTTTTCGGGCTTTGTATATATAAGAATACAATTTCGTCAAAATAATTACAAAAATTATTGAAAACAATTAAATTATAGAGATAAATTTAACAAATGCAATTCAATCATAAACTAACAAAGCTAATGTTAAATCACACATTTGCAGACAAATTCCTTAATTAGATGAGCATTTATTAAAATTTATAGTCAAAATATTCTTTTAAACTATAGAAAACATTGTTTTTTAACCATCGTTTTAAACTTATTTTCATTCATTAAACTTTTATTATTTCAACCATAAACAGTCATGTAATCTTTAACTTTTGTACTACACTGTTTTGGTGATGTCCGGGCACACCTGCGAGATCACCACAACTCAAGGGCCGTGCAATGCGCACGATATACTTCTGGAGATAACCCTGTCCCAAGTTGCGGCACAACACTCGATACTCCGCTTTCCACATCCAGTCCACCCCAGCTACCTTCTTCAGGTCGTCGGTCTACCGGGCTGGGGGGTGCCCTACGCTGCGTTTGCCGATTCGCGGTCTCAACTTAAGGACTCGTCTGCTCGCCGTGTCGGTGGCAGATGGGCCATCGGATCGAACAGTCTTCGAGAGACATGGTCAGCTCATTGCCACTTCAGCTTGCTAATCCTACAAGCTATGTCGGTCACTACGTTTCTTCTTCAAATTATCTCGTTACGGATCTTAAATTACCTATCCTTCAAAAAACCGAGACACAGAGCTGGACTAGCCCAACTGTTAGTGTCCACGTCTCGGCACCGTAGGTGATGTCAGACAGGACGCACTGGTTGAAGACCTTTTTTTTTTCTCGTGGGGAAATCCTCATGGACGCACTCCGCCCGGGGTAGGCGGAGCCAGTGTCGGACTCTTACCGACTAAAACCACCACGGTGTTCCTTCAACTACCTTAGCCGGGGCGTGGGACCCCGTGAGTATTCACACAACCACCCCCGACAGGTCTCGGCCCGCCATAAGCAGGCGTGCCCCTTCTCCCCGTGCAGCCTAACGTCGGCCGCACCCTCCTCGGTGGCGCACACGGGAACGCTGCACGCCACCTCACCTCACAGGCCTTTCCCACCTACGCCAGCTGCACCAACTACGCCAGCTGCGCCAACTACGCCAGCTGTGCCAGCTACGCCAGCTGCGCCAGCTGCGCCAACTACGCCAGCTGTGCCAGCTACGCCAGCTGCGCCAGCTACGCTAACTGTGCCAGCTACGCCAGTATGCCGCCAGGTCAGCATGCCAGCTACGCCAGCTGCTCGTCGGGCAGGCCCCGCCTCCTGTAATTTTTTATAGAGGTTTTCTTCCTCTCAGTCCGGGCGGTGAAGCCTAGACCCTCGGTCCCAAGAGGCGCGAGAAGACTACTCCGCAGCGGGCACTCCTGGGGTTACCAGATCGACGGGGGCAGGGAAGGACAGTCCCCCGCTGCCTGCCCAGTGGCATGGTGAGTGCACACCGGGCCCACCCCTGCTCCTCCACTGTGCCCTCTGCTAGCATTAGAGGGACACGTGCAGCAACTTCCCACTGGCCCACATCGGGCCCCTCCCGTGCCAGAATATTCGCCACAGGCAATAAGATCCACGAAGGTTAATCCCTCGAAAGGATTCTATTGCCTACGGGCAATTACCTGGGTACTAATTTTACTGGGTACGCCCAAGATGCACCGGCCTAAGATCTGCCGTTCCCTCCAAACGTATCCAGAAGGACAAGCAGCTGTCAGACACACATAGAGGTTTTCTGGCCAGCACCCCACTGGTTGAAGACCTAAGCTACGCTTACTTACCCATATTAGATAGCTACTAAAGTAGTAAAAGCGTCAAGTAGATATGTAAATACTTAATTTTAATGGCAGCTATTTCTTAATTTGAATAATAACATTAGTGTAGAGTTTCCTGTTTGTTTTGTACATTACTTGTTTGTGAATAACCTACTTAAGAAACACTTCAGCTGAAAATATATTTAACGGTAAAAGGATACTTGGAAGATTAGGCCTCCGCCACATTAAACACGAGTCTGAAGCGGGCGGGCTATACCTATTTTTAACACGCTTATTTTTCCTATTGTTTGTAGTTGTTATCGTATTACATATACATTTCATAATTTTAATCAGTCCTTGACAGGACAGTTGCTTTTGAACTTAACTATGTCTATTGTCTTTAAGTCTAATCCTACTTATAGTTGCCTTTAAAAAAAATGTAGATGGTAGATAATAGCCGTCGTGATGGTAGTCCTGGCGCTCCGGTTTCCGCCTCGCCAGGTAATGTGACAAAGGCTTTATCGTAATGCAATAGGTATGATATCATTAATGGTAGGTAAGTGTAATGTAATTTTTTATAGCTAGATGTAAACGAAGATGACTCTGAGACAGTGTCCCTGCGCTTGCTGGAGATGTTGGGAAGCGTTAAGTACCGTCCCCCAGGTGGAGTGGAGCCGACGCAGTTCAGAGCACAACTGCTGGCGGGCGATGCCAGGACCATTCACCACGTGCTGCACTGGCTCTTGACTAACAAGGAGCAAGTCAAGAATACGGCATATCTTGCCAAGTATGTGTTGTATGTTATTTAAAAGCAAGTATAATGTTTTCTTAACGTTATATTCTAGATCAGCCTTTCCCAAAGTGGGCGATAACACCCCCTTGTGGGCGCTGCAGGCCTAAAGGGGGGTGGTAAGAGACCCAAAAAAAAATGGGGGCGTTGTGTAAAGGCTTGGGGGGCGATTTGTAATTTCATCTAGCTAGGAGGACTCTTAGACACCGACTGAACTCTCGACTTTCGACTACAACTTGTGAACATCAACTGTTATTTCTCTCCGCGTAGTTCATATAGGTATCTGTCCTGTTTTATTGAACAAATAAAATAAAAATCATGTCAATCGATCGCTCCGTTTCGAAATGAAAGCATCAGATTCATCCTTCACATTAGTTTTTATTTAAGAATCGATTAACATAACATAACATAACATCACGCCTGTATTTCACCGAAGGGGTAGGCAGAGGTGTAATGGTACACCCACATTTCGCCAGTTATGTTATAGTCCCATGTAATAGGGGGCGAGCCTATTGCCATTAACCGGGCACAAATCCAGACTCCGGGCTGTTAAGAATCGATTATGTTTGTTTTATTTTGAATAAAAGATAATCTGTCTGAATACTATAAAGTTGCGTTTCAATAATCATTCTCATTGGCAGGTGTAGCCCGTAAGAGTTAACTTGAGACCTGAGCGCCGTTGTGTACTACCTACTTCGCTAAGGTCTCAAGTTAACTCTTGCGGGTTATAGTTAAAGTCTCGTTTAGAATGAATGTTTGATCTCCGCTAATATAGCTCACAATAATTAATTAATTTAATTTGAAGTTATAGTGGTTTTTAAGTAGGTGAAAAAAGGGGCGCTAAAAATAATTTATTCTCAAAGTGGGCAATAGACAAAATAAGTATGGGAACCACTGTTCTAGATGCATGTGCATTTTCTAATCGAAGTATTATGTTAGGCAAAAATGCAATAGAAGTTTCTGTCTACAAACAAATGTAGGTTAGCAAGTATTCAACAATGCAATAGGTACGCACCATCGCTTAACATCAGGTGAGATGGCAGTCAATCGAAAGAATATTCAATATAATTTTCTACTTATAACTCTAATCTTATATCTGTGTTGTCTACAAACAAATGTAGGTTAGCAAGTGTTTCAATCATCCTTGAACTTATGAACGATTCTTCTAATATGATATTGAATTCCTTGCTTTTATTTTCCGAAAGCTTTCGCTTTCGGAAAATAAAAGATATATTTAGGGAAGCGTATTAGGTACAGTTATGGATTAACTCGAATTAGGAACGACCGAGTTAGGCATTACGTGACTGGAACATACAATGAATTGACTTTTCCTATCCAGTATATTTGGAACCAACATGTTTCCTTTTCCTTAGTACGTAATTGAGTTATTAGAACTAATTATTTAGGGAATTTCTAATAAGTAGTAGCTGTGATGGGCTAATTGTTTCTGACCAAGAATAAGACATGTCCCTTAATAATACTAAAACTTTTAACCGGATTACGAGTACATCGCTTATAGGTTTTATTGAATTAGTTTTCCTGACGTTTCGCATCGTTTAGGTACAGCATTCTTGGTTGCAGGAAGACTAAGGTGACAAGGTACGGTAATATAAGTGTTGTAATCCCGTTAAAGTTGTGTTATTATAATGTGTACCTAGTGATCGCGAAAACCCAAGACATTATTAAGATAACTCCCATTGCCCAGTTAAGGACTTACAACCACTGTGACTACCTTCTTGTGAAGTACCAGTAAACGACATTAAGACATTTTCAGATATTTAAAATTGCCCGACATACCGCCAGACGTGGCACGGAACAACACCGTCCAAGATCTACTGGATCTGTACCAAAACCTAATAGATGAGTTTAAAGACGTCCACAAACGAACCAGGATGCTGCAGAAAGAGAACGCCTCGGAAATAATCAACGACATCAAGGAGATGGCACTCGAGAGAGACATCGGTAAGTACTCAGTAATGATATAACGAGTAGCTAGTAGCTACCAAGAAACAACACTCATCAACAAAGATTCTTAAAGTAAATTCTTGTAACTCCAGTAATTAAGAGAAGTTTTGACATTTGAATTTACTTATTTACTTAGCTAATCTTCAATGTTTATGTGACTTATATTTACTTTTAAAAGTTGTCAATGCGTCCGATAAACTTAAAAGTTTATTTCTTAATTTAAATTGCAGTGATAAAAAGATTAGAAAACGTGCAAGTAAATTTTTTGGATATAAGTAACAAAGAAGACCTTTTGAATGTTAGTAGAGCTTTGAGAGTTCAACAAGAAAAGGCTAAAGAACTGGAAAATCAGGTAAAAAATTTATCATCATCATCATCGTCATCATTTCAGCCGAAATACGTCCACTGTTGGACATAGGCCTCCCCCAAGCATCGTCACAACGACCGGTCCTGCGCTTTCTTCATCCAGCGGATTCCCGCGACCTTCACCAGGTCGTCGGTCCACCTTGTGGGGGGCCTACCCACGCTGCTTCTTCCAGTACGCGGTCACCACTCCAGAACTTTACTGCCCCATCGACCATCCGTTCTGCGAGCAATGTGCCCCGCCCACTGCCACTTTAGTTTTGAAATTCTTGGGCCTATGTCGGTGACCTTCGTTCTCCTGCAAACTCTTCATTTCTGATTCGATCTCGCAGGGACACTCCGAGCATAGCCCTCTCCTAACCTTTGAGTGACTTTGAGCCTTCTTATCAGGCCCATTGTGAGCGACCACGTTTCAGTGCCGTAAGTAATTACTGGCAACACACACTGGTCAAAGACTTTCGTTTTGCGATACTGCTGTATTTTGAACGAGAAGATATACAGCGTACTGCGTAGCTTCCCGAACGCTACCCAACCGAGTCAGATTCGACGTTTTACCTCTTTCTCGAAGTTGACAGAACTGAACAGATAGGCAGGTCCAACTTCTAGGTATACATAATCTTCAACAACTTCAACAATAAAAAAATAATAATTAGGTATTATGATTTATGAAGAGTGCACAGATACAAGTACATCTGTTACGTTATAACGAGTGATAATTTTTTAACGAATATTCTTTCAGTATGACGCTCAACAATTGCAATTAAAAATGGCGTCTGATCAATTAAAAAGATATCTGAACGTCATTCACGGCCAAAGCGCTACTCCGAAGACCGTTAATGACGTCATGAAACGTTTACAAGAAGAAGTTCAGGTAATGTTCTCAGTTCTTAGTTTCTTAGTAATTATGTAATCGAGTCTTTTGTCCTTATCTTATTGTAACAGTTGGTAGAACTTAATATTTGTATTTTTAGTTGAACAGTTATCTTGTAAAAGAGAAGTTACCCCAAGAGAATGGTAATCTTCAAAAAGAGTTGAATATTATGCAAACGATCGCCGCAGAACAACATCCTACACGGTCCGACTTGGTTGCAGTGCAGGACAAGGTAAAATAAAAAATATAAACATTAAATAGCACGTAATTTAAACTAACTTCGGTTACGAAGATCTAACATGCAGGTAGAGTATTACTAGCTTAACATACACAGCGAAACTGGTATGTTTTTAGTGGTCAAAGGGTAAGGCAGAATTTCCTACAACTGCAAACAGTAAGCTGAGGTTATTAAGTGTCTCTATACTCCCAGGGTTTTCTGTAGAGCTAAAATAAAATCACATTTTATAGATTCCTAAACTGAAATTAACTTATGATTTTTCGCGTCATTAAGTAATTATTATATTCATAAAATATCCGCACTTGCAATAAATGCATCCATCTACAAACAGTAAAAGCAATAATTCGTAAGTATGTACTATACTTTTTATGCTTTAACCGTTTGCGATACCAATTTTTTTATTACTCCATTCTACTTCGTCCCGCGAAAATGAGCGCGTTAAATGTATCAAAACGTCCGTAAGTTTGTTTCTGGTTTAGCAAAATAGGTATAATTATGATTCCTGTTGGTAACAATAAATCCAACAAAAAAAAAACTCGAGATCGAACCAAATGCCTTACTTACAAGGCTTACTGCTTGTAGATCGGTATTATTTTCAGTTACAATAAAATTATAAACAAAATAATAAAAACACCATTACCTACAGAGACACCACCATTGCAGAGAGAAACATATAAAATCTACATACACTTTTAAAAATATAAAATTAGTTATCAATGTGATAATTACGAGGTACACACCTCCTATACCTATAGGCATTTATTGGGAACAGTCGATCCAATTTCGGTCTGTAATTGAAAAATACAATTGGTTGTGTTGGGGTCAAATCGAACATCAAAAGCGTTGCGAGACCAAAGAAATGTCCAATACATAAGGGAAAAGGAAGTTGCTATAAATAAACCTACTTAGGTAACTTGATTTTTTTATTACACTCATAAACTAACTTAAATAAAAATAATTTGTAAGTACAAAACATTAGTAATATACAAACATTACTTTTAGATAGCAATAGTGAACGCCGAAATGGAGAACCTGGTTCAACGAAAGCTGGCAACAGCTGGGCCTCAAGAGGACAAGTTGTCACCGTTCAGACAACAAGCGGCGGTCATCCGCCGGAATAAGGAGGCTAGTGCAACGCGCGTCCACGAAATAGCCGCCACTCTCAAAGATCATGAGGCCACGCTGGCCGATCTACAGTCACAGGTAAACTATAAAAAAAAAATAGATATGCTATGCAGGTACATATACCTTAACTTAAAGCAGTAATAATACACATATTGTAGCTGTTTATTGTCCCATAATAAATAAAATAAAATACATAAGTTTATTTTTATAAGTATCTAGTAGTAATAATAATAATTGTGAGGAGGCTCCTTTCTCTGGGGCCCTGACCGCCGGTAGCTTGGACCGTGTTCCCGATGCCGTGGGCTACTATTTTTTTATTTTTAAATGTTTTTTTTTATATTGAATATTAAAAAATGTGGCAATAGGCTCGCCCCCTATTACATGGGACTATAACATAACTGGCGAAATGTGTGTGTACTATTACACCTCTGCCAACCCCTTTGGGGAAATACAGGCGTGATGTTATGTTATATTGTGTTAAATAATGAAAATAATAAGTATATATGGAGGAAATAATAATTACTACATATATTTAACAGGCTACTAAAAGACTATATTAGTACATCACAAATATTTCGATAAACGTTACAAATATTTATCAAATATTTTGCATTTATGAGATCACCACTGCACTACCGGGTCCAGCTGAAACCAAGCAGCAGTGATTCAAAAATGCACAGTCTAACCTTCAAGCGTTAGGATGCTGTTGGGGCTGGCCCGAACCCGACGGGCAAGGGATCGCTTCCGCATGACCGCATAGAAGCAGTCTCCGTGAGTGCGTGCGCGCTACAGTATCGGGGCAGCCCCAGCAGCACCCTGAATGCATTGTTATATTGGACACGAAGGGCACTATATGATTTTTGAGTGTAATATACAGACTTGTGTAGAACGACGTGCAGTAAGCTCTAAATATAATAAGTTTGACCTCCTTGGAGGTACGCGCGAATCTACGAGCAATCATGTTCGCTCTTACACACAGCGCCCTCCGCTCCCTGTCAATATCGTCATCGTCTTTGAGTCCAGCGGTCATTACATGACCAATGTGTAGACTGTCGCATCCTGGTTAGGGGTACATTGTTTATTGTAACTTCCGGTACTGCTTCCGGGTATTTACCTCTAGCCCCAAAGACCATGACCACACTCTTAACATTATACACCAGACCATGTGATGAGATGATATGCATAGTTTTCACAAGTGGCCACGAGTATTTAGAAGCACATAAATTGATGCGTTCAGCAACACCATGTCATAGTACAAAATTCGAATATCGTAGTCGTCTCACAATTATCTTTGTTGAGATAAATCCGGGATGAAAAGATAGTTTCTTTCATTGTATCACATGTATTTTTCTCGATACAGTTTTCCTCTAACGTTATCCATGACCGTTGAGCAAAAATAGGAGAGTATTTCGCAGTTTTCGATAAGGCGATGAACGCTGGTCAGGATTTAACCGAAATCGAAGTTTGTTGTCGGAATGTTTCGAGTACGACAAAGCGATCAGATAAAACATTTTTCCCATTTCAAATAATCGGTCATTATGTCGAGAAGCGGGTGTTTCGACGACTGAGATAATGCGCTATTTCCTTTGAGATCGATATTGAAAACATGCTGCCATCTGATTTATCGTTATGTATAGTACCTATTTTTTTAGATGACGTTGCATATAATATTTTTCAGTTTGTTTCTCTATGTTTTGAAATTGCGTCGTGTTTTTAATAAATGAATTGTATTCGTTAAGAACTTTCTAAATAATGATTTATTAATCATTCAGGTCAGACAACTGTTGGGGGACACGGTCCTCAGAGGAGAGGAATTAAAGAAATACGTTAATTCTCTACGCACGAAGAGCACTGTGTACAAAAGGCAAAGAGCCAATCTCTCAACGTTCAAGGTACGGATACCTTTATGTTATTTCTTACAAAAGCTTGTTTATTTTTTACCGTAGTCGCCGTGTTTAATGTTGTCTTTCGCTTTTATTGCGGTAAAGGTAGAAGCAAGTATCTTGGCCAGGACGATACATATCATCAGTGCTGCAGATCCAACAGTAGAAATGGCACTGCTAAACCACAAGAAACTCAAGATAGAAGATGAAGAGACCATGGAAAAGAATCTGGATAAACCTACAGATTTAACGAAAAAGTCCTTGCATGATTTATCTCAGGTACTTAATATAATTAGTAAATAAAGTATTTAGTGGATACAAGATTTTTGTATTAATAATTAAAAAAAAAAATTACAGCTTGTCGCTCAAACAGCACAAAAGTTGTCGCAAGTGCGTCAGGAAATTCAGCCTCTTGCTGACAATATAAAGCCTGTAAAGGAAGAGTTCCAAACAGTCCTACAACAGTACGAACAGAAAAAAAGGGTTTATGAAGCCACATCCATCAACATAACCTCACAAATGGAGCCTCTCAAAAATCAAGTAAAGGAATTGACTGACCGGCTGAATAGCAAGGAGGATGAATGGAAAAACTTACGACAAAAAATCACAAAGGCGGAAAGTTTGCAAGAAGTCGTAATGTTCGAAATGAAAAACTCAATGCTGTCCCCGAGGAAACCTTCCAAAATGGAGGCTTTGAAGAAGAAAGTTGGTGATGTGGAACAAATAGTGAAGCGTTTGGAAGAGGTAGGCATATTTACAATGTTTTTATATCATAAATGTATCGATATCAACACAATCGTGTGGAAAATTTACTCAATGAAACGGGTTTTACGTCGGTACCTACCAGGCCCCTCAGAAAGTATTGCGAAAAAAAGTTTTTATATATGGGAGACTGGCCAGTTATAATGTTTTTCGAAAATATGATTATTTATAAGTAAAAATAAGTAAGTTCCAATTTCAAAATTTCCCTCCACATTTTTTGCGAGTTAATTCAAAGTATTGTGTCTCACTGAAATATGGATCTGCGCCGGGAACATTTTAGAGCTATGATTTTATACGATTTCAAGTGTCGCCTGAAACCGGATGAATCGTACGATAGACTTCAAATGGCATTCATGGATGAAGGCCCTTCCAAGGCAACCGTGTATCGTTGGTATAACGAATTCAAGCGCGGTCGACCAACTTTGTGGGATGACGAAAGAAGCGGTCGCCCTTTGACGGCTGTTACCGAAGAAAACGTGCTAGCAGTGAAAAATTTAATCCAAGACAATAGGCGAATTACATATCAGGAGATTCAACACATATTGAAGATTGGATCGGGAAGCGTTCACGAGATTCTACACAGCCATCTTCGCGTGAGGAGGATAGTATCACGCTGGGTGCCGCACAACCTCACCGATGCTCAGAAGCAGGCCCGGGTGGAATGGTGCCGTGATATGCTTAACAAATTTGAAGCAGGCTCGTCTCGGCGTGTTTACGACATCGTTACAGGTGATGAGTCCTGGATTTATCAATACGACCCAGAAACCAAGCGCCAGTCGACTGTTTGGGTGTTTCAAAATGAGCCAACGCCTACCAAAGTGAAGCGATCTAGAAGCGGGGGTAAGATTTTGATCGCTAGCTTTTTTAATTTGACTGGCCACTTGGTATCAATTCCCTTACGGGATCAAAGAAGCATTAATGCCGAATGGTATACTACCAAATGTTTGCCAGAAGTTTTCTCTGTTATAAGCAACAAGCGACCAAACACAGGGCTCCGCGGGCTACTGCTCCACCACGACAATGCACCTGCGCACACCGCACTCAAAACGAGGGACTTCCTGGACAGCACGCCAGTCAAACTCCTGGGTCACCCTCCTTACAGCCCTGATCTAGCACCGTGTGACTTCTTTTTATTCCCAAAAATAAAAAATCAGCTCAAAGGGATACAATTTTCGTCGCCGGAAGATGCGCTGGCTGCGTTCGAGCAGGCTGTAAACGAGGTGTCTGCGGCGGACTGGAAAAAGTGTTTTGAAAACTGGTTTAGGCGCATGAATCTTTGTATAGAGGCTGGTGGAAAGTACTTTGAAAAGATTTGATAAAAATATATGTAAGTATAGAACAATTTTTTTTAGTTTCGCAAAACTTTCTGAGTGTCCCACGTATATACGTAACAGAATTATCATTGATTGATTGTAATACAGATAAAAATCTGATTTCTAAATCTGTTTATTTGTTCTTTCATAAATATTTTTTATCTTTCGATTGTATCTGATGGTATCACTATTCTATTTTTATAAAGTCCTCTTTTACGTTATGAATGGAAATTGTTGGATGACTTAAAAATTCATCATCATCATCATCATTTCAGCCGAAAGACGTCCACTGTTGGACATAAGCCTCCCCCAGTAAAGGCTTGGCAGGCGGGTTGGCGATCGCATTTAGTTGGTTAACTACTCAGAGAACGCTGCTGCACATCCTCTGGTGAATCCCTTAGTGGCCCTTTACGACACCCATGAGAAGAGATAAGGGTGGTGCTTTTATTTATGTCCGGCACGACACGGAAAAACTTAAAACTTATGAAAATATAATTTCAGGAACAGCAAGCAATTAGTTCTCGTCAAGGAGCAGTGGAAGAGCAGACGAGGTTGTGGGAGAATACTTTGCAGCTGTTGCGGTGTAAGATGCGCGCGCGCAGCGAGCCTGCCGCCCGGCAGGAACGCATGCACATCACACAGCACTCACAAATGCTCACACTTAATTAATCATTCAAATAAAGTACTTATAGATAATTACCTATATTCATTGTAAGTAGTATTCATTTAGTAGCTCTTCCGGGGAAGTACTGCCACCGTATACCTACTTCTGCCGCCAAAAAGGTGGTAATGCTTGCGTGGCTGTGTTTCTATGGGAAGCTATATATGGTGCCGGTGAAATTACATGAGACTTTCCATCTTCATGTCTCAGTTTGGCTAATCGACTCACAATGCCATTTAGCAGCTTAGGTGGTATTGCAGTTGTTGTGGGCAAAGGTAACCAGGTGGGCCTTAAGCTCGTTTCACCATACTATAACATAACGGCAAGTAGGTGAACACCAGTATTCTATTCTACACACCACGCCGTTCAAATGTTCCCTTGGCCATTTCTGCCTACTTATTTGTGTGTTTAAAGTATACTCGCACGGTGGTGCAACAGTTTATAAACCTTACGATCTATAAGATGTAGCACGCGTCAAAGTTCTACCATCTTAACCTTACTTTACGAACATAAAAAATATATTACAATCAATCCAGTTTTTGCGAACTCGGGGGAATACGAAATTTAGGTTCGTTTATTTTACGTAGGTATAATCAGTCCGAGCCACCAAGCTCTAGCTGTCCCTTTAGCGCTCTATCTCGGACGTTCGGGCACAGCGCGACATATATACGTTAAAAACTTATGTCTTGTGGCCCGTGTTTCCTCATGTCAAAACGAGTAAGAAATATGACCCAAACATCATTTCATTGGTCAAACACGCGTGAAAATAATAATGTAACGCACCGAAAATCAACCAATTTAACTTTAGTTGACGTAGCTTCTAAAGTTGATCGATATTTTCATTCAGAGTTTTAGATTGATACTCTCTTGTTTTTATGTTTAAGTAGTTTATAAAAGTAATTGTTTTATCGTACATCATAATAACAGAACTTCAACTAAAGTTATTTTGAGATTAGGTATTGACGTCAGGCAGTTAAAAACAAATGTTTACGACGTTTTCATTCAAAATATCTTGATTGAATTGCTAACAAAATTCGTTATAAAAGTTATCAGTGTTTGATTATCACAATATATAAATGTCAGTTTGCTAAAAATTTATGAGTTTAAAACATTTTGATTAAAAGAAACTCGTTTTGTTGTTGTATTCCAAATTTATATGTGCTATAAAAATTTGGAGTACCAAAACGACAATACGACCAACTGAAGAAAATGTTCAACAATAATCAAGTAACGATATAGAGAATACAATTAAGGGGCTACTAAGAGCTAAGTGGCGCCCCCATCAGTAAAATAAAAATTAATCGCGGAGTACATCATTTACGGCAAAATCGTTTTTAACAATTGAAGTACCGTACTGTAGTTTAAGTTACTAGTTTTAAGTAGTACTAACTATTAACTCTGTACATTATAGTTCGCTGTAGTTGTAGTAAGAAAAAATGCGAAAAATACATATAATTTACAGAGTTAATAGTTCCACTTAGCTCTTAGTAGCGCCAAATGATTTACAAAGTCCTTGTTATTCTCATAAAACGTAGGCATAATAATAATTAAGAACCTGTTCCATTTCATGTATCTACATAAAACATAAATAATTCATAAGGTGGCTTCAGAAAAGTTCACATAGTAACTTATGACATTTCGCCACCAAACAGTATCGCGGGGATGCATCGATGCTGTGCCATTTGCAATGCAGATGAATCTTTTCCACGTTGGTTGCATGAAAGTACTCGTGCCATGCCGGGAATAGCTAACGTATTTCAAAATTCGTTATAAAAGTTATCAGTGTTTGATTATCACAATATATAAATGTCAGTTTGCTAAAAATTTATGAGTTTAAAACATTTTGATTAAAAGAAACTCGTTTTGTTGTTGTATTCCAAATTTATATGTGCTATAAAAATTTGGAGTACCAAAACGACAATACGACCAACTGAAGAAAATGTTCAACAATAATCAAGTAACGATATAGAGAATACAATTAAGGGGCTACTAAGAGCTAAGTGGCGCCCCCATCAGTAAAATAAAAATTAATCGCGGAGTACATCATTTACGGCAAAATCGTTTTTAACAATTGAAGTACCGTACTGTAGTTTAAGTTACTAGTTTTAAGTAGTACTAACTATTAACTCTGTACATTATAGTTCGCTGTAGTTGTAGTAAGAAAAAATGCGAAAAATACATATAATTTACAGAGTTAATAGTTCCACTTAGCTCTTAGTAGCGCCAAATGATTTACAAAGTCCTTGTTATTCTCATAAAACGTAGGCATAATAATAATTAAGAACCTGTTCCATTTCATGTATCTACATAAAACATAAATAATTCATAAGGTGGCTTCAGAAAAGTTCACATAGTAACTTATGACATTTCGCCACCAAACAGTATCGCGGGGATGCATCGATGCTGTGCCATTTGCAATGCAGATGAATCTTTTCCACGTTGGTTGCATGAAAGTACTCGTGCCATGCCGGGAATAGCTAACGTATTTAAGTTAAACGTAGGTGCCACATGACACTTAAATGCTTATACTATTTTGTCTCGTTATGTGTGCAGGAAAATATAACTGAGTTTCCTCAAAAGGGTATTGGATTTTTATTTTTATGTGTACGGGCAACCGTACGATCTTTAATTGCTGACTCTGTCACCTCAATTCATTTATATCAATGTTATTATTGTTGAATAAACTCAATCAATCAGTTTGGATGTTTTATTCAAAGACATTTCCAACGTCAGTATAATAACTCTATGGTTTTATTCAAAGACATTTCCATACATAATAACTCTATGGTTTTATTACGTACCGTTATTAGAATGCATCTAGCATCATCATAGCATTAATCAAGCAAGCATCGCATAGCGTAGGGCACACACATTTTTGGTCCTTCGAGCCGGATTTTTTCGTTACTATTTTAACTCATTGGATCACTGTGTAATACTGTGCATTAAACAATCACCGTCTATCTAGTTTTTATCACATCACCCTAAGGTTGTCTCGCAGAGAACGCATATGGCGTTAAGACCGCAGGGTATCCAGTTGTGGATAAAGTACCTAATAAATAAATAAAAAATACCTTGCCGCACTTTAACCGGCACTGGGTGGTTCTAAAGAATTTCCAAGATTTTCACAAATTGTCAATTGATTCTTGTTTCTTTGAGTATTATACTTATCTTTCAATCAAATTTTCCATAGTATCAAAAAATTTAGTTGTGCCATAATAATGTTATTATAAAGTCTCAGACATAAAACATAAGTTTAATGAAAACAGCGCGGTGTGCAGAATATAACGTTAATTAAAAATCAAGACGGTCACATTATTCGCCAGCACGTAGCGCCCAAATTACTTTGTCATTAGACAGCACTGCCACTTAATTATATTACTCAAATATTTTACCATTAACTAATGATATACGATAAAATCTAAATTTCCAGAACGAATATCAGAGAAACTTTGATATATTTTTCAGCAATTTAATAAAAAGAGGCTTGGTATAATAATTTAAATAAATTGTGTGAACATAATAAACATAAAAGTTACTAAAATAAATTCATGATTAAAAAAATTTTTAACTGCTCGGCGGGTGTTGTTAAGTAGGCAGTAAAACGGGACGGTCTTTTAATAGCTGTTAGTTATTGTCTGCTCTCTTGCTGCTGTCTTGTATTGAAGAAGGCTGTATTCCTATTGTATCAATAATTTAAATCACTTTCGTAAAATTATATAGCTAAAGCTAAAAGCTAGCTAAAGTTAAAGATTTTAGGTAGGGAGGGAGTTAACTGTTATTTGGAGAAGAACATAAGTACCAGGCCCCTCAGAAAGTATTGCGAAAAAAAGTTTTTATATATGGGAGACTGGCCAGTTATAATGTTTTTCGAAAATATGATTATTTATAAGTAAAAATAAGTAAGTTCCAATTTCAAAATTTCCCTCCACATTTTTTGCGAGTTAATTCAAAGTATTGTGTCTCACTGAAATATGGATCTGCGCCGGGAACATTTTAGAGCTATGATTTTATACGATTTCAAGTGTCGCCTGAAACCGGATGAATCGTACGATAGACTTCAAATGGCATTCATGGATGAAGGCCCTTCCAAGGCAACCGTGTATCGTTGGTATAACGAATTCAAGCGCGGTCGACCAACTTTGGGGGATGACGAAAGAAGCGGTCGCCCTTTGACGGCTGTTACCGAAGAAAACGTGCTAGCAGTGAAAAATTTAATCCAAGACAATAGGCGAATTACATATCAGGAGATTCAACACATATTGAAGATTGGATCGGGAAGCGTTCACGAGATTCTACACAGCCATCTTCGCGTGAGGAGGATAGTATCACGCTGGGTGCCGCACAACCTCACCGATGCTCAGAAGCAGGCCCGGGTGGAATGGTGCCGTGATATGCTTAACAAATTTGAAGCAGGCTCGTCTCGGCGTGTTTACGACATCGTTACAGGTGATGAGTCCTGGATTTATCAATACGACCCAGAAACCAAGCGCCAGTCGACTGTTTGGGTGTTTCAAAATGAGCCAACGCCTACCAAAGTGAAGCGATCTAGAAGCGGGGGTAAGATTTTGATCGCTAGCTTTTTTAATTTGACTGGCCACTTGGTATCAATTCCCTTAGGGATCAAAGAAGCATTAATGCCGAATGGTATACTACCAAATGTTTGCCAGAAGTTTTCTCTGTTATAAGCAACAAGCGACCAAACACAGGGCTCCGCGGGCTACTGCTCCACCACGACAATGCACCTGCGCACACCGCACTCAAAACGAGGGACTTCCTGGACAGCACGCCAGTCAAACTCCTGGGTCACCCTCCTTACAGCCCTGATCTAGCACCGTATGACTTCTTTTTATTCCCAAAAATAAAAAATCTGCTCAAAGGGATACAATTTTCGTCGCCGGAAGATGCGCTGGCTGCGTTCGAGCAGGCTGTAAACGAGATGTCTGCGGCGGACTGGAAAAAGTGTTTTGAAAACTGGTTTAGGCGCATGAATCTTTGTATAGAGGCTGGTGGAAAGTACTTTGAAAAGATTTGATAAAAATATATGTACATATAGAACAATTTTTTTTAGTTTCGCAAAACTTTCTGAGTGTCCCACGTAGTTACGGTTTTCATTCTATACAATTATAAAACTTTACACGTGGCCACCTATGCGCATGCAACGGTGAGAATAGGCATTTTAAGTATATGTATTTTTATTATAGAACTAGCTGACCCTCGGGTTCGGACCTCTTCGCTCCCGTGGTGTCGATAAAAAATGTTTCTTCATACAAACTTTACCACCCCTTTTCACCCCCTTAGGGGATGAATTTTCAAAAAGTGTTTCTTAGTGTTTACCTATGTTATTTAAGGAACTCCTGTGAAAAATTTCATTCCCTTAGATCCACTTGCTTAGGCTGTGCGTTGTCTGTTAGTCCTTTTTAATTTTATTGAGGAGATATGACCACATTAATTTAATAAACGATCACTTACGTTTTATAAAATGTCCAAAAGAAAGTAACTAGAACCAGTAGTAACTAGGATCAGTAGTACACATAAGTATTTGAAATAATATAACAATCTAAGTTAAAGCAACTTGATCTTATTACTTCAACAGTGCGTAAAGTTTTATCGAAGTGGTCGTCGTACTTTAATTACACTCTTCGACGTGTCGTACACAGTTTTTGTTTTAGAAACAAACGTTTACTTGGTAGTGGTGATTTAAGTTTTTGTTTTAGCTCGCAAACTCATTACCGAGCTGTCAGCTGTCTAAAGTAGTTGAACTTGGGTTCAACTTCGGTGTAATGACTGACATCTAACGAAAGTTCGCCCTGTTGATGGCTGTAGCAGCCAACTCTGCTACGCCGTAGCGCTACGAGTCGGGAAGTCTACAAGTTCTGAAACTGATACATTACTTTTTTTACTTACTCTTTAAAGGCACATTCTCATTTTTAATCTTGTTTGTTTTAACCTATATTATTCTCAAATTGGTTCTTACCCATAGGACCCACCATTTGGAACCGAACTAGAAGTCAAACGTTTCAAAAGTGCCTGTTTATATATATATAAATTAAAAAACCGGCCAAGTGTGAGTCGGACTCACGCAGTAAGGGTTCCGTACCACCCATCGACCTGATACCGTATAGAAACTTATTTAATTTACGAGAGTTTATCAAAAGACATCAACGACGTTAGCGAAATGTGAATTTTTACATCTCTTTCTTACGTTGGTACCACCACATAAGTCTATGCTTGCCATGTTTTTAGTATTTTTTGCTAAACTACATAATATGCACTATAATTAGGGGGCCTAGTACGAGTTTGACACTTACGAATACTTTCAAAGTATTCGTCGACTTTCATTAATAAATCTGTAGTTCCTCCTCGTATCCGCCAGGGGCGCTACTGATTTATGAATGAAAGTCGACGAAAACGATGAAAGTATTCGTAAGTGTCAAACTCGTACTAGGCCCACAGACCAAGTTTGACGCTGGTATGTATTACCGTTTTGAAGATAGAGCAGGAACAAAAACGTTGAAAAAAAAGCATGTTTTTCGAGGTTTCTTGTATGGGGACCCCTTTTGGTTTTAGACTTTTTTATTTTTAGTATTTGTCGTGATGGACACCATAGTAACACATATTCTGTGAAAATTCTAAACCATACATCTGATTGTGATGAAACTTTGGTGAGTTGTTCTCGTACGACCGCGAAGGTTCCTGGCCCAAAAAAAAGATGGCATTGCAACGCATAACGCTAGTTTGAAAAAAAACAATTTGAATTGAATTGATTTACTTTTCCTGCTACTTGTTTGTTTTTTTCTACTTAAAGAAACGTACATATTATATAAAACAATCTGTTTATAAAACAACAACAATAATAGCTTTTTGCAGTTCTTGCTTACAAAAACACATCTGTATGTTGTGTCTCTTAAAATAATGCTGAGATAATAAGGAAAAATTCGAATACATAGAGCGAAGGAAGCCTTGCGGGAGTTCTTCGCGATATAATCAGAGAAATAAATGTCGTCGTTTATTACCATTGTCCTGGCAGGATGAGGGCAGTGTGAGGGTCGCGGAGTCAATTTTTGGGTGAGCATCTCTGCGACACTGTGTAATGTGTATTTTAGACTCGTTATATTACCCGATCTGTTTGTTATTCTTTTTGTATTTCCGTATCCGACGTATTTCAAGTTAATGTGATAAACAGTACTTTTACTTAAATGTATTTTGGTCTTTCCAGTAAAATCCTATTAATTAAAAAACACATGCTGTACTTTTATAAGTACTTTGCTATTGAGAAGTAATATAAATTAGTTGAGGGTTTATGGGATTTTTACATGGGGCGAGCGAGCACGATGTGTCGTGTTCACCCACTCACATCTTGTGGTAATGGAATGTCGACGGACCAAGAGGTGTACAGAACTAAACTGGTTTATGTTTGACACTGTATCTGCCAAATGTATGTATATTATTTGTGGAAATAAATAAATGATTGGAATGCTAAGAAATCACTCCACCCATCTCTCTGATGTCAGCAAAGAGCACAGTGATTTTTTTGTGAAAATAAATAAATGATTGGAATGCTAAGAAATCACTCCACCCATCTCTCTGATTTCAGCAAAGGGCACAGTGGAGGAGCAGGGACGAGCCCGATGTGTACTCAACCTGCCACTGGGCAGGCAGCGAGGGACTGTGTCCTTCCCTGCCACCGTCGATCTCGTATCCTCAGAAGGAGTGCTGTGGTTGTTTTAGGCCGCACGGAGAGAAGGGGCTCGCCTTCTTCTGGCGAGAAGGGACCTGTCGAGGGTGGTTGGCGAATGCAGAGTCTATCTCACTGGCCGGGAGGGCCATAAGTAGTTAAAGGGAAGGCTTGGATACCGGTAAAATTTTGAAACCGTTATTATGTTCTTAACGCAAAACCTTTAAATTTCGGTTTCGTTTGAATAAACCGGTTTTTTTAACCGGTATTTGAGGAATCTTTACATAAGGGTTTTTTCGGATTAACCAGTTTAGAGCAATAAAAACCGGTTGATACAAACAAACGCCGTTTAGTTTTTATTTTTATTCAGTAGAAAGAAAATTTCTGTTTCGGGACGAACGTTTATTTCATTGCTTCAATTCCGCTGCAAAACATCCAAAAATGGGTATGTATCTACTTTTCTTTTCTTTCTTACGTGACGCTCGTCGATTAAACCGGTTAATTTAGGTTAAGATAAAGTTCTTTAAACGTTCACGTTCTCAAGAAAAGTTCGGAGCTAAACCGCAATAAACCGGTACTAACCGGTATTTTTCAAAAAGATCTAATCCTTGGTTAGAGGAACACCGTGGTGGTTTTTGTCGGTAAGAGTCCGAAGCTCCGCCTTCCCCGGGCGGAGTGCGTCCATGAGGATTTCCCCATGAGTACTATGAATTACTCAAAAAATAATTCATCTAATACTAGGGAGAGGCCTGTATACTTCATTTCTTTATAAACACAAGAACCGGTTTAATAAATCTAAGTGAGTGGAATGTATAGTGTGAACGTGCTCGATACTATCGTTACATTTTTAACGTGAGCTCCACGGAATAAAATAAAGTAAGTAGAAGTGCCCTTACGATTACTTAGTACGGGAACATTTTTCGCCAAAATCACACATTTACAATTGCAATAGTACGGTCGACCGCAAGTCAGTAGTAACAGTTTGACATTGACAGCACCTTTATTTCGTCAGCAGTAAGGGCGGTTTTCTAATTTAAGTGTTACCACTGTCATGCAGTTGACTGTACATTAAAAAATACACAAAAAACAATTATGTGATTGGGTTTGTTTAAAATGTATAATGTTATTTTAATTAATACAAAATAAAAAAAATGTACACATAACGGTGATATAATACACCTCTGTGAGAATCATTATTTTGTTCTCCTATCATTTTTACACGTTAAAATTACACAATAAAGTATAAATCTAGTATTTCCCGTAAGCATTCGAGACGTCATAGTGTGGCAGCGGGCAACTAAGCACGTAAAGTTAATTTTGTGCATTTGCGCTTAATTGTGCCATGCGTCGGTAGCCGTATGCCACTTCTCTTGTTTTCTTTATTCCGTGGTGAGCTCTCAAATGAATAACATTTATGCTCGTTTTTTAACAGTTTCATAGTCTCTCTAATCCAGTTTCGTTTTACTCATTTCAGTTTGTGTGGACAAATCTCTGAAAATCCGATTATGCAGTGGCGAACGTTCCCTTGTGGAATTATAGAAATTGTTGTTGAACTAAAACCGAGCGTAGAAACAGATGAAAAGGTTTATTTCACTGTAATAAATGTTTATACGGAGTATTTCTAATTGAATTGTGTTAGAAGTGGAGTCGAGTAGGTATAACAGTATCACTCAACGTTTTACATTTCAGTTCACAATAGACTACACAATCAACATGAAGGCATTATTTGTGAACGAAGCGATAAGAAAATTACAAGAGGAATTGAGTCTGGGACATTGTGCCGACAGAACTTTGTAACAATACCCCGACAAATACTAAACGCCGAGTTTATGGACTCACAGTATATTTATTACAGTTTAATTATTTTACTTTGATAATATGTATAAAGTAACTACTAGTCTGTGCCCGCGACTTCACCCGCGTGAATATCGTTTATCGCGCATCCGTTGGGAACTTTTCATCTTCCCGGGATATAAAGTTGCCTATATATTTAATCCGTGTTATGTTCTATCTGTGCGCCAAATTTCATTAAAATCCATGTAGTAGTTTTTGCGTGAAAGAGTAACAAACATCCACACATCCATACATCCATACATCCTCACAAACTTTCACGTTTATAATATTAGGATAATAATAGTAGGATAGGAAGTTGGATAGGAGGGATGTAGGATATCCCAACAAGTAAATGTTCAGTTATTGTGAGAGTTGAATAAACGCTAGTGTTAGTACGTAATTATGCCTTTCATAGTGGGAACGAATAAAATTTGATTTTTGGTTTCTAATGATGTGCGTGACTTGTCGCAATAAGCTTGATTTCACAATAAAAATTACGATTTGATTTGTACCTTGAGAACCAAATGGTTTTCATAAGTAACTATTTTATTCACGTACTATTGAAGGATACTTTGATAAACAGAAAAACATAGACACCTCAAAAGACTTTATAAACTAGAGTTAAGGATTTTTATATCGAGACATTATTCAGAAGCAACTCGAAGTTTCGAGTTTTACACTATATATATTTTACAATATACCAGGCCCCTCAGAAAGTATTGCGAAAAAAAGTTTTTATATATGGGAGACTGGCCAGTTATAATGTTTTTCGAAAATATGATTATTTATAAGTAAAAATAAGTAAGTTCCAATTTCAAAATTTCCCTCCACATTTTTTGCGAGTTAATTCAAAGTATTGTGTCTCACTGAAATATGGATCTGCGCCGGGAACATTTTAGAGCTATGATTTTATACGATTTCAAGTGTCGCCTGAAACCGGATGAATCGTACGATAGACTTCAAATGGCATTCATGGATGAAGGCCCTTCCAAGGCAACCGTGTATCGTTGGTATAACGAATTCAAGCGCGGTCGACCAACTTTGGGGGATGACGAAAGAAGCGGTCGCCCTTTGACGGCTGTTACCGAAGAAAACGTGCTAGCAGTGAAAAATTTAATCCAAGACAATAGGCGAATTACATATCAGGAGATTCAACACATATTGAAGATTGGATCGGGAAGCGTTCACGAGATTCTACACAGCCATCTTCGCGTGAGGAGGATAGTATCACGCTGGGTGCCGCACAACCTCACCGATGCTCAGAAGCAGGCCCGGGTGGAATGGTGCCGTGATATGCTTAACAAATTTGAAGCAGGCTCGTCTCGGCGTGTTTACGACATCGTTACAGGTGATGAGTCCTGGATTTATCAATACGACCCAGAAACCAAGCGCCAGTCGACTGTTTGGGTGTTTCAAAATGAGCCAACGCCTACCAAAGTGAAGCGATCTAGAAGCGGGGGTAAGATTTTGATCGCTAGCTTTTTTAATTTGACTGGCCACTTGGTATCAATTCCCTTACGGGATCAAAGAAGCATTAATGCCGAATGGTATACTACCAAATGTTTGCCAGAAGTTTTCTCTGTTATAAGCAACAAGCGACCAAACACAGGGCTCCGCGGGCTACTGCTCCACCACGACAATGCACCTGCGCACACCGCACTCAAAACGAGGGACTTCCTGGACAGCACGCCAGTCAAACTCCTGGGTCACCCTCCTTACAGCCCTGATCTAGCACCATGTGACTTCTTTTTATTCCCAAAAATAAAAAATCAGCTCAAAGGGATACAATTTTCGTCGCCGGAAGATGCGCTGGCTGCGTTCGAGCAGGCTGTAAACGAGGTGTCTGCGGCGGACTGGAAAAAGTGTTTTGAAAACTGGTTTAGGCGCATGAATCTTTGTATAGAGGCTGGTGGAAAGTACTTTGAAAAGATTTGATAAAAATATATGTACGTATAGAACAATTTTTTTTAGTTTCGCAAAACTTTCTTAGTGTCCCACGTATATATGACAAACATATATGGAGAATTTTACATTCTCTGTCTACAAGAAATGGTAATAGTTTGACATGTAGGTTAACGTTCAAGCCACAACGTTTTCATACCTACTTTTACTTATGCGAAATGGTGTAGAAAATTTATCAAATATCAATCCCTTATGGAACTTAATTTACACTAAATTAATACAATTTAACATTGCCTGAGGCAATTAATTATATGTTGTGTCCGTTATTAGCCATACTTAATAACTACATGGATTGTAAAACGAATATACCGACACATGACAAAAAAAAGACAAACAAAAGACTGCTGGACATAGACTTCCCCCAAGCATCGTCACAACGACCGGTCCTGCGCTTTCCGCATCCAGCGGATTCCCGCGACCTTTACCAGGTCGTCGGCCCACCGACACGTAATACTCTTTAATAAAATAAACTAAAACAAAACTAAAATATGTTAAAAAATAATATAATTACGAAATAAACCGGTAGAGTATTATACAAGTAATATAATTTAGTTTAAAATATACATGCATCTCTCTCATGTTTAATTTAGGAGAAATGAAATCAAGCAATTGGAGTGGAGGAGTGCGGCGGTGATTGATCTTGACACCTAACTTCACGCCGAGAGGATATCGAACGAACATCACAGCGAGGCTATCGAGATGTCCTCCTATTCAAAAATAATGAAAAATATGTATTTATTTTGTATACTTTACTTTATTTTGTATTTTTATATATATTTTTGTGGAAAATTCGTAGTGTTGACGAAAAGCAGTGTTATATTTTTTGCTTTTAATACGGCGCAAGTTTGGAGACTTAACTAACCGAAACGATATGGTTTTCGTTACATCAGCTGAGGGACTAGTGAAACATTCAGTCCGACACTGGCTCCGCCTACCCCGGGCGGAGTACATCCATGAGGATTTCCCCACGGCAAAAGAAAAGAAAAAAAGAAAATATAAGATAATGTGTATATAGGACATTGATTTGTTTTATAGATTTCTTAATCCTAATCTGAATAATCCTTAAAACATAAATTGCCGTAAAAAGTATTTTAAACTTGTCCGAATCTATATCCGTCATCATCATCATTTCAGCCGAAAGACGTCCACTGCTGGAAATAGGCTATATCTATATATATATCTGGATATATCTATTATATTAATATTATATTCGGCGTAAGAACAAGTTAGGCGTGAATCACACCGTTATTTAGTTTCCAAGTCACTTAAGTGTTGTTTGTTTGCTTTAACTGCTGTTGCTAACTCATACGAGTTGTCTCCGGGTAGAAATATGGATCCTTTCTTTCTATAATATGTGTCGTAGAAGATGGTTGAATAATGTTATACTTTATATTGGAAATAATAGCTATAGAGCTTGTACAGTTAAAAGAGAGATAAAAAACCGGCCAAGAGGAAGTCAAGTTCGCAAAATTGAGATTTCGTACAGTATGGTTCTGCTAAAGTGAGCAGTTAATAGGTACATCATAATTTAGAAGAATATCAGGGTTCATTTCTAGAAAATCCAGATTTCACTCACAGCCGTCGGGGTGGGAGATCTTATAAGGGTTCCGTTTTTAAATTACGGAACCTTAAAATTATCAAAGAATTCGGGAGCTTCCATAGCATCATACTATAACGAACGACGGCCTTGTTTAATTTGAATGAAAGAAAGAAAAAGAAAGAAAGAAAAATAGTTTATTGTCACAGTTAACGACGCGCAACATTTAAAACACAGTGATAAACACAAGCAGGCAACTTATAGGTGGGGTTACATAGAAAGTAAAAACAAAAGACACATAGGTAAAAAATTAAGAAAGGACAGTCGATACAAAATATAAGAAAAGTATAGTTGACCGCATGACAGTGGCAACACCCGAGTCTGAAAACCTCCCTTACTGCTTACGAAATAAAGGCGCCGCCAGAGCCAAACTGTTACCACTGACGTACGGTCGACTGCACCTAAAATTAAATTTTTTTTTTTTTTTTTTTTTTTTTTTTGTTAGCCTGTACTGTCCCACTGCTTGGCAAAGGCCTCCCTCAATTCCTTCCATCTATCGCGGTTCTGTGCCGCCTCCTGCCAGCTGTCATCAAGAAAGACATCGAGCTCGTCTCTCCATCTCCTGCGTGGTCTGCCGCGACCCCGCTTCGCTGTCTCAGGGCTCCAGTCCACACACACACAGCCACCCACACCACACACACACACACACCCACACACCACACACACATTTTGGCCCACAGCTCATTTGGCATACGGCAAACGTGTCCTGCCCAGTCCCACTTCAGTTGGGCGACCTTCTGACCCACGTCAACAATTTGCGTTTTGGAGCGCAGTATTGTGTTTCGAACACGGTCTGTTAATTTAACACCAAGTATACTGCGCTCCATGGCCCTTTGGCAAACCTTGAGTTTGGACTTCTGGATGTAGGTCAAATACCATGTCTGTGCACCATATGTTAAGATGGGGAGAATGCACATGTCCATGAGCTTACGTTTTAGTGACAAGGGCAAAATTACATAATAAAAATAAAATATCTTCGTTAGTTCTCAAGACAACCGGCCAATTGCACGCCGTAGCCGCGACAATGAGGTTCCCACTCAGCATGTTGCTGTGTAACAGATCAAGCCACTACACAGCGCTGATTTTCAGTGGGCACCCCAAGTGTGACACAGACGGGAACCCAACATATACACGTCAGATAAAATAAAAATAAATACATTATACTAAATTCATATCATTAAAAATAAAGCTAAATACGATGACGCCAGAAATAAGTACCCTATCGAGGGATATGCATAATGCATACTCATGTTTGCAAAACCGATCCAAAACCAAACAAAATTTGTTAAAAGATATTGTTGCATCAGATTATCGAGAATATTGTATTAAAGGGTTAGGGGAAATATATATAGTGGTTTATTGCTCACGTTGTTTGCAACGGGAGCTTAATATCCGCGCTCACACTGCTGGCACATCCATTACACTCTCGAGTCACAACCAAACAGCTCGTATGCTATACTCTGACAGCCCGCAATCTTAGCATTTCTCCTTCAGATTTGTAATTCATGGATGTAGTTTCATGTGAGGCGTGCACAATCACCACCGGTTTAAAAAAAAATGTAAAGGAACATTACTTGTCAATCTGTTTCACTACTTCTTGAAATTGCTCAACTACTACACTATATATTTGTATTTATTGGTATATTATATGATATATATTTCTTAAACTTATTTAAGTAAATACCATGTACTTTATATTATTATATTTAAGTATACATTATGTACAAAACGTACCTACTTTTACACCGTAACTACCCACGATCGGTTTCAATTCTTCCAGTCCATCCAAAGGTTGTCTGGAAGAGATTTCCTTGTGCGATAGGACCGCCCATTGTACTTATATAATCTTTCTGTAAACTACTGCCTTTGTTTTTCGTTTGGTGTATGTACAATAAAGAATATAATAAATAATAAATAAATATATAGGTTTTGTGGTTTAAGCCTTCCGAAATGTAATTATTTCTTTGATTGTGTAATTATGTTATGAACTAGCCAATGTCCTCGTCTTCACCCGCGTATAATTTGATTTATCACAAAAATTGTTATTGCACTTATTGCGCATCCCACGTGAACTAATTTCCCACATTAAAATGCCTATTATGTTAGTGTATCTGTGTGTCCGATTTCATCGAAAACCGTTAAGCCGTTTCAGCGTAATGGAAGGACAAACAAACAAACTTCCTTACTTTTGCATTTATAATATTATTAGGATTCCATTCCAACACAGCTATCCATTTACAGCGTAGTACACTGGTGATGTATAGATATCATCAAGATGTCTGTTTCTCGAAAACCCAACCAAAATAAAATCCTGGCTACGCCTATGCCATTATTGATTCCGTTTTCATGGATAAAAGGTTCGTTTAACTTCAAACAGCTTCTGTTTCCAGTTTTTGAAGAAGTTTTTTCTTGTGATTAATTTTGTTTCGAGTTACAAAACTGTTTAACTTAAGGACATTTAGCTTTTTTTGCGAGACAAAAGCTTTTATGGTGCATTTAGTTTTAAGAGGATTAGGTACAAGTGGAATAATGCATGTTTAATTAGTAGCACCACTTAATCTTTAGTACTTAAGTACTAAAGAAATAATCGATGGAATTTTGAATACAATAAAACTGAGATTGGAAGATTTTGGATTTTTGATAGAATTTTTCATTAAAAAAAGTAATATCTATACCGCTAAATTAAATCTAGTTTTGATAAGTTCCTGGAAATACAATGAAGATAAAAATCATCTTCGTCTTCTTGCCTTGACATTAGGGTCACAAAGATGCGATACCCATAAGTGATATTGGAATTAATTCTGAGGTGGAACAACTCATTATTTGGATTATTATTTCCAGAAACCTACAGAATTTTCAGTTTTTAGTCAGTTTTCGAGCGTTCATCCGTTAGCATGCTCGAGTCAAAATTGATGTTTGCCGACGGAAAATAAAACCATTATGTGTTTAACTTGTAGATAAGATATTGACGCCACGCCATACTATTTGGAATTTCTTAATCTAGTCATCATAATTTCAGCCGAAAGACGTCCACTGCTGGACATAGGCCTCCCCAAGCATCACCACAACAACCGGTCCTGCGCTTCCCGCATTCAGCGTGGCGGATTCCCGCGACTTTCACCAGGTCGACGGTCCACCTTGTGAGTGGCCTACCCACGCTCTGCCTTCTACCCGGTTACCACTCCAGAACTTTTCGGCCCCGTCGGCCATCCGTTCTGCGAGTAATGTGCCCCACCCACTGCCACTTATGTTTGGCAATTATTCGGGCTATGTCGGTTACCTTCGTTCTCCTGCGAATCTCTTCATTGATGATTCGATCACGCAGGGACACTCCAAGCATAGCCCACCCCATTGCCCTTTGGGTGACTTTCAGGCCCATTGTGAGCGACCACGCTTCAGTGCCGTAAGTACATAGCTGAAAAACATTTTAAAATGTTCAACATTTTATAGCTCATACCAGAGGTTATGGGCGGCTCTAATAAATATTATTAAAATTAAGATTCAAAACAAGTTCCTTTGTTCTAAAACTAAGTAGCTAAGTGATATTTAACTTTAGAAACAAGAAATTATAAACAATTTCTAGACACTTTAAAAATAGACGCCTATGTAGATAAAGTTGTTTCATCTAAATTTATGACTTCAGTAGCGTCTTTATAATGGCAATATTAGCACGACAACCACGCCCATTGTCTTGTGGAACAATAAGGCATAATTACGACAGGTATTCAGACGCAGACAATGTGCAAAACACACAATTAAATTACGCGTGGTCATATGCCGAGCTAAGTCCTGGCTTTATTTATGCCACCTTTAGCCTGTGGTGTCTCTTTTTAGGTCTTCTTCTTCCATAAAACTCGTAAAGTATCACTTCCGTGTATTGGCTTGACCTATCGAGGAAACATTTTCCAATCGACATGAGAAAAAAGAAAGTGTTTAGTGTGTTATTCATCACAATTTTTTTTGGCTTTCGTCATCATCAGCCCATTACAGTCCCACTTCTGGGCACGGTCTTCTTCTCATAATGAGAAGGAATCAGGCCTTCGTCCACCACGCTGACCTAGTGCAGGTTGGCGGACTACACACACCATCGAGAACTGTATGGAGCACTCTCAAGTATGCAGGTTTCCTGACGATGTTTTCCTTCTTAAAGCAAGTGATAATTAAATTCTGATCCGCACATGAATTCGAAAAGTCAGAGGTGCGGGCTCTGTTCGAACTGAGACCCCCGTGCATGGACGCAAGCGTTTTCAGGGTTCCGAAGTCCTACAAGGAACCCTTATAGTTTCGTCATGTCTGTCCGTCTGTCCGTCTGTCCTAATCCTTTACAGCTTAATAACTTCTACAGTTATAAACATAAGTAAATGAAATTTTGTTAAAAAATAGTCTGCATATAGATCTCAATTTTAAAAGAATAAAAAAATAGTTTTTACGTTCTTTAGGGGGTAATACCAATACATGTGAAATGGGGAAAAAAAATTTTTTTTCGCTGCACCCCCTCGTGTGGGGTATCATTGAATAGGTCTACTAAAATGAAGGTAATGTTTCATACACCACTTTTTTATCAGGTGTACCAACTGCGAAATATAGCCCGCCAAAGTGGCTTGCAATGTGTCCCCCCCCCTGCTATTTCTAAACTATGCAACGTAGAAACTTATAATCTTCCACATTGATAGACCTTAGTGAAAACTCTCTTTTAAAATTATTTTGAGTATAATGTGATTATAATTTTTTAAGTTATAGACAGAAAACTGAAAAATACTTAAAACGTCCTAGTTCAAAGGTCATTGACCTTAGAGAAAAATGATCATAGCAAATAATGCTCCTTTAGCTATTTTCTATTTGAAAAAATCACAAAAAGTAACTTTGTGTTATGTTGACGACACACTTCTTAAATTTGGCGCCATCTAGCGGCGTCGTACAACACTCTCTGGGTCGCCAATGCTGGCGTCAAGTGCCGTGTATTACATTTGGCACTGTATAGCGCCATCTAGCGGCTACTGACATCACTCTCTGAGTCGCCAATGCTGCCGTCTATTGCAAAAACTAAAATAGCCGTGATTAATATTTGATTTGATTTGTTTGTAACACCTACTTAAGGAACCCTATAATACTGAGCATGGCCCGACATGCTCTTGGCCGGTTTTTTAAACCACTAGACGGTCACTGCTTTTTAGGCTTTGATAATGAAGTATAATATAAGTACAGATTACATCTTGTCTGTAATTGTGTAGGTGAAGGTGGTACCTTGGGGGAATAAACTAGCCTGGAGTCGTAGTAATAAGTTGAACAGCTGCATTAGCGGGACTTGTCTATTCCATAAATGTCACAATGTGGTAGAAAGAGACAAACATGTGTTGTCTATACTATCTTTAAGTGAATCTGAATGAAGCCATTTTATTTTCTTGAGTCACGCCATTTTGCATGGATTTAGTCACCACTCTGGTGACTCGCTAGTATAATTTTTTACGAAAAAACTGTAAAATTGCCATTTAAAGGTCATGCCATCTGATGCCGTCATATCTTTCTGTCATGTTGTATTTATCATATTGCTGCATGTGTAAGATAAAATAGGTTTATGAGAAATGTTTATTTCATTGCAACAACGACTCCAGTACCGATGTATTATAAATACTTGTAGATCGTTATAAGCAAAGATTATGCGCATCTTAACAAGTTTCTCGATTGCTTCAGTCAGAGCATCAAGGGATGGCACTTTTCAACAAAGTGATTGTACCTATATTTTAGCGCAGGTAAGTTTTTCCAGTGCAAGTTTTTGAACTGTTTTCTTAGATAATATTTTATGAAATACCAGTACCTGTATGCCGTATACAGAGATTGCACGCCGAAGGCTACAATTTTTACATACCACTAATTTCCTTCACTTTCAGATTTTTCTTCAAAGCGGTTTTTAAATTGACTGGCTTCACTTTACAGCGTAGTATATATTGCAAGTGACACGTAGTTACTAACTTTTACTGCAAGTGTAGGTAAAACATAAATAGTAATGTAAGAGTTGTATTGGATCTCAAGCTTCCCTGAACACTTGCAAACTTGCTTAGGCTAGGCAGGAAGACAATCCACCAGGATGAAAATTAGGTACAATTGCCTGTAAAAATACTAAAACTTCATGTGATAGTAACATAGCCTCACGATCGTAAATCACATCTTCACGACATTATGGCAAATAATTTATCTAGTCTGAGCTACGAGTGTAGTGGTTATGCAGCTTTTATAAATTTTCTAGACCATGCATCTTAGCGGTCGCGAAGGCAAATGCGGTCATGCATAAATCGGTGGCACCTGCGGGTATGAAGATACATTTAAATAAAATGGTGGGTAGGCGTAGGATTAACAGTTTTTAAGTGTTCACGAAATTAAAATAAACGATTGATATTAAACAAGCACGCTATATCTTCTATCTATACTATAATACTATAATAAAACTGTAAAGGTCGAAAAGTCTGTACATTGAGTTTTTTTTCGCGAAAACCGGCTAGGGGGACTAGAAATAAGCTATAGAACACGAATCAATCGTTTAAAAAATTTATGTCTGTCTGTTTGTTACCTCATCACGTGAAAACGGCTGAATGGATCGTAATGAAACTTAGCATTTGTATTGGTATTAGTCTAACTTAAAATATAGGGTATGTTTTATCTGAATCGGTTGAGTAGATCCAGCGATACAGCTTGACCCCTCTATTGTATTAAGTTGCATACAAAGTAGAGGTCATGATTGTTGGTTGGTTGCAGGTCGCAGGTTCCTAAAAATACAACTGGATTCTATTAGTATTATAGAAAATATAGAATAACATAACCACAGCCCATCACTGTCCCGCTGCTGGGCATGGCCCTCTTCTTGGAATGAGAAGAGTTAAGGAACTGGATATTGTTAGTGTAATAGATTATCATAACATAATCAGCTCATTACCTACTGCCCCACTGCTGGGCACGGACCTCTTCTCGGAACGAGAAGAGTTAAGAAACTAGAAAATATAGAATAACATAACGTAGTCAACCCATTACTGTCCCACTACTGGGTGGCCAACTCTTCTCAAAATGAGAAGAGTTAATGAACTGGATATTATTAGTATTCTAGAATAACATAACATTACCAGCTCATTACAGTCCCACTGCTGGACACGGACCTCTTCTCAGCATAAGAAGAGATGTGGTTAGTGTTATAGAATAACATAATCAGCCCAATTACTTCCCACTGCTGGGCACGAGCGTCTTTTCAGAATGAGGGAGTTTAGGGCTAATTCCATGAAATTCCATCACCTTAGCCGGTCGGTTGTAAAAACAAAATATAGTATGGTCGGTAAGTAGTGTAATCGTCTGTGTAGGCGCTTATATGTATATATTTGAAGATATTGTGTTCATAATTATGACACGATGTTATTTTCCGACATCCACGCGGACGGAGTCGCGGGCACAGCTAGTAGAGCATAAAGTTACTATACTGACGTAATATAGACACTAGCTATTTCATACGTTTTCTTAAATATTTTTGCCACAATGGCATGGAATAGTGGGAAGTCATAAATATTTCTCACGAAAAGTGTAGAGTCTTCTATAGAGCATCAATATCAGCCCGAAAATATTGGAAACCTAGCAATATATTTCCTCTGTTTTTATGTCTTTTTCGAGTACGAGGGTCCAGTCTGATTTATCCTTATCGAAATAAGCAAACACAAAAGATAAACGGGAACAGGATGATGATGCCAGGACGACGTGACATGGGTTACATAAGAGGTTTCAATGAGGGGCGCCGGCGCGTCGCGTAGCGGCGACCCTAGCTCTCCTTATTACAGCTGTCCCCTCATCGACTCGTAGACACCCTCTAATATTTTACTTTTAGCTGACGCTCGCGGTTTCGCTTCCGTGCTATG
The DNA here is from genome assembly GCA_949699075.1 of Asteroscopus sphinx. Lineage (NCBI taxonomy): Eukaryota > Metazoa > Arthropoda > Insecta > Lepidoptera > Noctuidae > Asteroscopus > Asteroscopus sphinx. The sequence goes on from OX453005.1 coordinate 13,698,862, forward strand.
GCTATAAATATATAAGTATTCTATGTATTAATCCAGGACATGGTCTATCTGTGTGCCAAATTTCATCCAAATCTGTTCAGCTGTTTCAGCGTGATTGAAGAACAAACAAATAAACAAATCAACATACATACTTTCCCATTTATAATATTAGTAGGTAGGATAATGAACGGCTTTTGGGTACTACGCTTGTAGTTATGAACAATTTCTAGGTAGTTCCGCTTCGTAGAAAGAGTAGAAAGAGTAGAAACCATAATAATGTTTCTGTCCTCTAATGGCCAAAATTAATATCCTATCTAATCATGATTTGCCCTACTAGAGATAGAAATTTGACATAAGCTCCATACATTATATGTCAAATTTCTATCTCTAGTAGGGCAAATCGTGGATAGATAGGATATTAATTTTGGCCGTAAATATATCAACATCTCTCTATCGCCCTAAGGTTTGCTGTAAGAAAACTAATGCTCGCCGATTTACATAAGCTTTCCTACTATAACAATAATGTATATATGTGTGTACATTAAAGTATGATAATTAATATTTATTAAATAATATTGACTTCAATGACACGTTCGTTGATCTGCAGTTTATTTCTGAAAGGTTGGTCAACGCAAAAACTAATTACCTGTAAAATAATATTTCAACAGGTGAAATTAGTTGATAGTATTTGTAAACAGTAAACAGTTGAAATGCCATTTGAAAACTGATTAATTATGCAATCCAGGGATAAGTTACGAGCAGTGATGGGTATTTATCCGGATAAATACTTAAAATGGATAAATACTCGAGTAAAAATTTAAGAGTAAACACTCATAAATATCTATTTTTACTCGAGTATTTATCCGGATAAATGCCCATAACTTGATACGAGTACATGGTGTTGGTTGTTCTGAACAGCAAAGAACAACAAAAGAAACGTAATTGTATTTCTTTTTCTTGAAGTATAGAATAATCGCAATACAACAAACAAATGACAAGATTTATTCGTTTCACGCAATCTTTGCCCGGTTTGATCAGTTTGTTGGCCGGTGTTTGTTTCTTTCAGCGCAGTGCAGAGTGTATTGCCAAGTCGCTGATGTGTATGTTACCAGTAAAATTTGTTTTAATCTATTCCGACGTTTAGAATATTAATAAATCAGAATATCCAATAAATGTATAAGCTAGAATAATCAAATTAAAAAAAATTAAGACTTTGGATTTAATCGCACGGAAGAAACTGCAGGTTCATTCATTGATTACCTACGTAACTTTCTTGCCTTAACACACACTCTTTTAACTGCGAGAGGCTGCAGTGGCATCTTTCATTTTAGGTAGGTACTGTGCTCATAACCGACCGCTCTGATCACGAGGCCGTGGGTTCAATTCCCATCGGACACAAATATTTATGTGATTTGTTTGTGTGGGTGTTTCTTTTGTATTATAAGTGTGTATTTACAAAAAAAAAAGTAAGTAAGTATCCATTGTATAGTACCCGACTAGATGGTGCTGTGAAAAAATGTCCAAATTTTATTTTTCGATATTTTACAGTGAATTTGTTCAAAACTAAGCTAAAGAATTATGTATGTACACTGTAACATTTCCAACGCTCTAGAGGCTAAACTTAAAATTATATAATTTAGTTGTAAGTACTTTTGTATCTCATTATAAGCGAATTGTTTTGTAAATTCTTATGAGAAATAAAATTCTTTAAACCTAATTTGTCCGTCTGTCACAGGTCCAGCAAAAATGTAGACAGAATTTACGCCCGCTGATAAAGAGTCGAGTAATTAATATCAGCTGAAAAAATATTAATGTCTCGTGCCTACATTAATGGGCCCGGAGAATAAATGGAGGAGGATGGGGGTAGTATTTTAGCTGTAGCCTCCACAGAGCTATACACAATACGTGTATTAAAAGTCAAAAAACGGTTCGCTAATTCTCAAGTGATTATATTACAATATCGGAGATCATTAGCCTCCATTACGTGTCCCTCGTTCGTCTTCCATTGTGCTTGGAGGACGCCGAATATTAACAAGATTTCAGGAGTCCATCATCGCTTCCTGATTGCATGAGAGTAACCTACCTAAATGTGAGGGTTGCGTGTGAGGTGCTATTATTTCCGCCTGAAGCCTCACCTTGCTTGATATGGGAAGGTCGATATAGAAACTTACGAGTAAATTTGAGGTCGCGACCTTGCTATTCATACGGTATCGACTTTCCCATAGAGGTTATTCGCCACTGTATAGTACAGGCGTGAATAAACTTGAGTGACAGATAAAAGGAACCGACAACATTTTTTCACGCGTATTGAAAGGTGATATTTTGTCGAGATATGTTTCTTTGATGTTTCATACGTCATTTATAAAATATGGGAATTTTACTTGACATAAAATTATTTTTCCAGAAAATCGGGCGCACTATACGTTTTCGTAGATATTGAATAGGAAGCTGGCTCGTCGGCCGGCCAGGCGTCAAGCCTCGTAGAAAAGTTATGGGAGCGGCGACAGGCGGGCACGGTCTATTGTGCCGACGGCGGCGGCTCATTTGCACCCGTCAATTAACTGCAATTAACGGCGGTTACGCGCCATTTGCGACCTCCCTTTGTTGCTCAGTCTTAAAAATAAAAAACTTAATTTAACTTTTCACTTTTCTGCGTCAGCGTCCTTTGTCGCTTTTTTACTTAAGCTTAAAAGAACGGAGACAGATCTAACGTCTTAAATATCCTTGAAAATAATACCTTTGTATATTTTTATTCAAGTTTTAATAATGTTAATAGTTAAATGGATCACTTCGATTACAAAGTTTAATAAAGTTGTAATGACTTTAGTACGAGTGCATACAACTTCGGTCATCGGGATTAAAGTTTTAATTATATAATTTGGAAGTAGAGCTACGCTAACCGAGAGAAAATCACCAGTACCTAGGTACTGAAACCTGAAAAATACTAAAAGTTTTAATAAGAAAAACCAAGGAACTAAGATTATTATGAATAAAATTACGGAACTTATTTCTTGGTTTTCACGTGAACTTCATTTAAACTAGATTTATTTTAATCATTGAATGAGTATAGTAAACTAAATTAATATTTTAAATTATGTTGAATAGGAAATGGAAAATTACTGAGGAAAATGAGGAAAAACCATATTTTTTGTAATTGAGTGGCAATGATGAGCCTTTCTATGACGTAATTATGACCCAGGCATTGATTTAAACGTAAATAAATAAATAAATATTTTTGGGACTTTTACACAGCACCATCTAGTCCCAAACTAAGCAGAGCTTGTGCTATGGGTAGGTACTAGACAATGGATATACCTAATACATATATACTTTTTTTTTTAAATAACATAACATCACGCCTGTATTTCCCCGAAGTGGTAGGCAGAGGTGTAAAGAGGTGCAACTAGAGCCTGACCTTTCAAAAGTGCCTGTAATTAGGTTTATTTGAAATAAAAAACATTGAAATTGAAATAGTACACCCACATTTCGCCAGTTATGTTATAGTCCCATGTAATAGGGGGCGAGCCTATTACCATTGACCGGGCACAAATCCAGACTCCGGGCTGCTACTGAGAATTTCCTAATGAAAAAACCCAATAACAATTTGCCCGACCCGGGAATCGAACCCAGGACCCTACGCTCAGCAGTCGCGCTTACAACCACTAGACCAACGAGGCAGTTTTTTTTTTTGGTAATACCTACTACACAAGAAACACCCAATAGAATAGAACCCGTAGAATAGAATGATGCCAGCATAATTTGCCTGGGTACTATTCAGAAAACTACTGACCGTGTAAAGGTAAGCGGTCGTCAAGACACCTATAATCTAGATTCAGAATTGCAATTGCAATTAATGGAGCTTGATTATTCAAGAGGACAGTATGATTGAGTTACGTCCAGACTCCAGTCGCTGGAGCGACTCGCACCCGAACTTGCAAATGTAATCAATGATTGTTTTCATTATGTAAGTAAAACAATTTATTATTATTTTGTACGTATTTTAAAATAATGTGAGTTTGCTGAAACATTTTAATCTATTGCTCATTATCTTGGAATTACCCATCGACCATACAGCATGGGTAGGCCTCTCAACAAGGTGGACCGACGACCTGGTGAAGGTCGTGGGAATCCGCTGGATGTGGAAAGCGCAGGACCGGTCGTTGTGGCGTTGCTTGGTGGAGGCATGTGTCCAGCAGTGGACGTCTTTCGGCTAAAATGATGATGATACAGCCTAAAAGACAACTATTTTTGAATATAATGAGTTACAATTAGTTCTGTCAACTAGCCGAGGTACGAGAAAGTGGGGTACTGCAATCCGATTGGCTCTATCAAGGCCCTATCAAGGTGGCTATTGGCTATTTTACTAACGCGGAAGTGTTTACGGCTCACAGAAGTTGTCGAAACTAATTAGAAACTTTCGAGCGGCAAATAGTGGCGACCCATTGTTATAAATCTATGTGGCGACCTATGTCGGATCGATTAATCAAATGTGTTGAGAGAAATTGGTCGCCTATTATAAGTCATCTATGGGTTGTTTGTAATTTCACACGAACACGGCATAAGTAGATGAATTTTTTTGAATGTCAAAATTAATTACCTCAGCTGTTAATCATTACAGCCGAAAGACGTCCACTACTGGACATAGGCCTCCCCCAATTAAGGGGGGGATATGCCATAATCGCCACGCTTGGCAGGCGGGTTGGCGATCGCAGTTGGTTGGTTAAATACTCAGAGAACGCTGCTGCCCATCCTCTGGTGAATCCCTTAGTCGCCTTTTACGACACCCATGAGAAGAGATAAGGGTGGTGCTATTCTTTAAGTCCGGCACCACACGGACCGTTGCAGCTGTTAATATCAGGAAACAACTGTTAAAAAGTATTAATTATTCTTTATTTATTTGTTTAAAAAAATACGCAGAAAGTTCAGAAAATAAAAAATAAGATTTGAGAAATCATCACTTGTAATGATTGTAGGGACTTTTTTGTATGGTATGTTAAGATCTGAACCTGGCTGTTGGTTTATTTTTGGAGTGATTTTGGCTAGATAGATTGCATTGACCGTAGGTGGCGGTTAACCATCAACGAAAGCAGAAGAACCCAACGTAGAAGACGCGCAGGGGCAGCACCCGGCTACTGTGGGAAGTGGACAAGGGTTGTCGCACCATAACGGGCGGGTGCGACGTAAGAAGCAAGCTCGGAGAATGAGGCAAGTTAGACTGAGGTGTGCGAGTTGGAATATAGGTACTATGACTGGAAGAGGAAGAGAGTTAGCAGATGTGTTAAAAAGACGACGAATAAGCATAGCGTGTTTGCAAGAGACTAAGTGGAAGGGTTCAAAGGCCGGAGAGATAGGAGAAGGTAATAAGTTTTATTACTGTGGAAGCTATGGAAAGCGTAATGGCGTAGGTATAGTATTAGATAGTGATAGACGTGGGCGCCGCGCCGGCGCGACGCCGCCAACTCTGCCCGCCACGCCGCCGCCGCCGCCGCCAATTGTCCGCGGCGTGTGCCTAGCGCAAATACGCGCGCGGTAGGTGTCATAATAGCAGTAGTAGCGTGGCTGCTATCTGCAGCATGGCTGCCTCCACCACCTTCTTCCTTTTATTTTTGGCACCGGTGGTCTCCCAACCATCCTTGCATATTTTTGAGAGCGTTGGACGCTCCTGGGCAGCCGCAGCAATAGCCACAGCCTGAGTGGCTACCAACCTTTGCCCTTCTGCCCCAGTTTGGGCTGTATGGGCTGCCGAGGCCGGGGTGGTCTAGGCTAACGAGGCCAGCTGGCTCAGCGCTATAGGCAAGCGTGGCGTTGCGGCTTTCGTCGCGTATGTAGACGCACGCGCTTGCTCCACATTTCTGCGGTCTGCAGCCAATGGCGGGCGCAGGGACCTTCGTAGTTTCTGTAGTCATATTGCAGTATTACTTTCTAACTCCTAACAGTTAAGGAGTGCTGTGACTTCCATCGTCAGCCCAGTAGCATGAAGTGATGACTCTCAGACTCAAACACCTGAATAGTTAATAGGTTTCATTTGATTTGAGAGAGTCCCATGGAATCCCCTCAACAGATTCTGACTTGGTGACGATGAGACCATCTCGAGAGCATACTTTTTCAAACAAAAAATATTTTCAAAATTGGTCCACAATTGACGGAGAAATCGTTGAACATACATAAAAAAATACAGTCGAATATAGAACCTCCTCCTTTTTGAAGTTGGTTAAAAATAGTATCTACCAATATTATTCTTACTAATATTCTTCTTACTAATATTGAAAATTTTAATGTAAAAACTTCCATTTACAATAGTTAATCGTTAAAATTCATGCTGATTTTTGCCACGGCTCGTCTTCAGCGCGTTATGAATAAATAATTCAAAAGTCTATCTATTAGAATTAGGGGTCGGTATTCGGTATTTAACATCAATAGAAGATTTTTTTTTTACTAGTAAGTTCAAGCATATTCTATGGATCAAGTAAGTCTATCATTTTTTAGCTGCAATATTTTAATGTTTACATTAAATTTAGTCGGAGAGCATTTGTATATCAGATAAAATTAAGCTCTTTATTATGCTACTATTGCAACTATACAAGGTGTTGATCTGTAATCGTGCCATATTTCTAGATCTGATGATAAATAATGTGCTTAGTCACCTAAAAATACTTAAAAAATTCTACGATTATTTAATACCTAAATTTTCACTTAGAAACATAGCGAGGGTTCGAGAATAAATCCCGAACGACTCGGAAAATAAGTCATCGGCGGCATTGTCAAATGGTGGAAATACAATGCAAATTGTTTTATCTGCAGCATGGCTGCCTCCACCACCTTCTTCCTTTTATTTTTGGCACCGGTGGTCTCCCAACCATCCTTGCATATTTTTGAGAGCGTTGGACGCTCCTGGGCAGCCGCAGCAATGGCCACAGCCTGAGTGGCTACCAACCTTTGCCCTTCTGCCCCAGTTTGGGCTGTATGGGCTGCCGAGGCCAGGGTGGTCTAGGCTAACGAGGCCAGCTGGCTCAGCGCTATAGGCAAGCGTGGCGTTGCGGCTTTCGTCGCGTATGTAGACGCACGCGCTTGCTCCACATTTCTGCGGTCTGCAGCCAATGGCGGGCGCAGAGACCTTCGTAGTTTCTGTAGTCATATTGCAGTATTACTTTCTAACTCCTAACAGTTAAGGAGTGCTGGGACTTCCATCGTCAGCCCAGTAGCATGAAGTGATGACTCTCAGACTCAAACACCTGAATAGTTAATAGGTTTCATTTGATTTGAGAGAGTCCCATGGAATCCCCTCAACAGATTCTGACTTGGTGACGATGAGACCATCTCGAGAGCATACTTTTTCAAACAAAAAATATTTTCAAAATTGGTCCACAATTGACGGAGAAATCGTTGAACATACATAAAAAAATACAGTCGAATATAGAACCTCCTCCTTTTTGAAGTTGGTTAAAAATAGTATCTACCAATATTATTCTTACTAATATTCTTCTTACTAATATTGAAAATTTTAATGTAAAAACTTCCATTTACAATAGTTAATCGTTAAAATTCATGCTGATTTTTGCCACGGCTCGTCTTCAGCGCGTTATGAATAAATAATTCAAAAGTCTATCTATTAGAATTAGGGGTCGGTATTCGGTATTTAACATCAATAGATGATTTTTTTTTACTAGTAAGTTCAAGCATATTCTATGGATCAAGTAAGTCTATCATTTTTTAGCTGCAATATTTTAATGTTTACATTAAATTTAGTCGGAGAGCATTTGTATATCAGATAAAATTAAGCTCTTTATTATGCTACTATTGCAACTATACAAGGTGTTGATCTGTAATCGTGCCATATTTCTAGATCTGATGATAAATAATGTGCTTAGTCACCTAAAAATACTTAAAAAATTCTACGATTATTTAATACCTAAATTTTCACTTAGAAACATAGCGAGGGTTCGAGAATAAATCCCGAACGACTCGGAAAATAAGTCATCGGCGGCATTGTCAAATGGTGGAAATACAATGCAAATTGTTTTATCTGCAGCATGGCTGCCTCCACCACCTTCTTCCTTTTATTTTTGGCACCGGTGGTCTCCCAACCATCCTTGCATATTTTTGAGAGCGTTGGACGCTCCTGGGCAGCCGCAGCAATGGCCACAGCCTGAGTGGCTACCAACCTTTGCCCTTCTGCCCCAGTTTGGGCTGTATGGGCTGCCGAGGCCAGGGTGGTCTAGGCTAACGAGGCCAGCTGGCTCAGCGCTATAGGCAAGCGTGGCGTTGCGGCTTTCGTCGCGTATGTAGACGCACGCGCTTGCTCCACATTTCTGCGGTCTGCAGCCAATGGCGGGCGCAGAGACCTTCGTAGTTTCTGTAGTCATATTGCAGTATTACTTTCTAACTCCTAACAGTTAAGGAGTGCTGGGACTTCCATCGTCAGCCCAGTAGCATGAAGTGATGACTCTCAGACTCAAACACCTGAATAGTTAATAGGTTTCATTTGATTTGAGAGAGTCCCATGGAATCCCCTCAACAGATTCTGACTTGGTGACGATGAGACCATCTCGAGAGCATACTTTTTCAAACAAAAAATATTTTCAAAATTGGTCCACAATTGACGGAGAAATCGTTGAACATACATAAAAAAATACAGTCGAATATAGAACCTCCTCCTTTTTGAAGTTGGTTAAAAATAGTATCTACCAATATTATTCTTACTAATATTCTTCTTACTAATATTGAAAATTTTAATGTAAAAACTTCCATTTACAATAGTTAATCGTTAAAATTCATGCTGATTTTTGCCACGGCTCGTCTTCAGCGCGTTATGAATAAATAATTCAAAAGTCTATCTATTAGAATTAGGGGTCGGTATTCGGTATTTAACATCAATAGATGATTTTTTTTTACTAGTAAGTTCAAGCATATTCTATGGATCAAGTAAGTCTATCATTTTTTAGCTGCAATATTTTAATGTTTACATTAAATTTAGTCGGAGAGCATTTGTATATCAGATAAAATTAAGCTCTTTATTATGCTACTATTGCAACTATACAAGGTGTTGATCTGTAATCGTGCCATATTTCTAGATCTGATGATAAATAATGTGCTTAGTCACCTAAAAATACTTAAAAAATTCTACGATTATTTAATACCTAAATTTTCACTTAGAAACATAGCGAGGGTTCGAGAATAAATCCCGAACGACTCGGAAAATAAGTCATCGGCGGCATTGTCAAATGGTGGAAATACAATGCAAATTGTTTTGGTGGTGTCGCACGCATCGTTTTTGTGTAGCACGTGACACGCGGGGGGAATTTGTTTGTTTACAAATAGGTATTTAACAAAAAAAATTTTTTTTTGGATTGATTTTTTTACTGATTCGTGTTCAGTATCAGGGGTATAGTCACATCCTTAAATATGGCACGAATGCAGAGCAACATGTTGTATATTCATTTATTTTGATGGACGCTTAAAATTATAGGATTTGATATAATATTTTGTGATAATAAACACGGTTTTATTATTTCTAATGAAAATTTATATTCGCTATACAAAAATATAATAATTTCTCGATTAATACCATACGTTATTAAAAGACACGTTTATTGACATTAATTAGTTTTTACCTTGGCTTCATCATTTAGAAAGGTAAGAATAGAAAAGCTTTTTACGTCTTACAATATTTAATTTTGTCTTTAGACTGATAAATCTTAATTTATCACCCAGACTTTCATGCCCCTTTATTGAAAGACTTTACATTAGAAAGTTAGCTTTGTTAAGGTGTATGACCACTAATAATACATTTTTAGGGTGGATTACATACGGTAGATTCCAGAGTTGCAAAAAAAGAAAAACCTATTTTAGAGGTTAAAAATAAAAGTTGAAAAAACATTAAAAAAAGGTATTTTTCTGGAGTTTTTTTTTAAAGAGTAAGAATTTAACATTATGATAAGGTGGTTATCGTTAAATACGTTTGGTTCATGTTTTAGTTGAATTGAGAGCTTGAGACAGTGAGAGTTCGCTTTTGTTGAGTGTGAAGAAAACATTAAATTATGATGAGTAATTTTGTGTAATTCAATATTTGAATAACATTGATTCAAACATAATTTGACATAAGTAAACTTAAAACAATCACATTTACTGTTTCATTCCATTTTACTTATTGGCATTTTACTTTTCTGAAAAAAAGAAAGAAAAAGGACCAAGTTTTTTTCGTGTATTTTTTTTCAAGATTTTGTTTAGTTTTGTTAAAATCTCTAATAGCTACACGGAATGGGACATTGCTGTATTTATAGCATTAAAACACCAGTGCCTGAATATTAAAAAAAAAAAACAGCTATTTTCAATATTAAGCTACTTAAATTATTTCGCTACACTATACGTTCTCATTAAAACGGATCGTTGGGTGCCATTCATCAGTACCCGCAGAAATTCCCTCAGTGGCATGTTAAAACGACGTACCTATATTAAGTTAATCACGACATTCGCGACTTGATTCACACTTGACACAGAGTGGCAACGTTACCGGTTAAATTAAACCCTATCTTACATTAACGCTTACGTTCAAGGCGTAACCTCCAGCTTTGCGAAGATTTAGCTCGACTAGATCATAAAGTCAGATCTACTTTATATTTCTATTACCAAATGGAATGAATAGTCGTAAAGTTGCAACCCTGGCAATATGGCCGATATCAAAATGCTTTTAGGCATTGTCATTTAGGTTACAAAGTTTATAGAATGAAATATTGCATCGGCGATGATTTTGAAATGAATGCCATTTAGCAAAATTATTCCAATTTGAATTTACGAAATTATAATAGATCTATGACATTTGAAAGTTCGTTAAATACTTCAGAGCTGACTCGACGATTAATCAGTTTGGCTGTGTTGTAATTTGGTTTCATATTCGTGTGATTTCTGATTAGAGGGGCTCGTAGCGAAGCAACGACTGCGCGGATTGTATGATCTGCAAGGTTAAGCTGCACTTGCCGCGGTCAGTCTGTGGATGGGTGACCGTTTCGTTACACATCGAGACCCTCCGTGCCTCGGAGAGCACGTTAAGCTGTCGGTCCCGGTTGTCATACGAATATCTATGGCAGTCGTTACGGGTAGTCAGAATCCTGAAAGTCTGACAACTGGTCTAACCTCCGAATGTCAGTATTACCCAGTAACTGGGTTGCGGGGGTCTGATGGCAGTCGCTCCGTGTAAAATACTGATGTTCAGCCGCATCTGGCTAGACTGGAAGCCGACCCCAATGTAATTGGGAAAAGGCTCGGAGTATGATGATTCGTGTGATTTCTGGCAAAGAATGAGAAAGATTGTTAATTGGGAGGACATAGAAAGAAAGAAAGAAAAACCATTTATTATAACCATAACCGCTGACAATGAGGCACATAGATAAAAAGAACATTATAGATATTGTATATATGTTACCGGAAATGTATGAAACTTAGAAATTGTATACAATTCTTAATGGTGCTAGGAAATGTGAAAAAAATAATATTTTACCGTAGAAAACGGACCCTAAGAGCAATTAGTATTTCCGAGTTGACTCGCTTTGTTGCCCCCTTCTGGCTCCACGCTATCAAATAACACTCTAGGGTTAGGAGATACATAGTATCATCATCATCATTTCAGCTGAAAGACGTCTACTGCTGGACATAGGCCTCCCCCAAGCATCGCCACAACGGCCGGTCCTGCGCTGTCCGTATTCAGCGGGTTCCCGCGACCTTCACAAGATCGTCGGTCTACCTTGTGGGGGGCCTACCCACGCTGCGCCTAAGCTTCCAGTACACGGTTACCACTCCAGTACTTTAGTGCTCCATCGGCCATCCGTTCTGCGAGCAATGTGCTCCGCCCACTGCCACTTAAGTTTGCCAATTCTTCGGGCTATGTCGGTTATTTTCGTTCTCCTGCGAATCTCCTCATTTCTGATTCGATCACGCTGCTGGCACACTCAGGTACACAGGATACGTAGTATAAATAAAGAGTTTTTCCTACAGCAATAAGAAAGGTTTTTCCTTACAATCACGTATTGTTGCGGTTTATGAAAGAAAGCTCACGTTGAGCTGTTAGTATTAACGGGCTGATGTGATTTAGCGATTTAGAAAACTCAATTGTGCATTCGAACACTCATATTTTGATCGGTTCAATTTTACAAAATCAGAATGATGTATGAGTCCAATGATCTAGGCATTAGTACCTAAATACCTACGTCTCCAAGATTTATCAACGTCGAAATTATAAGGACAGATGGGGGCGTGATAAAAAATGATAAAAGATAGGAGTGTATTAGACGACACCGACATGTATTAAGAGATTGAGACTGTGACTGAGCGATTGGCCAATTTAGAGTAGTGACAGACAGACGGTAGGATGACGCACGAACTATACCGAACGTCATCCATCACCCGCCTAACGAATGCTGGATATACGAGACGCATTACTGAAGCCTCCATGTATCCGGTATCGATTTCACTTGACATTTTAATTTTGATGGGGGTCTTTGAACTGAGGGCGTTAAGGACGTTCTGCTCACACGTTACATCTTCATACGGTTTTGGTTATAAGTTATAAGTCATAGATATCTTTACTTGAGATATCTATATTATAACTTATAAGCATACCGATTTTTAAGAACATTGATGTTCAGTGAATGGAACTTAACACGTCGTATGATCGAACGCAGATATAATTTTCATTGTGTATAAATTCTAATTTGCTAACGAGGTTATTTTACATTAATGCCGATATCTTTTGACAAAGACTTTGTCTCATCTAATCTTCCACATAAACATTTATTAATAAAGCGAAAGCTCATATATGTATGTATTTAGATTCGTCATTCGCAAATACATTCCTCAGCTATATTTACCCAGTACGTATTGAATAGGTACGCTATTAGGATTCCGTCGCCGTGACTCCGCCTCGTAAAAGAGATTGCCGACGTGGATTGAATATCAGCCGCACAGTACAATCACAAATCTACAGTCATCATACGAATGCGCATCGTGCTCGCGTTTTCCGATAAAGTGTTTAGACTTTTTAACATGCTGATGCTTGAATCGACGGGGTAACATTTATTGCCGAGCGTAGGTAATTGATTCAGAAATTGTTGTTCTCGGTAAAAGGATAATTTGATGGCAATATGTGGTGGATGAATTCTCTTTATTTGTTTATTCATCTTTTATTTTTCGGAAAGAGTTGCGCAGAGTCTGTTCATTAAGCATGTGAATACGGGGACGGCGGCTGTATATTTTGACGATGGACAGATTTTATGGATTTTTTATAAATGCAATAGCTAATAATTCAGGAAAAGAAACAGTCATTTAGCATTGTAACCGTGTTTTGTTGAGTTAAGTTTCCCGTGACTTATGTCCGGTTTCTATAGTTATCAGATATTCCTCTAATTCAGACACAGGTATTTCTAATTAAATTCTATAATGAATGATAATTGATTGTGTATATATTTTTATGTTGTATAATGTACCTCTGTGTACAATAAATTATTCGACAGCGTTGGTTGATGTGATTGGTCGACTGGACTGGAACTTGAGATTTGACAGCTGATTTAAACCTCCAGAAACCTGGTTAATGATACTACTTTCTTTGTTATCGTGTTGTAATAAGCCTTTAAGTTCGTTTTGATCACAGGGAATAGAAAAGGGCGGCGCAATAATAACAAACAAATCAGATTCCTTTAATAAAGAGCCGAAAATGGAGAGCAAAAGCCGTAATGCTTCCAAAAGCACTCTTTCATTTCCGAGTTGACAGGAAAAAATATATATATTTCCGTTGACTGCATAACAATACGGTTCCATTAGAACATACAGAATACACAACCGCCAAATGGATGTGGTTGTTGTGTACACAACACAATTGAGAGCACAGCGTATTGTCAGCCGTGGAACCATATTGTGCACCTTGCGGTAATAACGCCTGCTTTCAGATCACAGTCTCCATTGAGTATTGATTTGGTACCGTTTGTGACCGCTCTGACAAAGATTTTAATTCTAAATGTCAAGCAAACAGGTTGAAAGCTTTATAATGTCGTCTTGAAATTTAATGAAAACTCGTATCTTTGATATTGCTAACAGCACGCCAGAATTAAGCTTCCATTAAAGTCAATTTTCCTTTTATGTTGTCTACATACAAATTAGAAACAATTACGTTTATTACATTTACGAGTCCACGTTTTATATATACAACACACGTTTTGTATAGGTAATAGCACATAAACAGCCTATCTACATATTCGGTAATTGCGTTCGGTCCATATACGCTAATGTTATAGCACCTATAAAGGCTTAGGTTGTGCCAAGTTGACGGCTCTACGACTATTAAATTATGCCTAGCTAGACGTTAGTGCTTACCAGACTGACTGTCAGTTTTAGAAGTTTAATAATTTTAGGAGTTGAGCTGGTGCGTGTCAAATTGTCCATCGTCTATCGCAATAACTTTGTAATGCGTGGCTTGACAAGCCACAGCTTAATCAGAGGATTTGTAATTCTAACTAGGATTAAGCGTCCTTGCCCCGCTCCCTATACCTAATTACTAGCAGAGAGTTGGCTTTGGGGTGATTCACTTAGCCGCTCTACGATTTGCTTCGGTTAATCTGTATTCATGAAGTTTGACGTTCAATTCTGAAACTAACGAAGTCAGCGGTACCAAGAATGTGATATGAATAACTTGAATTTCCTCTTTCTGTAGTGTAATTTATGAGCAGAGTTAGCATTGTAATCCGTGGCTGATGGCGTAATCAATTGCGAGATCAATGTGCAATAAATCAAGATAAGAGCAGTTATCTTACGGCATCACTAATAAATTGATAAAAACATTGTGGCACCTGTAGTTTGTACGAAGATTAATACATTGTCATATCATTCGAATATCAGAGCTTTCATTTTCATCCAGTGTACTTTTTATTCATTGATAGCATGATAATAATAGTTATGCCTTTCTCCTTAAATATTATACTCTGGCCAGGCGCCTCCCTGAGATCCGACTCAAAGGCGTCTAACATTTATTCTGAACGAGTAGTATTTTTCAAAGACATTTCGCTTTATTTTCGTTTTATCGGTTCGTCCCGAGTCCATTTTCTAGAAGGAAGAAGGTATGCATTTTATATTTTAGTATCAGAGATAATTTTTGTAGGATATTTTTGAAAAATTTTACTTGAGAGATTTCAGTTAATTTCTCATTTACTAGAAATAAAATAAAAGTGAACTTTTTGTTTAATTAAAGTTAAGTTAAATCAAAATGTATGGGATTGACATATCTCAACGAATGACTTTTTCGTTGAGATATGTCATTCCCATACATTTTGATTGTTTTCTATAGCGTTGACGATTGTAGATTGTCAACTTGGCTAGGGGGGCTGGTCTCAAGTGTTCTTACGGTCAATCTTAAGATTAGAGGCCGACACATTAATTACATTTACACATACCCAGACGAATTAAGTGGCCTGTAATAATAAGAAGTACATTTGTTCGTAATGCAGGATTCGCGTCGATCAATCAGATTACCGGTCGTTCAGAACGGCACGGCATGAGGGCAAAGATTGCGGCCCTTGACAAGGGTCACTAACTAAAAATAAATATTTAACCTCAAATAAAGGTTAGCTTATTTACCCTCGGCCTTGTGTAATTCCATTCACAAATCCCCACGATTTTACCTTATTATGTCGTGACCGTAAATGGGGATTGGTATCGCGCTTTGTTGTAGTGCGTCGCGTAGGTGACGAATGGTATGTTTTCAGTTTTCTTCTATTCTTCTTCTTTCTACGAACCTTTTTCCAATTTATGTTGAGGTCGGCTTCCAGTCTAACCAGATGCGGCTGAACATCACCCCCCCTAGCCAAGTTTACAATATACAATCGTCAACGCTATAGAAAACAATCAAAATGTATGGGAATGACATAATATCTCAACGAAAAAGTCATTCGGCAGTATTTGAAATACGTGGGACACTCAGAAAGTTTTGCGAAACTAAAAAAAATTGTTCTATACGTACATATATTTTTATCAAATCTTTTCAAAGTACTTTCCACCAGCCTCTATACAAAGATTCATGCGCCTAAACCAGTTTTCAAAACACTTTTTCCAGTCCGCCGCAGACACCTCGTTTACAGCCTGCTCGAACGCAGCCAGCGCATCTTCCGGCGACGAAAATTGTATCCCTTTGAGCTGATTTTTTATTTTTGGGAATAAAAAGAAGTCACACGGTGCTAGATCAGGGCTGTAAGGAGGGTGACCCAGGAGTTTGACTGGCGTGCTGTCCAGGAAGTCCCTCGTTTTGAGTGCGGTGTGCGCAGGTGCATTGTCGTGGTGGAGCAGTAGCCCGCGGAGCCCTGTGTTTGGTCGCTTGTTGCTTATAACAGAGAAAACTTCTGGCAAACATTTGGTAGTATACCATTCGGCATTAATGCTTCTTTGATCCCGTAAGGGAATTGATACCAAGTAGCCAGTCAAACTAAAAAAGCTAGCGATCAAAATCTTACCCCCGCTTCTAGATCGCTTCACTTTGGTAGGCGTTGGCTCATTTTGAAACACCCAAACAGTCGACTGGCGCTTGGTTTCTGGGTCGTATTGATAAATCCAGGACTCATCACCTGTAACGATGTCGTAAACACGCCGAGACGAGCCTGGTTCAAATTTGTTAAGCATATCACGGCACCATTCCACCCGGGCCTGCTCCTGAGCATCGGTGAGGTTGTGCGGCACCCAGCGTGATACTATCCTCCTCACGCGAAGATGGCTGTGTAGAATCTCGTGAACGCTTCCCGATCCAATCTTCAATATGTGTTGAATCTCCTGATATGTAATTCGCCTATTGTCTTGGATTAAATTTTTCACTGCTAGCACGTTTTCTTCGGTAACAGCCGTCAAAGGGCGACCGCTTCTTTCGTCATCCCCCAAAGTTGGTCGACCGCGCTTGAATTCGTTATACCAACGATACACGGTTGCCTTGGAAGGGCCTTCATCCATGAATGCCATTTGAAGTCTATCGTACGATTCATCCGGTTTCAGGCGACACTTGAAATCGTATAAAATCATAGCTCTAAAATGTTCCCGGCGCAGATCCATATTTCAGTGAGACACAATACTTTGAATTAACTCGCAAAAAATGTGGAGGGAAATTTTGAAATTGGAACTTACTTATTTTTACTTATAAATAATCATATTTTCGAAAAACATTATAACTGGCCAGTCTCCCATATATAAAAACTTTTTTTCGCAATACTTTCTGAGGGGCCTGGTAGATACATATCCATCAACCAACCATCATGAGTGTCTGTAAAGTTCTCGGTTAGATTTTACTAGTAGTAGTTGTTTGGGTTTGCTGCTATCCACAATCTTCACAATTAGTGACGAAAAGAGCTGAGAGCTGTTTTCTAAATTAATAAGTATATTTTGACAACCTCGTTTTAAGAGCCTTTTTCTCAATTATGTTTAGGTCGGCTTCTAGTCCAACCAAATGCGGCTCAACATAAGTATTTTACACGGAGTGACTGCCATCAAACCCCCGCAACCAAGTTACTGGGTAATACCGACATCTTATAAGGTTAGACCAGTTGTCTGACTTTTGGGCTTCTGACTGCACGTAACAATTGTCATAGATATTCTTATGGCAACTGGAACCGACAGCATAAAGCACTCTCCGAGGCACGGAAGAATCTCCATGTGCAACGGAACGGTCACCCATCCAAGGACTAGCGCTGCTTTATATCACAGATCTTGCAATCCACTCAGTTATTACTTAGCCACGAGCCCCTCCTCAGTTTTATTTTATTCCGTACGATATTTAACAACGCCAGTCACACGATTTAGGTAAACAATCGATTTAGTTTTGTTAGCATCTTCTTTCAAAAAGCATAATGTTTGAAGCAGCTTACAAGTTCTGTTTTTGTAACTAACACCGTAGATGACGTAAGCCTAGAAGATATTTTTTTATTTCAGACCACGTCCCGTATGTACTCGTTTATCAGGTCTGAGAATAGTTACTTTTACTTCTTTATTTTCGATAGCAAACTAGAAAAACATTTGTTTCAAACACAAAAATAATTTCCATGGACAACACGAAGCCTTTTGTGGCAAGCTCGCTATAATCCCGTAAACCTTTGATACAATACATCCTGCACTATAATATGAAAAGAGGGAAAGTCGTAAAATGTGTCTAATTAAATCCTCATTCGACTGTAATCTCCTTGTTATCATACACTTGACGTCGGCAGCAAACAGATGTACTTATATACGTATATTGAATCATGTTCATTGTACAACGCAACACGTACAGGAGCCTTATAACGGAATTAAGATAGTATTAAAGATTATTAACATATAGCTATAAATTCTTAGTAATCAATGTTTAGACACGAGTTCTTGTTTTCGTAATTTTACAGGATTCTGGCGTATATCAAAACAAGTGTTAAGCTCTAGACCAAAGCTTCTGTAATAAAAGTCAGATTACGAATCCTTATTCTAGAAATACAGTAACTCAAAACAATCTTGTAATAACATTATTTTCGAAATTTTAATTTATTTCTTAAAATCTTTAGACTCATACCCTTACAGCCAAAATTAATATCCAATCTATCCACGATTTACCCTACTAGAGATGGGAATTTGACATAAGCTCCATACAAAATATGTCAAATATATATCTCTAGTAGGGTAAATCGTGGATTGATTGGATATTAATTTTGGCCGTTAGGTAACTTATTACAGGTTTAAACTCGGACGAATAAAAAAGGGTTTAAATAGATAAATATCAGTCTACTATAAGCCTGTATTATTCGCTTTACACATAAATGCGATAAATTATTTAAACTATACCTACATTTTAACAAACTTACGATTTTACTTAAACTAATTTTTTAACAAAATTTAAATGGATGCTGTAGTGACAATAAGGCTCGTTATAGCCTGTAGTTAAAATAAAAAAATATCTAAGTACCTAATGAGGTAAAAAAAACATTAAAATAAGATATATTAATGTTATCTTATTACACAATTGTTACTTTAGTTCTTTCGGACTAATACAAATGGCGGACGGAATCACGCTAAGAAAAGATTGAAGCACTTAGTTTTTTCGTAAACCTACTATAATTTCGACAGAATTTTAACACACCAGATATAGGTAAATTGTTATTTTATTTGTGACACTACGACAATGACTACCGTCACACGAGATTTGTTGCCTAACCGCGGCTTTTTGTGAATGTGTGCGTGCCAGCCCGTACTTTTAAACGAGCCGTCTTACTATGGATGCTTCACTTTTTGTTTAGGGAGATTCCGTCCGCCTTTTTTTATTCGTCCAAGTTAGTTCTATTATTTATTCTTTGCTATTGTATCGAACGGTAACGTAATATAGTAGCGGTTACGTTTGTGTTTCCTCCTTCAGTCAGAAACACAAAGTTTCACGCAGCTATTGGCATTTCCCCATAACACATCCCGTGATAATCTAATAGATACCGAGCCAATTCTGAGAGGCTCCAACCCATTTGGACTCCAATCATCTTGCGGTTCAGCGAAATCAAATTCTACTAACGTGGTTCAAACCAATCCGGTAAAGGGATGTTTACTCTACCGGTTATAGTTATACCTAAGTAAATAAATGAATTGCAGATGTTGTGATGTCAATTTACATAAAATGTTGGTACCGTTTAGGACAACACGTCTCTTATTTAATTACGCACGTCAGGCCACGTCACGTCGGTATAAATCAGCGAGGGATGTAGGGATGTTAATTCGGTTTTAAATTCAGTTTTCACAGACGTGTTTGCAGCTAAATTTTAACTCATCGTTACATGCATACATAACAGCTTTCTCCTGCGAGGGAGACATAAACTTTGTAATGTCACGTAGAAGATCCTGAAACTCCATATGACTGTAGCTACTAAGAAAATAACAGTTACGAGGCTTACAAGTATTTTGTGTAACATTGAATCGAAGCCCAAATGAAGATGTGATGTCATCATGTGTGCCAGCTCCTTGCTTGATGAAAACGCGGCTTTAAATAGCCATGTTTGGTTGTCATATTTTTTTACTTTTTATAGGTATGTCACGTCGTGATCTTCAGAGTGAGGATAGCTCAGGCAGGAGTAGCAGATGTAGAAGAGTAGTTGCAACCCGGAGACAGCGGAGGCACGCAGACACGGAGGCTCGGAGGGTCGAAGACACGGTGGCACACAGGAACCTGGTGACCAGGAACTGGTAGTCAGGAACTGCAGGAACGGAACTCTGAGGTACGGAGGGTACAGAGGTCGGAAGTACGGAGGGTGGGAGGAGTAGTATGTAAAACTCCGATGGTACCACGATGAGCTGCTGCAATGATAGTGCAGTGAGCTCTGGCAGGAAGCAGATAGGTAGGTAGGTAGGTAGACACAAACACAATAAAACAAGCAGGAATGACTTGAAATCTGTATCTTGCAGATTAGTAACACTGATATAAATATACTGCACTGATTATGTAAAATAAAAAAATGAGAGGTGTCAAGGGACACCCGGATGGAACGAAGTTCCTTTCGATTCGGTATTGCAGTTGTTATGGGCAAAGGTAGCCACTTAACATCAGGTGGGCCTTTAGCTCATTTCGCCATTCTATACTATATAAAAAAAAAAAAAAGTGTCGTTACAACTTTTCGTGAGAATTTTTTCCGTCTAGCCCCCTTTCACAACGCGCGATAAGGAACTACGTTCCAATATAAAAAATACTGTGTTAATAGTCGGGCACGTCCATGCTCGGCCGAGTCTGCAATATAAGTATATTGTTCAGATGAAAAATATACGATTATGGAATAATTTAAAATTTTGAATTTGGATTGATATAAAGTGGCCAGGAAATCCAAATAAGGTAAGCAGCATAACGATAGCCTCGTTAGAGGTATTCATCGTAATCAATCATAGGAGGACCTACACTATTTGGAACCGTGCAACTAGAGTCGATGCTTCATAAGTGCCTATAATTATAAAATAATTTGAACTTGAATCTGTTAATTTATCACGTTAGATGCAGCATCCTGCACATTGTAACTATTATAGAATTTTGGAGAAGAAATTTTATAGATTTATTCTTGCATTTTATTAATTTCAATTTTCAGTACACAGGTATCTCATATATTTATATCAAGTTTATTTCATATATTTATTACATTAAATACAAGATGTAATATTTTTGTCTGCGTGAGTGGTTTATAAACATGTTTGGACTCACTTTCACATGTTTTGATTTGAAAGTTTTCTGAGTGATTTTTTTTTTGAAATACGAGTCCCCAAAAATACAGAGACTTTAGCATAATACCAACATTAACACATTACATCGCAAATTCTAATTTGTATAAATCTACTAATGTCATTCTTTATCATGAAAAATATTTCTCATTCATTTGATTTTCCAGAAAGAAAATTTCCATTAATTATTATAAGAACTTGTGGGATAGATACTCATTCCCAATGAAATTGATTTCACCCGTTTGTGTTTAACTTTCATTTTAATTTGAAATCCGTTTGTGAAACTCATTCGTTTATTCATCTAATCCGCGGGTTAAGGATCACCTGAGCAATATTTTTTTTCATCGAAAATATAACTAGGTATTTGTGATTAGAAATTAGAAATAGCTCTATACCTATATTAAAGTCATCATCATCATTTCAGCCGAAAACCAACAAAGCTCTATTAAAGTACCTTCCTAAAATTATCTAACATTGTCGACGTCTGTGGTCTAGTGGTTCGAGAGTCGGACTGCTAATCACAAGGTAGGTTCGATTCCCACAGGACACAAATATTTGTGTGATGAACATAAGTGTTTGTGTTCGTCTGGGTGTTTCTTATGTTTTATAAGTATATACTTACAAAAAAAGTAATATATCCATTATCTAGTACCCATAGTGCAAGCTCTGCTTAGTTTGGGACTAGATGGTGCTGTGTAAAAATGTCCCAAAAATATTTATATTTATTTTAATATTTTTAACGCATTTACGCTTGCGAAGCGAAATCTAACGATTCAACTGTCAATAAAGTTATCCAATGCACATACTTGCCCGATTAATTGATATTAGGTAATGGGCGTCATTCCAAAATGAATAAATTGTCAACTCCGAATAATGAACGGCTAGTATTCTGAAATTATCAATAATCAAATTCAAAATAGGTATGCGTGCTTTCTGTAAATAACGAGCGGTTTTTACCCATAATATACGATAAGATTTATTTACTATAGACAAAGTACCACTTTCCAATGACAGATAGGTACTCGTATTCATGAATAGTTGTATTCTGTAAGACTGACACACGATTGATCTGTAAGCACTCACGGGAAATAAAAAGCTTTTTTGGTTTAGGTACTATTTTATCGACTAAACCATGAAAAATATCTACATCAAATATCTCAATAGGTTTCTACTCAAAGGACATCGCTAGGAATTGCCTGTCTGTTACAAAGATATTATTAGAGTACCTATATATTAAGAAAAAAAATATACGACAAATTACATGCGTATTTATTCATTACTTACTTATTCATCGTATTTAATGCGGACAGTACAATAACCATTTTTTATTTTAAAGAGTTATTCAACACAGAGAAATAGTCAACCTCTTTTTGGCACTTTTATATCTATAGGTATCATATAAATAACGGCACGGTAGTACCTGCTTACAACCTCCTTGATAGGAATAGAATAGTAAAACTGTTTAGGCTCTGTGTGTTGCCCGGCAACCACTTGTTTTACATAAGTTTTGTGAGCAAAAACATAACCTCAAAATAGTTAATATTTTAATGGATAAACATCTGTGGAGTACTGTCTGTTTATTAAAGTAGCAACACATTGCCTTCATCGATTTTTATATGGTGAGCATCATCATTTATCCATAACTTCCAAAGGCTGGGCACCAATGGAACTTTAGCAATGTCCTTTCTATAGGTTTTCACTCAGGATAATTCCCAAGTTTATTCTACATAAATACACACACATACACTGTAAAAGACAATGACATTGTGAGTGATTACTGCGTGCATCGAAACGATTTTAATTAATAAAAATTGTGCGGTAGATTAAAATAATTAATTAGAAATATCTGTTAAGACGCTTGTCATCTTAGTCTACCTGCGACCACGAACGCTGCAAAGCTTCCGAAACGTCAGGAAAACCAATTTAAATAATATAAGCGATTTAATCCAGTTAAAATTTGTTTTATTATAACATAAATACATAAAGTTTTTTGAGATATAAGAATGGCGAAAAGAGGTCCACCTGACATTAAATGGTTACCTTTTTCCCATAACTGCAATGGCATGTCTTAGCAGTTGCCTAAATGATATTGCAAATTGTATTCGCCAAGCTGAGACATGAAGATAGGGTCTCATGTGATTGTAATTTCACCGGCACCTGTACCTATTTGCACCGGAACACAGCAACGCATTAGCGGCGGCAGAAATAGGTACGGTGGTACAATCTATTTTTATTTATTATTTGAGGTAAGAGGAGAAGAAGAAGAAGATAAAGAAAATTATGGATGTTTTCGAGTGAAATATCATTTTAATAACAGACAAAGTTAAGCTGTATTTATACAAAACCCTAAACAAACCGCTGCCTAATTGCGTAACTCACTCGCGATCGCATTCATTCGGATTTCAATGTTCATTGCTCTGTGTGTTTTGACAATCCGTCATATTGACAACTACGTACCACGCAATGAATATTGCTGTAATTTCAAAATGAAAGCTGATGTCAATGTGAATGCATTACACAATTACCTCACTGCTCTATAATAATTTTCTTAGAAATCTTCATCTATATCTGGCGACCCTGGATACTAATTGCTTTGTTAGACTGTACTTGGTAGTACTTCCCCGGACGAGCTTTTACACAAGGAGCTCTACTACTACTAGCCAAAATGAAGTAATAATAAAAATAAAACAAGTTTTTATTTATTTAGTAGTTTTAAACATTTAGGGAGAATCAAATGCAGAAATATTAGTTACCTGTTTCAAGTTTATCGATTAATTGTTTTGACGTTCATTCAATTGGAGTAGCCCCACATTTGACACAATGGGTTCGAACGCTGTTAGTTAATGGCCAAATGTCGTATGAAGTAGTTTTTTGTATACAAAATATGAAGTTAAAATAATTCCGCGAAATAAGTAGGTCATCAAGTTAGAATGCAACATGCAGCACCGCCCTGAGCCCACAAATAAATGCACACTCAGAAGGTGCGATTATTGTATTGTGCAATATGCAAACCAAACCGATACTCGACACGTGTTTCGCCCCTCCACGGAGCATCCTCAGGAGATGTTGACTCGTCGATTGCTCGGACCGGACCGAGACACATGATTTCCGCAAAGTAACGCCTGATTCCATTATTTTGTTTTTTGTATTCAAATTCAAATTCAAATTCAAATTCAAATTCAAAATTATTTATTTGTCAAACATAGGTATGATGTACAAGACATGGTGTTAATTTTTAAATAATCCAGTATCACTATGTTTTGCCTTGATAGGCGTACAAATTTGGTAACATAAAGATAAAGATAATACTTATTACAGATTTGTGGAAATTAATTGTTTAATAATAATAACTGTTTTTATTAATAATTCATGTTGTATATATTAATGTTTTTTTCATGCTTTACGTTATGTTTTTTATACATGTTGCACGTTGTTAACTGGAACAACGTGCGTGAAAGAGAGTATAGATTATTTTATTATTTTTAACGCATTTACGCTTGCGAAGCGAAATCTAAAGATTTAAATTGTGGAAAGAAAAAATCGCTCATATATCATATATCTACCATATTTTCTATGGTAGGTCTTCTTCTTTTAACGTGTCGACATGAACTACATAATGATAAGAGCTCATGTCGTGGGGTAAAGATTAGCCAGTCAGCAGGTTAGTAGCAGGGCTGACTGCCCAGGGTACGCCGGATGATCAATTATATATGGTAGGTAAATAATTATTTATTTATTATATTATATACTAGCTTTTACCCGCGGCTCCGCTCGCGTTAAATTCTGCTAATCCACGTCAGTCCAGTCCAGTCCAGTCCATTCCAGTCCAGTCCATTCCAGTCCAGTCCACTGTACCGCTGTCCCGCTGCCCCACTGCCCCACTGCCACGCTTCCCGCTGCCCCACTGCCCCACTGCCCCACTGCCCCGCTACCCCACTGCCCCACTGCCCCACTGCCCCGCTGCCCCACTATCCCACTGCCCCGCTGCCCCGCTGCCCCACCGCCCCGCTGCCCCACCGCCCCGCTGCCCCACTGCCCCGGTGCCCAGCTGCCCCGCTGCCACACTGCCCCGCTACCCAACTGCCCCGCTACCCAACTGCCCAACTGCCCCGCTGCCCCGCTGCCCCTCTAACCCACTGCCCCGCTAACCCTCTGCTCTCTGCCCCACTGCCCCGCTGCTCACAGCCCCGCGGCCCCGCTACCCCACTGCCCCGCTGCCCCACTGCGTGCCCCGCTGCCCCCTACTGCCCCACTGCCCCGCTAACCCACTGCCCCACTAACCCACTGCCCCGCTGCCCCACTAACCCACTGCCCCGCTGCCCCGCTACCCCACTGCTCCACTGCCCCGCTGCACCAGTATCCCACTGCCCCACAGCCTGCCCCTCTGCCCTGTTGCCCCACTACACCACTGCCCCACTGCCCCGCTACCACACTGCCCCGCTACCACGCTGCCCCACAGCCCCGCTGCCCCTCTGCCCCAATGCCCCGCTGCCCCGCTACCCCACTGCCCCACAGCCTGCCCCGCTGCTCCCCTCTTCCCCGCTGCCCCACTATCCCACTGCCCCACAGCCTGCCCCTCTGCCCCACTACACCACTGCCCCGCTGCCCTACCCCACTGCCCCGCTGCCCCACTACAACATTGCCCCACTGCCCCGCTTCCCCGCTACCCCACTGCCCCGCTGCGCCACTACCCCGCTGCCCCACTGCCCCGCTACCCCACTGCCCCGCTGCACCACTGCCTGCTCCGCTGCCCCGCTACCCTACTGCCCCACTGCCCAGCTACCCCACTGCCCCGCTGCACCACTGCCCCGCTGCCCCACTATCCCACTGCCCCGCTGACCCACTGCCCCACTGCCTCACAGCCTGCCCCTCTGCCCCAATTCCCCGCTTCCCCACTGCCCCGCTGCCCAACTGTCCCGTTACCCCACTATCCCACTGCCCCGCTGCCCCACTGCCCCACAGCCTGCCCCTCTGCCCCAATGCCCCGCTTCCCCACTGCCCCGCTGCCCCACTGTCCCAATGCCCCGCTGCCCCGCTACCCCACTGCCCCACAGCCTGCCCCGCTGCTCCCCTCTTCCCCGCTGCCCCACTATCCCACTGCCCCACAGCCTGCGCTTTACGCTTGCGAAGCGAAATCTAAAGATTTAAATTGTGGAAAGAAAAAATCGCTCATATATCATATATCTACCATATTTTCTATGGTAGGTCTTCTTCTTTTAACGTGTCGACATGAACTACATAATGATAAGAGCTCATGTCGTGGGGTAAAGATTAGCCAGTCAGCAGGTTAGTAGCAGGGCTGACTGCCCAGGGTACGCCGGATGATCAATTATATATGGTAGGTAAATAATTATTTATTTATTATATTATATACTAGCTTTTACCCGCGGCTCCGCTCGCGTTAAATTCTGCTAATCCACGTCAGTCCAGTCCAGTCCAGTCCATTCCAGTCCAGTCCAATCCAGTCCAGTCCACTGTACCGCTGTCCCGCTGCCCCACTGCCCCACTGCCACGCTTCCCCGCTGCCCCACTGCCCCACTGCCCCACTGCCCCGCTACCCCACTGCCCCACTGCCCCACTGCCCCGCTGCCCCACTATCCCACTGCCCCGCTGCCCCACCGCCCCGCTGCCCCACCGCCCCGCTGCCCCACTGCCCCGGTGCCCAGCTGCCCCGCTGCCACACTGCCCCGCTACCCAACTGCCCCGCTACCCAACTGCCCAACTGCCCCGCTGCCCCGCTGCCCCTCTAACCCACTGCCCCGCTAACCCTCTGCTCTCTGCCCCACTGCCCCGCTGCTCACAGCCCCGCGGCCCCGCTACCCCACTGCCCCGCTGCCCCACTGCGTGCCCCGCTGCCCCCTACTGCCCCACTGCCCCGCTAACCCACTGCCCCACTAACCCACTGCCCCGCTGCCCCACTAACCCACTGCCCCGCTGCCCCGCTACCCCACTGCTCCACTGCCCCGCTGCACCAGTATCCCACTGCCCCACAGCCTGCCCCTCTGCCCTGTTGCCCCACTACACCACTGCCCCACTGCCCCGCTACCACACTGCCCCGCTACCACGCTGCCCCACAGCCCCGCTGCCCCTCTGCCCCAATGCCCCGCTGCCCCGCTACCCCACTGCCCCACAGCCTGCCCCGCTGCTCCCCTCTTCCCCGCTGCCCCACTATCCCACTGCCCCACAGCCTGCCCCTCTGCCCCACTACACCACTGCCCCGCTGCCCTACCCCACTGCCCCGCTGCCCCACTACAACATTGCCCCACTGCCCCGCTTCCCCGCTACCCCACTGCCCCGCTGCGCCACTACCCCGCTGCCCCACTGCCCCGCTACCCCACTGCCCCGCTGCACCACTGCCTGCTCCGCTGCCCCGCTACCCTACTGCCCCACTGCCCAGCTACCCCACTGCCCCGCTGCACCACTGCCCCGCTGCCCCACTATCCCACTGCCCCGCTGACCCACTGCCCCACTGCCTCACAGCCTGCCCCTCTGCCCCAATTCCCCGCTTCCCCACTGCCCCGCTGCCCAACTGTCCCGTTACCCCACTATCCCACTGCCCCGCTGCCCCACTGCCCCACAGCCTGCCCCTCTGCCCCAATGCCCCGCTTCCCCACTGCCCCGCTGCCCCACTGTACCGGTGCCCCGCTGCCCCACAGCCCCTCTGCCCTATTGCCCCGCTGCACCACTGCCCCGCTGAACTACTGCCCCGCTGCCCAAACCCCCGCTGACCCACTATCCCACTGCCCCACTGCCCCGGTAACACACAGCCCCGCTGCTCCGCTACCGCACTGCCCCACCCCGCTGCCCCACTATCCCACTGCCCCACTGCCTGCCCCACTGCCCCTCTCCCCTACTGCCCCGCTGCCCCAATGCACCGCTGCCCCGCTGCCCCACTGCCCCGCTGCCCCACTGCCCCGCTACCCCACTGCCCCGCTGCCCCGCTACCCCACTGCCCCTCTGCCCCGCTGCCCCACTGCCCCACTACCCCACTGCCCCACTGCCCCGCTGCCCCGGTACCCCACTGCCCCGCTGGCACGCTGTCCCGCTGCCCCACTACCCCACTGCCCCACTGTCCCACCGTCCCACCGTCCCACTGCCACTGTCCTACTGTCCCACTGTCCCACTATCCCACTGTCCCATGACCCACTGTCCTACTGTCCCACTATATCACTATCGTCCCGTCCCATGTCCCATGTCCTGTCTCATGTCCCATCCTATGTCCAGTCCCATGTGCCGTCCCACTGTCCTGTCCCATGTCCCGTCTCATGTCCCGTCCCATTTCCCGTCCCATGTTCCGTGCCCTGTCCCGTCCACTGTCCCGTCCCCAGTCACGTCCCCTGTCCCGTCCCCAGTCCTATCCCCAGTCCCATCCCCTGTCCACTCCACTCCACTCCACTCCATCGTACATTACTATCCGCTCGTGCAAATGCATAGAAGCTTCGATCTGTCGGGTGAGTACGCAACCCACGATTTTTTTTTTCTTTCTTTCTTTCTTTCTCAAAACCCATACCAGTTTTTAAGTCAGATCATCAGCTTTCAAACAAAAAAAAAATCATCAAAATCGGGCCAGTAGTTTTAGCGTGATGCTGGAACAAACAAACAAACAAACAAACAGACGTTTACAATTTTATAATAGTTAAGATTAGTAAACGTTATGAAAGTGCACCACATACTGCCCTCATCTATTTTTCACGTCTTCCTTGTCCATCCAATGGTTGTCTGGAAGATATCGCTATTAGCGATAAGACATTGGCAGTCTATTGGTACCCTTATTTTACATGTTAGTCCTAAGTTTAATAATGTTAATGGTGTACAATAAAGAATATTCTATCTATCTATCTATCTATCTCACGAGCAGCATTCGAACCTGCGAGTTTTTCTTTCCACAATTTAAATCTTTAGAGAGTATAGAGTTCTATCTAGAGAGAAGAGTTGGCGTCCTTTACTAGCTGAAATAAAGGTGCTATCTAGCAATTTATTGGTACAACCGTCCCATTTTATAGCTGATCTAAACGGGTTCACTGTTTTAGCACGTCGACTTTAGCGACCAACATCCCTGGCCGTTTTTACGTAAAGAACTACATGCTGACGCGCTTACTGTGACAAACTTAGGAATTGTAACAATGTGGTGACCTATTTTTACTTAGCTGTGTGCCGAGCCCAGTAACGAATATTATGGGAGGCATACAATACTCGACTTCAAAAGACTAAAAAGTTTTCAAAACTACAACTCTAACCCCCCTTATTACAAAAGTTTTAATTCGTTTTAGACCCTTCTAAACCAGGTCTAACGCTTGTCTAACGTCAAACTCCATACATAAAAAAGGCTTTTAAGTTCAGCTGCATCATCATCATTTCAGCCGAAAGACGTCCACTGCTGGACATAGGCCTCCCAAAAGCATCGCCACAACGACCGGTCCTGCGCTTTCCGCAAGTCTGGCTTAGACTAAACCTATGGCTAAGCCCCATTTTGTAAAAAGGTGGTAAAAGTTTGCGTCATTGGTCTAGTGCTCGCAAGTGCGATAGCTAAGTGTAGGGTCCAGCCGAATTGGGAACTCGCTCGCCATCGCAATCAATAGGATTTCAACACGGAATACTTGAATAAGACTGGAATTGGTATAGTACACAGTTTCTTCGGAAACCCGTGTCGCCTAACTCTCCCACTATCCGTCTCACTACTACATAAGCACTGTATCTAGCTTGTATCTAGATATCTAAACGCATACGCGTGCAAGAAATACTACACTGAACGCGGCCCTACTATTAGCTGTCACGTCTGTTACACATAAACGTCGACCATGTGCGAACGCACCACTACATTCGAACAGGTCGTTAGTGATGTCCATGTACAAAAAACTAATTTATGAATGTTATCGATCTTTTCCACGATTTTCGCACATGGTCTTGGAATAAAAATAATTTGTCCTACATAAGGAATTGGAAAGTTACTGTTTCATGATATACTTAATTATTGAAAATAACGTCTGACACGTTTTAAAACAAGCAGCGCGAGGTAAGGCGAAAAATAAAAAGTAGTTTTTCGATTTTTAACCTACTTTAAATTTGTTATAAGACCTGGTTTGGTGTTTTGCGTAAATAAGATATACAATTCTGCATATTTACGGATTGGTTTTCTTTTTAAATCGTAACTTATAAAATAATTACTGCCCAACATACTAAAGTCGTCAATTTTGTTTAGTTTTTTGTAAACTTTTTGTTTTTTGTTTTGTATTGTATTGGAAACTAAAAATAAAATAATATGCCCCCTATTACGAAAGTTTAGACCACGTTTAAGGGGAATATAGCAGCCAAGTGGCGCCCCCATCAGTAAACAAATTATTACTCGCTGAATACAAGTACAGGTACTGTAGTTTAATCAGAAACTATTAACTCTGTAAATTATACTTCGCTGTAATTGTACATATAAAAAATGCGAAAAACGGCCACTTTTGGCATTTTTAGGGTTCCGTAGTCCTACAAGGAACCCTTATAGTTTCGTCATGTCCGTCCGTCTGTCCGTCTGTCCGTCTGTCCGTCTGTCCTAATCCTTTACAGCTTAATAACTTCTACAGTTATAAACATAAGTAAATGAAATTTTGTTAAAAAATAATATAGATATAGATCTCAATTTTAAAATAATAAAAACATCTTGATTACGTATTTAAGGGGTGGCGCCCATACATGTGAAATGGGGATGGAAATTTTTTTTTCGCTGCACCCCCTCGTGTGGGATATCATTGAATAGGTTTACTAAAATGATGGTAATGTTTCATACACCACTTTTTTATCAGGTGTACCATCTGCGAAATATAGCCTGCCAAAGTGGCTTGCAATGTGTCCCCCCCCCTGCCATTTCTAAACTATGCAACGTAGAAGCTTATAATCTTCCACATTGATAGACCTTTGTAAAAACTCTCTTTTAAAATTATTTCGAGCATAATGTGATTATAAATTTTTGAGTTATGGAGAGAAAACTGAAAAATACTTGAAACGTCCTAGTTCAAAGGTCATTGACCTTAGAGAAAAATGATGTTAGCAAATAATGCTCTTTTAGCTACTTTCTATTTGAAAAAATCACAAAAAGTTAATTTGTGTTATTATGACATGACAAAATTCTTAAATTTAAACGTTAATTCTCTGATTAAACAGCCGATTACTCAAAAAATGTACTGGAATTAAGGGTAAATGGTCGATTAACCAGAGAATTATCGTTGGTGAAATCAAGCATAAGTCGCCAATGATGCCGTCAAGTGCCGTCTATTTCATTTGGCACTGTATAGCGCCATCTAGCGGCTATTGACAACACTCTCTGAGTCGCCAATGCTGCCGTCTATTGCAAAAACTAAAATAGCCATGATTAATATTCGATTTGATTTGTTTGTAACACCTACTTAAGGAACCCTATAATACTGAGCATGGCCCGACATGCTCTTGGCCGGTTTTTCTATCTACAACTACAGCGAAATGTATTTTACAGAGTTAATAGTTTCTGATTGAACTGTACTTCAACTTTTAAAAACGAATTTTCGATAAATTATGTATTCAGCGAGTGTTTTTTTTTCTGACGGAGGCAACACTTGGCTGCTACATTCCCCTTAAGCACTTGTTAAAACCGGGTGTAATCCAAACTCCATACATAACAAAGGTATTTAACCACCAAAACGAAGAGGAGAGGATTATGTGTCGAACAACCAATAGGATTGCGTTATTTTCATATTTCACCGCCTAGCTTCAACATTATTTATTTATTTAAACTTCATACAATACATGTACATAGGTGGACTTAATGCCTTTGGCTTTCTCTCCCAGTCAACCAGCTATTATATATCTAACGCAGTCTTATTGGTGGCTTGCGACACATCTCGTCACATCTCGTCTCTGCGTTTTGGTGGAAACCGAGCCTAAAACCCGATTTTTAACCGACTTCAAAAAAGGAGGAGGTTCTCAATTCAATTGTATGTTTTTTTTTTGTATGTTTGTTACCTCAGAACTCCGTCATTTATAAACCGATTTCGAAAATTATTTATTTATTTGAAAGGATATACTTCCAGATTGGTTCCATTTTCATCAAAATCCAGTTTTGATGATGGGATCCATGTGAAATTGAGGTAACTTCTCAAATATTATTGGCATACACATAGCGATTTTGGTATATTCATCAACAAGTCAAGCATTTGCATTCAGAAAAAATCATTTTGTGAAGATCTGATGAAGGTCATAGGAGATAAAGAGGGAACTCTTCAATGGATGACAGCAAATTATCCGGGATTACAGCAATCGCTTGTCTTTCTATTGTTAATTCCACTCAAAACAATAAACTAAAAAAAACGACTTCAAAAAAATAAAAATAAAATATTTTAATTAAAAAAAAAAACAGTTTTTTCTTAAATCAATCCGAATCAAAAGCACCACTCCCTAAACTGTTTCACACAAATTTTATTATTTTATTCTTTTTTTAGTCGGTTTTTACTTTTTTAATGTGGTTTATGTTTATGATAAGTATGATAATTGATAAATATTGTATTGTATTGTATAAGTTTCTACATATTTGATTAATGATATATCCATTAATAAAATTATATTTGTATGCCGTAAAGGTATAACATGATATACCTTATAATAATTTTGTACAACTTGCATACTCTGTGTGTATACTCATGTTATGACAAATAAACATTATCTTATCTTATCTTATCAAAACTCGAAATTGCGAATAAATAATTTCGACAAAGAATCTACCTAAAAATAAAATTATTATGCATTTAAAATAATAAAAATGAGGAATATTTATTTTAAAACAGAAAGTATACACCGAATTAATTATATCGATAATGCATTCAATATGTTACTACACTATCGATACGCGGGGATTTTGGTAACAGTCAGGCAAATAAGGTGAAGGCGACATCGAAAGAAACGCAATACATTACGCGGTTACTCACGTAGTGAAAGTCGATATCCATGTTTTATAAGCAATGTATAATGTTTTATCAGTTTGCGATAGCATCGTTTTTGTCATGAATCACATAATACTAAGAAAATATTTGCAAATATCACAACTAATTAAAGGTTTTTAGACTTACCGATGAAAAGAAATCCCTCCTTTAGTTAAACTACACACCTCGCTTCTTTTTCGGCATGATATAATGGCGCAAGACGGCATAATTATTATTTTTTCGCACAGCAACGTACTCTGTCACAGCCTGGCCGCAATGTTTAAGCTGTGACGCGGATTTTGGTTAAATTAGCGCGTCTGCTCAAAAGCGCGGCGCGCCTATCCCGCCCACAATTCCCCTCTATTTATATTCATTTCCTCTATGGATTTCAATGTTCATTGCTCCGTGTGTTTTGACAATTCGTCTTATCGGCAACTATGTACCACGCAATGAATATTGTTATCATTTCAAAATGAAAGCTAATGTCAATGTCAATGCATTACACAATTACTCCACTGGATTACTTATTGGGTTTGATCATAAAAAAAATCTCAGTAGCAGCAGAGGCTGGATTTTTGCCCGGAGAATGGAAATAGGCTCGCCTTCTATTACATGGGACTTATAACTGGCGAAATATGGGTGTACTATACACCTCTGCCTACCCCTTCGGTGAAATACAGGCGTGATGCTATGTACAACTCAAAAATGTATGTACTCTACTAAATACATGAAATCTCAAATCCACTAATTTAATTGGTCATAGTACTTTTATCAACAAATCACATTAGTTGATAATTGATAAAAATTTAGATTGCATCAGCCTTTTAGAAATCGTGTGAAGGTTTCTTCGAGGTAATCAACCTGATTTTTGGTTTTGATTTTTTGATTTTCTAATAAATGCTGTTTGTAGAACGACTAAAATTGCAGCGTGTATAATACAAATACAATATCATGTATGTAGGTCAATCGACCCTGAGAGAGGGCCGATCCCGCTGAGAGGGCCGATCCCAGTCGGAGAAGACGGCACCAGAGAGGCAACCGCTCCGGTGCCTAGCCCATTAGGGCAACACACCGGGCCCCCTGCTCTGTCGACAGGACAGGTGTGCGGGGGGTCTTTGAGGTCACGGGCGTCCAGAGTGTATATTTAGGCGTCCACTGGGTGATCTCAGCGATGATGGTGATACGCTGTGGTCCCTTGTCGCCCTATGCTTTCGCATCGAGAAGGTGTTCAGGACGTAGCTTACAGGCGTAGCACAGGGGGGCACCGGTAGCATACCTATTCCCGGAGTTCCCCCACTATTGATGATGGTCATCGGGGAGGTTTTAGTGTGGTAAAAATCCCACACACCTCTACCCCACGAGGACGGCAGTCTTTTGAAAGTTTCCTTCTCGAAAAAAAAGGTCAATCGATCCTAGACATCAGAGCAATAGAATATTAGATAGAGGACAAGCCGCCGCCTAAAAGCTGACCGTTGTATGCACAGTGGGCATACACTGCCGCTAGTTCACCGTCAGTTGTACCTGATTGAGTATGTGAGCTAGTTTGAGAGAAAACTTTATTTCATTTCCAAAATGCAGTTAGGATACATGTGTGCGTGTTTTTGTGTGTTGTAATTTATTGATGCGTTTCTTGAGTTGTGTGCGTAAGTTGAGCTTGCGAACTCGGACTCCGTGCAAACTAGGCTTGCCGATCTCCTATATTCCGTTATCTGTGGAACGGATGGTAACGGGCTGATACGATGACACATTATTTGCCATGTCGCCCAGAAACAGAGGTATTCGTGATAAATGTTCTATAGGTATTGATAGCCTAATTGTGGCCGTTTGTAATACGATCTCAATGGGCGCTCTGTGCCGGTCACGGTTAATGTCATTCCCGATGAGCGTGTAGTTTCGGCTTTCAGAGCGTGGTACTCACGTGATACCGTAATGCCTAATGGTTAACGTTGATTGTAATCGATAATTATCTAGAGATATGGACTTTTAACCTATCTTTACAAATATTATAAAGGGGAAAGTTTTTTTATAGTATAGGATGGCAAAACGAGCTGAAGGCCCACCCGATATTAAGCGGTTACCTTTGCCCATAACAACTGCAATACCACCTAGGCTGTTGCCTAAATGGTACCGCAAGTCGGTTCGCTAAACTGAGACATGGAGATGAAAAGTCTCATGTGGTTGTAATTTCACCCGCACCCGTACCCTTCTCACCGAAACACAGCAATGCAAGCATCACTGTTTGGTAGCAGAAGTAGGCTAGGCTGTTGCCTAAATGGTACCGCAAGTTGGTTCGCCAAACTGAGACACGGACATGAAAATTCTCAAGTGATTGTAATTTCACCGGCACCCTTACCCTTCACACCGAAACTCAGCAATACAAGCATCACTGTTTGGTAGCAGAAGTAGGTACAGTGGTAGTACTGCACCGGAAGACCTCCTTAACAAGGAGCTCTACTACTACTAGCCAAAATGAAGTAGTAATAAAAACTAAGATTTGTTTGTTTGTAATCGATAAACTCTGAAAGGATGAAACTGATTTTAATAATTCTTTTACCATTACAAAGCTACTTTATCCAGAAGTAAGATGGGCTTTATTTTATTTCAGTACGCAGGTGAAGTCGCAGGCAATGTCTAGTAAATGGGCCGGTAAACGATCACTGCTGCCCATGGACATCCGTGATACCATGCGTTGCTGATCTTTTAAGAGGACGTGTGCTCTTTTTTTTAGTAAATGGGCCGGTAAGCGATCACTACTGTCCATGGACATCCGTGATACCATGCGTTGCTGATCTTTTAAGAGGACGTGTGCTCTTTTTTTTAAGGCATGTCGAATTTGTTCCGGTCGGTGGTACGACGAAAGTTATCTAAGAAAGTTATGGTAAAAATGCCCAATATATCGTTGCTATAGGAAGGATAAATTCGAATTGTTGTCTTTTTATGCGTCTTCAAAGTAAAAGTTTTCATTCATCTATTGAATGCCATGCGGTCAAAGGTTCACTGAGAATTTCGTTCAGGTAAAAGAACCTGCAAAGAAATTTTTATCAAAAGGTGATCGCTCGACCTCTACTATTGTAAGTACATAAATTGACGTTAGACGTTATTGGACTGTAAGTACCTACTAAAAAAGTACATTTTTTCCCACACTTTAGAGGTTTTCAGGCGGTATACCAGTATGCTAATTTACTCTAAACTTACTCAAAAATATTGTCACACCCCATCCCTTGCGGGTTAAGAGGTGGGTCGGATGTCATCATGGCAAATGTATAGTATATCAACACCATGATGGAAACGTGGGTTGGTGAACACTTGAAATGGTGGGCATTTTTACCCAACACATGGATAGAAATGATTAACATACTCTTGCTCGTGATAGGGACTTGACCGATGGACTGGACAGTAGTGATACAGCTTCCCGATTAATTTTCTATGAGCAGTTGTCGACCGATTCGATTTATTATCTCGATTCTTCAACGATTACAAGAGAAAAAGAGATAACAAACCAAATCAGTCAAAAACTCCTCATTGAAAATATTGTTGTTATTTGAAGGTTACACCAGTTGTCAGACTTTTAGGCTTCTGACCTCTATCTATTTCTGTGCTTCTGATTACCCATAACGACTGCCATAGATATTCGTATGACAACCGGGACCGACAGCTTAACGTGCTCTCCGAGGCATGGATTACCTATATACTACTATTTATTTTCTCGGATTAACGGTAAAAAGTAGAGAACAAAATTCGTGAAAAAAAAATTCTTCTCGGTCCTTGTATCCCTCGCTCCGCTCAGGATTCTAAGATTGAACCACGAGCGAAGCGTGTTCGCTGCTCTCTTCAGGATCCAACTTAGTCCCTCGAATTTAATTCCCTTTTTTTCACTTGTTGTATAATCTATTATTTCAAATTGGCTGATATATTCCCATAGTTTCAATTCTCAACGATCACTTTCCTGTCCAATAATTCAGATTAATGTTTTTTCTTTACAAGGTTACAACGACGTTACTCATAGTCAGTGGCTGCTCGTCTCCGAGCTAACCGTAAGCTTAGCGCTAAACTGTTTTGATGGATCGTAATTGGCTTAAGTCATGAGCTGCAAACTATGATCGGTACAGGCATACCAATTTTGAAGTGTGAAGTTTCTAATCAATATAAGGTTAAATCAAATTAGCTGGCGAAACTTCACAGACGTGATAGGTATCCTAATGATAACGAAACAAAAATAAATAAATTCTAAACACATAATTTCATTCAAGTCATCTGATCATCAGAGATCAACAGTCACAGAACGCCTGACCTTGTAGGTTTACATAGTATGTTTTACGAAATATCAGAAACCATAACACTACAATTATTATTAAATACTTAAAAAATTGTTTTTGCACGTCGCGCGGCCGTTGACCCCGTGATCAGCTGTAGTTGAAATTATGAGTTCATAAAATCATATTTTTTCTAGTTTTTTTATCATTAGATATCGATACCCATCAGGTGTGTGAAGTTTCTCCAACTAATTTGATTTAACATGTTTCAAAAGAATTCACTTACTCAATGTGAGCTAGATTTAACTATAGCATAACGTTGCGTTTACAAGGTTGCGTTGCGTGTAGCTAGTAGCGTGCGGCGCGGCGTTGTATAGAAAATGTGTTAGCACTTTAATACAACGCTACTCTGCACTATGTAAGTGTCGTTGGTGTCGTTTACCACATAAATCAAGTTTTTTTTCGAAAAAAACAATAGTGTTAGGGTTGGTAAAAACGCCCCTAAACCACAGGGCTTTCACATGCTCTAAATTTTGTAAAGCTAGTAATACGCACGAACGTATGTTGGCATTTCACATCGCACGCAGCCGAGGATTAGTGCGGACTTCATTTAAGGCGTCTTTTAGACGACCCTGGGGAGGACAGCAGTACGTGGTGGTCGCGTGCTACTGTGGGGAAAACAATACTGTTTTCCCGGGACGTGCCAAAGGCATAGCACTAGAGGGGCACCGGCGCGGTCCAATGGAGTTCCCGGAGCTCCTCTATTTTGTGCAGAGGATGGCCACCGTGTGGTTTTAGTCGGTAAGAGTCCGACATACCCCTCCGCCGTCCCCAGTCGGAGGGTATCCATGAGGATTTCCACCCGAAAACAAAAAAAAAAAAAAAAAAAAAGGTACATCACGTATGCTATACGCTGCTAACTTTGTATTTAATTACTGGAGACTTTGTTTATTCAAGATTAATGTAGATTGAAATGTGTTTGTAATGGTCATAATAATATGTTTGTGTTCTAAAGCTGTTTTTGAACCTAACATTATGAGATATATTAATGTTAAAACATTGGGTTATTTGAAACTCAGCAAAGGCTAAATATTAATTAAACTGTGCAAGGCAGTCTTCTCCTATCGTATCGACATGAGTTACATAATGATAATAGCTCATGCCGTGGGAAAAAGATTAGCCAGTCAGCAGGTTGGTAGCGGGGCTGACTACCCAGGGCAAGGCAGTAACAAGTTGTCATCTATTGTTTATTCCAGTATCATGTATTCTTATATAAAAAGTCGCACTTTCTTCTTTACAACTTCGGATCAGCAGATAAGCTAAAATATTCCGTTTTCCTTATTTTACATAGAACTCTTATATTTTAATTTTTACAAAAAGTATTCTATGTTTTAATCCACGACATATAGTCTATCTGTGTGTCAAATTTCATCCAAATTGTTCCAGTACTTTCTGTGTGATGCTCGAACAAACAAACAAACAATCACACAGAGAATTTTAGCTCTATAACAGTTAGGAAGAATAGAAACTTGTCAGCGTCGACGTCATCTTATAAGCTGATACGTTAATTAGTTATAATTTCATCTGTATACTAAAATATGAAATACTTAATATTTTGATACACGCCAGCGAACAGAGATATCTTATCTTGCGTATTTAATTAATCGGTAACTTTATGACGTCATACTAAGCTATACGGCTTTGTAAGGCCTAAGTATGACATACGTATAGTTACAGTATGAGAGTGGAAAGTCTAGTTTTATTATATTCGACTGGCAGTTAGTGAGAAAAGCGGCGGCATAAGAGGTCCCGCCCTATGCTACCATTAACCCGCGTCCATTAACTAATGGGTGGCCGTAATGGTGCGCTCAGCAAACACCGTCTTGGCTTAGCTCAACTTAGCATGCATTTAGCTTTCTCGTCTCAACTTACGTCTTTTGTCGTAGATATAAAGTGGGGTACATTCTTATTCATCGTCTGCAACGAGTTCCTATATGTAAATAGAGCATGTGGTGCAGCATTTTATTATTTATAAGTTAAGGGAAACTTTATAACGTTCCGCGTAATAAAGTACGACGTTCCAGTACGATAAGTTAAATTATTCTTTGCTTCATTATTAGCGATTCGAGCTACTGGTACGGAATATACTTAACTTGTAAATGAACTTAATGTTAGAACGAAGTTGCCAAACTACCTTTTGAACCACACCGAGTACCTTTCCTTTGGTCCTAATTACTTTCAAACTTATAAATTTATAATTTCATAGCACAAAACTTCTCAGCGTGAATACGTTTTTGCTGCACCCTCTCGAAATGAGAAATTAACGTAATAAAATGTGAAAACAAAAATAAAAACCGGCCAAGAGCATGTCGGGCCATGCTCAGTATTATAGGGTTCCTTAAGTAGGTGTAATTACAAACGAATCAAATCGAATAATGCTTTTTTAGTTTTTGCAATAATCGGCAGCATTCGCGACTCAGAGCGTGTTGTTAGTAGCGCCATCTAGCGATAAATTCAAGAAGCCAAATTGAAGAAGTGTGTTCAACATAACACAAAGTTACTTTTTGTGATTTTTTCAAATAGAAAGTAACTAAAGGAGCATTATTTGCTGACATCATTTTTCTCTAAGGTCAATGACCTTTAAAATAGGACGTTTTAAGTATTTTTCAGTTTTCTCTCTATAACTCAAAAAATTATAATCACATTATACTCGAAATAAGTTTAAAAGAGAGTTTTCACAAAGGTCTATCAATGTGGAAAATTATAACTTTCTACGTTGCATAGTTTAGAACTGGCAGGGGGGGGGGACACATTGCAAGCCACTTTGGCGCGCTATATTTCGCAGATGGTACACCTGATAAAAAAGTGGTGTATGAAACATTACCTTCATTTAAGTAGACCTATTCATTGATACCCCACACGAGGGTGTGCAGCGAAAAAAAATTTTTCATCTCCATTTCACATGTATGAGCCACCCCTAAAATACGTAAAAACTATTTTTTTATTCTTTTAAAATTGAGATCTATAAGTAGACTATTTTTTAACAAACTTTCATTTACTTATGTTTATAACTGTAGAAGTTATTAAGCTGTAAAGGATTAGGACAGACGGACAGATGGACAGACGGACAGACGGACAGACGGACGGACATGACGAAACTATAAGGGTTCCTTGTAGGACTTCGGAACCCTAAAATGCAAGTAAAAGAACAACTCGAGCTGTTTCGCAATTAAAACCTTGTCGGTGGGTGCGATGGATATGAATTGTTCGCGAGTAGTTCCTTGCAGGGGCTAGTACCGCCCCCCCTTCCCCATCGCGTCCACGGCGTCGTCGTTGCCGTCGGCTTGGCTCAGTTCCGAGCCAAGGACTACTTGAAATGCCCCAGTTCCGAGGCAAAAAGAGAATTTCACTTTTGTACAGGATTGACAGCTTAATGTAGTGCACATCCATTTACAGCTACTAGATGAGCTTTTAATTTGAAATTTATTTTTGACAATGTTCGTGAACATAACATCAGAACTAACCAGTGCGCGGTATTTTATTTCAGTAAAAGTGTAACCTATTGTTATGAATCCTGTCCGTCAGGACGTCAGCTGTTGATGTGACCTTGTCGCGGCGTCGCGAGGTTGTCGTTGACTCGGTGAGGGCCAGTGTCCGGCGCGGACGCGTGATTAATGAACCCTGCATTATTCGCACGATAGTGATCAATCAATCACGCCTAACCTGTTGCCGGCGGCTCCTCGCACTATTAAATAACTATCATTGTTATCTTGTTAGTAATTGTTTGCACGCAAGTGTACTCAAGAGCTCCCTTGGTAGCCCACAATTACAAAGTAAGTGATTCTTTCCATATTGCAGGGGCTACTGAGAAATTTACGACACAGTGTACCGTAAGTTTCATTACTGAGTGACACAAAGCCAAAGCAAATAATACTACAACCTAAATGCCACTGCACATCGGTACAGTTACGTCTTAAATCTCTGCTTTCTCAACATAACTTTAGCGGAAAAATTTAATTTTACAAAACTTTGTAAAATAAGAAGAGCGGCCAAGATTGGCACTTCGCCACGATTCGTTGCAACTGTTACACTGTAAACATTATTTTCCGTCAATGTAACAGAGAGTTAATGACCCATGAGCTAGTTTATCGTGAGTGTATTTATCGATTATAGCTGTCATATCAAGCTGTAGTTCATGTACGACATAAAGGCCTATAATTATGGATAATTAATAATAATTATGTGAATGTTTTGTATGTTGTCATGTTAATCGCAAGTAACATCCATCCATGTTCGCTCAAATTTTTCAGCATAGCTGTGGTTAATTGTTACATAAATTCATTTACCTACATAATGTTACATATTATTTAGTGGTGTTGTTAATCACTTTTGCTTGTCACGCGACAGTTTCTGTCACGCCCATCTTTGGTTTTATCACGCATGTGAGCTAAAACAAAATGTTTTGTAAACATGCTTATGTTGTATAATTCAAGTCTGAGTTGACACAACCTTAGATTCATGAGTGAAAAGGCGACAAAGGGTTATTTGTTTATTAAACCAATAACACTGTAGAAGTGCGGCCAGATTTAGTTTGTTAGGGTAAAGTAAGCCAACTTGCTTATGTAGATAGCGGTGCGAGTGAGCGGCGAGGCCCAATGTAAACTGTAGCCAGGGGCCTTACTCCCGACTTGATCGAGTTCTGTATCTGAATCTGAATTCGAGTTAGTCAATTCGTACTGCGTTCCTCTAGGAATTGACGTTACCTCGATTTGATTCAGAACTGGTTTCTCATAAAGAGAAGAGGCCCGTGCCCAGCAGTTGGACAGTAATGCGCTGGTTATGTTATGTTAATATGATTTTAATTATTATTGTTATAAATTTTTTGCGTGCCACTTATGGCAAAATATGTGGAAACTAACTGTGACTCTTTATCCATCTGTCTGGACCCGCATTTTTTGGGAAATAAATTATTATTATCCTTATTCTAACAAGAATCATTCGGGAGTAAGGCCCTAGGCGTCGCCGTCGGCATCTCGCAGCGACCACGCCATCGGAATCCAGTTTGTATGCTTAGTTTGGACTATTTGCTGTGTTTATTCGATCGTATTTCATCAGCGACTTACTCACCAATTACATGATTAATGTATTTTTAGTTAATTAGTTCACCGTTATCAATAAATCACGTCGAAGCAGCAACTCAGGAATGTTCTGTTTAACGAGTTTTGTTGCCTGTGGTATGTGATTAGACTGCAAACTCCATCACTCTCAACAACAAACAAGCCGCGGTGACGATACTCCGCCAGCTTCGCCAAATGGAGCAGAAAGTAAACTTTTTGTTCCATTTAGTAGTCACCGTACTTGGAAGTTACTTTTAAACTGTCAAACCAAGGGTGGCTGATTGATGGCTTTGGTTGTTGTGTATATATATTCCTTTTTCGCTATAAACATTTTAATATACAATACTAATATAATTTTTAGTCAAAAAGTGGTTTGTATTACAATTTGTGCAAGGTACATTTAGGTACTACTTAAAATGGTCTACAATAGAGAGGATGAAGCACTGATCTTCTATCTAGGCTACAGGCTTAGTCCCTATCCCCTAGGAAGGTACTAATTAATTTGGATTAAACACGCCATAAGGAAGTACAAGTGTATTTAGGTACCATTTAGGCAACAACTTAGGAGGTGTTGTTCTTATGGGCAAAGATAACCGCTTAACATCAGGTGGGCGTTACACTCGTTTCGCCACCATCCTATGCCATAAAAATGTAAATATGGAAAATACAAAATACTTTTTTTCAGATTCCAATCATCCGAGATCTGAAAGATTGAGATATAGATGACGAGATCAACAGATCTAAAATCATGCATTTAAGAATGTTAAATCTGGATTAAGTTGAGCTAAAAATCTCTTTCTGTAAAAGAATTTCATGTGATATTTTGTAAGTCTTCAGTCTTGTTATACGTATTTGGATTGGTTTTAATCCAAAGTAAATATCAGAGAATTACTGATTTGGCGAACTTGAATATCTGGATTAATTATCCTTCGGTGCACTTATAAACGCTGTCATAAGTGTGTTATTTACTCGCATATTCGTAAGTACATAGATTTATACTCGTAGATGCTCGGTTAAACAATATACACACGTCCCGAATCCAATACACTGCATGTAAATGTGGCCCATAAAACCGTCGCGTTATCGCAAAAACGGCCTACACCTTTTCGTATCCCCAGATAAGCACGGCAAATAT
The DNA here is from genome assembly GCA_949699075.1 of Asteroscopus sphinx. Lineage (NCBI taxonomy): Eukaryota > Metazoa > Arthropoda > Insecta > Lepidoptera > Noctuidae > Asteroscopus > Asteroscopus sphinx. The sequence goes on from OX453005.1 coordinate 13,742,498, forward strand.
ATTCACATACTAGCCTATGCCCGCGGCTTCGTAATTCAGCTTATAACATATACACTAAGGCAGAGTGATAAGTCTGGTAAAAATCAACGTAAGCGCAAATCACACACAAGACGGGTGCGTGTCAGGTCGGGAGTACAGCGGGTATATTAACCTGTTTTTATATGGACGACATCACACGAAACGCGGGCGCGGGTCGGGCCCGTGGTGGTTGGAGTCCAGGGAGCCGCGCTTGTCTCCCGCCACTACTGACAGAGCGCGGGCCGCGTGGGTCGGGAGTGGCGGGAGACACGCGCGGCTCCCGCGGTCCAATCACCACGGGCCCGACCCGCGCCCGAGCCGCACCCGCTCTGTGTGTGGTTTAGGAATAAAGTAACGTAAATTGAATATTATCTTTTTGTTTAAAACTCTTTTAGAAGGTCATATGTAAATTTTCAGTCAGTTCAGTCGGTTATTTTTTTGGGAGAACTTTTTTTTCACATGAGAGTGAACTTTTTTATGATTTCACCCAGAATAATGATAGTATATAGTTACCATACTCTATGACATCTGTTTAAGTACAGTCGGCCGCACGTCAGTGTTAACAGTTTGACCTTGACAGTATCTTTATTTCGTAAGCATTAAGGGCGGTTTTCGTTATTCAAGTGTAACCACTGACGTTCGGTTGATTCTACACCAGTTCCATACCGTTAGCCTATCTAAAGTTGAATTTAAAGAAAGTGAAAAGTGACTGCCTCAATATTTAGACAGATGCGACTACGCGCGTAGGCATGGGGTTACGTGCGTAGACATAGGGCTACGTGCGTAGCAGCATCCTGCGGCCCTGAACTTCTCGTAGCAGCACCGTGCCACACAGCTACGTACGTAGCTCTACGATTTTTTGCGGACACGAAAGTCATATCGATTACAAAAAAATCCTGCAATGAAATCATAATACTCTGATACATCACGATATTGAACGGTCGCTTTAAGGGGAATGTAGCAGCCAAGTGGCGCAACCATCAGTAAAAAAAATATTACTCGCTGAATACATCATTTATCGAAAATTTGGTTTTAACAATTGAAGTACAGGTACTGTAATTTAATCAGAAACTATTAACTCTTTAAAATATAGGTCACTATAATAGTTGTAGATACAAAAAATTACCAAAGTTGCCGTTTTTCGCACTACATTCCCCTTAACATTATTTCAGACAAATAAATTCATTACCATTAAGATAAGATCATTTTTTCATCAAAAAGGTTTATCCCTTAATTTATAATATTATTATTTCCTTTATTTTACCTTTTTGTTGAATGTACCGTTCTAATGTATATTCATAGAAATAAATCAATGATACTTTCAAAAATTGGTTGCGACTCGACGGTACCACTGCACTACATGCATATGCATCAGTTCTGTAATGGCTAACAGCTACGTTAAAAAAACAGATTTTAACTTTACTATTAACATTTTAACGTGAATACATCTTTATTTATTTTTGTAAGGTTTATTTAATATTAGTAGGTACTTTTATCTATTCAGAAGGCAGAAGGTTTGTTATTATTATTATTTTCAATTAAAAAGCGTAGCCCAGTACTAGGAATTATTCTGTATCGAGGGTGCGTTTACAAACACAAATCTCACATGCACAAACATCCAAACACGGAACAACTGTCTGTGGATCACACAAATATTTGTTCCATGCGAGAATCGAACCCGCAAACAACTTTTATTACGAGACAACCTTGCAAAAGCGTAAAAAGAACGCCTGAAAAAATACACACATTCATGACGATCGCTAAAATGTACGGTTTTGTTTTCGCGATTTCAGGGTTGCTCTTGTAGGAAAAGTTGTTCATTGATACAACACTATTTGTAATCACCACAAAAAATTAAGGGTGGTCTCTGCTAATTATTATGAACAACTTTTATTTTGAGACTAACCCTGAAATCGCAATAAAAAAACCCAAAATTTTGTCGATTTACGTGAACACAAATATAGGGATCAGCCGATATTATTTTTGCGATTTTTGGGTTGGTCCCATAGTAAAAGTTGTTATTTATTTATTATATTATTTATTGTACATACCCCAAACGAAAAATAAAGACAGTAGTTTATAGATACACATACATACATACATAACCAGGCCATTACTGTCCAACTGCTGGGCACGGGCCTCTTCTCAGTACGAGAAGGCTAAGGCCTTAGTCCACCACACTGGCCTAGTGCGGGTTGGCGGACTACACACACCATCGAGAACTGAATGGATACAATATATAGATACAAGTTGTTCATAATGATGAGCATAATACCCTCACATTTTTAGGTGATTTTAAAGTATTAATTTGTATATTAAATCGTAATCATTTATTTAGTATATTCAGTACAGTACATTCATGTGGTGCCCCACTCCCGAACTAGGATGTTCTGTGTGTGTGTGTAATGATTAGACCATTCCTTCTCAAAACGACCTCAGCTAATAATGTCACATTTTATACAGGGTTATTTTTAATTCACCAATAAGTCCAATAACCCTTTAACGGGGGTGACTGTACTGATCAATTTGAAAAACGTTTACTATGGGATCAACTTTGAAATCGTGAAAAAAATATCAACTTTTACATAGATTTTGGTCAAGTAGGTTCCGTGTGGTGCCGGACATAAAGAATAGCACCACCCTGTATCTTCTCATGGGTGTCGTAAAAGGCGACTTAGTGTAGCGACACACCTGCCGAGAGTGGCGTCGTGGAACGTTCGGCTCAATACGCTCGCAGTATATTTTAAGTAACCTATGTAGCGCTGAACCTTTCGTCGAGCGTCTATTTCTGCGAGAACACATTCAATGTATTTTGCATAGCAAGCGACACATCACGCGATACGTTATGCGACCGAAAGTTCAGTGCGTCTTTTAACTGACGTCACCGACTGACGACGATGCCACGTAATTTTCCGTCACGTAGCGTGCGTGCTGAACAAGACGCCGCGTAATGCCGAACGTTCGGCGTTAGGTGTGACATGCCAACCGAATACTACATCCGATAGTTCAGCCGCTGAAGTGTCGGCGACGCTACTCTCGGCAGGTCTGTCGCTACACTAAGAGATTCACGTAAGGATGGGCAGCAGCGTTCTCTGAGTATTTAACTAACCAACTGCGATCGCCAACCCTCGGCGGATGGAGTCCCTAACGGGACTCTCCGCCCCCAAAGCCCGGTTAAGCAGAAAGAGCACTATAGTGCTTCCGGTGAGTAGCCAATTCGAAAAAAAAAAAAAAAAATCGCCAACCCGCCAGCCAAGCGTGTCAATTATGGCATATCCTCCCCATCATGACCAGTGGCGATGTTTGGGGGAGGCCTGTGTCCAGCAGTGGACGTCATTCGTCTGAAATGATGAAGATGAGGTATACGCAACACTTTCAATGGAACAGATGTTTTTTTTTCCGTGCGTCAGGCTGGCCCAGCCCCGTGGCTTTAGGTCGCGAGATATGTATTATCCGAATGTACTCCTCTTCAGAAGCATTTGTACTTACTACATTTTCAATATACCGCTCTAATAAAAAAAATAGAAGCATTTGAAGGGGGCCGGGCCAGCCTGACGTTTTCAGCCTGGCCCCATCTGTACCACGACAACTACCAAACTTGCTGAGAAAGTGGTGCCACAGAAGGGATGTACTCCGTAAAATACACGTACATAGTGCTTAATTTAATCTTAAAACCTAATATTTTCCGAGATATTAAGGTGTAAAAGGGGCCGGGCTGAAAAATGTATCGACAGCTTTAACTGGATAACCACGAAAGCTATCAATACCTATCCTAGGTACGAAATAATCTCCGGTGAATTTAGAACACTTGTACTGCTTTCTTTTCAAATTAAACCCTCTAAATATATAAATATAAGTAATTTAAATTCAGCTGGCCCGGCCCCTTTCAGTCGTTAATATCACTCTCAATATCATATCAATTTCTTTAAGAAGGCGATCTTTGCATTCCTATACAGCAGTACATCAATGCAGTTTGAGTCCTGTGTCTATCAGCCGTGTATTTGAGAAGATAATCAATATTTAAAAATGTACTGGTCGAGTGGCCATCAGTCAAATGCTAATTTTCAGGACATTATTTATCATCATCATAAGTATTGATAAATAACCGAGGAGATGATATGTAACTTTAGCTTGGACGTGGGACACTAATGAAACACGACACAATACATAATCCTACTAATATACAGAATGATTTGTAATTCCACCTATTCTATGATAGGGGTTATACTAGAGCTCATTTGCAACAAAAATCATCCCGTGAACCAAGTCATTCCGTGAATCAGTCATTTGTTTTCGAGTTATAGCAGTTTAAGATTTTTTTTGATATTTTCCTTCTTCGGATGGAAAAATGCTAATTGTGAATAATTTATGCTGCTCTAGGCACTCAATTGACAATTTCCTGAAAGCTGATGAATGATCAATTACTATCACACAAAATTCATGGCCAACATTTTCATAACCTCTGAAATAAATGGTCATAAATCACAAGTTATAAAACAAAATCATCTAAGTACCCTTTACATTGCAGAGAATTACAGAAAAAAATGTATATGATATTTGGCGTATAAATTACAGAAATAACATCCTCGTTTTATAAGCTATCCAAAATGGTACATATGTGGTCAGTGGTCAAGTTTCTTAAGGGCTTGGAAAATTTAAAATACTTATATTTATATATTTAGAGGGTTTAATTTGAAACGAAAGCAGTACAAGTGTTTTAAATTCACCGGAGATTATTTCATACCTAGGATAGGTATTGATAGCTTTCGTGGTTATCCAGTTAAAGCTGTCGATACCTTTTTTCAGCCCGGCCCCTTTTACACCTTAATATCTCGGAAAATATTAGGTTTTAAGATTAAATTAAGCACTACCAGGCCCCTCAGAAAGTATTGCGAAAAAAAGTTTTTATATATGGGAGACTGGCCAGTTATAATGTTTTTCGAAAATATGATTATTTATAAGTAAAAATAAGTAAGTTCCAATTTCAAAATTTCCCTCCACATTTTTTGCGAGTTAATTCAAAGTATTGTGTCTCACTGAAATATGGATCTGCGCCGGGAACATTTTAGAGCTATGATTTTATACGATTTCAAGTGTCGCCTGAAACCGGATGAATCGTACGATAGACTTCAAATGGCATTCATGGATGAAGGCCCTTCCAAGGCAACCGTGTATCGTTGGTATAACGAATTCAAGCGCGGTCGACCAACTTTGGGGGATGACGAAAGAAGCGGTCGCCCTTTGACGGCTGTTACCGAAGAAAACGTGCTAGCAGTGAAAAATTTAATCCAAGACAATAGGCGAATTACATATCAGGAGATTCAACACATATTGAAGATTGGATCGGGAAGCGTTCACGAGATTCTACACAGCCATCTTCGCGTGAGGAGGATAGTATCACGCTGGGTGCCGCACAACCTCACCGATGCTCAGAAGCAGGCCCGGGTGGAATGGTGCCGTGATATGCTTAACAAATTTGAAGCAGGCTCGTCTCGGCGTGTTTACGACATCGTTACAGGTGATGAGTCCTGGATTTATCAATACGACCCAGAAACCAAGCGCCAGTCGACTGTTTGGGTGTTTCAAAATGAGCCAACGCCTACCAAAGTGAAGCGATCTAGAAGCGGGGGTAAGATTTTGATCGCTAGCTTTTTTAATTTGACTGGCCACTTGGTATCAATTCCCTTACGGGATCAAAGAAGCATTAATGCCGAATGGTATACTACCAAATGTTTGCCAGAAGTTTTCTCTGTTATAAGCAACAAGCGACCAAACACAGGGCTCCGCGGGCTACTGCTCCACCACGACAATGCACCTGCGCACACCGCACTCAAAACGAGGGACTTCCTGGACAGCACGCCAGTCAAACTCCTGGGTCACCCTCCTTACAGCCCTGATCTAGCACCGTGTGACTTCTTTTTATTCCCAAAAATAAAAAATCAGCTCAAAGGGATACAATTTTCGTCGCCGGAAGATGCGCTGGCTGCGTTCGAGCAGGCTGTAAACGAGGTGTCTGCGGCGGATTGGAAAAAGTGTTTTGAAAACTGGTTTAGGCGCATGAATCTTTGTATAGAGGCTGGTGGAAAGTACTTTGAAAAGATTTGATAAAAATATATGTACGTATAGAACAATTTTTTTTAGTTTCGCAAAACTTTCTGAGTGTCCCACGTATGTACGTGTATTTTACGGAGTACATCCCTTCTGTGGCACCACTTTCTCAGCAAGTTTGGTAGTTGTCGTGGTACAGATGGGGCCGGGCTGAAAACGTCAGGCTGGCCCGGCCCCCTTCAAATGCTTCTATTTTTTTTATTAGAGCGGTACATTGAATATGTAGTAAGTACAAATGCTTCTGAAGAGGAGTACATTCGAATAATACATATCTCGCGACCTAAAGCCACCGAGGCCGGGCCAGCCTGACGCACGTTTTTTTTTCACGATTTCAGAGCCAGTCTCCTGTGGGACTACTAAAATGACTATAAAACTACATACTATTAAAAGTTATTCAAATTTATGAGTAAATTTACCACTTAAAGGGTTATTGGTGTATTAAAAATAACCCTGTATATTGAGCTTCCAGTCAAACCAGTGGGGCAATTGTGTAATGCATTCACTTTGACATTAGCTTTCATTTTGAAATTACAGCAATATACATTGCGTGGTACGCAGTTGCCGATAACACGGATTGTCAAAACACACGGAGCAATGAATATTGAAATACAGATGATTACGATCACGAGTGAGTTACGCTATTCGGCAGCAGCTTCGACTGGATATCAGTCCTTTATCAACGATAGTGACCTTTACGAGAAGTTCATCATTACATCATATTTGGAACTGCGTTATGGCGCAGTAATCTATAAAAATCACATAAGCCGCTATCGCTATCCGATATCCAATAATAATAACATTCATTGATCATTCGCACACATACGTTAACTGGGTGATTCGACCGAGACTGCATGTATACACTTTTATATTGGCGTGTGTTAGCCGATGACTTTTATAGATTATAGTTCTCGGTTATCTAGCAAAAGATACAGAGACTAGTAGCACAGTGTAATTATCTGTTCCATGCAGTGGTTCAATGAAAATTGACATTGATAGTTTTTAAAGGCAACTCGGGACATTGTTTGAAAGTTTTGAAGGCAGCTTGGGACACTCAAATAACATGCTTTGCTTATTTTAAATGTATCTATTAAAATTAAGTTTATGTTAACATGATTATGTAAATGGTAATGAAAATGTGACATTAGTAATCATTAGTTCAATATTAGTAATCAAGATTTGCATGCATTGTAATAAAATATTTGCCTTCCCTTGTATAAGGTGGAACATGATTCTATCGACACTAATATAAGACCTTGTAAAACAACTGTTCCTGAGAATAAAAGTTCTATTCTATTCTCAATTCTCGCATTGGATGACTGTTTGGAGTGGCTAGACTGTGGTAGTAGAGTAATTCTCGAAGGGTAGGCCATGTATTTTCTTCTGCCTAGGCACATACACCTAGTTCAGTCATGGATACATCTACTGGTCTGTTTTATTAAGATATAAAAAGATAAAATCATTGATTTGCTTGCATATCACTACTCATTCATTATTAAATAAGAACAAATCGTTTTTGTATTTTTTTTAATTATCAATATATAATTGTCTAATCAACATTTTTCAATTCATGATGTTGATCGGAAATTCGTCGTATGGCTACGTTTTATGGTAAAGGACACCATTTCTGAATATTATCACAGTCCATTGCTGGAAATAGGCCTGAAACGGCCTAGGTTTCGCAGGTAGTCCCAAAGTTCGGCGGAATTACTCTATCCATATTCATATTCTTTATTGCATTCCACAATGTAGTCTCACAAAGCGATAAGTATCCAGGGACGCCAGATATAAATTAAGTTTTCTCAGGAAATTATGGATGTTTTCGAGTGAAATATCATTTCAATAACGGACAAAGTTAAACTGTTTATACAAAACCCTATTCAAACAGTTATATCATAATTTCCTGGGAAATCTTCATCTATATCTGGCAAACCTGTATACAATTATCCTTTTTTTAGACTCACAGACATATTAAAAAATATAGACGAAGTGGTGCGAATCATAGTGAAGCCAAAAAAAAACCGTGCTCATCTGTGTGCAAACCAGCGCTCACGCATACACTATGCACCTGATATACCGCATATTTATTTTCGCGATGCTTACTAGACGATGCCGCGACATGTGTTTTTGGAGCGGTGAGCATGGTTTGAGGTGCATGTGTGTGCGTGAGCGCTGGTTTGTACACGGATGATCACGGGTTTTTTTGGATTCACTAGATTGTTCACAACACTTCGTATATATTTTTACTATGTCTATGGTTAGACTGTACATTTTAGGTTGTAAACCTAATATAAAATCAGTCAGACCCTATAAGTTTGAATACCTATTCCTTATAAACAAATTATTTAATACAATAGACAGTAAGCTTTAATTAGTTGTGAATATATAGGTATTTTATATCTATCTTTAATAAGAGTTATTTCGTTATTTTTATTCATCAACTCAGCCTATCGCAGTCCACTGCTGGACATAGGCCTCTCCCAAGTTGCGCCACAACACTCGGTCCTCTGCCTTCCGCATCCAGTCCCCCCCAGCCACGTTTTTCAGGTCATCGGTCCACCTGGCGGGGGGCGCCCTACGCTGCGTTTGCCGATTCGCGGTCTCCACTCAAGGTCTCGTCTGCTCCAGCGGCTATCGGTCCTTCGACACACATGGCCAGCCCACTGCTACTTCAGCTTACTGATCCTACAAGCTATGGCGGTCACTCCGGTTCTTCTCCGAATAATCTAGTTACGGATTTTATCCTTCAAAGAAACTCCAAGCATAGCTCGGTCCATAGCTCGCTGAGCGACATTAAATTTGTGGACTAGCCCAACTGTAAGTTTCCACGTCTCTGACAGGCAGGACGCACTGGTTGAAGACCTTTGTCTTCAAACTTTAACTTTGTCTTTACTTTCATTTTTTTTATTGTACCTTATAAATTCGACATATTTGTTTATTACTTACCAGCTGTGGCCGTATGCGTTGCAAGGCAATTTTTTTTTGGAAAAAATCTTTACGGAAAAACGAAAACTCGCCAGTTTCATCGTAATCGGATGAATAGTATAGGAACGCATAAGGGACAAACAAATATTATTATTATATTAATAGTAATATTATTATTATATTAATAATAATATTTGTTGTTTACAGCATGACTATATGTTTTATATGAACGAGAGATATTCAAGAATACGGTGGAATGTGCATAAACAAAATGAAAAAAAAAAATGAAAATATTCCTCGATGAATCCCGCGTACTGGAGTAAAAATGCTTGCGCACGCTCTGACTGTCTAGGGGTCTGCTGGCTAGTACAAAAGGCGGAGAGGGTGGAAATAGTGACCGATGGACATTGCCGTGCATCACCTTGCCGCATGCAACTTTGATTAAAAAGTGCGGAACAGTGTCCTCAGTAATTGTTGACATCGATTGGAAAAATATTTCAAAAAATATGGTACAATTTTTAACTGTTTCAATAAGTCCCTTGTTCAACCAATCACCCTATATAGATACAAGATAAATAACCCTTCGTCACAAGCCAACAAGCGCTGTGAAATCAGGTTAGTAACCGCAGCCCTCTCACTGATGACGTTGCACTTCGTAGCCACTACACGTGTGCTAATTACGCAGTGTGAAGTCAGCAATTAAAATGGTGTAAGTGTTGACTAGCAAGTAGTTAAGTACTGCTCGTTCAATGCGGTAGCTGCTCTTATTTCATTTTACTTACTGAACAATTATACTGCATATACAATACGTATAGTGCCATAATCGATCGACGTTGATCGATTGGTGTGGTAGCTACGGCTGATCGACGGTTACCGGTCGATAAAACATTGATCAACCATCGATCGACGATGAATCGACAGTCGATCGATGATTGATTGACGGTATGGGTCGACCATCGATAGATAATGGATCGACGTTGATCGGTTGATGTGGAAAAACATCCAACGCAGTGAGCTATCCACCAGCACGTAACCTATTCTGTCATCGATCAATCGTCGATCGATGCTTGATTGATTATGAATCGATATAACTCGACCGATCGAGCATATCAGTTTGGTGTAGTAGGAACTGTCGATCGACGTCGACTGATCAATTCTACCATCAACCGATTCCAGCGATCGACGATCGATAGGTGTGGTAACACCCTTATACAGTTGATATTCCACCCATGAGGCGATTTGCTAACACTTTTATTATACATATCGTTGGAGTGGAATTCCTTGCCTTGTCTGTGTTTCGCAATAGGTATAATCTGGTGCGGTCCTTAAGGCACGAGTAAATAGGTTTTTGCTGGGGAAGTGTAGATCGTAGACCAACCACCACTAACATGGTAACCCTAACCTGATGCGGCAATAAAACCTGGACACTGCAGGATACCCAACTCCTCACCAACTTACAGCAGAGGTATCTTGTTTGGCCTCATAGGAATGGATTCTATGAATAGGTTATAGATAGATGGTGATCAGGGTCTGATTATGGAGAAATGAGGATGAATCCCATCATCATCATAAACATCGTTGTGGTAGCCTCACCATTTTTTTTCTTTCCAAAAGTGATGCTTCGTTTTACACTAGGTGAGATGCTGGTCAAACCCAAGTCCATTTTTGAACGAAAAAAAATGGTGAAGTTACCATTTTTAACCATTCCAGACAGACAGTTCCAGATCTAACCTCGCAGATCTTGTAATCCACGTGGTTATTTCATAGCCCCTCCGTAGTATATTTAACTACGTCGGTATTATATTATTTTTGTTATTATTATTAGGATATTAGAGATTTATTTATTGTGTCTCATTAGCAAACCCTTGATGAATGTTGATTTTTATTTTTATTATTATCATTTATAATATATATGTATGTGATAATATGGTATGAATGTGTATATAATATAAAGTATTTGTAAAACTATACACACACACACACCCCCACCACACAACCCCCAATCCTTATGGACGCACTCCGCCTGGCTAAGGCGGAGCCAGAGTCGGTCTCTTACCGACTAAAAACCAACTTACGTAGCCGCTTGTCCTCTCTATACTATTCTGTTGCTCTGAGGTTTCATTTAATATTTTAGGTTAACCATTTTCCATGTTTATTATATTTTACCAATCGCTTAGAACGTATTTTTCTAACAAAATATTTTGCGCAGGTTACAAGGTCCATTTTTAAGGGTCCTGGGTACGATTCCCGGGTCGGTCAAAATGTTATAAGAAAATTGTCAGTAGCAGCCCGGAGTCTAGATCTGTGCCCGGGTTATGGCAATAGGCTCGCCCCCTATTACATGGAACATATAACCTAACTGGCAAAATGTGGACGTACTGTAATACACCTCTGCATACTCCTTCGGGGAATACAGGCATATGTATGTACCTATGTAAAAAGTCCGTAAAAATATCTAGAGAGTTGAGTTCTTTTTAGGCTGTTTTCAGTGAAATACTTACGTTTATAGATAGGGTTGTTTCTAGTTTATAACTATTTACTTTTTTTTTGCGCCAGTAAAAGCCCCTTTCGCTTTTTATTACCTACCTTACACCGGACCTGCCTTATATCGTAAACTTTATTGAAAACTACATTATTATTTTGTATTTCAAATGGGAATTTGAGAAAATGGATGATAGTCTACGAGTTTCTTTGATTTATCATGCATTATTAAACAAACATTTAGGTATGATCCAGATCACACGAGGATACCAAACGAACGATATCCTTTGAGGTGGCAAATAAGTGCCGATTCTGAGTTTGACACCGCATACTGTATCGAATGCGTCGACTTTCATTCATATATCAGTAGTGCCCCTTGCGGAAACGAGGGCCAGCAGTAGTATCTGCTATGCTGGCAGAGCCGACGGCTTTGACGTGGTTTCCTAAGGAGGCGGCAGAGTGGGATTGGCAGAAGGCCAATACCACTTGGAGACGGACGCGTCAGGGTGGCAACCGCTCCGGCGTACAGTCCTGATATAGCTAATACTAGCTGCATCATAAGCGCTAAGAGTGGGAGACTCGAGAGGGGTCCATTAGTCGATTCTGGGGAGGACAGCAGCACGTGGTGGCTGGTGGTCGCGTGCTGCTGTGGGGAACATTGTCCTCCAGAGACGTGCCAATGGCATAGCACTGGAGGGGCACCGGCGCGGTCAACAGGACTTTTTTTTATAGTATAGGATGGCGAAACGAGCTAAAGGCCCACCAGATGTTAAGCGGTTACCTTTGCCCATAACAACTGAGTTCCAGGAGCTTCTCTATTTTGTGCTGAGGATGGCCACCACATGTAAATTTACGGCCAAAATTAATATCCAATCTATCCACGATTTACCCTACTAGAGATAGAAATTTGACATATTTTGTATGGAGCTTATGTCAAATTCCTATCTCTAGTAGGGCAAATCGTGGATAGATTGGATATTAATTTTGGCGGTTAGTCGGTAGGAGTACGACATACCCATCCACCTTCTCCAGACAAAGGTTATCCACTGGTAAAAAATAATAATTAAAAACTGTATTAAACTGTATGACAAAGTTCATACCGGTACGATTGTGCTCTTTTACAGAAAATGAAGTTTAAAAAAAATGTTGTTTACATAGGGTTGTTTAAATTAGGTACACCACCACCCAAAGCTAAAGGTATTACGTTATATAAAATGATGTAGTATAAAATTAGGATCATTCCATATTCGGTCACCGTTATGATTCGATAGTATCCATCATTGGCCGATAAGGACGTATATTATTACGTTCCACACATTGCTGCTACTCAGGTGATATTGAAGCGTAATATCGGTCAAGCCGATAGCCAATGGGTTATGACTGTCATTAACTTTGTACTCAGCAAGGTTAGTATCGGATGAGAGATAGTGGCTTATTATCGGCTCTTACCTGCCATGTTTCTACGGAAGAACGCAGTAGAAATATAGGGGAGATTTTAGTGAATAGCTTTATTTTTGTAAAAGCCCTCTAATAGTGTCTTGGTCCTATTTTTGAATTCGTTTATTGTACGTTAATTGCGGTTCCCAAAAAGAATCTGTCACAAAGGTACTTACATTACCTGATGAAGTCCTCTGCTGAACAGGATCTTTTAAAAATCACAATGACAGATGATCTTCATGATGGTGGCACTGATATTGTGTTAGTAGTTTATTACTTATCAGGCAGATTTATTATTATTGTAGTTGTTATTGTTTGATGTCTTGGTGATAACTCAGCAGTAGCAGAAAGCACCATAGTTTCCTAGTTAGTTTATCTATGTGAGCAGCTTCTTATAACACTCGCGCAAAAAATGGCCTGAGTTAAATTAGATCCCGTATTTTAGTTGCAAGTTGATTAGTTTTTTTGAAGTTCTATCAGAAAATCATATTTATTCCGTGGCATTCTTTCTATACCCTTTTTGAATTGATAACTTGTATAATAATTTCTTAGGTTTTCGCGATCACTACACATTATAATAAAACAAAGTTTATCCGGATTAAATCGCGTATATTATTTAAATTGGTTTTTTATTATTTAGAAAGAAAGAAAAATGATTTATTGCTACAACAAGACGACATGCGGTACGATACTTAAATAATATACGCGATTTAATCCGGTTAAACTTTGTTTTATTATAATGATAACTTGTATTTGAAAACACAATTGTAACATAAAGCCGAAATACAACTGAACTTTTGCGAGGTGAATTTAAATAATTTAATCTCTATCAGCGAAACTAATTAAAATACGTGTTATTGGGAGATCATTACGAGTTTTCTGTACACTATGTATGAACTGTTTAAATAGGTTTGTACAATTTAATTAAGTGTAGCTTAATATTAACAGCTGAAGTTGCGAGCGAACAATGTAGGTGTGCACGGAGGCGAAAAGGCTGAAGGATAGCCGCTGATATTGTTTATGGTCAAAGTTTGCCTCGGTTGAAGTTTCGTTGTGGATTTATGGTAATCAGACACTTCCGATTTCAGTAAACTGAGAATGTTAGCTTTGGGCCGAGCTGACGATACACCTACAAACTACAGTAATAATCTATTGGACGCGGATTATATAGGTTCGCACAAGGGATCAGCTTTATAGTCCCGGCTTTGGGCATTAATGAATACTAATTCTCTATCGTCTGCTACGGTTGGACCTCGTGATGTTCTATTCAGGAACTCGACTTTATGTTAAGCTACCTTGTAATAAATGCGCGGCTGCTGGACTGAACAAAGTTCAGATTAAATGTGAAAAGTTTTTATTGTCAGAAATCATAAAAACAAATATTTTGTGAGCGCAGTTTTCAACTGCACGAGAAATATAATTCTCGGATTTATTGAATGCTATTAAAGCGGTATTTCGCTTGACGAGTTTCTACAGTTTGCTGTAATGTGTTTTAAACAAGTTATATTGTGTTTGTGAACTGGAAAAGCAAGACATACTGGACTGAAAAATTTATATTGAAACAGAGCTAGTAAAAGTAGCATTTATTTTACAATATACGAATAAATTATGTGTAACTTATCTCCCAAGTAATAATAATAAAATTATTACTGGCCAGCAGTATAAAGAACAAGCAGGGAATCTAATGGCACATTAAATATATAGACATTTTATCGTTAAATGACACTCTGAGGGTTTACGGTCAATAAGGCCAACTTTATGAAAAATATTACACTTGAAGGGAATTGAATCACAGAATTTAAAGGTTTTTCTATTGTTCAACTAAAAGATCTACTTTTTTATGTTTCTTATCAGTAATATTATGACTGCTTTTATGCATTCTAGACATTTTAATGATTTGAATATTCTGAAGTTTAGTGTCTTGAATGTTTATTAAGACTATTAAGCATTTTATGTGTGGATATTGCATTTAATTTTGTTTTATTTCATATAGCTAACTAGATAAATGGAATACAGTCACATAATTTTAGGCACAGCTGTTACTATCCATTTAGCAAAACGAAACGAATTAATTCATTAAAATGGCGCGGGTGCGTCAATTTACATGAAAAGCTCATAATAGGGCGAGAGTTCCTATTGTCGTATTATAGGTTTGAGTGAGTAATTACTCATTGATTATCCATTAATTTTGATAAAGTGGCCATTAGAGCGTGGCAATACCTCATAGCATTTATTTTATAGCTAACTCTACCAGTGTTGGCAGGGGAAGAAGAACCCCACTTTGATGAACGATCGTAATTTTGATTTTATGCTGGGGATATTAACGAACTTTTGGCGATAAAAGGACTTGAATATATCGGTAGGTGTATAAAGTTTTAAGAAGTCTGGAAACTCTAATTTTCATTAGGTTCAAATAAACCAGTACTTATACATACCTACATAACCTAAAATAAAGAATTAATCGAAAAAGTTCGGTCAGTAACAAGCTTGCTACTTTTTTAATCAAAAGTAAAAATACTAAATTGGTTACAACTGTAAATATAAAATAATACTTTGATCAGCTTGTGAATTGAAAGCAGGACTTTTCCATTTCTTTATTTCGTATAAACTTAGTTCTCTCGGGACAAATATGATTGCCCGCGTAAAGGATTCTATTTGGCTCGGCTACAAACTTTTCGTGAAGTTTTCTTGACTGTAACTAAGCATTTACTTCAATAACAATTTGTGAAATTGTGTAGATTCTCTTCTTCGACCGTCCATTGTATTGTTTTAATTTTAATCCAACCCGCTTTCCGTTGAGCGTCGGGAACGAATGAAACAACGTTTTAAAGAGAATTTGTGATTTATTTACTAGACAGGTTTTCGTATTCACATTCATCACGTACAAAAAATAAAGGGGTGTAAATATATCTCTGAAAATGTAACAAGGTAACATAAGTATGTTTCGAACTAGACGAGGTCAGTCGGGTAAGGGCGAAGGGAGGGGGAGGCTACGGCGGGGCGCGGCGCCGACGCGTGCGCCGCCCGCACAGCAACCGCTGAAACGCGTGCCGGAACTCCGGGCTGAACACCGTGTAGATCACCGGGTTCAGCGTCGAGTTGAAGTAGCCCAGCCACAGCGACAGCGACGTCAGCACGGGACTCACTTCACAGTCACACGTCGGCACCAGAATGGCTAACACGAAGAAGGGAAGCCAGCACGCTACGAACGCTCCGGTTATTATTGCTAATGTTTTCGCTGCTTTTCTCTCACGCTTGGAGTCAGCCGCCTCCTTTGGTTTGCGGCGGACTAGCGTCGGGTAGTAGGCGGCTGCCACGGCGCCGTAGCCCGTCGTCGGCGGGTCTGCCTCGAGGCCGTTGGCGCACGACTGTTTCTCGGGGCTTGTATTATTTGAAGATACATTTGTGAATCCCGTAGTAGTCGTTTCGGATATAGTCGGTAGGGGTCTCCCTATGACTGCTACGACGGCGGCCGCGATGCCGCCACTGCCGCCGGCCGCGACCAGCGCGCCGCCGGCCGGCACGGGGGGAGGTCCACCGCGTGCCGTCGCTCCTCTTCGACGACGTATTCTTTTTCTAGCAGTTTGATATATTCGCCAGTATAATATTAATATTACGAGAACTGGCACGTAGAACGACGATGCTGTCGCGAAAATTTGGTAACCTACGTCCTGACTGACGACGCAGCGTAGGTCTTCTGAGACTCTTCGGTCCCAGTCGGGATCCTTCCATCCCAGCAGCGGTGCGATGCACACCAGGAAGCTTACAACCCACACGCAAGCAATCATAAGGCCTATTCGGCGCGCGGTTCTTGCGTGGATATAATCGATGTTTGTCACAGCCCAGTACCTTGAAAGAAAAAGAGATATGTTTAAAGTCTGTAAAAGTACAATCGTTTTACCTCATAGACAGAGCGCATAGAATTAGCGAATGAAGCCAGAAAAAGGAATACAAAATAGCAAAGGACTACTACTATTATTCCGCCCACAGTGTTCGCGAGCCGCAATCTAGAGATTGACGCTCCCGACCGCGGCTTGTGAACACTGTGGGTGGAATAGCAGGTACTCCTTTCCCATTTTGTATTCCTTTTTCTGGATTCATTCGCTAGTTCTACGCGCCTCGTCTATCTTATTCTTTTGGTCTGAGCGTTTTACCTATATCGACTATAAACAGATCTACAACCCTCACCTATCTAGTGCAATAGCAACAAGATGCAGGATGGAGGCGGTGCAGCACAGCACGTCTCCAGAGGTCCACATGTCGCAGAGCTCGGGGCCCAGCGTCCAGCGTTGGGCCACCTCGTACACGGCGCCCAGCGGCATGACCAGGCAGGCCACCAGCAGGTCGGCCACCGCCAGCGACAGGATCAGCTGGTTCGCGGCGCTGCGCAGGTGACGCTCCAGAAGAATTGCTGCTATCACGAATACGTTTCCTACAACAATAAAGCTATTATTTATCTACCTATTCATGTTAATAACTTTTAATAATGTTAAGTAGCTTCTTTTAAAATTAAGTACCTAATTCTTAATGCATATAATTCTTCTGTACGTGTGTTTGTCACCTAACTCGTCCAAAACGGCTGAAGCGATTTGGATGGAATTTTGTGTGTATATTTCATTGGATTCCTGGATGGTTTGAAAACACAATTGGAACCGGTAGGTGAAGCTGCTGTCGGTATGTCACTGATCTCTTTTTTTGTGTATATGCGAGTGAGTCCCTGCAAGGTTTGAATTCACAAATGGACCCGGTAGGTGGCGCTGCAGTAGGTGTGTCACTGATCTTCTCCTAAACGGAAATTTAATGTAGCGCTGCTTTTCCGGGCAGGACGACGTCTGCCGGGTCCGCTAGTCCTTTTACATTTATAATAATTCAAATGGTAAAGTAATGTTCTGACGTATCATTAATTTGTATCCCACAACGTTTTATTAAGAGGCAAGTAAGCTCAACATAGCAGAGCCTAGTGGTTGAACACTTGCCTTCCATGCAGGAGGGTGTGAGTTCGATCCCGGCCCGCACCTCTGACTTTTCGAATTCATGTGCGGATTTATATTCGATTATCACTTGCTTTAACGGTGAAGGAAAACATCGTGAGGAAACCTGCACACCTGAGAGTGCTCCATACAGTTATCAATGGTGTGTGTAGTCCGCCAACCCGCACTAGGCCAGCGTGGTGGACTAAGGCCTTAGCCGTCTCGTACTGAGAAGAGGCCCGTGCCCAGCAGTGGTACAGTAATGGGCTGGTTATGTTTTAAGCTCAACGTATTAGTCCAAACACGGAATAAACTACAAAATTTAAACTGTTTGTATCAAACTAAAACTAACTTGGAACCCAACAACAGCCAACATAACAATGTATTGGCCGGCCAAAATATCGGTCAGTTACAAGTACGGTTACTATACATGGTGATACACTTTGTCGACAAAATCCCTTGAACGAATTCTGCTACATTACACGTACCTACAGCTGCCATCGAACATTGAGTGCAAGCGATTTTAGTCTTAGTGGTGGTTCACCGGAACGATTTCTGACTGTACATAGGAGTTCCATGTATCACCAATCTACGTTAGCACACGTTTCATGCGCCACTAATCCCGAAAACGTTTGACTACATCGATCATCGAGTTAGTTTTCCGCGCGCCTAGCTTATCAATTATATACCTACCCCCGAATTGATATAGCGGATATTTTATCTGTACACATAGATTTAATGACATGATAAAATGACATTTAACTTATAAATTTTTAACAGAGTCATTTACATGTAAAGGATTTTTGATAAACGATATTGGTGCCTATTCTCTTGTTCGAACGAACTAAACCAACTTTAAACTATCGCTCTCTTTTACTAATATTAGATACAAGAAAGGGATGGCAACAATTTTAGAGCTGTCAAATTAGTCTGAATTAAAATTTCCATACAAGTTTAGTCGTGATCTCGGAACGTGCTCACTAAAATACAAAGAAATGTAACACGTAAACTAATTTGACAGTCCTAAAATTGTTGCCATCCCTTTCTTGTATCTACTTATAGTAAAAGAGAGCGATATATAGTTTAAAATAAGTTTAGTTTGTGAACAAGAGAATCGACACCATTGTAGTATCGTATTTTTCAAACTGAATCCGATATTTTTACAATGAAAATCAATTAATATTAAAGTGCGGACCACTCGATGTTGGTTATCAAAGTCAAAGGATTGGAGGAATGACCAAATGGAGTTTACTGATAGAAAGTTATCATCATCATTTCAGCCGAAAGACGTCCACTGCTGGACATAGGCCTCCACCAAGCATCGCCACAACGGTCCTGTGCCTTCCGCATCCAGCGGATTCCCGCGACATTCACCAGGTCGTCGGTCCACCTTGTGGGAGCCTACCCATAGAAAGTTATAGGTTAATAAAAAGAGCTTTTTGGATACCTTAATCTGTAGTCTTTAGAAGTATTATATTTTTGTGATAGGTAAGTAAGCACTTTTCTTTCGTAAAGTACTACTTAATGAAATTATGAAATCTCTTTTCACGACAAGACTTTATCTTTAGATAAAGTCAGTTCGATGCTTGTTCCTGACCAAAAGGCAAATTTTCTTTAATTAAGATTTAAGCGCGATAGAAACTCCCGAGTGCCTTAACAATAGATTTCCTATGGTATCTGCTTTTTTAGCTTGAAAGGTTATGTCAAAATTTTTTTATTTTGTAAGCAGAATTCTAACTAAATATGTATCCTACTAGCTTATGCTCGCGGCTTCGCTCCCGTGGATGTCATTTATCGCGCATCCCTCGGGAACTGTTTATCTTCCCGGGATAAAAAGTAGCCTATATGTTAATCCGGATAATGTTCTAAATGTTTGCCAAATGTCATCCAAATCCGCTGCCTAATTGCGTAACTCACTCGCGATCGCATTCATTCGGATTTCAATGTTCATTGCTCTGTGTGTTTTGACAATCCGTCATATTGACAACTACGTACCACGCAATGAATATTGCTGTAATTTCAAAATGAATGCTGATGTCAATGTGAATGCATTACACAATTACCCCACCGTTCAGCCCTTACAGCGTGATTTTGTAACAAACATCCAAACCTGGGTTTAATGGGCTGATGATGAAACATCCAAACACCTTCAAACATATTCACAAATTTCCACATTTATAATATTAGTAGGATATCAGATGCTCAAGTTACGGGCAATAAATGCTTCTACAATATCAAAGGTGTATAATTACCGACTACAGTGGCGAGAATCAGTAGGCCAAGTACAATGGCCTTGGCGGCGGCGCGGATCAGCGCGGCCGGCGAGTCGAAGGGCGCGGCAGCCTCCCACCACGTGGCGTTGGGCACCACGGTGACGTTCCACGCAGCTGGGTCCCACTCCGTGGCGTTCCACGTCGAGGAGTTCTGCATTGGCAGGCGCATGTACAGCGCCTCCCATTCCAGCAGCTCATCCCGGCCGTCCGCGCCCTCCATGCCCTCTCACCGAGACTCCACGTCGCATACTGGACATGATATAGGCTGATTAAAATTGAAATGAGGATGAAATATCATAGTTCTGTAATATCATATTAAAATTTGTTTTCATACAAAATCTCATGATCAATTCAGAATCAAATTATGATTATTTTCTGCCGATGTGATTTGGCAATTTAAGTTATAATAGCAGAATATACTCAAATATTTAGGTTAGGGAAGATCAGGGTTGGGTCTTGACTCTTGACATGTCTTATTATCTGAATGTGTTTATACACGCTGAAATTTGAGTCGCTTAATTCCCGAAAAGGGGTCATTATACTCATCATTATGAACAACTTTTTCTATGGGACCAACCCTGAATTCGCGAAAAAAAAAACAGGTGGTCTTATTGATTTAAGAGAACACAAATGTAGGGACCGACAGTTTTTTTTTTCGCGATTTCATGATTGGTCTCATAGTAAAAGTTGTTCATAATGATGAGTATAATGACCCTCTTTCGGGAATTAAGCGTTTCAAATTTCGGCATGTATAAAATATAAAAGGTTTACTATACCTAAAATACAAAACATTTAAAATTCACTCAATATTTACGTATATTTCATTAATTATTGTAAGTTTGCAGATATTTTAAATGCATAAACATTTTGATAATAAGTTTTTTCGGGGCATTTTACATATCACCAACTAGTCCTAAACTAAGCAACAGTACAACAGTTTGTACAATAGTTTAAATGTATATTCAATGTAATGTATTTTATGGTGTACAAAGCATGTATAAATAAATAAATTATAAATAAGCAGAGCTTTTACTATGGGTACTAGACAATGCATATGATACTTATATTATTATTATTGTAAATGCATATAAATAGTGGGTTTAGGAAAAAACTAAGTGCTTCAATCTTTTCTTAGCGAGATTCCATCGGCCATTTTTTATTCGTCCGAGAAATTAAATTGCACCACATACTGCCCCCATATATTTTTCACGTCTTCCTTGTCCATCCAAAGGTTGTCTGGAAGATATCGCTATTAGCGATAAGACCGCCAATGTACCCTTATTTTACATGTTAGTCCTAAGTTTAATAATGTTATTGGTGTACAATAATAGTACATTACTGTCGAGGCCTGAAATGAAGCAATTTACGGCCGAGTAATATTGGAAGTACGAGGCGAGGCAGAGTACTTCCCAACTGATTTTGAAATTAATTCAACAGTATCTCATTTTCATTCACGCCAATTCCCCGGCGCGCGGTTCTTGTTCTATTTTCAAAGTTTTGAAAAAAAAATGCGTATTCAGCCTGTATGATGATAAATATTATGTACCTAAAAACACCTAATTTCAGTAAGTGTGTACTTAAAAACCTCGGTAGCATAATTTAAAAAATAAAAAGTGTCCAGCAATTGATATTATTGTCCTGTTGGATATTACCGGCCTGTTATTTCGTTGCGTACGGAAAAGAGCCGATTGTTGTATTCTTTTTTTTGAATAATGAACCAATTTCCGAGCAAGTGGGAGAAAAGAATATTCTATCTATCTATCTAAATTACAACATTCTCAGAACTAAATAAACTAGGCGTGATTATGTCAAAGAGACAACACTTGCGCACAACTATCGCTGATAGACTCCGTAGGTACGTACCGCATCAAACAACTTCACTCCAACCTAACTTCCAAGTAATTAAATAACAAGTGGGTGACAGCTACCGTTAAATTTGAATGCGGCACGATTACGCAGATTCATTAGTCGCGATTGTGGTACTTACTGTTCGTGTTGTATTTTAGGAAGAGGCAGCTCAGAGCTCGGTCCACCATCATTAATTGTAGTTTATTGCTTACGTTTCAATCTGTAAACAAGAGAATATAGATTAAGACCATTGAATCTGCACAATTTTGCATTTATCTAAATCGGTATTGCTTCATATAATATTTTATGTTCCAACTCGACAGATAATGGTGTTGATTCTCTTGCTCACGAACTAAACTTATTTTAAACTATCGCTCTCTAAAAGAGAGTTAGTAGTAGATAAAAGAAAGGGATGGCAACAATTTTAGAACTGTCAAATTAGTCAATGGCAATAGGCTCGCCCCCTATTACATGGGACTATAACATAACTGGCGAAATGTGGGTGTACTATTACACCTCTGCCTACCCCTTCGGGGAAATACAGGCGTGATGTTATGTTTTGTGTTAAATTAGTCGGAATTTAGATTTCCATACAAGTTTAGTCGTGATCTCGGAACGTGCCCACTAAAATACAAAGAAATCGAACACGGAAACTAATTTGACTGTTCTAAAATTGTTGCCATCCCTTTCTTGTATCTACTATTAGTAAAAGAGAGCGATAGTTTAAAATAGGTTTAGTTCGTGAACAAGAGAATCCACACCATTCTCATTCATGAAAATCTTAAAAACATTCGACTAGACACAAATCATAAAAAGCGCTGCCTAATAAATTACTATTCTCTTTGTTATTGCCACTCAATGCAAATAGATCACTTTGATGATGACATTAAAGGCTCCAGTGCAGATAGAAATAAAATTTATATCTACATATTTTTACATGTTTTGCGATAAAAGGTGTGAATACGTAAATATTATGTATCAACAGGCGAGGTATGTAGCTAGGTTGGGGTGACGCGCGGCCGTCGGCTCAGCGGGTCGTGAACTTTTAACATTCACTATAACTCACTGCTTACTTAATTATATTATCCTCTTTGTGTATTCACGTCACGAATCTAATCAATGTTTCATAAATTAAATCAATGTCAAAGTCTATCACTTAAGATAACATTAATTTCAATGCCTCGATGTTTTCGTTGTTGCCATAGAAATCTTAATAATACGGTAATAGAAATGTCATCTATGTCTTTTAATACCGGAACGCGTGTCGCCGGTTTGCCACTACCAACACATAAGTACACAATTACATCCACAATGTTTCTAGCATTGAATGCAAAACAAATTAAGCCTATAAAGAAATCCGTTTTAGATATGCTGCAAAATCCAATTTTAGTGACTCTGCGTCCAAAACAGCACAGATGTTCAAGCAAACGGTTCGCGCACTGGTGTCCTACGAGACACTTGTACGCGTCGACACTTTCACGCGCCTTTGCCACTTCTATTATCACAGAATACCTAATAGTACTATCGTACAGAACGGCCACTCACCACCCCCCGCCAATTTAAGATACCTCACCCGCACACCGCACCCACCCGCGGTTTGCCGGCAATTGGACAGCAAGATTGCAATGGATGTCAATCGCCAGTCGCTATACAAGCACGCCATCTCTGAGAACTACTGAGAAGCGCTTGGAACCCAGTCGGTATTACGGGTGGCGCGCATCCCTAACCTACACGTTTGTGCGCGCTCGTATACAGACGTAATCTTGTGTATGTAGGTGGTGCTAGCGTTTATATTGTATTGAGTGTCCAAGGTGTGTCCATTATATTCTTCTTCGTATATAATTTAGATTTCTATGGTCGTAGCGTTCATTGTAGTAAGCGTTTTTTCAGCTTAGATTTTAGAAATGTCGATGTACGTGCATGAAATTGTAAAACGGGAGCGAGGTATCAATAACTTTGTAAGCATTTCACTTGAGGATAGAAATACGTTCATATTTCTAGTACGTGTAGCTCTGTTCCAACGATATCTGCTCTCCGTAATATCGCAGAGATAATAATTGGTCGAAGCTAAATGTTTCCTGATACGAGGCACGTTCGAAAGTTTTGTAATAATAAAATTGGTTAGCTATTCACAAAGTTACGCTATTATTCGCAGACGAGATTATAGATACTGCTTTAGTTAGGGCAACTTAGTTTGCAGATTAGTAGATTATGTATAATTCAAATCATGGGTTTTTATAAAAGCTGGTATTTACTAGAGCATTGTTTTAAATTGCTTTTATTGTTTAACGATTCAAATAGATTAATAAAACAATTACTGTCACGGTAGACAATGGATTTAATTGCGTCCATAAAAAGGCAACGATAAAAGGATTTTATTCGCTTTTCATTAGCTTTTGCTTGTTTTTAATTAATAATTATACTATAGGTGTCAGCGTATTAGAAAGACGGCTAGTCATTTATTGTGACGACGATAAGGGCAATCATTTATTACTAAAAATGTTGATTATGTAGGTACACCTGAAACCTATAGGTTGGAGTATCCCATATATACCCATTTTCATTACCAATCATACCCCCAGCTTCCGAAAGGCTGACTAACGCAAAAATTAACTAATCAGCTATCAAATCTCAGGTCAAGCGATGTGATTGGTGTCAACATTTTTGCTGGCCAATCACGGAAGCTGACATTAGATTTGACAACAGATCAAATTGATCAGCCCTCCAGAAACTGGGGGATAGTCGTATTTGGTAATGCTCGCCCTATTTATTCCTTTGAAAATACTCTGAAGAAGGCAATATTACCATTGTCTAAACGAAGGTTTCCTATGCTAAACTATTGCAACAGGAATCGGGTATTGGTGAATATTGAAGAAAATTATATAACCTAACTATACGAAGCTTTAGATAAAATCATATTTCTATCATCTATAGAAGTAAGTTCTACGAGTCAATTGAACATAGCAAGAAACGTTAATTAGTTCAGATTGGTTTTCGTATAACTCTTACCTATCTTCGTCGTTTTTCCTATTTCCTTTCTATAAAAAGTGTGATTATAAGCACGCTTGTATTCCAGTACCAAGGGGATAAATAGCATCTCATAGATTATGGTTCTATGTCAAGCAATTAGGAGCAAATTGGGATGTAGTGATTTTCCGAAAGGCAGTTTCTTGCAACTTATAAGTTTATTATACTTTAATATAAAACAATGTTTGTAATGATGTTAAATAATAGTTTAATTACACACTTTCAAGAATATAACTGTAGTCTGGACGCCGTGTTAGAAAATATTATTTTTATATGGTAGTTACACAGACATAGTAAAACATATTTTTAATAATGTCTGTGGTTAGTTAGTTAAGTTTCTCTTTAAGTTAACAATGTAATGTTCTTTGAGAAAATAAATATCTTTAAACCGAACTTGCAACAGCATGCGAGTTTGGAATTTTGTCCACTAATTATCAGAATTGTTTCTAGTATCACGTAACTTGAATCTAATCATCGACAAATGTACCAATCAGTGCACCACTGCTTACTGCTTTCAAGAAAATGAAGAGTGACGTGATATGTATGTATAACATGAAAAACTATGGAGTCAGTCGTAAATTTTAACTACCTAAAACTGTCTTTAAAATAATTGCCTCGTCATTATACTGAAAACGAAATGTCCATAACAATGACAGCTCGACTAACGGACAGTTCTAGAACATAATTTATTTTTGCTGTTCTGTCCCGTAACATAAGTTGTAGTATAAGTCCAAGGTTTATCACTTATCACGTTCACTGTACGCGAAGCAGACACAATAGTTAAACAATCGCCGTGACTTGCATCAGAACATCTAATGCACTGAACAGAAGAAGAAGAAGGGTTAATAATACAACCCAAATTTTAATGTAAAAAAATAATTTTGTTACTCAAAGGTTCGCTAATAAGACACAATTTGTTATAACATAGTTGTACCGCCGCCCGCACCTGCGGACTTGCACCCACTGAAAGAAAAGCGTTTACCTTAAATTTACTTAAAACTGTATTATTATGTCATCAGAACTAAAAAAAAAAAATTTTTTTTGCAACATTTCAGATTTTGTGGATCACCGGATCCGGCTGAAAAGTTACTTGCAAGATTTTTTGCAGACAAACAGATAGACTATGAAACAAAACAAGTTAAATAAAAGCAATTTTTTTAAGAAGGGAAGAAAATAATAACTTAATTTCGAAACTATAATAATAGTATCAGCCGTCAATAAACGTTATGTAAGTACAGCTGTTTTACACCCCTAGCAGTTTCTCCCGGCTTTCGACTAGGCTGCTTGAACATAAAACTCAGCACCGCCAATTTTGCTTAAGTGCTCGTAATCAATTGAAATGGTGAACGTTTATATCTTTCCTTGACTTTCACTGACATTTAGATTGCATTTTTGCTGTCGTTTACCCACAAAGCGGAGAGGAGATATCTCAAATAACCAAAGGATTGAGTTATTTTCCCATGTCTCCGCTTAGCTTTAACGCAATCCTCGAATCAACTAACGCTATCTTATTGGTTGTTTACGACACATCTCTTCTTCGCTTTGGTGGATACCGGCTTTTTTTTTGCCGTAGGGTAATCATTGACGCACTCCGTCCAGGGTAGGCCGAGCCAGTGTCGGACTCTTACCTACTAAAACCACCACGGTTTTCCTTCAACTACCTTAGCCGGGGGCGTGGGAACCCTTGAGTATTCATACAACCACCCCCGACAGGTTCTGGCCCTCCACAAGCAGGCGAGCCCCTTCTCCCCGTGCCGTCTAACGTTGGCTGCACCTCTTCGGTGGCGCACACGGAACACTGCACGCCACCTCACCTCACGGGCTTTTACCAGCTACGCCAGCTGCGCCAACTGCGCCAGCTGTGCCAACTACACCAGCGGTGTCAGATACGCCAGCTGCGCCAGCTACTCCAACCGTGCCAGTTACGCCAGCATGCCGCTAGGCCAGCATGCCAGCTACGCCACCTGTGTCAGCTACGCCAGCTGTGCCAGCTACGCCAAAAGCATGTAGTTTTTTTTCATATATTTTTGTGTGACACTTGTAAGAAGTCCAGATGCCATTCCACAGACCAAACAGTTGCCTTCAAATCCATGTAGATTTTTCTATATGTGTCTAATTATGTAAAGTAATGCAGTGCTTTAAAGCAATCTGGAGCGTACGTCTAATCCTCAAACTAACAGAATAAGATTGACACTCCCGCCCGCGGCTCACGAACACTTGGTGGAAGGTACTCCTTTGCCATTTTGTATTCCTTTTTCTGGCTCCATTCGCTAGTTCTACGCGCTTCGTCTTTCTTATTCTTTTGGTCTGAGCCCGTGCCGTGTGTTTTACTTGGATTTTTTCATAAAGTATTTTCACAAAACAGACTAATAATCTGATAAATATTTTAAAAGGAACACAACCTTCATGACATTAGAGCTGCTTATTCTAGTTAACTAGTCAGTCATTTCCGCATAACCTGAATTATTTTGTAGCTAAATCACTAGCAATTGGACAATAAACCGCACATTATTGTTATTGATTTGTGTTGGTTTCTATTGCAGGTAATGGCGGTGAGTGGACTTGTGTACCTCGTTCGGTAACACAACCGCTGAGCATCGATCGAATTACGGCTTGCTTAAGGAAGGACGTAACATATACACACATACTTTGATTTATTTCAGTTATTTACACCATCATCATCAGCCTACATTAATATATTGCTGGACATAGGAAGCGCCATTGACATTGATCCTTGGCCACTATTTATTTAGATATAATTAATTCACAATTCACAGCAGCCAATTATTTTCTTTAAAAAGAAAAAAATCTTTCAAATATTTTGATGTTGTTCGAATTTTAAATTGGAACGAACGAGCGTCAGTTATTTGGTCTTATTACTTTTTTTGAAAGGTTTCATGACCATAGGTTGGTAATTACAGTGAAGTTGATATTTAAAATTCAAATTGACAACATTCGCATCCTCGATATTCATGTTAAAACAGTATTTTAAATTACGGTATCGTTAGAAGTTGAAAACTGACTAATTCTGAAACTTATTTTAACATGTTGATGAAAACATTTAGAAATCGTTGTTATTTACGTAAAATATTTGGGTTCGTTGAATGTGTTTTGATTCGCAACAAAACCGCTGAGTACGAATGGCTTCTACGTATGAAGTTTTCTACGTTAAATAAAGGCAAGGCTGGCAAGTTCAGTTATCTCAGTTGAACAGACTACAGTCACAGCGTCAATAGAATTATGGCCTTCTTACACAAGACAATCCGAAAAAAATACTAGTTGTCAACTGTGATGCAAACGTTAGCACGTGTATTTAAATGACAGCATACGGCGTAACTTATCGACAATTCTTTTCCAACAGCGAAACAACTAAATGCACGCTTAAAATGAACTCTTAACTCGTAATGCTGGTTGCCCGTGGGTTACTTTTTTGACGCGGCCAACAAACCCAAAAAGTGCAGAACCTTTTAAGGAAGATTTCAAAAAATAGGACTGAAATATTTAGAGTTGCACCGTGTAAGAACATTATTCATGTTTCAGTTGGCAACAACAGTTGCCGTCAAACCAGCCGGTTTAAGTTTAGTTTTGGTTGCTTCATATGGGAAAGGCCTTATTCGAGATAATGAGTACCCCCAAAAGGAACGTTCAACGTACAACGTTATATTTAATCTTACGTACCTACTTAATTAAGTTCAAGTGATACTATTACTATTAGCTTTGTACCTCTGCCCTAAAAGTATTTTACCAATAAAAACCGAACGCCTCGGAATAATGGAATAAAAAGGTATCAAGTGACATGCAAATATGCGCAGTATTTTTCGCGTTAAAAGTGCTATATGCCGTAAATAATCTATCAAAATAGAGCTACGCTTCTATATGCAAATCAGTACTGCAGATTTTTTTACGTATTGTATAAGTCATTTTAATCCTATTGATATGTATTGGGATATTTTTAGGTTTTCGCGAAATTACTTCGGCTATACAATACAATAATGCCTTCAACCTGCAACCTTGGTCCGTAGAGTTCGGGCCAGTGACAACAGCATCCTAGTTATGTTTTTTTTTTAAATTATTTTATTTGGTTTTCTTTATATGTCATGGTGATTTTATACAAAAATAAAAGGGATACTGCTATTTGATACGGTGCCCTTTATGTGTTGCTCTTCGGTCTAATGGTGATGTTCTGCTGTTGTGTCTTGTTTTTGATTGTGCTACTGTTGTCCGTAGTCGATCCTATTGTTTATTTTAAGTCGCATGGACTTTACTCTCGGGCATTTGTCGGATGTGGCTTTGTGTTTGTTGTCGTATTCGCTCTTAAATTTTTTGTTATGATCCGCGCAATTGACGCACTTGGGGTCGCCGTTTTTTTATTTGATCGGGCAATTATCCTGCTTGTGACCTTCCTCCGCACACTGAACACAGGGGTGTTCTTTGGTCTGGCACTTGTTCTTGGTGTGCCCTAATTTCAGGCATTGCATACACTGTATGAATGGTGAGTACTCCTCGGCATGCACCCTTTTTATGTTATGTTAGTAGTTATGTTATGTTAGCTAGCAGGCTAGACTGTGCGTTTCTGAACCACTGCTACAAGGTTTCAGCTGGACCTGTGACCTTGCAGTATGAATCTCGGGATTGCAACATACCCGATATATATAGTCACCCGATGTTCATTACTAACACTATAAATGGGTATAAATACCTACAGGTACATATGTTCTGTGTGGTGCCGGACGTAAAGAATTGCATCACCCTATGTCTTCTCATGGGTGTCGTAAAAGGCGACAAAGGGATTCATCAGATGATGAGCAGCAGCGTTCTCTGAGTTCAATTCAACCAACTGCGATCGCTAACCCGCCTTTTTTTTGTTTTCGAGTGGGCCAAGCGTGGCGATTATGGCATATCCCCCCAATTGGGGGAGGCCTATGTCCAGCAGTGGACGTCTTTCGGCTGAAATGATGATGATGACATATAGTATTATAACATTAATAGATGGATACTAGTTCATTCACTTGAATATTCCTGTGATAATCTTCGTAATAAACACCAATAAGATAATTAATTATAGTGATCCATATATAAGCGTCGTATTGCACGGGGAGTTCGCTTAATACTAAACTACTGTATATTGTTTACTGAATAGCAATGTTATTGAATACAATACTCAATCGGGATCTAATGTGGATGTTGTAACCTGCCAAACAGGATATGAGCTATGAGCGCAACCAAGATATCAAATGGCAGGTGTACTCACAGACGTTATAAAAAATATAGACGAAATGCTGCGAACAATCACAGTTAAGCCAACAACACCGTGCTCCTCCATGTAAAAACCAGCTCTCACGCACACGCGTGCACCTCAAACCGTGCTCTCCGCTCCCAGTATACATGTCGCGGCATTGTCCAGTGAGCATCGCGAAAACAAATATCCTTCAGGTGCATGGTCTGCATGAGCGCTGGTTTGTACACGCGGGAGCACGGTTTTATTGGCTTCACTATGATTGGTCGCAGAACTTCATATATATTTTTTACTATGTCTGTGGGTGTACTATGATGTTGGATAGACCATTAAACTGCTGTTTATTTGTGCAAATGTAATAATTTATGGGTCCTATTTGTTAGCTGTTATACTTGATTCCAATAATAGGTATGACAAGAATACCTAACCGCACGGAAATTTGTTCTATTCTACACCTCACCTCATAGTAAACAACATCGGATGTAACTTGCAAACTGTTTAACATTATATTGCGCTCGTTTTTCCATGGGATACACTCCCACAAGATATGATGTGCAGATTGTTCGTATTAATTGTAAGATATTGAACACTGACACAATGCAATGGCGAGGCCACAAGTTTTTAAAAAAATTTATTTTAGATCTACAGCGAACATAACTAAATTAAATTAAGTAGGCACCTACATGCAATCAGTTTAAAAAAAATATGATACAATTTTGGCTTCTTATTTAAAGCAAAATGACAGTGACAATTCTTGTTTGCTTAATTGATTATGAAAGTACCTGTTGCCCGAACCTCAGGCACCAGTGATCCCACCCCCACACAATAAGTTATATCTACATTAGCCATTTATCAGACTGAAAACCATTAAAACTTTGCTAACAATTACATGTAAACAAATAAAAAGAAAAAAAAAAAAAAAAAGAATGCAAAGAATATTCTATCTATATATTCTATCTAAACACAAACAAAGACAAAAAGAGACCACAGACAGTTTGAAGGAAAAGTGTTTAAGTACTCTTAAAATTGCCATGACCCGTATGAAATTGAACCACACAGTGATCCACCATTTATTTTTGCAAGGAATATTGGTTCTCTTCTAATGCGGAAAGGACTTAAACATTACAATACAGACTCAGGTCACAGTATAAACTAGGCAATTGACACCCGTGGCGTCACCGCGTCGCTCGCATTTTAAGTTAGTAAAATGTAGCCGGTATGTCCATAACCAGACTCATCCCCAGTTTCTGGAAGGCTGATCAATTTGATCTGTTGTCAAATCTCATGTCAGCTCCTGTGATTGGCCGGCAAAAATGTTAACAACCAATCACAACGCTTGACCTGAGATTTGACAGCTGATTAGTAAATGTTTGCGTTGATCAGCCTTTCGGAAACTGGGGGTGAGTCTGGTTATGGACCTAGTTGAGCTAGGTTTAATCAAAAATTGTACAGTGTGTGATGAAGTAACAAACATTCAGACAAACTTACTTTCGCATTTATAATACTAGAGTAGTTGCTAAAATATCGAGTTTTTTCATTTTCAATTACTAAGTCGTACCAGGAATGCAGATTTGGACAAAATTTTATTCTGGATTAGCATAAAGGGTATTGTGACTCCGGAAAACTAATAACCTAACACGCGGGCAGAGTCGTTTCCACAGCTAGTTAAGTACATAACTAAACATTCAAACTATCGTACAAAATACAAAAGTTTGTTTGTTACAGTTAGTAGGTAGCTTTTATTTGCATAATTTAAAATGTTCATCCCGGAAAATTCAAAACATTCAAGCAAGCCAAGCCTAATACCTACTAGTTAACCGATAATTTCACCCAATAAACCATTATGAAATACCATACAATATTTATGTAACACCATAACAATATACGCATAATTGCTGTCAGTATAATTATGTTAATTAATTAAACTGGAACAATACTACAACGGCGTGACATCGTAATGGTCGTTTGAATAATATCAATTATTATCTTCTCGTTCCAGTTGATTGATGACTGAAAGCTATGTAGCAATGATTATGAAATGAAATGAAATTAAAAATCATTATCTTCCTTGCCTATTTCCCAATTATGTTGGGGTCGACTTCCAGTCTAACCAGATGCGCCTGAATATCAGTATTTTACACGAAGCGACTACCGTCAGACCCTCCCAGTTATTGGGTAATACCGACATTCGGAGGTTAGACCAATTGTCAGACTTTCAGGCTTCTGACTACCCGTAACGACTGCCATAGATATTCGGATGACAACCGGGACCGACAGCTTAAAGTGCTCTCCGAGGCACGGAGGGGTTTCGGTGTGTACCAAAATGGTTACCCATCCACGGAATGACCGCGGCAAGCGCGGCTTAACCTCGCAGATCCATTATGATTTAAAAAAAATTAAATCGTTTATTTCCAGATTGTTGCATCCAATCATAATGCAGCAGCAATACTTTTATTGATTAACATTTGTCAAGTTGGCATTCATCTTGATACAATTAAAAGCTAGTTTGAAAGAAAGCAAACCGATCGAAACCACTTCATTATCTTTAGAACGCGGGTGTACCTGCTGAGCTGTGTTTTACTTTTCTATGCTTCGCGGGTCGAGCAAAGTGTTCTTCAGTTATACTCTTATGAAATTCTTAGTTGCGGGATTGAAAGAAAGCAAGAATAAATATTTATCGACACGAGACAACAGCGTGCGACACGAAAAACGAGACTTTAATAAAATAGAAACCTATGTGTAGAAAGAAAAAAAATTAAGATACCAACAAATAAAACGAATGACTTTTAAACGAATGATTGAAATTGCCTGCGTTTGGTGAAGCGATTGGCTCTCCACCTACCTAACATAATTAGCCTATTAATGACCCACGCTGGCCTGTTACGCCTTAGCAGACCACAACATCAAGAACTTTTTGCAGTCCTCACATGTTTGCAGGTACCACCATGATGTTTTCCTTCACCATTAATGAATTCGAAAGTCAGAGGTGCCAGTCGGGCATTAAGTGAGAAGTGCTACATAAAAAGCAAGCAAGCAAATGCAAGCGAAAGCAAGCGCTCAATCGTAAGGCTACGTTTTTCACCGCCTGGCGACTGCCTGATTTTGACTACCAATATAAGTATTTAACTTAAAATTTAATATAAATACATAATTTAATTGAATAACAATGTATTTCTAAAATTATTTTAAAAATTATTTATGCTATTCTAATTACGTATTTGATGTTCTTGTTAGTACCTATTCATTTAAAATAAGAGTCTGTACTTAAGGTGAATGCTACAGGGTACACCGCGAAATTAAAATTTTTTGGCGTTTTTTGCAAATTGTAGCTTTATTTCGCGTTGCATATCGGTCAAAATATAATAGGCGGAAATAATAACAATATATCTACTGAATAACACTCATAAAAAATATTAACCTTGCTCTATTAGCTGTACTAGCTCGATAATATTAATTTACGATCAAATTATCGATTTTCGAGCTTATACAGCTTATAGAGCTAGGTTAATGTTTTTTATGAGTATAATTCCTTAGATATATTGTTACTATTTCCGCGAATCATATTGCAATCGATATAAAACGCGAAACAGAGCTACAATTAGCAAAAAACGCAAGAAATTTTGAATTTCGCGCGCTACCCTGTAGCATTCACCTTAACTAACTTATAGCTATGGGTGAATTTGCCTGAAATAAAATGATTTTATTTATTTAATTTTTATTTATTTTATTTATTATTCGAGAGTAGTATGCGGTCATCGTACACAGTATACGCCCACAGGTCATCTGTGAATGTACCAATACTTTACTATACTTTATTCAGAGATCTCAGGTTGGTTCTGCATAAAACAGTCAAGTTCGAAATGCGTGCAGCCGTTTACCGTAGCTTAGAGGAAATGCGGGCAGAGAGATTTTTGAAAATTAGGTATTTGAAGAAACTATCGCTGTCGCTTTGCTAGCTCTCGGCCTCAAATAAGTGCGATAAGGACAACAACAGCTCCGACTGAATAGCCTAAGTAAAACAATCATAATTCTAGGTTTGGTTCTCGACTATTTTCTCCCCCTAAACTGGACCAATTTAAAAGATATTTAATTAACTGAATAAGAAGATATTCGTCTTTCTTCAACCTTCATTAATAATTGTCTTTATACTAGACCTCTGTATAGACAGCAGTCTAAATAGGCAATTTTGAGAATTTTTGAGGGCTTCTAGAAATAATTTATCAACGAAAACGACGTAAAAAACATATGGACATAGAAAAAGTTTATATTTATTTTATTGTAAAAATCATTGCCTTAGTTAGGGTAACATAACCAGAAAGAAAACATTCAAAAGCGTTTGTATGGATAAAAGACCACCCGCATTTCCTCTTAACTTAAAATTTATTTACAAACCGCAAACGGAAGTTTGTAAACATTTTGTTGTGAATAAAATCCGATTTAAACTCTACTTAAGATTTCCTCTAAATATCTACGCCATGCGCCACTTGGAACAGTTGGTTCGGTTATTTTGTGTTATTTAATTAATTGAATCGCAGATACATATTCATTGATACTTCTAGACTTCCTGTCTGCTGGAGAACTCAGACCCTTTTACTTTACTATGTAATAAGTAGAGTAATAATATAAAATGTTCTAAAAAAGGAAATTAATTGAATTATAATAATAATCATTTATTTGCCAAAAAATATTAGTAGTTTTTATTCGAGCTACATTATGTCTGTGAGTAGGTATGACAAAAAATCATTATTAGGTAAGAATGAATCATAATTGAGAAACAATCATTTATCGACATTGAGTTACCCTATTTCTCTGCCGATAATAAATAAGAATATTTACTAAGAGTTCGATATCGATATTTTCATGGGCAGTCCATTTGGGATTAAACGTTATTACAATCAACCCTACTGAAACAATTTTCCTGTAGTTTTCATATGTATACATTATTTATTATGAATTCTACTTATACCCACGTCAAACATAAGGTCAATTCTCCACAAAAACCTCCTTGATCCTCTTTTGTAGTTTGGCGTAAGTTGTCAAAAGTAGCAAAACAAAAACTTACAAAGCTATAAATATTTCGCTGCTGTCTTCAGACGCGCTCTCTGACGTCCCACAAATCCCCGGCTTTACGTATGACATGACAAAAATGTTACACACGCGTTCTACTCCGACTTGGCGAAAGACACGAAAAGGTTTTCTTCCTAAACCCGTAACTTAAACGTTAACGTTCAACAATTGTATCATTCAACATCATAAAATACTCAGTTATTTTTGTTTATGTGGGCACTGCTCTTACAATATTGGTTTATTTCAACACGGAGTTTCGCCTTTGAACTGTTTTCGACACCCGACATACAGTCTGCTCGTAACTCTATACGTAAACTGACTATAAATTGTAAACTGTTATGTAAAAATTGGTATTACATTATTCAACATTATTAGTTATTTATTACTGTAACATATTTCAAAGATTTATTAGGCAGTTCGATGTTTACATTTTTAATAAATTACTTTGCATAGAAGCATCTAATCAAAGATCTTAAATTCAAACAATCAAACTTAACTATTAATTTTACTGTATTAATTTAATTTAATTTTAAACTAGACTTTGCCCGTGGCTTCGCCGCGTATAATTCGGCTTATCACAGAAAGACTTATCACTCAGCAACTGTATACTTTCCTGGAATAAAAAAGTAGACTATATGTTAATTCGGGTTTTGTTCTATCTGTGTGCCAAATTGAATATAAATCGGTTAATCCGTTTAAGCGTGATTGAGTAACAAACATCCAAACATCTTCACAGACTTGCACATTTATATTATTAGTAGGATTAAGATAGAAGGATTCTGGAGGACTTTTAAACCGATATCACAAAGTATTGAAGTAAAAAGTTTACCTACAAATTTCATTCCGCCCAAGTACCTATGTCGAATTGCAGATTTCAAAGGACATGGTCTAGGATTTGGTTAATGATTTTTGATGATAAATATTATATCAATTTAAAAGTGATTTCGACAATATCAGTGTCTTTAAATCTTATACCTAGAATTTACTGTACTATTGTTCCATATGCAACTTACTAGATCCCTTAAATTGCTACTAATACATCAACAATAGAAAAAAAAAACTGATCATTTACGGTCTGACATTCTAGAACTCTGTTTTTCCCTCGCGTGTTAGATTGAGTGTTCTCTATAGCAGGAAGGTTAATAAATAATCAAGTTACTGTTTGGAAGTAAAAGCCTATACCGCTGACCTCAAACCAATTTATTCCCAGTGGGTGAATTCGGAATGATAAATTATACCAATCACATGAAATATTGTTATTGTTTTATTTTTATTACCAAATATAACACGCTATAAATGAACCTAAACTAGTTTTAATAACGACCACCTGCGGTTCTTTTCTAAGTGGATTTCTGACGAACTCGATTGATAGTTGGAAACTCCTATTTCCGCCTGCTAAAAATAATAGAAAATCTACCTCGCTGTACTTAACATACATAAGAATCCTTAATGATTCAATAAAACCTCATCATATACTTTTGGATTGCATTTACAAAATTGCAGGTAACAAAGTTTCAGAAATAATGTATTTCCCGGCCGAATTTAGGTACAAGTGTGAGCTCAAACGCAGGTGCACTCTCTATTCTCGCACCCTCATAATCCGATGGACCGTCAACGACCAGAGAGAGATCAGGCGCAGGACCGACGGCTTTACGTGCTCTCCGAGGCACGTGGGATTAGCACCACCAACTTCCTGCCGCTGTTGCTGCCAGTTGCTGCTACTGAGAATGTTTTTTGGCAGAAAAATCTCAATAACACTTTTTTCCCGACCCGAGAACACGTTACCGCTATACCACCGAGGTAGTCAACAGTTGCAGTTACAGAAATAAAAGAACATACAATATAGGAATTTAGAGTATAAGAAAGTAGATACAAATTCTTTAAAAATCGTGGTGGAAGCATATGCTTAAATAATATTATTTGTTCTATCGTGGAAGTAAACATTCCTTGCTGTTTAATTTGATTGTTTCAAATGCAAAACTGTAATAAAACAGTTGGAATTCATGAAAATAAAAGGTATCGACTAATTGAACATAATTCAAAGCGGAGAAAAATCGTGCAGCTTGCAGCGAAGCGTTAGAAAGTGCAATTAGTGAGGGCGAAGCGAAGCGACGGGCCCCGCGCCTGTTTCTCGGCTCCCAGCCCAACTTCTGCATGACCCAATGCACCATTAACATATGAAAAATAATCTTATGAAGTTATAATTAATTATAATGAAGTTAAACCACGTCACTGCAAAAGAAAACTAAAACCGGCTCTAACGTAATTTTCAACACAAAAAGGTAAAACTTTGCCTTGTTTGATATAAACAAATTAAACACTGTTAAGACAGTACATTTTATATTTTCTACAGTAATAACTGTAAATAAATTGTTACAAAGCACAAACTTTGGCAACTGTCAATGCCAAAGCCATATAGAGGCAGTGTCGAATTGTCGATTGGCACTGCTAGAAGTAAAACATACATACATACATATTATCACGCCTGTTTCCCATTGGGGTAGGCAGAGACTATGGATTTCCACCTGCTACGATCCTGACACACCTCTTTCGCTTCATCTACGTCCATTAACCTCGTCATGCATGCTCGTCGGTTTAGAGAACTCTTAACCTGGCATTTTTTGAGAAGATCCGCGATTTGATCGCGATACGTATAGAAGTAAAATTACTTCGATATATCACCAATCTCATCTGACCTATCTGGACTTAAAGAAGCACTCTGTATATAAGTAGCAATACATATCCAGTACGTGTCCACATTAAAATTTTACGGCCATATCAACGAATACAGCCAGCCTCGATTTTTTACCTTTTTTTTAAGGATTAATAAAACGTTTTCTGTTATTTACGTGAGCACTATTTATCGCATTAAACCTGTTTTACTGGTTATTAAAATATTGCGCATTCATCATGATTAAAGCAGTATTAAAATTGGTTTTTAATAGGATATTATTATATATTAATGATATAACGTACTGGAAGGCGCAGCGTGGGTAGGCCCCCCCACAAGGTGGACCGACGACCTGATGTCGCGGGAATCCGCTGGATGCGGAAAGCGCAGGACCAGTCGTTGTGGCGATGCTTGGGGGAGGCCTATGTCCAGAAGTGGACGTCTTTCGGCTGAAATTATGGTGATGATGATGAATTATATCAATCTCAATATTTCGATCTATTATTAATTATATCAATCTCAATCTATTATATAATTGTTACTATCATTTAGTGGCAGGGTTTGCAAGTATGCCTGTCACCACAAAGATTGTACAAGGAATTAGAACTTGAAGGACAATTTCGGTTAAACTGTAAGTTGGTTTTGTTTAAGTGGATTAACAAAGTACGATTTATACGCTGGCCTCTATGAAGTGCTATCCCAGCTTTGCCGGCAAGCACCATTTTCCGCACATGGGGCTGAGTTATAAGGATATAAATCTTTTAGTCTTTGTTTTACACTGCCACGGATTCTACTATAGTAACTCTTCGAAACACTTTTATCTAGCAGAAGAACATACTTAATTTTAATAAATATGTCATAAATCACTCTGATGAATCATTTTCCGAATTTGATAACTTCTTTATCTTTATAAACTCGTAAGAAAGTTACGAATATGATTCTTTAACGGAAGTTACGTACTTAAGTATGCCATAAAACCTCTTGTGTGTAGAAAGTTCTTGTTTAATATTACACCCGGCGCTACCTACCATCATAAATCACAATGAACCGGTTTTTCGCTATAAACATTATTTTGGTGGGCTTACCCGACATGACTTATGTGCTTTTGAGTAGAATGAAACAGGCTTTAATGAAATGGTTTAGAGAAGTCCTTTCAAACAGATTTAATTGAAATCGGATGCAAATAGCAATTAACATTTTGTAACACCGACTTCTATTTCCAGAGGAACTTAATTTACAGGCAGTTTGGACTTTTGACTTCAGTAACGTTCAGAAACTAAATTCGAATTGCAAACTTGAAAAATTTTGCTTTTTTAAAAAAATATTTTGAATTTTAATTGCGTCGTTAATGGCTAAACTGCTCGCAAATTACTGAATAGAATTCTAAGTATGTTTGCATTTTATACAAAGCTAGAGGTCACCCTCGGTTTCTCCCACGTGGATCCCTCGGAAACTGATTATCTTCCCGAGATACAGCCTGTGTGTGTGTAGCCTGTGTCCTTCTCTAGGTCTTAGGCTACCTCTTTGCCAAGTTTTATCCAAATCTGTTCAACAGTTTACACGTAACAAATATACAAACATCATCATAATCATATCCTATACTATCCTACTAATATTATAAATTTGAAAGATGTGAAGATATTTGGATGTTCGGATGTTTGTTCACAATTACGCTGAACGGCTGAACGGATTTGGATGAAATTTGGCACACATATAGAATTATAGACCATAACTCGGATTAACGAAATTATGGACAACCAAAAAATAATTACAAACAATATCCACATTTTCTTATTCATAATATTTTTACCCGACTTCAAAAAAAGGAGGATCTCAATTCGACTGTTTTTTTTTTGCTAGCTTAGAACTCGGTCATATACAAACCGATTTAAAAAAAAAAAAAAAAATTGGAATGGATATACTTCCAGATTGGTCCGATTTTTATCAAAATCCAGTTTTGATGATGGCATTCTTGTGGAATTGAGGGAACTCTTCTAATACCAGGCCCCTCAGAAAGTATTGCGAAAAAAAGTTTTTATATATGGGAGACTGGCCAGTTATAATGTTTTTCGAAAATATGATTATTTATAAGTAAAA
The DNA here is from genome assembly GCA_949699075.1 of Asteroscopus sphinx. Lineage (NCBI taxonomy): Eukaryota > Metazoa > Arthropoda > Insecta > Lepidoptera > Noctuidae > Asteroscopus > Asteroscopus sphinx. Next base: position 13,782,653 of record OX453005.1, read on the forward strand.
ATAAGTAAGTTCCAATTTCAAAATTTCCCTCCACATTTTTTGCGAGTTAATTCAAAGTATTGTGTCTCACTGAAATATGGATCTGCGCCGGGAACATTTTAGAGCTATGATTTTATACGATTTCAAGTGTCGCCTGAAACCGGATGAATCGTACGATAGACTTCAAATGGCATTCATGGATGAAGGCCCTTCCAAGGCAACCGTGTATCGTTGGTATAACGAATTCAAGCGCGGTCGACCAACTTTGGGGGATGACGAAAGAAGCGGTCGCCCTTTGACGGCTGTTACCGAAGAAAACGTGCTAGCAGTGAAAAATTTAATCCAAGACAATAGGCGAATTACATATCAGGAGATTCAACACATATTGAAGATTGGATCGGGAAGCGTTCACGAGATTCTACACAGCCATCTTCGCGTGAGGAGGATAGTATCACGCTGGGTGCCGCACAACCTCACCGATGCTCAGAAGCAGGCCCGGGTGGAATGGTGCCGTGATATGCTTAACAAATTTGAAGCAGGCTCGTCTCGGCGTGTTTACGACATCGTTACAGGTGATGAGTCCTGGATTTATCAATACGACCCAGAAACCAAGCGCCAGTCGACTGTTTGGGTGTTTCAAAATGAGCCAACGCCTACCAAAGTGAAGCGATCTAGAAGCGGGGGTAAGATTTTGATCGCTAGCTTTTTTAATTTGACTGGCCACTTGGTATCAATTCCCTTACGGGATCAAAGAAGCATTAATGCCGAATGGTATACTACCAAATGTTTGCCAGAAGTTTTCTCTGTTATAAGCAACAAGCGACCAAACACAGGGCTCCGCGGGCTACTGCTCCACCACGACAATGCACCTGCGCACACCGCACTCAAAACGAGGGACTTCCTGGACAGCACGCCAGTCAAACTCCTGGGTCACCCTCCTTACAGCCCTGATCTAGCACCGTGTGACTTCTTTTTATTCCCAAAAATAAAAAATCAGCTCAAAGGGATACAATTTTCGTCGCCGGAAGATGCGCTGGCTGCGTTCGAGCAGGCTGTAAACGAGGTGTCTGCGGCGGACTGGAAAAAGTGTTTTGAAAACTGGTTTAGGCGCATGAATCTTTGTATAGAGGCTGGTGGAAAGTACTTTGAAAAGATTTGATAAAAATATATGTACGTATAGAACAATTTTTTTTAGTTTCGCAAAACTTTCTGAGTGTCCCACGTATTAAAGGCATACATATAGTGATTGTGGTATTTTCATCAACAAGTCAAGCATTTGCATTCAGGAAGTATCATTTGGTGAAGTTCTGATGAAGATCTACGGAAATAAAGAAGGGAACTCTTCAATGGATGACAACAAATCATACGGGATTGCAGCAATCGCTTGTCTTTCTATTGGTAATGCCATTCAGATAGAAAAATAAAATAAACTTTAAAAAAAAGTAAAAATCATCTTAAATCAAACCGATTAAAAGGCAAATATTTTTTATTCTTTTTGAAGTCGGTTTTTACTGTTTTTCAAAGTTTATTTATTATGTACTCTGATAATAATAGAAAGAAAAGAAAGAAAAAATATTTATTTGCCTCAAAAATGACGCACAAAATTACCAAAAAATACAAGAACACAGAACAAATACAGGTACAGAGTCAAGAAGTGTGGTAAGATATGCGTCACATCCGCGCAAAACGGCCACCGCTCAGCATATTGCTGTGCCTCATGCACGGAGCAAAGACACAGCGCTGGTTTTCAGCGACAGCCGGCGTCGACACAAATTCACAATGCAATAACATAGATCAGTGAGGCGTGATGACTTATTGTTTGGTTCTACTATAGTAATAGTGTTATAATTCTGAGATTGTAATGGTTTCGATTACGATTCGTTCACGAACTAAACTTATTTTAAACCATCGCTCTCTTTTACTAATTGTAGATACAAGTAAGGCATGGCAACAATTTTAGTGCTGCCAAATTAGATGGAATTAAAATTTCCATACAAGTTTAGTCGTGATCTCGGAACGTGTCCACTAAAATACAAAGAAATGTTACACGTAAACTAATTTGAGAATTCTAAAATTGTTGCTATCCCTTTCTTGTATCTACTATTAGTAAAAGAGAGCGATAGTTTAAAATATGTTTAGTTCGTGAACAAGAGAATCGACACCATTATCAAGAAGAATTTAAAATCGTCGTTTCGTTCCTAGTTACCTACTTCTCTATTGTTTCAATTTGCTATCTGAGATGCGAAAAGCACGAACGGTCACGAATCGAATTTATAAAGGCCATTATGTACTCGCCCCGAGAATGCTTATTTAAAATTTTAATGTGCCGTAAAAACTCACCTCGGTCGTTATGGGCGTTCTCAAAATTTATTGCTCTTGACATCCCGGGAGTCATACACAAAGTATCAACAATGTAGGAATTACTATCTACCGATACTTTTTGCAGCACGCTCGGCCGGGCTCGGGTGTAAACCGAGAAAAAACGTGACCGTTAACTCGCGCACGCGCCCGTTATACGCGCTTGCAAATGCGTAGAGGTTTCGCTTCTATCGGGCGTACCCGACGCCAACCGTTTTTTTTCGTCATGTCAAACTAACACATTATAAGAATATAATTCTGATGAATAAAACGTGTGTGGTCAGGGGTCCCCGTCATGCACACACCAACAGTCACACTAGAAAGACAGAGCGCGTGGTGTGCGTAATCATAACGCAGAAATCTTACGTGACGTAAAATTTTCTCCCGAATCACACATATCACAAGGAACTTCGTTCCAAAAAATCTACCTAACATAACAGAAATTATTTGGTAAACAGAAAAATGCTTCCTATGGTAGTTTATAGAAAAAGTATTTGTTGTACAAATGTCAATTCGGCTGCAGATGAAGTGCCTTGATTACACAGTTGGCCTATTTAATAGGCTAGTCACTTGTTTTTACCCTCGCATCATCCAAAATAGGTCACGCTGTCGTAAACACGCAATCCATCAATATCCTTGTTTATTTACTTTAAGCCCATTTCGCGTAAAAAATTAATACGTTTTTTTTTCATAATAATATCTGCTGGAAACGCCAACTACTGAACATGGGCCTCCTCGTATACTTTTTATAACAAGATAAAAAATCGGCCAAGTTAGAGTCGGACTCTCACAGTATGGGTTCTGTACCACCTTCTTTATATTATTTATTATTGTTTAATTACAAAGTATGGACTACAATCAGTTTGACGCTGGTATGTATTAAATTACTGATTTTTAAGATTGAACAGGAACAAAAAACGTTGGAAAATGCATTTTTTTCGAGGTTCCTTGTATGGTGTACACACTTTTGATTTACACTTTTTATTATTTTAGTATTTGCCATGTTAGATGCCATATGCATTCTATGAAAATTTTAACTGGCAACCTATTACGGTTTAAAAGATACAGCCCTGTGACAGACAGACGGACGGATGGACAGACAGCGTAGGCTCAGTATAGGGTCGTGTTGGCAAGGTCATAAGGGATAATTGTAACAAAACGCCCCAAACACATGACAGAGGCACAGAATACCTAATCAATCAATCAACTCAGCCTATCGAAGTCCACTGCTGGACATAGGCCTCTCCCAAGTTGCGCCACGACGCTCGGTCCTCTGCCTTCCGCATCCAGTCCCCCCAGCCCTTAGCACCGTTACCACGACCGCTACCGTAGTCGGGAATAGAGGGACCACCGGGAACTGGGGGCCGTTTTTTTGGTTGTGCGTGAATTGGGATGTATGCCCATAGTCACCACGCTGGGCAGGTGGGTTGGTGACTGCAGTGGGTGATGTTGCACGATGTTAGTGCACAGAAGGACGCTGCTGCCCATCCTCCTGATTTCAACCCTTAGTCGCCTTTTACGACACCCATGGGTAGAGGGGGGGTGGTCTATTCTTTTTATTTGCCGGATACCACACGGCAATACCTAATAGTACTACTAAAAACAGAGTTATGTATTACCAACGAACACAGGTGAATTTTGCTGGTCATAAACGCACTAGACCGAGATGCTGCCACGCCATAATGAGATAATCGTGCTATTGCCTTTTGCAATCGCCCCTTTATGTGTGGGAGTCCATATGAAAAAAGGTGCCCTTTTTTCCAGGAACACACAAAAAACCTACGAATCCCTAATTATCCTTAATACACTCAAATACCACATAATTTGGTTTATAATTTTAATTTATTAAAGGTTACGAGATATAGGATAATAGCTGTGCGCAACACCTCTGGTAAACTTATTTATAACCACGTAAAGTCTTAATTTTCCATGAATATGCTGGCGCAGAATCTTATTAAAGCTAGGTTGTCTTCAAGCTATGCCTGCATGAGCCTAATTAGTTATTCGGTGAGACTCGAGGCAATCTAGATTTCGTGACGTGAAGTTCCTATATTGGTTGTTGTTTTTATATCTCAATTATGTGTTGGGTAAATTAGTTTTTCGGTACCTCGGTTGACTTGTGCAAAGCAATGGCGATATAGACTGGACCGTCGAGCACAGAATTAACACAGTGTAACGGTAGGGGCTGCGCAGTTAGGCTGCGCAGGTCCGTTAGCAAAAAGGGTAATTATACCACTCAGGAAGCTGCTACGTTGAAACTGACAGACGCCAGCCGCGTTTCTAGTGTTGCGCGTACGTTCAAGGGACGCGCAACACCAGTTACCTTCTCGACTAAAGATCCAAAACGCTACAATTGAATGGATAAAATTGCAGCAAAGCACGGAAACTATTTGTGACTACCGAATCCTCCTTAAACTAAAGGGGAAACTTAACAAGACAATTGATTAGAGCTGCTTTCTTGTGTTAATCAGAATGTTGGGCTACGAGAGGGATCAATGAAAGGCAATTACATGCAGCTGAGATGAGAATGTTAAGAGGAATGTGTGGTGTAACGAAAATGGTTATCATAAGAAATGAGTACTTATGTGATAGTGTATTTTATTCTGACTGACAGCCATCTCACCTGATGTTAAGCGATGGTGCGGTCGACGATGGTTCACGCTTGCCCAGCAAAAACCTATAAACGTATAACACTCGAGCTTTGAAGACCACCAGATTATACTTCTCGGGAAACACAGACGCAATTTTTTAACCGACGAAAAAAAGGAGGTTCTCAATTCGACGCGTATCATTTTTTGTTTTTATTTTGTTTGTATGACACGCATATCTTTTTACAGAGTAATCCGATTTTGATGATTATTTTTTTAATGGATAGGGTATATCTCGAAATTGGTCCCATTTAAATTTCAAAATCAAAATCCACCCCTAAGGGTAGGAAAACGGGGGATGAGTGCTAGTTCACCCACTGAATTCTTACCTGTTAATCGATTATATTGAAACTTGGCACACATGTAGTTCTAGACATTACATCATAATGGAGACCTGGAGTTAGATTTTAGCCACAAAAAAATTAAAAATTAAACTTTTTAACAAAAAATTGAACCGACGAAAACAGAAACTGAAAAGTGAAAAATAAAATGAAGCTTTTAGTCTTTTCCTAACTAAACTAATGTAAATAACAAATTATGAGTCGTTTTTCCTTTTCAGTTTGTTTTCGTCGGTTCAATTTTTTGTTAAAAAGTTTTATTTTGTCATACATAAGAAACACCCAGACTAACACAAATACTTATGTTGATCACACCATCTTATGCTTATGGGGCTATATGACCATATTATTATTTGACCCTTTTTGTTGAGAGGCTTAAATAATATAAGCACTAAGTTACTATGTCACTTCATCAATCATTGAAGCAAATATCCATTACAGACAAAATTTATAGTTGAGCCCCCTATAGGACTTATGACGTAACTGGCGAAATGTGGGTGTACTATACACCACTGTCTACCCCTTCAGGGAATACAGGCGTAATTTCGTGTATGTATGTATGTATAGTAGATGTAGAGCTCTACTTCTTTGTTAAGAGTTGTTATCTTTGTAATGTGATAACTTATTATCAAAATAAATAAAAAACATTACTCGGGGAAAATTGCGAGAACTCGCTAGCGAAAACTTCAACAGCGAAAATAAGACACCTATAATTTTGGGTTTGTACCAAAAGCTCCTAAAAAGTTCGGGACAGATTTTTGGGGACTTTCCCAAGGGACGACCTTTGTAATCCCTACTCCAGATACTCGATAGGGTAATGTATCATCACACTGGATCTGTGGGGTACCGAATAGTAAGCACTCGTGATTTATAACTGAGCCCACGCGAGTGTTAGTTACTTACTCATATATAAGCTTAGGTATATACTTTTACGTATATGTTATCCTACTAATATTATTAATGTGAAAGTTTGTAAAGATGTTTGGATGTTTGTTACTCAATCACACTGTAAGTGCTAAACGGATTTGGATGAAATTTGGCATACACATAGAACATAACCTAAATTATCATATAGGCTATCCCGGGAAGATGAACAGTTCCCGAGGGAGGCGCGATAAACGACATCTACGCGGGCAAAGCCACGGGCATAGGCTAGTGTTAGAAATATATGCATGGATTGATAAAAGATCTCAAATTAAGTTACAAGATTTCAACAATCATTTAGCTACAAAACGCTCTAATCTCAAACTGGGCCAAAATGGTTTTAGCAGCAGACGCACACAATATTGTGAATACAAGATCGATATCTCGCACTTCCGAAGCGTCTCGTTCCCAAAAGCAACTTATGCTACACATCTCATGTCTCCTTAGAATGCCAGACTAGAGTCAAGCTCAACAGAGTCCTCGATCGTTCGCGCCGCATCGGCCGCATTTGAAACTATGTTTCAAAACCATGCAGCGCTAATAATTCTTCTATCGAAACCCGGTTTCCAATTAAGAACAATAATTCTTTTTTTGTAACCAGTTACCAATAACGAAAATTAATTCCTGTATCGAAAATCGGTGTCTGAAGCTTTATTACCTATATAAATTGCAGCCGTTTGAAGATCATCAGCTCTTTTCTAGTTGATCGCTGAAGAACCACTACTTTTATTGTTTTATTACCTACTTAAACTGTTAGATGGAAGCGGTGTGAGGTCGATAATATTGGCGTATAAGATTAGTCTTAATCATGAAAATTATTATTGAAATAAATCCAATATTTGCTCATAAAGTGGGATTATCACACAGTATTAAAATTAAACTCTTTATCTAAAAGTCGTTAGAGTACCTATGACTCGACATTATTTGTTATTCTCAGTATATATATCTGTAGTAATAAAGCCGGGCTTGTATGGCGTAACATTTCTGCGCAATTATGCATACAGGAGCGATTGACTGCTACAGCTTGTGTAACGAGCCCTATGCGAACATTCCCAGGCCATTTGCGCCGGACAAATGACAAATACCGAGACAAACAAGCTATTGTACGGGACCATGAACAAACATAAATCTTATGTGCTGTTCGTTGTACGCTCGACGTCCAGACTCGGCAAGATTATATGAAAACCACAACACGATATGAATAAACTGTCCGTCTATAAATATTCCTGTCTATCTAGTATTTGAAGATTTTATCGAAATCATATCGGTTATCGGATATCGGCACAAATAAAGAGGACGAAAGCGTACCTACCTACGCTTTCGTCCTCTATATTTGCGCCGCTGAAATGAAAACGTTCTCAATACGCGTTTGTGTACACATATAAGTAAATTGTTTATTACGTAGCTTACCGACTCAACGTAACATGCCACGTAGAAATGTTTACTTGAAAATTTTGATTTTTCACTGTAACGGTTATAGGCATGTTTGGTCAATGAGAAGCGTATCGATTTAAGTATACATTCTTACAAGGAGGCGGTTAAGTTTAGGTTTGTTATAAGCAAACATGAGATTGGTTACAGTTACAGCAAAAGAATATAATAACTATTAAGTTACAGTTTTGATTGACGACCGTAGACAAAAAAAAAATGTATATTAATACCATACCTATGTATAATTATACAATACGAACATAGTATACGAAAGTGTACTTAAGTTTATAGTTCATAAAGATAGAGTTCACCATCTAGTTTAGACATAGATTTGAATTGGATGGATGGGTTGAGTTGAGGAATCGATGCGTCGTACAGTGTCTGATGCAATTTGCATTTTAGGCAACGTACACAAACTATCATCAGTGAATTGGCATTAAACGATCGACCGGTGAACAATAGGATAAACATCGATTAATCGAGTTTTGTTTGGATGTGAGGTCCTTTGTGTCATTCCGATCATTCCATCTCGTCTGTTCGCTCTATCTCAGCAGTCTATAAAGTCTCGAATCGACGATTGCGAATCGAGCCATCACTGAGAATCTGTCTTCTTCGATTTTATCATTGTTCATTATGTTAAAACATTTTCTGTGTATTTGTCTTTATTCACCATCTTTAAATGTTTATGTCTGTACTTAGACAGATGAAGTCTTTTTCTTTGGAATTCGTTGCTCCTAAAAATTCTTAAACCATATTTTCAGAGTAATAACACAACCAAAGCTAAGTACTCACTTGATGGAGAAAACAAAAAACTTGCTGCTGCATATATTTTACTAACTGCTGCTATAATTTACGTTATACTCCAATTTAAAATAAAATGTTAATCAAAACAAATTTGTCGGTATCACTGAATGTCACTTTTTTATTTTAAACAAGGGAACTGATTGAACTCACTTTTCGCACATGAACACTGAAAAATAACGTGAATTTGATTTTATCGAAGTTAATCTTGAAAATAATAATTGATATCTGCCTGAAGCATGCACTTATTTTGGTAACCGCTATCGACAAAATTGACGTTTCAATGTGTTATCAATGAATTTATTCAATGAAATGTCGAAAAATACTGAGTGTATGTTTTTATACTTTACGAATACGTAATTGCGGTGATATGGGGTGTACTTTACGAATGGGAATTGGTATGAGTTAGATTTGTATACATATAGGTAGGTACGACATGACTCGCGCGTTTATTAATTATATTATTGAAAACTGGCGCACCATGATTATATGCCTGTATTAAGGATTTTTCGAAGCAACTTTAGTGCCTTATTTCACTCGCTTTCAGACTTGGTTTTCATCACGAAAATGTTTTGGCATATATATGCATACTATTTAGGCAACAGCCTTAGAGGTATTGCAGTTGTTATGAACAAAGGTAACCGCTTAACATCAGGTGGACCTTTAGCTCGTCCATCCACCATCCTATTATACTAAAAAAAAATCGATATCGACATAACTGAACAATTTGAGCCCAAATGATAACACATTGATATTGATGACCGTAGTAAGTCGACAACGTGTCTGTAGTAAAAGTTTGACCTTGACAGCGTCTCTATTTCGTAAGTAATAAGGGCAGTTTTCGTAGTTCAAGTGTAACCACTGACGCGTGGACGAGGACGATTGTACCTAATTCACAAGGTACACTTTTCACAAAATCTCATTCATTCATTTCACATTCACTGAATCACAGTGTTATTTCCTTACGAAAATTAGATTGAGAAGTATTTTTGGGTAAAATGGTTCCGCCTGGTTCCGCCCGATCAAATTACTTGCCTTACGGAGCGGAGTAGTCACGGTTGATTGTCTTATCTCGTATACGGCTTCACTTTGATGCACTTACACGACGATACATGACTTGATGCACTGGATGCATCCGAGCGACCCACCGGATCTCGGTGTTTCCGAACGAACGAAACGAAACGAAACGAACGAAACTAGCTTATGTACTGTTTTTCCGAGCCTTTATCGTATTCGGTACCTTTGTAAGGTATTATTATTGGAATTGTGTAAGTGTATAACCTATCTTTTAATTTGCAGTTCGTCGTAAAATGGTGACAGTAATTGGCATTAGGCTTGCCCCTGTTACATGTAATATGTAATTGATAAGTTGTAGGTGTATGGTAACCATCGACCGCAGTAGCACACCTTTTTTTACTTTTTTTTTTTTTCCGAGGACGAAACCTTCAAAATGCTACCAGCCTCATGGGGAAGAGGCTGGGTGTGTGGGATTTTTACCGCACTAAAACCTCCCCGGTGGCCATCTTCAACACAATAGAGGGGGGACTCCGGAATGGTTACAACGCTCGGTCCTCTGCCTTCCGCATCCAGTCCCCCCAGCCACGTTCTTTAGGTCGTCGGTCCACCTGTGATTTGCCTAAAAGGCACGTCTCTGGGAAGACTTTTGTCTCTCTAAACACTTTCCCGATGACACAACAAATGGTGGCACGGGACCACCGCGTGCCACCGTCATTACTGAGGTCACCCAGTGGACGCCCAAAGCCCCCACTTTGGACGGCCGTGATCATAAAGGCCCCCCTGTCCTATCAACAGAGCAGGGGGTAAGCGGCGTGTTGCCCTAATGAGATAGGCACCGGAGTGGTTGCCTCTCCGACGCCACCTTCTCCGAGCAGGATCGGCCCTCTCTCGATCCCGCTCCGCGGCCTCTTTCTGAACCATGACGGTCTCACAGAAAGAGGCCACTTCCCTCCAATTTGTCGTCTCTGCAAGCATAGCAGACACTATCGCCAACCCCTTTTTGGATAAGAGCTTGACCGTTTTCAGTATATTTTATTATTATTACGAACACAAATATTAGCACTGTTCGTTTATATTTACATCTGATACGTAAGTATAATTCCGTAATTGTAAAACACATCTTTAATTTATTAGTATACAGAAAGATGCGTTGTACATTATTTATAAGGCGGCGCCTTCCTCGACTGATAATTAAAAATACCTACATACCTTACTTCCCCTGACTTATACTACAAAACAGTAATTGGCCAGGGGGATATCGTCTATTGAATTAAGAATGAACCAAATAGGGATGATTCTATCATATAGAATTAAGATATTAATTTGTCGAAGCTAACAATCTAATTTTCGTTTACCCGTTAAATTGAACCTTCCCGCAAAATCCCAAATACTATAAAACAACCCGTGAATATTTGATTCTCAATTATAGTCCGACAGGCGGACGGGTACAATAGCGATCGTAGGAAATAAAGTATGCAAGTCGAGTTATACGAAACGCGTCCGCGGCAGTAGAGAATATTGCAGCACGTATTTCATGCGAGTTTTCCGCGGAAGCGTAGCGCTGCAAAAAGCGAGAGCCGTATGATTTAGTGTGTGACATCTTGAAGGAGTCACACGTGTTCTATAAATGTGTCGTATGTGTCCATAGCCCCGGTCTCAGGTCGGGGTTCAGTGACGGCGCACGCATCAGCGCGCTCGACTAGAAACAGCCTGATTGCGAAGTAGGCGCCCTGGCCACTCGAGTCACTCGACCGCAGACTGAAACCCGAAACCAGACCCACTTCAGGCTAGGCTCCCAAAATGAGGTGACTTTTTGAAAACATGTGAGTCGAACACATGCTTGATGAATGTCAAATTTACATAGGTATATGTTTTTTTGAACCTTTATCTATCGTTTGATTAGACAGTTACATAATTAGTTGATTTTTGTTCGATACTTTTATTTTTTCAAAATCATGCGTTTTTAGAGATGTTCCCAATATTTCTCCTTTATTAATTAACTTAGCTGTATAAAATTTGTGAATATAGGCAGATAATAAAGTTTACTAAAAACTGGCTAGAGGAAATGTGTACAGATTGTTTAGTATTCATGTAATAAAACGAAAACTGTTTTGAGACTTACGTCATTTACATCCGTGTGTAAAACGCGCGGGAATGAATTTTTCGAAAATGTGTTCTATTGCAACTCGCATAAAATTTACGAGAGCGACCCGCAGTTGCGGGGTGTAAGGGGAGTGCGAGGGTGGGAATTGCGTTTTGGAAGCGTCCTCTTCATACCTATTCACGGTACGTCATTTGTATTTAATCGTTTGCAATATTGCGCCTCGGACGAAAAAAAAGGCGGACGGAATCTCGTTAAACAATAAGTGAAGCATCCATTGTGAGCCGGCTAGCTTAAAAGAACGGGCCGGCACGCATACCACCACATCCATAGTATGCCAAAAAGCCGTGATTACGCAAAAATCTAGTGTGACGGTAGTCATTGTTGTAGTGTCGCAAATAAAATAACAGTATAAATCTGGTGTGTTAAAATGCTTTCGAAATTATAGTGGGTTTAGGAAAAAATTAAGTGCTTCAGTCTTTTTTTTGTAATATTCCGTCCGCCTTTTTTTATTTGTCCGAGTGTTACGCTGTGAGCTGTGGCCGAAAGTTGACATTTGAATGACAAGTGAATCGACCGACACCGGCACCATTACAATAAAGTGCCTATACACCATTTTTTTGCACTAGATTTTAAGGATAATATAGAAATAGTTAAGTAGTAAGAAGAAAGAACAGTAGAAGTGATGTCCTTATCTCTCTATCGACGTCTTTATGTACGGAAGAAATGGTATCGTAGCGGAATTCAAAATGATACTACTCAAATACGCCATAGTGTTTTCTTCTGGGCACAACCCTAGTTCATGTTTATTGAAAAATATTAAATTAGTAAAGCAAAAAAAGCGTTTGACTTTCTTGTAAATGGTACTAATGAGAACTCATTAAGGCGTAATTTATTAAAAGTAGATAGGTACTACGAAAACAAACATCCGGTAATGATTAAAAATACATCACAGTGGGTAAGATGTAAGTGAACTATGTGCCCTATTTTATTTAGGAAAATATATTTTTTTACTTGAAACTTCGTTTTCCCGTGTTCGTTGTTGTTTTGCCAGTTCAAATTAAAATAAGACGAATCTACGCATTTGTTAAAAAATAAATAATTTTGAGACATTTTGGGTCATTTGTTAAAAAATTACAGAACACTGAATTTTTAGACGACAGTCTCATTTCTTAGGCAAAATTTTGATACAAAACAAAGTAATAATACAATAATATTTTGTAGATAAAGAATAGTTCCAACCAATAGGTCATTACAATTTTGTAAGTAGCTATCACTAATTAATCTAAAATGGGTCGGAAACTTTTGGACCTTACTACTTTCATTTTTACTGCCGGTGAAGGATCCGCTGAAAACTTAAGCAATTAACTTACTAAAATAATGATGGTTTCAGCAAAAATCGAGTAAATAGAGAACAGACTATTCATAAAACTCAGGAACAATATGAAATAGAAAAAGGGTGAAACTGGCCCTGGCGGAAAAGGAAAATGGAAGCCAATAATTAAAGTAAAGAAGATTGTATATTCGTGAGAAACTATCTATTTTCCAAAGTCAGCGTATTTTATATTTCCAGTGGACGAAATGAAAACACGGTTTTCTAGTACCTAGCTATTTATAAGTTGCTATACAGTGAAAAGAATACCAAGATTTTCTATAATCATTGTTTTTCCCCATAACTGTCTCTATATCGAAAATAATAATTAGTTATGTATTTGATGGTAAAAAAAGTACCATATTATAATAAAATCTGTTTTATCTATTTTCCGTACGGGAATTTGGAAACAAAGATCGATGGTTCCACTACTTTGCAGACAGAAGATTACCGACCGCTATATAATCATTCATGAGCTGTCTCATGTCTTGTAGTCTTACGGCGGCTTAGACCTGCTTATACAAAATTACATCGATTACCTACATCTCACGCGTTAGAGATTATGAGATATCCCAATTTCTATGTCTTGATGACCATTGATGGTAAAAACTAAGGATTACAGCCCTGTTTGCTTTTAATTTGATTAAAATAGATTGAATTAATAGCAGTTGGTACAAATAGTAATCTTTATTAAATTGTTACCTTTATCGAGTAAAAGGCTCTTTCATTCATTCAAAAAAATACTTCTCTAAAGGAATAGAAGATAGAAGTCATCGTATTTTGGTCGTATTTCGTTGAACTTTCTTGTCAAGTGGTTTAATTTTAAAGGGTTCTTCTTCTAGAAGAAGAAGATTGAGTAAATTCCCAAAACTGCTCAAGTAATATGGATGAGATATGGATAATAATGTATAGATCAAATCGCATCCATCCTACTAATATTATAAATGTGAAAGTTTGTGAAGATGTTTGGATGTTTTTTTACTCAATCAAATGTATGTGCGTGAGCGCTGGTTGTACATGAAGGAGCATGGTTTTTTGGCTTCACTATGATTGTTCGCAGCACTTCGTCTAGTCTGTGGTGATAAGCTGAATTATACGCGGTTGAAGCCGCGGGCAAAGGCTAATATATTACGGAACCATAAAGCCCTAAATAGCTCTGACTCGTGCAAACTAGAAATTTTGGTGATGATGTCAGGCAATAGCCCATGTAACGGCGTCTAGTCTTAGAACTCCATAAAATAGTTCACGTCGAAACTACATAAATGTAAAGCAAAATGTCACCTTCTTCTAAACAGCTATCATTGGTATTGATATGGGTTATGCCCGAAATAAATGATTTTATTTTTATTTTTTTTATAATTGGTACTATTTATCCCGTCGAAAAGTAATGCTTGCATTGTTGTGTTCCGGTGCGAAACTGGGGCCTTACTCCCGACTCAATCCAGTGCTGTATCAATCGAACTTGAACTCGTGTTAGTATATCGTACGTGTCGTATCGTAATCGTGGTCTAAGGAATTCCCAACCTTGCGTATGTATTAAATATTACTTGTTTTATCTTGTATTGTATTTAATCTTACTTATTTATTTTTCATCATTGTTTACCAACATCACGCCGCACTGATCGACGTTATTCTCTCGACGCCGGCTGACGCTGAAAACCAGCGCTGTGGCTTTGCTCCGTGCATGGGCACAGCAATATGCTGAACGATGGCCGTTTTGCGCGGATGTAACGCATGTCTTACCACACTTCTTGGTTCTGTACCTGTATTAGTTCAGTGTTCTTTAATTTTTTGGTAATTTTGTGCGTCACTTTTTGACGCAAATAATGTTTTTCTTTCTTTCTTTCTTGACTACGATTTTCTAGCATTCATCTACATTTTAAGCTTGATTTGGTTCAGAGCTCGAACCAGTCGTGAGTAAGGCCCCAGGTGACGGTGGAAATATAACCACATGAGACTTTCCCTGTTCATGTCTCAGTTTGGTGAACCGATTTGCGGTTGCCATTTAGACAGAAGCGTAGTTAGTGTAACAGTTGTTATGGGCCATAGGTTATTGCTTAACACCAGGTGGGCCTTTAGTTCGTTTCACCATTCGATACAAATTATATAATAGGCCATTCATCAGGCACTGGGCGAGTAAATGTGTGTTGCAGAGAGACATGTATGTACCTAATTAGGAAATGTGACTAACAGAAGGTTAATGTTATAGGTACCTTCTAATAAAACTTTTATTGACAATCTACAATCGTCAACGTGTAGCGTGTAGCGTATTAATATAATACGTCTGCTGTGCTAGCGCTGCGGCACCTCTGCTGTGCTAGCGTTGCCGGCACCTCTGCTGCTACCGCTGCAGGCACCTCCAAGCGCCTGCCGGCGTCTCTGCTTCTGACGCTGCAGGCGCCTCTTGTGCTAGCGCTGCTTGCGTCACTAGGCGCCTCCCGGCGCTCCTGGTGCTGTCGCCACTCGCGCCACTTAGCGCCTACCGGCGCTACTACTGCTGCTGCTGGCTGCGCTTCTTAGCGCTGCCTGCACCGCCCGTGCCACTGAGCGCGCGCTGGTGCCTCCACACACTACTTACCTGCGCGGCCGCCTACGCCGCCCGTGCCTCTGAGCGCCCGCTGGCGCCTCTATGCACCACTACCTACGCGGCCACTGGCGACGCCCTCCTGCGGTCCTCCGAATACGCCGCCCGTGCCTCTGAGCGCCCGCTGGCGCCTCTACGCACCACTTACCTACGCGGCCACTAGCGTCGCCCTCCTGCTGTCCTCCGAAGCTTATATATTCATTATAATTCATTTTCACTCATCATATCATTCTTTTATGTGCTGTTTAGAAAATAAATAAATATCTTGTTCTTCTTATATTCAGTTCTTTTTCTTTTCTTCAATAACTTGTCGCTACACGACAAACGCTATTGAAAACAATCAAAATGTATGGGAATGCAATATCTCAACGAATGACTTTTTAGTTGAGATACGTCATTCCCATACATTTTGATTGATTTCTATTAGTGTTGACGATTGTAGATTGTCAACGTGGCTAGGGGTGCTGATCTATTATTAGTGTATAGATCTGTGATGTGAATATGTTTATTATTATGACCATAAACTAGCTATAAGTTTACAAAACATCTAGTATTGTTATTGTGTACAATAAATCATATTCTAGATCTTATGCATAACTTCTTCTTCATCAGTTCACCTTCACCCGTCGGCGGCCCGTCTATAATGTAAAATGGTCTAAATATTGTTTATGGAACCTTACTTCGTACTCGAGCAAATATTGTCGCAAAACTATTTTCACATACCCCTTCTAGCGAACGTCTACTCGGTATAAAATACAAAATATGTAACACTACGATCACACTTTTACGGTTTTACCGAATCGGTATTCTGATACGGTTTAGCCGGATACGAGGAGAAAACTTATAAATCTTAAAGAAAAAGAAAGAAAAATGGTTCATTGGCCAGAGGCACACAATAACAATAATATACAATTTTATTACATCACTGTAATACAACTTACTCCTAAAGTATAATCATGTACCCCACGGCTACGTTAAATAGGCTTAGTTCAGAAAAATTGCCAGACAACTGGTGTCTGGCTCTTGTTTTCAACTGGTGTTCACATTTATACGTTTTGTGATTCGGTTTTATGATACAGTATAGACATACGGGCCTTGATCTGGGCCACTTTTAGACACGTGGCGTACGGTATGAAAAACCAACCGTGTAAATACTTTTGTTTATATACTATGGCCACTGTGACCGTTTCGGTTTTTTAAGGTACGCCGCTCACGGTTTCCAGTGACAAGACGCGGCAGCCAAAATAAACGAATCGATTTTTTACCGCATCATGTTATATCGTATAGTGTGAATACAACCATATGTTTGCATACGCCACTGGAAAACGTGTACGAAAAACGTTTCGGTAAACCACAACGTGTAAACGCGCTGTTACAAGGCTTATAAAAGTTTCATTTTATTCTAAAATAAAAACTCCATGTTTTTTTTCTGTCATTGTTTTCGGCATAAGCTACGATTTGCTTTAGATCTCTATCAAGCAGATTTGATCATCATCAAATGGTGTATTAACACCGCTATTTTTTAATTACCAGAAAACTTTAAGGGTCTCTGCTCATCATTCTGCACAACATTTACTATGAGATTAACTTTAATATCATGAGAAAGAATACAGCAATTCCACACATAAATTTTGATCGAGTTAGCTATCCACTTACTGCCAAAACTAATATCCTATCTATCCACGATTTGGCCTACTAGAGTTAGACATTTGACATGAAATTTATGGAGCTCATGTCACATTTCTATCTACAGTAGGGCAAATCGTGGATAGATAGATTAGATAGGATATTAATTTTTCGCCGTTAGGTCGGTATACAATCTTAATCTTAGTTTATACTAAGCTAAACCTGAAAAGGAGTAATAGTCTTATTAGACTATTACTCACTAATCGCTCACTATTTTGCTCATAATTATGAACAACTTTTACTATGGGACCAACCCTGAAATCGCGATAAAAATACAGCTGTTCCCTACATTTGTGTTCATATAAATCGACAAAATGTCGGGAACACCTGTTTTTTTCGTGATTTCAGGGTTTTTTTGTATTGTTGTAACAGCGGAACTACGCAAATAATTACACTTACTATTCATTCACATTTTATTGCATGCATAACAAGCACTATTAGTTATAATTTTCACGTTACTCTTGCCATTTTCCATTATCAACATTGTAGTAGGTACTTAGATTATCATAGTAAACATCATTAGCTTCATGGTATATTACTGTGGTTATCCAGCATGAAACCACACGTAGCGGTGGAAATGAAATATGACTGTGCATTCTGAAATATATGGGACACAACTAATGAATAGTGGGAAAGAGAAAGAGACTTGAGTTACGTAAAGTATTGACGTCGACAGGATTTGGTTAAGGGAAAGATTTTCCAAATAAGTAGTTGATTTCTCGTAGTCATCTTAATTCGTAATTTTGACTGCAAGTGTAAAGAAGCTTTAGTTTCGTTACTTTTCGACCCATTGTGCATTGACTGATAACACTAAGCTAAATTGTGGCAAACATGTGTTATTGTACTTACAGATCATTTAGATATTTCAATAATACAAAAAAAGTATATAAGACGTGATTTTTTATACTAGGCAAGTCTGTATTGTGGATACCGGTACCTATTAAGTACCTAACTACGATATGAAAAATAATATACACAAAGTAATTACTTAACCTATGTATACTGAATTTAAATGTTATTGGTAACGTTCAATAGCAATAGGGTCTACTCGATAGGTACCTACGGGTAGGTAAACGTACAAAATATGTTATTGCTTTTCTAATGCGGGTGATTTGGGTAAATATTATATGAACACTGCGGTTAACCCATTCGATGCGGCGAACGCCGTTCGGCATTTTTTAATTTCACATTACGCCAATCGGCGTCATATTTTATCCTTACGAGGTGTGGGTGACAACGATCGGCACTCACGCTCAAAACGCGCCACATCGGGCTACTAAACATAATTCAAGTCACCGGCCGCGCAAATGGGTTTAAAGTAAAACAGTGTTATCATGACTGTTTTAAAACAGCAAGTTAAAATCTGCTTTCATGTAGTGAAACGTACATAGCTATGCTAATATTACGAAGGAAAGCTCTGCAACCCATGTAAACTTTGTTTTTACTTCACAATATTCTAAAATGACGTCATAGGTGAAGCTCTTGCTGTAAACCCATCCATACATCTATCGCGATTACATTTTACTTGCTCAGTAAAAGCGTCAGTTGACCTATTTTCAATATTGACGCTAAAGTTTCGGTCCTAAGCGAGTACTGATAATTTTTCTCTATTCCCGATAAGAAAGAATCCTACTAATATTATAAATGTGAAAGTTTGTGAAGATGTTTTGGATGTTTGTGACTCAATCACGCTGTAAGGGCTGAACGGATTTGGATGAAATTTGGCATACAGATAGAACATAACCCGGATTAAAATATTGGCTTTTTATCCCAGGAAGATAAACAGTTCCAAACGGATGCGTGATAAACGAGATTCACGCGGGTGAAGCCGCGGGCATAAGCTATATTTATATAAATATACTTGCCAAATTCTAGAAAAGGTTTAATAACTTCTTCTTCTAATTAATTGATGCTTTGGAAGGAAGGAAGGAACCAAGTAAGAATCATTCTAAAAGTCAGACCAAAATATAGGTAGTCTCTAAATAAGAAGCACTATAAATAGGATCTACCAAAAGTGAAATTAGAAAACCAAATAGTCGTAACGTTCTAATGAAATTAACCCAGTTACGGAGGCTGACGTTTATAATAAATGGACGCTGTATTCGTCACATCCACTCAGCCCTTTCCACAATGAATCTCAGGTGTTTTGGTTAGACCCGTAAGTATATTTTATGCGTCACAAAATATAACGTAAATCAAAGACCTCGCTTCGCCTGACATTTTTATGCACGTTTAGCTAACAGAATGTTTTTATTCAACGAAAAAGGGGGAATATTACGTAAAAAGTTTCGTCATAATCAGCACAATCGCGGTCATCGTCGCCAAAAGTTAGTAACTATACAAGCTTATTCTTAGTTTATACAAAACCTCTTTAGGGGTAATACTCATTTATTTATTTATATTTATTTATTTGATCATGGTAACTTCACAGCTTACAGTATATAATCAAATAATTAATCTAGACATTACGCCAGTAAATAAATAAATAAACATAATTTTGGGACATTTTTACACTGCACCATCTAGTCCCAAACTAAGCAGAGCTTGTACTACCTATGGGTACAATGCAATGGATATGATACTTACATACTTTTTTTTTTATAAATACATACTTATAATACATAAGAAACACCCAGACCAACACAAACACTTATGTCATCACACGAATATTTTGTGTCCTGTGGGAATCGAACCCACGATCTCGTGATCAGCAGTCCGACACTCGAACCACTAGATCACAGACGTCGTCAATCACGAAGTTTAAATCATAAACTTATGCAGAGAGACTTCTTGGGCATTTATATAATATCTAATTAAAATTGTATGGGTGTGTGTGTGTGTGTTACTGTAGGGGTGTGTAAATGTGTGTGGAGTGAGTAGTGAGGTATATGTGTAATCCGTGTAATTTCGGGCACTAAGCGGCGTTGACTTGTGACAACGTTTGAAGGATTTGTTCATCATTATGAACAACTTTTACTATGGAACCAACGCTGAAATCGCGAAAAACAAAATCAGCTGGTCCCCACATTTGTGTTTACATAAATTGACAGTGAGTACTCAAATGAGTACAATGACCCTGTATAATCTAAGAATAAGGTTGTATAGTGATTTTATGTAGGTCACCCTACCATGAAATATTGATTGATTCTACTTTTGGTATCGATTCGAAATCAATAGAAGATAAATATAAATTGAAACGCATTCAAAACAGGACACTATAAGTATACAAGTATACATGTCACCATAATTGATTAGATATATTTCGTGCCTATTTAATTTACCTTATCGTTTGAAGCAAAAACGAACACAGCACAAATAGTGTAATTCTTTTTAACCTTTTCGAGGACAAAATCGTGATATGATGCATTATATCATGACAGTTGACGACTAGCCCACTCACAGATTAAAAAGCCCACTAGTGTTACAGCCTAGTTCACAAATTAATGTCTAAAAGGTTTTTGACACTTTTCTGTCTTATATTATCGTCGTGGAGTATAGAGTTTACTATATTGGATTGGACGACTCTTCCTCAAGTTTTCTTTGACAACATTTTGCTCCCATACAGCGAAAAAGTCAAAAACATGGGGATTTTCGTCGACCGGAACTTTTCCTGGACTGCCCAACTACAGGAAGTTAGTCGCAAGGTCTTTGCATCTGCTGGGTCTTTAAAAAGACTCCGCAATTTCTTACCGACTACCACCAAGACTGCGCTTGCACAATCTCTCCTTCTTCCCATCCTTGATTATACTGATGTCAGCTATCTCGATCTTACAGAAGACCAACTTAATAAACTTGAGCGGCTTCAAAATTTCTGCATTAGGTTCATATTTGGTTTGCGCAAATATGACCATGTTTCTGATTTCCGCGTTAAGCTCAAGTGGTTACCTATTCGCCTTCGCCGGAATGCTCATATTCTTTATCTTCTTTATAACGTGCTTTTCTCTCCTTCTACTCCCCTTTACCTGAAGAAACGTTTGGAATTCCTCTGCAACACTCACACTCACACGCTATTCCTTAGGTCATCAAATAATTTAAGACTGAAAATGACAATGCATTCCACAAAAATTTTTGACAAATCCTTTACGGTTCAGGCTGCTCGTTTGTGGAATGCATTGCCAGTGCCTATTAGAAGAGCGCAATCGCTGCCAGTGTTTAAGAGGCTTGTGAAGGAGCATTATTTGTCGCTATGAACATGTTTCTTCTGCTGTATGTGGTCGTTTTTAATTACTTTACCGTTGCTTATTATTTATATGTATATATGCATATAGTATTTATGTATTAGGATTTATAGAATATATTTTTGTTGTTATTTTATAGTAGTAGTATAGTATTTTATTTTATTACTAAATTATGTATCGAAATTGCACATCTGACAACCCCATTTTCTGTCCAGTTCATTCTTGTCCATCCTAAGGTTGCCTGGAAGAAATCGCTGATCGCGATAAGGCCGCCATTTGTACAATAGTTTAAATGCATATTCAATGTAATGTTTTTTATGGTGTACAATAAAGCATATATAAATAAATAAATATTGTACTTTTTGCGTCTTGTCAGGGGTGTAACGGCAATTAAACGTAGTGGGTATATTCTCTTTGACGGCAATCACTTCTCATCCATCACTCAATTTGGTATGCACCTGTGACGTTACTATGCTTAGCACATATCTAATAACGTCATACTTCATCATATAGACATCAACTATTTTTAAACAGGTAGGTGCAGAAAATATTTAATAAAATATACTAAAATATTTAATCATAAACAAGACCTCACGACACAGGGAATCTTTTTTTTTTTTGCCGTGGGGATATCCTCATGGACGCACTCCCCCCGGGGTAGGCGGAGCCAGTCAGACTCTTACCGACTAAGACCACCACGGTGTTCCTTCAACTACCTTAGCCGGGGGCGTGGGAACCCGTTAGTATTCACACAACCACCCCCGACAGGTCCTGGGCCGCCATAAGCAGGCGAGCCCCTTCTCCCCGTGCAGTCTAACGTTGGCCGCACCCTCCTAGGCGGCGCACACGGAACACTGCACGCAATCTCACCTCAAGGGCCTTTACCAGCTATGCCAGCTGCGCCAACTACTCCAGCTGTGCCAGCTACGCCAGCTGTGCCAACTACGCCAGTTACGCTAGCTGCTGATCGCTCACAGGCCCCATCCTCCCGTATTTTTTTATAGAGGTTTTCTTCCTCGCGGTGTGGGTGGTAAAGCCAAGACCCTCGGCCCCAAGAGGCGCGAGAATACTACTCAGCGGGCACTCCTGGGGTTACGAGATCGACGGGGGCAGGGAAGGACAGTCCCCCCGCTGCCTGCCCAGTGGCAGGGTGAGTGCACACCGGGCCCGCCCCTGCTCCTCCACTGTGTCTTTTGCTGGCATCAGAGGGACACGTGGAGCAACTCCCCATTGGCCCACATGGGGCCCGTCCCGTACCAGAATATTCGCCACAGGCAATAAGATCCCCCGAGGGTTAATCCCTCGAAAGGATTCCATTGCCTATACCCAGGATGCACCGGCCTAACAACTACCGTTCCCTCCAGACGTGTCCAGAGGGACAAGCAGCCGTCAGACACACGTGGAGGTTTTCTGGCCAGAACCACGACACAGGGAATCCTAGTGTGTGGCTAGACCACACTAGGCTTCATTCAACTAATGTTATGTATTTTCTCTAATAAAAAAGTTGCGTTTGGTTTAGATTACCATATTAGAAATTATTTGATATTCGAAATGCCATTGTGATTTTATTTTCAATTTTATTTTTTATTTTTTTTTGCTTATACTCTATTTTGACATTGTATTCAAAGATCTTTCAGTATTTTTAATCACTGTAAATGTAAGCATATGGCATAGTGTCAGATCGATGGGTTCCCTTCTTTATGGTTAAGCCTAAACATAATATCATTATTAATTAGTTAACTTCAGTGTATCTGTCTCACTCATTAACCTACATTGTTCTCACACAATTATTTCCAAATCATGTAATAAACCATTTTACCATCGAACATGAAAAGATTATTTCCATGGAGTTTCTTGCCAGCTCTTTTCCATAGGACCAACATTTTGGAACCGTGCAACTATATTCTTAACGTTTTGAAAGTGCATGTAAATAACATAATCAGCCCATTACTGTCCCACTACTGGGCACGGGCCTCTTCTCAGCATGAGAAGGCTAAGGCCTTAGTCCACCACGCTGGCCTAGTGTGGGTTGACGGACTACACACACCATCTAGTACTGTATGGAGTACTCTCAGGTGTGCAGGTTTCCTAACGATGTTTTCCTTCACCGTTAAAGTAAGTGATAATCAAATTCTGATCCACACATGAATTCGAAAAGTCAGAGGTACTAGTCGGGCTCGAACTCAGACCTCCTGCACGGAAGGCAAGCATTCAACCACCAGGCTATCACTGCTTTTTGAAGAGATGAGAGATGTTAAATGCTTGGTTACAAATATAGACAACTTATAAAAAAATAATATAGACAAATAAAAACTTTTGGTGTCGTTGTAACACTTGATCAATCGATCACACTTTTGAGGGACTTATCGAACAGTCAATCCGCTACGGATACGGCGGGATTTTGGTATGCTATTGCTATAGGTACTCTTACCTACATTTATTTTTTTCTTATTGTTTTCCTTGTTCAGCCCACCAAACTTGAAGAGAGAGGATTATTCCGATATCCGATTACGGTATATATGATCCTCTTCGTCCCTTATTCAAATACGGACTTATGATTTTCGTGTGTTATTACCACGATTTTTACTTAAACACGTGGGATTTAACGAAATGTTATTCTGAACATCATTCTTTAAAAGCTTGCTTTTTTCTTTATTCGAAAACGGCCGAAGCGCTTTTATAAACACATTTTCAGAAGAGATTTCTGAATTATTAATAAAACCTTTTACATCGTATTTTATATGAACATGACGAATGACGATAAATGAATTGACTTTTAATATCAGAATACTTACATATATTGAAGTCATATAAAACGACCTTCTACATCAAAATATACTGTTTTACCTTTAAAGTCTACATCAAAATATACTGTTTTACCTTTAAAGTCTACATCAAAATATACTGTTTTACCTTTAAAGTCTACATCAAAATATACTGTTTTACCTTTAAAACTACATGGTGTCATTGTAGTATTAAGGTAAACGCACATGTAGTATTGCAGTGAATACGAATTTAATGAAAGATAACATAACATCACGCCTGCCTGTATTTCCCCGAAGGGGTAGGCAGCGGTGTAATAGTACACCCACATTTCGCCAGTTATGGTATAGTCCCATGTAATAGGGGACGAGCCTATTGCCATTGACTGGGCATAAATCCAGACTCCGGGCTGCTACTCAGAATTTCCTAATGAAAAAACCCAATAACACGTTGGCCGACCCGGGAATCGAACCCAGGACCCCACGCTCAGCAGTCGCGCTTGCAAGCACTAGACGAGGCAGTCTCATGTCAGGCAGTCAAGTCAGTCAAATGAAAGTCAAGATTACGTGATTAGCAGTCACACGGAACTCATTATATCTTTCCGGCGCTTAATAAAATGCAGCTCTACGTGCGGTAATTTGTTACAGAACTTACAGACTGTCCCATTTAATTACATGTTACATAAATCATACACCTACAACTTGTACGTAATCAAACGTACGTACGTCAAACAATCTTCATAATAGCATACGTTTGTAGATACGCATTTATCAGAATATTCATTGACACTAAATTAGGAGGTAGAGTGCACAAGCGATTGTCAACAGACTAATCGCTGTACCTACAGCTGTTACTCCTCTAAAATGACGACCGGTTAACTTTAAATTAATCACACGTTTCAATCAATGAATGAAATATCTATAATTACTAACGGCCAAAATTAATATCCAATCTATCTACGATTTACCCTACTAGAGATAGAAATTTGACATATTTTGTATGGAGCTTATATCAAATTCCTGTCTCTAGTAGGGCAAATTGTGGATAGATTGGATATTAATTTTGGCCGTAAGACATGATTGCACAAATCCCGCAAACTAAAACTAAATTCGCCACTATACAATACAATACACGCTCAGCTCAGTTATATAATAGGGTAAACAAAGACATATATATATATACACTAATAAACTACATGAATGTAAGAAATGCTAGCAGAATGGATGAAACCACTTACCTATGCAGAAACTGAGGCACTTCTACAATAGATGACATAACTCACTAAAAACCCTCAACATACACTCTTACACACCCACACACGTACCTCCACACCCACACACATTCCATCCACCACACACACACATGCATTCATCACTTGAACACACCCCCACACATGTACAATATCATAATAATTAATATGTATAAAGATAAGCAAAAAAATAAAGGAAAATTCTATTTTAATAAGTTATAAGTTATCTATTGAGGAGCGGAGTCTCCTAATGCAGGCATTATTTGCTTAAAAGGAGGCTCCAATTACCATCTAATGATACCTATATCGTGTTGATGAAATAAACCATTTGTATTTGTAAAAACCGGCCAAGAGCATGTCGGGCCATGCTCAGTATTATAGGGTTCCTTAAGTAGGTGTAATTACAAACGAATCAAATCGAATATTAATCTTGGCTATGCTTTTTTAGTTTTTGCAATAATCGGCAGCATTCGCGACTCAGAGCGTGTTGTTAGTAGCGCCATCTAGCGATAAATTCAAGAAGCCAAATTGAAGAAGTGTGTTCAACATAACACAAAGTTACTTTTTGTGATTTTTTCAAATAGAAAGTAACTAAAGGAGCATTATTTGCTGACATCATTTTTCTCTAAGGTCAATGACCTTTAAAATAGGACGTTTTAAGTATTTTTCAGTTTTCTGTCTATAACTCAAAAAATTATAATCACATTATACTCGAAATAATTTAAAAAGAGAGTTTTCACAAAGGTCTATCAATGTGGAAGATTATAAGTTTGTACGTTGCATAGTTTAGAAATGGCAGGGGGACACATTGCAAGCCACTTTGGCGGGCTATATTTCGCAGATGGTACACCTGATAAAAAAGTGATGTATGAAACATTACCTTCATTTTAGTAGACCTATTCAATGATACCCCACACGAGGGGGTGCAGCGAAAAAAAAATTTTCGCCCCCATTTCACATGTATGGACGCCACCCCTAGAATACGTAAAAACGATTTTTTTATTCTTTTAAAATTGAGATCTATATGCAGACTATTTTTTAACAAAATTTCATTTACTTATGTTTATAACTGTAGAAGTTATTAAGCTGTAAAGGATTAGGACAGACGGACAGACGGACAGACGGACAGACGGACAGACGAACAGACCAACAGACGGACAGACGGACGGACATGACGAAACTATAAGGGTTCCTGGTAGGACTTCGGAACCCTAAAAACTAAAATTAACTGATTTCTACTATAAAGGTATGATAGGATATCAGTCGAAATGCTGAAGGCTGGACAGGGCGTGGTGGCTAGTCTGCTGTACCGTCTTTTCAACTTGTGCTGGAGTAATGGCCTGGTACCAAAAGACTGGTGTAAGGCCGTGATTGTGCCGCTCTACAAAGGAAAAGGGTCACAGCAAGACTGCAAGAATTACCGTGGCATTAGCCTTTTAAGTGTTGTCGGCAAATTGTATGCAAAAGTTTTGATTGAAAGAGTGATGAAAGTAACTGATGAAAAAATATGGGATGTGCAAGCGGGATTTAGAAAGGGCATGGGGTGTACGGATCAGGTCTTTTCCTTGCGATGCATAGCTGAAAAATGTTTGGCCAAAGGTCAAAAAGTCTATTGCGCTTTCGTGGATTTGGAAAAGGCCTACGATAGAGTGATGAGGAATGAACTATGGTCTGCTTTGTCTATCTATGGGGTGAATAGCAACCTGATTCAAGCGTTGAAATCTCTCTATGCGGATTCTAGCGCTTGTGTCAGGATTAACGGCGCCTACTCTGACTGGTTCAGCATCGATAAGGGTGTGAGACAGGGATGTGTAGCGTCGCCGTGGCTATTCAATCTATTCATGGACAGTTGTTTGAAAGATTTGAAAGAGAGTGAAAATGGTTTAGAAATGAATGGGTTACTTGTCAAATGTCTCCTCTATGCCGATGATCAAGTTATCCTTGCATCGTCGGAGGGGGAGTTACAGAAGATGGTAACAATTATGGATGGTGCTTTGAAGAGTAAAGGAATGAAAGTTAATGTTAGTAAGACAAAAGTTTTGGTTTTTGAAAAGGAAGAAGTTATGACAGAGTGCAATATTTTGATAGGTGACAAAAAGGTGGAACAAGTGAAAGATTTTGTATACCTGGGTTCCATGTTTACGAGAGATGGCAAGCATGTGAAGGATATTGAAAGGAGAGTGAGTGCTGGTAATCAGGTGAATGGGGCACTACACACCTTCATGAACAGCCGCAAAGTGTCGGAAAAGGCACGGCTGGCTGTTCATGGGGGAGTGTTAGTGCCTACACTTATGTATGGTAGTGAAAGTTGGGTATGGCAGACGAAACATGAAAGCAGAATAAATGCAGTAGAAATGAGAGCTTTGAGAAGTATGTGTGGTGTAACTTTGAGAGATAAAGTAAGGAATAACATGATAAGGGAGCGTTGTGGAGTGAAAGAAGATGTAGTGACAAAGATTGAGAAAGGTATGTTAAGATGGTTTGGACATATAGAGAGGATGGACGAGAGGAGATTGACGAAACAAGTATATGAAGCGAGTGTGGATGGAAGAGTTGGAAGGGGACGACCTCGGCGAACGTATCGCGATCAAATCGCGGATGTTCTCAAAAAATGCCAGGTTAAGAGTTCTCTAAACCGACGAGCATGCATGACGAGGTTAATGGACGTAGATGAAGCGAAAGAGGTGTGTCAGGATCGTAGCAGGTGGAAATCCATAGTCTCTGCCTACCCCAATGGGAAACAGGCGTGATAATATGTATGTATGTATGTATGTACTATAAAGGTTATTTTATGGCAGTATCCTTATTTAGAAACTAATGTATGGAACTAAATCAATATTCTTGAAGGAAGTCTCGCGTTGCGAACAATTTCTTAAAAAGAGCTTTGAGAGTTCCGAGATTTTTTTCTCCGGACACTCAAAGCAAACGACAGACTCTTAAGACGGCTCGCGATGCCGAAGCCATACCGACCTTATTTTATGTATTAATACCAAAATTTATATTTAACCGACGCCGGGAGCTTCGCTTGAGTGTTATTTTGATAAAAAGATAATTTTTATTATAATAAAACAAGTTTAACCCATAGACATTATTATAATAGTAACTTTATGGTTTAAACGGATTACATCGCGTATATTATGCAAATTGGTTTTCTTCATTTACCTGAAGTTTCGAAAGCTTCTATGCAGGAAGTATTCTAGCAGGAAGACTAAAGATGACAAGCGTCTTTACAAAATGTTTCAAAAAAATTAAAAATTGTACGGTAGATTTAAAAAATTTGTTAGACATATCTGTAAAGACGCTTGTCATGTTAGTCTTCCTGCTACCACGAAAGCTGCAAAACTTTCGACACTTCAGGAAACCCAAATAAGATAATATACATGAAGTAATCCGGTTGTTAAGACAACCGGATTACATCGCGTATATTATTATAATGTGTAGTGATCGTCAAAACCTAAAAAAAAATAGATAATTTTTATGTTCTTCTCCGAGTTTATATGTCTATGTGGTTAGGCCTTAAATTCGATTTAGTTGGTTGGCAATCCGCATCGTTAGTAACAAGCTAGGTAGATTTGCTGGCTTCTTCCCTCCCTACTTTCTATACCCTACCCATCCAATCACAGCCCTTTTACTTCTCCTTGCCCTTTCCCGCTCCACGCTGAATGGTCTTACACGACATGGCTGCCAACACAAAGAACAAGAAGACGCTATCGAGCAGTGTGGTTTCCCGCGAAAACCCAAACGCCGCCGCCTTGTCGCGTCCGCCGCCATATTTGGACACACCGCGCCGCTCGCGCAGTGCTCGCTCAACCACCATAAAGTGAAGTCGCGCTCCGCCACCGCTCCTCGCTCCGCCACAGGACATGATTGACTAACCCGCTTATTAACAATATCGCTAATTTAGCCCGAAGGCTTCATATTTGTGTGTGTTGTGTCTTCGCGCTGTGGTGTTTGGGAGCCAGACCACCAGAGACCAAGTAAGTGTTCCCATACCCCAGCCCCACCTATACTCTAAACCTATAGCCAGCACAATCTATACAGTCCACTAATTTTCTCCCCCCCATTGTAATTACTGGCCCCGCGAGCCAGTAACGCTTCCTGGTTCAGGTCCCTCGCATCTGAGCCAGCCGCTTCATTTTGGTCCATCTCACCGGACGCCTACCTTAGTAGTAGGTAGGTATATAGGTTTTAGTTAGGTTTCGATCATGCCGCCAACTCGAGCTAGCGTCGCGCCTTCGGGCACCGCCATATTAGAGATCCGTAAGCTCGACGCTAAAATGGCGTCGTACTTTTCAAACGTAAAATCACTCTTTGAAAGTATTGCTGACACCGCGATTAGTGCTGAATACGCTAATTTATTTCTTTGTAAGTCTAAAATAATAGACACTACTCGCTCAGAATTTGTAACCGCTTTAGATCAAAAGATCGATTTAGAATTATCAATCAATCAAGATTTCGAACCTAATTATTCTATATTAACAGAATTTGATAACATGTTCTCCACAATTAAACATACTGAGGCATGTATTTTATCCCGCAATAATTCTCCCGTTTTAAAGCAGGAACCCGCCACCGCTAGTAGCTCTAAAGTAGCGTCACATATAAAATTACCGCGACTAGAACTTCCCGTATTTAACGGAGACGCTGAAATGTGGCCTACGTTCTATGAGACGTTTAGATCTGTTATTCATAATAACACGTCCCTTAGTGACAGCGAACGAATGCAATACCTGGTGGGAAGACTGCAGGGCAGAGCCTTATCAGTTTGCAAAGGCATAATTCCGTCCGGGGACAATTATCACGTAGTTTGGAACGCGTTGTGTAAAAAATACAACGACGAACGCTCGCTCGCAACTTCATACATAAATAAGTTGTTGGGTCTTAAACCCATTACACAAGCGACACCAAAGTCACTTGAACACTTTGTTGATCTCTTTTCTACAACTATATCCGCTTTAAATACTATTAATAGTGATAACTTAGGCGATTTTATCTTCGTACATTTAGGTTTAAAATGTTTAGACATAGAGACAGTGCGTCATTTCGAACTATCCATTCGGGACTCCAAAGGCTTACCAACAAGCAAACAGCTGATCGAGTTTGTACGCGAACAGTATAGAGTTCTGAGTCGGGCAGATAACACGCTTACCCACAGTCATACAGACAATAAATCCCGCACGACGCAAAACGCACACAAAGATAAATCTCCCGCGCATTCGTTTAAAACCTACCTAAATGTACAACCACAAACTTCGTCACAAAAAACATGTACTTGTTGCACAGTGGGCTCGCATCATTTATTCCGTTGCGACAAGTTCAATAACCTTTCGCCGCCGGAACGTTATAACTTTGTTAAAAATTCTAAACCTAATATTTGTTTTAATTGTTTGAGTTCTCAACATACTATTCGCAATTGTAATTCGCAGAGTACATGTAGGTTCTGTTCAAAATCTCATCACTCATTACTCCACTTTCAACAAAGTTCGCCGCAATCTCAGCCGACGCCCGCGCAGACGGCTAAAACTACGCTTTCGTTAAATTCTTCTAGTGACAACTCCAGCCACCCTGTGGTGACGTTGTGTAATAATCCCGCTTCCGCATCCGCTGACGCTCATGGTTTCGTGGTTCCACCCGAAAATGTGTTATCCGCAAATACACAAAATAGTAACAATTCCTTGCCGCCTTCGCTTATAGGTGTATGCGTAAAAAATACACCGATAGACGCTTCTCGCATCGCTCCGCAATGTACCACGGTGCTTTTAGGTACCGCTATATGCCTCGCGCAAGACGCAAGTGGTAACATGCAAGCTATCCGTGTTCTCATAGATAGTGGTTCTCAAAAGGATATTATAACCCGCAACTGTTGTTTACGTTTAAACTTACCTATTCATAATGCCAAAAATACTCACGTTTCGGGAATAGGTAATGTTTTAAATGAAGTTCAAGGAATTACGCAGTTAAATGTCTTGTCCCGCTTTAATAATAGTGTTTCTTTTGCCTTGCAACCTTATGTTGTCGACCGCATCGCTTCTAATTTACCTAACATCCGAGTAGATACAGCCGCACTATCGTATCTATCTCACTTGCAACTCGCTGACGAAAATTATTCGTATCCCGCAGAAGTCGATATGATATTAGGTAGTGACGTTTTTGCTCGCATATTATTACCGCATAAAGTTTTCCGCTCGCAATCGCTACCCGTCGCTATTCAAACTAGCTTCGGTTATTTAATTTTAGGTAACGCTCCTGTACTTAGTAATAATAGTTCCTCTACGCATTCGTACTACAGTTCTCATTGTGTTTTTTCTTCGAACGAAGACACATGCTTGTCACGCTTTTTTGAATTAGAAGAACTGCCCAGTAAAACGTTTCTCACTCCTGACGAACAAGAATGCGAAGATATTTTTGAAAAGACGACTACGCGTGACGTCACTGGCCGCTATAGTGTTGCGCTACCATTGTGTAAAGATACCGCTGTTCTCGGTAACTCGCGCGCTACTGCCGAGCGTAGGTATTTAGCACTAGAACGCCGCTTACTTTCAAATCCCGCAATTAAGTTAGAATACGATAAGATTTTAATCGATTATTTAGATAAAGGTTATATTACACCGGTTAATTCTTCTAATATTGACACTCCGCATTATATTATACCGCACCATATTATTGTCCGTGATGATAAAATTACTACCAAAATACGAATGGTACTCGACGCTAGTATGAAAACTGATTCAGGTTACTCGCTTAACGATATTTTGCACAGCGGTAAGAATTTACAAACCGATTTATTCCGCATTATTCTTAATTTTCGACTTTATGCCGTCGCCATTAGCGCTGATATTAGGCAAATGTACCTCCAGATTGTAGTGCAGGAGTCATTTCGTCGGTATCAACGCATTCTTTATAGGTTTAATACTCAAGATCCACTACAATTGTACGAATTCAACCGTGTAACTTTTGGTATGACTTGCAGTCCGTTTCTCGCGATGCGCACCGTACGTCAACTTGCCATAGACGAGAGACAACGCTTTCCGCTTGCCGCAGAGGTTATAGAGAAGGACTCGCTTTATATGGATGATTTAGCATTGAGTTGTTTATCTGTTGACGAAGCTGTTATATTATCAAAACAGCTGATCGATTTATTCGCCGCTGGAGGTTTTGATTTAGTAAAGTTTTCGAGTAACTCGCCCGCGTTTATGTCAACTATTCCTTGTGAGAGTCGAGTCACTGAACTCATCGAATTTAATTCTGACGATAACTTAAAAATACTAGGTATGCGTTGGATGCCCGCTAGTGATAATTTCTTGTTTTCGGTAAATGTTGAAAATCGCAGTTGTACAAAACGTAATATTTTATCTAATATCGCCCGCCTTTGGGATTTAATGGGCTATGTCGCACCCGTTATTTTGCTCGCTAAATTAATTATTAAATCCTTATGGGAACATAATGTCGACTGGGACGACACACCGCCGCAAAATATTGTTGTTTTGTGGCAACAATTTGCCAAAGAATTGCCATTATTAGAAAATATTAAAATCCCCAGATTTGTAGGATTCGAACAACGATGCCTACTTTCGCTTTTAGGTTTTTGTGACGCTAGTGAACGTGCGTACGGTGGTGTTGTATACCTACACGTTCATTTCCCCGATACAAACAAAAGTATCGTTAGTTTATTGTGCGCTAAATCGAAAGTCGCTCCCGCTAAAATAGTATCGCTCGCTCGTTTAGAACTCTGTGGCGCCGTCATACTCGCTCAGCTGTTACGAACCGTTTTGGATACCTATTCATCGCGTTGTAAAATTTGTAACATTTTCGCATTTTGTGATAGCACCGTAGCTCTAACGTGGATACATTCTACTCCCGCTAGATGGCAAACCTTTGTTGCCAATCGAGTTTCGAAGATACACTCGAATCTCGACCGCAAACATTTTTATCATATTAAAGGAATCGACAATCCCGCTGATTGCCTTTCACGTGGCCTTACGCCATCCAAACTGGTGGATCACCCGCTGTGGTTCCCTGGGCCTACATTCGCATTGCTACCTAAGGAAGATTGGCCTATTGTAGAGTTTGACCCTAAATCGGTCGCTAACCCGCCGGAAATCAAAACTAATGTTTTTGTCACCACTTCTAAGGGTGATGACACATTGGCGCTTCCATTAATTTATCAATTATCTATCCGCGCTTCAAATTGGACTCGCTTATTGAGATCAGTAGTTTATTTTCTTCGCTTCATTCGTAAATTGCCGCGTAAATTTGAAATATCGCACTTAGAGATTGCCGAGACTTGGATTATAAAGGCTCTTCAACAAGTTCATTTCGCTTTTATTTTTAAATCGCTTCATAAAGACGAGGCCACACCGCTGCCTCGTTCGTTTGCAAAATTAAAACCTTTTATTGACTCTGGAATCCTTCGCGTCGGTGGTCGACTTTCAAATGCCGATCTTGAATTTGATAGTCAACATCCGATTTTACTTCCAACTCGTGATCCTGTAGTGAACCTTATTATCGATCACTATCATAATCGCAATCTACATACGGGTCCGTCCTTACTTCAGTCAATTTTAAGGCAAAAATACTGGATTCTTTCAGCTCGTAGTTTAATAAGGCAGCGTGTACACAAATGTAACATCTGCTTCAAAACGAATCCGAAATCGCAATTTCCCATGATGGCTGACTTGCCAGCATGCCGTGTACGTGAGGCCAAGCCTTTCTTGCACACTGGTGTCGATTACGCAGGACCTATTCCGATCATTCCGCATAGACGCCGAGGCGTACGCAGTCAGAAGGCATACATTGTTTTGTTTGTTTGTCTTGTCACTCATGCAATTCACGTTGAGTTAGCCTCTGATCTGTCCACTGAAGTATTCTTAAATGCTTTCAAACGCTTTCTTTCTCGCCGCGGCCCTGTCAGTATTATGTATTCTGACTGTGGCACTAATTTTATTGGTGCAAAGTCTTACTTGAAGTCTTTGTACAGCCTCGTTGATTCCACCGCTTATAATGATTCAATAACTAATTTTCTTTCGCATGACCGCATTCAGTGGAAGTTAAATCCTCCACTGTCACCCCACTTTGGGGGAATTTGGGAGAGTAACATCAAATGCGTCAAAACTCACCTAAACAAAATTGTAGGAAACCAATTTCTTACCTTTGAAGAAATGCTGACAGTGCTTGCTCAGATAGAAGCGCTGCTCAATTCTCGCCCGCTTTCTGTTC
Source organism: Asteroscopus sphinx (assembly GCA_949699075.1). Classification (NCBI taxonomy): domain Eukaryota; kingdom Metazoa; phylum Arthropoda; class Insecta; order Lepidoptera; family Noctuidae; genus Asteroscopus; species Asteroscopus sphinx. Next base: position 13,817,298 of record OX453005.1, read on the forward strand.
TTAGTTCGGATCCTTCTGATCCTCTCCCGCTTACACCCGCGCATTTTTTGACTTTGAGCCCTCTCAAGTCTTTACCCGCTTCTGACGTTACCCGCGAAAAACTAGTTCAACGCAAGCAACTCGTTGATGAGTTGGTCCAATCGTTCTGGAAACGCTGGCGTATTGAATATCTGAATACTCTCCAGTCTAGACAGAAGTGGAATACGCCCGCTAGTCCCATCACGCTTGGAACCGTAGTAGTTATTAAAACGGATAACATTCCACCGCTTCAGTGGCCCTTAGGCATAGTAACCGCGCTCTATCCCGGATCTGACGGCACAACCCGCGTTGTTGACGTCAGAACTAAAACCGGCACATATCGTAGACCTGTGGTGAGGCTCTGTCCTCTCCCGACTCAGTAGGTATTGCATCATAGTCGCTCTTAGTTCTAATTTACATTTAAGTATAGTTTAACTCTTTCGCTTTAAGTTTAGGATTCTCAGCGTCTCATACGTTGGATCACTTTCACCGCTCTATTCTTTCTCACTTTTCGCATTATCTTTGGAAGGGTTATTTCATCCCCTTCCAGGCGGGGAGCATGGTTAGGCCTTAAATTCGATTTAGTTGGTTGGCAATCCGCATCGTTAGTAACAAGCTAGGTAGATTTGCTGGCTTCTTCCCTCCCTACTTTCTATACCCTACCCATCCAATCACAGCCCTTTTACTTCTCCTTGCCCTTTCCCGCTCCACGCTGAATGGTCTTACACGACATGGCTGCCAACACAAAGAACAAGAAGACGCTATCGAGCAGTGTGGTTTCCCGCGAAAACCCAAACGCCGCCGCCTTGTCGCGTCCGCCGCCATATTTGGACACACCGCGCCGCTCGCGCAGTGCTCGCTCAACCACCATAAAGTGAAGTCGCGCTCCGCCACCGCTCCTCGCTCCGCCACAGGACATGATTGACTAACCCGCTTATTAACAATATCGCTAATTTAGCCCGAAGGCTTCATATTTGTGTGTGTTGTGTCTTCGCGCTGTGGTGTTTGGGAGCCAGACCACCAGAGACCAAGTAAGTGTTCCCATACCCCAGCCCCACCTATACTCTAAACCTATAGCCAGCACAATCTATACAGTCCACTAATTTTCTCCCCCCCATTGTAATTACTGGCCCCGCGAGCCAGTAACGCTTCCTGGTTCAGGTCCCTCGCATCTGAGCCAGCCGCTTCACTATGTTCGGTAGTTCGGTAGTAGTAGGTAGTGAAGAAGTGAGAAAAACAGGCAAATATAAAACCAAACCCACATTCTCATCAATAACATTATTGCGGATTCTAAGTTCCTGAACTATATGTCAATTACCTACTGACATCATCGATGTCTTGTCTTAATAGCTTGTCTCTGTTTAATGTTGAATCACAGAGTAAGGATGTATCTCCTTATACTGTGGTTGAACACTATTTTTGTCTGAACAGTCGGCGTTTGTCTAACTCTAGGCTAAGGGGTATGACTCATCGCAATTCAGGCGCCAACTTTCTTGTATTATGTACAAGTTGGTGATTGTTTTTCTATGTCACCTACCTATTAATCAGGAACCTTGTTTACTTTTTATCAGTGATACTTTTGTTTGTACCTAGTAAAGTTATTAGCTCCTCGTATGCCAAACCACCTTTTAAAGACGACGTCCATTGTTTTACTATTGTGTTATTTTAATTGGCAGTTAAGCTCTTAAGTACGTGTATATGTCAATGGCATCGCCAGCCTATGGGCCAAGGGGGAAGGGGGGCAAGATGATAGATAGAGGATATGAATTGTAGGAAAAATAAATACAAGAAAACAATTCATGATTAAAATACAATCTTCTTGGGGATTTTTGTGCACTTTTTAACTACTTTATTATTAAAATCTTCTAGGTTCGAATCTCTAGGGGAGGCAGCTGCCCCCCCTGCTCCACCCTGGCGACCCCCAAGGTGTATCTTTTTTCATCTTTTCTGCCAAAACACATCCACTGCTGGACAAAGGCCTCCCCCAATGGGGGGGGGATATGCCATAATCGCCACGCTTGGCAGGCGGGTTGGCGATCGCAGTTGGTTGATTAAATACCATGAGAAGAATACCAACCCATGAGAAGATATAGCGTAGTGCAATTCTTTACGTCTGGCACAACACGGATTATATGTATTAACCTAATAATAATAATAATATAATAATATACTGTCGTAACGTCCAGTTTGCGAACCTAATAAAAAAAAAAAAAAAAAAAAAATCCATATGCATATTATTATTACTTTTTTTAATTAAGATTGTAAATAGGTAACAAGATTTCTTATTGGATTACATGCAAATCAAATATTTCAAAAAGTTTACCAATAAAGAAAGGACTCAATATTGATTTTATTAGATTATGCATTTAATTTAAACTTTTGGAATTGAATGCACACACCAACAATAAAATTTCTTACGATAAAGTTTTTAAAAGGCAATAACAAGGCAAACTGCAAGTTTGGTGTTCGCCAATGCTCACTGTAGCAGACTAATAAGAAGTTTAAAGAATTTAATCTGTTGTACAAGTAAACAAAATTCATTTCGGTGGTACCATCTGCAGCACTTCCGTACAGTGTCATTACAAATGAATGTTTTTGCGAAAACGATAATAGCATGTCTAATTCTGTAATAACACGTAACTAAAAATGTTTCAGTTTCTATGAATAATGTTAATATAACGGACTAATAATAGGTAAAGTGAGAACAGAAGTAGTTAGGAATGTGGAATTATTCATAGCTAATAGTATTTTTAAGTATGCAAAATAGTTACGATCAAAAAGATTCACGTCCAGTTTCCGAAAGGCTGGTCAACGCAAAAATTTACTAATCAGCTGTCAAATCTCAGGTCAAGCGTTGTGATTGGTTGTTAACATTTTTGCTGGCCAATGACAGGAGCTGGCATGAGATTTGACAACAGATCAAATTGATCAGCCTTCCAGAAACCGGGGGATAATATTTGAATGTCTTTGCTTACGGTCTTCGGTAACGGGCGGTGAACCCAATTCTGCGATGTTCCAACTTCAATACTTATTCCCTGCCCGTCGGCGTCGTTCAATCACGATAAGAGGAGAAACATCAACGGAATAGTAAAAATATCGTGCTGTCAGGGCTAAGATTTGTGACGATCAAAAATAACCGATCAAATTGATCTGGATTTTGATAAGCTAAGTTTTATGATCATTAAATCTGTAATAATCTCTCTGAATCAATTCCCATAGTATCTAATACATATTACGTAATAATCCATTTGAATCAATCCGCTCAGTAGGTATATTAAAAATCCACAGGTAGGAGATTTCGTTTATCTTTTTGTAAAATACAGGGAAAACAAAAGGCGAATGAAACAGAAGGGTTTAATTTACTGTGATGTGGATGTTCAGGAAACGATATTAATTTTTAGCTTTGATTCTTTCTTTAATTGCGTGAGCGTTATTATTACTTTAAGCTTATCTACTTTTTTTATCGCTTAAGGGGAAATGGGATTTAAAATATACGTAGGTAACAGCATTGACCATAACGTTTTCAATTTAATATGAAATATATTTTTATTTTGGTAATTACATACCTACACAATTTTACAGTTTCGAAGAAAGGATAGTTTCCATTTACGAGATCAATATCAGTGCACAATGTTGCAGTGGCCAGTTGAGTAATAAATTGATACACATAATTCATTTTCATTTTCAGGCACTTTCATTTAACTTTATGAAAATGGAAAGCTCGGTGAATTAATCAAATCAATGAAAACGCTAACTTCACCAAAATAAGAATTCCAAAAACAAGCAGCCACAATTTCCAATTAACTTTGATTTTGTATAATATTTACTAAATAAACAAACATTTTGGGTGAAATAGTATTAATTTTATACCGATACGGCCATTACGCATTTATTATTTTTAATGAATCACTCCAGTCATAAGTAGAAGGACGCGTCATTTGCTGTTTATGTCTTTCAGTCAATCGGATCTATGTTTATTTTGCTCGGTTGTTGACAGATCAATAGCTTCCGAGAATCGCTTTAGTATAATGGAAAAATGATTCTTTATGATCTCAACGACAAAGTAGGTGATATTTTGGGCTATAAAACATTTGATAGAGTAAAACTGCCAATAACATCAAATATCACCTACCTATCTCTGATGTTATTGGATCTCTGATGTTATTGGCGATCGAATTATGCAGTGATTTTGGGAAAGCCGCTCCAAATACCACTCACGGCAACAACTTTTTATTGCGAAACGATGAGTATTAGATTTTATGCGGAACCTTTTCGCAATGCTAATGTTTGTAAACGGAATTTAAGAAACCATTACGTCGTGAACGCAACATTTAACGCTTATTTTTAGACGTATTTTTTTACGTTTTTCCGATTTTTTATACATTTGGCTGTGTTTTATGTTAATTTAAATTAAATAGGTACCTATATATACCAAAATGTTTCGTATCAGAAAACATTAAACGGACAATTATTTTTGACTACTGACTGCCCTATAAATATTACGATCACTGCTTTCAAAAGCAGTGATTAGCCTTGAATGCTATTGCCTTCCATGCAGTAGGGTCTGAGTTCGAACCGGGCCCGCCCCTCTAACTTTTTGAATTTTGATTTTGATTATCACTTGCTTTAACGGTGAAGGAAAACATCGCGAGGAAACCTGCACACATGAGAGTGCTCCATACCTCGATGGTGTGTGTAGTCTGACAACTCGCACTAGGCCAGCATGGTGGACAAAGGCCTAAACCTTCTTATTCGGGTAAGACGCCCGTGCCCAGCAGTGGGACAGTAATGGGCTGCTTATGTATATCACAGTCTAAAAGTCGCACATTTAAACATTTTATTTTCATCGGTATGCTGTAATTCATAAGTACAGTCAAGGACACATCAATAGTGAAAAAACCATGGATGAATAAAAAAGGCGGACGGAATCTCGTTCAACAATAAGTCTTCTTCTATCGTGTCGCCATGAGCTACATGCTCATGCCGTGGGGAAAAGATTAGCCAGTCAGCAGGTTGGTAGCGGGGCTGACTGCCCAGGGTGCACCGGACGATCAATTAAATATCGTCACTCGTGGAGGCTCTTTTAATACACCCCAAGAATAAGTGAAGCACCCATAGTAAGACGGCTCGCTTCACAAATTTACACCTATAGTAAGACAAACAGCCACGATTACGCAACAAATCTCGTGTGACGATAGTCATTGTCGTAGTGTCACAAATAAAATAGCAATATGCGGTCTGGTGTGTTGTGTCGAAATTAGAGTGGATTTAGAAAAAAAAAAAAAACTTCAATCTTTTCTTAGCGGGATTCCATCCGCCTTTCATATTCTTCCGTGGACAAAACCAGTACAATATGAGCCTGTCTTGTATGAAACTAACAAACTAAGCCAGTTCCGCTCATAATGGATCAGTCACTACCGATATGTGGTTGACCATACCTAATACCTACATTTCGAATGAGGTATCGCGCTTACCAATAATATCGGCTAAATATTAACTGAAATAGATGCATTTGTAAGGATTTATGGGCAGAGTAAATAACCAGCCAAATCGTGTCAGTGGCCTGGTTCATCCGGCCACAAATCCATGAATAAACCGCATACCGCATGCAGGAGCGTCGCGTCGATCGTAGAACATTGTTGCAGCGCTGCGAATGCCACGGAATTGCAAATAATTGTGCTAGGACCACAGACAGTAAAAAATATAGACGCAGTGCTGCGAACAATCATAGTGAAGCCAAAAAAAACTATGCTCCTTCGTGTACAACCAGCGCTCACGCACATGCCATGCACCTGAAGCATAATTGCTTTGGCGATGCTTACTGGACGATGCCACAACATGCGTGTTTGAGGTGCATGTGTGTGCGTGAGCTCTGGTTGTATAGGAGCATAGTTTTTTTTGGCTTCACTATGATTGTTCGCAGCACTTCGTGTATATTTTTTACTGTCTGAGGTTAGGACTTAACTTCTGCAGTCGGAATTACGCCGTTTTAACAATCGCCGAACATTCTAAGCCCGATCTCACTGTGATTAAATAACTTCTTAGGTTTTCGCGATAACTATACATTATAATGAAACAAGTTTAACCGGATTAATTCCTGACGTTTCAAAAGCATCGCAGGAAGACTAAGATGACAAGCGTATTTACAGATATTTCTAAAAAAAACTTTTAATCTACCGCACAATTTTTATTAATTAAAATCGTTTCGATGCACGCAGTAATCACTCACAATTCACAATGTCATAATCTTTTACAGTGTTGCGTGCTGTTTGGGAATATTTTTTTAGAAATATCTGTATAGACGCTTATCATCTTACGGCCAAAATTAATAACCGATCTATCCACGATTTGCCCTACTAGAGATAGAAATTTGACATATTTTGTATGGAGCTTATTTTGTATGGAGCGTCTTCATGTGACCACGAACGCTTTCGAAAAGTCAGGAAAACCAATTTAAATAATATACGCGATGTAATCCGGTTAAACTTGTTTTATCATAAAGTATTTTTAGTCCTTAGTCCTTAGTAATATTCGCTCCATATACGTGCTGGAACAACTCTTTTCTTCATAGGTATTCATATAAATCTAAATAAAAAGGCAATAGAAGTGGTAAAGGCGCGTGAACTTGTAGCCACGTGCAGGTGTCTCGTAGAACATCAGTGCCCTAACCGTTTGCTTGATCATCAGTGCTATTTTGGACGCGCAGTCACTAAAATTGTATTTTTAAGCATATCTAACAGCGGATTTATTTTTAGGCTTAATTTATTTTGCACTGAATGCTAAAACATGGTGGGAGTAATTGCGTATTTAAATGTTGGTAGCGGCATACCGGCGACACGCGTTCCGGTATGAAAAGACAGTATAACATTTCTATTACCTTATCATTCAGATTTCTATGTAGGTATTTGTATTATAAAAGCATTATTCTTTTTGACATGTGTCATATTCGCCCTTTAATCTTGTTGGGTGATGCCCAACATTTTTATGATGAAAAAACTTTTATTCTGGAATAAAGGATCCGTCACATAAAGATAGATTGTACAATGTCTACGGCGACAGTTTGCTATAACCTCGCGGGTAATGTGTAACAAACCGTTTACTTATGATGACATGAAATATGTTTATTACTTCTTTTTGTCTTCATATTTTTCGGGACTAATGCTTGAAGAAAACGGACGACCTATTCTATGATAGCTTGATCGTTTCCTTCAGGACTAGATAGGATTTATTCTAGTTACCTATATTTTGTCCGTGACTTCATACTACTTTATACATATGAACTTTGAACTGGTAAACATTTGAAAACTTTTCTTAGTGTGTTACGTAAGAAAACTCTGCGCAAAAAATCTTTTTAGGTTTAGTGTCGTTTGTCGGTCAATTGGTCACATAACTGTTTTATTCAATATAGCTGTGCCCGTGCTGGCTACGCCTACGTACTTTAAATACAAGATGTTGATCTGTAATCGTGCAATATTTCTAGATCTGTTGATAAATAATGTGCTTAGTCACCTAAAAATACTTAAAAAATTCTACGATTATTTAATACCTAAATTTTCACTTGGAAACATAGCGAGGGTTCGAGAATAAATCCCGAACGACTCGGAAAATAAGTCATCGGTGGCATTGTCAAAGGGTGGAAATACCTGAAAATTGTTTTGGTGGTGTCGCACGCATCGTTTTTGTGTCGCACGTGACATACGGGGGGAATTTGTTTGTTTAAAAATAGGTATTTCAAAAAATTTTGGTATTGACTTTTTTACTGATTCGTGTTCAGTATCAGTGGTATAGTCACCTCCTTAAATATGGCACGAATGCAGAGCAACATGTTGTATAGCATATGTTACTTCTGGATAAATTAGCTTTCTAATGGTGAAAAAAATATTGAAATGTATTCAGTAGTTTCAGAGTTTATCGATTACAAAAAAAACAAACTAACAAATCTTTCCTCTTTATAGACTTATAGATATGGAAATTTTCTCATAAAAAAGAAGTCAAGTTTAAGATGCTTATTTTTGGGTTGTTTTTAGGGTTCCGTACCCGAAGGGTGCCAAACGGGACCCTATTACTCTCGCTACGCTGTCCGTCCGTCCGTCTGTCTGTCACAGGGCTGTATCTTTTGAACGGTAATAGGTAACCGGTTGAAATTTTCTCAGAATATGTGTTGCTATGAGGTGTATCACGACAAATACTAAAAACAAAAAAAGTCTAAAACCAAAGGGGCCTAAAAAAGTCTAAAACCCTTACAAGAAACCACAAAAAACATGCATTTTTTTCAACGTTTTTGTTCCTGCTCTATCTTCATAATGGTAATATATACCAGCGTCAAACTTAGTCAGATTATAGTGCATACTATGTAGTTTAGCAACAAATACTATAAACATGGAAAACGTAGACGTATGTGGTGGTACCTACGTAAGAAAGAGATGTAAAAATTCACATTTCGCGTACGTTCGTTGATGTCTTTTGATAAACTCTTGGAAATTAAATCAGTTTCTATGGGGTTTCAGGTCGATGGGTAGTACGGAACCCTTACTGCGTGAGTCCGACTCACACTTGGCCGGTTTTTAATTAGTTTGTAATATTTTTCTGTTTTTTTCAATTCAGTTTTTATTTATTTTATGATTATACTATGTAACAGGCTGAAAACTAGTATTAACAAGTGCTGTAGTTAATATGCTGAGCAGAGCCCGCTCCTCATGCCACACGGTAACAAAATGATTTAGTTTGTTTTAAGTTTGTATGTTTATAATGATTTTACTTAATGGTCGCAGTAAAATTTCTTTCTTTCTCTCTGATTAGCCACAAAATGAGTGACTCCTGTTCTTTCTACATCGCAGTTAAGACGTAACTGCGTAATAGAAACGAGCATAAACTAATTTTCTAGATACATTTTTAAATAAATAAATAAACAAAATTCTTTATGCAGATCGTTCGGCAAACACCGTATTACGACGGATATCGCCTTTACTATTAAATTCAGTAGCCTGATCTAAATCTCTATAGAAAATAGAATATCAAGGATATAATGCTTATGGGGTAAAATAACTCAAGCTATAATATTTTATATCTCTGAATTTTATTACAATAGTTTATACAGTCTGAGAGTGTTGTCGACACTATCGTTTACTCAAGTGCGAAGAATTAAGATCTTATGGTAATAAATGGTTCGCATAAAGCCATTAGTCTGGGACATGTGTTACCTTCGTTTGAGTTCCATTGTACGATGAATGCTGATACAAGAGAACAGATATCCTAACGGCTCCATTAATTGGTATTGTAATAGGAAACCTCTATCTTTTGTTCAACTGATTGGTATTCTGAGACATTATTACTGCGACAGCTATTTCTCGCTCAGTAACAGAATTCAACCAAAATTTGCTAAATATTAAACGTCAAATATAATAGAATTTGATGGTTAACTTGAAGGGAATAGGTATTTCTAGTGGTTACTGGATTTTTTTTATTTTTTTTGGCCAAAATATTCGATGCTACTACTCCGCTATCCGCTTTATTTTCTCCGATACACTTGAATCATACAAACTGAATGCAATACGTACTACGTGTTTTGTGAATATTCAGCTTTCTGTCTGAAATCTTTGAAAATATCGTATTCAGAGAAAAATAAAATCGCATACGTTACAGAAAATATCAAATAAATAGAATTGGTAAATGGAATTAGAATTGCATGCCCTTCGTGCAAATTTGGTTGGAATAGTAGGTACTCAAACATAGAAGTGTAGTGTTTGACGTTGTAAAAATACTAGCTACGGAGAAAAGAATTACTTGTTAGAAAACTTATGAATGTAGAAACATTTCAGAAGAGAATATTTATAAATCACATTTATGCAGTTATGTATAAAACAGATTCTTAATTTCTTATACATAGCTGGCAACACTTTTTTGTAACATAATAAAAAAGGAATTCTACATTTGTTTTGTTCAAGGTGGCATAGGTACGGCCTTTCAATAAATATTATTTTCAACTGCATTTAAAATTTTCATTGAAGATATACATGTTTTTTTTTTTTTTACCCGCCTGCCAAGCGTGGCGATTATGGCATATCCCCCCCTTAATTGGGGGAGGCCTTTGTCCAGTAGTGGACGTCTTTCGGCTGTAATGATGATTTTTACATGAATCACATTTCTTATTATTATGTATATACGTACATGGAACTCCAAAAAATATACTCAGTTTATTAAAATTAGCATGGAATATTGACATTAATAAGTCAAATAAAACTGCAAACAAAGCACTACATACAACAAAGCTTTTCAAATGAACGATTTTTCTTGCAATAGATACTGAGATAGGTCCCCGACAAGCCCAAACCGCAGAGTTATCAAACTTCCACATCAGTAGGCAGGCTCGCCGCGCAGGCGGTAGGGCGGCGGCGGCGGCGGTCCGCTTACTTCTAAATTAACCGACTCAATTTAAATTCTAATATTCAATGAATACTATATTATTCAAGAGGATTGCAACTCTATAAATTGGACCTTACCAAGTAATAAATTGTATGAAATTAAATAAATCTTGGTCGTTGAACTCGTTGACAATACTTGAGATGACTTTAACGGAAGTACTTTTTTAAAAATTCATTGTATGTGTTTTATGTTAATTTTTAGGGTTCCGTCCCCAAAGGGTGTCAACCGGACTCTATTACCCTGCGCCACTGTCTGTCTCAAATGTTAGATAAACATACGTAATTGTATATACTTACACGTCTATGTATACATTTTCACAACATTATTTTTAATAAATCCTTTGGGGAGACTTGGGGAGTGGCAAACTGTTTATTTATTAATAAAATATTATGGATAAGAAAATAAATGGTAAAAATAATTGCGGTTATTGTTTAACAAATTAAACATGAATTATTTTTGTGATAATCAGAATTAAAATAAGAATGGTCCAACTTTTGAGCCTTGTGGAACTCCTTTTGTAATTATGGACCAATAAAGACTTTTCCATTAACATAGACTATCCAAACTATCTTACTTAACTATCTCAACGAAAAATTAAGATAATGCGAAATAAAATCCCTAATACCATACTAACACCATTTTCCTACTAGCAAAGTTAGATGAGTACAAAATCGTAAGCCTTACACAAATTACCTTTGGAAAATAGTAAATGATTTAGCGTGCAGACATAATGGTAATCCTCTTGAGAAATCGAAGAGTGCTAAATAAAGCTACTATCTCATATTGAACATCTTGATGAACTAATTAATATTCTTGTTATGTAGCGAGAAGTAACCACCGAAATTATCATTTTCTAAATAGAAAGAAAAGAAAGAAAAATGGTTTATTGTACCAGTTAACGGCGCGTAACATTTAAATAATAGTGAAACAGAACACAAACAGTTAAATAACAGGTGGGGTTACAAAGAAAGTCAAACAAAAAAAACACATAAAATATAAAGTGATGCTGAGTAATGATTCTTCATGTTCATTATCATATTCATCATTCTCCGAGCCTTTTCCCAATTATATTGGGGTCGGCTTCCATTTTAGCCAGATGCGGCTGTACATCAACATTTTACACGGAGTGACTGCCATCAGACCCCGGCAACCCAGTTACTGGGTAATACTGACATTCGGAGGTAATAGTGACAGTTGTCAGACTTTCAGGCTTCTGACTACCCGTAACGACTGCCATAGATATTCGTATGACAACAGGGACCGACAGCTTAACGTTCTCTCCGAGGCACGGAGGGATCTTGATGTGTAACGAAACGGTCACCCATCCACAGACTGACCGCGGCAAGTGCAGCTTAACCTTGCAGATCGTACAATCCGCGCAGTCGTTGCTTCGCTACGAGCCCCTCATTATCATATTACCATACTTAATTTTGTTTTTATAATAATTATTAAGTCGTAAGTTTTGTTCATTATACAAAAGCGTTGTTAGCCTTTGAATTCAATTTTACTTCTGGCCAAGTCACCATACCTTTCAATGGACAAAACCTTTTCGTACTGCTAGCCTACATTTCGAAAAGAACTTCTATGCAAAGTTTCAAATTTATGCCCAGTGAATTGTGCTGTGCGTTTTGTATCAGTGAGTCTGTCAATCGCGGAACTGTTTAATACGTATAGATAACACAAAGCTAACGGGTTCACCTATATCGATTACTATAGCTGATACAATATTCAATATCATATCTTCATAGACCAGTCGTTCGTTTACCGTTACCATTTCCGTATTGTTTTTCATGGAGGTATGTAGGTATATGAAACAATCGTGGTCCGGTAGCCAATATTCGTGTTTTTAACGTAAAGTTTCAGTTTCAATACCTAAAAGCTGAGGTATGTGTGGTGTGTGTGTGTTGTGGTGTGGTGTGGTGTGTGTGTGGTGTGGTGTGGTGTGGTATGCGTGTGGTGTGGTGTGGTGTGTGTATGTGTGTGTTGTGGTGGGGTGTGTGTGTTGTGGTGTGGTGGGAAACGGCAAACCACAAATAACTGAAGTTAAAAAACAAAAAAGCATAATTATACCCTCATCTCTATACTGCCTTGTTCTTCTGCAACTAATGAATACATGTGATGTAACAATATCATACCTTTCATTGCTGTTACGTACAGATGATTCAAACAGCAGCACAATAATTAAAACAAGTTCGTGGCTCCGTCTAATAGCAAAATGCCATAAAGCCCACAGGGACTAAATGAAGATGCAATATGGACGTACGATATTACTCAATTAGGCTGCAAACGAGCAATTCCGAAGGCTAAAATCGCTTGCACTCAATGTTTGGTGGCAGCCGTAGGTACGTGTAATGTAGCAGGATACGTTCAAGGGATTTTGTCGACAAGATGTACCATCGGGTAAAAACGTCTCATGGGTGTCGTAAAAGGCGGCTAAGGGATTCACCAGAGGATGGGCAGCAGCGTTCTCTGAGTATTTAACCAACCAACTGCGATCGCCAACCCGCCTGCCAATATGGCGATTATGGCATATCCCCCCCTTAATTGGGGGAGGCCTATGTCCAGTAGTGGACGTCTTTCGGCTGTAATGATGATTATGATGACATCATTATATACTCTTCGGTGATTTTCGTTGTACCTTACCCGTGATTTGTAAATTACATAACACAATTTTTGTTAATAGAAAGCTATACGAAATAATAATTGTCTAGTCTAAAATAAGCGCTTTTTTAACATTCATCCATCGAAAATGATTTTAATCCTAATCCCAAATATTCCGATTCGTTAGGAGAGAACTCTCAAACTGCAAAACCAAACTATTCCTAATACTCAATAAAACGATAGCTCTTTTTAAACTTCCGAGAGGATAACCATTCAAATGTGCGAAAGTACCGGAAAATAACGATTCGTTCGGTTTCGAATTCCGGTGAACGACTTTCACCGGAATTTCCTCCCAATTTTCACCATATTGTGGGGTCAGTATAAAAAATATTCTTCTACAAAACTACCCTTAAACGATGCAATGTTTAATCTAATGCATGCATATGCACTAACGGCCAAAATTAATATCCAATCTATCCATGATTTACCCTACTAGAGATAGAAACTTGACATATTTTGTATGGAGCTTATGTCAAATTCCTAGCTCTAGTAGGGCAAATCGTGGATAGTTTGCATATTCATTTTGGCCGTAAATAGAGAGAGTGTACGATATTCCATGCATAGCAATTGATTGGTGCCGATACGATACAACGTTAATACGCTTAAGCACATTCTAAGCAATGCTGCGAGTTACGCGCCATTAACTTCTACCAGCGTATCTGCTGCCATAATACTACCTATAGTAACCGTAGTTACTGAACAAGCGCATATCTTTGTGGTCTAGTGGTTCGAGTGTCGGACTGCTGATCACGAGGTCGTGGGTTCGATTCCCACAGAACACAAATATTTGTGTGATGAACATAAGTGTTTGTGTTGGTCTGGGTGTTTCTTATGTATTATAAGTATGTATTTACAACAACAAAAAAAGGTATATAAGTATTATATCCATTGTCTAGTACCCATAGTACAAGCTCTGCTTAGTTTGGGACTAGATGGTGTTGTGTAAAAATTTCCCAAAACTATTTATTTATTTATATCAATTGTAAAAAAACCGGTATAGGCAGAGCCTGTCTTGTATAACATAAGCAGCTCATTATTGTTCCACTGCTGGACCGACCTATTCTTCGAATGAGAAGATGAAGGCCTTAGTCCACCACTCTGGCTTTCTTACGGATTCGCAGACTACACACACACTATAGATAACTATATGGAGCACTCTCAGATGTGCAGGTTTCCTCACGATGTTTTCCTTCACCTTTAAAGACCGCCCATTGTACTTACTTAATCTTTCTGTAAACTATTGTCTTTGTTTTCGTTTGGTGTAATGTACAATAAAGAATATAATAAATAAATAAATAATAAATAAAGTAAGTGATAATCACATTCAAGTCAGAGGTGCGGGGCCGGGTTCGAATGTGTACACCGTCTTGTACGAAAGTTACATAGAAACCCAGTTCCGCATATAATACTTTAGTAACCACTGATACATTATGCGGTTAACTAAAGGTACAATCAAAAAAAATTTAAGATGTATAATATTTGAACTGTCCTTCCATTTAATAAACGTATGGTTTGTTGGGTAAACCTGGGTAAACCCTTCGTAGGGAACACAATTAAAGGAAATAATCACCTTCTAACTTATTTTGAATACCAAACAACAATAGGCACAGCTAGGAATTTTAAACAGGTCTACATTGTTGCTACGGAAACGGTTTTCACATACTGAGGTATTGAACTTCCGACCCAGCTTTAATTAAACACGCTGAATTTTTTGTCGTTATGGAAACGAAAAACATAAGATTGCATACTCGTTCGCTCGATCGTTTGCTTACGTTTGCAAGTTTTTATTTTAAAATCATAACAAAATTACACTACCAATCGATTCTAATGAACATAGAATTAGATACACTCTGTCTTTTCTTGCTCGTCTTATTTAGTAAACAAGTTTAACATATTTATTTTATGAAATTCGTCAATAATAATTATTAAAAGACATTAACAACGAATTAAATTAAGACGTTAATAATTTCACGCACATTTTTTTTTTGTACATAATTATATGTGCAGAACTAGTAATTATATTGTATCAGTAGTTATTTGAATAAACAGACATGCCAATATTGTTTACTAAGAAAGACAAGAGAGAAAAAAAAGACTACCTATAAAGTCGATATTTTTTGTTTCCTAAACGACAAAAAATTCAGCGTGTATATACGACATACTGCTATTTATCTTATGGTTTCTGAAAAGAATAAAATAAAGGATTTCGTCAGGTGGATAGTTAGCAGCGTTTCCTTGTCTTTCATTAACTAGCAATCGTTAATGATCTATAGGAAAATGACTGACAAACTGTCTACACTGTAAGCGGTGATGTTAAGACAAACTGAAATAGCTAAAATAGCTTACATTAAAATATTGTGTTATTAACAACCTAGAAATATAATTCAAATTCAAAGTTTTTATTTCAAATTGACACAGAACCTACATGCTCATAAGAAATGTCAAGAATTTAGTTGCAAGAAATAGGAAATATTTGTTTTCGTACGCCTCTTACAGAGGGCGGATGTGTCGGAAAATTAATTTTAAAACCAACTTTTGTATCCTTAACCAATATCAACTCAGCCTATCGCAGTCCACTGCTGGACATAGGCCTCTCCCAAGTTGCGCCACAACGCTCGGTCCTCTGACTTCCGCATCCAGTTCCCCCCCAGCCACGTTCTTCAGGTCGTCGGTCCACCTGGCAGGGGGGCGCCCTACGCTGCGTTTGCCGATTCGCGGTCTCCACTCAAGGACTCGTCTGCTCCAACGGCCATCGGTCCTTCGACAGACATAGCCAGCCCACTGCCACTTCAGCTTACTGATCCTACAAGCTATGTCGGTCACTCCGGTTCTTCTCCGGATAATCTCGTTACGGATTTTATCCTTCAAAGAAACTCCAAGCATAGCTCGCTCCATAGCTCGCTGAGCGACTTTGAATTTGTGGACTAGCCCAACTGTCAGTGTCCACGTCTCGGCACCGTAAGTCATGACTGGCAGGACGCACTGGTTGAAGACCTTTGTCTTCAAACTTTGCGGTATAGGCGACGAGAAGACTCGGCGAAGTTTGCCAAATGCTGCCCAGCCCAGACGGATCCTTCTGTTGGCTTCTTTCTCTAAGTTGTGTCTACCAAGCTGAATTGCCTGCCCTAGGTAGACGTGTTCCGTTATAACTTCGAGTGCCGACCCTTCGACGAATATTGGCCTCGGCATGACATGCATATTGAACATGACTTTAGTCTTGTCCAGATTCATGCCGAGACCGACACGTCGAGAGGCTCCGTTTAAGCTGTGCAGCATTTCGCCCAGTTGTTCCAGCGACTCGGCCATTACAACGATGTCATCGGCAAAACGGAGATGTGAGATGTTCTCGCCGTTAACGTTGATACCCTGTCCAGTCCAGTCCAGCGTCTTGAAGACGTCCTCCAACGCGTTAGTGAACAATTTCGGGGATATTACATCCCCTTGTCTCACCCCTCTGCGCAGTTGGATTGGCTTTGTATTTTGGTCCTGGAGCTGAACAGTCATGGTAGCAGCGTTGTATAGGCATCTCAGCATCTCTATATACCGCTCATCAATGTGACATCGCTGAAGAGCATCCAGAACTGCCCAAGTTTCGATAGAGTCGAAGGCCTACTCGTAGTCCACGAATGCCATACACAGCGGCTGATTGTACTCTTCAGTCTTCTGTATGATCTGCCAAACAGTATGGATGTGTTCTACGGTGCTGTAGCCTTTTCGAAACCTAGCTTGCTCTGGTGGCTGGAATTCGTCGAGTCTTCCGGCGAGACGATTCGTGATGACCCTCGAGAACAGCTTGTACACATGACTCAGGAGTGAGATGGGTCTGTAGTTCTTCAGAAGGGTTTTATCCCTTTTTTTGAAGAACAGTACCACCGCACTCCCGCTCCATGCCTCCGGTGTAGAGCCTTGTTGGATGACGGAATTAAACAGACTCTGTAGCTCCTTCAGGACCGGAGCCCCGCCTGCTTTTAGGAGTTCAGTAGTAATGCCGTCATCGCCCGGAGCTTTATTATTCTTAAGCTGCTCGAGGGTCACCCTAATCTCGCCCTGGTCAACGTCCGGAAGATCCTCGGTGTAATGGCGCGTGAGCTGGGCTCTTTTGTCGTCATTGCTAGGAACCGCTGGTCTCGCCGTTTTCGTGGAATACAAATGCCCATAGAAGTTTTCGACCTCATCAAGCATCTCGATCTTAGAGGTGACAATTTTGCCATCCGCGGCTTTCAGTTTCATCAGATGGGTCCTCCCTAGCTGCTGAGCGAAAACTTTCGACCCCCTGTTTTGCTCAATCGCAGCCTCAACGGCGCGGGTGTTGGAGCGGCGGAGGTCACGTCGCATCAGCTTCCTAATCTGTAGGTTTAAGGACCTATTATCTGATGAAAACGAATGCGCGGCTGACATTTCCCGTCTTTTCCTCATCAGATCGAGAGTCTCAGTCGAAAGCTTGGGCTTGCTTCCACGCTGCGGCGGAAAGAATTTTCGAGACAGTTCCTGCAATGTTTTGACTATGGTGTTGGTTTTCTCCTCAATATTGCCTGTGGTTTCCAGCTAGTCGAATCGATTTTGAAGTTCCGCTTGGAACCTTTCGGAGCCCAAACTGGTTTGGAGCGGCGAAGGTCGGAGAGTAGACTTAATAATGCGTGTTCTTTCAGCTCTAAAATTGATATTTAGAGTGCCTCGGATAAGTCAGTGATCGCTTCCGGTGTTGAACCTATTGATCACAGAGTCATCTCTAAATATGTGCTTCTTATCCGTCATGATAACGTCTATCTCGTTCCTTGTCACCTTATCGGGGCTTTTCCAGGTCCATCTTCTTTGGGGCTTCTTCTTAAAGAAGGAGTTCATTAAGAAGAGCCCCTGGGGCTCCATGAAGTTGACCAACATTTGGCCCCTGTGGTTTCTGCGCCCCAAACCGTAAGGTCCGATTTTCGTTTCGCCGCGTTCTTGTACTCCCACTTTAGCGTTGAAGTCCCCCATAACAACGTTGTAGTGAGCCTTAGCGGTACTATTCATAGCCTTAGCTATGTCTTCGTACATCGCTTCGGCTATATCGTCAGAGTGTGTCGAGGTCGGCGCATATACCTGCACTATTTTCAGCTTGTACCTATCATTTAGCTTTACTACAAGGTACGCTACCCGTGTCGACACACTACCGATTTCCACGACGTTGTTCACGAGGGCCTTATTGCCAAGAAAACCAACACCACCTTGGGAGAGCTGATCACCTTCGCGGAAGTAGAGTTAGTGTCCTGACTCCAGGGTTATCGTGTCCTCCCCCTCTCTACGGACTTCGGATAACCCCAGTATATGCTATTTTATATGGCTTAACTCTACTTCAAGCTCGGCGAGGTGATGGTCCAGTCTCAACGTTTGTCCATTATACGCTGCCAGATAGAGTTGTCGGTTTTGGTAGCCTGCCGTAACCCGGGGATTCTTCGCACCCCCCGCCCACCGTTACCACGACCGCTACCGTAGTCGGGAATAGAGGGACCACCGGGAACTGGGGGCCGTTTTTCTGGTTGTGCGTGCATTGAGATGTATGCCCATAGTCACCACGCTGGGCAGGCGGGTTGGTGACCGCAGTATTAACCAATATAATGTTATCTTATTAATGTCGTTACGATCGATAGCATTATTCCATGTTCATTGTTTTGTTAATTTTTAGGGTTCCGTGCCCAAAGGGTGCCAAAAGGGACCCTATTACTCTCGCCACGCGGTCTGTCCGTCCTTTCGTCTGTCTGTCACAGGGTTGTATCTTTTGAACGGTGATAATAGGTAGCCGGTTGGAATTTTCTTAGGATATGTGTTGCTATAACCCCTATTACGATAAATACTAAAAATTAAAAAAGTATAAAATCAAAGGGGGTCCCCATACAAGAAACCTCGAAAAACATGATTTTTTTCAACGTTTTTGTTCCTGCTCTCTATTCAAAACGCTAATAATATATACCAGCGTCAAACTTGGTTTGATTATAGTGCATACTATGTAGTTTAGCAACAAATAATAAAAATAGGGTAAACTAAACGTAGAAATATGTGGTACCTGCGTAAGAGATGCAAAAATTCAGATTTCGCTCAAGGTACGGTCGACCGCAAGTCGGTGGTAACACTTTGACATTAGCAGCATCTTTATTTCGTAAGCAGTAAGGGCGGTTTTTGAATTGACGTGTTACCACTGTCATGCAGGCGACTGTACGTTGATGTCTTTTGATGAACTCTCGTAAATTAAATTATTTTCTATGGGGTATTAGGTCGATGGTGGTACGGAAATCTTACTGCGTGAATCCGACTCGCACTTGGCCATATTTTTATTTACTGTTTGTCTTTGCTAACTGCCTTTTTTGAATGAAAAAGTTGGTTTTTTTGTTTGCCCCAGCTCGCAATTCAAACGCGATTTGAATGAAACAGAGATACAGAGAAAATAAATTAAATTACTCCCGCAAAATGAGTCTGAGTCAAAACTTTTTCTTTTCGCCTTATTTTCCTCTTATTACGAAACATTGAGCAATGGAGTATGGAATGAAATAATATATCTTTCTACTAACCTTTTCCCAACTATGTTGGGGTCGGCTTCCAGTCTAACTAGAAAACAATCACAATGTATAAAAAGTCTTTCGTTGAGATATGTCATTCCCATACATTTTGATTGTTTTCTATAGCGTTGACGAGTGAAGATTGTCAACTTGGCTAGGGGGACCTGCGGCTGAACATCAGTATTTTACACGGAGCGACTTCTATCAGACCCCCCAACCTAGTTACTGGGTAATACCGACACCCTAATGTTAGACTAGATGCAGACTTTCGGGCTTCTGACTACCAGTGACGACTGCCGTGGATATTCGAATTCAATTGTTTTTTTATTTCAAATAAACCTAATTACAGGCTGGATGCGGAAAGGGCAGGACCGGTCGTTGTGGCGATGTTTGGGGGAGGCCTATGTGCAGCAGTGGACGTCTTTCGGCTGAAATGATGATGATGATGATGACAGGCACTTTTGAAACGTCAGGCTCTAATTGCACAGTTCCAAATTGTGGGACCGGACCGGAAGAACCGGCAACAAACTCCATGGATATACTCTTTTCAAAACAGGTTATTGTTTATTACAATAGGTTAATGTCAGAAATAAACAAGATCTTAAAAGTGAGAATATTGCTCTTAGAAATAAACCTAAAAAGAGTTGCCATAGTATTCCCGCATCCAGAGGATTTCTGCAACTTTCACCAGGTCACTGATCCAACTTGTTGGGGGCCTACCCACGCTGCACCTTCCAGTACTCGGTCGCCACTCCAGAACTTTACGGCCCCATCGGCCATCCGTTCTGTGAGCAATGTGCCCCACCCACTGCCACTTGAGTTTGGCGATTCTTCGGGCTATGTCAGTTACCTTCGTTCTCCTGCGAATATCCTCATTTCTGATTCTATCACGCAGGAACACTCAGAGCATAGCTCTCTCCATAGCCCTTTGAGTGACTTTGAGCTTTTTTATCAGGGCCATAATGAGCGACCACGTTTCAGTGCCGTTAGTAATTACTGGCAACACACAATGGTCAAAGAATTTCGTCTTGAGACACTGCAGTATTTTGGACGAGAACATATTGCGTAGCTTCCTAAATGCTGCACAACCAAGTCGAATTCGACGATTGACCTCTTTCTCGAAGTTGGACCTACCTAACTGGACAGTTTGTCCTAGGTAATATACATAATCGTCAACACAACTTCGAGTGTAGTCTCCGATGTTTATGGGAATGGGTGCTATATGGGAATTCAACATAACCTTTGTCTTGCCCATATTGATTATAAGATCCACTCTTTCGGAAGCTCTACTGAGGTCATCGAGTATTGTACTGAGGTCCTCCATGGTCTCAGCCATGACAATTATGTCGTCGGCAAACCGAAGGTGAGTGATGTACTCGCCGTTTTTATGTTAATGTTGGTATTACCTATTCTATATTTACAAAGTCTATATCTATAGTGTTCGAATCATTCATTATCATCCTTATAAGATATATTTCAAAGAAGAAAAATATAAAGGACAGTAGGTTTACATCACACTAAGTATAATAGAACGACCATCCTGCATCCCGAGTAATCCCGACCATAGAATTTCAACGTTACTTAGTTGAATAGAAATGGGACAGGCTTTTCAGAAAGATATACATAAAGGAATATTTAAAACCCAACTTACTTTTATGTGGGTACATAATAAAATCCAGAATGGCTTTTGTATTTTAGATATGCTTCAGGTATATGGTAGACGCTTGTGTAAAGTATAAGAACTTTACACTTGTTTTTTTTCTTCCTCATCGTGAGTTATAAATTATAGAGCCAAATGAAATAAAAATAAAAAATAAAAAAATCAAATAAAATCTAATCCTACTATCCTATCCTACTTCCTGCTATCCTACTTCCTGCTATCCTACTTCTTACTATCCTACTTCCTACTATCCTACTAATGTATGATGTGTTTGTTACTCTTTCACGCAAAAACTACTGTATGGATTTTAATTAAATTTGGCATACAGATAGAACATAACCCGGGTTAACATATAGGCTACTTTTCATCCCGGGAAAATGACATCTCGTTGAATATTCATTGCACGCTGAAAATTTAATCGTTTCGAAAACGAAGAGGAGTCATTGTACTCATCACAACGAACAACTTTTACTATGGGATTCTGAAATCGAGTATAAAAAACAGCTGTTTCCTACATTTTTTCGATTTATGTGAACACAAATGACAACGACGACGACCTCTGTGGTCTTCTAGTGGTTCGAGTGTCGGACTGCTGATCCCGAGGTCGTGGGTTCGATTCCCACAGGACACAAATATTTGTGTGATGAACATAAGTGTTTGTGTTGATCTGGGTGTTGCTTATCTTTTCTTTCTTAATATATACAAATCTCGTGTCACAATGTTTGTCCTCAATGGACTCCTAAACCACTTAACCGATTATAATAAAATTCGCACACCATGTGGAGTTCGATCCAACTTGAGAGATAGGATAGTTTAAATCTCAAATTATAGTCGCAATTTTAATTTATTGCTAATTATTTGTCTGTTATTATTTGACAGTCACAATTATCTGTTAACTCCAAATGATTCTAACAGATGTCGATACCTTTCGACTGGGTTGAGATAGATGATAGATTTTAATGATATTTTTTGTGTAGGTACGTTCGAGTCCGGGTCCCTGCAGGGTTTGAATTAACAAATGGACCCGGTAGGTGGCGCTGCAGTCGTTGTGTCACCAAATTTGATTTGCTGAACAATTGATAACATGGGACGGGACATGGGACGGACGGGACAGGACATGTGACATGGGGGACGGGATATGGGACGGGACGGGACGGGACATGTGACATGGGGGACGGGACATGTGACATGGGGGACGGGACATGTGACATGGGGGACGGGACATGGGACGGGACGGGACATGGGAAGGGACATGGGCCGGGACGGGACATGGGACATGAGACGGGACGGGACGGGACATGTGACATGGGGGACGGGACATGGGACGAGACGGGACTTGAGAAGGGACATGGGCCGGGACGGGACATGGTACATGAGACGGGACATTGGACATGGGACGGGATGGGACATTTAACATGGGACGGGACGGGACATGGGACGGGACTGGACATGGGGTGAGATAGTGGGATAGTGGGATAGTGACTGGACTGGACTGGACTGGACGGTCCGAATAAAAGGATGGATGGATGGATGGATGGATGGAACTGGACTGGACTGGACTGAATTAACAGGATCCGTCACGTGGGTTAGCAGAATTTAACGCGAGTGAAGCCGCGAATATTTATTTCTTCTGTACATCTGATTGTCGCCTAACTCCTCGTAAACAGCTGAACCGATTTGGATGAATTTTTTTGTGAATATTTCAATGGTTTCCTGGATGGTGTGGAAACACAATTGGATCCGGTAGGTGGCCCTTCTGTCTGTATGTCACTGATCTTCTCCTAAATGGCAGGGACGATTTTAATTATATGTGGCGCTGCTTTTCCGGGCAGGACGACGTCTGCCGGGTCCGCTAGTGTATTATAAGTATGTATTTACAAAAAAAAAAAGTTTATAAGTATTATATCCATTGTCTAGTACCCATAGCACAAGCTCTGCTTAGTTTGGGACTGGATGGTGCTGTGTAAAAATGTCCCAAAGATATTTATTATTTATTTTATTATTAAATGTAGGGTAACATTCTAACTACTTTTAAGGAGTGAATCATGTACTTATTAAGTATATTGAACAACTTTTACTATGGGACCAACCCTAACATCGCTAAAAAAATATCAGTTGTTCCCTATATTTGTGTTCACATAAATCGACAAAATTTAGGGAACAGTTGATTTTTTTTCTCGATTTCCGGTTTGGTCTCTTGGTAAAAGTTGTTCATACTGTTGAGTACAATGACCCCTCAAGAGGTTTTCAGTTATTTCAATAACACGTCGTATAATTGTCATACTAATTAGAATCATAATAATTAGTGTATCTAATGTTTGTCGTAAACAATAATGAATAGTGTAACATCTGTGTAGGTAATCATATGCTACGATTATATAAGAATAATGTGTCCTTGTTATGACCGATGCAATGAATCGGAAAATAGATTATCAATCATATTATAATGATCCGTGGTTTCATTTCAGAACGTTAGAAAAATAAAATATTTTATCGATTATACATCCATCCAATTCATCATTACCTGAAAGCTTTACTGAATTTATGATGTTGGGATTGGATTATGGTCTGACCAGATGTGACTTAATATCAGTAGGTATACGGATGACTTTCTGCTGATAAATCCTACACATAACATAACATCACGCCTGTATTTCCCCGAAGGGGTAGGCAGAGGTGTATAGTAGACCCACATTTCGCCAGTTATGTTGTAAGTCCCATGTAATAGGGGGCGAGCCTATTGTCATTAACCAGGCACAAATCCAGACACCGGGCTGCTACTGAGAATGTCCTAATGAAAAAACCCAATAACACTGCCCGACCCGGGAATCGAACCCAGGACCTCACGCTCAGCGATCGCGCTTGCGACCGCTAGACCAACGAGGAAGTTGCAAAAACCTACTAATATTAAAAATGCAAAAGTATGAAATGTGTGAGTACGTTTGTTGTTTGTCCATCAATCACGCTAAAACGGCTCAACGGATTTAGATGAAATTTGATACACAGATAGACTATAACTCGGGTTAACGTATAGGCTACACAATGCCCGAGGGATGCGCGATAATGTCTTTCTGTGATAAACCAAATTAAACATGGGAAAAGCCGCGGGCAAAGGCTAGTAAAAAATAAATAAACATTTTAATAACTTTATTTCTTATCTGACGCACGTTTTCTCGAATTTTATAAGGCTTTCTGGGTATCCAAAAATATGGTATGGTATTTTTTTTTCTTTATTGGTGGTGGACTAAGGCCTTAACCTTCTCATACTGAGAAGAGGCCCGTGCCCAGAAGTGGGACAGTAATGGGATGATTATGTTATGATAGGTGTATCCTCGAGTAGGTGATGTAAACTTAACACCATGTCTCTATCTACAACGTGTTAATGAAATAACTGAAAACCTCAGGGGTCAGGGGTCATTGCACTCATCAGAATGAACAACTTTTACTATGAGACAAACCCTTAAATCGCGAAAAGAAAATCTGCTGTTGCCTACTTTTGTGTTCACATAAATCGACAAAATGTAGGGAACACCTGATCTTTTTTCGCGATTTCAGGGTTGGTCCCATAGTAAAAGTTGTTCATACATGAGTACAATGACCCCTTAAGAGGTTTTCAGTTATTTCAATAACACGTTGTATTTGCTTATCACGAAAACGTTAAGTTACATGCTATTAGTATCCTGAACTAAATGATAGCTTTCTTGAATATGAAAACCATATCCTATCTTGAGTTAATTTCAATTGATCAAGGAATTTATTCGCATCATTGTACTTTCCTTGTTATATTGTGTACAATACGATTCTGATCATGACTTTGACCTTAAGGGCAGATAGTCTTAATAAGCGATACGGATTTAGAGCTATCTGAATTATAAATACGTTGTATATTTACATTTGGTGTAGACGCTTTCCTTAAGTCCAGCTGGACAGAAACTGAATGGAGAATCTTTCGCTGTACGTTTTCGCAATAAATAAAGAATGAATTTGTTTGTTTGCTATGAGAATGAGAGTTAAATTAGTATAGAACATTCAATAAGTGTAAAACGAGAAAAAACAAAGATAATGTTATCTTGGTGCAAAACGAGCTGATTTATTGAAAAACAAAAAAAAATGTTTTTCGTAATGTTGTTTTTTGAGATTTCAGTGTCCTGAAAAAATTGATATATAAAAGTAACTTATGTAAGTTAATATAAATGTTAGTAAAATTTATCAATTCAATTCTAATTCAAATTATCTATTTGCTAGAATATGGCAGGTATTAATATACAACGTGTATCAGAAATGCGTGGTCATATTTGAAGAGCTCATTCAGGGCATGGCATAGAACAACTTTTACTATGGGACCAACTCTGAAATCACGAAAAAAATATCAGCTGTTCCCTACTAAATCATCGATGTCGCTCGACAAAATGTAAGGATCCGCAGATTTTTTTAATGCGATTTCAGGGTTGGTCCCATAATAAAAGTTGTTCTATGCTATGCCTTGAATGAGCTCTTCAAATATGACCACGCATTTCTGAAACACGTTGTATTTAATTAATTAATTAATATTTAATTTAAATTAAAAAAAAATGTTCATGATTAATAAGTGTTGATCCATATTTATGTGTATACTTACGTGATAAGTAGGTAGGTATTTGATTTGATCAACTTTATGTATTCAGATGTCGACATGTAACTATGTAAATAACATTTCCCTTGAAAATGTTGACTTAAACATGAATTATTTGTGTCCTAATTTTACATTATGTTTCGACCATAGAGCAACCGCAACCCGTTGCTCAATGATTTCGACCTGCAGTAGAGCTTACAACTTGAAAATTTAAATATTGACAGAATCCCTTAAAATCATGCGAAACCATTATTTTAGGTTCTAATATCTAAATGTACCTTAGTGCAATTGTCGGTTTATAAGTTGCCGAAGGCGCAGCCTAGTGTTATGACTCGGTGCATCAGCCAGTGGGCAAGTCTGGCGCGGTTACTACAGCAGTACTACAGTCCGTGGGCGGGCAGACGGGCCGTTTACCCCCAGTCGGCACTTATCTACTTCACTGACAGACGTCAAAGTCACTAAAACTAAATCACACAAGTCGAAGTCGAAACAAAGTGGGGTTTCACACAAGTGTAAGGGGCATTGGACACAGGGTTCGTAGTAATTTGTTTACGGTTGCGTGAAGGGCGGTAGGGTCGCGTGCGGCGCGTTCGTAGCGCGTCCACCGCGCTCGGCGCGCAACAGATAGTACGTACGGACGGACCGTCGGCGGCCGCGCGAGGCGGGCTCGGCGGCGCGCGCCGCTCCCCCGCACCCCTCGCCCGCTGACGTCACACCAGAAACCTCCGAAAATCCTCGCGACCGCCGATCACTGCAACGCCAAGCTAAGCTGAGCTCAAGCAAGAGTTCAACAGTAATGCCCTTAAGTCTGGAAAATTATTTAGTATCAGAATATAAATAAGATCTTAAAAACTCAAGTCAGCTTTAGTTGAGTTAAAGTCTTAAAAAGTCTTTTCGACCATTTTCCAAGTGTCGAAGAACATAATAAATCTCATAACTTAAAGACATTATAATGAATTGCAGAAAGTTCTATCTTGGTTACAAATTACTGATCAATAACATACATTGACTATGGTAACATTCAGCTACCTTCATATTTTAATGCCTCTGAACTTACATGGAATTAGATGCCTCTACATACAAACCTAATGTACTAGGTACTTCAGTGGCCTGCCGTAGCCAAGTTGACAATGTACAATTAATCGTCAACGCTATAGGAAACAATCAAAATGTATGGGAATGACATATCTCAACGAATGACTTTTTCGTTGAGATATGTCATTCCCATACATTTTGATTGTTTTCTATTAGCGTTGATGATTGTAGATTGTCAACTTGGCTAGGGGGGCTGATTCACAAACGTTCGGAAAGTTTCCGTTTCCGAAGTGATATTTGACCGGCCAACGATACAAAACGACCACTTCCTGCGACCACGAACGCTGCAAATCATTCGAAACGTCAGGAAAACTAATTTTAATAATAATACGCGATGTAATCCGGTTAAACTTGTTTTATTACGAAACAAAACGATTTGAAATCTAACGGATTCGGAAACGCTATTCATAGTTCTTTAATTTGACATCGAGTGCTTTGCAACAGCAAATTACTCTCGGAAGAGTTTCCGTAAATTTGGCATTGCGTTTCCGAATCCGTTCGGTTCTCAAATCGTCTTGTTTCTTAATAAAACAAGTTTAACCGGATTACATCGTGTATTATTATTAAAATTGGTTTTCCTGACGTTTCGAATGCTTTGCAGCGTTCATGGTCACAGGAAGTGGTCGTTTTGTTACATTTGCCGGTCTAATTTCACTTCGGAAACGGAAACTTTTCGAACGTTTGTGAATCAGGCCACAGATCTACATTTAAATCAACACCAAAACAATTACGACTACTCATTATTTTCAAATGTAACTACCTACCTACCTACTTTACTTTAAAACAAATATTGTTTCGCGGTTAATGTTACGTCAGATGTCGTTCCGATAAATATTCGGACCACGGCCGCTCGAAACAATAACGAATCAAGCGCGAATTAATTGAAACACCGGCTTCATTTTCATGGAAAACATTCGTAAATATTTGAAATCAAAATTGCTTAATTGATTTGACAAATTAAATTTAATTGATCACAATTCACAAGATTAATTGATTCGTAGAGCTGAATATGTATGGTTTGATCTTGAAATTGTGTTCTACCCAGAGAAATCTCAATAATAAATCTAAATAAAGGCACCTTAACTTGTCACCGCGTGCAGGTGTCTTGTAGGACACCAGTGCGTGAACCGTTTACTTGATCATCAGTGCTGTTATGGACGTGGAGTAATATTTTTTAATTTTGCCGCATATCTAGCAGCGGTTTATTTGGCTTAATTTATTTCACAGCTGGATGTATTCCCTAGTACCTAAAGCCAATACCGTAGATTTTTCCGATATCATCATCATAATTTCAGCCGAAAGACGTCCACTGCCGGACATAGGCTTCCCCCAAAAGGGGATATGCTATAATAGCCACGCTTGGCAGGCGGGTTGGCGATCGCAGTTGGTTGAATAAATACTCAGACAACGCTGCTGCCCATCCTCTGGTTAACCCCTTAGTCGCCTTTTACGACCAACGAGAAGAGATGGGGTGGTGCTATTATTTGTGTCCGGCACCACACGGAAAGTTATCGTATAGTTATAGTACGTTTTGATGTACCTATAACTTATTCTGTCCTCATCCAAATTTAGTCAGTCAAGAATTCTGATGAAGTGGATTAAATCTTTTTCACATATTTTTTTTCATTCTATTCTCCGTCGACGAAATTAACTTTGAAAATCTGATAATAGATTTTATTTTTAGTATGTCATCACATTTGTGACGCAACTTGGGAGAGGCCTATGTCCAGCAGTGGACTGCGATAGGCTGAGTTGATTGATTGATTGATTGATGTCATCACAAATGGAGATGAGAGAGATGACGGAAAATGGAAGTAGAAGACGTATTGCGCCGACCCCAAGTACCTAATTTAGTAATTTGAGACCAGGACAGGAAGATGATGATAAATATGTCATCACAAAATCGAAATATTTTATCATCCATGATGGATAGAAACACAACAATTGCCATGTCATGCGATTCAATTACTTCATCATCATCAACTGAACCTATCGCAGTCCACTGATGGACAAAGGCCTCTCCCAAGTTGCGTCACAAATGCCACAATACGCGATCCTGCAACTTCCGCATCCAGTCCCCCCAGCTGCCTTCTTCAGGCCGTCAGTCGACCTGGCTTGGGGGCACCCTACGCAGCGTTTGCCGATGCGTAGTCTCCACTCAAGAACTCGTCTACTCCAACGGCCATCAGTCCTTCGACAGACATGGCTAGCCCACTGCCCTTCAGCTTACTGATCTTACAAGGTATGTCGATCACTCCAGTTCTTCTCCGGGTAATCTCGTTACTTTATTCTTCAAAAGAACCCCAAGCATAGCTCTCTCCATAGCTCGCTAAGCGACTCTATAACTTGGCTCTTAAAATAAAATAAAAATCAACAGTCGTCAATCAAATGTTTCAGTTAACCCTATAAGACAAGAAAAGCGTGAGAACTTACAATAAATGTCTACTGAATTGTATAATTGTCCGTAGTATTGTTTACGTCTGGACTTTGTTACGAGTTACTATTTTAGCAGTTTGTTGACTCATCTGGCTTAGTTGAATTACCTACATTAAACCAAAATAAAATCAATAAAATTTAAAATAAAGTCTTGATGATTTTAATTAGATAGGTGACCTTTGTATGATTTAGAAAATTTTGTGCCATGCCCAGATTTCCCTTCCAAAACATTGATCGAACTTAAAATCACAAGACCGAGAGAAAATTAAATAGAAGTTATAAATAGCAAACAAGCAAAGAAAATAAGTACCAATTTCATTAGTAACTTATTTGTAAGTAGTTTGAATTTGAATAAAAAGCTTTTATTTTAGGAATAGAGACTTCTTAGAAGTTATCTATAATATCAAAGCGTTCATTAGCATTTTGTTCGCTTTGTGAGTTTTCCTTCAAGCCTTTATATAATACATATATATTTACATTAAATAAAACACCGGGAAATGTTAGGGACTTGATCCAATTTCAGCTTGTTGATCCAACAAAAAAGTGTCTCGACCAAATCTGGTTAGCAGTAAAGTACCGTGAGTGGGGTCTAAAAATACATGTACCTATAGATTAGTATGGAGGGGACAAACAATAGCAAGTGAGTATTAACAAAGAGCGTGTGTTCGTGACGACGGCGCGAGTAACTGCGCGCAATAAACCGCCTTTGTCAGACATTTAATCCACTTAAGAGTTTGTAGCCCCTGTTCAAAGATGTGGACCGACTCGCGCTTATTGTCACCAAAAAATATTACTTCCGATAGGCGTACCCGTGTCCGATTCGACCTGACTGTCTTGAGTAATCACTTTTATTATTGTAGTATCCGCTTCATTCTTCCGCCATAATAGGACATGCCGTCGTAATTTAAACCATAAGTACATCGACAAGATAATACATAATACTATAACTCTATAACTCGAACTTGGATTATGTCTTGTTTAAATTCTGTATCTAAAATTAGTATCTGTTTGATTCAAACAATAGCAAGTGAGTATTAACAAAGAGCATGAGCATGGCGCGAGTAAACAAATAAGTGTCGATTTTTAAGTTATCTATCGACTTTTCGTCACACTTAAATTATAACTACCCGCACTAAATGTACTTAATATAAAGCCTGAATAAGGTCGCCCTCGCTTATAAATTATTTGTACGCACTACTCGTAACGTACACGAATTAGCTGTTGAAACTAAGCAAAGGCTGAACAAGGAAGTAGTGCTAATCCCATGTCATGAGAAAATTCAGGAACTTAAACGTAGCAACTATACCTACCTACATTTAAACCATTTATTTTGCCACACACACATATAAATTAAATATACATTTTACATGAAATTAATTTGAATTTAAATTCATACAACCAACTGCGATCGCCAACCCGCCTGCCAAGCATAGCGTTTATGGCATATCTTATCCCCCATCCCTTTGGGGAGGCCTTTGTCCAGCAGTGGACGTCTTTCGGCTGAAATGATGATGATGATTACATGAAAAGGTAACAGGACAATCCCTTGCTTCACAACATGTCACAATCAGTGCTGTGCATGTAAGCATGCACAGCACTGATTTTCAGCTGGTCCCTTCCTCTGTATAACTTAAAAGTGAAATTTACGCGTACAAGAAAATGCACAAAATAATGTACGTAGGTACATAAATGAAAGAAGACATTTGACATCAAATAACACAATGTTATTAATATTGGAATTTTACTTCTGTAAGACATTAGAATTTAATTTAACAAAATTATGTGTGTTGAACATAACCGAATATAAGGATATCGGGCAAGCCGCATTGTTTGCATAGAGTCCGAGTGTCGCAAGCTCAACTTACGCACACAACGCAAGAAACACATCAATAAATTACAACAAAAAGCACGCACACATACAAAACACGCATACTTGCATCCATACGCTCATTACGGAATTTTAGAAATAAAATAAAGAGGTCTCTCAAACTAGCGCGCATACTCACTCGGGTACAACCATTGGGTACAACTGACGGTGAACTATGCTACCGCATAGTAGTGTGTATGCCCGCTGTGCATACAAAGTCAGCCTTTACGCGGCGGCTTGTACTCTCTCTAGTATTCTGTTGCTCTGACTTTCCCCGATTTCCCATTCCTTATTCCGTGGATCATCTCGAACCAAAATAAGGCCATCATCAATTATTTATTTGAAGGGATTTCCGACTCTGCCCCTTGGAAGTAGTAGGTAGATGTAATGCATCAATACCAATACACGATTCTTTCGGATCACGTGTACTAAGAGGCGCTAGTGGGCCAGAACTTCTGTATTTCCCGAAACACATTTCGCCAAAACTGGAGAATGACATAAATATCTTAAAAGGCTCCGCGGGGCCTCTTAAGCTTTTGCGTGGTTCAAACAAACTTACCCATGCTAAGTATAACATGATGCGAGTGTTTCAGATATTCCTTCTTCGTAAGCCTGCTTTTGAGAATTCCCCAATGTTTCTGTAATGTCACGGGCAAAGTCTATATACAGGATGTGTAGATTCAGTACTGGCCGGGTATTTTCGACTTTGCACAGGCCTTCTGGGCAAAGTTCGCTACGTTTACTTATAACTTTTTTTTGACATTAATTTCCAAATTAATTCTAATAATGTTTGTTTCCGTTTGCATAAAATCTTTACTTTATGAATAACGTACACAGGAAAAATAATACTGAGCTAGTGAATTTATTGCTAGTTAAGTAATTTAAAGATAATTATTTATTCACACTAATATAATAAATGTAAAAGTTACTCTGCCTGTGTGTTTGGTAACAAACTTTCACGACTAAACCTCTAAACAGACCGTAATGAAATTTAGTAGAGTTAGCCTGGGACCCGGAGAAGGACATAGGCTGCTTCGTTATAAACGTAATATTTATGTAAGTTTGTTTATCCATTGTATCCTGGATGAAAGGAAAAGTGCTAACTAGTGGGCTTAGTGAAATAATTACCTCTAAACGTAGGGGATAGTCGATTTCGCGATTACGTTGCTTATAGTTAGCTCAAGCGGACGGAATCTCGCTAAACAATAAGTGAAGCATCAATACTTTACCACCCTGAATATTGTACATCTTATGGATATGTTACAGTGAAACCGTTTTATGTTTTAACATCTGTATTTTCAATTACCTGTGACAAACAATAAAAATCTATTCTATTCTATTCTAAGACGGCTCGCTTAAAAGTACGGGCTGGTACGCACACATTCACACCCATAATAATACAAAAAGCCGCGATTACGCAACAAATCTCGTGTGACGGAAGTCATTTTCGTAGTGTCACAAATAAAATATCAATATTTAGCTAATGCTGTCAAAATTATAGTGGGTTAAGTAAAAAAAATAATTAATTTAATTAATTAAATTTAATTAATTAATTTTATTTATCTTTTCTTAGCGAGATTCCGTCCGCCTTTTTAGGGTTCCGTACCCGAAGGGTGCCAAACGGGACCCTATTACTCTCGCTACGCTGTCCGTCCGTCCGTCCGTCCGTCCGTCTGTCTGTCACAGGGCTGTATCTTTTGAACGGTAATAGATAACCGGTTGAAATTTTCTCAGAATATGTGTTGCTATGAGGGGTATCACGACAAATACTAAAAACAAAAAAAGTCTAGAACCATAGGGGGTCCCCATACAAGAAACCTCAAAAAACATGCATTTTTTTACGTTTTTGTTTCTGCTCTATCTTCAAAACAGTAATACATACCAGCGTCAAACTTGGTCAGATTATAGTGCATATTGTGTAGTTCAGCAACAAATATTAAAATAGGAAAAACATAGACATTTGTGGTGGTACCTGCGTAAGAAAGAGATGCAAAAGTTATATATATAATAATACATATTTCGCGCACTGTGCGTTGATGTCTGAACTGATTTAATTTACGAGAGTTCATTAAACTCTCGTAAATTAAATCAGTTTCTATGGGGTATCAGGTCGATGGGTGGTACGGAACCCTTACTGCGCGAGGCCGACTCGCCCTTGGCCAGTTTTTATTCGTCCGAGGCTCCAATATTAATACCACGACCGGCATTATCCCGCGCTGCACTCTACACACGGGATTTATCTCCAATATTTTACACGAGCGCCAGTAAATTAAATTTTGATTGGAACACTATTTGCAGATCAACAGCGAACAACTTTTCAAAACAAAAATTAATCCTACCGCAAACTGAATTTCTTTATTTAGCTACCCTTATTGACCTCGATCAGAAGTTAGGCAATTAACATCTACTTAGTAATGCCAGTTTGTGTGTTTGACTTCTTAAACGCGGAGCTGGAAACTCGAAATATTCAGATTCGCTTTAGCGCCTTTGAGTTTCCTTTTACAAATTACTTTGAAAATCCACACCGTAAATACTTTCTGTGTTATTTTGAACATTTCTGAGTGAAAGAGGCGAAGAATGCATTTGAAATAAAAGCAATAAGAGATCGACATCAATCACTTAAAAACTCTGAAAATTTAGAAGTTCATTGCAAGGGAAGGCTGCGTGACCTTTGGCATTCTCTGAATGATCCACGCGAAACTCGCTGAACAAAGGTTGGTTCTTACCGTCTATAGTCGTACTCTGAATATTTAATGTAACACGTAATATCATGTAGGTACCTTATATATTCATCGTATGTTCTAATTTAATATTTTTTTGACAATTTACACGCCTGGTTAAGCTAAATCATTGTGCTCGCGTTTTCTTTTTAGGTTAAGACGCGTACATGTCGTCTTTATCAAATTACGTTGAAGTAGGATTTTATTGTTTTATGATGTTTTGTTTGAGATTTGTATATTCTTTTCACTTCAATTTGAATTTTGGACGGAATAAAAGTAGCGATGAAACATTTATAATAATTACGTTGACTGCCTCATTGGTCTAGTGGTCTCAAGCGCGTCTGCTAAGCGTGAAGTCCTGGGTTCGATTCCCAGATCGGGCTAAGTGTCAGTGGGATTTTTCTGTCAATTTTTTTTTTGTAGCAGCTCGTATTCAGGAAGTTGGCGGTGTTTTACACTCCCCTGCCTCGGAGAGCACGTAAAGCCGTCGGTCCAGCGCCTGATCTCTCTCCGGTCGTGTTGGATTGCCTTCCCATCGGATTATGAGAATAGAGAGTGCACCTGTGTTTGCACACACACTTGTGAGCTATAATATGCCCCGCGCAGATGGCTATTCTCCATTGAGATTGACCGCCGTGACCGTAATTAGGCCGGTTAAGCAGATATTTAAAACATGTACCTGTGATTTTGGTATGCCTAGTAGGTACACGGTCGAAAAATCCTACACAACTGCATGATACTTGTGTCTCTTCACTGTTGTCTGAACCATTTAAGATTCTAATAAATAAGCCGTGAGTACCAGGTAGAAAAGATTATGAAGGAAATATGTAATACAGAAAATAGCTAAAATCTTTTTATTATATTTTTAGGATATATATAATTAAAAAATAAATAATTCTGTAATACCAACCAATAGGGTTGGTATTACAGAATTAAAACGGATCACTTTGATCCTCCGCGGACCATGCACGTCACCTCTATGTCTTTTACTTATCTTATGATGTAACAGCCAAGTGGCGCCCCCATCAGTAAAAAATATTACTCATCACTGAACACATCATTTATCCAAAATTCGTTTTTAACAATTGAAGTACAGGCATAGAATAATACTAACGACAAGAAGTGACACTTAAGCATGTGTGCTCGTAAAATTGCTCGCGGCTATGTGTGCGGGTCGGGGCGAGTGCGGGGGCCGTGTGCGGTGCGCGGCGAGTGGAACGGGAAGTCTCTCGGCTGCCTCAGCCAAGGGCCGCTTCACTCGCTAGCTTACTTAGCGGACAACGGAAGACGCAACTACTTGTACGTCACACTATTAGAGTATTATAAAGTCACACGCTGACGGTCATTATTGTTGCAGTCAAAAAAACAATATTTTAGGTGTTATTTTACACAAATTGTTGAGCTACTTGACGCTAATTGCACCTACTAATGAAAAATCGGGCCTGCCTATTCCATCGAGTTCTGATATTAGAGAACATAATTGAATTATCATAAATAAAACTTTTCTTTCATGTAGGACATCGTACACAATGATATTTAAAATTACTTTTAAATATCATTGTGTACACCTATGTTCACTAATAAATTCATTACCTAGCACCACATTCAGTTTTGGTATCGGCCCTATTGTATTCACGCACTCTCTCAAGGTCACCGGCGGGCGAGCTCACACGTACACGGAGTGTCACCGCTGTGGTACAGGTGAAACTATTAACTCTGTAAAATATAGTTCGCTGTAGTTGTAGATAGAAATAATGCCAAAAGTGACCGTTTTCGCACTTTTTCTATCTACAACTAAAGCGAAGTAAAATTTACAGAGTTAATAGTTTCTGATTAAACTACAGTACCTGAACTTCAATCGTTAAAAACGAATTTTCAAAAAACGATGTATATACAGAAAGTAATTTTTTTTTTACTGATAATGATGAGGCGCCACTTTGCTGCTACATTCCCCTTAAGGATCATTTCACATGGACAATATTTCATTCAGTGTCCACAATTCCACAATGCACAGAGGGATAACACCGAGGAATCACACTGCGTTACTTTGAGTAATGGGTATAACCAAGAAGCAGCCAACAGCCGCTTTGCTTACTGTCAAAAGCTGGGGATGTTGAAATTGTTACTCAATTATGCATAAACAGCTGGAAGAGTTTGGCACACAGAGAGTTGACGTCCAGAATTAACATATTTAATTTAGGATACTTTTTATTGAAAAAGTACTACGTGATCGATTTTCCGCCGGCAACTATAGTCCAAAATAAAAAGGGCTCGTGAATTTGATAGTAAGCTTAGAAAAGGTTTTAACAAAAGCGACTCCAAAAAAATACTACGTTTTAAAACTTACATTATACTTTACATATTATTTTTTATTACATATAATAAATTACACCCTTTATAACACCTAGGATAATGAAAAGCTTTTTACTATAAAGCCAGGAACGTGATCATTTAATTAAAAATACACAGGACGCGAGTGAAATGAAATTGCAATTTCAATAAAATTGTAATGGAAAGGGAAAAGGTATTACGGAAATAACTTAACGTGAACATATCGTTAATGGAGCCCCCATTTGAGGGTGGTAACCTATAGATATAGATTAATATTTACAACAATTATAATTCGAATGGAAGCTCACTAAACTGTTATAATAACGTTCCGTTATTTTAATGAATAAAATATGTGTGTTCTATACTAAAAGGATTTCAAAATATGGTTCAAATTTAAGATTAAACCGGAAATTAAAGGATTATGGCGAAAGTATTATATACGGAACCAATAGGTGGACGTTTGTGAGGCTGGGCTAATGGAAATATATAATATTAGGTACAATACAGCGGAATTATTAAAAATCCCGTTTATCTACTTATCTATTATAGTTTAGGTACCTACATACTATGGTTACAATTCTTCAAAATTCATTTCTACTCGGCACATTATCGCAATCAATTAGGTATCGTAAAACCCACGTCAGATAGGCCTGCCTTTTATTAACTGCGCCACAGCACTGAATGCTACAACAATTCGTTCATAAATCAAAATTACGCTTCCTTGATTTTATAGATTTGCGTACGTAGCTTTATTTCGCAGATATAGGAGGTAAGACGCACTTTAATAGTTAGAAAGTTAAAGCCTTTGTTTCCACGCAGCCAAGCTTTGATACCTATAGGTAGGTAAGTGTGATCGGATTCCTGTGAGCGAGACTCGGGAGTCAGGGCTCCTTTTAGATCAATACCCCGTGGCGGACTGATTGCTACAGTTAATCTTTTGTTTGAGAACTTTACGGAAGCCGTATTTGGAGCGTATAGCTCGCTACTTGTATTAGGAATGACTAACATAATGCTGTGGACTATCTAACTTGCTCCGTGTGGTGCCGGACATCCATACAGAAGTTTTTCCGTGAAAGAGTAACAAACATCCATATATCCTCCATAAACTTTCACTTTTATAATATTAGTAGGAAGGATATTGTATCTAATTTGTAGTTTTGACGAAGAGTACGAGTATCCTTCCCTGTAACCATCCAACAGTACATATTATTATATATTTGTATTTTTTTTTATCTGTAAATTTCTATTGGAAAAGTAGAATAAATAATAATAATAATGTAACCAATAAGACAATTTCACCAAAAAATCATAATCACGGGCAACGCTGCCCATGATTCAAGCAGCGTTCATTCAAGCAGCACCAGGACAACACTTTTCAATAGTTCCATGTGTACCATAATGTGCATTTTCTTCAAAAAGTACCTGCTTTAAAAAACTAAAAAAAAACTTACAACTCAAAAATTCGTTTTATAGATTTGGTGGTAGCTTACTCAAAAATACCATAATTTGAGTTTTTAAAGTAACATGGTCACTAACACTTATATTATTAGAAGTCACAGGTATGGACGAATAAAAAAAGGCAGACAAAATCTCGCTAAATAATAAGTGAAGCACCCATAGTAAGTCGGCTCGCTTGAAAGTACGGGCTGGCACATTACGCAACAAATCTCGTGTAACGGAAGTCGTTGTCATAGCGTCACAAATAAAATAAATTAACAACATGCCGTCTGGTGTGTTAAAGTGCTGTCGAAATTATAGTGGGTTTAAGAAAAAAAAATATGTTTCAATCTTTTCTTAACGTGATTTCGTCCGCCTTTTTTTATTCGTCCGTGGTCATAGGATATCTAACACAGGGACTTGTAATAGTGCCGAAATATCGGGAACACATAAAAAAGTGTTTACATGATAAATATCCCATGAAATACAATAATATAAATATATACCATGATTGGCTCAGGGTTTAATTTTTTACAAAATTAGGTAAGAGACACAATTAATAAAATTTCGCGGAAACGTGTTAGTAGCATCCATCGTCTTTACACAAAGCCGATATACCCACGAGGTGTGTAGTTAATTAGATGACGACATTTAATTAAACAGAAACAATGTCTACTGTGTGTTCCCACAGCATTCCGAAAGTTACGCAAACGGCAGGAATTTTTCGTACGTTAATAACTAATGACTGTCTCAGGGCTCGTTTTGCACATTTCCTTGTTTCAAACGAGGAAGTTTTGTATTTATGTGTTTTGGGGCCGCCTATAAAATTATTAACGTTATTAAGAAATTATGGGGGTCTTCGGGATGTTCGTTATTTGTAAAATTGTATTTCGGTCAATCAAAAGTTTTTTGTCCTTGTGGTTTTCCTCATTTAATTAATGAAAAATATTGTTTCGGTTATTTTTTTTCTTTCAGCAGTTTTATTTAATTAATTAGAAAATGTTAACCTATCACTTATTGACTGATATATCAAAAATTGTTTTTAAATTATTGTAAAGGGGGTGACTAAGGGGACATCGATGTCCCCGGGATATACCTATGTAGGAATGAAAATAGTGGTTTTCCACCGGGTAACCAATTATTTTCATGAAAATCTTCAGGTTTAGAGGGTACGTCATAACTATTTTTTTCATGAATAGTTAATTATTAGATGAAATCGTACTTACCCTTGGGCTGGCAGAAACACAGACTTATATTTTTATATTTATTAAAATAGATTTGGCAAAAAATCCGATTGACCCGTTTACCAATGGAATACCCACCTAAACATTTGAAAGAAAGAAAGAAAAATGATTTATTGGCACAACAAGACTTGCGGTGCATTATTATTGTGCATTTTGGCAGCACAGGAGAGAAGCATATTGGTGGTCTACAAAGATGCTGCAGTGTATTAATATTTACCTATAGTGCCTAGGAAGACCCAAAAGCTACAAGTACAGAAGATGAAACACGAACAAAATGATGATTCCTTCCTATATAGGGATACCATTTATGACAGGCATTTGCCGCATTTGACAGGCGCATGTTAGGGCTTAGACAGGCATGCGACAGGCATTGATCGAGCAGGCATTTCTGAATTTCGCGCACATTCCTGGGTAAGATTCCTTCACGATAATAATTAACTCTATATAAACGTTAGTTAAATACATTTCTCGAAAACAACGAAAGTAATAAACCACCTATTTTCCCGGAAACGTTAAATAGCTACTCACCATAGTGGCTGACGTTGGATGAAATATATGTTCAACTCTACGGAAACTATGCAAGTATGTTTTGGCCTGAGCGCCATTTATTCGCCGAAATTAAGGCAAAGAATTTCCTACTGACGTATATTATAGATACTCACATAAAATTCTAAGTATAAAACTATATGGCATATAACGATGACTACCTGATAGAAATTCATTTGTAATTATATTACCAATTGTATTAATGCTAGTACCTAATATTTTCCAAGTTTAATCAAAAACTTTATCATGTTTATAACAATACATACAAACCAATCTTTACAAAGATACATATCTTATAATATAATTCATCGACAAATACATAAAACAGCACGTAAGTATAATTCAGCAAAAGAAAAGATAATTGTATAGATTCATTAGCCACGATTCGCTCTACATCCCAAGGGTACCCCATCGATACTCATTTAATTTAAGCGAATGACACAAAAATTTTACACTGCATTTAATTTGGTTGGATGTCTCTACTAGGGGGAATATATCTCTGTTAAGGGGATTAAACAACTCGATTCTGTAATACTCAGCAATATTACAAGGAGCGTTCAATGAATAGAAAATCCCAGACTTGTTACTGACATTATATGTATTTTCTAAACCGACAACGAAGATTGATACAGTGGATTATGAGTTTCACTCTGTGTTATGGTGCTTGTACACGACGCGGGTAATATGCGCATGTTGAGGCACTTGCGCGGGATACATGCATCGTGTAAACGAATGCGCCGGTTCAGTGCCTTATGAATGTACCGCATTAGACCGCGTTAGTATAGCCCGCGCATGTAGCCTGCATCAGTTACATGCTCCAGTTACATGCACCGTGTACAAGCACCATTATATACCTACATTTAGCGATGTAATGGTGGGTCCACACCTTTTGGCACAATATGATGACGGTGCAACTAGAGCTTTTTCAATTTCAATTTCAATTTTTTTTCAATTTCAATGTTTTTTATTTCAAATAAACCTAATTACAGGCACTTTTGAAAGGTCAGGCTCTAGTTGCACGGTTCCAAATTGTGGGTCCTATGGAGAAGAACCGGCAAGAAACTCCATGGATAAACTCTTTTTAAAATAGGTTATTGTTTATTACATCAAATTTATTCAAATAATGTGAGTATAATGTAGGTTAATGTCAGAAATAAACAAGAGTTTAAAAGTGAGTATATTGCCTTTAGAAATAAACGTAAGAAGAGTTGCCATAGTATGTAGAAGCTGACCTGTCCCGACAGACGGCACCCGTTCACGAGCATGACGCGAGCATCAGCCATCGCTTAACTCAACCTTAACGTTTCATATGTGCCTGTAATTAGGTTTATTTTAAATAAAAACATTTGAATTTGATCCAATTAAATTAAACAAAAATTGCTAATTTGGGCACATCGTATCTTGCGCAAGTGTAGATCCATCGTAAGAAATGTTGCGAACGACTTCTTAATATAATTTTCTTAAATGAAAGCACATCAACCTACGTGCTTCACGTGATAACCCTTCTACCGTGAACACAAAATTATCAAGCCTTTAATTACCTACACATAAAGACGAAACAAGGTTTAAATTAAACGAGAAGTATTTATTTACATGTTGTGGTAAGCAGGCACGCGGTAACAGCGCCTACGTAGAACAACACAAAACATTCTACTGTGAAGTTCAAGTTACGTGAAACAAGAGTATTTTCGTTAACAGAAGTATACAACCCAGCTCTGTGTATCTACATGTTTTGGGAGTCAATCAGCTAATGCATAGTATTTATGGACCTATAAACAGTTGCTGAATCGAGTATTATCCGCTTAGTCGGAATGTTATTACTATCAGTGACATATGACAAGATACATGCCTCTGGTTTTATTGCTATAAAAGTAACTTAGAAGCAGTTTTTCGGGTGGCATTTAATCACTATAAGGTGCTTGTTTCATGTGTAGTCGCGGTTATGAATATATACTTGTCCATTCCAGATAGTATAAAAAGCAAAATTAAATTTTTTGAAAAAACCCACGACGTATGTAAACTCAATTATAAAAGGATTAAATAAAAAATTTGAGAAACCCCCGACTAAAATAAAGTAAGTAACGAAAATATAATTACAAACCTAAGAAAATCCGTCGAGGGCTGCCATTGCACATCTGTTCGCGATTACAATTAAAATGTAGCAGCTATTATGTATCTCGTAGAGATGCAGCAATATCAATTAAAGATACAATTATTTACGTAACCAACGTTAATTTTATTTAGTCAGAAAGTCTTAAATTGCTTGCAGCATTTAGTTAATTTTAAGGCAGAGAATGGCAGCCCCCGACGGATTTTCTTAGGTTTGTAATTATGTCTTACTTTATTTTAGTCGGGGGTTTCTCAAAGTTTTTATTTAATCCATTTTCGATTGAGTTTACATACGTCTTGGGTTTTTTCAAAATATTTAATTTTGTTTTTTATTTTAAACCTTTTAGAGAATTCCTATGTTTCTAGCTAAATGTTAAAAACCGGCAAAGAGTGAGTGATTACTGTTATCAGTCAGTACAACGTAATTATTGTATTTTCTGGGATGAGATGACGTAATTTTAAATGCATTCTAAAGGTCATTTGCTTAGAATATTTTTATAAAGAATGCGACAACGTAGATCATCGAACTCTCGACATGTTGCGAGAAATCTCAAGCACTACATAAAACTGCCCCCTGGCGGTTTGTCACATTCAAATTATCTCAGAACAATTACAATAAATCTCAAGCCCTTACCTAAAAACCGTATCTAAATCGGTCAATCCATGTCGGGAAAATGCTTTAAAACTCATTTTAACGTTCGAAAAATATTGATTGCGGCGCCCCCTGGCGAGTTAACACGATATTACCTATCTAAGAACCATACCCGATGAATCACAAACCCTTTACAGAAAACCGTATCCAAATCAGTCAAACCTCATTTTAACGTTCGAAAAATATTGATTGCAGCGCCCCTTGGCGAGTTAACACGATAACACATATCTAAAAACCATCGCCGATGAATCACAAACCCTTTTCAGAAAACCGTATCCAAATCGGGCAAACCGTTTTGGAGATAAATAGGTACATTCGTTTGCACACACAAACAAACTAACAAACAAACAAACAACCTCTCCGTTCCGTCGTGGGTAAAAATGCGATTAAAGGACTTATAATATCCTATTATCCTATTAATCTTATAAATGCGAAACGGCTGAACCAGATTCGCATGAAATTGGGCACACAGGTAAACCATGTCCTGAACATATACTACTACATACTTTTTATTACTACTACTACTACTATACTTTTTATTTACATACTGGGGGAGTGAAACCGCGGGCGTTAGCTAGTAATAATAACAGCAATTAATCTTACCGGTACCGGTAAATTATCATACAGGGATTACCTAACCGTCTGCCCAACAAAGCGATATCAGTA
The DNA here is from genome assembly GCA_949699075.1 of Asteroscopus sphinx. Classification (NCBI taxonomy): domain Eukaryota; kingdom Metazoa; phylum Arthropoda; class Insecta; order Lepidoptera; family Noctuidae; genus Asteroscopus; species Asteroscopus sphinx. Next base: position 13,860,304 of record OX453005.1, read on the forward strand.
GATAATTTCCGCATTGTCTTCACAAGAACAACAATTGTGTTCTTTCTTCATTCGCATTGTGTGTGTTTGCTGTCTCTAGACCGCATGTGAAGAGATGTATGATCAGCAACCGAAGTTACCAAAATAATCAATGAATTATGAATGAAAGCAAAACAATTAATATGATGTAGATTCCATATATATTAAAAATAACTCCTCCTCCTTACTCCTCTGGCCCAGCGACCCAAAGTGAGTAAAGTGAGCCTCTCAAACTCGCCAGTTAGCATCTCCCCAGCGATATCTGGGGCTACCCACACCGGTCTACGTCCAGATGGTTGGCCCAGATAGGCTCTCGAGGCTCCTCGATCCTCCACCATGCGTTCGACGCGCAAGCGTTGTGATTTGATCACGCCAGTAATTTTAGGCTCCAGTTTTTCGATTTCAGCACTCTTCCGGACTCTCAGCGTACTATTTTGTGTTTCTTTCTTATATATTTTCTCACTCTCTGTCTTGAAAACCCTATCGAATATCAGGTGAAGCAGCGTTCAAACGCAAACCATTTCTGGATAAAAAAAAAACATACTCTTTTATTCAGTTTTTAACTACATCGACCTTTGGTAAATTGAATGAAAAACTCGATCGCCGTCGTCAAATATCGTGCCAGATAGGATAAGATGAAACATAGTTTATTTTATTATTTTTTACGCATTTACGCATGCGAAGCGAAATCTAAAGATTTAAATTGTGGAAAGAAAAAATCGCTCACGAGCAGGATTCGAACCTGCGACTCCTGGCTCAGTACGCCAGTGCTTTAGCCACTAAGCTGCTGTGAACACTGCTCGTGGTATCGAAATTATCCTCCACTATACGTCTTTGGGTGACGTCAGCGATATCAAATATATATATTTTCTTTCCACAATTTAAATCTTTATGAAACATAGTATTTTGCTCTCTCACGAGTTCACCTAAAGTAGTTTCAGACAGATTTGACAAAATGGCAACCTAATTTGCATTGCTGATTTTCTGTTAGCGATTAGTTATCTAAATGTAGCGTTAATGATAACAATTCGAGGGCATAGGGTTACTAGCTCCGAAATTATGAAACTTTAACCGCGTTGGACTGATGGTTATAAACCGTTAATATAAATCAAGGGTTACGTAGGCAATCGCGTGTGGTGGTAGCTACATTACCCGGAACGAGCCGTGGCCTGGCCTATTAGGAGCAGCTGCTACCCGCAATAATACCTAATGATATGCATCTCACCTGACGACGCTTATATAACTGCCCTTATCGTAACTTTAATTGCTACATACAAATTTACTTAATTACTCGATCTATTCGCTTCGGATGTTATTCTAAACACGAAAACAAACAACTTTTTAATTTGAATATAATGGAGGTTAATTTTTTATAATTGTTATGTATTTCAAAGGTAAAAACCAATATAGCTTAACCTTTCTGTACGAAACTAACATACTAAACTAGTCCGCTTATAGTGGTTATGTTACCATTGATATGCCGTTGTCTGTACAATGGTACAATACACAGTCCATTGTGCGTAGGTAATATAAAAGATTTTTTAATATAATAATTTGTTGTACCTTTGTTGTCTTATAATCAATGACTGATGAGTCAATAACTTGGGTCATGGACTCATGGTTCTTTTTATTTTAATCGTGATTTACTAATCGTACTACGGGTGCTCCACGAATCTATTATACTTTTATTATTGTAAAAATACGTTTTAATTTTAATTCAAGATTGCTTAAACAACTAGTATCAAACTTTGCCATACAGAAACCAAAGTTATTAATTAATTGTTTAGAGCCTAAAGATAGCGTGTCGGCAAAGTTTTAAGATACATTGCAAACTACCCATATTAATAAAACCCTCTGGCTAATACGTGTCTAACTGTCTGCGAGTGTGAGCTACCATTACCATTAATCTCGAAGTTAGCTTTCAAGACCCGATTCGTAGCACAGCCCCTGCTATTCGAGCCCCGAAGAATACTCGACCCGGCAAACTTTGAAGCCTCGCCCAATGAGTCTGGGGCACTTTTAAGAGGAATAATGGCCGTCTAAGACTTAAGAGGGAAAATCTTTTAAAACAAAAACAATTCCTGCGGTCAAGTCTGCCGCGCAGGCACTTACCAACTGCATTCTGCAACGAAAGTGTTGAAGTACCACTTTAGTCAATGTCTTAAGGACCAAAGCTTTTCGCTACAGAAATGTTATTGCTCATCACGGCTATTTTAGGGTTAAACTAAATAATTACGAGAAAACAACAACTGTGCAATAAAAGCTAGCAAATAGATACAAACTACAAACAGAGGTAAAACAGAGTACTGAACAAATGAATACAACTTTAAATGCTTATTTATTTGTTGACGAATGTAACCTAGCATTAAATTAATTGTGCAAATGTTTAGCAGCCACAGCCGAATGTTCGTTTAGCGAATGTTTGGACAGTCAAATGTAATCGATGGTCTGTGTTTGTACATACAAACGGAATTTAGATGATCCGACCTATTTTAATTGAGCTCCCGTAAATTGTTGTTTTCTTATTCGAATGTATCAGTGTTTATTAGGCAGAATTATATTTTTTTTGTAGCATGATACGCGATTTTCTAGATGTTAATTTACGTTACATGTTATTTTTGTAAAGTAAATAATAAACGCGCAATACATTCTCATACTTTCAGTATTTGTCACCTCTTTGGAAATGTTTCAGAATTCTTGCGATAAATTATTGCTATTCTGAGGTATATAAATTAATTAAACGACTAGCAGAGTCTATAAAGTTTGTCGGGTGTCCAGATAGCAGTTTGCGATGCAATAAATTAGCCGATGTGTAAAACTAAGAGCTTGTGGCGACACCATGTCGTAGATAATGCTGACGCCGACACTGTAAAACTGCTGTAATTATGAGTAAGTTTCTTATTCAAAAACAAATTGCGATATCTACAGTAGTAGTAGTATGGTGCAGCAGCACCATGTTTTATAATAATGGAGTTCCCGTCTTCTGGATGCATAAAAATTTAGGTATTTGTCATTGTTATGCAGTTACATATGACAATGAACCCGCGCTAGGAATCTACTATATATATGCATTTGCAACAAGGGCAAAATTAATGAAAGGGAGACATTGATCATTACTGAAACTAACCATAAATGCTTCTATCTATTCATAGCTATTTAAGAAGAATCATCACCATCATCGTCCTAGCCCGGTATCACCCACTGCTTCATTTCGTTTTTGCCAGCCTCTTCGATCTTGTGCGTTTCAAGACGATCAAGAATACAACATTTTATTTCAAGTCATATAAAGGGTCATACTTTTGTAAAAAGTGAGCTTATTGACAGTTTATATCACCCACTGCTAACAACGCAGTAAAGTTTTTACTACAAAAGTTTGTAGTGAATATAGGTTTGTAGTAAATATGAAAAACTAAAAAGAACTAAAAAGTATTTTTGCACACTAATCTGAAGATATTCATTAATTAAAAGTTCGCCGTAAGTTTGAAATAATTATTCTTTAATTATTATAATTGGAAAAATTACTAACTTTCAAATTGGTGGTCGTTCAATGCGTAAAAAGTGCTTGAGAAGTCTTCGACGCGTATTTGCGTATGTTTAATGAGAATTTTATTGTTAAATTCAGCATAGAGACCCATTACAACCCTTGAAGCTTCGTAATTGGGTAGCTGGTGTACGATTACAATGTCTCTGAAGAGGGATAAGTATGTTTTCCCAATTTTGAGACTAAGTTTATAGACTACTAGTAAACTGTTCTGGATTCGTTCGAGTTTGTCAGTATATTTTAAAATCGGTCGTATTTCGCCAGATATATTTTGGCTTACTATAGCCTTATCACTACGGGTGAGGATTCAACTTCCTGTAAGAAGTTAACTTGATTCCTTAAATCAAATCGTTATTACAAAGCAATTAGGTACATTTAAAAGCAGCGGCAGCACAATACATATAAACTAGTACAAAGTACGTTGGTTACTTCAAGTTACTTTCGCGTCTTCATTGGAACACTTTCTGTACGACATACGACGGCATTTTTTTTTTTTTTTGTCACCAGACACGTTTGGCGCCTTACTTGACACGGATTAATAGAAAAACGTCCTAATTAGGACGTTTTCGAGTCTTCAGATTGCGAGTGAAGTAACATACCTGTAGCTTTAAATATCATTGTTTCAAAGATACAAATGACGGGTGATGCTTGAAATTTTTTCGTATTCCAATATTCACTTCGCATTTTCAATCGCAAAATGCAAACTAGGTATGTATATATGTACCTACATAGTCTTCATACAAAAACACTACATATTTATAAACATACGGCTCATGATAGTAGCGACTCCTAATAAGTCACATATCACATTAATAGAACAAGAGTTTCGTTCACAGTATAACGCGAGCTTATGGCGCATTTAGATTCCGCTCCTCGACAAAAGAGGTCGTCGTGCGCCAGTCCTTCTGTTACGAGAGCTAACATATTATATGGCAGCGACGAACTTACCTAGATACCATCTATGTACTCCCAAGTTATTTTGATGTACTTCATTTTGTATATAAATTACAGTTTATAGTGGAATGCTTGAGATTTATTTCTTGACTAGCAGTGCCCGCGACTTCGTCCGCGTGGATGTCGGAAAGTAACAACATGTCGTATTCATATAAACATTGTCGTAATTTTCTATAATTATCTACTGATGTCTTCTAGTTCTTTTTTAGAAAACTTTGTAGTAAAGTAGCAAAGTCATTCTTTATTAGTAGGTATACGGAATAGGCCTATGTCCAGCAGTGGACTGAGATAGGCTGAGTTGATTGATTGATACGGAATAATATAACACTATAATATTATTTATACTTTGTTCACTGGGAAAACATTTTAGCAATTAATAAATTTTTCCTTTGTATTGGAAATGATTTAATTCCTTCTGTTTTACATTTAATTTGTTCAAATGATGAAAAGGGAAATAAAACTGTTTATACTTGCCACTGAAGGCAAGTTCGATTCCAGTATAAAACGTAGTGTCTGTAAACGCACGCACATTACAGGAGAAATTCTATTGTGCAGACAACGTTACAAAAAATGTGAACTAAGGACGTAAAAAACTACAACACCCAATATTTAATATGTAATGTCATACTTATACCTAATGGCGATGGCCGTTTTGCGCGGGTGTGACGCATATCTTACCACTTGAATATTTGTACCAGTATTTGTTTTCTTTTTTTTTTTCTCTATAATTTTGGTAAGTTTGTGCGTAGACGCAAATAAATATATTTTCATTCTTTCTTTCTAATTGGAAAATGCTGTTCCAAATAAAAACCCTAAATAATGAAACCGGTGACAAAATTATACATCTATCAAACTATGCTTAGGACCCGCGTTCAATGCGTATTCATGTCCTAGCTAGATGATGGTTGACTGTTACATACACATCGATATCTCTCTGAATCCAGAAACGTATGTTAAACTGTCAGTCCCGGTAGTCATAAGAATTAATCGACAGGTATTTCTTGAAACTTAGAATATTGGTTTCCCCAAGTAATCGAATTGTAGGAGGTAAGACAGTAAGAGTCGCGCCACATAAAATAGTTTTTTTCAACCTGTTAGGAAAAGGCTGGGTTGATGATGATCTATTTCGGCTGTGATGTTTTTCATGAGCTTAGTATCCATTTGATGTGATTTTTTATTCAAACAATAGATACGACATCTTTACGCATTGCTATGAAGTTTTGGTTGATTTAGGCGCGGGTTTCTTGATAGATTTTTTTATTTTTCCTCGGCATGTCGTTGACTTCACCTTTTTTTTGTGACGGGTGCGGTTCCACAAATTATAACTTCAATGCAACGGCAAACATAGCGCTAGATCCTCATCATCATCATCATCATCATTCCAACCGAAAGACTGCAGGACATAGGCCTTCCCCAAGCATATGTTGGGGGGATATTCAATAATCACAATAAATAGAGCTAGATAGCACATTTCATTCCAAATAAAACAGTATATCAATTGTTAGGATATCTTTTAATATGAATTAATTCACATTTTTCCGAACAGCTCATCTTAATTTGCTCAAAAACTCATCTAACTTTGATGACTTTTATTATTATTGTGTTTAGAATACCTTCTTTACTTTTATGATACATGTGTTTTGTTTGTACAGTGTTTAGATACTGAGCATCGTAATTTTTTTCGGAACATGTTTTCGTGTCTATTGTCTATGACTTTAGCCTACATACCACCTTGTACCATATGAGTAAACGTGATTATACCAATGATAAAAACCTGCATATCTGAGAGTGTTTGCAGTCTGCCAACCAGTACCAGGCAAGCGTGTTAGATTAAGTTACCTAATTCTCATTCTGAGAAAAAGGAAGACCGTGCGTCATAAAATATTGACTACACTAACAATAGACAAAATGATAAAAAAAAAATCTAAAACATAACTTCATCACAAAAAACAAACCTAAAATCTAAGACGGAAGCTGGGATTCGATTTCAGAACAAACATTCGCAAGACATCCGTGAGGACGCTAGGCAAATTAGTAATTACCTACGAAATACGCGTTCTGGTTTAAAAAAACTGTTGTTTAGCTTCCTTGAGATATAGCGTGATGGTCGATAAAAAAAAATGATTCTTTTAACATAATGGTGACAATTATGGGTAAGTATATAAATTGAAACATATCATAATATTTGCTGTAAAACAGCTTTATAGACATAATGTGGTATTACTCACCTCCCATGCACAAAAGCGTGATGATTTGCAGACTATAAATAACCTGAGCCGGTCTGAAACGGCAATTTTTGCCAAATTTCAACTAATTCACCAGTAGTTTTGGCGTTTATCTATTAAAAACAGACAGCAACTCTAAAAATTGCAATTTATCGTTCCTAGTAAGCATAGCAATTATTATAAAAAAAACAGTTTTCAGTTTTTTCTTTATAAGGATTTTATTGTATGTATAGATAAGTAAAGTAGTCGTTGTTTTATGCACTCAAAAGTACCGACTTAATTTATGACCGTACCCACTCATCTAAAACAATGGAGGTCCAACTAAATTTCGGCTTTTGTTTCCTTGCAGGTGTGCGCCAAACTTATATTTTTTTTCTTGTAAATAATTATTGTGATGTTACTAAGTCGTTGGCACATAATAAAGTACTTGCCTGGTATTACTCTAATGTATATTAAACAGACAAACATAAAAAAACTCGAAATTTATTTTCTTACTTATTCTTATTCCTCCCTATTAATTTTTATGCAAAAATATACAATGTACAGACACGTCAGACTTACATTCTTATTATATGTATATAGAATAGATATAGATTTCATTACTTACAACCTCTTATAACTCATGTCATTCATCCATTTTATTCATCGCCGGCCACCACTCGTTTCGTGCCCTCAGCCTTAGCGCTACCTATTATTGTGTAATAGTACCGCTACATGTAAGCAAACTTTAAATTGACATAACTTCTGATAGAGTGAACCGATTTTTATCAAATAAAGACTAAGTGTAACCTCAAAGTATGCCCAATAATTTTGTTACAAATTATTTCAAATAAATCCAGTAGTTTTAACGTGATGCGCGTTCAAACAAACAGACAAACAGACAAACAGACAAACAGACAAACATTAAAAAAAATCTCGAAATTTATTTTATTACTTATTCTTATTCCTCCCTATTTTTTTTTTTGCAAAAATATACAATGTACAGACACGTCAGACTTACATTCTTATTATATGTATATATATATGTATATAATATAATATATATATATATATATAGAAGATATAGAAGATATAGATAGAAGAAGAAGAAGATAGATAGATATAGATAGATAGATATAGATAGATAGATATAGATAGATATAGATGTATAGATAGATACAGATAGATATAGATAGATAGATATAGATATAGATATAGAAGAAGATAGATAAAGTCAAAGTAAGAAAAGTATATGTATGTATGCATTTAACCACAGAAATAGATAGGTAGAATGGAAAAGTGGGCAGGGCGCGCGTGCCAACACTCTGCACTAGAGTGCAGAGCATTTCAAAGCCTTTCTCAGTACGCCTTATGACTTGTTTCTGTAAATACTGTAACAAAAACCCGCAAAAATGCCTTATTGCGCTGTTTCTAACTGCAGAAACAAAAACTGTAAAGTACATTTGCTTAAAGTATTTTTTTTTTTAATTTATTGCTTTAATATGGGAGGCGTAGTTTTTTCTAAAGTTGCTACGCATGAATCGCAAGTAATATTGTGATCACAACCATTCTAGCTATCTATTTACGTGGGACACTCAGAAAGTTTTGCGAAACTAAAAAAAATTGTTCTATACGTACATATATTTTTATCAAATCTTTTCAAAGTACTTTCCACCAGCCTCTATACAAAGATTCATGCGCCTAAACCAGTTTTCAAAACACTTTTTCCAGTCCGCCGCAGACACCTCGTTTACAGCCTGCTCGAACGCAGCCAGCGCATCTTCCGGCGACGAAAATTGTATCCCTTTGAGCTGATTTTTTATTTTTGGGAATAAAAAGAAGTCACACGGTGCTAGATCAGGGCTGTAAGGAGGGTGACCCAGGAGTTTGACTGGCGTGCTGTCCAGGAAGTCCCTCGTTTTGAGTGCGGTGTGCGCAGGTGCATTGTCGTGGTGGAGCAGTAGCCCGCGGAGCCCTGTGTTTGGTCGCTTGTTGCTTATAACAGAGAAAACTTCTGGCAAACATTTGGTAGTATACCATTCGGCATTAATGCTTCTTTGATCCCGTAAGGGAATTGATACCAAGTGGCCAGTCAAATTAAAAAAGCTAGCGATCAAAATCTTACCCCCGCTTCTAGATCGCTTCACTTTGGTAGGCGTTGGCTCATTTTGAAACACCCAAACAGTCGACTGGCGCTTGGTTTCTGGGTCGTATTGATAAATCCAGGACTCATCACCTGTAACGATGTCGTAAACACGCCGAGACGAGCCTGCTTCAAATTTGTTAAGCATATCACGGCACCATTCCACCCGGGCCTGCTTCTGAGCATCGGTGAGGTTGTGCGGCACCCAGCGTGATACTATCCTCCTCACGCGAAGATGGCTGTGTAGAATCTCGTGAACGCTTCCCGATCCAATCTTCAATATGTGTTGAATCTCCTGATATGTAATTCGCCTATTGTCTTGGATTAAATTTTTCACTGCTAGCACGTTTTCTTCGGTAACAGCCGTCAAAGGGCGACCGCTTCTTTCGTCATCCCCCAAAGTTGGTCGACCGCGCTTGAATTCGTTATACCAACGATACACGGTTGCCTTGGAAGGGCCTTCATCCATGAATGCCATTTGAAGTCTATCGTACGATTCATCCGGTTTCAGGCGACACTTGAAATCGTATAAAATCATAGCTCTAAAATGTTCCCGGCGCAGATCCATATTTCAGTGAGACACAATACTTTGAATTAACTCGCAAAAAATGTGGAGGGAAATTTTGAAATTGGAACTTACTTATTTTTACTTATAAATAATCATATTTTCGAAAAACATTATAACTGGCCAGTCTCCCATATATAAAAACTTTTTTTCGCAATACTTTCTGAGGGGCCTGGTATGTGCATTTAACCAACTTCAAATGAGATTTTTATCGCCTTTTTATGGAAGACTCGGAAATTTTTGTAGCGTACTCCAATTATCCACACTCCTTAAAAAAATCCTGTATAGGTAGGTACAGTAACTTCGGAATATGTATAATAGCAGTAGAAGCGGTTAAAATATAGGATTAAACTGCAACAAACGCAATAAACGGCATGACGTAGCAAACTTCAGCAAAGGTTAGCTTTACGAGTAATACCGCTGGTATTAAATTAGTTTTTCAACAAATGGCTAACTTTGAAATAATGAATGAGGGCAACAAATCAGTGCGAATGAGTAATTAAGTTCGTGAATGTGTCGCGGAAGAATTAATCGAGTTGTTAGTTGAACCGCCTGGGATGTCACGAGACGGGTTCCTTATTATTAGAATTCGGGTCAGGATCTTACTTCGATGTTAAAAAGTTAGATAGATATACAACGTGAGAAATGCGTGGTCATATTTTAAGAGCTAATTCAGGGCATAGCATAGAACAACTTTACTACGAGGTCAACCCTGAAATCGCGAGTAAAATATCAGCTGTTCCCTACTAAATCATCGATGTCGCTCGACAAAATGTAAGGATCAGCCAAAAATCGGCATCTTCCTGGGATAAAAAGTAGCCTATATGTTAATCCGGGTTCTGTTCTATATGTATGCCAAATTTCATTAAAATCAATACAGTAGTTTTTGCGTGAAAGAGTAACAAACATTCACACATCCATACACCCTTACAAACTTTCACGTTTATGATAGGACTAGCTTTTGCCCGCGGCTTCACTCGCGTTAAATTCTGTTAACTCACGTGATGGATCCTGTTAATAATTAGGTGTTTTCCTGTAACTATTACAACTCAACTCAACTCCACTCAACTCAACTCCACTCAACTCTACCCACTCCACTCTACCCACTCCACTCCACTCCACTCCACTCCACTCCAATCCACTCCACTCCACTCCACTTCACTCCACTTCACTCCACTCCACTCCACTCCACTCCACTTCCACCTCCACAAACATGAGCATAGTACTATCAATAGACAACCATTGGATCGACTTGAAATGTACGAGAAAATATAATGGGCAGTTGGTGGTGTACCACCAAAGTTGGTGTTGTTGTGTTGTTGTTGGTGTTTGTGTAAATAACAAACTAAAATAAATACGTAAAAGTACAATAATACATAGTAAAGGAGTGAAGTTAAAAATATTGGTTCTTTAGCGAGCAACAGATTTTTCTCGTTGAGCATTTAGTGAACGAGTTGATTCCACAGACACACTGCCACCCTGGGCACGGGCCTCTTTTTAAAATGAGAAGGTTAAGGCCTTAGTCCACTACGCTGGCCTAGTACGGGTTGGTCGGCTCCCGGCCTATGCGACACAGATACTTCCCAAAGTAACCATGCCCCGAGAGTACCTCCGTCAGCCGGTAGATGAGGGCACCATGGCTCCTCTGCAGCCACTCTTCCGTGACGGGCCTTACCGCCGCTATTGCGGCGTGCCCTGCGCTAGGTTGCGCAAGTCGCTCCTACCATTCAGCCACTATGATCTGGCGGACCTCGCTCCGATCGGGCATCACGAACTTCAGTTAGCTGGCTCTGATTGATTTATAACACGGTTTTCAGGGCGAAAGTACCTTTTTGTCCAAGATACATTTTATCCTTGCTAGGTCAAATAGTTAAAATGAAAATCAAATCAGAAGATTGTTTCAGGACTTGAAGTATCCAAACTATGAAGCAGCCTTCTTCTTCTATCGTGTCGACATGAGCTACATAATGATAGGTCATGCCGTGGGAAAAAGATTAGCCAGTCAGCAGGTTGGAAACGGGGCTAACTGCCCAGGGTGCGCCGGACGATCAATTAAGAGGAAATGCGGTCTTTTCTCCATACAAACGCTCTCAACTGTTTTCTTTCTGGTTTATAATCCTAGAGCAATGATTTTTTTGAGTAAAATGAATATCAACTTTTTACGTTTCTTTGTACGTCTCTTTGTTTCGTTTTTGTCGATAAATTATTTCTAGAAGCTCTCAAAATTCTCAAAATTGCCTATTTAGACCGCTGTCTATCTATAGACAAAATTAAAAATGAAATTAAATGAAAGAATGGCCTCTAGGCCTAGTGTATAAATTTGATAAATATGAATGAAAAAGAAAAGTGACATAGTACATTATTCTTCGTATTCAGTTTATGAAATAAATATCTCTTAAATTGGTCCAGTTTCGGAGGAGAAAATTGTCGAGAGCCAAACCTCGAATTATGGCTTTTTACTAAGGAACTGCAGTTGTCTTTATCACACTTATTTCAAGCCGAGCGATCGCAAAGCGACAGCCATAGTTTCTTCAAATACCTAATTTTCAAAAGAATTTCTGCCCGCATTTCCTCTTAAATATCGACATTCGTGGAAGCTTTTTTAATGCACCCAAGTTTCAGTGAAATATTAAAACCAGTACGTATATTAATATTACTCTTGATAAGCTTATTGTCACTTTATCGTGTCTTCGACCTTCATGGATAATAATAATTGATTGATTAAATTAGCATAATCTGTCGCAAATCACATCACAACGTTACTTCAGTCTCTCTAATCCCTGTAAGCTATGTTAATGTGTCTTTAATAATTAATTATGTTTAAGTACCTCCGTCCTAATCGGGTGATTAATAGGACAGAAGGAAAATTGTATGTTAAGAAAGATGTTTTGTATACTGGTGACGTCATCGGACCCAATTCATAGTTACGCAATTACCCTGCAGATCACCATCTGTTCTACTAATACTCCGAGTCCCGAAAAGGGATGATGCACCTTATCGGGCATGGGTTGGGTTACATCGAGTACTGCGAGCTGTTTACGTTTTTTCGTGTAATTGTGCCTTTCGTTGCTGCTGCTTTTTCTGGATTGGGTTTGGTAACATTCCACCTTAGTGACTCGAAGCGTGTTTAATAAAGATTTAATTTATGTTTCTGTTGTGTAACAGCCCGGAGTCTGGATTTGTGCCCGGTTAATGGCAATAGGCTCGCCCCCTATTACATGGGACTATAACATAACAGGCGAAATGTGGGTGTACTATACACCTCTGCCTACCCCTTCGAGGAAATACAGGCGTGATGTTGTTTGTTTGTTTGTAATTTCTGTTAAAATTTTGTTATCATATTGTTATAGGTATATCTATGGGGGCAAACGAGCAAGGGGATAACCTGATGGTACGCAATATCCACTACCCATGGACAATGGACATCCGCAACACCAGGGGAGTAGCTGATGCGTTGCCGACCTTTTAAAAAGACGTATGCTCTTTTCTTGAAGGCTCCCATGTCAATTTTTTTGGGAAACCCGGTGACGGAAACTTTGCGATTAAAAAAACAATCGAGTCTGTGATAAGCCGAATATATGCGGGTGAAGCCGCAGGCTAAGTCTAATAGGATAGTAGTTGTTGACAAGAAGAGAACTCTGCAGAACAAAAGGCGCTAAGTACCTGTATACCTAATTGACTATTCCAGCTTTTATGTGAAAGATGGCGTTTCTTTCCTTGGCTCGTAGCAGGTGTGTATCCCTCACAACTGACGCGAAGATATGAAAAGATGCATGCATGTGAAAGGGTTCTCTCAGCTTTGTAGCGAAGGTAGGTATGTAGACTAGTTTATAAAACTAGGATATGAAAATTAGCTGCTTTTACAAGCTTACTTTTTAAAGGTAATAATAGTTTACATTGAGGTGACTAAGTGCATGATTGTCATATTTAACGTGTTTCTAATGCCAAATTTCCATAGAAAGCTTCTAAAAAGTGTTTATATTAGACCAAACGGTGCTACTGCATTCTAACTAGATGTCATGAAAAAAGCTTCTAATACTTAAGTTAAAATTATAACATAGTAAGTAAGTTTTTAAGTAGGCGGGGCACATTGCTCGCAGAACGGATGACCGATGGGGACGTAAAGTTCTGGAGTGGCAACCGCGTGCTGGAAGGCACAGCGTGGGTACGCCCCCCACAAGGTCGACCAACGACCTGGTGAAGGTCGCGGAAATCCACTGGATGCATAAAACGCAGGATTGGTCGTTGGGGCGATGCTTGGGGGAGCCCTATGTCCAGCAGTGGACGTCTTTCGGCTGAAATGATGATGGATAATGATCCAGCAGAACCAAATCCAGCAGGGATGCAGCAGAATACCAGCACCCTGGCAATATCAGCAGGTTATTAAAACAGGTTTCGTTAGTTCGGGTATTAAGTAATCTGTGACTCGGGATTTTTCATTCATTTAGTCACAGATTACTTAATAGTTACTAATTTAGTTTTCACTGAATAAATAATCACACCTTAATAGAAAGTCATTCACGACACACATAATCACAAGTTCGCATTCAAACAAAACATTGTGTCTATCTACGAAATGTAATTTAACCTAAATAAATCTCCCTTACTTGCGTAGTGGCAAAAACTGTAGTAGATAATAAATTGGTGTTGCTGACAACTTTCTTGTTGCCGCCGAAAAAGAGCCACGTTACTACATAAATATATAGATTAATATAGAGCAATACACAACACAAAAACAACAGACTTTATGAATCACTACATAAGTACATAGTATAAAACAAAGTCGCTTCCCGCTGTCTGTCTGTCCCTATGTATGCTTAGATCTTTAAAACTACGCAACGGATTTTGATGCGGTTTTTTTAATAGATAGAATAATTCAAGAGAAAGGTTTATATGTAATACATGCATAATATAGTAGAGAAACACTGATAATTTTAGAAGTTTCTAATGCGATGTCATAAATAAACACATTTTTTGCGCTTACATTGCAAACGCTGGCTGAACCCTATGAGATAGATCAAAATTATGTACTACAGTATTGTACACCTTAAAAAAGTTCTACAAAAAGTCCACGATGGTATATAATAATAAAATCATTTATTTCAGACTAAGAGTGTCCATAATTTGGTTAGTAACAATATTCATCTTAAAACTATGTTAGTCACAGATATATACGTGGGACACTCAGAAAGTTTTGCGAAACTAAAAAAAATTGTTCTATACGTACATATATTTTTATCAAATCTTTTCAAAGTACTTTCCACCAGCCTCTATACAAAGATTCATGCGCCTAAACCAGTTTTCAAAACACTTTTTCCAGTCCGCCGCAGACACCTCGTTTACAGCCTGCTCGAACGCAGCCAGCGCATCTTCCGGCGACGAAAATTGTATCCCTTTGAGCAGATTTTTTATTTTTGGGAATAAAAAGAAGTCACACGGTGCTAGATCAGGGCTGTAAGGAGGGTGACCCAGGAGTTTGACTGGCGTGCTGTCCAGGAAGTCCCTCGTTTTGAGTGCGGTGTGCGCAGGTGCATTGTCGTGGTGGAGCAGTAGCCCGCGGAGCCCTGTGTTTGGTCGCTTGTTGCTTATAACAGAGAAAACTTCTGGCAAACATTTGGTAGTATACCATTCGGCATTAATGCTTCTTTGATCCCGTAAGGGAATTGATACCAAGTGGCCAGTCAAATTAAAAAAGCTAGCGATCAAAATCTTACCCCCGCTTCTAGATCGCTTCACTTTGGTAGGCGTTGGCTCATTTTGAAACACCCAAACAGTCGACTGGCGCTTGGTTTCTGGGTCGTATTGATAAATCCAGGACTCATCACCTGTAACGATGTCGTAAACACGCCGAGACGAGCCTGCTTCAAATTTGTTAAGCATATCACGGCACCATTCCACCCGGGCCTGCTTCTGAGCATCGGTGAGGTTGTGCGGCACCCAGCGTGATACTATCCTCCTCACGCGAAGATGGCTGTGTAGAATCTCGTGAACGCTTCCCGATCCAATCTTCAATATGTGTTGAATCTCCTGATATGTAATTCGCCTATTGTCTTGGATTAAATTTTTCACTGCTAGCACGTTTTCTTCGGTAACAGCCGTCAAAGGGCGACCGCTTCTTTCGTCATCCCCCAAAGTTGGTCGACCGCGCTTGAATTCGTTATACCAACGATACACGGTTGCCTTGGAAGGGCCTTCATCCATGAATGCCATTTGAAGTCTATCGTACGATTCATCCGGTTTCAGGCGACACTTGAAATCGTATAAAATCATAGCTCTAAAATGTTCCCGGCGCAGATCCATATTTCAGTGAGACACAATACTTTGAATTAACTCGCAAAAAATGTGGAGGGAAATTTTGAAATTGGAACTTACTTATTTTTACTTATAAATAATCATATTTTCGAAAAACATTATAACTGGCCAGTCTCCCATATATAAAAACTTTTTTTCGCAATACTTTCTGAGGGGCCTGGTAAAACAAACAAACATTCATCACATCACAATACATATTTATAACAAAGCTCATCAGGTCACATGCAGCCTGATGCCAGTATATGTCTATCTCTTAGGGATAACCCACAATAACCATTTTTTATCCTTTACTTTTTACGAGAAATAATGGCTTATTTACGAAGTGATTTTAAGTAATACAGCATTAATCCTTATTTAATTAAGTACCTACCTTAAATACATATAATATGGCCCGTTACAGCATGTAATTTAAATGAATATTTTCGAAGATATTACAGAACTAAAATGCAGGGACATAGCGACATTCTGTAGTATATTTAGTATCAGCATTGTACCCGTGCGAAGCCGGGGCGGGTCGCTAGTGAAACATAATATTAAGTTTAGGCGAATCAAGGATAATGGAGCATAAATTTGTAAATGTTATTAACTTATCAATATGTTCACGGTTATTTTCTCTTGTTGCTCAGAATGTATCAATAACAAAATTTGCGACTGATGATTTACAAATAAGCTAACAACCCTGTTATTATAATAGCTTTTCATGCGTAAATTTCATCATCATCATCATCATTTCAGCCCAAAGACGTCCACTGCTGGACATAGGCCTCCTCCAAAAGGGGGAATATGCCATAATCGCCACGCTTGGCAGGCGGGTTGGTGATCGCAGTTGGTTGGATAAATACCTAAACAGAGAATGCTGCTGCTTATCCTCTGGTGAATCCCTTAGTCACCTTTTACGACACCCATGAGAAGAAATAGGGTGGTGCAATTATTTATGTCCGGCACCAAACGGAACATAAATTAAGTAAACTTTGTATTTTATAATTGTACTAGCTGTGCCCGCGACTCCGTCCGCGTGGATGTCGGAAAATAACATCGTGTCATAATTATGAACACAATGTCTTCAAATATATACACATAAGCGCCTACACAGACGATTACACTATTTACCGACCATACTATATTTTGTTTTTACAACCAACCGGCTAAGGTGATGGAATTTCATGGAATTAGCCCTAAACTCCCTCATTCTGAGAAGACGCTCGTGCTCAGCAGTGGGAAGTAATTGGGCTGATTATGTTATTCTATAACACTAACCACATCTCTTCTTATGCTGAGAAGAGGCCCGTGTCCAGCAGTGGGACTGTAATGGGCTGGTAATGTTATGTTATTATAGAATACTATAATATCCAGTTCATTAACTCTTCTCATTTTGAGAAGAGGGCCATACCCAGTAGTGGGACAGTAATGGGTTGAATACGTTATGTTATTCTATATTTTCTAGTTTCTTAACTCTTCTCGTTCCGAGAAGAGGTCCGTGCCCAACAGTGGGGCAGTAGGTAATGAGCTGATTATGTTATGATAATCTATTACACTAACAATATCCAGTTCCTTAACTCTTCTCATTCCAAGAAGAGGGCCATGCCCAGCAGCGGGACAGTGATGGGCTATGTTATGTTATTCTATATTTTCTATAATACTAATAGAATCCAGTTGTATTTTTAGGAACCTGCAACCTGCATCCAACCAACAATCATGACCTCTACTTTGTATGCAACTTAATACAATAGAGGGGTCAAGCTGTATCGCTGGATCTACTCAACCGATTCAGATAAAACATACCCTATATTTTAAGTTAGACTAATACCAATACAAATGCTAAGTTTCATTACGATCCGTTCAGCCGTTTTCACGTGATGAGGTAACAAACAGACAGACAGACAGACAGACAGACATAAATTTTTTAAACGATTGATTCGTGTTCTATAGCTTATTTCTAGTCCCCCTAGCCGGTTTTCGCGAAAAAAAACTCAATGTACAGACTTTTTGACCTTTACAGTTTTATTATAGTATATATAATATATATATATAGAATAGATAGAAGATTTTAATGTATCCTGTACTTATGTTTACTCTTCTATGAAATGGTAGTTTTTAGGGTTCCGAACCCGAAGGGTGCCAAACGGGACCCTATTACTCTACGCTGTCCGTCCGTCCGTCCGTCTGTCTGTCACAGGGCTATATCTTTTGAACGGTAATAGGTAACCGGTTGAAATTTTCTCAGAATATGTGTTGCTATGAGTTGTATCACGACAAATACTAAAAACAATAAAAAGTCTAAAACCTTAAAAAAACATACATTTTTTTAACGTTCCTGCTCTATCTTCAAAACGGTAATATATGTATACCAGCGTCAAACTTGGTGTGATTATAGTGCATATTATGTACTTTAGCAACAAATACTAAAAATAAGACAAACACAGACATATGTGGTGGTACCTGCGTAAGAAAGACATGCAAAAATGTCTTTTGATAAATTCTCGTAAATTAAATCAGTTTTTATGGGGTATCAGGTCAGGTCGTTGAGAGTTACGGAAACCTTACTACGCGAGTCAGACTCGTACTTGGCCGGGTTTTTTTATATTCTGTTCGTAGAGATCTATGTTTTCGACTGCTATAATCTCCTATAGGTACAAAAGAAACACAAAAGGTATGACTAATGTATACAATTATAGAAAGTTACTAATTTAGTAACTTAGTAATAGTTAATCAAAATTAACTGTATAATGATATTATGTACTTTGGTAACCTAAACCTATTATGTAGTACCTTTTTTATGATGAAAAAGACTGGACCTCACGACACAGGGTATCCTAGTGTGAGGTTCAGTGCTATATGTAATCAATTGTAACACTTTTTCTTAATATTAAATAAATTATTATTAAATTAAAGTAATGTGTGTTCCTTTTCGAAGATCCTAATTAATAAGTAAATAAACCTTATTGTGCTCAAAGTACAAGATTTACTTGTGAAGAATAGAAATACTTGTAAACGCCTAGATAATTTTATTGCTATTTATAATAATACAATTCTTAATCAAATTCATTCATCTTGACATAGTTTTATGATTTTTGAATATTTTGATAATTTTTAAAGCTCTTACGCATGCAAAGCGACATCTTAAAATATACAAAAAAAACGCTCACAAACAAATCAAACAAACAAACAAATTAAAACATTTTATTAAATTACAAATTGTCGGAGATTTAAACATTTTATTAATTGGTATTACATACCAATTAATAAAATGTATAAATCCCCGACAATGTCAAAATATGTGTGTAATAGTGTTCACGGTAGCTTAGTGGCTAAAGCACTGGCGTATTGAGTCAGGAATCGCAGGTTCGTATCCTGCTCATGAGCGTTTTTTTTTCGTATTTTTTTTGCACACTCCATTGCCATGGTAGAATGCATGATCTTTCACGTACTACATTCTTGTAATAAATAAGCACCAGAGACATGACATTTACCGCCTTTATAAGCACAGATATGACATCTACCTGCGGTAGAACCAAAGACATTTCCATACTGATAATACCTTTATGGGTAGAACGCGTGTACATGTCAAATCTCTGTAAATAACTTAGATTATAAACCGTAAATAAGTTTGAATCTGACGTTTTAAGTCAAGTTGTAGGTGTGCCATAGATTCATAATTGGTGTCCGCTGCGCCGGAAAACAGTATTCTATGAGCTGTGCTCTAGTAATTAGACAATTTGTAAAACCTGTCAATCTATTTGTTTGTTACTATACCTAAACCTAGGTACAGTCAGTATAAATTGTACACGAGACTGAAGTAGAACATATTGTAAACATTTTAGCGCCATATGTGCAAAGCCATCTTGATCAACGAGGAAAACTGACGAGGGTACTGTCCTTGTCATTCAGGTACTCTTTTATAAAAGAGATCACCTTTTACGTTTTCCAACCTCCGATACATTATATTCGAATTCTACGTAATATATACCTACCCTTAACTACCAAATTATTCATAAAGCCTTCTGAATAAATAACACTAAAAGGGACCAAAACTTCACCATCAAGGCCGGTGATAATTAAATTTAGTCTTTCGTTTAGCTAACGCTACTGTATCTCGGATATGTCAGTAAGTTTATATGCTTATGTCCATAAGACCACAGTTTTTGCTTCCTGCCATTGAAAATGTATAACAACGTGTTAAATTGAGTGGGCCTATGGAAGTCTAAGCTCTCGCAAATTGCATCTCAATACTGGATATTCCTTTTTGGCTTCTAATTACACATAACGACTGCCATAGATATTCGTATGGTAACCGTAACCGACAGCTTAACGTGCTCTCCGAAGCACGGAAGCTGTTTCGTCGATGCATAACGAAACGGTCACCCGTTGACCGTGCTAGCGCAGCTTACCCTCGCAGATCTTGCGATACACGCGATTATTCTTAGCCACGAGCGCTTCGTATATATTGCATAGATCAATACCATACCATTACTGTCCCACTGCTGAGCACGGGCCTCTTCTCAGAGTGAGAAGTATTCAGGCCTTAGCCCACCATGCTGGCCTAGTGCGGGTAGGCGGACTACACACACCATTGAGAACTGTAGGCCAATTCACGTAACTAAAGAAGTGCAGTTGCAGTGAAGTTTCGATCAAAACAATTAATGCTTTTCGTATTCTCTTATCTACGGCGATCGCTGTCAGAAACGAACTGCAACGTCACTGCAACTTGGTCGGCGCGTCATGAAATTACGTGAATTAGGGCCCTGCATAGAGCACTCTCAGGTGTGCAGGTTTCCTCACGATGTTTTCCGTCACCGTTAAAGCAAGTGCAAAACAAATTCTGATCATCACATGAATTCGAAAAGTCAGTGGGGCGGGCCGGGTTCGAATTCAGACCCCCCTTCACGTAAGGCAAGCATTCAACCATCACTAGGCTATCACACACACATTTAAGTTTAAGTTTATTTATTTGACCAAAAAAACAAACTAACAGTACATACCTATTAATCTAAACAAAAATTGTACACTGTAATTATATAAACTAGACAACATATTGCATAGATACCCGAGTAAAATTCACTTTATCTTTATATTGTGACTAGATGACGTCCGCGCGCCCGTAGCTCCGCTCCCGTGTTTTCTTCATACAAAATTTCAACCCCAATTTAAACCCCTTATTTCTATAAGGGGAATAAAAAAAACCTTTCTTAGTACTTTTGTGCAAAATTTAATCCTCCTACACTCACCGGTTTAGGCTGTGCGTTGTCTGTCAGTCAGTTTTAAGAACTTTATTAAGTAAATTATTTTAATATCAAGAACCCCCTGCACGAGTGGGCTTCTTCCAGCTACAATTTACCTTTCGTATTTACCAAAGTCACAATGTTACTTATCTTTCAGTTGACTTGACAACGTACAGAGAACATCTCTTTTTGGTAATAAAATTAGCCAAACGTTTACAAAAGAATTACTTCGCTTTTTTTCCTTTACGATACAATTCCATTTAGAAAAAATAAAAAGTAACAATAAAGCCCTCAATAAAAATAAAGTTTTCACAGTGGCTTTGTGCCTGAAAGGAGAAGAAGTATGTACAATAGCAATGTGCTGTGGTAACTTGACAGGGGTCCACGTTGGCAAGCCTCATATGTAGCCCGCAATCGGTCGTATTCCTTAGGAAACATTATATTGTTAGCTACTCGACCCGCCTTTTAACGCTCCCTGCTCCCGGTCCTAAGTTATTACTCGCTTTTACCCTTACTGTTGGCTATTACGAAACGTGAGGACTTAAATATATATAATATATTGGCGTTGCGACCGAAAGGGACAAAAGTACTTCTTAGCGCTGATATTAATGTTCGACCTGTCATAAATAAACTCAACTTCGATTTAACAACTGGTATGTCCCCGTATAAATTAATGAAAACGCGCAGCTTTTGATAACACTTTTGCTTTCATTCATATTTAATAATACAATTAAGTAAGTTACCTTAGTTATAACGTAATAACTTTAACTACGTATTGGCACGCAACGTGAACGTTGGATTTATAGGGCTCCATTGTAAAAATTTCCATGAATTTTAGTTAGTGGTGGCGAAACGCGGTGACGGTTAATTAAATTAAAACAGTAAAAATATTTTGTTACAATAAATGAAGTGAAGTTATACATACATACACACATTTCATCACGCCTGTTTCCCATTGGGGAAGGCAGAGACTATGGATTGCCACCTGCTACGATCCTGACTCACCTAACTCGCTTCATCTATAACATTCATTAGCCTTGACATGCATGCTCGTCGGCTTAGAGTACTCCTAACCTGGGCCTTATTCACGTAATTTCATGACGCGCCGATCAAGTTGCAGTAGAGCTGCAGTAAAATTTTAGTGCTAAATGGTATTCTTGTAATATTTGAACTGCGCGTAATGCGCGTCAACTGCACGACAGTCAAAATTATCTACGTTGTGACCATATGCGAGAATAAAAATTACTCACTAAATAGTCGAATATAATTGATTATGTTTTAATTAATACAACATTATAGAATAATATTCCATTCAATACTGATTTTAATCCTTTTTCTTACCACTTTTCGTACCGATCAAGTTGCGTTCGGCACAAATTCTTTGGTTTGGAATCACGCACTAATGACGCGCAGCAGTAGAATGACAATAATTGCGCGAGCGTATCTGACAGCGCTGGCCGATGATAAGAGAATACGAAAAGCGTTGTTTTGATCGAAACCTAACTGCAACTTCATTTCTTACTCTTAGTTACGTGAATTATCCTACTGGCCTTTTTTGAGAATGGCCCTTGTTGCCGTACGTTCGGCGATGTCATCCCCCTCCAACTCTTCCATCCAATCTCACTTGGTATACGTTTCATCAATCTCCTCTGAAACCTCCCAAACCATCCTTACATTTCTCAATCTTTGTCACTACATATTTCACTCCATAACGCTGCCTTATCACTTTATCTCTTAACGTTACACCACACATACTTCTCAAAGCTTTCATTTATATTGTATTTATTCTGTTTTCATGTTTCTTTTGCCAGACCCATCACTCACTACCATACATAGGTGGCAATTCTTCCATCAACTCTCGCTTCTTATACTTGTTTCGTCAATCTCCTCTGAAACCTCCCAAACTATCTTAACATTTCTCAATCTTTGTCACTACATATTTTACTCCACAACGGCAACGATCCCTTATCACTTTACCTCTCAACGTTACACCAAACATACTTCCCAAAGCTTTAATTTCTGTTGTATTTAATCTGCTTTCATGTTTCTTCTGCTATACCCAACATTCACTGCCATACATAGGTGGCATACATAAGACAAGTGTCATACTTGAGTGAGTAAGTGTAAGTGAAGTTGTAGTATTCAATAATTTAATCGAGAGGCAGCGATCAATATAGCCGGCCCGGTATTATTGGAGCCGCCTCGAGACAGCCACCACGACGCAGACGGCTTCGGATAATGAATACTTTCGCAAATTAAAAGCCATGTCATTAATTTGCTTTTGCTTTACCGAAGTATTTAATTATTCCAATAATTTCGTTTTCTCCTTGTCGTTATCGTCTATTGATTCCTTTGTGATATGAAAATAGTTTACTGGAAATGGATGGAAATTTTGATATTTCGTAAATTACAATTTGCATTTAAAATAAGGATCGTTACGTTTTCTTTAGCAGTATTACATTATCTGGGGCTTTAGCTTTTGGAGACACTGCCAATAAACCATCCAAGATAGGTACATGATATATAAGTTTAGTAAGGACAAACTTTCTGTCATGGATTCTTTAAAGATAATTTGTGGACAAAATCTAAGGATTTTAAAACCAGTAGCTTAGTATTAGCTTCTCGAGGTTTTATAGTACCTGTATTTTATTACTTTTCCCGGAGGTATACATAGATGCGGGGTATTATTCGGCTGTTCTCATAATCGTAATCATCTCGTATTCATAAATTTTTTAGCCTATTTAAATTTTCAGTTAATACATAAAAAAGATATATCTACTTACTAACACATTTTTTTTTGTTCAGTGGCATACATAACAAAAACATTCTAAGGATGTAAACATAAACTCATTACAAAATGTGTTACTATGCAAATAATGGACCGCAAAAATCATACTTACAGTCTAGCCATTATACCAACTAAATTTGATACGGCTTCCACTCTTACAGATGCGGCCGAATATTAGATTTTTTTTACACGGAGCTACTTTATAGGCGGGTATTGATATCTTTAGGTTACATTAATTTTTAGACTTTTCAGACTGTCCGTAACGACAGCTGGTGTACGACGACACATTTTCATCTGAAAAGGAAGAGCATTGTGTAAATAATCTATTTAAGACCTGACTGTGGCAGTGCGTTTAACCTCACAAATGAACTGATCTGCGCGATAATAACGCCTCGGAAATCATCTATCATGAAAATTATGTTTAAAATGTTCAAACTTGAAATTTTAAAAATTCATTATGAGTTTCTATTGATATTGCTGTGATATTTTTACGAGTAGTCTACTATCAGAAGTGCAGTTACAGTGCAGTTGCAGTTAAGTTTCGAGCAAAACGATGTTTTCGATGTTTAGCGTATTCTCTTTTTTATGGCGATCGCTGTCAGAAACGAACTGCAGCATCACTGCAACTTGATTAGCGCGTCAAGAAATTACGTGAATTAGGGCTGTTCCCGTAATTAAAAACGTTCAATGTACCACTGGTGGTTCAAAATGAGTGGGTCCACGAGTCATCATTATTCCAACAGATTTTTATGACTCGTAGACCCACCGGCCAGTGGGACCACGAAGCATACAAAATAATATTTTGTACCACTGGTGGGTCAAATTGGTGGGACCACGAGTCATACACCATATGTAGTCCCAAACTAATCTCTATGTTTTAAATTGTAATCTCCTGATAGTAGATGTTTCGGTTTGCCATTTATTGGTGACATTAATGACTTAAGTGTCACAAGTAAACGGCAAACAGGAATTCACTGCCGACATTTGTATTTTCGGGCACTTATAACCCTTTAAAGTATTTATTACTTTAGTTTACCTGTTGTAATGTCCCACTGCTGAGCAAAGGCCTCCCTCTATTCCTTCCATCTATCCCGGTTCTGTGTCACCTTCTGCCTGCCAGCTGTCTAGGAAGACATTTAACTCGTCTCGCTATTTCCGATGTGGTAATTTTTTTTTGCCGTGAGCAAATCCTCATGAACGCACTCCGGCAGGTCAGACAAGGTCCCAGCCTGCCACAAGCAGGCAAGCCCTTTCTCCCCGTGCGGCCTATCGTCGGGCGCACCCTCCCGGCACCGTTGGCGGCGCACTCAGAACGCTGCGCACTACCTCACGGGCCCCGCCATGACGCAGCAAACACGCCAATGTCACGGCCATGCCAGCCTCACCTGCCTCACCAGCCTTGCCAGCCACGGGGGCCACGCCAGCAACGCCAGCCTCGCAAGCCTTGCCAGCCACGCCATCAACACCAGCTACGTCAGGCAGCAGACTACCCCAAGTCCGTCACCCGCAGGGCCTATCCTCCCGTAATTTTTATAAAGGTTTTCTTCCACTCCCCTAATCCTCCACTGTGCCCTCTGCTATTTCCGTTGTGGTCTGCCGCGACCCTGTCGCTCTGTCTCAGGTTTCCGGTCCTATGTTATACGGCCCAATTATCTTTGTAGGAAACAATAAAGTCTTTTTGCAAAAAGAATTTTACTGATTTGTCTCGGGGCGACATTACATAACGTTACATCCAAATTCTAACTTATTTTACGTCAACTGTGCAGTTGTATGATCTCTGCTTTAGCAAAACAGACGTGAGTGTAGTTGCTTTATGGTATCTACTTATTTTTTTAATTGCAAGTACCTAAATCTAAGCATGTTACAAACCAAGTATTGCATATACGCAGAGTAGATCCGCAGCTAGATGAATCACACGACGACCGGAAGAAGGTATCTGGAGTCGACTGGATACGGAAGGCGAATCAAAGAGTTTTGTGATGCAATTTGGGCCACAACTCTCTCTGAGAGACCTAAGTCCAGCAAGCGACTGCGATAAGCTGAGTGATTGATTGACACGAACTGTCTAAACAGGTACGGCCTGTTAGTATTTTAAGTAAAACATACGTTCTATGGGTTTCAATCATAGAAATCTAAATAATAAGGTAATAGAAGTGGTAAAGGCGAGTGAACTTCAAGTGATCATCGGTGCTGTTTTGTACGGAGAGTCACCAAAATTGTATTTTGCAGCATATCTTACAGCCGATTTTTAGGCTTAATTTATTTTGCATTGAATGCTAGAAACATGAAACGTAATTGCGTATTTATGTGTTGGTAGCGGTGAACCGGCGATACGCGTTCCGGTATTAAAGACAGTAGATAAGATTTCTATTAATTTGTTATTTAGATTTCTATGGTCTCAATAGGTGCACACAGCTAACTAAGGGCAAGTTCGTAAGCTCGTGAGATCCATGTGTCAAGGGCGCAGGGCGAGACGCCTTGGGTCAACATTTGCTCGGATTGCGGCTTTTAATTAATTGCACACATTGCTCACTGCTCGCCACCTTTGGCGAGTATT
Organism: Asteroscopus sphinx; assembly: GCA_949699075.1. NCBI lineage: Eukaryota > Metazoa > Arthropoda > Insecta > Lepidoptera > Noctuidae > Asteroscopus > Asteroscopus sphinx. The sequence continues at coordinate 13,886,605 of OX453005.1, forward strand.
GTTTGCACGAGAAAAAAATCTTATATGGACTCTGTTTACATAGAAATATAGCTTGGGAAAAATATATAAAAGCTTACCTATACAGAGTGGATATGACAATACGACATTAAATAAAACCACGTACAGAGTATCACGTCCTCAGACCACATACAAAAAATCAATCTAATCCAGTTAATATCTTAGCCACAGGAAATTATTTTAATTTCATTAATTTTGAATGAAGGACCATTTTTATAAGCGGTGATAGCCTAGTGGTTGAACGCTTGCCTTCCATGCAGGAGCGTGTGAGTTCGATCCCGGTCCGCAACTCTGACTTTTCGAATTCATATGTGGATTTATATTCGACTAGCTGATGCCCGCGGCTTCGCTCCCGTGAAATGTCGATAAAAAGTATCCTATGTGTTAATCCAGGACATGGTCTATCTGTGTGCTAAATTTCATCTTAATAACTTCAGCTGATTTAGCGTGATTGAAGACATTCATTAAACAAACAAAAATCCATACTTTCGCATTTATAATATTAGTAGTAAGTATTAGAATACATCAATAGGATAAATAAATACATTTTGATGAAAAGAACGCGCCGCATACATATTATCACGGCTGTTTCCCATAAGGGTAGGCAGAGACTAAGGATTTCCTCCTGCTACGATCCTGACACACCTTCGCTTCATCTACGTCCATTTACCTCGTCATGCATGCTCGTCGGCTTAGAGTGCTTTTAACCTGGCCTTTTTTGAGAACGTCTGCGATTTGTTAGGGTTCCGTATCGACCTGATACCCCGTTGAAATAGATATTCGTGGGAGTTTACCAAAGATGCAGCACTGTCAGTGACACCATGCACAATCAGCGTGCACCTTTCTATGAAATGTGAATATTTGCATTTCTTTCTTACTCAGGTATGTACCACCACACATGTCTTTGTTTGCCATATATTTATTTAAAAAAAAAATATCAACAATAGAGCATGCACTGTAAGCAAAAAACTCTTTTCACTCTGTCCCCTTAGCCTGATGTGATACGGCATAAGTCCCGGTAACATATTTTACGTATCATTTCTGTGATTTACTGGAGTTCTCTTAATTTACATCAAACTAATGTTATGTTATTGAAATTACGTAGTAGCAGACTGCAAGTTTAAAACGGTAATCAGATAACAGTAATAGGCTTACCTCCTATAAGAAAATATTTTTGACTCTGATAGCTTACAAAAGAGCTTCGACATTGAAACCAACAACTTCCTAACCGGGGATATTAAAAAAACCGGCCAAGTGCGAGGTGGACTCGCAGTAAGGGTTTCGTACCACACATTGACCTGAACCCCTTAGAAACTGCTTTAATAAGAATGAGAGTTCATCAAAAGACATCAAGCAACGTGCGCGAAATATGAACTTTTGTCTAAATTTGCCCTATTTTTAGTATTTGTTATTAAACAACATAGTATGCGCTATAATCATACCAAGTTTGACGCTGGTATGAATTACAGTTTTGAAGATGGAACAGGAACAAAAACGTTGAAAAAAAATCAGGTTTTCCGAGGTTTCTTGTATGGTCCCCATCTATTTCTGTGGTCCCCATGGTCCCTTAAGTTTTAGACTATATTTCTAGTACTTGTCGTGATAGGAGTCATAGTAACACATATTATGTGAAAACTTCAACTGGCTACCTATTACCGTTCAAAAGATGAGACAGACAGACGGACGGACGGACGGACGGACAGACAGACGGCGTAGTGAGAGTAATAGGGTCCCGTTTGTCACCCTTTGGGTACAGAGCCTAAACAATTAACTATCCAGCAACACTACTATCTGTAATGCCGTCATGAGAAACTGTTAGTGCTATTGCTATTGTAAAGCAACCTATCGAAAAATCGACGTGACGCGTATTTATAAAAAATAAGCATAGATAAGCCAAGCGAGTGAACGCTTGCCTTTTATATAAGAGAGTCTGAGTTCGACCTTGAATGAAATTTAAGTACGATCAAACTTTCATTTAAAAGAGAAGGAAAACATCATGATGAAACTCGCACGCCTGAGAGAGTTCTAAAAAGTTCTTGTTCTTCGCATGCCTACAAAAAGGCAAAATATGACGGACTTGTAATTAATTGTAATATTTTTGTACACGATATCTTGTGGCGAATAAATGATTTGATTGATTGATTGATTGATTGATTCATAGTGTTTGCAGTTCGAAAACCCTTAGCAGGAATGCGTGGTAGTCTAAAGCCTAATAAACCTCTCTCATTCAAAGAAGAAGCTTGTGTCCAGAAGTGTGTGAAGAAATGGACTGATTGTTTGTCTATGAAAATCAGTCTACGGCAGATAAAGCTAAACCTAATAAAGTTTAGCAGAAGATTTAAAGACTTACTTAAAGCATTTTCCCATTCTGATGACAATTTTTGCTAAGACTACAAATGAAAAGTTCATCATCATCATTATTTCAGCCGAAAGACGTCTAAAGCTGGACATAGGCCTCCCCCAAGCATCACCACAACGACCGGTCCTGCGCTTTCCGCATCCATCCATAATGAAAAGTTATGATTATTTTAATCCAAAGTGAAGACTTCAGACTCTCTTCAGCTGCTACCGATATCTGGGGCTGCTTCTTATAATAGTCTACTTGAACCAGTGAAGCTACGACTTATTTTTTGTACCCGTCTCATGATAAATAATAATAACAACAATAATAATAAACTTTTCGTTTTTTTTTGTTTTAAAAATATTTAAAAATGTAATTAATAAATGTATATAATAAGTAAATGGAATAATAATAACAATATATTAATTAAAATATTAACTACCGACAGCAGACAGAACATTTAATGTTGAAATTGTTTTTTAAATGAATAAAATGCAAAAAAATATTCCAAAAAGTAAGATTGAGGCTGAGATTCGATCTTAGAACAAAACAATCGCGATCCACGCGCCATGTCACCAGGCTAAGTAATAATCTACAGATAACAATGAAATGAGCCTTGTCATTGTTAAAATCTGTCGTTTAGCTCCCTTTAGATATAGTGTGATGTTTTATGTTTCTAAAATGATTCTAGTTATTACTGATAACTGATAATTTATCTACAAAATTTTAAAAATTCATAATATTCGCTTTTAATTGTTCTGCTAGTCCCTTTTTATGCAGAAAAGCGTGATGATTTGTAGCCTAAAATCTGACCAGGTCTTTAATTGACATTTTTACCAAGTTTCAACCAATTCTATCCAGCAGTATTGGCGTGATGCCTAGACAGACATACAGACAAACAGACAAAAATTCTAAAAAAAAAAGGTTTTTCTTCAGTATCGTTCCTAGAATGCTTAGCAACAAATATTAAAAAAAAAAAACAATGTACAGTTTTTTCTTCGTTACGATTTTATTATATGTATAGATTATCACTTGCTTTAACGGTGAAGGAAAACATCGTGAGGAAACCCGCACACCTGAGAGTGCTTCATACAGTACTCAATGGTGTGTGTAGTCCGCCAACCCGCACTAGGCCAGCGTGGTGGACTAAGGCCTTAACCTTCTCGTACTGAGAAGAGGCCCGTGCCCAGCAGTGGGACAGTAATGGGCCGATTATGTTATGTATGACCATTTTTCTAGGCAAACATCGTTAGGTCAGAGACCTGTGCGAGTCCATATGATTTTAAACCCTCTTTCTCAATGATTACAGATAATTACAAATGGTGTTACTTATTATTTCGATGTTTTAATTTTTATATTGTTAATATATATATTTTTTTTTTCGATAAACAACTTAATTATGTGTTTAAAATGCTTCTATATAAAGTAAAAAGTAAAAAGTTACATGCACTTTCAAAACGTTAATTATGAATCTAATTGCACGGTTCCAAAAAGTTGGTCCTATGAAGAAGAGCCGGCAAGAAACTCCATGGATATACTCTTTTTAGACTAGTAATAACCGTGTTTTCATTTATTGTCGTATTGTCATATCTATTGTTATTATTTATCAAAATAATATTAAACTGGCTATATTTACTATGCAGGTATTGCAACACCATCTCATTACATAGATTAAGAATAATAAGAATATTGTCTTTTGCTAGTTCCTAACTAACCGGAAATAAATGCAGTTTGTTGAAACCCATCATCGTGTTTTAATAATATCCACGTTGTATAGTATATACGCATAGTCTAACACATAACATACAGAAAGTCCTAATACGAAGATGAAAAGTATCACATTATCTTGTGAGGTAATGTGAGACGCCTACCAAGATAATAAAAATGTTTTTAAATATAAATCTCAATTTATTTTCGGGTAGGAACAAGAGATAACGTTACATTTTCAGTGTACACGTTCATGACACAAGATGATATGCCAATTGCCACTCAGTTGGGGCTAGGGAACACAAAATTTCGTTAGAAGGTCCATAAAAGTCTATTAGGCTGGTGCGGCACTCGCTGAGAGAAAGGCAAAGGTCGAACTCGGGGCCCTTACGCTTCCCACCTGATGAGTGCCTGCATTATCTATGTGTATGTTTATTGTAATTATCTCTAAGATACTGTCTCCATTAAACTGAATAACGAACACATTAAAGTCCGTCAATTGACATTTACAAAGCCTCAGCCTCGTAGGTTTAAGAATAATTTTGCTTTTGTGTTAATTCGAAAAGCTCTTTACAGCGCCCTGCCGCGGTAATTTTGGTGCCGTGAACTTTCTGCCTGAAAATCTTAATATACGACGTGGAGATGACAATACGACATTATACGAAAACACGGTTATTACTAGTCTATAGAAGCATTTTATACATATAAATAAGTTGTTTATAGAAAATTAAAAATAAACTCATTTATCATCCAAATGATAAGTAACACCATTGTAATCATCTGTAATCACTGAGAAAGAGAGTTTAAAATCATATGGACTCGCACAGGTCTTTGACCTAACGATATTTGCCTAGAAAAAATATTCCTACATTCAGGATTAATGAAATTAAAAAAATAACGTGTAGCTAAGTTATTGACTGGATTTGATAGTTTTTTTTTTTTGTATACATACAGAAGACGTGAGACTCTGTAAATGGCGTATTGTCATTTCCACTTTGTATATAATTCTTCTGTACATGTGTTTGTCACCTAACTCCTGAACGACTGGACCGATTTAGAAGAAATTTTGTGTGTATATTTCAATTGGTTCCTGAATGGTTTGAAAATACAATTTGACACGGTAGGTAGCGCTGCTGTCGGTCAATCGATCGATCGACTCAAGCGGCAGAGACGATTTTAATTATATTTTTTGTGTATGTTCGAGTGGGTTCCTGCAAGGTTTGAATTCACACATTTGGGTCCATTTACCCGGTAGGTGGCGCTGACACTGATTGGTCGGTATGACACTGATCTTTTCCTAAACGGCAATTTAATGTGGCGCTGGTGGTCTGGCGGGTCCGCTAGTATTACGATAAAAAAAAACTTCTACTCACGTGAGCTTTGGAAAATAGACTGCATATAACAGAAATAAATAAATCAATATTTTGGGACACTTTTACACAGCACCATCTAGTCCCAAACTAAGCAGAACTTGTACTATGGGTACTAGACAATGGATATAATACTTATATACTTTTTTTTTGTAAATACATACTTATAATACAAAAGAAACACCCAGACCAACACAAACACTTATGTTCATCACACAAATATTTGTGTCCTGTAGGAATCGAACCCACGACCTCGTGATCAGCAATCCGACCTTCGAACCACTAGACCACAGACGTCGTCAAATAGTAGAATACTCTCTCTCCACTAGTTATTGGGTTTCACAGTGTCCGGAATTTCATTGCAATATATGTATCGAATGATCCAAAGCGGAATTTCAATTCAAAATTCAATAGAAAGTTTATTTCGAAGAAAAATGCAGTACAATATTGAAATCGACATTTTCTGTTCTTTGCCGAAGACGTCTGGGACTAGATAACGATACAAAATGAATAAATAATACAAGAATTTTTTCGAGAGGTTTCTTACATAATGTTGTACCTACTTTGACATATTAAAAGTTATCGCATGAATCATTATCCAATTATGTACGTTTTAGAGTTCCGTACCCAGAGGGTACCAAACGGGACCCTATTTCTGTCGCTACGCTGTCCGTCCGTCCGTACGTCTGTCTGTCACAGGGCTGTATCTTTGTAACGGTAATAGATAACCAGTTGAAATTTTCACAGAATATGTATTACTATGATGCCTATCAAATAAATTAATTTATTATTTATTTATCATGAAAAATAATAAAAATAAAAAAAGTCCAAGACCAAAGGGGGTCCCCACACAAGAAACCTCAAAAAAAATTTTTCAATGTTCTTGTTCCTGCTCTCTCTTCAAAACGGTAATACATACCAGCGTCAAACTTGGTCTGATAATAGTGCATACTATGTACTTTAGTAAAAAATACTAAAAATATGGCAAAAATAGACATATATGGTGGTACCTGCGTAAGAAAGAGATACAAAAATTCATAATTCGCGCACGTTGCGTGGATGTATTTTGATGTACTCTTGTCAATTAATTCAGTTTCTATGGGGTATCAGGTCGACCGGTGGTACGAAACCCTTACTATGCGAGTCCGACTCGCACTTGGCTGTTCATTTTAAAATAAAGCTTAAATAAATCGGTAATCTTTGTAATTTGACCTTTAATGCCGCAATTGCTACATTAATACTTAAACAAAAAAATCTTGTCACATTAAACTGTTGTATTTTATATTGATAACAAATTCTTGATAATATTTTATACTATCTGTGTGTTGCAATGCCAACTTCAGAAGTTCAACGAACAAACAAACAAACATATATTTTTTTTGTCTCGAGCCTTCGCGGGCGCGCACAGAACAACACACCAAAGTTCAACAAACAAACAAATAAATATTGAATTTTTTTGGGCGCGCGCACGACATATTGGCAATGATTTATTGTAATCGGATGAATGGTATCTGAAACATAGAAGACGAACAAACGAACAAACAAATATTCATTTTTAAGGTTCCGTACTCCGGCTGGCTGGGGGGGACTGGATGCGAATGGCAGAGGACCAAGTGTTGTGGCGCAACTTGGGAGATGCTTATGTCCAGCAGTAGACTGCGATAGGCTGAGTTGATTGAGGGTCCCGTACCCAAAGGGTGCCAAACGGGACCATATTACTCTCACTACGCTGTCCGTCCACCTGTCCGTCCATCTGTCCGTCCTTCCGTCCGTCCGTCCTTTCGTCCGTCTGTCACAGGGCTGCTGTATCTTTTGAACGGTAATAGGTAGCTGGTTGACATTTTCTCACAATATGTGTTGCTATGATTGCTATCACGACAAATACTAAAAATAAAAAAGTCTAAAACCAAAGGTTTGTCCCTGTACAAGAAACCTCGAAAATCATGCATTTTTTTCAACGTTTTTTTCCCATTCTATCTTTAAAACGGAAACCCATACCAACGTCAAACTTGGTCTGATTATAGTGCATAATATGTAATTTAGCAAAAAATACTAAAAATAGGGTAAACATAGATATATCTTATGGTAGATGCGTAAGAAAAAGATGCGAAAATTAATTTTTCGCATCTCTTTCTTGCACGTTGCGTTGATGTATTTTGATGAACTAAATTAAATCAGTTTCTATTGGGTATCAGGTCAATGGGTGGTACGGAACTCTCACTGCGTGAGTCCGAGTCGCACTTGGCTGTTTTTTAAATTTTAAATATATTACATAGATGATAAAATACAAAGGTGCCAAGAAATTAAAAGTAGGTAAGAATGTTGATAACGAAGTTGAGTATATACCTATTCAATTTAAAAGTATGTGTAAAAACTGAATTTATATTCAAAGAAATAAATAATGAATTCCACGCAGTATAGTTCTAAAAATGTCTTACAAAAAATGTTCGTATAATTTGCGTTATTTGTCTTCTCTAACAGGCGTCCCTCAGCTGCCTGAATTAAAGCAGTCCTGGGTAAGTTTGGTCTTCATAACAAAAATACATTCTGCGATGAATAATAAATGAATACGGGCCTTATATCATTCTACGTAGAAGCGAAAACTTGTAAAAAGTAAAAAAAAACTCGCATACATCACAATAAGTACTCGTAGCAACAGCGACTAGTAAACATAGCCATATTTGCTACGCCGCGCGTAGCTCGCTACAACAAAACGAAAAATAGATTGATTCTCAGATAGAGGCAGAATCAGATAACAAGTTTACTATTTCGGCGTTCGAGTATTTATAGTCTGACAAATACGTATTTATTTTATGTGATTCGCTACCTTCGTCAGTTTTAATTAATTGAAGATGTAATAAGGTTACTTGATGTCACATGAACAATATATATAAGTACCTTAGTGAATGTGACCCTCCCAAATCTCTTCTAAACTTATGTTATCCGACGAAAAAAACTGTGATTCTAGAGAGATGACGCGTGCAACAAACAATCAAATATTCAGTAGGACTGATCTCGTTAATGTAATGAATCCTCTTCTGCTTGCACCCTAATGACAGTTGTGAGTCGCATTACTGAGGGAGACGTCCATCTTGCACTTCTTACTAATGCCACATTTAAATTCAGCCGCTGTTCCTGCCAATTGCGCTGCCGACAATACTTCCAGAAATACTTCGGTGGCAGCTCCGACGGCAGTGGGCGTTTACATACTGCTTCATTACTTACTTCGCATTCGACTACGGGCAATGGCGGACGTTCAAATAACTACTGCTTCGGCGCTGTGCCGAAAAAATTACATACGCCATACGTACTTCCACTTCCCGCGCTCGGCAGCTACCACAGAGTACATTGTAATGCGGCTACTGAGCAAGAGAGCAGCATGTAAACACTCATTCGCGTTCGCGCTGCACTTTCCTTTGACTTCCGCATGAAAAACCGCTAGTTTGGGGAGCGCCGGCAGCACGAGTAGTAGTGGCAGGAGCAGGAGAAATAACCCGTTTACTTACTCGCGCTACACACTTTCATGCCCAATTCCTTGCTCACTGCCGTGGAAGTGGGCTGAATGTAAATGTGGTAGAAGACATAACGTCAAAATGCACGTTTATTTAGATAAATGCATGGAGCTCTAATTGGTTAAATTTTGCTCGAGGAACACGACAGGAGTATAGATAAGTTATGTACGTAAGTACAACCAAATTTAATTAATGCAATGTTTTTGTGGTTGTTTTTAAATAAAAGAAGAGTCAATACTTACAATGGGCTAAGCACACGAAGCAGCTTCAATTTCTATGAACACGCGTACCCGGTACGCACACTTTGCTTGGTTTTTGGCCTTTTATTTCGAACGGGTTTCGCAAAAATATCTAAAAGATTACTCTAGTACAGCGGTACTCTAAGTGTGTTCCGCGGAACCCTAGGGTTCCGCGATACCCCTGTAGGGGTTCCGCAAGAATTTAGAAAAAAAAAACAAAACACCTCTCTCTGGTCACTGGTCGAACGTTTTGAATCCGCCCGCCGCGCGTATACTTGTGAGCGCGCAGTCCCTTTGATAAAAGCCGCCTCTGAATTAGACGCTATAGTTGTGAACAAGCGACTTTCGGCTCTATCTTCAAAAGCATAAAGTCGAGATTGTTTACAACGCATTTTTTTGTATTTATATTTTTATTTCCGCTTTTTGTTTATCAAAGGCGCCGACTCGAGTATTTTTGAGAATGTTCGAGTTCGAGTCTAGGACTAAGTATAAAAGCGCTATTATATAAAAAAAGTCGCGCCTCGTCAGTCAGTTGACGATTAGCGTTCGGAGCGATAAGTTCGTACCTACCTACTTACAAGCTGGCTAGCCTGCTGCCTTCTTGTAAGTTCTACTGCCCGCTGTATTCTGATTGTATCAGTTTTGTACATTTCTTCTTTGGACTAAACTTTGTCTCATAAACGCAGTAACGATTGTGCATTATTTTGACCCTACCATCCTGACGTGTAACATTATTAATAAAGAAGAATGGAACGTTGGCTTAAAGGTGTTAAACGTGTTGCAACGACATCTTCTAATGACGCTGAATGTTCAAAAGCAGTACGCGCGGAGAATACAGCAATTACCGATCCAGACGATGATGCCACGACGTCAAGCTCCACGGTTTCAAAGACGAAAAAAAGGAAGTATGATGAATCATATATCAGTTTCGGATTTGTTGATTCCAACGGCTCACCTCTCTGCATGTTATGTAGTAAACTGCTTCCTAATAGTTCCATGGCACCTGCCAAATTACGCAGACATTTAGAAACTGTACACCCCGAGTCTAAAGACAAGAATAAAGAATTTTTTGTTCGTAAAAAAGAACAGTTATGAGAAAGTCAAAAAAATATGATGCATGTAACACAAACTATCAATGAAAAGGCCACGGAGGCATCATATTTAGTTAGCTATCGCATTGCACAAGCAGGTGAAGCGCACACTATCGCTGAGAATTTAATAAAGCCATGTGTGTTAGACATAACAAAATGTATGCTCGATGAAAAATCTGCAAAGCATCTTTCTACTGTACCGCTATCAAACGATACTGTTTCACGGCGAATCCATGATCTGGCAAGCTACGTCAAACAAGAACTAGTTGCACGTCTACAAAAAACACGATTCGCCTTGCAAATGGATGAGTCAACTGATGTCACTGGTCTGGCTATCTTGCTGGTTATCGTGAGATATCCATATGAACGTTCTTTTGAAGAAGACATGCTTATGTGTTCACCGCTGCCCACAAACACTACCGGGGAAGAAATTTTTAATAAAATAAACATATTTTTTAAAGAAAATAATCTTAGTTGGAACGATTGCATTGACATTTGTACAGATGGGGCCAAGGCGATGACAGGTAAAACAGCAGGAGCAGTATCACGAATAAAAAGTAAAGCGCCTAATTGTAGTTCCAGCCATTGTATTCTGCATAGACAAGCACTTGCGATGAAGCAAATGCCGTCAAATCTAAAATTAGTTATGGATGAAGCGGTAAAAATAATTAATTTTATCAAATCACGACCACTACAATCCCGATTGTTCTCATTATTGTGTGAAGATTATGGCAGCAAACATAAAACACTGCTGCTCCATACAGAAGTGCGATGGCTGTCTCGGGGTAAAACTTTAACAAGGCTATTTGAACTTAGAGCCGAGTTACAAATGTTTCTTTCAGCAGATACAGTTTCTTTTAATTTGAAAGACCGTTTGTATGATAAAACTTGGTTGTTCCGATTGTCTTTTATGGCGGATATCTTTCAAAAACTGAACGAATTGAATTTATCATTGCAAGGTAAACAGACAACAGTGTTCCAGGCCTATAACAAAATAACTGCCTTCAAAAGAAAATTAGGTTTTTGGATTATTTGCGTTGGTAAGAGAGAAATAGAAAGCTTTACGTCACTCAGTGAGTTTGTTAGCGATAACGACTCGGAAATGTTTCAAGATGATGTGTTTGAAGAATTGGTCCAATATCTCACTTCGATGCGCGCATCTTTTGTAAAGTATTTTCCCGAAGAACATAATACAAAAATGAAGCTGAATTCATGGATTCATAATCCTTTTTTACCCAACTTGCAAAAGCCCGAAAGTATGTCAAACGAGATATATGAATCTCTTTTAGAAATGTCATCAGACACAAGTATGGAGTCACTGTTCAAAACGACGCCTCTCAACGATTTTTGGTGCAGAATCCGTGATGAATATCCAATGCTTGGCAGAATGGCTCTGAATATTCTTCTCCCGTTCCCAACAACATATTTGTGCGAAACAGGATTCTCAACCTATGCAGCCACGAAAACAAAATATCGCAATAGACTGGACGCCGAACCTGATATGAGACTTCAAATGTCTTCTATCAAACCTGATATCAACCAATTGATGAAAAATAAAAAACAGTTTCATACCTCCCATTAGTTAAGATTTTTTCATTTTTAATATCTTCTATTATTGTACTTGGCATGTGGTTAAAGTAAGTAATAATTAGTAACTGTTACATTGTACTTTTATTATGCTTATATAATAAAGAATACACTTTTAAAAACTATTGTTTTATTGTAGGGTTCCGTCAAGTATTTTGCTTGTCAAAAGGGTTCCGTGACCAAAAAAGTTTGAGATCCGCTGCTCTAGTATAATAACTTCTTAGGTTTTCGCGATCACTACACATTATAATAAAACAAAGTTTAACCGGATTAAATTAAAAATAAATTAATTAATAAAATAAAAAATAATAATAATATATTATTAAATTTAATCCGGTTAAACTTTGTTTTATTATAATTACTCTAGTATATTCCCAGTTCCCGGCACTTGATGTATCTGGCACACCTAGCACTCACAGCATTCCTTTTGAAGCCAGCAATAAATTTGTATTTTAAATTGTGTATCGGTGGTACATTTTGTCGACAAAATCCCTTGAACAAATCCTGCTACATTACACGTACCTACCGCTGCCGCGCTGCTATCGAACATTGAGTGCAAGCGATTTTAGCCTTAGTGGTGGTTCACCGGAAAGATTTCTGACTGTACTTATGTTTATAACAAAAACATTGCTTCTGTCAGATTCCCCTACCACAGAGCGCGCCGGCGCGCCACTTCTGCTGAATTTGCATGTACTACGTTAATAAAGCGCTTTTGTTTTTATTACCACGTTTTTATTAACTCGCTTTCAGTCATGTCTGTCTGTTCGGTACAAATTTTGCAATCGATTTTAAACTAGCTACCCGATGAGCTAGAGACTTGAAACTTTAAACGTAGCTCAGGGCTGGATGACAATGCAATAATAACTCGATTTCTTTAAGTTTATAAAAAAAAAACTAAAAAAAACATCAAATCATGTTTTATTATTATTTCAGTATTCTCTGTTTTCTACATATTTTACCACACAATTTGAATTGCTGCTTCAGTTTTTTACGATGGTTACTACGGCGAGTCCGACGCTCATGCACACGTCGAATTGTAGGAAGACTGTGCAAACTACATCTTCATCATTTCAGCCGAAAGACGTCCACTGCTGGACACAGGCCTCCCCCAAGCATCGCCACAACGACCGGTCCTGCGCTTTCCATATCCAGCGGATTCCCACGACCTTCACCAGGTCATCGGTCCACCTTGTGTGTGGGGCCTACTCACGCTGCGTCTTGCAATACGCGGTCGCCACTCTAGAACTCTCCCATCGGTCATCTGTCCTGCGAGCAATGTGCCCCGCCCACGTTTAGCAATTCTTCGGGCTGGGTCGGCTACTTTCGATCGAATAAATACTACTACTACTACTTTTTTGCGAATAAATTTATTAAATTGATCTCCTGCGAATCTCCTCATTTCTGATTCGATCGCGCAGGGACACTCCAAGCATAGCCCTCTCCATTGCCCTTTGAGTGACTTTGAGCCTTCTTATCAGGCCCATTGTGAGGCACACTACATAATGCATCTTTACTTTCTAAGTACAAAATGTCGCAAATTGGTATACAGTACTCGTAGAACTAACAAGAACTTACTTATTAATTAGACAAGAACTTTACCTAAAGTTTTGTTGTTTTAAATTATACAAGGTGATTGGTTAACCGAGAGACTTATGAAAGGGGGGTTTTAGTGCTTGATTCTCGTTCTAAATATGTAAATAATTATTTTTTTAAATTCAATCGACTTCATCAATTACTGTCGACACTCAACTGTTCAAGTTGCATGCGGTTAGTAAACGTAGTGGTTATATTCTCTTTGGCGGCTAGGTGATGCACCTACCACGGCAGTTTCCATCGGTTGCTACAAAGCAAACCCCTAGACAGACAGAGCATGCGCGAGCATTTTTTCTCGCGTAGGTACTTGTAATTTATCGTAGAATATTTTATTCACTGTTTTTTTATTCAATATGGTACGCACTTTTCACCATATTCTTGAATATGTCTTGTTGATCCAGTCATTCTGTATAGCACTACAAGGGACCGAATGTCATAGCACAGCTAGAGGACCATGTGTAGCACTGGTAGTAAATTTATTAAAATTCTCCATACATCATCTATCATCATCATCCTACGCCAGTATCACCCACTGCTGGTAGGCCACCTTTTGTTTTTGCCAGCCATTTTTTTTGTAGTCTAGGCTAAACGAGTTAAAGGCCCATCTGATGTTGAGCAGTTAGTTACCTATGCCCATAAGAACTGCAATACCACTTAAGCTGTCGCCTAAACGGTACTGCAAGTCGGTTCCCCAAACTGAGACAGGAAGATGGAAAGTCTCATGTGATTGTAATTTCACCGGCACCCGTACCCTACACGCCAAAACACAGCAATGCATGCATCACTGTTTGGCGGTAGAAGTTAGTACGGTGGTAGTACTTCCCCGGACAAGCTCCTTCACAAGGAGCTCTACTACTACTTAACTCTACTCCTCTTCGACCGTGTGCATCTCTAACCCAGGTGTTTCCTGCAGTATTGGCGATATAATCGACGTCTGTGGTCTAGTGGTGCGAGTGTCGGACAGCTGATCATGAGGTCGTGAGTTCGATTCCCACAGGACACAAATACTTATGTGATGAACATAAGTGTTTGTGTTGGACTGGGTGTTTCTTATGTATTATAAATATGTATTTACAACAACAAAAAAGTATATAAGTAATTATATCCATTATAATAAAACAAAGTTTAACCGGATTAAATCGCGTATATTATTTAAATTGGTTTCCCTGACGTTTCGAAAGCTTTGCAGCATTTCGTGGTCGCAGGTAGACTAAGATGACAAGCGTCGTTACAAATATTTCTAAAAAATTATTTTAATCTACCGTTATCATTTTAATATTATTAAATTAATGATTAAAATTCAATATTATTGATTTAATCCGGTTAAAATTTGTTTTATTATAATGTGTAGTGATCGCGAAAACCTAAGAAGTTATTAATTATATCCATTGTCCAGTACCCATAGTACAAGCTCTGCTTAGTTTGGGACTAGATGGTGCTGTGTAAAAATGTCCCAAAATTATTTATTTATCTTATTTATTTTAATCAACCTAACATCATCTATACACGAAATATCATCCTCCTCGCCTTTTCCCGACTATGTTTGACGACGCCTTTGGTGTAGAGGTTTGAGTGTCGGACTGCTGATCACGAGGTCGTGGTTTCGATTCCCACAGGCACAAATATTTGTGTGATGAACATCAACAACAACACAAAAAGTTGGTTGGTCTGGGTGTTTCTTATGTACTATAAGTATGTATTTACAACAAAAAAACAAGTATATAATTATTTTATCATTTTTAACGCATTTACGATGCGCATTTAGTGACTGTCTCGTTGGTCTAGTGGTTGCAAGCGCGACTGCTGAGCGTGGGGTCCTGGGTTCGATTCCCGGGTTGGGAAAAGTGTTATTGGGTTTTTTCATTAGGAAATTCTCAGTAGCAGCCCGGAGTCTGGATTTGTGCCCGGGCAATGGCAATAGGCTCGCCCCCTATTACATGGAAATATAACATAACTGGTGAAATGTGGGTGTACTATACACCTCTGCCTACCCCTTCGGGGAAATACAGACGTGATTTTATGTTATGCTGTTACGATGCGAAGCGAAATCTAACAATTTTAATTGTGGAAAGAAAAAATCACTCACGAGCAGGATTCGAACCTGTGACTCCTGGCTCAGTACGCCAGTGCTTTAGCCACTAAGTTCACGGTAGTGTTGACGGTAGCTTAGTGGCACTGGCTTACTGAGTCAGGAGTCGCAGGTTCGAATCCTGCTCGTGAGCGATTTTTTCTTTCAAATTTAAATCGTTACGTATATAAAATTATTATATCCATTGTCTAGTACCCATAGTACATGCTTTGCTTAGTTTAGGACTAGTTGGTGCTGTGTAAAAAATGTCCCAAATATTTGTTTATTTATTTATGATGGGTTGGCTTCCAGTCTAACCAGATGTGGCAGAACATCATTATTTTACACGAAGCGACTGCCATCAGACCCTCGCGACCCGGTTGCTGGGTAATACTTACTGACATTTGGAGGTTACACCAGTTGTCAGACTTTCAGGCTTCTGACTACCCGTAACTACTGCCATAGATTTTCGTATGGCAACCGAGACCTAACGTACTCTCCAAGGCACGGAGGGGACTCGATGTGTATCGAAATGGTCACCCATCCACGGACTGACCGCGGCAAGCCCAGCTTAACCTGGCAAATCGTAAAATCCGCGTGGTTATTACGTCGCCGCGGGCCGCCATCTATATACGAAATATCATTTTGAATGTGTTTATATTCAATTATAAACACCTACAAATCTATGTTTTCACAGAAGACGTAACTTGAAACTTTGGAAGCTTATTCATCCGATTTAATTTATTATTCCAACTCTCATTTCATACTGTTTCTGAGGAAACTTATATAATACAAAATTATAACAACATAACATCACGCCTGTATTTCCCCAAAGGGGTAGGCAGAGGTGTAATAGTACACCCACATTTCGCCAGTTATGTTAAAGTCCCATGTAATAGGGGGCGAGCCTATACTAAATTATAAGTTTTATTAAACACTTTACTTTTGATATAAATAGGTAGACATGAATCCAAGAAGAATTACCTACCGAGAAAATGATAAGAACATACTAAACATCCATAAACTGTTCTCCGAATAGTATGTTTATTTATTTAAACTTCAACAAAAACATATTTATCTTTAATAGTTTCCAGTTGACGTAAAAACATTATTAAAGAAAAATTACTGTTTTTTTTATAGTATAGGATGGCGAAACGAGCTAAAGGCCCACCTGATGTTAAGCGGTTACATTTGCCCATAACAACTGCAATACCCCCTAGGCTGTTGCCTAAATAGTACCGCAAGTCGGTTCGCCAAACTGAGAGATGAAGATGGAAAGTCTCATGTGATTGTAATTTCACCAGCACCCGTACCCTTCAGACCGAAACACAGCAATGCAAGCATCACTATTTGGCGGAGAAGTAGTTTAATAAGTGTCAGGTTTTTCTTTCCTTTTTTCCTTTTCTCTGGCTCCCGCACCATGGTACTTGACATCTTCAAAGAAAAAGGTCCAAAAATATTAAAAATTTCTGAATTTTTAGTGGCTGTCAAAAATTTCCTTTACTCATCACATTTTCACACTCCACTGAAACAATGATTTACTTTATTGGTTTCCTTTTTTGTTTTCTTCGGTGATAGATTGGTTTCTTAGTAAAGAGAAACGAAAATTAAGATAGATATACGACCGCTTATTGGGAATTCTACGAGAGGAGGAAAAGCGAAGGAAATCCCAGAGCAATATAGTTTTTCATGAAAGTTAGCTCGCGCAACATTCAGATTGATGTGAGAGTGCAGATAAAACAAAGACAAAATAATGCTATTTAGAACCGTAATCACGTACTTGTCACTGTTTTATTTCCTTTTAATTTCCCCGGCGTATACAAAATAGCAACAATAAAACATAAAAAGACAACAGGCGCTTAAGGGGTTCACCCATAGAAATCTAAATAAAGGTAATAGAGTGGCTAAGGCGCGTGAACTTGATATCGCGTACAGGTGTATTTTAGGACACCAGTGCGCGAACCGTTTGCTTGATCATCAGTGCTGTTTTGGAATGTCATACTCCACGACAGAACCACTTTAACTAAATTGAGTAAAAATTTCAGGATAAATTGTAGATAATGTCTATATTTTTGTAGCTTAATATGAAAAATTGTATACTTATAGTTTCTTGGAAAATATCAATTTAAAGCGGTCTTGCCACAGAGCATACTCTCCAGCAGAACCACCTTGAAATAACACTTATTTCACGCAGATTATGCACAAGTCATAATGTAAACAAATGTATAATAATTGTATATCAAAATAGCTCTTACAATTTTAGGTTTATACCTATACTAATCGATTTTTAGTAACATGACGATATTTTATCTGAATGCACCTGACATAAATTTCTTAGCAAATATTTTACAAAGCTATTGCCTATTGTATTTGAGTAGGCGTTTTGTTGAAGATAACTTAAGTAGTAGTGAATCTGTGGTAGTGATAAATTCATACGTACTTCGATGCTATGTAATTATTTATTTGAACTATTATTTTAATATAATGAGTAATTCATTGTCATAATAAATATATCTGATCCACATACCTGATTTAATTTTGATGATCTATAAAGGGTAGGTATATAGGATAAAGAAAGAACACACCTTCCTACATTTTTATCATATTGAACCAAAATAAAGAAATGACCGGTCGTTTATTATTACCTATTCTATGCCAGTAGTTTACGAAAGAAGCGTTTTCGTTGAACAAGAATCAGATAAGAAACCTGACAAGAACCCTTACTGGGCACTGCAAGCTGAACAAACACCTTCACAGGATGGGCCTCAGTGATACCACAGTTTGCAGGTTTTGTCGCGAAAAGGATGAGACGCCCATCCATATCCTATGCGAATGTGATACAGTGTACCACATCAGAAGCCAGCATCTTGGAGGCCACGTCATCTCAATGCAGGAGATTAAATCCTCCTCCCCCAAGGTCATAGTCGACTTTATGATTGACTTGCAGCTTGGGGAAGTGCTGTAATGCTGCAAGAGGCGTCACAATAAATCTTATTAGGTCACAGTGGCTTAGGGGCGTTCAAGACCCCTACCTCTTTCCTCAAAATAATAAAAAAAAATGAAAAGAAAAAAAAATGAATGAATGAATTAGTTTCAGAGAAACAACAAACAAACAATTTTATAATAATAGAAACAACAAACAAACAATTTTATAATAATAGTTAAGATAAGATATAAAAAGTAGCCTATATGTTAATCCGGGCTATTTTCTATCTGTATGCCAAATTTCATTAAAATCCATACAGTAGTTTTGGCGTGAGAGTAACAAACATCCATACATCCTGACAAACTTTCACGTTTATAATATTAATAGGATAGGATTTATTATAAAGAAATCTATATCCTACCTATGTATATATCAATCTAGACATTTGCTAAGAAATTTATGTCAGGCGCATTTAGAGAAAATATCGTCATGTTACTAAAAATCGATAAGTACAGGTATAAACCTAAAATTGTAAGAGCTATTTTGATATACAATTATTATACATTTGTTTACATTATGACTTGTGCATAATCTGCGTGAAATAACTGTTATTTCAAGGTGGTTCTGCTGGAGAGTATGCTCTGTGGCAAGACCACTTTAAATTGATATTTTCCAGGAAACTAACAGTATACAATTTTTCATATTAAGCTACAAAAATATAGACATTATCTACAATTTATCCTGAAATTTTTACTCAATTTAGTTAAAGTGGTTCTTCCGTGGAGTATGACATGTTTTGGACGCAGAGTTACTAAAATTGTATTTTGCAGCGTATCTAGCAACGGATTTTTTAGGCTTAATTTATTTTGCATTGATTGCCAGAAACATGGTAGGTGTGATTGTTTATTTATGTGTTGGTAGCGGAAAACCGGCGACATGCGTTCCCGTAGTAAAATACGGTAGATCACATTTCTATTACCTTATTATTTAGATTTCTATGGGTTCACCTGAGGATGGGCAGCAGCATTCTCTTACGGCCAAAATTAATAACCGATCTATCCACGATTTGTCCTACTAGAGATAGAAATTTGACATAGAATGTATGGAGCTTATGTCAAATTTCTATCTCTAGTAGGGCAAATCGTGGATAAATCGGATATTAATTTTAGCCATTAGTATTTATTCAACCAACTGCGATCGCTAACCCGCCTGCCAAGCAGTATATGTCCAGCAGTGGACGTTTTTGGCTGAAAATATGATGATGATAAACAAAATAGCGATTGAGCCTCGGAGAGCATGTTGAACTCTATCTATCTCGGTTGTCATTCGAATATCTATGGCAGTTGTTAAAATACTGTCCTCCCGGCCGAATTTCGGTCGCGTTGGCCAATCTCAACGGGGACTAGCCATCTGCACGGGACATATTATAGTGCACAAGTGTGTGCGCAGCCACTGGTGCACTCCGTCGTTGTCAACGAGCCTCTTGGCGCGCCTCTCAATCGACTTGAGAGCCGCCAGTTGATATTTAGTCGAACCATCACAGAGATGAGAACAGTACTCCATACAGGACCGAACTTGTGCTTGGTATAAATTGAGCGGCGGTTCCGGTGTGAAGTATCGTCTCACCTTAGAGAGGATGCCCAGCTTTTTGACAGCAAGTTGAGCCTTGGACTCGATGTATGAGCCGAAGTTGAGGGTGGATGTTAGTGACACGCCAAGAAGCTCATGGTGGTCAGTTATCGGCACGGATGCATCACAGAAAGTTGGAGTCAGTTCGAATTGACTCCATTTAGCAGAAAAAGGCACGCCTGGGTCTTAGCAGGATTGAACATGACCATGTTAGCATCACTCCATCCGGAGACAGCTTTCAGGGACAAGTTCAAGCGTTCAACCTTGGCCTCTCTAAGAGACTGGACTTGCGGCCCCACTCGCTCGTGCATTGGATGCGTAACTCTCAACAATGGTGCTGTCGTCTGCGTACCCAAAGGCGGTCTTAGCAGATCATTTATGTTTCGTTATTGGAAATATGAAATTTTAGAAAGAAAGAAAGAAAGAAAAACTTTTATTTGGCACAGAACACAGGACAGCACAACAATAACATTAATAAAAATACTAAAGTTAATTATAGGTAAATAAAATATGAAGTTGCTGCCGGGCATGCCCATGCCAAAAGGGTCACCAACTCAGCATGTGCTGGCGTGGAACATCCAGCGCTGATTTTCAGTTGGCACCCTGCAGTGACACACGGACGAAGGAACTGTCTTTATAGATAATAATAACTAAGTACATGTATCGGTCTAGGGTAAAAAAAAAAGTATTTAAATAAATAAAAGTTCTTTAAAAAAATATATAAAAAATATATTGAAAATGTATATAAGGCATAAGAATAAAAAGGAAAATGCGCTGGATGCGGAAAGCGCAGGACCGGTCGTCGATGCTTGGGGGAGGCCTATGTTTTTTTTTATTTTTATTTTTTTTTCCTTTATTTTTTTTAAACATACATTATTATGACAAAAGCAAACCAAAAACCACGGGGGTTTGTCCGGAATGCCGTTATTCTGCGGACAACTTATTAAACTAAATACATAAATATGTGCAATAAATTAACAAACAATGTATTCGGCGAGCGACTGCCTGTTACCTGTCCAGCAGTGGAAGTCTTTTGGCTGAAATGATGATGATGATGATTATTATTATATATTATTTTGGTAATCGTAATTGTATTATTTTGATATTTTATTTATAAATAGTAAAATTAATTAGATAAAAGATTGTCAACATTAATTGCATTGTATTCGATTTGAGAGGTAAGAATAAAAGTTTTACGTAATGGTGACTTAATTTTATTTCCGAAAATAAGAAATTCTGCATTCAAAGAACATCATCAGAAGTCCATGAAATATAGACAAACAACAAATACATTAAGGTGTTTTTGAGTAAAACTTGCTAAAAAAAAACGAAGTATTCCCATTTGAGCACCTATTTTTAGGGCACCAATGCTTAGAGCACCGATGCTATTCCCTTTTCAGCACCAATCTGTATTTTTGCTTGGTGCTCTATTGGCACGTCTTCCTTGTCCATCCAAAGGTTGTCTGGAAGATATCGCTATTAGCGATAAGACCGCCAATGTACCCTTATTTTACGTGTTAGTCCTAAGTTTAATCATGTTAATGGTGTACAATAAAGAATATTCTACCTATCTATCTACGCTCTTCCTATTAATATGAAAATAGATAATTTATTTTGTTAGTTTTGCCTAAAATAGGTTTGTGTACACAACATTTTATTAGAGGAAACTTGTGATAATAACAATACATGATTTACTAATAAAAAAGTTAATTAACAAAACCAAAAAACCTGACTGCTTGTAAATATAACTGAAAAGATGTAAACAAGACTTGTGAAGGTACATGTAGGTATATGTGAAAATATCAAATCAACATGCAGTCGGAGGCTACGATGTTTTTGGTCATGTATTACAAAAGTAGTTCATAGGTAGCCTCCGCCTGCGTTGATTTGATATTTTCACATATACATGTACCTTCACAAGTCTTGTTTACATCTTTTCAGTTATATTTACAAGCAGTCAGGTTTTTTGGTTTTGTTAATTAACTTTTTTATTTTAAATTTTTTAGTTCTGTCATGTTTTATCGCGCTGTTAATGTTGTTTTTACCATTTTTCATTCCAAATTACATTTAAACATATAAGTTGTATATATTTTTGTAAAGCATTTATAAAGCCCTTTATTTTGATACCCCACTCGATAGGTTTTGAGGGAAAAAATAATTTTTTGAAGACTTAAATTGGCGTCAAAAAGCGGCCATTTTATTTTTTATAATTTTGATATACCCAGTGTCACTCTCACAATTAAGACGAATCTAACGACACCTCTCAAGCTAAAATCCATCAAGCCGTTTAGGCTACAGAGCGTGCCAAAGAAATATACATACATACATACATACATACATACATACACTCGAAAAACATAACCCTCCTTCTGGCGCAGTCGGGTAAAAATAATAATATTGTGATTTTTTTCGATAATTTTTACAATACACTGCATCACTAGAAGCTACCGTACCGTAGGTGCTCAAAGGGGAATAAAGTCGAATTATTTATTTTGTTCCCAATAGAGCACCAAGCAAAAATACAGATTGGTGCTGAAAAGGGAATAGCATCGGTGCTCTAAGCATTGGTGCCCTAAAAATAGGTGCTCAAATGGGAATACTTCAAAAAAACTTAAAAACAAAAACAAACAAACAAACTTAAAATTGCTTGCTAGGCTGTGGTATCATTTTATTGAAATAAACCTAAGTTATGTTAGATTTCGTGGTCTTCCTTTATTCTAGGACACAATGTTTGCTGGAGTGATTTAATCCTTATTATTGACTCTATCGCTTGGTGGCATAAAATATACAAAATTATATTTTTTGGCATAAGTACTTGAAGGTTCGATTCCCGGCTCAAGGAAGATGTTTTACGAAAATCCCTGAAATTCCAATTCAAATTCTTTATTTCCAATAAATAGGGCACCTACATTGAATGTTGTTACATGATAAAAATTTGTTCAACCCCATTTAGCCATCATCAATTCTGAATGCATATTACTTGCTTAAAAAAATTAAGTTATCTTCATGTAAAATTTTCTATTTTCAATACCTAAAATACTTTCCTCCAGTAGTATAGCGATGTCCCATCGCGGTATTAATAAAAATATTCATGACACAATATGATCCAAAATTTAATTAGAACATACAGCTATTCGTTATTGTTTCACGACAAATATAGCTACCAGTTAGGTAAATGTACCAAACTGAGTTTCATAATAACAAGCAACTAAGATAATAAAAGATAATACCGATCACGGGAGCAAGCTGGCGAGTAAACACGGCCAAGGGTTATCTGAAGCAATTCTTATAATTACTTATGTATCCTTTCCCAGACCCATTATACAGATAGCTTTTGACCAGTTCGCACGAAGTACTCTCTCTACAAAACACAAGTAAGTTGGTTAAAAAAAACTAATTTTATTTTTTTAAACCACTAGAACTTTTTACATATATATTACTGTTATATGGGCGTGGCCATAGATTTTCTTAATTTTGCGACTGTTTAGTAATCCTAAAAGATATTTTTTGTCTTTTAATGTTTGTTTGCCAAGTTATTGGTGTTACATGCTTCACTCGTTACGTTCACAGATTTAAATAAATATTTTGTGGGACATTTTACACATCACCATATAATCCCTAACTAAGCAGAGCTTGTGGTATGGGTACTAGACAATGGATATAATACTTATATACTTTTTTTTTTTGTAAATACATACTTATAATACATAAGAAACAACCAGACCAACACAAACACTCATGTTTATCACACAAATATTTGTGTCCTGTGGGAATCGAACCCACGACCTCGTGATCAGCAGTCCGACACTCGAACCACTAGACGACAGAGGTCGTCAAATTTAATTCATCGTCATTGTTTTACGGCTAAAATTATTATCCAATCTATCCACGATTTGGCCTACTCACAGATCTATTACCTAGGCCTACTAGAGATATAAATTTGACATATTTTGTATGGAGCTTATGTCAAATTTCTATTTCCAGGAGGGCAAATCGTGGATCGATTGGATATTAATATTGGCCATAAGATTAAGTTACTATTTTATAACCCTAATTCTAATAAGGCAAAGTAATTTTTGAAGAAATGTTGCAATTAACAAAGTTATAAACTAAAAATGTACTTCTTGAAAATATAGAAATCTACGTCTACCTAATGTCATAATACAAACATAACCACAGTAACCACTGATCTAATCTAAATTCCAGAATAGGAACTTATTTCCCGTAATCTTTCGTTTTATTGTTGATTCGCAACACGCTCGCAAGTTATTGTCGTTCAATGCCAGTCTCGGGGAAACTGAAGATTGTTTTCAGTTTTACCAAAACCGTTTGGGGTTTACTCTACCCTCGGATGGATCAATTGTGATTTGGTTAGGGGCGAATTGAAAACAGGGGCGAGCCTTAATTTACATTATATGTAGGATTTTTACATAATTCAATTAGATAACCCGAAGTTTTTCGATAAACAAAAAACATTATCTGTGCGGACGGACAGAGGGGATGGCCAGGGAATATTAATCTCCTCGTGTGGGGAGCCGGGGCCCAGTGGCCTGTTCCCACTGATAGGTCCTACTCTAAATTCTGTCCGTTTAGTGACCGCATTTTTAAATGAGTACCCCTGAAATATCGTCGCTGTTTTATAACCCTACAAATGTTGACCGAAATTACGTCCATTAGATAAATACCAATGATATTTAAAAGTATAGATATGCCATACCCTAACAAACCAACGAAAAAAATGTTCGGTACGCAGCGGCAGCACAATACAAATAAACTAGTACAATGTAAGTAAATTGGTTACTTCAAGATACTTTCGCGTCATAATTGGAACACTTTCTGTACACACACGACGGCAATTTAGTTTTTTTTTTGTCACCAGTCACGCTCGGCGCCTTACTTGACGCGGATTAATAGAAAAATCCTAACTAGGACGTTTTAGTCTTCAGTTGTGAGTGCAAGTAACATCTCTGTACTTTTAAATATCATTGATACACACGGAATACTAAACAGGAAAAATTATGAAATCAGATTGGAACGTTCATGTTTTACATTTTTTAATCTGATGGACCTCGACTAACGATGTACTCTCAAAAGTTTTTGCATCTTGTTATGAGTTTCAATAAGTTTGTGAGGTCTTGCCCCCGATCTGCCCTCTTTTTATTAGAACATTAATTTAATCTTTCAAGCGGCATAAAGTACATACAGTAGAAAATCTTTAGTTTGTGGACTCCAGGAGCCTAACGGCGCTTAATGAATTAATTGGTTTTAATTTACTAAAATGTGGTCATTCAGTATCCTTTTTCTTAACATGAACGCCTTATTATAATTACAATCAACTTTCATGTTAAGAAAAGGACACTGATTGACCACATTTTGGTCAATCAGTGTCCTTTTCTTAACATGAACGCCTTATTATAATTACAATCAACTTTCCAGAATGAAGGCGACCCTAATCCTGTTGTTGCTGGCGTGCACCATGGCCATGGTTTACGGTGACCTGGTATGCGGCACCAACTACTGCAAACAGCACCCCTGCGCCGCCCCCTTGTCCAGCAGCAGCTGCCGCAGGCCCTCGGAATACCGCCCCAACCACGCCGGCAAGTGCGCCTGCTGCCCTGCCTGCGTCACCTTCTTGAGTAAGCTGCTTGGACATCAATGTCATATGTTTTTAAGTCTTAAATATAATATTACACGGAAGGGTCTCCCTACACTCCTACTTCTCCGGTCTGCTCCAAGATATCAACCGTTTTGGAAAGAGTCCAGCGGATGTCCATGAACGGCGGAGATTGCTTACCATCAGGTGACCCGCATGCTCGTAAGCCTTCCTATTTTATAAAAAAAAACACACCATTGTATGGGCCGTTGGCGTTTGCCATGTAGAGGGACCAATTTAAAGTCAAATGGATTTTAAAATAGAGGCTGCCGAGTTCATAAAACTATTTTTGAAGGAAAACCGCTGAAAAATTTCATGGCTTCTTATAAACTCTGTGAATATTTTACTTTGGATTTAACTTTAAGTATGAAAATATCTTCAAACCAATCCATACTTCTTAAAAAAGTGTAGATATGTAGGCAGAATTTTATTAGAAGGTAAAACTTAAACAAGTAGATAAGACAAAAGTACCGCCATCGGCCAAAATTAATATCCAATCTATCCACGATTTGCCCTACTTGAGATAGGAATTTGACATAAGCTCCATACAAAATATGTCAAATTTCTATCTCTAGTAGGATAAATCGTGGATAGATTGGATATTAATTTTGGCCGTAAGTATTTTCCAACAATAATCTGTAAATGAAACATTAAACATCTGCCTGCCCCTAAGACACGTAATAGAGATACCAGTAACGTACTAGATAACCATACATAAGAGAGTATTTCCAGTATAACATTATTAGTATACAAGTGAAAGCTGCCACGCTTCCCCCAGAATAGCACATCTTCCTAATATAATCCAGTTATTGCCTCTCAGCGTCGTCGCACGGCACTCGCGGGAAGTGATTACCTTGTCGCTGAGACAACGCCCGCGCCGCTCTAGAAAAATAATGAAAATTGCCATCTTTTTACAAGCTATGAGATACTTTCCTTCCCCTATAGTGTCATAATATACTAAATAATGATCACACGAGTCGTAACTACTCGAACTAACTAACTACTAACTAACTACTAAGATTTTCATAGACACTTTAATACAAGGGCTGTTAAAGAGTCTATGAAATATCTTAGTATAGGTTCCTGGGGTTACACTTGACACAAATACGCTTCAAATTAAATAATAATAAAAAAACGTATTTTTCTTTTCGAAAACTACGACGGCAGTCATTATACGGGGCATGTTTAAAAAAATGTGCGTACAAAGCCGCAAGATTTATTGATTGATTTTTTATTTATATGCAAAATATGAGTACGTCAAGTTATTAGTTAATAATGTAGTCTTTATCCACATTAATCTAAATTCAATTAAATTACATAATTTTAGAAGAGCACTGCTAGTTACAAGTTACAACATAAACATAAGACTGCCAATCGTCCATAAGCTTTAGCCAGTTGCCAACCAATTGACGACTTCTGTGGTCTAGTCGTTCGAGTGTCGGACTGCTGATAACGAGGTCGTGGGTTCGATTCCCACAGGACACAAATATTTGTGTGATGAACATAAGTGTTTGTGATGGTTTGGGTGTGTTGCTTATGTATTATAAGTATGTATTTACAAAAAAATGTATATAAGTATTATATCCATTGTCTAGTACCTGGTGCTGTGTAAAAATTTCCCAAAGATATTTTTATTTTATTTAATTACTAAAAAGGCGGGCTTTCAGGACGGCAACAGAAAAAGACGTAATAAAATGGACGTCTAATATAATTTTGTTTATTTTCGGAACAGTTCAGAAATTATAATCTTTTAAGATACTGGGAAAACTGGAGACTTACGTGGGACACTCAGAAAGTTTTGCGAAACTAAAAAAAATTGTTCTATACGTACATATATTTTTATCAAATCTTTTCAAAGTACTTTCCACCAGCCTCTATACAAAGATTCATGCGCCTAAACCAGTTTTCAAAACACTTTTTCCAGTCCGCCGCAGACACCTCGTTTACAGCCTGCTCGAACGCAGCCAGCGCATCTTCCGGCGACGAAAATTGTATCCCTTTGAGCTGATTTTTTATTTTTGGGAATAAAAAGAAGTCACACGGTGCTAGATCAGGGCTGTAAGGAGGGTGACCCAGGAGTTTGACTGGCGTGCTGTCCAGGAAGTCCCTCGTTTTGAGTGCGGTGTGCGCAGGTGCATTGTCGTGGTGGAGCAGTAGCCCGCGGAGCCCTGTGTTTGGTCGCTTGTTGCTTATAACAGAGAAAACTTCTGGCAAACATTTGGTAGTATACCATTCGGCATTAATGCTTCTTTGATCCCGTAAGGGAATTGATACCAAGTGGCCAGTCAAATTAAAAAAGCTAGCGATCAAAATCTTACCCCCGCTTCTAGATCGCTTCACTTTGGTAGGCGTTGGCTCATTTTGAAACACCCAAACAGTCGACTGGCGCTTGGTTTCTGGGTCGTATTGATAAATCCAGGACTCATCACCTGTAACGATGTCGTAAACACGCCGAGACGAGCCTGCTTCAAATTTGTTAAGCATATCACGGCACCATTCCACCCGGGCCTGCTTCTGAGCATCGGTGAGGTTGTGCGGCACCCAGCGTGATACTATCCTCCTCACGCGAAGATGGCTGTGTAGAATCTCGTGAACGCTTCCCGATCCAATCTTCAATATGTGTTGAATGTCCTGATATGTAATTCGCCTATTGTCTTGGATTAAATTTTTCACTGCTAGCACGTTTTCTTCGGTAACAGCCGTCAAAGGGCGACCGCTTCTTTCGTCATCCCCCAAAGTTGGTCGACCGCGCTTGAATTCGTTATACCAACGATACACGGTTGCCTTGGAAGGGCCTTCATCCATGAATGCCATTTAAAGTCTATCGTACGATTCATCCGGTTTCAGGCGACACTTGAAATCGTATAAAATCATAGCTCTAAAATGTTCCCGGCGCAGATCCATATTTCAGTGAGACACAATACTTTGAATTAACTCGCAAAAAATGTGGAGGGAAATTTTGAAATTGGAACTTACGTATTTTTACTTATAAATAATCATATTTTCGAAAAACATTATAACTGGCCAGTCTCCCATATATAAAAACTTTTTTTCGCAATACTTTCTGAGGGGCCTGGTATTTATTTACTTTCCTTATCCGCTAATTTAATTTAATAAAAATATCTTAAGTCGTGGAGTGGAGGTATTGTTACCTACATCATGAACGTATTTTTAAACTTTGTGTATTATTTTTTCAGACGAGGGCCAAGCTTGTAAGACTTACAGCAAGGAGCTGGGAGAGACTCCCTCCGCCATCTGTAAGATGCCCCTGAAGTGTCTCCATGGTGTGTGTATCAGCGTCCCCCCTAGGCGTTAAGTTATTACCTACCACATGTACCTTATACATCACTTTTTAATGATAAAAAAAAGAAAATTCTCCTTCTTGAATATATTTATTTAAGTAAAACATTCGAAAAGCTAACGTTGTTTAAATTATACATATCATACAGTTTGTATTCACCTTGTTACGTGGTACCATATCTCCATCCCCCCACTTCGCCCGATACTCGATCCGCTGCTCGATAGCTGAACAGCATTATTGTTGATGGCCAGCATTCATTCATTCATATTTAAGGCGCTTGGTCAGCAAGGTCGCAAATGTACGGGTATTTTGAGTGGCTGTTCATTGAATACTGTACAAAGAAAAAAAAAAAAAAAAATGTGAATTACCAAGTCTTTAGCTACAATTGTAATTATTTTATTATTTTAACGCATTTTACGCATGCGAAGCGAATTCTAAAGATATAAATTGTGGAAAGAAAAAATCGCTCACGAGCAGGATTCGAACCTGCGACTCCTGGCTCAGTACGCCAGTGCTTTTAGCCACTAAGCTACCGTGAACACTGCTCGTGGTATCGAAATTATCCTCCACTATACGTCTTTTGATTAGGTTCGAATCCTGCTCGTGAGCGATTTTTTCTTTCCACAATTTATATCTTTACAATTGTAATGTTAAATTATTGACATAACATCAAATCTTATATATACAAAAAAAAATTTGCTGGCTTGAAACGGAACGTTCCATTTTAAAATCATTCTATAGCTGGATATCAAATCTTGAATTTTCCTATAATATTGTAAGAGCGCGAAGCGTGGTCGACTAGGCAAGAAAGAGATACAACTATACAGGATGAATAGCACCATCACTTTTTAATTTGCTCAAGGTCATCGGCGTACCCGAGCGCCTTAAAACGAGAATAGGTACATATAACGCTTGCAACTTACATTGTGTTATCCAATATTCCAACGGATGAAGCCTGCAAGGTTGCGAAGCTAGTCAGCAATAGATCCTTCTGCGCCAGTATTGGGTGCAGGCGCTTCACTTTTAAAATTGAAGTAATACAGACTTAAAGATTTCATGATGCAATTCTTAGATAGAAGCCTTTATGTATTATTCGTTGTGACGATGCTTGGGGGAAGCCTATGTCCAGCTGAAATGATGATTATGATGATGATGTATTATTTACTAGACTTTTCCCGCGGCTTCGCCTCGGACTGAAATAAAATATAGCCTATGTTACTTCTGGATAAAGTAGCTTTCTAATGGTGAAATTATTATTGAAATCGGGTCAGTAGTTTCAGAGTTCACACATTACAATCAAACAAATCTTTCCTCTTTATAATATTAAGTATAAGTAGATATAGATTTAACTTGGTTCGTTCGTATGTATGAAAGTTTTTCCAGTTAATCAATTTTTCGACCACATACTGACATTCGATTGAGCTCCAAATTCAGCATAGGTACTTATGTAAGTTCGGTAACAATCCAATATTATGGTACCATAAAGCAGATCTGATGGATTCGAAATGTGGCCATATGAAATACACAACATAACCCCGTCGTGTTTAGGTTCGTTTGATTTGTCTTTACAAATACTTATAGCTTTACAATTCAAGATGGTGTCCAGGATGATGCCCGTTTAAAAAAAGATTTTTATAATACACGGCTAATTTGGTATTTGTAAACGAAAGACAGAATTCTTATCCAAAACACGTGACTTATCTACGCTATCGAGACGCTACAACCGTACTATTTTTTGTTATCATTTAATATGATTAAAAAACTAGTTAGCAGTAGGTCTTTAGCAGATTGTGAAGTAATTGAAATTTGATAGATTTTGCAGCATGATGTTGCTCTTTGTCGTAGCAGTACAGGTACTTACCAACTTATTTTCGACATCCCGATTCAAACTCCAAGCTAATTAAAGGCCACAGTTTTAATAATAATATCCATATTTTTAATGAATATATATTGTTCAGGTGCATTTAACGGGCAATTAGCCCCGCTATGAACCGTACCGATGCCGCGATGGTCTAGTCTTCTCATTATTGCAAGTACTCCTTTATAGCTTCTCTTTTGAAGTAATGTAACGTGTCTTATTTTATCTTTATACAACTAGCAACTAGCTTCTGCCCGCGGCTTCGCACGCGTATAACTCAGAAATCTACACTATGTTTATTAACGTGAAGAGGAGAAGCTCTAATCCGGTTCTGCGATTGATATGACACGGCCTTTAAACTATACATAAGCTATTAGGCCATAACAGTGAAAGTCTGCACAGACATAGTAAAAAATATAGACGAAGTGCTACGAACAATAAAAGTGAAGGCAAAAAACAATCTGCTCCTTCGTGTACAACCAGCGCTCACACACAAACATATTTGCTTTCGCGATGCGTACTGGACGATGCCGCGACATGTGTACTGAGAGGGATGAACACGGTTTGAGATGCATGTGTGTGCGTGAGCGCTGATTGTACACGAAGGAGCATAGTTTGTTTTGGCTTCACTATGATTGTTCGCAGCAGTTCGTCTATATTTTTATGTCCCCATGATGAGATAAAAACAGAAATACACTATTATAATAACGGACAGAGTGGCGGTAGACCGCTAACTTAAACCACATCAAGTGTTTCTTCTTCTGAGGCCAGCACAAACAGATTACCATCCCCAGGAATCTGTCCATCCTTTGGTGAAAACTGTTGTTGGGGTCTTGAAAAGAAAGCCCTTTTTCTTGTTTCTTCTTATTTATTGTACCAGGGACCTGAGGTGACAATCTAGTACAATTTGTAGTTACTAACGTTCTAGGACTTTTAACCGTAACGAGGACCTCTATATTTTGGCAGTGTTTTTGGTTACATTTTCACTTTGAATTTATCACATTTTTATTTATTATAATTAATTAGAGGCCAAAATACAGCAAGTTGCGACTTATTCTTATGATATAATAAAAATTTACAGTTCAAAGAAAACTTAACTAGAAAGAAAATAAGGCAAAATATGTTACAAAAATTCTACAAAGCGTATGTTTCCTATATGGCTACTTGTTATTTACATATACGAGTTACAATACTGTGAGAGCCCTAGGTTCCTATACTAAATTATACAATGGTCGTTCATAAGTTCAAATCAATTAAATTAAAAGGAAAACAAATAGAAATAAACATCAAGAACACTTACTGAACTAGGTATCCTAATCTAGAAAAATTAACAAGTATATAAATCGGCCTTACATACTAACTTATCTATATTATAATTAACACATTTCACATGCATAATCACTTCACTTTAGTTCACTGGCACTGAGTCTATTGTTCGTCGCCAACAACTGTTTTAAATTATGATTTAGATCGAGTAAAATAAAAACAAAAAACAATAAATCAACCACGTGGTGCAGTGGCTGAGCCACAGATCTATGAGCAATTGGCCGCCGCGCGATTGGTTGCGCGTTCGAGTCCCGCACGGAACATTGAACAAAATATATTCGTATGGGTTACATGCAGATAATTGTTGCTAGTCTAAGCGTTTGTACTTTACAAGGGAATTGATGAAATTGTTTGCCAAAAATTTAAGAATCGAAAACATAACTTTAGGAACACAAAGTTCACTAGTGCCTCATTTGTAGTGCTCCAGTAATAAAATAATATTCTACTTACTTGAATTCTTATGTAATTATAAGTCCGTAGTACGAAACATATTTTACTACTTTACTGGTGCATCTACCTTATTTTTTGTCTCTGCATTACCCTTAGGGTAATGCCTATGGCGTTAAGACCGCCTTTGTACCCTTATGCACAACATAAAGAATAAAACAAAATAAATAAAAATAATAATAATTCAATTGGTATTGGTCAATGATATTTAAATAAATACCATTAGTATTGGTTTAATTTCTATCTTGGTATATTTTTTATCTATCTACTTATTTATTAGTACAATTTCTTATCTTTCCCTCTTGTCCAACAAACCGATGAAAAGGCAAACCATCTTCTTAGATTCTCAAGTATTGCAATAGCTTTTCCTCTTTACTCGCTTTTCATTCGACATTCGGTTAATAAATAGCGTTTTTCTATAGACTCTTTAGTAGTGATTGGAAATGTACCTACTATTTAAATAAGTGCCTAACGTTTATTGATGTTGTCTTGTCTTACGTCTGATTGACAGCAAAAAAATACGAAGTTTCGCAAATAGGTACCACTAACGCAATTGTCGGGGCCCTACGATGAATGTTCAATGAAAACAAAATATTGGCCGTAGCCCGTAACATATCAACGGGCCAACGCCGATAGAAACGAATAATTAAAATGGTGTGCGTGACAGGACTTATTTACGTATCCTACATAACATGTTTTTATTTCAGTGAAATTGTTTCCATTTTATCCTTTACAGGGCCTGTTTGTAACGGTAGGTATGAAAATGGTTTCATATGATAAATAATACACACTCCCTGAAGTCGATGAAAAAACCGGTTTGCCGTGTGACGTCAGAATGAATGAAGTCCGGCGGCGTACATTTAATCAAATTAATTTTAACTATACTAATTTGTCATGGAATGGTAAAGTATTATGTATAAGTATTGTAGTGTGTGCGTCAAATGGAGCGCAAGAATAAAATCTTTCTTTCTTTCTTTCTTTACATTGTTTACAAAATCAAAAGAAAATCTATAATGAAATTCTTTTCTTGCTACGAATTACAAAGACAACTTTAAAATGGATGCTTTCACAGCAAAAGGACGGTAGTTCGTGTTTGAAGGTGAGAGGTGATTCAGGAACAATGAAACCTCATAAAGTTTTTATAGATTCTCATTGTGTACGGGCGCGTTCTCCGCCTGGCGATGTAGCCTTATTATTATTTCACTCACAGGTGCACAAACAGGCTTTTGACTTTACCTTAACAATGAAAATTATGTGCAAGCTTGTAATATTATTTTGTTAAATGAAACCTTATGGCATATCCCCCCAAACTGCTTGAGGGTGGCCTATATCCAGCAGTGGACGTCTTTCGGCTGAAATGATGATGATGATGATGGAATTAAACGTTGCCTCAATCACTTCATTTATTGATACCTAATTATATACCGAAAGCGTTTTTAAACACAAATCCCATACCTAATATCTATTTGAGCTGTGACACACTGTTTCAAAATGGAGGTGTGCCTGTTTAGGGTGCCAAAATTACCAGATTTTTCTGGTATTATTTCAGAAAAAGGCCTGTCTAAAGTAAAACCTGGTAAAACGCAGTAATGTAAAAACAAACATAAGCGCAATTACTTAGGTGTGAAATTCAAAAACGACTGTCTCAGATCAATGCGTACCGCACTACTGTCTAAACCTAAGGGAGGGCACGAAACCGCGGCAGTCAGCGATGGCGATGGCGGGCGGTGGCCGAAGATGGCAGGTACACAAATAATACACAATAACAAGATTCAGAAAAATTTATGTACTAAGGCGAGCTTAACTCAGAATTAATACTTTTCTCTTTGCAGAGTTTTCATAAATAAACAAAACTATTATTAAAAGCTCAATAATATCATCGACAGTCGATATAATCTTCGTAGAGATTAACAAACTAAATATAGTTACAAAACTAAGCGTTGTTTGTCCCAACATCGCAGCTGTTCAACGTAGACAGAATCGATTGTCACGTCTCTACAATACTCAACAACTCTACAATAATAGAGTAGATCGCACCATCACACAAAATCTCAGATTTGTTCGAAACACTTCCCTCTACATTACGTCATCAGCTCTGTAAATATCCCATAGTAGGTTTAAGGATAATAATTCTATTCAATCTATTTGCCAAGGGAGGCGATAGAACTAACACACTTTCCTATACAAATACACCGTGTAAATTCTATTGTACAAAGGTAGTACATAAAACATTATAATATCTCTATTTGGATCTAACCAAGCTTCAATTGTGCCGTATAACCAATAATAAAAAGATATCGTTAAATTCAATTGAAAGATTCAAGGAAATTGGCAGTGTTCTCCTGCACATAACATAACTAGTGAAATGTGGGTGTACCTTTGCCTACGCCTTTCGGGAATACAGGCGGAATGTTATGTATGTACGTGTTCTCTTGTCTGCTTATAACAGCGTGCTGTGATTTGGATTGGCACAATAGGTTTGGCAATTTTTATCAAAAAATAAAACCGACCTGAAGAGACTTCTACATATTATATTTTACTTTCGTTCGGCTCGCCCTATCGGCATCGGCAAGACAGTTAATTCCTAGCTCGGATGTGCCGATTAATGGCTCTGCTTAACTGAGTGTGTGAGTGGAATTTTTGCCGACCATTCATCAACATATTTTGTTCCTGCTTTATCTTAAAAACACAACAAACACAAACAACAACAAGCCTCAAACTTGGTGGGCATTATATGGCAAACTCACAGCCATAGAGAAAAAATATTTTCTTCCGTGCTCACAGCGAATAATACAAATAATGCAAACAAAACATAAAAGTGGGGCAGTAAAGTTCTGGAGTGGCAACCGCGTACTGGAAGGCGCAGCGTGGGTAGGCCCCCCACAAGGTGGACCGACGACCTGGTGAAGGTTACGGGAATCCGCTGGATGCAGAAAGCGCAGGATCGGTCGTTGTGGCGATGCTTGGTGGAGGCCTATGTCAAGCAGTGGACGTCTTTCGGCTGAAATGATGATGATAATGAAACAAGACAAATAATACGGTGGTGCTGTAAGTTAGCTGCACGAGAAACAACGAACTTTTTTAAATGACTCCACTGATACTTCAGAATAATTTTTTTATCTTGATAAAAGCTCTCTAAACTTAGAAAAAAGTGAAAGACGAGATCTAAGAAATATGCTGGATAAGTAAAAGGCTCCACAGTTTCAACACTTGTATTTTTGCCAACGTCTATTATGCGGTATATCGTATATGTTATGACACCTCCGCCAATAACTCCTTTTCAGAAGAGTTTTATGTCTAGCTGGATGACTGATGAACTTGCAATAGGCTAAGTACTTCATCATCAATATCATCATCATTTCAGCGGAAAAACGTCCAATGTTGGACGTAGGCCTTCCCCAAGCATCGACACAACGACTAGTCCTGCACATCTCGCATCCAGCGGATTCCCGTGACCTTCACCAGGTCGTCGGTCAACCTTGTGGAGCTAAGTACTTACTGCCTTGCAAATTCTGTACCTAAACTAAATCAATAATGAAGCTTACCTAGACAAAGAGACACATCGAATATATATCAATAAAGCTAAGGTAAGGGTATCAAGGGACTCGCGTTCGCTTAGAATAAACATATTCCAAATAAATGTGGCCACCCACGCTTACCCTTCTCTCAAGCCCAATCCTGATTTCCTGCAATTGCGCTTCTTAACCTTATTTGGCATTCTGGATTTGTACTTAGTTAAGGTAAAGGCTCTTCTCCATATAGGATCAACTTTTTGGAACCATGCAACTAGATTCATAAATAACATTTTGAAAGTGCTAGTAAATGCTTAAACATCTTCATCTACACTAATCTACATCTACACTAATATTATAAAGTGGAAAGATTTGTATTTTTGTGTGTATGTTTGTAATGAATAAACTGAAAAATGTATGTGCCAATTTCAAAAAAAAATTCACCATTAGAAAGCTACATTCACCCTGAGTAACATAGGCTATATTTTCATGTCCACCCTTGCGAAGCCGGGACGGGCCGCTAGTTCGAACTAATACTTTTGACTTTGATAAAGATACTGAACAAAACATTTAGGTACCTATAAGTAGATATTCTAACATTTCTCTTTTAACATTTCTTACAGGAACATTACAACGTGCTACGACTTTTGCAACATTTCTTCTGCTTGCCTTATTGGTGTAAGTGCTTGAGATCTTGGGCTCGTCTTCTACGTCGGGTAATGTGTAAATGTGTGCACTAAAACTATTTTATGTTATTCTTGGTAGAGTTTTTGGAGCTTGCGCTTGGTATGATTCTTATGTGTATAACTGGATGTAACGTAGATAATAT
The DNA here is from genome assembly GCA_949699075.1 of Asteroscopus sphinx. Lineage (NCBI taxonomy): Eukaryota > Metazoa > Arthropoda > Insecta > Lepidoptera > Noctuidae > Asteroscopus > Asteroscopus sphinx. Next base: position 13,923,612 of record OX453005.1, read on the forward strand.
AACAAAACAATAAACGTTGTATATTCAATTTATCGCAACCCTGGCGCTGTTGGTCAAGGCTACTATGTTAGATTGTTGTGTTTTTTTAAATGTTTGAGCTCACATAAACATTGATGCCCTTCAATATTGTCAACGTTTAAAAATATCCAGTTTATATTAGAAACTCCAGCTGCACTACTTTCTACGCCATAAATATCACCTACAGTACCTAATCATGTTTAACTATAGAACCGATTGATTTGACATCGATAGTATCGATATCCAATAACCCAATAACCGTGTTTCAATAGTAGACAATCGTAAGAATGGATTTAGGAATTCCATGAGGAATTGGTAGATCCATTCTCACTTACCAAGGTAGGAGATTTCTTTACGCAAAAATTCGCATTGTCTAAAGACTCCTATTTGGGTTGTCCCTGTTACTTTGTTATAACAATATTTTATGAGAGTTCGCTCTTTATTTGTTTAATTTAGTCTATAAAAAGATGTTGCGTTCACCGTGGCAAGGGTAAGCCCTAGTATCCAAAGTTTGCATACTAGCGATTAAGCTCTCCCTTAGCCATGAAACCCTCGGCGTATGCTGTTTCACCTTGGTTTGGAAGCATTGGGAAATGGAGAAGCTTATAGCCTAGGGTTTGACTAGAAGCTTAGGTTCCCTACCTTGGGGATTGGGATTAAGCAAGGTAAGGAAGGGAATGTACGAACAGGGATTAGAAAAAGGTAATTTGGGCAAGGAAAATGGTCTTGGTCTGGGAGTGGACCAAGAACAAGTTTGTACCCCTCTTGGTCTGACCTTTCACCCTAGACCTGCCCGAGTGCGACTGCGACTGCACGAGTGTATATACTGGTATAGCCCTAGCGCTCATTAAAGCGCACAAACCCTATCACGACGTTAACGTAAGGATACGACGCAAGGAATAATAAAAATAAAGAAATAATGTCATATGTAAAATACATGTCATAAAAGGAATATAAATTAACAGTATTTGTTTAAATTATCATTAATTCATTAAATTATTATTACACGGGAACATTGTATTAAAATTAAATTAATGAAACTGACTGACATGGACACTGACACAATTAACAATTTATCTGCCCCTTCTCTGATTTATAGGAGCATGTAAGGCCTGCCAGTGCCCCAAACACGGCCCGTCCAGCGACAACACTGTCGCTGGGCCCGTCCAACCATCGTCTATAATTTAATTGGAATTTTCATCAAGTAACCTATGAAATATTTTATTTAATTTTACATAAATATCGAGGTCTAAAATACTCGTCTACGGATTATTGTTGAATTAATTAATTTCTATATTTTCTAATCTTGATAGAAAATATGTTCTAATATTATTCGATTTCATATTAGAAAACATAATTATATACTCTACTAGCTTCTGCTCGCTGCGTCGCACGCGTGTAATTCGGTTTATCACGGAAAGACGTTATCACGATCACGCATTCCACGAGAACTGTTCATCTTCCCGGGATAAAAAGTAGCTATGTCCTTCTCCCGGTCCCAGGCTACCGTTTTGCCAAATTTCATTACGACCAGTTCAGAAGTTTAAGTCGTGAACAGGTAACAAACAAACAGACAGACATGTTACTTTCGCATATATAATATTAAGTATAGATTAAGTATTGTTAGTTCTGTGCTCATATTTGATATGACTTCAGTTTAATTTTTATGGTGTGCAAACAATAAAGTATAGTGTTTTTGCCAAAAAAAACAGACGCCTTTAGGAAGATATGGAGATGTGGAGTTTCTTGCTGGTTCTTCTCCATGGGACCCCATTTTGGGACTTCTTCATTACTGTGCCAATACACATTTACAGAGTTCGAAATTATTCTTAGAAGTTTATTTTACAATTTAGTACGGTTGGAACCACAGAAATAGATAGAATGGCCATGTGGGCAGGGCGCGCGTGGCTGCACCTACACCATAGTGTAGGATATTTCAAGGCCTTTCTCAGCACGCCTTATGACTTGTTTCTATAAATACTGTAACAAAAACCCGCAAAAATGCCTTATTGTGCTGTTTCTAACTGCAGAAACAAAAGGTGTAAAGTAGATTTAAAAAATAATGATGTCAAAATGTAATGCGTAGTTTGTTCGGAAAGTTGCCACGAGTATGAATCGCAAGTAAAATTGTGATTACTACCATTCTATCTATTTCTTTGGTTGGAACAGATCCAAACCCACGTAAGCTAAGGACATTTCTTGATAATTTTGCGAGTAAATCTCGTTTTTATTAATGTGAAATATGAACATATAAATAATATACCTACATGTGTATAGGTACTTAGTTATTTTAACTGAAGATTAACAATCTTGATAGCTTGATACGTCTTTTTATTATCAAAAGTATAAAAAAACGGCAAACTTTGGTAAGTTAAAAATAAGTGTAAGGTAAAAATGAAGTGCTTCAGTCTTTGTTCAGCGAGATTCTGTCCGCCTTTTTTATTCGTCCGAGGGTACATAGTTAAATGTAAACAATCTTGACATATCTTTGTAACTTGAAAAAAAAAAAACAACCCCTCGGACGAATAAAAAGGCGGACAGAATCTAGCTAAACAAAGACTGAAACACTTTTTTTTTTCCTAAACCCACTATAATTTCGAAAGCATTTTAACACACCAGATTTATACTGTTATTTTATTTGTGATACTACAACAATGACTATCATCACACTAGATGTTTTGCATAATCGCGGTTTTTTGGCATACTATGGATGTGAATGTATGCGTGCCGGCCCGTAAGCGAGCTACTATGGATGCTTCACTTATTGTTTAGCGAGATTCCGCCCACCTATTTCATTCGTCCGAGTTTGTACCTAGACATTTTAGTATAGTGTGGAACAGTTATGTAAGGGACCTAACCAAAGGCCTATGAAATTAAAAGCAGCGGACTGTAATACTGTTATAATAATTACGACAAGTACAAATAATGGAATTGGCTCTGAGTGCGCGCGCGCGTCGTCCGTCAAGTTCGGTAGCGAAGTCGAGTTGGTTTCCACGCCCGCGCACATGAATGCGCCCCCGCGCCGCTGTCTCGTCGCCGTGACGTCACCAGCCGAGCCGCCGCCCGATGATAGCCGACGGCGCCCGAACAGTCTCCCGGGGTTGAAGTATTCAATGCAGAAGAAGAGGGCAGATGTTGATGTGAAGATGTCTTCAACTCGAACACCCGCGTAGCTCCGTCGCTCTCTGGGAAGACCTTGGTGTCTCGTCCCAACGGCCACATCAATGGCGGTTGTCCTCTCTACTCAAGATAAGTGTTCCCATAGACAGCTCCCTGTTGAACATGTCCACTTTGTCTTTTGCTGGAGCAGAGAAACATATAATGAAACTGCTTCCAAAAATACTGCATAAAGTCTCCCGATGGTGATATCAGTCACCTGTGGATGCGAAACAGATATGAGTGGTCGTCCAATTAAAATGTGAAGGTGTTGGGAAAATAAAATCTAAAGGATCAGAGGAGAGAGAGGTAAGAGGACGGAAATTTAAGACTGCCTCTATTTAAGTCAACATGTAGCCATCTCCTTATAATTATGAAAATTGCGTTAAGCCTTGAAAGCATTTTTAAACAATAGAAGATCGTATGGCAGCTTCAGCAATGCCGTTAAAATGGGAAGAGTAGGGAGGTGCAAAAGTAAATTCAATGCCCTACTGTGCATTCTCACAAAGATTTGAATCTTGTAAGCATTTGTCTAATTCATAGCCAGTACCGCTGAAGTCGGTGCCGCTATCTAACAAGATGCTTTGGGGCTTGCCACGACGAGCCACAAAACAGTTCGAGTCAGCCTTCCTTGGTCAGATCTGTAACGAGCTCGACATGAACAGCTTCAACTGCAAAGCAAACAAAAATGCACAGGTACGCCTTTATTAGCTTACACCCTCGCCCCTTGCAATCAGCTATAAATACTGGCCCGGATAGTCAACACTATGCTTATAAATGGACCCAAAAAATTAAATATATTCTTACGTGGTAATGACATTCCTGATTGCAATAAACGATACTCGTCAGGAAAAATAATTAAATAATTGAGAATAACGTAAAATATCAATAAATGCACTAGTAAGTTCTTGACGTGACGGGAACCTTGGTAATTACTATGATTATTTCTCAAATTATAAACAAATATTGTATATAGGCAACTGCTCTCTAAAACTGATTAAATTGGAATATTTACGAATTAATGAATTTATGAATGATTAATTATGTAAATTGTATGATGAAACGAATGATCAGTGAAGTGTGAAGATACAACTTCAGGTAGATCCTGTTTCACGTTCTCATTGGGCATTTTCGGCAAGTATATTTCATATTTTGACAACAACTGAGGACTTGACCACCATAACTAGCACCCGCTGATAAGGTCAGCCTTCAGCCCGCGAGAAACAAGACCTGCCGGATTGTCCTTAGACGGCACGTAGCTCCACGTATGGTAGGTATGCTCTTGTATTTTGTCAATGCGATTACGAACAAAACATAACAAACAAAACACACCAGTACACAACCCTGTTACTAACAATGCTCCATATAACTCAAGCTTTGGAGTGTTTCTTGGCTTGATTGGTGTTACACGATTTTTAGACACCAATAGTTGTACTGAAACCAATCCTTCCTTGTCCATTGATCTTACATACACACTGGTGCGATAAGAATTGTTTGTAAAAAATGTAGATTTCACACGTTATAGAAACACCACATAAAACCCACCAAGGTATTTTCAAAATATTCAAACAGGAGTATATTAACAAAAAATAACATAATCTACTTATTTTATCTAACACCCAATCATTTCTGTCACACTTAGCCATCCATAACTTAAGCATAAGCATTTTTGTCTCAACAAACCATGAACTAACATGGCCTAGTGAGTCAAATATTTGACTGGTCACAGACAAAATGTAACGCTTTGTAATCTGCCTCTTAGATTCGAGAAAAATTGAAAATGTTAGACAGAAAAAACTATATAAAAATTCCCAAAGCCAATGTAGGCCTAACATTTTAAAATAAACTTTCCTATTTTCAGACGAATTTAAACCATTATGTACCTCACTCACTGAAGTATTACAGAAATGAGACTGTGTTTTTGGTGATGGATGTAATGGAAGAGCCACAAGGCCTGAAACAATCCACCCAAACTTAGTCTCATGTAATTTTGTCTGTTTTTTTCCTAGGTTAATAGATGTAGCACCTAAGACATCCCAAAATACTTCAGCACCAACCAGAATATCCACTACTGACGGAATATGGAAAGAAGGGTCAGCCAGTTTTAAATGAGATGGTATAGGAACCTTGTGTTTATCAATCAAAACAGTTGGCAACACTTTTATAATTTCAGGCAACACCAAACAATTAATATTTGCCTTGTAGCTGCCGCTGCAAGATTCGATAGTTACATTGCAAGATTGTGTACTAGTAGTAATCTGACTGTTAATACCTGCTACCGTGGAACTCGTGCTACGGCTAGGCAATCCTAGCGTATCGCAAAGTGTCTGCGTGATAAAATTGGCTGTGCTACCATTATCGAGTAGGATCCTGGCGTTGACCTTGCCACCTCGGTTGTTCACCACTTTCACCAACGCTGTGGAAAGTAAAATATGCGAAGAAGTAGTATGCTGTATAGAAGTGTTACTTGACAAGACGACATTTTCTGGAGTGCAAGTATGTAAAGAGGCACCTCCGGAAATGTCAGTGGGTAGGGCAACACTGCTTGTCATGGGATCTTGGAAAGTGGTAGGCTTAGGTTCATCAATATGTAAAAGGGTATTATGTCTACTTTTACAATATTTACAACCCGACAATTTACATTGCTTAGTAAAATGACCAGGACGCAAACAATTAAAGCACACTTTAAACTCTTTTGCTTTCAATAATCGAGTTTCGTTAGGTAACTTACTGAATTCTTCACAAATATACAAAAGATGACTCTTGCTACACAAGGGACATTTTAATTTACTAACGTGCGAATTTTGACTAGTTGTACGATTTTGATTGTTACTTTGATTAGTAGCTACGATAAAAGTCTTATTTATATTTTCTACGTTATCGTTATTAATATTATTTATACTTGATGTTTTATTAAATTCTAAAGTTTCTAATAAATCAGCCTTTCTACTAATAAATGAACAAAATTGAGATAATGTGGGTGATTTTGACAAAGTGTTTCGATGTTCCTCCCAATCTCTACTGCTTACAAAATCTAATTTAATGGACATCATGTACACAATCAACGTGTCCCAATACTCCGTGGGCTCGTTCAATGTTTTTAGGGCTCTAATATTTTTATTTATAACGTCAACAAGACGACGCAAAGATTGACACGACTCCCTTGTAATGTGTTCAACATTGAACAATGCCTGCACGTGATTATTTAATAAAAGCCGACTGTTATCATAACGGCCACATAGTAACTTCCACGCCATTTCATAGTGCTCACTCTTAAAATCAATATTCTTTATGATCTCTAACGCATCACTTTTAAGCGACGCACGTAAGTAGTGGAACTTACTAATCGCAGCTATGCAACTACTGTTATGTATTAGTGACAAATACCAGGCCCCTCAGAAAGTATTGCGAAAAAAAGTTTTTATATATGGGAGACTGGCCAGTTATAATGTTTTTCGAAAATATGATTATTTATAAGTAAAAATAAGTATGTTCCAATTTCAAAATTTCCCTCCACATTTTTTGCAAGTTAATTCAAAGTATTGTGTCTCACTGAAATATGGATCTGCGCCGGGAACATTTTAGAGCTATGATTTTATACGATTTCAAGTGTCGCCTGAAACCGGATGAATCGTACGATAGACTTCAAATGGCATTCATGGATGAAGGCCCTTCCAAGGCAACCGTGTATCGTTGGTATAACGAATTCAAGCGCGGTCGACCAACTTTGGGGGATGACGAAAGAAGCGGTCGCCCTTTGACGGCTGTTACCGAAGAAAACGTGCTAGCAGTGAAAAATTTAATCCAAGACAATAGGCGAATTACATATCAGGAGATTCAACACATATTGAAGATTGGATCGGGAAGCGTTCACGAGATTCTACACAGCCATCTTCGCGTGAGGAGGATAGTATCACGCTGGGTGCCGCACAACCTCACCGATGCTCAGAAGCAGGCCCGGGTGGAATGGTGCCGTGATATGCTTAACAAATTTGAAGCAGGCTCGTCTCGGCGTGTTTACGACATCGTTACAGGTGATGAGTCCTGGATTTATCAATACGACCCAGAAACCAAGCGCCAGTCGACTGTTTGGGTGTTTCAAAATGAGCCAACGCCTACCAAAGTGAAGCGATCTAGAAGCGGGGGTAAGATTTTGATCGCTAGCTTTTTTAATTTGACTGGCCACTTGGTATCAATTCCCTTACGGGATCAAAGAAGCATTAATGCCGAATGGTATACTACCAAATGTTTGCCAGAAGTTTTCTCTGTTATAAGCAACAAGCGACCAAACACAGGGCTCCGCGGGCTACTGCTCCACCACGACAATGCACCTGCGCACACCGCACTCAAAACGAGGGACTTCCTGGACAGCACGCCAGTCAAACTCCTGGGTCACCCTCCTTACAGCCCTGATCTAGCACCGTGTGACTTCTTTTTATTCCCAAAAATAAAAAATCAGCTCAAAGGGATACAATTTTCGTCGCCGGAAGATGCGCTGGCTGCGTTCGAGCAGGCTGTAAACGAGGTGTCTGCGGCGGACTGGAAAAAGTGTTTTGAAAACTGGTTTAGGCGCATGAATCTTTGTATAGAGGCTGGTGGAAAGTACTTTGAAAAGATTTGATAAAAATATATGTACGTATAGAACAATTTTTTTTAGTTTCGCAAAACTTTCTGAGTGTCCCACGTATGTATCTCTATACTCAAGCCAGTACTGATAACTACCATCAAAGTTAGGCAAATCGATTTTAGGTAAGCGTATAAAGTTACGTTGGAACGATTCACCTGCTTGTTTGCGTGTCGAGCCCGCTACAGACCCGCCATCACCAGCGCCGACCGCGCCTGCCAGCAAGCTACGCGCCTGCGCTGCTAGTGCGTGGTACCGCTCCTCGAACTTGGCGCGCTCCGCATACGCCTCGTCTGGCTCATCCGAAAGCACCTCAATTTGTAACTGTAAATCGTCAAATTCATCGTATATGGCATCAAATTTACTTGAACGTCCCTCCAACTCAATACGTTGTAAGTCAGAAATGGCTTCACAGCTAAGAAGCACGCTAATATAATTGCCAAAGTTTGTAAGCTTTGCTTTCATAGCACTGCGTTTTCTGATCAATAAATCTTCATTGGCCATAGTAGAAACAAGTTAAAAAGAACGAAATAAGCAGTGATTAAAGGCTTAACAGTGTATAATACTGATCGTTAAATCTGCACAAAGAAAGAAAACCGTTAATTATGACTGGCGCGTGACCTTGAAATCGTACCGGTCGACAGACAGCGGTGAGCCACGTGACACGCCCAGCTGATATATGTACTTGTGCGCTCAGCTGATGCAACCGTTACTAATTATGGTAATCGGCTAGCAATATGCAAAGCGTAAGCGCAATAGAAGTGTGCAGATTAAATAGCAGAGATTAAGATATGTTGCATAGAATTACTACTATGTTGACTCAAATATGTGAGGAAAAAATGCACAAATGGTTGAATTTAAAATAAGAAACACTATTACAAGTACGAAAAGGATATAGAAGGGAAATAATTGGAACAAACTCACAAAATATCCGTATCCTTATCCACAAGACGAACTGATATAAATCCCTCGAAGCGATGACTCGGCGAAATTCGACTAGTTCAGTCGATATAATGCACCGACGTCGTATTCAAGACTTCAGGGCATATGATGTAGTTCTCTTCTTGTGTTCAATAACGACGACTTCGTCCCGCTCGGTGAAAAAAACCGTTGACACGATCACACCGCGCTTTCAAACGACGAGTCCAACGTCCACTAATGTCGTGTCGTATAGCCAGTTGCCGACGTCTTAGTTCTTCCAAAACGCAGCTTTTGAAGAGGCTCGAATGACCAAAATGTAAGGGACCTAACTAAAGGCCTATGAAATTAAAAGCAGCGGACTGTAATACTGTTATAATAATTACGACAAGTACAAATAATGGAATTGGCTCTGAGTGCGCGCGCGCGTCGTCCGTCAAGTTCGGTAGCGAAGTCGAGTTGGTTTCCACGCCCGCGCACATGAATGCGCCCCCCGCGCCGCTGTCTCGTCGCCGTGACGTCACCAGCCGAGCCGCCGCCCGATGATAGCCGACGGCGCCCGAACAGTTACAGTTAGTTATATGAAAGATGACATCATCGGGACTTAGAACATGCACGAATATGCATTACCGACGCAGCATCGATATGGGTCAATCTGATTTGACGACGTCTGTGGTCTAGTGGTTCGAGGATCTGCTGATCTCGAGGTCGTGGGTTCGATTCCCACAGAACACAAATATTTTTGTGATGAACATAAGTGTTTGTGTTGGTCTTGGTGTTTTTATATATTATAAGTATTTATAAAAAAAAAAAGAAGTATATACGTATTATATCCATTGTCTAGTAGGTACCCATAGCACAAGCTCTTTTTTTTTTTTCCTTGGATAAATCCTCATGGACGCACTCCACCCGGGGTAGGCGGAGCCAGTGTCGGACTCCTACCGACTAAAACCACCACGGTGTTCCTTCAACTACCTTAGCCGGGGGCGTGGGAACCCGTGAGTATTCACACAACCACCCCCGACAGGTCCCGGCCCGCCACAAGCAGGCGAGCCCCTTCTACCCGTGCGGCCTAACGACGGCCGCACCCTCCTCTGTGGCGCACACGGAACACTGCACGCCACCTCACCTCACGGGCCTTTACCAGCTACGCCAGCTGCTGGTCGGGCAGCAGGCTACCCCGAGTCTGCTGCTCGCAGGCCTATCCTCCTGTTTTTGTTTTTATAGAGGTGTTCTTTCTCGTGGTACGGGCGGTAAATTACCGCCTAATATCCTTTTCGTACTTGTAATAGTGTTTCTTATTTTAAATTCAACCATTTGTGCATTTTTTCCCTCACATATTTGAGTCAACATAGTAGTAATTCTATGCAACATATCTTAATCTCTGCTATTTAATCTGCACACTTCTATTGCGCTTACGCTTTGCATATTGCTAGCCGATTACCATAATTAGTAACGGTTGCATCAGCTGAGCGCACAAGTACATATATCAGCTGGGCGTGTCACGTGGCTCACCGCTGTCTGTCGACCGGTACGATTTCAAGGTCACGCGCCAGTCATAATTAACGGTTTTCTTTCTTTGTGCAGATTTAACGATCAGTATTATACACTCATCATCATCATCATTTCAGCCGAAAGACTTCCACTGCTGGACATAGGCCTCCCCCAAGCATCGCCACAACGACCGGTCCTGTGCCTTCCGCATCCAGCGGATTCCCGCGACCTTCACCAGGTCGTCGGTCCACCTTGTGGGGGGCCTACCCACGCTGCGCCTTCCAGTACGCGGTCGCCACTCCAGAACTTTACTGCCCCATCGGCCATCCGTTCTGCGAGCAATGTGCCCCGCCCACTGCCACTTAAGTTTGGCAATTCTTCGGGCTATGTCGGTTACTTTCGTTCTCCTACGAATCTCCTCATTTCTGATTCGATCACGCAGGGACACTCCGAGCATAGCCCTCTCCATTGCCCTTTGAGTGACTTTGAGCCTTCTTATGAGGCCCATTGTGAGCGACCACGTTTCAGTACCGTAAGTAATTACTGGCAACACACACTGGTCAAAGACTTTCGTCTTGAGACACTGCGGTATTTTGGACGAGAAGATATTGCGTAGCTTCCCGAACGCTGCCCAACCGAGTCGGTCACTTAGCTTGTACAAAATGAAATGCTGTTTAATACTGTTTAAATCAGTTTATTGCAAATATCACAATGGAGCACAACGTGCTAGATTCAAAGGTGAAATATAAGAGAGCGGAAACAGCAAGTGTTGCCATAATTAACTAATAATGTTGCACCACAGATGTGCAATAAAATATAAGTGGTCATTACTCGACTAATTAAATATATGTTTGATGTTGTATTGAACATAATTGCGCGGGCGAGAAGTATTATTAGTAAGTATTATACACTGTTAAGCCTTTAATCACTGCTTATTTCGTTCTTTTTAACTTGTTTCTACTATGGCCAATGAAGATTTATTGATCAGAAAACGCAGTGCTATGAAAGCAAAGCTTACAAACTTTGGCAATTATATTAGCGTGCTTCTTAGCTGTGAAGCCATTTCTGACTTACAACGTATTGAGTTGGAGGGACGTTCAAGTAAATTTGATGCCATATACGATGAATTTGACGATTTACAGTTACAAATTGAGGTGCTTTCGGATGAGCCAGACGAGGCGTATGCGGAGCGCGCCAAGTTCGAGGAGCGGTACCACGCACTAGCAGCGCAGGCGCGTAGCTTGCTGGCAGGCGCGGTCGGCGCTGGTGATGGCGGGTCTGTAGCGGGCTCGACACGCAAACAAGCAGGTGAATCGTTCCAACGTAACTTTATACGCTTACCTAAAATCGATTTGCCTAACTTTGATGGTAGTTATCAGTACTGGCTTGAGTATAGAGATACATATTTGTCACTAATACATAACAGTAGTTGCATAGCTGCGATTAGTAAGTTCCACTACTTACGTGCGTCGCTTAAAAGTGATGCGTTAGAGATCATAAAGAATATTGATTTTAAGAGTGAGCACTATGAAATGGCGTGGAAGTTACTATGTGGCCGTTATGATAACAGTCGGCTTTTATTAAATAATCACGTGCAGGCATTGTTCAATGTTGAACACATTACAAGGGAGTCGTGTCAATCTTTGCGTCGTCTTGTTGACGTTATAAATAAAAATATTAGAGCCCTAAAAACATTGAACGAGCCCACGGAGTATTGGGACACGTTGATTGTGTACATGATGTCCATTAAATTAGATTTTGTAAGCAGTAGAGATTGGGAGGAACATCGAAACACTTTGTCAAAATCACCCACATTATCTCAATTTTGTTCATTTATTAGTAGAAAGGCTGATTTATTAGAAACTTTAGAATTTAATAAAACATCAAGTATAAATAATATTAATAACGATAACGTAGAAAATAAAAATAAGACTGTTATCGTAGCTACTAATCAAAGTAACAATCAAAATCGTACAACTAGTCAAAATTCGCACGTTAGTAAATTAAAATGTCCCTTGTGTAGCAAGAGTCATCTTTTGTATATTTGTGAAGAATTCAGTAAGTTACCTAACGAAACTCGATTATTGAAAGCAAAAGAGTTTAAAGTGTGCTTTAATTGTTTGCGTCCTGGTCATTTTACTAAGCAATGTAGATTGTCGGGTTGTAAATATTGTAAAAGTAGACATAATACCCTTTTACATATTGATGAACCTAAGCCTACCACTTTCCAAGATCCCATGACAAGCAGTGTTGCCCTACCCACTGACATTTCCGGAGGTGCCTCTTTACATACTTGCACTCCAGAAAATGTCGTCTTGTCAAGTAACACTTCTATACAGCATACTACTTCTTCGCATATTTTACTTTCCACAGCGTTGGTGAAAGTGGTGAACAACCGAGGTGGCAAGGTCAACGCCAGGATCCTACTCGATAATGGTAGCACAGCCAATTTTATCACGCAGACACTTTGCGATACGCTAGGATTGCCTAGCCGTAGCACGAGTTCCACGGTAGCAGGTATTAACAGTCAGATTACTACTAGTACACATTACACAATCTTGCAATGTAACTATCGAATCTTGCAGCGGCAGCTACAAGGCAAATATTAATTGTTTGGTGTTGCCTGAAATTATAAAAGTGTTGCCAACTGTTTTGATTGATAAACACAAGGTTCCTATACCATCTCATTTAAAACTGGCTGACCCTTCTTTCCATATTCCGTCAGTAGTGGATATTCTGGTTGGTGCTGAAGTATTTTGGGATGTCTTAGGTGCTACATCTATTAACCTAGGAAAAAAACAGACAAAATTACATGAGACTAAGTTTGGGTGGATTGTTTCAGGCCTTGTGGCTCTTCCATTACATCCATCACCAAAAACACAGTCTCATTTCTGTAATACTTCAGTGAGTGAGGTACATAATGGTTTAAATTCGTCTGAAAATAGGAAAGTTTATTTTAAAATGTTAGGCCTACATTGGCTTTGGGAATTTTTATATAGTTTTTTCTGTCTAACATTTTCAATTTTTCTCGAATCTAAGAGGCAGATTACAAAGCGTTACATTTTGTCTGTGACCAGTCAAATATTTGACTCACTAGGCCATGTTAGTTCATGGTTTGTTGAGACAAAAATGCTTATGCTTAAGTTATGGATGGCTAAGTGTGACAGAAATGATTGGGTGTTAGATAAAATAAGTAGATTATGTTATTTTTTGTTAATATACTCCTGTTTGAATATTTTGAAAATACCTTGGACAGACGGACAGACGGACAGACGGACAGACGGACAGACGGACAGACGGACAGACGGACAGACGGACAGACGGACAGACGGACAGACGGACAGACGGACAGACGGACAGACGGACAGACGGACAGACGGACAGACGGACAGACGGACAGACGGACAGACGGACAGACGGACAGACGGACAGACGGTCAGACGGTCAGACGGACAGACGGACAGACGGACAGACGGACAGACGGACAGACGGACAGACGGACAGACGGACAGACGGGCAGACGGACAGACGGACAGACGGACAGACGGACAGACGGACAGACGGGCAGACGGGCAGACGGTCAGACGGACAGACGGATAGACGGACGGTCATGGCGAAACTATAAGGGTTCCTTATAGGACTATGGAACCCTAAAAAGGAGTTTCGATAAATGATGTATTCAGCGAGTAATATTTTTTTTACTGATGGGGGCGCCACTTGGCTGCTACATTCCCCTTTATGATTCGACTCCACATAGTTAAACAGACCGCGGAATTGATTTTGACCTAAATATCTACATCGCGTTTGGAATATGCTGATGCACCTGATTAACACCCGATTAAGCAATATTTTATGCTTCAGCTTCCAATATTATTCTTCCCAATATGAGTGGAACTTCTGGCGTAGATTGGCTCCTTCTTAATTGGCTTATTCTTATCCTCGTAACAGGCGTGTCCCGATAGCACTTAATTGCCCCTGCATGAGAAAATCCTAGCTTTGTTTTGCGTGATCGTTCTTGGCTTGAGGCTGTGGCTTGAGGTAGTATTTACTACCATGATTCATGATTTAGTTCTAATACATTTTAGGGAGAGCCATGTTGTTACAGAGTCTATGAGAAACATAATAGCAAATAAAATAATATTTGCGAAATGTACTGGGAATGGGAGCAATAGCACAGAATACCTATTAGTTGTTACATAAAATTATGGTAAATAATATATTATTACGGTTAATCAAGAATGACAATATTCGGCTATGAATCAAAGAAGAACCACCAAATCTTCAATCAATCTTCAATCTTTGCTTATCTAGACGATCTGCTCATTGGTTCGTTTTTCTGAGAATTCTTGGCCGGTATGCGTATTTTTTTTTCACGATAGTGATTGGACGTTTGGAAGAAAATGAGCGAGACCTTTGCCCAGCAGTGGGATAGCAAAGGTTAATAAAAATATTTTCTCAAATTGGTTATACAGGGTGTCAGGGAAACGCTTCCGAAAACTAAGACAGGTGATAGTGCTGGTGATTACTGATACGAAACCACGAAAAAAATGCGATTCTTTTTTATTTTATTTTTATTTATTTTTTGCATTTTTCATTTTGTTTGAGTTTTATTTAACTACCCAAAGCTGGTGATGTATGAAAAATGCAAAAAAATATATATGAAAAAATCTAAAAATAGAGTTGCATTTTTTTTTCGTGGTTTCGTATCAGTAATCACCAGCACCTATCTTCGTTTTCGGAAGCGTTCCCCTTACACCCAGTATAAACATTTATGAGTCAACAACCCTCACAATTATCAACTAAAAAGTAGGAAATAAAAACTTTTTAACAAAAAAAAAACCAATTCCAAAAACCTTAACTAAAAAGTAAAAAATAATCATTGTATGTATTTTAAAATCTTAACATAAACCAACATTTTGAAGGCGGCGCGTGATTTTCATGTACGTTCACATAAACTGTTTTTATACTATAGATATGCGCTCAACGGTACATTATATTTACATGACGCAAAGGGTCAATCACGCGCCGCCTTCAAAATGTTGGTTTATGTTAAGATTTTAAAATACATACAATGATTATTTTTTACTTTTTAGTTAAGGTTTTTGAAGTCGGTTTTATATATATTATATTTCCTCCTAGCATACTGTCATGCAATCTGGATAATAAATACGTGATAACTTTTAATAAGATTTGTGCAACATAAATAAAGTTTGAAAAAGTTCTCCGTCACATAATATTATAACTATCCTAAAACGAAGACATTTTACAGCAATTACACGCCTACACGAACAGCTTTTTCTTGAAATCTAACAGAAATGTCATTAAAATAACATTCATTTGGAGGCTAAATAATTTATTCAGAAAAAGCGCATTTTTGTTTTCGTGACAAAAACATAACATACGTGGGACACTCAGAAAGTTTTGCGAAACTAAAAAAAA
This sequence comes from Asteroscopus sphinx, assembly GCA_949699075.1. Taxonomy (NCBI): domain Eukaryota; kingdom Metazoa; phylum Arthropoda; class Insecta; order Lepidoptera; family Noctuidae; genus Asteroscopus; species Asteroscopus sphinx. The sequence continues at coordinate 13,939,261 of OX453005.1, forward strand.
TTGTTCTATACGTACATATATTTTTATCAAATCTTTTCAAAGTACTTTCCACCAGCCTCTATACAAAGATTCATGCGCTCACCGCTGTCTGTCGACCGGTACGATTTCAAGGTCACGCGCCAGTCATAATTAACGGTTTTCTTTCTTTGTGCAGATTTAACGATCAGTATTATACACTGTTAAGCCTTTAATCACTGCTTATTTCGTTCTTTTTAACTTGTTTCTACTATGGCCAATGAAGATTTATTGATCAGAAAACGCAGTGCTATGAAAGCAAAGCTTACAAACTTTGGCAATTATATTAGCGTGCTTCTTAGCTGTGAAGCCATTTCTGACTTACAACGTATTGAGTTGGAGGGACGTTCAAGTAAATTTGATGCCATATACGATGAATTTGACGATTTACAGTTACAAATTGAGGTGCTTTCGGATGAGCCAGACGAGGCGTATGCGGAGCGCGCCAAGTTCGAGGAGCGGTACCACGCACTAGCAGCGCAGGCGCGTAGCTTGCTGGCAGGCGCGGTCGGCGCTGGTGATGGCGGGTCTGTAGCGGGCTCGACACGCAAACAAGCAGGTGAATCGTTCCAACGTAACTTTATACGCTTACCTAAAATCGATTTGCCTAACTTTGATGGTAGTTATCAGTACTGGCTTGAGTATAGAGATACATACGTGGGACACTCAGAAAGTTTTGCGAAACTAAAAAAAATTGTTCTATACGTACATATATTTTTATCAAATCTTTTCAAAGTACTTTCCACCAGCCTCTATACAAAGATTCATGCGCCTAAACCAGTTTTCAAAACACTTTTTCCAGTCCGCCGCAGACACCTCGTTTACAGCCTGCTCGAACGCAGCCAGCGCATCTTCCGGCGACGAAAATTGTATCCCTTTGAGCTGATTTTTTATTTTTGGGAATAAAAAGAAGTCACACGGTGCTAGATCAGGGCTGTAAGGAGGGTGACCCAGGAGTTTGACTGGCGTGCTGTCCAGGAAGTCCCTCGTTTTGAGTGCGGTGTGCGCAGGTGCATTGTCGTGGTGGAGCAGTAGCCCGCGGAGCCCTGTGTTTGGTCGCTTGTTGCTTATAACAGAGAAAACTTCTGGCAAACATTTGGTAGTATACCATTCGGCATTAATGCTTCTTTGATCCCGTAAGGGAATTGATACCAAGTGGCCAGTCAAATTAAAAAAGCTAGCGATCAAAATCTTACCCCCGCTTCTAGATCGCTTCACTTTGGTAGGCGTTGGCTCATTTTGAAACACCCAAACAGTCGACTGGCGCTTGGTTTCTGGGTCGTATTGATAAATCCAGGACTCATCACCTGTAACGATGTCGTAAACACGCCGAGACGAGCCTGCTTCAAATTTGTTAAGCATATCACGGCACCATTCCACCCGGGCCTGCTTCTGAGCATCGGTGAGGTTGTGCGGCACCCAGCGTGATACTATCCTCCTCACGCGAAGATGGCTGTGTAGAATCTCGTGAACGCTTCCCGATCCAATCTTCAATATGTGTTGAATCTCCTGATATGTAATTCGCCTATTGTCTTGGATTAAATTTTTCACTGCTAGCACGTTTTCTTCGGTAACAGCCGTCAAAGGGCGACCGCTTCTTTCGTCATCCCCCAAAGTTGGTCGACCGCGCTTGAATTCGTTATACCAACGATACACGGTTGCCTTGGAAGGGCCTTCATCCATGAATGCCATTTGAAGTCTATCGTACGATTCATCCGGTTTCAGGCGACACTTGAAATCGTATAAAATCATAGCTCTAAAATGTTCCCGGCGCAGATCCATATCGCAGTGAGACACAATACTTTGAATTAACTCGCAAAAAATGTGGAGGGAAATTTTGAAATTGGAACTTACTTATTTTTACTTATAAATAATCATATTTTCGAAAAACATTATAACTGGCCAGTCTCCCATATATAAAAACTTTTTTTCGCAATACTTTCTGAGGGGCCTGGTATAATTAATTAAATAGGTATTTACGTAACGTCTATTTTTTCACATAAAAGCCTAATTAATTAAAATATTGCGCATGATACGACATGGTACGGTAGGTACGGTCTAACAAAGCAATTAATATCCAGGGTCGCCAGATATAGATAAAGTATTCTCAGGAAATTATTAAAGAACAGTTTGATTAGGGTTTTGTATAAATGGACCCTGGAACTATTGCTTTGTGAGACTGTACGGTGCGATTTCGTTTCTCATTCCTTTTGTGTTTTTAGGGTTCTGTACCCAAAGAGTGCCAACGGGATTATATTACCGTGCCTACGCCATCCGTCCGTCCGTCTGTCTGTCACGGGGCTTCCTCAGGGTATCTTTTTACCCGACTGCGCGACAGCAAAGACAAGAAATCGGAAGACATGAAGGAATCAATGTCAAAATAGTTATTGAATAAAATATGGAAGTTGCTAGGCGACGAGATTTTGTAATCATTATGAACTGTTATTTTACTATGTTTCGTACTTGATTCCGCGGCTTGGTGTCCAAGGGTAGACTTTATAGATTGTTGTGAGATTTTGAGATTTGAGATCGAATCCCGCTACTGCCCAGCAAACTTTTTGAATTTTGAAATATTATTTTTGGTTTTTAACCGACTTCAAAAAAAGGAGGAGGTTATGTATTCCGCGGGTTTCTTTTTTTTATTTAATTTAGTTAATTTAAAAAACAAACTCAAATTGGTTATATAAACATTTATGAATCAACCCTCGCAATTTTCAACTAAAAAGTATGAAATAAAAACTTTTTAACAAAAAAAAAAAACCGACTTCAAAAACCTTACCTAAATAAAAAGTAAAAAATAATCATTGTATGTATTTTAAAATCTTAACATAAACCAAAAATTTGAAGGCGGCACGTGATTTTCATGTACGTTCACATAAACCTGTTTTTACCCGACTGCGCCAGAAGGAGGGTTATGTTTTTAACCGACTTCTTAGTATAGATATTGCGCTCGACTGTACATTACATGACGCAAAGGGTCAATCACGCGCCGCCTTCAAAATGTTGGTTTATGTTAAGATTTTAAAATACATACAATGATTATTTTTTACTTTTTAGTTAAGGTTTTTGAAGTCGGTTTTTTTTTTGTTAAAAAGTTTTTGTAGTTATCGTAATACAATAATTGAAAATGTATGAGCGATATTTAAAATGTTATAATTCTTTTAAACCACGCGTACCTCATGGGGCGTACCTCACTTTACCTTTACTTTAAACCTGGAGTGAAGGATAGTAATCGAAGTGCCAGCATACCTATTATCTTCACTTTAACGAATGCTTGGTGGTTAGTCTGCAAATCGCCTAGGGAATCTGCAGATTAACTAGTTAATCTGAGAATCGAAACATTGCCCCACACTAGAATTTCTTCTGTGTGTTCTGTTGTTTCTCCTGTGTGTTCTGTTGTTTCTCCTGTGTGGACTCTGACTGATTTACGCACATTATCGGTATTTAAGGGCGCGCATGATCTCGTTGACCTTGCTCGAATGGGCGTTGCCGATCAGAATGATGCAAAGGGAGCGCGGGGACACTTCATAATAACATCGCGCCGCGCGCTAGCCCGCCTGTGACCGCGCCGTCGCTCGCTTGCGAGTTCGAATGAAAAAAGTTTTAGCCGGCAAGTAACTTGTAAATTTTTACAATATGCACGGTTATTTTGGGATGTCTCGTAGCAGTATACGTAGTCTAGTGATTTAGGGGTCGACTTCGGGTCTGTATACTATAAAGTTTTAGGGAGTTTTTCTTAATTATTATGTACACTTTTTTTTATTATATAACATACCTACATAAAAAAGTTATTAATACGTATAACACAATGTTAAAAGTAGCAACTATACGTAGGCCATAGTCCATACAAATATTTGTTCCATGCGGGAATCGAACCCGCCACCTATACGCTCAGCCGCTGCGCCATTCTAAATAAAATTATAATAAAAATCCTTCGTATTTTTCACACCGAAAATTATGAGAGAACGTAGTACCTACAGGCACTACAGGTCCGTATAGCACAGCGACACGTCCCGCACTGACTAAACGGGCGAGCGAGGGGATTTCAAGCCATTTGCGAGTATCGATTACGTAAAAAAATCGTTAAAAAATAATTAGGAAAGTAATTTGAAAAAGTAAGCCGAAGGTGCCGAGGGGTATTGTATTTTTTTATATGCTGATTGCAATAAAAAAATCCTGTGATTGATAGTTTAGGAGAAAAAAACGATTAAAATTTTACACAGAGGTTACTTTGCATATTTATTTCAGATATTTCTAATAATATTTTCAATTTTCTGAGCCGAAGAGGACCTGCATTATATGATGTAGATTAACTTATATTTTTTTTGGATTTTTTACGATAAAGATTACGGAGGAAAAGTGACTTAAAAAACCGAAAAAAGCCCAATTCACGTATATCGCCGCCTTAACATAAAAACAAATAATAATAATAAGGCAAACACCTGTGGTGATACCTGCGTAAGAAAGAAATACAAATATGAAAGATGTCAATGACAAGTGCACCTTTGGGGAACTCTTAAAAATTATATCAGGCCGATAGGTGGTAATACGGAACCCTAAGTATGCGAGTCTGACTCGCATGCACCTAGCCGGTATAAAAGATATTTATTCATCAGATACTAGTTTAGACGTCAAAGTGAATTTGTTGTGTAGTTTTTTGATGCAAGTTTGTGTTCAGTTTATTAGTAAAGTTTTGAAGGATAATGAGGTTTGTAACAAAATTATGTCTATGGTTATCAATGGCTAATGATAACAATAAGAGATTTGTGTTAAATATGTTGCAGTGAAACGAACAGAGTTTACAACCCAAACTTCTTGAATTTTAACTTTTACTATTCCAAGACAAAATACATGTTGCGCTTGTATTAGAAACCTGTAGGCCAATTCACGTAACTAAGAAGTGCAATTGCAGTGCAATTGCAGTTAAGTTTTGATCAAAACAAGGCTCGGTGTACTTCTCGTCGCCCCGCAAGGGGCGCGAGGAATCGGGCTCGGGGGTTAGGGCCCCCTTTCCCGAGGTTGCGGGGTCGCGGCCCATAAAAATATGGGCCGGTAGTTGGGTTGGGTGATTTACCCTTTATGGCTGGCGGGCCGGATTAAAAATGGTCTCTATGGCCGCGGGATTTCTCCGCGGCAACATGTGTTATTGTTTTGTGTCTGTGGGGGCGCCTGAAGTGTTTCACGCTGCCCGAGCGACCAGTCCCCCGCTAGGTGAGACCCCCAGTTACCTGAGGGAGGCCCGGCGAGGGACGATCAGCTACAAGGGCAGCGGCTTTGTTTGGCGCCTGCCTACAGATAGTGATTGTCCCGTGACTCACAGCGTTCTCAGAGCTAGCCGATCGCGTTCCGAGTCACGGGACGAATATGTGTGTGTGAGCGACATTGAGGTGTGAGTACGTCGCTCTGTGAGTATACACTATCATACGCTCACCCGCCCGTGAGACGTAATCGGCGTACGTCAGTATTTACTTTAGCGTGTAAAGTGAATGCGTGTGTGTGCTACGCATATTTGCGCCTAAGAAAACTTAGTAGCAGTATGATCAAAACAATGCTTTTCGTATTCTCTTATATACGGCGATCGCTGTCAGAAATTAACTACAGCGTCACTGCAACATGATCGGCGCGTCATGAAATTACGTGATTAGGGCCCTGGCTCGAGGCAGGATCGCATTTAAATGTTAGTGGGTATAATGTTTCTAGAAATGATAGAATTGATAAATATGGAGGTGTAGCTCTAATAATTCATAAGTAATAATAATAATAAACCCCCTCTGGGGAAGGCGTTACCTCATTATGAGACTAACGTAAAACCGGAGGGAAGATTATACCAGCTTTATACAAACCTTATGATATAAACAAAAACATGTATCAGGAGGTCTATTAAAAAGCATACAAACCGCAGGGCAGCTTGTGGCGAGCTGTTGGTGAGTGGCGAAACTGCGTACCTACCTTATCGCTTCAGAGAGTAGGTCAGAGCCTCGTCTCCAGTTTGCCTTTATTGGGTAGCTGGAGTGGAACCCCAAGCATGTCCGCAGGACTTTCACCTCTGGCTTGCCTTGATCAGCCAGCCCGAGAGGAGCCGCCAGAGCTATATGCTCGGAAGTGGAAGTGTCTAATGGCTTAATAGCAGGGAAACACCAAAATCAAAATCGTAAAAACAAATGTTTTTTATTTCAAATTAACCTAATTACAGGCACTTTTGAAATGTCAAGCTCTAGTTGCACGGTTCCAAATTGTGGGTCCTATGGAGAAGAACCGGCAAGAAACCTCATGAATATACTCTTTTTAAAATAGGTTATTGTTTATTACATGAAATTTATTCAAATAATGTGAGTATAGTGTAGGTTAATACCAGAAATAAACAAGAGTTTAAAAGTGAACTTAGAAATAAACGTAAAAAGAGTTGCCACATTATGTAGGAGCTGACCTATACACCCGGGTTTAGACCCTATCAGACCCGGGATCGTGAAACCAGGGCCGCACTTCTCGGGGTGCTGGCCAGAAAACCTCCACGTGTGCCTGACGGCTGCTTGTCCTTCTGGGCACGTCTGGAGGGAATGGCAGTTGTTTGGCCGGTGCATCCTGGGTACGGGCAATAAAATCCTTTCGAGGGATTAACCTTCAGGGGATCTTATTGCCTGTGGCGAATATTCTGGCGTGGGAGGGGCCCGTTTTGGGCCAGTGGGGAGTTGCTCCACGTGTCCCTCTGTTGCTGACATAGGGCACAGTGGAGGAGCACGGGTGGGCCCGGTGTGCACTCACCCTGTCACTGGGCAGGCAGCGGGGGGACTGTCTTTCCCTGCCCCCATCGATCTCGTAACCCAAGGAGTGCCCGCTGAGTAGTGTTCTCGCGCCTCTTGGGACCGAAGGTTTTGGCTTCACCGCTCGGACTGCGAGGAAGAAAACCTCTATAAAAAATTACAGGAGGTAGGGCCTGCGAGCAGCAGACTCGGGGTAGTCTGCTGCCCGACCAGCAGCTGGCGTAGCTGGCACAGCTGACGTAGTTGGCGCAGCTGGTAAAGGCCCATGAGGTGAGGTGGCGTGCAGTGTTCCGTGTGCGCCACCAAGTTGGATGCGGCCGACGTTAGAATGCACGGGTAGAAGAGGCTCGCCTGCTTGTTGCGGGACTGGACCTGTCGAGGGTGGTTGTGTGAATACTCACGGGTTCCCACGCCCCCGGCTAAGGTATTTGAAGGAACACCGTGGTGGTTTTAGTCGGTAAGAGTCCGACACTGGCTCGACTACCCCGGGCGGAGTGCGTCCATGAGGATTTCCCCACGGAAAAGAAAAAAAAAAAAGGGCTGCAGCTCTCTACACCCTTAGCCACTCACAATTGTGTTCCCCCTGCTGCCTATACTGGTGGCTGTTTAGGGGGCCCAGCTTGTGAGTTGGCGAGTCACCGTCTGCCAAGACATGTATTTTTTTACCGACGAAAAAAAAGGAGGAGGTTCTCAATTCGACGCGTATCTTTTTTTTTTTATGTATGACCACGCGTATCTTTTTACAGAGTGGTCCGATTTTGATGATTCTTTTTTTAATGGATAGGGTATATCTCGAAGTTGGTCCCATTTAAATTTAAAAATCAAAATCCACCCCTAAGGGTAGGAAAACAGGGGATGAGTGCTTGTTCACCCACTGAATGCTTACCTATTAACCGATTCAGTTGAAACTTGGCACACGTAAATATAGTTATAGACACTACGACATAATGGAGACATGGAGTTAGATTTCAACCACAAAAAAATTAAAATAAAACTTTTTAACAAAAAATTGAACCGACGAAAACAGAAACTGAAAAGCGAAAAATAACTAATTATGAGTCGGCGCCAAACAAACAATCAACGAAGATCATTAAATTACTTTAAATAAATAATAAAAACAACGTAACATTAAATACAACGTGAAATTTTCAACGATAAACAATAACTTTCCAAAAATTCGTTCTCCGCTTGGCCACTTGCAACTTGCACGTACTTAGCTTGTTAAAAGTTTGTTTGGCGCCGACTCATAATTAGTTATTTTTCGCTTTTCAGTTTCTGTTTTCGTCGGTTAAATTTTTTGTTAAAAAGTTTTATTTTTTAGTTGATTGGCAGTCGCCGCTTTCTTTCGACCAAAGAAGTTAAACCCAGTCCATCAAACACCTCTTACCATAGCTCAAACAATTTTAGTTCCCATATTTCGCAATAGTTCTGCACCTTCCCGGGACGGAATATGACTGTAATCCTATAGTGCAGCTGTGGACTGTCCCCAGTTGGTGCCCCATCCTTAGATTCAATTTCTCAAAGGGGTGACTGCGAGCTGGACCTGTGTCCTCTGGCAAGCCTTCCAAAGGTCCGGATTTCTTACTCACGGAAGATATGCCGAGTTACATTAATGAGATACAATAACAATAATAACTTTATTGATACAAAAACCTTGGGGATTTTTAAGACATTGATTTCTATAGTTAAAGGTCACACGAATAGAGTAAACCCTGACTCCTAAACTAGGTGATCCTGTGACTAAAGAGTCAATGTTCTGCTGTCACTGTGATAACAAAAACCTTTATTAAGTGTGTTCTTTGGATATTCAAAACAAATAATTTAATTTAATATAATATAGTCAACTAAAGTCAGAGTATTCTATTGAAGTTAACCACATAGGTATAGAATTAGTTTGCGCACAGAATAGGTAATAATACTTCTCTTTTCTTATGGTTTGCGTAAAATTATTGAATTGTAATGACATCTATATTACCTATATAGTATCAGTATATTGCCCCTCGTCAGTTCGATGTACTTAATTTGACTGGGACCAATTATTTTCATTATTTTCTAGTAAGTTAATCATAGCCGGTGACTTCAACGCACATGTTTTAAATTGGTCTTGTGAAAATGACGGCGGTCAATTGTATGATGTCGTTGAATGCCGGATATACAATTTACCTGAATGATGGAAGCATAACTAGAATAAAATCTGTTGGCAATATAATTCAAAGAACTTCGGATGTAATATTTGTGTCGTCTGAGTTATTTTACATGATAAATTGGAATGTAATAAATTAGAACGTAGGAAGTGATCATCTTTTAATTAAAATTAATTCATTCTATGCTGACCAGGCATCTAGAGTGGTTTATTGAGAAAAATAAATTGTTTTCGCCGTAAGATTGCTTAGTAAAATTAAGTGGTCAAGTTTATTTAGGATACTCAAATGATACACAACAATAGCATGTTTTCTCGATATTTAGAACGCTTAGGCTGGCTCCAGACGTTGGTCCAATGTTAGAACGAGCGTTGGCCCGTAAATTATGCCTAGCGTCCACACATTGGAGATAATGTTTGTTTAGTCCTGTCAGAGCCAATGTAAAGACGTCTGTAATAGAAGTTGCACTGGGCACTTTAAGATTATTGAGTGCTTAAGAGCTCAATTGTCAATTATAATAACACAATAGTTAAACAATGGACGTCGTCTTTGAAAAAAGTATTGACAGACAAGAGGATATCATTATTAATTGTTAATAAACAAAATACCGCAGTGTCTCAAGACGAAAGTCGTTGAACATTGTGTGTTGCCAGTAATTACTTACGGCACTGAAACGTGGTCGCTTACAATGGACCTGATAAGAAGGCTCAAAGGGCAATGGAGGGCTTTGCTTGGAGTGTCCCTGCGTGATCGAATCAGATATGAGAATAAACAAAAAGAATTATTTCTAGATATTCTATTACTATTGCGTTCATCCACGCGGATGACATTTTCAAGACGCGGTGACCGTAGGAACAATCTCATTTGATGTTTCTTACTGCATGAGTGCTGTGGCAAGACTGAGCAATCCGCAAACGTGTGGATGCATCGCGAACGTTGGCGCATTATTCTTTTGAAAAAACTGACACGCGACGGCCAACTGCCAACGCTCGCCCCAACGTTCAGGACAACGCCATTTTCCCGATCCACACGTTGGCAAATAGCGTTGGCGCCAACGTTCGGGCCAACGTGTGGAGCCGGTGTTATAATAACGTAGTCATAGATATGATGGCTACAAGATCAGATGGCATTGGGATTGGTAAAAAATATGTAGGTATATTTGGAATTTCTTAAGCGAAAGACATTTGAAAATAAGAGGTGAGGGTAATTGCAACAACTATATTTGATTAGACACACAGATAAAGGATTAGCTCAAGGTATAATCTAATCTCTCCTCTTCTTTTTAATATTATAACAATTGAGTGTTTTCGAAAACTAGAAAATGTTATAATGTGCCAATATCTCAGATTACTGTGGCCAATATGCAGACGACTTCGTGTTGACATTATACCTCTAGGAATTTTATTCAAGGTAGATATTATATTCAAGCAGATTTTGATAAGTTTTGCCATGTTATAAGTGAGATGGGTTTAGAGTTATCTGCAATTAAATCAAAAGTTTGTATTAATACTAGAGGTGTTAGAAAATTAGAAATTGATTTAATATTACATAATAGTAAACTAAATTTGGTAGATAACTTTAAGTATTTGGGTGTTTGGTTGGGCCAAACACATAAATGTTATTGTAGAAAAAGCGCAAAAAAATCTTAAGTTACTAACGGCCAAAATTAATTAATATCCAATCTATCTCCGATTTACCCTACTAGAGATAGGAATTTGACATATTTTGTATGGAGCTTATGTCAAATTCCTGTCTCTAATAGGGCAAATCGTGGATAGATTGGTTATTAATTTTGGGCGTTAGAGTTTTGGCAGGTGCGTCCTGGGGTTTGCACCCTAAACATTAGCGACTCATTTATATTGCACTGATTAGAAGTCGTTTAGACAACAGCCCCCCAGGGGGGCACTTGTTATTTGTATGATTGCAGTGCCAAAACTCATTTATACAAAGTGGATAAAGTTCAAAATCTGTCTTTGAGGATTGTAGGTGGATTTATTAAATCCACTCCTATTTATGCTATGGAGAGTGAGCTCTGCAATGTGTCCCTCCACTGCACTTACCTATGGAGAAAATATCTAGCATACAAGTTCAGTCTTAAATCTAAATCTTTAGAAAATAATATCATACATAGACTATTATCTGACCTTCAAACTTTAAGTAAGTAAAAATAATTATTGGACAAACAAAACGATTCAATTGCTTGCTGTGTCAAAGAAGAATAAGTGGCTTCTAGTATAATCCTTTAAAAGTGTTTACGTTAAGAATATGGGTAACAAACCTTAATGTTAATAAGTTTATTATGTTGGACCTAGATAAAATGAATAAATAAATATTTGTGGAACATTTTTATACAGCATCATCTAGTCCCAAACTAAGCAGAGCTTGTACTATGAGTACTCGACAATGGATATAATACTTATATACTTTTTTAGATTGTATAACCAAATCAAAAGTCTTATGAAACCAATTTGTTAAATAAATTAATAATCCAAGAATTATATTTTAAGTAGGTATAAGGATTGGTACTCATATAGGTACCGATGGTTCAAAGAGTGTGAATGGGCTGCTTTTTTCGTTCCTAATCAACCACTGATTCACGATAATTGTTTCGAAATAGATTTAAAAAAAAATGCATGATGATCCTGGCACTTATTGCGATCTCAGAAGCATTATCCTATATTATTAATTATTGGCACTGAAACATGGTCGCTCACAATGGGCCTGATAAGAAGGCTCAAAGTCACTCAAAGGTCAATGGAGATGGCTATGCTCGGAGTGTCCCTGCGTGATCGAATCAGAAATGAGGAGATTCGCAGGAGAACGAAAGTAACCGACATAGCCCGAAGAATTTCCAAACTTATGTGGCAGTGGGCGGGGCACATTGCTCGCAGAACTAATGGCCGATGGGGCAGTAAAGTTCTGGAGTGGCGAACGCGTACTGGAAGGCGCAGCGTGGGTAGGCCCCTCACAAGGTGGACCGACGACCTGGTGAAGGTCGCGGGAATCCGCTGGATGCGGAAGGCGCAGGACCGGACGTTGTGGCGATGCTTGAGGGAGGCCTATGTCCAGCAGTGGACGTCTTTCAGCTGAAATGATGAAGATGATGATTATTAATGATTGTGTGCATAGGAACGTGGTTATTTTGACGGATAGCAAAAGTTCGCTACAACATGTAGCTCGATGCGCCTCTGGTTGCAGAGGTACATCGCTAGCTTATGTTATCCTATCTCAGATAGATCAATTGATTCATGGTGACGTACATCTGAGATTGCTATGGGTTTCATCCCATATTGGTTTACGGCGTAAAGAAGAGGCTGATATATTGGCGAAATATGCAGTTTCCAATGGGAAAGAAATTAGTATTATACTAGACTATTCAGAGTTTTTGCCTAAATATAAACAAATGTGTTACGATAACTGGAAGGAGTATTTTAATCAACGTTCTTTAGAAAAGGGTATATGGTATAGAACCATCCAATGCCAATGCCAGCCTCTTTGTATTCCCTGGTTTGCAAATAATAAATTAAATAGAAAGTTAGTTACTTTCTATTTAATAAATTCTATTTCATGATGAGTGTGGTCTTTACTTCACCAAAATGTAAGGATTGCGGTGTGTATGAGGATGTCATTTATTGGTGGAGTGTGTCCGATATGACATGCTGAGTCTCTTTAAATTAAACAGACTGGATGTTGGTAATTTTATGGAAATTTAACTCAACCTGATTCCGAGGTAATAAAGAATTAGTTTAGATTAATGAAAGAAAGAAAGAAAGAAAGAAGAAAGAAATACTTTTATTTAGCACAGAACACAGGACAGCACAACAATAACATTAATAAAAATACTAAAGTTAATAGGTAAATAAAATATGAAGTTGCTGCCGGGCATGCCCATGCCAAAAGGGTCACCAACTCAGCATGTGCTGGCGTGGAACATCCAGCGCTGATTTTCAGTTGGCACCCTGCAGTGACACACGGACGAAGGAACTGTGTTTATAGATAATAATAACTAAGTACATGTATCGGTCTAGGGTAAAAAAATGTGTTTAAATAAATAATAGTTCTAAAAAAAAAAATATATTAAAACAATATTGAAAATGTATATTAAAATAAGGCATAAGAATAAAAAGGAAAATGCGCTGGATGCGGAAAGCGCAGGACCGGTCGTCGATGCTTGGGGGAGGCCTATGTCCAGCAGTGGAAGTCTTTTGGCTGAAATGATGATGATGATGATTATTATTATATAATTATTATTTTGGTAATCGTAATTGTATTATTTTGATATTTTATTTATAAATATTAAAATTAATTAGATAAAAGATGTGTCAACATTAATTGCATTGTATTCGATTTGAGAGGTAAGAATAAAAGTTTTTAGCCTAATTCTAAAAGTATTTTTACTTGTCAGGTCCCTAATTGGTGGAGGAATGTTGTTCCAACACTTTGACGCCGCATACCGGAAGCTTCCTCGAAAGGCAGCAGTTTTGTGTTGCGGTATAGCCAGTTGCTGAGCACAGCGTCTAGGCTTGCGCTGCCGATAGCTATGAACCCATGCCAATTTAGAATGTAGGTATGACGGACACTTGTACTTAATCACACCAAAAAGTAGACAAGCGAGGTGCAATTTTCGACGTGACTTCATTTTTAAAATATTGTGTCTGTTCAGGAACGGAGTAATGTGGCTCCTTGGTGGAACATCAAAGCAAAACCGTGCACAGGCATTCTGTACCCTTTGGATCAACCTTTCAGTGCGCGCTAAGAGCCTGGGTCCTAAAACAGTATCTGCGTAGTTTAGTTTTAATAGAACTAAAGTTTCAACAAGCTGTATACGCAATTCCTCGCTCAGGTATGGACGCATTTTATACAGAACTTTTAGGCGGTAAAAACAGTTTTTAACACAGTTCGCTATGTGATTCTCAAAATGAAGACTCTGATCCATAATCAAACCCAGATTCCGCGCCTCACTCACGCACTCAATATGTTCACCTTTAAGAGTAACGTTTCCATTGTTCAGGTCTACTTTATCCAACTGACCCCTAGATCCGAAAAGCATGAATTTAGTTTTGGCTGGGTTAAGAAGAAGAGAGTTGCGCTCAGACCAATTCACAATCCTATCTAAATCCTCGTTGATGGCCCTCACTGCAGACTCATATTCTTCAGGTTTAAAAGAAAGATATATTTGCAGATCGTCAGCGTAAATATGATGTTTACAGTTTTTTAAAACTTGAACTATATCAGCACTATATAAGGTGAACAACGTAGGACCTAATATCGATCCTTGTGGAACGCCTTTAACCACAGGGGTCATGTCAGATAAAATAGTTGAGCCATTGATGTCACGAATTTCAACAAATTGGAAACGGTTGCTTAGATAGCTGTCGAACCATTTAACTGAGGATGCATCAAACCCATAGTACGCCATCTTTGAGAGCAAGAGAGATAAATTTATTGCATCAAATGCCCTAGAGAAATCTAACAACACCAACAGAGTACACAGACCCTCATCTTGGGCAGACAGTATGTTGTCCGTCACATCCAATAACGCCGTTGCAGTACTGCGGCCTTTCCTAAAACCCGATTGCGCCTCCGGAAGAATGTCATTTTGCTCAAGGTATTTAGTCAATTGAGAGTTGACTACCTTTTCCAGTACTTTAGACATGAAGGGTAAAATGCTTATGGGTCTTAAGTCTTTTATGTCAGTTGGGTTGTTTTTCTTAGGAATCGGACGTACAATGGCTATTTTCCAGAGATCGGGGAAGGTCGATGTTAGGATCGACTTGTTTATAATGGCAGTCAGGATATCCAAAGTATGAGGGAGAGTAAGAACAAACATCTTTAGCGTAATTTGATCGAAACCCTCAGCATTTGACTTAATCTCGGACAAAATTTTCGCAATATCAGATGCGCTAACAGTCTTGACAGAAAACACACTGTCACCAAATCTATTGAACTCGTAGTAGGTCAGATGTGATAATGGTAAGCCTATATTTCCCGGAACATTTAAGAAATGGGTATTTATTATATTTGGGTCATTGAAATGTGAAGGCAATTCTGACTCATTTTTGGGAGGCAATAGAGTGGCCTTTAAATTTTTCCACAGTATGTTCGGGCATTTAATTTTATTATTTATATTGAATTTAAAATAAGCAACTTTTTCAAAATAGAGACTCTTATTTACTAGACTTTTCAGTTCCATGTAATATATCCTCTTGCTCTCAGATTTGGTACGCCTATAATGCACAAGTGCTTTGTTACGCACACTCATCATAAATTTAATGTTATCAGTTATCCATGGATAAGATCTCTCTTTTACAGTGATAGTCCTACGTGGAGAATATTTATCAAACAGTGTGATAATATTACTGTGGAGATGGGCTACTACAATATTTACGTCACGATTTGAGCCAGTCGCGAGCCAGTCAACTGAGTTTACATCCTGTTTAAACTGCTCAACCGGTATAGTTGTGAGGTTTCTACAGGTTATGACCCTCGGCAAAATTTTCTCTCTCTTAATGCAAAAAACAGTCGAGATAACTGCATGTGCTCCAAGTGCTGCAATCGGGTCTACTACAAGATCACGAATCTTCGCATCCGTGCAAACTACGTCTATAAGAGTCTCACTGTGAGTAGTAAAATGAGTAGCAGATGTTACCATTTGGTTTAAGGTGAGACTCTTAAGAAACGTATTTAGTTTAACTGTTTTCGAATCGGATTGATTAAGACAGTTAATATTAAAATCTCCCAAAAGAACGGTATATCTGCATGATGGTAATGAATTCACTGAGCTGGTTAATGCGTCCAAAAATATGTCTACATTTGACCCACGGCCCTGGGGTGGCCTATATGCAGTACCCACAGCGATTTTTGCACCATTCACAGTCAGAACTAGCCACATTTGCTCAACAGAATTATGTAGGGGATCAAGGGGGTGTGAATGGAATCGTACATTAATTCCGCGCCTTATATAAAACCCAACGCCACCGCCGCGTCCACCGCACACGCCCACCGGGCGCGGAACATGACACTAAAATAAGCACAGTTTTTTTGTAAAGTTTATCCATTATGCAAAATATTACTAATTTGTGAGACAGTTGTTATTAGGGTATATATAATGGGGCTGGTATTCAAATAGTGTAAAAGCCCCCCGAAAAAAAACGTGTATGAATATTAATGTTCTTTTTACCGTTGCCACTCGAAAAAGGGCATTTTATTCATCGATAACAGTGAATAAAACTCTCTTTTATTCACAAGTGAGTAAAAACATTTTGAATTTGGAACAAGCACGAATTATGTACAAGAAATGAATAAAACGTGCTGAAAGTACCTACTGGCTGGCTGAATAAAGCTATCAAATTTAAATTAAGAAAATAAAAATACTACAGGTTGAACGACTGAAGGAGGATGTTTAGTACTTGATTCAAATCTCATCGATTTCATCATTTTCTGTGGACACTTCCGCGCTTACAAATCAAAGTTTTATGCAGTGAGGTATGCACCTAGCACGGCAGTGTCCATCTGTGGTTATTTTCACCCTCTTCGCCTTTTACAAGACAGCAGACCCCTAAACAGTCAGAGCTTGCGCGAGCATTTTGATTACCTACTATACCTACCTACGCGTGATTTGTCGTAGAACATTTTTTTCATCTTATTTTCTTTATGTATACGCATATTCTACCATATTCTTGAATATGTCTCTCATTCACCCGGTCATGCTATATACCACTATTTATTTTCTCGCAGTCAATGGTAAAAAGTAGAGTACACAACTAGTGAAAAAAAAAAATTCTCGATCCTTGCATCCCTCGCTCCGCTCAGGATTTAGTCCCTCGAATTAAATTCCCTTTTTTTTCACTTGTTGTATAATCTACTATTTTTATTGTATTGAGTTACAATAATAGCAGAGTTCACAATGAAGCAGTTGCTGTTTCTGGAATGCCTCAGTTGTTTACCTATCATGCTCTTACTTAGGCTTGATTTCACCCCAAAGATAATTCCACTTTACCCAAAATTCCAGCACATTTTTCGAGTAATCGGCCGTTTAATCAAAGAATTAACGTTGATGAACACCGGCCTTAGAGTAAACATACTTATTAGACCGAGCGATATACGGTCCGGTACAAAAACATTAAGATAATAATTATTATTTATCTCTAAATAAGTGTTTGTTGAAATTCCTTTCGCAATAGATAACTGTTAGGACATGAAATGTGTACTTGAACTTTATACTAAAATTGTTTAAGCATGTAGCTTTCTTTGATTATTTTTTTTTGTTTTTGTTTTCAAATTCAATTCAAATTTCATCAATTTTTTTTAATAGTAGCTATTCTATATCATAATAATAATTAATAATATTATAAAGAGGAAAGATTTGTATGTTGTTTGTTTATCATCGATAAATGCTGAAACTACTGAACCGATTTTAATAAATAATAATAATTAATAATAATAAATATGTTGGGACATTTTTACACAGCACCATCTAGTCCCAAACTAAGCAGAGCTTGTACTGTGGGTACTAGACAATGGATATAATACTTAAATACTTTTTTTTCTTTCTAAATACATACATATAATACATAAACAACACCCAGACCAACACAAATACTTACCAGGCCCCTCAGAAAGTATTGCGAAAAAAAGTTTTTATATATGGGAGACTGGCCAGTTATAATGTTTTTCGAAAATATGATTATTTATAAGTAAAAATAAGTAAGTTCCAATTTCAAAATTTCCCTCCACATTTTTTGCGAGTTAATTCAAAGTATTGTGTCTCACTGAAATATGGATCTGCGCCGGGAACATTTTAGAGCTATGATTTTATACGATTTCAAGTGTCGCCTGAAACCGGATGAATCGTACGATAGACTTCAAATGGCATTCATGGATGAAGGCCCTTCCAAGGCAACCGTGTATCGTTGGTATAACGAATTCAAGCGCGGTCGACCAACTTTGGGGGATGACGAAAGAAGCGGTCGCCCTTTGACGGCTGTTACCGAAGAAAACGTGCTAGCAGTGAAAAATTTAATCCAAGACAATAGGCGAATTACATATCAGGAGATTCAACACATATTGAAGATTGGATCGGGAAGCGTTCACGAGATTCTACACAGCCATCTTCGCGTGAGGAGGATAGTATCACGCTGGGTGCCGCACAACCTCACCGATGCTCAGAAGCAGGCCCGGGTGGAATGGTGCCGTGATATGCTTAACAAATTTGAAGCAGGCTCGTCTCGGCGTGTTTACGACATCGTTACAGGTGATGAGTCCTGGATTTATCAATACGACCCAGAAACCAAGCGCCAGTCGACTGTTTGGGTGTTTCAAAATGAGCCAACGCCTACCAAAGTGAAGCGATCTAGAAGCGGGGGTAAGATTTTGATCGCTAGCTTTTTTAATTTGACTGGCCACTTGGTATCAATTCCCTTACGGGATCAAAGAAGCATTAATGCCGAATGGTATACTACCAAATGTTTGCCAGAAGTTTTCTCTGTTATAAGCAACAAGCGACCAAACACAGGGCTCCGCGGGCTACTGCTCCACCACGACAATGCACCTGCGCACACCGCACTCAAAACGAGGGACTTCCTGGACAGCACGCCAGTCAAACTCCTGGGTCACCCTCCTTACAGCCCTGATCTAGCACCGTGTGACTTCTTTTTATTCCCAAAAATAAAAAATCAGCTCAAAGGGATACAATTTTCGTCGCCGGAAGATGCGCTGGCTGCGTTCGAGCAGGCTGTAAACGAGGTGTCTGCGGCGGACTGGAAAAAGTGTTTTGAAAACTGGTTTAGGCGCATGAATCTTTGTATAGAGGCTGGTGGAAAGTACTTTGAAAAGATTTGATAAAAATATATGTACGTATAGAACAATTTTTTTTAGTTTCGCAAAACTTTCTGAGTGTCCCACGTATGTTCATCACACAAATATTTGTGTCCTGTGGGAATCGAACCCACAATAATAATTAGTATATAGGTACCTAGTAAAATTAAGAAAGTGAACACAGAGATGACGGCTGATAGAGATGTATGGACGAAAAACACATGCTGCGCCGACCCCAAATAAACTGGGATAAGGGCAGGAGGATTATGATATAGTAATAGTTATAAAGCTATTTTATCTAGAAGTAACATGGGCTATATTGTATTTCAGTACGCGGGCGCGCCGGTGGTATAAAGGTGTTGTTCAAAAATCAGTGAAAACTGTCATAAGGCAAAATCTGATGATGTCTGACGATGCTTCTTATCTCATAAATATTTATTTTTATTAGTATTTTTGTTCCAATATAAAGTATACCTACATATAAGAAATTTGTGTACATTTCACGATAGTAACAACGTTTATCAACGATTTGTTTTTATTTTGTTAGTTGATTGAGACGATACGATAATATTTTTATCTTGAACATTTAGCGTTCATAATTCTCTAATTTACTGTAACGACCCCGGCTATTAGATAATTTATAAATAATACCCGCAAGTCCAGTTGCAAACACGCTGATGACATTGACAGGCGTGCCCGTAAATAAACACTACTGACAGTAAAATAGTAAATCATAAATATTTTCTATTGACCATTACATCTAAATCACATCAGTGTTTAATGTTATTTATTGTGACAGTGCTCGTTTGAACAAAGACATTAGAAGACGTTTTGACTTAAACAAAGTTTATAATTTTAAATGAATTTCAAGTGTCTCGAATCTAATCAGCTAATCTAATTGATCGATGCCTAATTCATGGTTATTTTATTGATATTGGGTGTTGCGAAAGGAGTTACTAGTGAGTTTTCAATGGAATATTATTGATCTGGATCTTTATCGAGTGTGAAAGGTTAGTTAGATAGTCATTATTGTAACAATTCTTGTGTTGAACCCACCATTTGAGTTATATTGTGCGCTCTCAGTTTAAAAAATTAGATGTTTTACATGTGTTGTGTGTACTGCACTACGTGTTATTAGTTTTGAAAAGTGACACAAAAATCAGATCTACCGAGGGATCAGTTTGGAGAATCATCTCCAGAATATATCAAGTGCAAAGATCGATAGACGGTGTTGATACAATAAGTGTACGTATGTCCCTACGTGTTTACTACACGATTATATTATCGTCTATGCGGATGCGCCACGTAGATAATCGTATTACTCTGGGATATAAGCTCGTACCAATAACAGGGTAATTTCGTACATTTGATACCTGTGTTGCTGTCTGTACCATTTAGTTTATTTTTAATTCATTTATTTCATTTGCGTTATACGGGTTACGTTCATCATCATCATCACCCTCCGAGCCTTTTCCCAATTATATTGGGGTCGGCTTCCAGTCTAGCCAGATGCGGCTGAACATCAGTATTTTACACGGAGCGACTGCCATCGTACCCCCGCAACCCAGTTACTGGGTAATACTGACATTCGGAGGTTAGACCAGTTGTCAGAATTTCAGGCTCTGACTAATATACGGGCTACATTATTGGTGTTATTTGTGTTTATGTTACTGTCGTGTGCATGTACAACTACCCGCCTTTCATCTCAACTACGATGTATTGTTATAATTGTATTACCTGACAAATACCTACGTCTACAATACAAGTGGGTAATATCTTTGTTGGTTTCCAGCTGATCTGGACAAGGAATCAAAACAATCTGGTTCGGCTATGAACCCTCGCAATTTTAAGAATCAATTATAAGGGAACTAAATGCTTCAATACAAGTGGAGTTTCCTGGTAAAAGGGACTATACTTAGATTCGATTGAGTATGTATGGAACCTCGGACGAATGCAAAACGCGGACGGAATCTCGCTAAGCAATAAGTGAAGCATCCATAGTATGTCGGCTCGCTTAAAAGTACGGAACGGCACGCACACATTCACATCCATAGTATGCCAAAAAGCCGCGATTACGCAAAAATCTAATGTGACGGTAGTCATTGTTGTAGTGTCGCAAATAAAATAACAGTATAAATCTGGTGTGTTAAAAAGCTTTCGAAATTATAGTGGGTTTAGGAAAAAATGAAGTGCTTCAGTCTTTGTTTAGCGAGATTCCGTCCGCCTTTTTTATTCGTTCGAGTATGGAACAATGATATTATCATTGGTATGGAACTTCTATGAATACTTTCAAAACATCAATTTATGTTACCAACAAGGTTTCCTTGTCCAGGAATGTTCGCATACATACTCTAACAAAATAAAACAATGTTTTGTTAGGACGGAATGAGCGTCGCACAATCATTTGTTTATTTTATGTTCATTGAACTTTCTCACAATAAGGTCAATGACAATATAAAATATTAATCACAACAAAAATATACTATTTTGTTTTTTTAATTATTTCTGTAATTAATCAAAATAATTAAAAGGTTAGATATTTAATAAAAGTATACCGATATCCTCTCATGGGTGTCGTAAAAGGCGACTAAGGGACTCACCAGAGGATGGGCAGCAGCGTTCTCTGAGTATTTAACCAACCAACTGCGATCGCCAACCCGCCTACCAAGCGTGGCGATTATGGCATATCCCCCCAAACTGCTTGGGGAGGCCTATTTCCAGCAGTGGACGTGTTTCGGCTGAAATGGTGATACCGATATCAAAAATCCCTTTTCGATAGTAAGGGCGAAATGATTGTTTTTATTTTGTGTTCGGACTGCCCCCATTATCTAGATCTTACGTCTTCTTTGTCCATCCAAAGGTTGTCTGGAAGATATCGCTTTTAGCGAAGAGACCGCCCATGTACCCATAATTTATACGTTGTTCCTGTTTAATACTATTTTCATGGTGTACAATAAAGTATATTCTATCTATCTATCAATTCGTGTTATGTCACTTCTTATTCTTCTTAGAGAGTCGATGGCAAATTTTGACAAAATTAGTTGGCCCTGTGTTCCGCGCACTTCATTGTCACTTATGACGTATTAGCGAGGAAAACAACACTAGAGGGCATAGTGTCAGTATAGTAGCGGATAAATATTATTAGTTACGTATTGTGTTGGGAACGATAGGGCAAAAACAAGCGCATAGTCTTCAGATAATAAACACAAAGGCAAAGAAAGGCTGGTTATCATTCGCTATTGGTTGCTATATTTGTTAAAGCGTCTATGTACCTATTTGGTCTTCAGGATACATAAACAGTTTTGTTACTAAAACAAAACGGGTTTTATCATAGCCCAATAGCATTTAATGTGATGTGTGAGTAGTACTGTTTACTATTGTCATTATAACTTTCAAACCATTTATCTCCTGGACTTTAAATCGCCTAAATCCTTAATAGTAAGTCCTTAATAGTATCTAATATTAATTAAAATATTGGTTTAATGTTGAAAAGCAGACGTCGTTTTCTTCCGATTAAGAAAGTTTTACGAGTCCACAAAACACCCATATCAGACCCAAATAATTTTAGTTCCCATATTTCGCAATAGTTTTGCACCCTCTCAATATGGAATATGACATGACTGTTCTGCTATAATAGATACAGTACTGCTGAATAAATATTGTGCAGTACTGTACAGGTGTGGACTGTCTCCGCTTGGTGCCCCATTCCATCATAGATTAAAGTTGTCAAAGGGGCGACTGTGAGCTGGACCAGTGTCTTCTGGCAAGCCCTCTGAAGGTCCGGACTTCTTCCTCACTGAAAAGCTGTAAGCTGGGATTATAAAGACATTTATGAATAAAATTACCTAATGTATAAATTTTGTTTCAGATAAATAGATTAAAAAATGAAAGAAAACAGCGTTCGTAACCGCTTTAAGAACGGAAAGCAGAATGGAATGGCAACCCATGAAGAAGAGAAGAAAGATGAAGAATTTTCCATACGAGAATCTCCACTGACAGAGCTTATAGACTCCTCTCTGCACATAAGAGCCATATACCACATATTCGTGGTTATTCTTCTTGTGTTGTTCTGTGAGACAGTTATATATGACCTCGTCGAAAGTGGAAAGCAAGTAAACTTATAAAATACTCATTGACATAATATAACCAGCCCTTTACTGTCCCACTGGGTAGGGGCCTCTTCTCGAAATGAGAGACTCCGGGGCCTTACCGACTGGTTCGAGCTCTGAACCAAATCGAGCTAGTATCAATTGCTAGAAGAATGCAGTACGATTTAACACTAACTCGAACTCAAATTCGTTTGATACAGCACTCGATCCAGTTGGGTTGAGTTCGAGTTAGTGTCAAATCGTACTGCATTCTTCTAGCAATTGATACTAGCTCGATTTGGTACAGAGCTCGAACCAGTCAGGAGTAAGGCCCCTGGCTTTAATCCACTACGCCAGCTTACTGCCGGATGGCAGACTACCGGCCAAAATGTATATCCTATCTATCCACGATTTGTTGTACTACATTTGTGTTAACATAAATCGACAAAATGTCGGAAACAGCAGATTTTTTCTTTCGCGATTTCAGTGTTAGTGCCGTAGTAAAAGTTGTTCATACTGAGGATTACAATGACCCCTTAAGAGGTTTTCAGTTATTTTAATACCACGTTGTATAAGTAGGACCCTAGAAATATTTCTAGGGTCGGCGCCGACTAAAGAACATAAGTCGAAAAATTCCAATTTCTTTTTATAAACTCATGTTGAATGTTTTTTACCCACTACCCACTGATGACATCAGTAAAGCACATAAGTTTAACGGGCATACTTCTGCCGTACGTCGAATGCGTCCCATTTTTTATTGTATGGATGGGCGCCATCGCGTGCATCGCTTATCGTCGCTGCGCCTGCCAAGTTCCATTTGTGATTTTTGATAGGTTTCGGGAAACAACAAAAATCATTATTTTCTAAACAATACATTAAATAAGAAAACTAATAATACAGAATAAAAAAAAATATTTATTATTTGTTTTCTTATTGTTTAGAAAATAATATGTTTTTTGTTGTTTCCCTTTCGGTTTTCCTATCAAAAATCACAAATGGAACTTGGCAGGCGCAGCGACGTTATGACTCGCGGTGGCTCCAACTTGCATTTTGTACGAAAATGTTGCGGACCAACGTGGTCCGGAGGGCACTTGGGGGGTACCACTACTTTAAGTACCAATCAGGGACTGACTAAAAATTTTTACTCGACTTAAGTGTAACGAAACTAGCGTAAATACGTAGTCGCAACTTGTATTGACTATTTTTTATACAACATGTCATAAAGTAAGACCAGCGTCCGGTAAAGCTTCACCAACTAACATACAAAATTGCACTTAAACCTTAGACTTAAACATATAGCCACATTAGCTAAACCTAGTACTTTAAAAACTATTGTGAAGAGAGAATAAACTGATTATGAATTTTTTTATTTATATAAAATCATAATTTCATGATGTAAGATGCTTGTAATATATAATTAAGGATAAATTAAATTATATTTCTTGTGTATACATATAAGTATATTTTTTATTCTTTCTATAAATTTCATGTTTTTGCACTTAAGCCTGCTGACCCTAGATTTATTACAAGTCACTTCACGGAAAAGAAACTAAAATCTTTGTTATATGTTCTGTTGAAATGGTTTCGGTTTAATATATTAATTTCCGTAGTCCATACATACGATATTATGTGTCCGAAAGTTATAAAACTCATTTTGTGGTTAGTGGATGTGTTGTCACGCTTCCTGGGCGATGTTCCTCGTTTAAATTTTAGATGTCAGATTTGTATCTCTCGCTCAAGAACATTATATATGTATGTATTACATACATCTCTCGGTCTTTCTAGCAAAGACTAAATACTGCAATTTATGTCGCGTAGCTTTAATTATGCAAAAAAAATTGTGCTTCGAAAAATTGTTGAACAAGCAGTAAAGAACTTTTTGTAGGGTCACGCGTCGACGCCAAATTACGTCATTTTTTAAGGCGTTACATGCTAAAGTTTTGTTTATACTTCATAATAATGTTAACTTGGGTATATTATGATGGACCCAGGTGTTTTCAGTGAAACACTTTATATTAAGAACTCACATAGTTAATTATTAGTTTTTTTTTTCTAGGATAAACATAGGACTGTCCGTAATTGCAGCGGGATTTGGCGATATAAAACGTGGATTTAAGCTATGGCTATATGACTTTTGCGTTGCTATGGCATTTTACCCCATGCTCAGGGCATACGCATGGGCAGGAAAAATCTCAAGGAACTATCCAGGTAAAGATTTATGAAAATTAAAACATAAATGTCTTATTTTATTAATTCCCGCTGTTTATTTGTAAAATAACTACTTATTTACACATTTGATTCAAGCTTTAAATAACTATAGTTGCCTATCAGGCGAAAGTTATGAAACAAAATATAAAACTACAAAGGATATGATAAAAAAGGTCAAGTTCAGCGTTGCGTTGGTAAAATTCAAATGAAATGATACTTGAATCAATTTCCGTTTGATATAACAAACGGGATGTCAGTAAAATACTTATAATGTATAATTTTTTTACTAGGTACAGTATATGCAACGTGTTATTGAAATACCTGAAAACCTCTTAAGGGGTCATTTTACTCATCAGTATGAACAACTTTTACTATGGAAGCAAACCTGAAATCGCGAAAAAAGTATCAGCTGATCCTTACATTTGTGTTCACATATATCGACAAAATGTAGGATCAGCTGATATTTTTTCGCGATTTCAGTGTTGGTCCCATAGTAAAAGTTTTTCATACTGATGAGAACAATAACCCCTCAAGAGATTTTCAGCTATTTTAATAACACGTTGTATAACTAATGCTAATCAACATTTAGGTATTTATGTTAAGTCGTGTCTCCTGCGACCAAAATCTAACAAAAAATGTTAAAATGCTGCTTAGGCCAATCACATGTAGCCGAACAGCTAGGCCACGCCCCCATTTTGTTAGAAAAACACACAGATATGACATCTACCTGCGCTTCTACCGGTGGTAAATGTCATGTCTCTGGAAAAACATGTTAGATGTCAGAAATAACAAAAATATGGTAGCAGGAGACGCGGCTTTACAGATACTATTTGTTGAATGGTCAACGCTCAGAAAATCCTAATCCTATAATATTAATTAAAACCGGCCAAGAGCAAATCGGGCCATGCTCAGTATTATAGGGTTCCTTAAGTATGTTTACAAACAAATCAAATCGAATATTAATCATGGCTATTTTAGTTTTTGCAATAGACAGCAGCATTGGCGACTCGGAGAGTGTTGTTAGTAGCCTCTAGATGGCGCGCGCTATACAGCGCCAAATGCAATAGACGGTAGCATTGGCGACTCAGAGTGTTGTTAGTACTAGATTGTATGGCGCCAAATTTAAGAAATTTCTCATGTCAACAACATAACACAAAGTTACTTTTTGTGATTTTTTCAAATAGAAAGTAGCTAAAGGAGCATTATTTGCTATGACCATTTTTCTCTAAGGTCAATGACCTTTGAACTAGGACGTTTTAAGTATTTTTCAGTTTTCTCTTTATAACTCGAAAAATTATAATCACATTATACTCAAAATAATTTTAAAAGAGAGTTTTTACAAAGGTCTATCAATGTGGAAGATTATAAGTTTCTACGTTTTATAGTTTAGAAATGGCAGGGGGGGACACACATTGCAAGCCACTTTGACGGGCTATATTTCGCAGATGTTACACCTGATAAAAAAGTTATGTATGAAACATTACCTTTATTTTAGTAGACCTATTCAATGATACCCCACACGAGGGGGTGCAGCGAAAAAAAAAGTCTTCCGAGTTCCTTTTGAACCATTTTTGTACGCAACCTTAAGTAGGTAATTATAAATTAGTAGGTACCACAACCTTTTGAAGATAAATTACTCTTAATATTCTCCAATCGCATGTCTTTGAGACGAAATTTACAGTATTATGTACCTTTATGTACATAGCAGATAGAAGTACATAATATAAGGCCTTGGACAGACCCATCGCAATATATGTGGCAGACCGAGTAGCGCCAACGCCAACTGGCCAGTAGCGTCCTCAGTCCGCAAGTAGTCTTTTGTCACAGCCGAGGCTGCGCGGCGCTCACACCGTGCCCTCCAATTAGTCACTTGGTTGCCCACAACCGTGCGCCCGGAATGACTAGTTTTTATTCCACCGTGCACTTTCACACTCCTCTTTCTTAATTTTTGTTTTTCAATGCCAACAATTGTAATATATTATCTGTATTAGTATTTAGTAGTAGTAGAGCGTCTTGTGAAAGAGCTCGTCCGGGGAAGTACTACCACCGTACTTTTTTTCTGCCGTCAAACAGTGATGCTTCAATTGCTGTGTTCCAGTGCGAAGGGTACGGATGAAATTACAATCACATTAGACTTTCCATCTTTAGGTCTTAGTTTGGCGTATTGCAGTTATTATGGGCAAAGGTAACCGCTTAATATCAGATAGATAGATAAAACGTTTATTTATTACAAAACAAGACACAGGACATACAAGTAAAAAGACAATAAAAATACATAAAAAGGAACTTGAAAAACTCGGGAGAAAACACAGTAACATTTTATATTATTATTATCTTATTATAAGTGTGATATGTGGTCATCAGGTCTTTAGCTCTTTTCGCCATCCTATGCCATAAAAAAATTAAACTGTCTTATCAACGCAATGCACTAAGCACATTTTTTCCGTACATCTTTTGAAAGCTAGCAACCAATTTGCCTATCCTAATTGGAGTTCATTCATCATATTACCCCTTTATCGTCTCTAACCTACAGCAAAGGCACACTTCGGACACTCAATACAATTACGTCACACACGATTACGTCTGTATACGAACGCACACACACGTATAGATTAGGGATGCTCGCCGCTCGTAGTGCCGACTCGATTTGAAGCGCTTCTCAGTAGTTTTCAGAGTTTTCATAGATGAATGCTGGTATAGCGACTGGCGATTGACATCCATAGCACGATTACAGTCCATGTGCCGTTCGGGCGAGGAACCTTGAATATAATAATAAATAAAGATATAAATTGTGGAAAGAAAAAATCGCTCACGAGCAGGATT
The DNA here is from genome assembly GCA_949699075.1 of Asteroscopus sphinx. Lineage (NCBI taxonomy): Eukaryota > Metazoa > Arthropoda > Insecta > Lepidoptera > Noctuidae > Asteroscopus > Asteroscopus sphinx. Next base: position 13,967,113 of record OX453005.1, read on the forward strand.
CGAACCTGCGACTCCTGGCTCAGTACGCCAGTGCTTTAGCCACTAAGCTACCGTGAACACTGCTCGTGGTATTGAAATTATCCTCCACTATACGTTTTTTTCTAATTCTGCTTTTGAGCGATTTTTTCTTTCCACAATTTATTTATATCTTTAGAATTCGCTTCGCATGCGTAAAATGCGTTAAAATAATAAAATAATAATAATAAATGTCATTTTTAGCGATAAGACCGCCCATGAACCCATAATTTATACGTTGTTCCTGTTTACTACTATTTTTATGGTGTACAATAAAGCATATTCTATCTATCTATTGGCGGGGGGCGGCAAGTGGCCGTTCTTTACGTTAGTACTATTAGATATTCTGTGGCAATGGCAAGAAATCAGCTGGCTTATTCACGATATTTCTATATCTGACAAAAGAAAATAAAGCTAAAATATTTTATTCAAAATTTGAAATGAATGTCAACTTAATTTTATACATTCAAGGGTTATATGTACCTATTATAACACAACCCTCTCAATAGTAGAAAGCATCTGCGATAAATACCTTAGATACAGATATTAAAAACGTTGTCAATGTTCAATTCTTAAAGCCATACTCTTTCAATAGGACCTTTCTCTCATTATGTCTACGAGAACATGTGATGCCTTGGAAATGTCCCTCCTTACCATTACATTACTTTACGTTTATTACAAAATCAGTAAAAAAGGTTCAAAGAAATTAAGAATATTTATTTCTTTCAGCTTGAAAATTACAGTTGAGCTGTTTTCATCCCACTATGTATTTCAGTCACAGTTTTCAGACACTTACGTTTATCTCCTTAGGTATTCCGAAGTAGTTAAACATTATGTGAAAAAACTCAATTTAAAACTTCATTGTACTATTTTCTCATGTTTGTAAGTTCAAGTTCAAGTTACCTATTTTAAACGACCCTCAACTACTACTCGATATAAATCGAATCTTTACGTTGCAAATTCTCTTGTGAATACATAGCTTAACTCACTGTGCCTTCTAATTTTCCGCATCTGAGACTTTTATACAGCACAATATATTTAGCAGAGAACTCCGGTGCCGTTTCATAGTATCGAACTATTCCCTAATAAGACCCTGTTATGAATAACGTATTCAACTGCCATTGTTCCCGCAAAATATATTAAATAACGGGTGGAATACAAATAATGTTTCGAAATATTGACTCTACGAGAAAGTTTAATAATATTTCACAAAGTTTTAATTAGGTACCTTGTCTTTTGTTGCTTCAACGGTGAGAAAACAATTTTAAAATAATTTCTAATTTAAACTTTTTATCGGGTTTCATCTGGGTTTAATCACGTGAATTATTATGACGGGTTGAGATAGCATAAATATTTATATTTCTTGTGTATTTTGCAGTTTTGCGTCCAACGGTGATATTACTTGGCGCGACTGGTCTGTTGGCAGTGGAAGTGGCATTGGTTGCGTTGCCTGTTTATGAGCTGGCTAGACTATATTTAGCGTTAGGATCGTCAGCCACTGTTACCTGTGAAATGGTAAGTGATCAGGCATATTTCTTTGTAAAATAACAAGTTACCTACTGAAATTGATCCTTTATTCAACGCTACACTGATTAAAAACAATGTTGAACTTTTGAAAAGGTTAAATCAATCAATACATAGTGTGCTGTTTCCAATAATTAACTCTATACTGCTGATGATATAGCTAAACTAAAGCTTTTCAAACAATAAGTTTAAATGGAGACTATCGATACAGCTGTAAACAAAGTAAAGTAGTCGGATAAATTATTTTGTTTGCAACCCATTCGTTTAAACTTCAATTCTTAATACTTTGAAACTTTAACTTTCACAATTTCACAATAATTTGAAATAGTACATTAGTTGGCCATTACACCTACTCGAGGCTGGATTGCAGCATGAGTTTTTAGGCTTATTCTTTATTCATGAACAATTTACAATTGTATTTGAATGTGGTAGGTACTACATAATTAGATTACAATACAGAAATTAAATGAGATTTTAGACAATTCAAGGTCAAAGATTATTAAAAATGTCATAAATATTCAGTACAAATTAGAACAAAACTATCAAAATATAATGTCATTATGGGGGGAGCTTATATACTACTAGCTGTGCCCGCGACTCCGTCCGCGTGGATGTCGGAAAATAACATCGTGTCAAAATTATGAACACAATATCTTCAAATATAAACATATAAGCGCCTACACAAACGATTACACTATTTACCGACCATACCAGGCCCCTCAGAAAGTATTGCGAAAAAAAGTTTTTATATATGGGAGACTGGCCAGTTATAATGTTTTTCGAAAATATGATTATTTATAAGTAAAAATAAGTAAGTTCCAATTTCAAAATTTCCCTCCACATTTTTTGCGAGTTAATTCAAAGTATTGTGTCTCACTGAAATATGGATCTGCGCCGGGAACATTTTAGAGCTATGATTTTATACGATTTCAAGTGTCGCCTGAAACCGGATGAATCGTACGATAGACTTCAAATGGCATTCATGGATGAAGGCCCTTCCAAGGCAACCGTGTATCGTTGGTATAACGAATTCAAGCGCGGTCGACCAACTTTGGGGGATGACGAAAGAAGCGGTCGCCCTTTGACGGCTGTTACCGAAGAAAACGTGCTAGCAGTGAAAAATTTAATCCAAGACAATAGGCGAATTACATATCAGGAGATTCAACACATATTGAAGATTGGATCGGGAAGCGTTCACGAGATTCTACACAGCCATCTTCGCGTGAGGAGGATAGTATCACGCTGGGTGCCGCACAACCTCACCGATGCTCAGAAGCAGGCCCGGGTGGAATGGTGCCGTGATATGCTTAACAAATTTGAAGCAGGCTCGTCTCGGCGTGTTTACGACATCGTTACAGGTGATGAGTCCTGGATTTATCAATACGACCCAGAAACCAAGCGCCAGTCGACTGTTTGGGTGTTTCAAAATGAGCCAACGCCTACCAAAGTGAAGCGATCTAGAAGCGGGGGTAAGATTTTGATCGCTAGCTTTTTTAATTTGACTGGCCACTTGGTATCAATTCCCTTACGGGATCAAAGAAGCATTAATGCCGAATGGTATACTACCAAATGTTTGCCAGAAGTTTTCTCTGTTATAAGCAACAAGCGACCAAACACAGGGCTCCGCGGGCTACTGCTCCACCACGACAATGCACCTGCGCACACCGCACTCAAAACGAGGGACTTCCTGGACAGCACGCCAGTCAAACTCCTGGGTCACCCTCCTTACAGCCCTGATCTAGCACCGTGTGACTTCTTTTTATTCCCAAAAATAAAAAATCAGCTCAAAGGGATACAATTTTCGTCGCCGGAAGATGCGCTGGCTGCGTTCGAGCAGGCTGTAAACGAGGTGTCTGCGGCGGACTGGAAAAAGTGTTTTGAAAACTGGTTTAGGCGCATGAATCTTTGTATAGAGGCTGGTGGAAAGTACTTTGAAAAGATTTGATAAAAATATATGTACGTATAGAACAATTTTTTTTAGTTTCGCAAAACTTTCTGAGTGTCCCACGTACTATATTTTGTTTTTACAACCAACCGGCTAAGGTGATGGAATTTCATGGAATTAGCCCTAAACTCCCTCATTCTGAGAAGACGCTCGTGCCCAGCAGTGGGAAGTAACTGGGCTGATTATGTTATTCTATAACACTAACCACATCTCTTCTTATGCTGAGAAGAGGCCCGTGTCCAGCAGTGGGACTGTAATGGGCTGGTAATATTATGTTATTCTAGAATAGGTACTAATAATATCCAGTTCATTAACTCTTCTCATTTTGAGAAGAGGGCCATACCCAGTAGTGGGACAGTAATGGGTTGACTACGGTATGTTATTCTATATTTTCTAGTTTCTTAACTCTTCTCGTTCCGAGAAGAGGTCCGTGCCCAGCAGTGGGGCAGTAGGTAATGAGCTGATTATGTTATGATAATCTATTACACTAACAATATCCAGTTCCTTAACTCTTCTCATTCCAAGAAGAGGGCCATGCCCAGCAGCGGGACAGTGATGGGCTATGTTATGTTATTCTATATTTTCTATAATACTAATAGAATCCAGTTGTATTTTTAGGAACCTGCAACCTGCATCCAACCAACAATCATGATCTCTACTTTGTATGCAACTTAATACAATAGAGGGGTCAAGCTGTATCGCTGGATCTACTCAACCGATTCAGATAAAACATACCCTATATTCTAAGTTAGACTAATACCAATACAAATGCTAAGTTTCATTACGATCCGTTCAGCCGTTTTCACGTGATGAGGTAACAAACAGACAGACAGACAGACATAAATTTTTTAAACGATTGATTCGTATTCTATAGCTTATTTCTAGTCCCCCTAGCCGGTTTTCGCGAAAAAAAACTCAATGTACAGACTTTTCGACCTTTACAGTTTTATTATAGTATAGATTTAATACTACGTCATTGACATGCGACCAAAGAGGATACATATGCGACATTGTGACATACTAATGTGACAGTTCAAAGCATAGAGTTACTTTATTACGTCAGTATCATGAATCTATATAGTAGGATATAGTAGCCGGCATGAGTCGTGAGCACAGATGGACAGTAGTGGGGGCAAGTTCGCGCATGTACACTTTCGACCAAAATTATTTAGTATCTTTGTTCACTAAATTTCACCGTTAGCGTTTTATAAGGATTATGGGTAGTTATATAAAATACAAACTTTCTCGAATTTCACCCATATTATGATTTTGGGACATTTTTTTTACGCACAGATAAATAAACAGAAAACATTTTGACTTTTAATTTATTTTTTACTATTTTGCTATCGATGGACAGGTTTTTTAACTCGCATTCGTATTCTCATCAAGTCCTTTCATTTGATACCCATATTGTACAAAATTTCAGCTCAATAGGTTGAAGATATCTGCATCAAAATTGAGTTGCAAGATTCGACTCTAACAAATATATTTACATACGTACATACATTGCAAGTTAAATACAATCTTGTAATAAATAAAGAAAGATGAAGAAAAAAAACAATTTTTAATTCAAAACATTAAACAATCAAAAATCAAAATATAAATTAATTACAACAAAAGAAAAATAAACTGTTTTAAATTCGAAAATGTGAGCCAATAAAGTTGAACCGAAAGTGTACGGTAGCCGAATGACACCTAATTGTCCAATAGACGACGAGCATCGACTGTCGACCAATCGCGTAAATGCAATGTTCGGCGTTGGCACCCCGCGCTCCTGTCATTCCACCAAACAGATCTATAAATGAACTTCTGCGCAGGTGAAGTTTGTGCTCACGACTCAATCTGTAACACACTATATGACTTAAAACGAGCCCAGCGAGAGGTCCATAAAACTATTGCATTTCTTTCTACTAGGGTGTCCACATAATATTTATTCGTGGATTTTCTCAAACTTAATGTTATCGTTTCGAAAACTAAGAGGGGTCATTGTACTCATAATGAAGTAGATTAAATGCTTTGACTTTATTTATATATTTTTCTTACGCCGAGTAGAAGCTGTATATCAAATCTGTTCAGCCGTTTCAGTGTTATGGAAGAACAAACTATTAGAAGGAAGTAGGTATGGAAATTGTCAACACGGCCTGCTGGTTTACGGTAGGCAAAGTCGATGTTTTATTAATTTTATTTTTATGGATCATTGGTGTCAATTCTCTTGTTCACGCTACTTCAACAACTCAACTATCGCTCTCTTTTATTAATAGTAGATACAATAAAACTTTTTAACAAAAAATTGAACCGACGAAAACAGAAACTGAAAAGCGAAAAATAACTAATTATGAGTCGGCGCCAAACGAACTTTTAACAAGCAAAGTGCGTGCAAGTTGCAAGTGGCCGAGCGGAGAACGCATTTTTGGAAAGTAATTGTTTATCGTTGAAAATTTCACGTAGTATTTGATGTGACGTTGTTTTTATTATTTATTTAAAGTAATTTAATGATCTTCGTTGATTGGTTGTTTGGCGCCGACTCATAATTAGTTATTTTTCGCTTTTCAGTTTCTGTTTTCGTCGGTTAAATTTTTTGTTAAAAAGTATTATTTTTCATTTTTTTGTGCTTAAAATCTAACTCCAGGTGTCTCCATTATGTCGTAATGTCTAGAACTATATTTATGTGTGTTAAGTTTCAACAGAATCAGTTAACAGATAAGAATTCATCCCCTGTTTTACTACCCTTAGGGGTGGATTTTGATTTTGAAATTTAAATGGGACCAAGTTCGAGATATACCCTATCCATTAAAAAAAAACATCAAAATCGGACTACTCTGTAAAAAGTTATGCGTGGTCAACATAAAAAAAAAAAAATATGTACAACGTGTCCCAGAAATCAACGTCAAGCCGAAAACGGGCAATAGGCCAAGTCGTGACAGTCATTAGAAAAATATAAAAAAAAATCTTGGTCATGTACTTTTCAAATTTTATGGATTCAAAAAAAAATCTCAAAAAGTGACACCCTGTGATGATTTTTCAAGTCCTGTGGCTACAAATATTAACTTTCCGTCAGTTTTTTTTCTGTGACGTATCCATGAATAACCCTTCTGTAAATTACAGTTAAAAGTTAAAACATAACTACCTCATTTTTAAATAAAATGTTAGATTTTTGCCCAACATTGAATTCAAAATTATTACATCACCCAACTTTAACCGCGTGTAGTGTAAAAAAAAAGTAATACACTATTTTGGCAAGTAACTTTAAAAGATGGCGCGTTTAGTCTGGATTCCAAAATGGTATGCCACTTACTAATTGCTACTTCTTAATTGAGGAAAAAAAAAAAATGTTACTTTTAGGTAAGTTTGAAATAAAATTCAGTTGTTGGATTTCTTTAGTTATAATTTTTATTAAATCAGATTTACCGAGTTTATATTAAATGTTCGAACTGTTTGCCTTCAGCTGCACATTTGGATATCTCTTACGATACATTCTTGCTGCAGCATTGGCGTTGCATAAGCATTCTCCATAAATAAGATGCATGTTGGCGTATTCCTGTGCGGTGTATCGAGATGGCATGATAACAAACTACACAAAATACGGGATTACGATTAAAACAAGTCCGGGGTCGTCAGAAACAGTGCAGATAAATCAAAATCACAATGCGAATGAAGTCCAATAAACAAAGCCACAGTTGTAAGTATGAAGTCACTACAAATACAAAAGGATGCTTAGAAAACGAAAGAGCGTAACGTGCTGCAGTATTGCACAATTTACCTAACGCATCCCTGTTTCGCCAGAGTGGCGTCTCTATCTGTTTCACTCACACAGACGAAATTATGTGTCAATCCGTCTCGCTCTTAGATAAAAGTAGCGTCACTATCTATCTCGTAAGAGATACCCAAATGCTGAGCGTTATCCCGATCATCTAGTATTTATTAATGTGCAGCTGAAGGCAAACAGTTCGAACATTTAATATAAACTCGGTAAATCTGACTTAATAAAAATTATAACTAAAGAAATCCAACAACTGAATTTTATTTCAAACGCACCTAAAACTAACAAATATTTTTTTTTCCTCAATTAAGAAGTAGCAATTAGTAAGTGGCATACCATTTTGGAATCCAGACTAAACGCGCCATCTTTTAAAGTTACTTGCCAAAATAGTGTAGTACTTTTTTTTTACACTACACGCGGTTAAAGTTGGGTGATGTAATAATTTTGAATTCAATGTTGGGCAAAAATCTAACATTTTATTTAAAAATGAGGTAGTTATGTTTTAACTTTTAACTGTAATTTACAGAAGGGTTATTCATGGTTACGTCACAGAAAAAAAACTGACGGAAAGTTAATATTTGTAGCCACAGGACTTGAAAAATCATCACAGGGTGTCACTTTTCGAGTTTTTTTTTTGAATCCATAAAATTTGAAAAGTACATGACCAAAATTTTTTTTTATATTTTTCTAATGACTGTCACGACTTGGCCTACTGCCCGTTTTCGGCTTGACGTTGATTTCTGGGACACGTTGTATATACGCGTCGAATTGAGAACCTCCTCCTTTTTTCGTCGGTTAAAAAAGAGATGGCAACAATTTTAGAACTGTCAAATTAGTTTCCGTGTTACATTTCACTGTATTTTAGTGGGCACATTCCGAAATCACGACTAAACTTGTATAAAAATTTAAATTCCGACTAATTTGACAACGCTTAAATTGTTTCCATCCCTTTCTGTTATCTCCTATCAGTAAAAGAGAGCGATAGTTTAAAATAAGTTTAGTTCATGAACAAGAGAATCGACACCAATGCCAACTTTGCTAATTCTACGTGTGCAAAGATATTATACAACGTGTAAATAAAATAACTCAAAACCTCTTAAGGGGTCATTGTACTCATCAGTAATAAGCTGCATTTGTGTTCACATTACACGACAAAATGTAAGGAATAGTTGTGTTTTCGCGATTTCAGGGTTGGTCCCATTATTTAATTAGCATCCCGGGAAACCTCGAAAACGATACCATATTGATTTTATTTAAAAAGTCACGTCTGCCATCTTGGATCTCGAAATAGATGTTATATTCGTAATCAGTACCCCGGGAAACCTCGAAAACGATACCCATATTGATTTTACTTAAAAAGTTGCGTCTGCCATCTTGGATCTCGAAATAGATGTTATATTCGTAATCAGTACCCCGGGAAACCTCGAAAACGACACCCATATTGATTTTATTTAAAAAGTCACGTCCGCCATCTTGGATCTCGAAATAGATGTTATATTCGTAATTAGCACCCCGGGAAACCTCGAAAACGATAGGTACCCATGTTGATTTTATTCAAAAAGTCGCGTCCGCCATCTTGAATCTCAAAATAGATGTTATATTCGTAATTAGCATCCCGGGAAACCTCGAAAACGACACCCATATTGATTTTATTTAAAAAGTGACGTCCGCCATCTTGGATCCCGAAATAGATGTTATATTCATAATCAGCACCCCGGGAAACCTCGAAAACGATACCCATATTGATTTTATTTAAAAAGTCACGTACACCATCTTGGATCTCAAAATAGATGCTATATTCATAATCAGCACCCCGGAAACCTTGAAAACGATACCCATATTGATTTCATTTTAGAAGTCGCGTCCGCCTTCTTGGATCTCAAAATAAATCTTATATTCGTAATCAGGACCCCCAAGAACCTCGAGAACGATATCTGTATTAATTTTATTTAAATAGTCGCGTCCGCCATCTTCGATGTCGAAGTAGATGTTGTATTCGTCATGCTCCACCCAATGCGGGCCCGACCCGCACCGGCTCTGTGTGGTTTGCGCTTTAGAGTTCCTAAGACTGTGGTACAACCATGGGCGTATTCAGAATTTTGTCATCATTCAACGTAAATAGGAATAATCTACTTTTTCTTTGATTTGAATGAATGAGTTTTTTTTTTTCAAAATACACGCTAAAAACGATAGACGACTTTGTGGGATTCCTGGGAATTATTTTTTCCCGATCTGTCATTCATAGTCATCTTTGGGATCCAATAAAAAAAACAAATACATTCGTGCATACAACGCATGGTCACCCTAGTGTGTCAGTGCTTTGTAAATATGAAAACCATATGAAAACACTTACCTGTGAAAAGATAAGCCACAGCCAGGATATGATTCTTTTTTACAACCACGTGCGCAACAAATTTCACCATTTTATAATAAAATATACTGAAAATTCAAAAACATGAAAAGTTACAATAAACCGCCATATGACAAATCAGTGTTGACATTTAAAGGTTAATGTTAAAGTTTACACCAATATTATTTTATAAATTCAATAAGAATACGTAACAAAATAGTACGATCTACTTTTATTAATGGCTTACATCACTGTTATGAATTTCACATTATCGTGTTATAGAAGTGCGGTAATAACGAATTTTACAAAACTATAATTTTGATTTAAAAACTACTATAGAATTTTTTATTTTACGTTGGTAATTTTTTAGACAAGGATACACAAGTCGCTTCTCGGCTCTCCCTTTCTTTTGGTTTTCTGCTTACATCACTATTACATGAAAATAAACCTTAAACCATAGACATAGGTATAGTTTTGTATTGATAAAAATATGTAGTACTTTGTCCAGGAATGTATGTAATACATACATATATAATGTTCTTGGTCAGTATACAAACAAAGTCTTTGGTTCAAAGACTAAAAAGTAATAATAATGTCACAGTTTTAAGTTTTCACTTCTATCGGCAGTCCCCTAATGCGTAGCATCTCTACTTGGTCTGTGGTCCCCTACGATGAAAGAACCTACTACACAGAAACAGTATTGGTTTTCTTGAGCTCATGGCCCTGTTTAGCCATCTCAAAAATTCACACTGTGTACCTAAATACTTTTTTCCTCGCAAAAAGGGAGAAGGTACAAGATTTTGAACTTTGACACAGTATTCAAATGAGAAAGGACATCAACCGGACACGATAATTAATTCTTTGCCTGTGATTTCGCAATGGGTGGCAGTTTGTTTCTCCCCGTGATTTATCTACATTACAAAAGGAAACTTCCAGGCGGACCCTAAAACAAAGCGAACTTTGTAATACACAAACACCAACTTTCCTTCAGTATATTATTATACGTATGTTTGTCGTAAATCCCTATTGGCTTAATTTGCAACAATAACTCGCTGCCTAACTTTTATTAGTTACGAATGTAGGAGCACCTATGGACTTAATGCTACGTGTAGTAATTGTTTGGGCAGGTATTGTGTAAGTAGGTACCTATTGTGCTAAAACTGTCTGTAAATAAAGATAATTTTATACCTACGTAGGTTTGAGCTCAGAAAAGTTGATTAGAGGAAAGTGAATGGAAGTTTGCCTTTATTGCCCTACTAGCTACTATGCCTATGGCGTCACCTGCGTATAATTCAGTTTATCACAGAAATTCACTATCGCGCATCTTTCGGGAACTGTTCGTATATCTTTCCGGGATTTATCCAAATCCGTTTAGCCGTTTCGGCGAGGACAAACAAACAACAAACATCCACACTTTCACATTTATAATATTACTAGGATTATTATTGTTATAGTAGGATAGTAAATATTCCGTGTATAGTAGGATAAAAAATGTTCCGTGTGGTGCTGGACGTAAAGAATAGCGCCACCCTATCTTTTCTCATGGGTGTCGTAAAAGGCGACTAAGGGATTCACCAGAGGATGGGCAGCAGCGTTCTCTGAGTATTTAAACAACCAACTACGATCACCAACCCGCCTGCCAAGCGTGGCTATTATGGCATATCGCCCCCTTTGGGGGAGGCCTTTATCCAGCAGTGGACTTTTTTCGGCTGAAATGATGAATGAGGATAATAAATGTGGGCGAAACACGGAATACTTGAATTCATTTCCTCTATGGGGCGAAACAACTGAGCTTGTATTCAATAAATAGGCAACAATGATAAGTATTTTCTAATAATTTATCAATAATCATTATAAAAGTTTCAAATTATCTACAGTAACGGATTAATTTAATGAGACATATGCCACATTTTCTGAATGAAATATATGATATGGCGCAAAATAAGTTGTAACATTATAAAGATCGATGTAACTAAAACGGGGTACAACAGCGTCGAAAGTGAAACGTTTCATAAATCACCTGAGTTGGACCCTTGTCAGGCTGCGTGGCCAGCTCCAGTAAATTACAGGATCGCCTTATGCCGCTGACGAGGCAAAACGTACCCCTACGTACCCCTAGAACCCTATCGTAGCCCGTAACCCGCAGCTCGCAGCTCGGAGGCCCGCGTACGCCTCGCGTTCGCTACCTGACACCATTTTGTTAATTAAAACACAAACATAATTACGAAAGTATATCATTACATAATTATATCTGAAAATTTATTATGATGTATTATTGTTGGACACTTCTCGTTATTTTTTTGTAGGCTACTTATCGGAGATTAATGGCTCCTAAGTATAATTAACGTATAGGTCTGTACAATGTTGGAAACATAATTTTATTGTTCACGGGACTGTTTTTCTGTTTTTAAATCGTCTGACAACTTTTAACTGTGGAATAAATGGGCTTTGATAGATTTTCTATTAAACAAATGTCAAACTTAACTATTTCTCAGATAAAAGTTAACTGGCAATTGAAAAACTTAAATCTGATAACGTATGGACACAAGCGCGGGTGCGTGTCGGGCGCGGGTCGCCCTTGTCTCCCGCCACTACAGACAGAGCGCGGGGCGCGCGTGTCGGGAGCCGTGCGTGGCTCCCACGCTCCACCCGACGCGGGCCCGTCCCGACCCGCGCCCGTTTCGCACCCGCGTTGTGTGTGATTTGCGCTTTAGAGATTGACATGTTTCATTACAAGTAACTACTACATAACTGGCGATTGAAAAACCTAAATCTGATAACGTATGAACAATTAGTGATTGACATGTTTCATTACTTAGGTAACTACTACTCAACTTAATCGAACAGGAGTAGCAAGTACAGAAGTGGAAGTATGTGCCTCGTATTATGAAACAGAAGTTTGGGCAAAACCTAACCTTTACCCTACAAAGATGACTGAAGTATTTTTTTTGTAGTAGAAATAACGCTGCTGCCCTCGACTACCCTAAATAGTTGATTCGATACAAATTCCATTTGAGAAAAATATTAATATCTCTCAATGGGATGTTGCTGAAGTCACGCAAAGAAGTACAAGTGGAAGTTAAATTCGATACCACGAGCAGAGATCACGGCAGCTTAGCGTCTAAAACACTGGTGTACTGAACCAGAAGTCACAGGTTCGAATCCTATTCGTGAGCGAATTTTTCTTTCCACAATTTATATCTTTAAATTGATCGTATTTCAAAAACGTTTTCACTTTCAATGACGTTATCGGAGAAGCTTGCAATGAAAACGTTACAAGACTTACAAGTTTAGATTATATGGCACGTAGATACTTAAGTGATTAAAGTCGCCATCTTGCTAACATTAAATATTACTTACATCGTATTATGTAGAGTAGATAGTATGAACGTAACTCTACTTATATTTAGGAATATTTAATGAGACATAGCCCTTCTTGTTAGGAGACTGGGAGACTACCCGAACCAGCTTCGGTAGTAATAAAACTGATGATGCTAATACTTTAAATAAATAAGTAGTCGATATTACAGAATAGTCGTCGTTTCATAATAGAAGCCAAGCTTTTATAACTTTATTAAGTTATAAAAACCTTCAACGTTGTCCCGCTTTCACTTTTGTCGGCAATTTTACTAAAATATGGTGCAAAATATTACACCAATTATTCAATACAATATCAACGAAACTGAAAAGCCAGTAACTTTTGATTAATGGCTTCGAAAACACCTTACAACAGGGCTATAGCAGAAGAATTTAATTAAGATTCTAATTTACCTGGGCGGCTGATATAAAAAATATGTGCGTAGCTTTACCCGGGCCCTAATTCGCGTAATATGAAAAACATTGTTTTGATCAAAACTTAACTGCAATTACACTTCTTTAGTTACGTGAATTGGCCTACTGAGCGGTTGATATAAAATATTTGCGTAGCTGTTATAATCCTACTTATGCGAAAGTGTGTTTTTGGCGGGTCGACGAGATTTTTGTGCATAGAGATATTTTATGGGACGGTTTGTGATTTAGGCTATTTTTTACCTCCAAAAAATTGCACGGTTGCTGTGGTATAAGGAATCATGGGTAAAAACTAGTAATTTATAAGTTCAGTCACTATATTCACAGTTTCAATAAGTTTTCTGTAATGTTGGGTAACTGTAATTACTCTTGTATAAAAACTTTTTAACAAAAAATTGAACCGACGAAAACAGAAACTGAAAAGCGAAAAATAACTAATTATGAGTCGGCGCCAAACAAACTTTTACCAAGCAAAGTGCGTGTAAGTTGCAAGTGGTCAAGCGGCGAACGCATTTTTGGGAAGTTATTGTTTATCGTTGAACATTCCACGTTGTACTTGATGTTAAGTTGTTTTTATTATTTATTTAAAGTAATTTAATGATCTTCTTTGATTGTTTGTTTGGCGCCGACTCATAATTAGTTATTTTTCGCTTTTCAGTTTCTGTTTTCGTCGGTTCAATTTTTTGTTAAAAAGTTTTTTTTTTTTTTTTTTTGTGGCTATACTCTAAGTCCAGGTCTCCATTATGTTGAAGTGTCCAGAACTATATAACCTTGGCAGGTTCAACAGAATCGGTTAACAGGTAAGAATTCAGTGGGTGAAGAAGCACTCATCCCCTGTTTTCCTACGCTTAGGGGTGGATTTTGATTTTGGAATTTAAATGGGACCAACTTCGAGATATACCCTATCCATTAAAAAAAGAATCATCAAAATCGGACCACTCTGTAAAAAGTTATGCGTGGTCATAAATAAAAAAAATAAAAAAAAAAACAAATATACGCGTCGAATTGAGAAACCATTTTTAACCGACGAAAAAAAGGAGGAGGCCTTTTTTTCGTCGGTTAAAAATGGTCAAAGCTGGCCCACTCGACACCAACTAATAGTAATAATAGATTACTGTTTTGGTGGGCCACTTGTAAATTCAAGTAGTTAATGTGGAAGTATCTCTTTATGAATCAAATCGTTGTGTAGAGGATTTGTTTGAAGTTGTTACAATGCAGACATGTTTTGCGATCTCATGTGAGCAAGATTCTGTAACAGGGTTTTCAATAATAACTATGAGTAATAAATACTAGTAATAGGTACCTAATATACAATATGTCCCTGTCTTGTAGTAATAAAACTTAAAGGGTGGTAAATACTCTCAATTTTATCGGTAAAAACATCGCAGTTGTGGGGTCCAATCCCTACACCCCCAAAGATAGAGCAATTTTAGTATTTGACTTACCTACTTAGACATCTGCATGATCTAACAATCATAACTTAAGATCTAAGTCATACAGAGGTGTAAATTTCGTGCCATTTGAAACTTTATAGCATACACTAGCTAAAAAAATATTCAACTGTCATAAAAAACTTAAGTTACTTTTGTAATAAATCATGAATGTGAAATATTAAACATAATTTACACATTATTTTTACATTTTCTACAAAACTACAACAACTTTAAGAGTAAAAATTTGAGTTTTATGCGTTGTTTTGTTAGTTTTTAAATTGTTCTACACAATTATCTTAAGAGTTATTGTTTCTTAAAATAGGCCTAGCGCACGGCCTTCCTTATAAAAATCATGAAAGACATAACATTAATTTTAAAAAAATCCCAATAAAATCTTACATGTGGGACGTTTTTATTATCGTTAAAATTACATGTATTTACTGCCCTTAAAGTTTTGTCACTACAAACCGGGACATATTGTATAATATATTCGATTCTAAAATAGTAGGCTTGAACGAACTGAACTGAATAGTTTTTTTTTCCAAAAAAATCTATGATAATAGCTGATCTACGCGTAATACATAAGCTTTTAATAATAAATAAATGGTAATCATTATCATCAGCCCATATTAGTCCACTGCTGGTCATAGGCCTCTCCAAATCCAAATGGAAAGCATCTATAGGTACTAATACATAAAGAGGAAAGATTTGTTTGCTTGTTTGTAATCGATAAAATCAAAAACTACTTCACCACATTTAATCATTCTTTTCATTTTCCATTTTATCCAGAAGTAACATAGGCTATATTTTATTTCAGTACGCGGGCGAAGCCGCGGGCAAAGTCTAGTAATCTATAAAATTCAATTTCCGATATATGAAAATCGTAACTCCTTTTATTTTTCATGAAAAACACTTCTTATCCACAAACTAAGGATTTGTACATTACGTCGCGATATTTTCGTTAGAAAATGCACAAATGAGGAAAAGGCAAAACGATTATGGTATCTAACTAATGATCGTAGTATCTACAATATGTACACATACCTATGTAACGTTGTGTACATACTGTAGATACTACGATCATTAGCTAGATACATAATCGTTTTGCCTTTTCCTCATTTGTGTATTTTCTATTATCTAGAGGTAACTACGTATATATATAATAAATAAATATAATAAAATCTTTATTGATCAAAAGCAGAGTTACAATACTTAGTACACTAGCCTCCACACTAGGATTCCCTGTGTCGTGGAGTCTAGTCTCTTTCATCAGACTAACAATTATTAATTTAAAAAGAAAAACAAAAATTACAATAATAACAATTTTATATAGAGTAGTATGTATGTCTTTGTGTACTTAGATGTTTATGTGTGTGTGATAGTGTGATTTTAACGATGTTTGTATTTGTGACTGAGGTATGGTGTGTGTGGGAGGTATGGTGGGCGTTGGAGGTTGGTTGGTTGGGTTGGTATATAGCTAACCTTAGAATATGAAAAGGGCTGGAGGTCTACTCGCGTTTGACGATGTTCGATTAATCGTACCATTCATCGCACAATTTGCTACTCCGGTCAACCATCGTTCCCACGTTCCCACCCTATATTGTCGTGTTTTGACGTTTGTTTATCTGATCTCTGGTAAATTTCATACCACTATGAACCGACTCTATCTTTATTGTGCCTTCCTTATGTGCCTATCTTTATTGTGTAGGTATTAGTCGTAACGAATTTTCGTACTTCGTTTGTCGTTCGTCAAATGCGAGTAGACCCCCAGGTTTTAATATCGTAGACGGCAAAACTTTAAAGCGTAAACACACAGAGCGGATGCGGGTCGGGCGTGGGTCGGAACCGCGGCGGGTGGAGCGCGTGTCTCCCGCCGCTCCCGACACGCGTGGCCCGCGTTCTGTCTGTAGTGGTGGGAGACGCACGCGGCTCCCACGCTCTACTCGCCGCGGGCCAATCCCGCGCCCGCGTTTTGTGTGATGTCGTCCATATAAAAACAGGTTAATATACCCGCCGTACTCCCGACCCGAACCGCGCCTGACCCGCACCCGCCTTGTGTGTGTTTTGCGCTTAATTGAAACACGTGTCCGTCACTTGAGCGGTTTTTGTTTCACCAATAGGTAATCATGAAAGCAAATTAAATTTCCTGTATTTTCTTCTAGTTTCGCTTCATGATGAAATTAGTGGCTGTCGCTTCAGCTTGCGGGCCACGATGTCTAAACGGCGACACACCACTGCCTTCCTTCAAACACTACGTCTACTTCATGTTCGCGCCGACGCTCCTCTACAGGGATCAATATCCCAGGTAAATTAACTGCACGTTACTTGCAGAAACACTCCACGTCTTCGTAATATCCTGAGCCAGGCAAAAGCCACGTCAAGTTATTTTGACTGAATTAAATTAAACGTACTAAAAGCCAATTATATTGCTGTTGAATGAAAGTGATCGAGTTATGTTTGCGTCAACTAAAATTGAGGGATTGGATCTCGGACGAATAAAAAAGGCGGACGGAATCTCGCTAAACAATAAGTGACGCATCCATAGTAAGCCGGCTCGCTTAAAAGTACGGACCCGGCACGCTCACGTTCACATCCATAGTATGCCAAGAAGCCGCGATTACGCAAAAAATCTAGAGTGACGGTAGTCATTGTTGTAGTGTCACAAATAAAATAACAGTAGATAGAATTGAATTGGGTGTGTTATAATGCTTTCGAAATTATAGTGGTTTTAGGAAAAAATTAAGTGCTTCAGTCTTTGTTTAACGAGATTCCCGCCCGTCCGCCTTTTTTATTCGTCCGAGGATTGGATTAATAAAGTTATTTATACCATACACAGACATAGTAAAAAATATAGACGAAATGCTGCGAACAATCATAGTGAAGCCAACAAAACCGTGCTCCTCCGTGTACAAGTCAGCGCTCACGCACGCACATGCACCTCAAACCGTGCTCACAGCTCTCAGTACACGAACTACACGACATGTCATGGCATAGTCCAGTAAGCATTGCTAAAACAAATGAGTGCAGAAGGCCAATTATCGTAATTAAAACGTTCAAAATATAGTTCCAAACTAATCTCAATCTCCTGACAGTGGATGTTCCTGTTTGCCGTTTATTTGTCGCCAATAAATGGCAAACATCAAAAACAAAAAAAAACAAAACATCTAGGTGAGGAGATTGCCGAGATTGAGATTTAAAGCATCGAGATTAGTAACTATATTTTTAACGTTTTTAATTACGAGAATTGGCCTTCTGGTTTTTACACGGAGTAGCACGGTTTTGTTGGCCTCACTATGATTGTTCGCAGCACTTCGTCTATATTTTTACTAAGTCTATGATACCATATTACTTAATTTATATTATCTTATCCTACTGTTCCCTATTGATGTTAAACTACTATATACTTAGTTATGTCGTTCAAGAAAAGGAGTCGAAGGTGTTAATTAATACGTCGTCATGGTTTTAATTGCGTGCTTTAAACGTGAAATTAAATTAAATAATTAATTAATTAATTAAATTAATTAAGTTAAATATTTAAATATGTTATTGTAGTGTCAGACCTCATAGTTTGTACCTACTATTGCTATACCCGTTTGGGTAAGCTGTTGATACCAAACTTTGATAAACACCTACATTTATGTACACAGTTTGAGCATTAAATGTCTTTGTCTTTATTAAAGTTATATGACATCTTCCGATCTGTGATTCTGTCTAATTAAGAGGCTGACAACACCTAAAAAATCAGACCTCTGCGGTCACTGTCGTTTCGTACAGAACTGAAAGAGAGGCAACGAGCCGGGGGACGTCGGCTACGCCGCTCAATTTGAATGAAAATTTAAAAACAAAAATTAAATAAAAAACTAAAAGCTTATTTGAAAAACAGAAACAACAAATGTTTAGATTATTGTCTTTCTCAAATGTTTTCTTAATTTTATTTATAATATTTAGTAAACAATAGAGATTGTTTTCTTTAAAGCATGTTTTAAGAGGTTAGTTTACAATTCTTTTCTATCGAGAAAACTTCAAGAAAACGTGTTTTGGGCACAATACAGTTTCAGAAAATACGATCAAGATTAACATATATTTTTTTCACTGCCACAAACTGAATAGATACAGCTAAAAATGGTTTTAAAAGAAGCCTATTTGGGGTATTTGGCTGTTGTCAGCGTCTTAAAGCCACAATATCAGAAACGCTTGGCAACCATCATGATACCTGTCCCTAACAGGCTCAGATGGAAGAGATGGTAATTCATACAGTTCAGACAGCGGTATTTGATTTGGTATTTGCGGTGGCAAATTTCTTGATCGACGCTTTCCTGATTTTGGATTGTAGTCATACATATCTAGGTATCGTTAAGTTCCTACATTTGCTACATATTACGTAAATCATTTTTATTAGGGACTGCGTGCCGTACGACAATAATGCTGAATTTTAAAATCCTGCTTATGAAAATGTAGAATGTTGTTTGTTATACACGTTGCCGTATTTAACTTTACTTGGCTATAACTTACCGTAAGAATTGTCATATTTTTTGCATTTTTAACCGACGAAAAAAAGGAGGTTCTTAATTCGACGCGTATCTTTTTTAGGGTTCCGTACCCGAAGGGTTCCAAACGGGACCCTATTACTCTCGCTACGCTGTCCGTCCGTCCGTCCGTCCGTCCGTCTGTCTGTCACAGGGCTGTATCTTTTGAACGGTAATAGGTAACCGGTTGAAATTTTCTCAGAATATGTGTTGCTATGAGGTGTATCACAACAAATACTAAAAACAAAAAAAAGTCTAAAACCAAAGGGGGTCCTCATACAAGAAACCTCAAAAAACATGGATTTTTTTAACGTTTTTTTCCTGCTCTATCTTCAAAACGGTAATACATACCAGCGTCAAACTTGGTCAGATTATAGTGCATATTATGTAGTTTCGCAACAAATACTAAAAATAAGACAAACATAGACATATTGAGAGGTACGGAACCCTTACTGCGCGAGTCCGACTCGCACTTGGCCGGTTTTTTTTTTTATGTATGACCACGCATAACTTTTTACAGAGTAGTCCGATTTTGATGATTCTTTTTTAATGTATCTCGAAATTGGTCCCAATTTAATTTCAAAATCAAAATCGACCCCTAAGGGTAGGAAAACAGGGGATGAGTGCTTGTTCACCTACTGAATTCTAACCTGTTAACCGATTCTATTGAAACTTGGCACACATAAATGTAGTTCTAGACACTACAACTTAATGGGAGACGTGGACTTAGGTTTTATCCACAAAAAAATTAAAAATTAAACTTTTTAACAAAAAATTGAACCGATGAAAACAGAAACTGAAAAGCGAAAAATAAAATGAAGTTTTTTTAGTCTTTTCCTAACTAAACTAATGTAAATAACTAATTATGAGTCGGCGCCAAACAAACAAGCAAAGTGTCAGGCGCGGTTCCAGCCCAAGATTTTGGGGGTGGTCAGCTTGGCTTACGTACAGTTTCAAGGTCCAAATGTACCAGCAAAACCTGTTTTTTTTTTGGCTCAAATTAGGGAAAGAAAGAAAGAAAAGATTTTATTTTTACGCTCGATTTGACGCACACAACAACCTAACACGTACGTATTATTAATTATTAATAATACGTACGCAAATACGCGTTATTAATTTATTGTTTAATTATTTTCTATTGAACCACAGAACAAAGAAGACCAGATGGGGCAAGGTAGTGTTTCACCTGCTGGAAGTGGCGGCAATTATATTCTACAACAGTTTTCTTTGGGAGAGATTTATCATGCCCTACTGGTCAGATTACGGGAAGCAGAGTACGGTGAGATAATCCTTATTTTAGTTACATTTCGCGTTATAAGGGATAAAATATTTAAATTGAAATGTTATAACAACATAACATAACATCACGCCTGTATTTCCCCGAAGGGGTAGGCAGAGGTGTAATAGTACACCCACATTTCGCCAGTTATGTTATAGTCCCATGTAATAGGGGGCGAGCCTATTGCCATTGACCAGGCACAAATCCAGACTCCGGGCTGCTACTGAGAATTTCCTAATAAAAAAACCCAATAACACTTTGCCCGACCCGGGAATCGAACCCACGCTCAGCAGTCGCGGTTGCAACCACTAGACCAACGAGGCACAAAGAAAAAAAAAATTTATGATGGCTAAAAATAGGCTAACGATCAATCAAGTAGGTTGTAAACTGTAAGCCTAGTACGAGTTTGACACTTACCGATACTTTCATCGAATTCGACGACTTTCATTCATTAATCAGTAGCGCTCCTGGCGGATACGAGGAGGAACTAGTAGTTTATGAATGAAAATCGACGAAAACTATGAAAGTATTATAAAGTGTCAAACTCGTACTAGGCCCCCTGGTAAGTATGGGCAGCATTCGCCTCTGTCTGACAATTATTTCTAATGTGCGATTGATCTGACCCCCGAAAATTATAATCTTTGATAAAAATCACTCAGATATTTTAATTGATTTAATAGTAAAATTAATTAAATAGTCTTGCTTGTTCGATACACAAAATAGAACTGTATTTGTGTACTATCACATTTTTTCTATTCTCTTTCCGTTTTCCCCCAGCTTTCTTGTAGATGAAAGCCACACACGTTTTCATTTCTCAGTACAGATATTCTATAAAACCGAGACGAAATTAAAATACAAATAAACTTAGGTAAATACAGTGACGTCAACCACACCACGGAATAAAACGTAGTGTAGTCGTTGTAGCAGTTTATGATAAGCACAAACATAGTAAAAAATATATGTAGACGAAGTGCTGCGAACAATCATAGTGAAGCCAACAAAACCGTGCTCCTCCGTGTGCAAACCAGCGCTCACGCACACACATCAAACATCAAACCGTGCTCACCGCTCTCAGTAGCTACACATGTCGCGGCATCGTCCAGTAAGCACCGCGAAAACAAATATCCTTCAGGTGAATGGTGTGTGCGTGAGCGCTGCGCTGGTTTATACACGGAGCAGCATGGTTTTTTGGCTTCACTATGATTGTTTGCAGCACTTCGTCTATATTTTTTACTATGTCTGTGATGATAAGTAAATTATAGCAGTAATTGTAATTCCATCATAGGTGGAGGCAGGCACGGTGGTCCGCGGAATGTTCGCGTGCGTCCTGCCGGGGTTGATATCCTTCCTGTGCGGATTCTACTGCGTGCTGCATGCCTGGCTCAACGCCTGGTCAGAGATGCTCAAGTTTGGAGACCGACTGTTCTATGAGGTATCTACGCTCCCTTTATGCCACATTAGAAGACTAGGTTAGCGTGCTGCACACATAATTGAACGCCTGGTGAGATATGCTCAAGTTTGGAGACCAACTGATCTATAAGGTACATATTATTTTACGTCACATCATAAAGCTAGGTTAGCGTGCTGCACACATAGTTGAACGCCTGGTCAGAGATGGTCAAGTTTGGAGACAGACTGTTCTATGAGGTAGGTACCTACTACTCCCCTTTTGCGCCACATTAGAAGACTAGGTTAGCGTGCTGCACATAGTTGAACGCCTGGTGAGATATGCTCAAGTTTGGAGATCATCTGATCTATAAGGTACATATTATTTTACGTCACATCATAAAGCTAGGTTAGCGTGCTGCACACCTAGTTGAACGCCTGGTCAGAGATGCTCAAGTTTGGAGACCGAGATTGTTCTATGAGGTATGACTATTTTATTCTTGGAAATAGTCTTAAATGCGAGGGTCTTACGTCTTTTTAGGGTTCCGAAGTCCTACAAGGAACCCTTATAGTTTCGTCATGTCCGTCCGTCTGTCCGTCTGTCCGTCTGTCCGTCTGTCCTAATCCTTTACAGCTTAATAACTTCTACAGTTATAAACATAAGTAAATGAAATTTTGTTAAAAATTAGTCTACTTATAGATCTCAATTTTAAAAGAATAAAAAAATCGTTTTTACGTATTTTAGGGGTGGCGTCCATACATGTGAAATGGAGATGAAAAAAAATTTTTCGCTGCACCTCCTCGTATGGTGTATCAATGAATAGGTCTAGTAAAATGAAGGTAATGTTTCATACACCACTTTTTTATCAGGTGTACCATCTGCGAAATATAGCGCGCCAAAGTGGCTTGCAATGTGTCCCCCCCCTGCCATTTCTAAACTATGCAACGTAGAAAGTTATAATCTTCCACATTGATAGAACTTTGTGAAAACTATCTTTTAAAATTATTTCGAGTATAATGTGATTATAATTTTTTGAGTTATAGAGAGAAAACTGAAAATTACTTAAAACGTCCTAGTTCAAAGGTCATTGACCTTAGAGAAAAATGATGTTAGCAAATAATGCTCCTTTAGTTACTTTCTATTTGAAAAAATCACAAAAAGTAACACACTTCTTCAATTTGGCTTCTTGAATTTATCGCTAGATGGCGCTACTAACAACACGCTCTGAGTCGCGAATGCTGCCGATTATTGCAAAAACTAAAAAAGCATAGCCATGATTAATATTCGATTTGATTCGTTTGTAATTGCTTGGCCCGACATGCTCTTGGCCGGTTTTTACACCACATTAGTTTTGCTCATCCCTAACTTGGTTAGAGACGACTTCTAGTCCAAACAGATTTAAGGCTAGGCTCCCAAAATGAGGTGACTTTTTGAAAACATATGCTGAGTCGAACACATGCTTGATGAATGTCAAATTTAAATTCATGTTTTTTTGAACTTTTATCCATCGTTTGGCTAGACAGTTACATAATTAGTTGATTTTTGTTCGATACTTTTATTTTTTGAAAATCATGCGTTTTTAGAGATTTTTCGAATATTTCTCCTTTATTATTTAACATAGCTATATAAAATATATGCAAATAGGAAGAAAATAAAGTTTATTAAATACTAGCTAGCGGAAATTTGTATAGATTGTTTAGTATTCTTGTAATAAAAAGAAAACTGTTTTGAGATTTACGACATTTACTTCCGTGGTAAAACACGCGAGAATGATTTTCTCGAAAATAAGTTCTATTGCCACTCGCATAAAATTGACGAGAGCGGCCCGCAGTTGCGATGTGTAAGGGGAGTGCGAGGGTGGGAATTACGTTTTGGGAGCGTCCTCTTAATAAAGCTGATTACCATAATTGACACGTGGCGACTAAAATCTATCCTCGGCAACAAATGGAATTTTATGGCACCAGTCAGCCATGAGTTTGATACCCAAACAGCACAAAATACTAATATTTGTATGGCCTGCAGTTCCTGGTTTGGACGTTTGTGCATGCGACATTTGTGTCTGTAACAGCATCAACTACTATATTGAAGTATATTGGATGACTTTGTTTACCGTAATAGTTACTGTAATAAAATAGATCTATAAAAATAAATACAAAAAATAAGTGAAAAAAAAAACCATACATTGAAATAAACCGAAGACAAAATGTTTTTATTCACTTATTTTTCGTATTTTTTTGCATATACCTAGGTATCTATTTTTTACAGTAACTGAACACATCCTGTTCTTTCAGACGTTAAAAAAGTCATCTGCGGTATAAAATAAACCCCATAGAATGCGGGATCATTAAAAAAAAAACACCCTAAAAAAACCTACCTATATACCAGTTTTCCGGCTTAATTACTTAAGAATAAAATTGTATTATGGACTGCCATACTTAGGTTGTATTGCAACTTTGCAACCGGAACTGAAGCCTTAAGACGTCCCTGAGACCCCAAAGTGGTCTCGATGTGTCAAGAACGGTACCCCTCCAAAGACTGTTCACAGCTAAAATCTGCGCGGTTGCTAAGTTGCTATGTTTTCACGAGCCATTTTGCGCCTTACCTTATAATTATACAGTATTTAAGTACCTAGTCGATTTATACGCGAAATCAGCTGACTGCCCGCTGAGAGCACCTTCTTACAGGCGGCACTAGTGTTGCCAGCGCGCTTTTGTCAAAACTTACCTGAGACACAGATAATAGCCTGAGAGATCAAAAAGTAACCTTTTATGTGCTTTTATTAAGAAAAGTTTCCTTTTATATTTTTTTGCAGTGTTTTAAGTTGGCAATGTGTAGATGTGTGTGTTAGTAAATTAAATTAAGTAAATTATGAAGAAAAGAACATTTAGATACCTAAAATATGGGACAAAGTCACAAATTACCTCGTACATTGCGAGCGAAGCGGCCGAAAAGTTTTTTGGCATTATTTGCAAAAACGTCACACCTACCATTTTAAGCGCATTTGAAAAGTAGTTTTCAACTTTCTTTTCATATATTTACCATTATTGAGCTTCCTTAAACTGTGCTTGAACAAAGTTATTATGATGTAATCCAATAATCTCAATATATTTTGCTCAACGTTTTTTCAAGTCACAATATTTTAAGGCTTTGGCGTTTGCTAGCTGTAGGTGCACCTAAGAAGAAATGCTGAAACAAACTCTGTTTTGTTATTTAAATATATGTAATTTTGTGTCTCTATTATTAATTAGTGAGAGAAAGAAAGGTTACGTTACTCGTATAGTCGTTTAGGTATAATCTCTGTTTCTGCTTTTACTATAATTCTAACATTGCAATAAAATAGTTCGGTGATTCGCTTTCGAAAAGTTACCTAACTAAAAGTTACCTAACTAAAAGTTACCTTCTGAGTAGTATTACCTGGAAATAACCTGATGGAGCTGAAAGTTACATAAAAGGTTACAAAAGTTACCTTCTGGCAACGCTAGGCGGCACTCAAGCCTATGGTTTAATGTATAATACTTTGGTGACGGCCTTAAGTAGTTGTTGTCTTACCTTTTACAAGTAGATATTATTATTATCGCATGACTCATCAACCTATATTATTCTCACACAATTATTTCCAATTAATCATGTAACAAATCATTGTACTAATAATAATATATTTGAAAAGAGTATATATCCATGGAGTTTCTTGCCGGCTCTTCTCCATAGGACCAACTTTTTGGAACCGTGCAACAAGATTCATAATTAACGTTTTGAAAGTGCATGTAAATGCTTGTTCGAAATAAAAACTTTTGACTTTGATTGACACAACTTGACTTTAACTTAGTTTTTATTTTCTCTTAGTTTTCTCTTTCTTTTTTACTTGTTGGTATGACTTTTCCATACATAGGTAAAACCTTCGGTAAAACATACTGTAACGTTAAAAAATATCAAATTGTATTCTCAAATTCGATACAAATCACTAGCTGTGTATCTATACGTCGTGGAAGCTAGTAATTACCAAATGTCCTTACCTATACCTACCATGTTATTTAAAGTTTTATACTTGTCTATAAGCTTTCCTAAAACAAAATCAATCACATGAGTAAACGTAGTGGTTATATTCTCTTTGCACATGAGACTTTCCATTTCCATCTCAGTTTGGCGAACCGACTTGCGGTACCATTTAGGTAACAGCCTAGGTGGTATTTAAGTTGTAATGGGCAAAGGTAACCGCTTAACATCAGGTGGGTGGGCCATTAGCTCGTTTCGCCATCCTATACTATAAAATAAAAAAAATGATACATTTTTATTCGCTACAGGACTGGTGGACAACATCTCGTTTCTCGCTGTACTATAAACGCTGGAACCGCGTGGTGCACTCCTGGCTGCGAGACCACATCTACTTTCCTCTGGCACCGCTCACAGGACGACCTCTGGCTACATTCGCCGTGTTCTTTGTAAGAGTATAGCATAGATATATAGAGTATAATCTATTGCACACCAAGAAAATCCAAATAATAAAGTAAAAATTGACGGTCATCGCTAAAAGCATACTTACTAGATTTAGAAGCAGATTAGTTTAAATTTGATACCACGAGCAGAGTTCACGGCGTAGCTTAGCGGCTAAAACACTGGTGTACTGAACCAGAAGTCGCAGGTTCGAATCCTGCTTGTAACCGAATTTTTAACATAATATAACACCACGGTTGTATTTCCCCGAAGATTATAAATTAAATGTGGAAGTAGAGATTATACACCTCTACTTCCACATTTTTCCATTTATGTTATAAGGCCCATATAACAGAGGTTGCCTATTGCCACTAAACGGGCACAAATCCAGACCCCGGGCGAATTTTTATTTCCACAATTAATATATTTAGTTAAATTTATCTTAGAAAAGACCGTATATACAAGAATTCTGAACACAAAAACTTGATTAATCACTTGATCTTGATACATCCAGCAATGTTCAAAATGGAAATTCAATACCGAAATTCATGCATTGCTTTGCTTTTGTATCGCATTGATAGCTCCGCGCCCTCAAATGGCCCTTCGTTATACTAGTCTATTAAGAATACAGATAATCTATCAAACTAATTGATATAACATCTTGATCTGGTGTTAATAAGTCAAATCTAATTGAACGTCGACCTACACTAACCGCTAATTAGACATTAACGAGGTCAACAGTCGAGCCCGCTCGTATGTGGCTAGTTAGACAATTGACAATAGACTATTGTTGACTGCACTGGGATAAAACTATTCTAACAATAAACCTGGATCTACAATTAATCATTCAACAAAGATCATAAGCAGACAGCAATGTTTTTAAATTCTCAAGACATCAGAAATTTAAAAAAAAACAGCTCTAATAACAAAAGATGAAGCGAGATGATTTTACCTTGTGTTCCAAAAGATAAACAAAAATCCAGTCATTCAAGTCCGACGCAAAGCGGCGGCCGTGCATATGACAAGATAAGGACAAGCTCTCTACTGAAAGACTACTGTCTTCGCCTTATATTATCTGACTTTTGCCAGCGGAACAATGAACGTTTACTACGATTAGGTACACGACGTAAACAAATAGAGGGCCTAGCATGAGTTTTTGCGGTATCGTGTGCCCACGGAGAAAATTTAGCCAATTTTATCGTGTAGTTATCGACTTTATATGGGACTTGACTTGACTGGGCGCTGGTAAATTTTCCATATTTTGTCGCTAACTACACGGTACCGCAAAAACTCATGCTAGGCCCTCAGTTCCAAGGATACTTCCTTACGACAATGTAAAAACGAACAGACAGAAGACATCAATTTTGTCAGTTTTTGTAGACTTATATAATAATTAATATTATTATATTATGTTAGTCTACTTACAAAAACTCACAAAATTGATGAGTGTACCATTTAAGATAGGTAGGTAGTCCAAGTAGCATTTTGGGAAGCACTTTGATTACTTTTGCACTAACTAATTTGATGACAAAGAAGTCCAAAAAGTGGCAATGGTGTCGATTCTCTTGTTCACGAACTAAACTTATTTTAAACTATCGCTCTCTTTTACTAAGAGTAGATAGGTACAGTCTAATAAAGCAATTGGTATACAGGGTAGAGATATATAAATGAAGTTTTCTCAGAAGATTATGGATGTTTTCGAGTGAATTATCATTTTAATAACTAACAAAGTTAA
Source organism: Asteroscopus sphinx (assembly GCA_949699075.1). Taxonomy (NCBI): domain Eukaryota; kingdom Metazoa; phylum Arthropoda; class Insecta; order Lepidoptera; family Noctuidae; genus Asteroscopus; species Asteroscopus sphinx. The sequence continues at coordinate 13,995,287 of OX453005.1, forward strand.
ACTGTATTTATACAAAACCCTAATCAAACCATTCTATAATAACTTCCTGAGAAATCTTCATCTATATCTGGCGACCCTGTATACTAATTGCTTTGTTAGACTGTACTAGAAAGGGATGGCAACAATTTTAGTTCTGTCATATTAGTTTACGTGTTACATTTCTTTGTATTTTAGTCGGCATGTTCCGAGATCACGATTAAACTTGTATGAAAATTTAAATTCCGACTAATTTGGCAGCTCTAAAATTGTTGCCATCCCTTTCTTGTATCTACTATTAGTAAAAGAGAGCGATAGTTTAAAATAAGTTTATTTCGTGAACAAGAGAATCGACACCATTACCTTACTTAGTTTTTCTAAAAATGTTACTTGGATACTTTACTCTTACCTACCTATAGCCATTATTGTACTTTTTACATTTCCTACTTAATCATTGTAATTTTTTCCTATAATTAGGTATCATCAGTTGCACACGAGATTATTCTGGCGTTGTCATTTGGCTTCTTCTACCCTGTGTTACTGGTGGAGTTTGGCGTGCTTGGTGTCATAATGGTACCACTCACGGCGAGTAGTGGGCGGCGCTACCCTAGTGCCTTCAACTTAATAATGTGGCTGAGTTTCTTTATAGGAAATGGTAATTATCAACGTATTTAGTAGATTACTGAGGTAGCAATCATGATTAGTGTTACACCAACCAGCAGGGCAATTGTGTAACTGCATCGCAATCGACAAAATGTCAATTTTGACGTTTGAATCCCGAAAAATGATACAATTCGTATTGCGTAACTACAAAACTGTTGATTACGATGTCGGAGAGATTCATCATGAAATTGAATGAGTGTTAAAGCCTCAGAATATAGATAAAGCTTAAAACGCATACTTGCAGCCTCAGCTTGCAGCAGCTTACTTGTTTGCATAACGAAACGTGATCTATCTAACATACATGACGTCATTTACATCGCAATGGATCTCCCTCCTGACGTCATTTACTTCATAATGAAGTCCCTCTATGTCGTTACACAATTCCAATGTTAGATTGCGATGTTATCAAAATCGTCTTCAATTTTACATCAAAATGGAACTGTCAAATGAGTTACGCAATTGCCCTGCTGCTCCCCAATACAGGAGATCTACTCACGTTTGACGGACGACAAACGAAGTACGAAGTACGAACGTTTGTTCCGACTGATAATAATATCCTCCCGGCCGAATTTCGGTCATGGCGGCCAATCTCCACGGAGACTTGGCCATCTGCGATTATAGTGCACAAGTGTGTGCTCAAACACAGGTGCACTCTGTATTCCATCACTCTTATAATCCGATGGGACGGCAATCCGACACGACCGGAGAAAAATCAGGCGCAGTACCGATGGCTTTACGTGCTCTCCGAGGAACGGGGTGTAGTACCACCGCCAACTTCCTGACTCCGGGCAATAGTAATAATCTATTATAAAAAGATTTCTTGACAAAAAAATCCCAGTAACTCTTTGCCCGACCCGGGTATCGAACCCAAGACCTCACGTTTAGCGGTCGCGTTTTCCATTTATAGCAAACCCAAAAATTATTTGGGCAGCCTCGGTTTAGTCACTTTAATAAAGCTTTTTTACCCGACTGCGCCAGAAGGAGGGTTATGTTTTTCGAGTGTATGTATGTATGTATGTATGTATGTATGTATGTATATTTCTTTGGCACGCTCTGTAGCCTAAACGGCTTGATGGATTTGAGATTGAGAGGTGTCGTTAGATTCGTCTTAATTCTGAGAGTGACACTGGGTATATCAAAATTTAAAAAATTTAAATGGCCGCTTTTTGGCGCCATATTACCTCTTCAAAAAATTTTTTTTTCCGTCATAAACTATCGAGTGGGGTATCAAAATAAAGGGTTTTATAAATGCTTTACAAAAATATATACAACTTATATGTTTAAGTGTAATTTGGAATGAATAATGCTAAAAAACTACAAAATATTCACCATTAAAAATAAATTTGACTTCTCAAAAAAAAACATTAATAGTATGATAAATAAAACATGACAAATCTAAAAAAAATTAAAATAAAAAAATTAATTAACAAAAACAAAAAACCCGACAGCGTGTAAAAATAACAGAAAAGATATAAACAAGACTTGTCAACACGCAGGCGGAGGCTACCTATGAACTATTATGTAATTCATGACCAAAAACATACGTAGCCTCCGACTGCGTGTTGACAAGTCTTGTTTATATCTTTTCTGTTATTTTTACACGCTGTCGGGTTTTTTGTTTTTGTTAATTAATTTTTTACTGTAGACAATATTTATACTTAACTAGCTTTTACCCGCGGCTTCGCTCGCGTTAAATTCTGCTAACCCACGTGATGGATTCATCCATCCAAGTCGGTTCAGTCCAGTTCCATCCATCCATCCATCCTTTCATTCGGACCGTCCAGTCCAGTCACTATCCCACTATCACACTATCTCACTATCTCGTCCAATGTCCAGTCTCATAACCCGTCGCGTACCATGTCCCGCCCCGTCCCATGTCCCGTCGCGTCCCATGTCCCGTCCCGTCCACAGACCAGTAAGCTTCAAGACTCCGCATAAACGAAGTTTTGTATTCGAATGCAGTCGTAAAACGTTGGTGGGTTCAGGGGGGCGGACAGCGCGTTATGATTGGCCGGCTCAAAAGTTCGGTGGTATGATTCCTTATGATTGGTTCCGCTCGCTGATTGAGTGACGTTCGATTGGTGGAGGGACGTATGATATGCAGTGGTAGAGCATATGCGTTGTGACCGGGGGTGTCCAGCTAACCGGCGTCTAGAGGCTTACTGGTCTATGGTCCCGTCCCATGTCCAATGTCCCGTCCCATGTCCCGTCCCTGCCCATGTCCCTTCCCATGTTCCGTCCCGTCCCATGTCCCGTCCCATGTTATCAATTGTTCAGCAAATCAAATTTGGTGACACAACGACTGCAGCGTCACCTACCGGGTCCATTTGTTAATTCAAACCTTGCAGGGACCCGGACTCGAACGTACCTACACAAAAAATATCATTAAAATATCAGTTTAGGAGATCAGTGACATACCGACAGCAGCGCCACCTACCGGGTCCAATTGTGTTTAAATCGGGTCCCACGTATTAAATAAGATTTGGATGAAATTTTGTGTGTATGTTTATTTAAAGTAATTTAATGATCTTCGTTTTGGTTGTTTGGCGCCGACTCATAATTAGTTATTTTTCGCTTTTCAGTTTCTGTTTTCGTCGGTTCCATTTTAGGTTAAAAAGTTTTATAAAAACAAGTAAGACCACACAATGTTTTTTCAATAGTTTCTTCCCTAAGCCGTGAATCGAACCACCATGAACAGGAAAAAGATTACCTCCTGTATTTGTTTGCTACCAATTAATAGGGTCAACAATGAGAATGAAATCTCTCCAACAAACATTGTGTCTTAGATTGAAGCAAAACCATGAAATCTAATATTAGATTAGGTACAGTCAGAAAACTTTCCGGTGAACCACCACTAAGGCTAAAATCACTTGCACTCAATGTTCGATGGCAGCCGTAGGTAAGTGTAATGTAGCAGGATTCGTTCAAGGGATTTTGTCGACAAAATGTACCACCGGGAAGTATCGTGACCGTACATTGATTAAACATCTTGATTATTTCTCTTTAATTTAATATGGTTGGAGAGAGAGATTTTATCCTCTTTATTGACTATCGGCCAAAATTAATATCCAATCTATCCACGATTTACCCTACTAGAGGTAGGAATTTGACATAAGCTCCATACAAAATATGTCAAATTTCTATCTCCAGTAGGGTAAATCGTGGATAGATTGGATATTAATTTTGGCCGTATATCGATATAATTATATCAACGGGAGCCATAAAATACAGGATGGTAGGTAAGTACTTCTTCACGATTGTGTTAGTTCGATTCCAGGCTCGGGCAAGCGATTTTTTTATAATTTAATCTGTGAATGCAGTATACTAAATTATTTGATAGTGACAGAAACGCTTTGTCTCATTAAAAACAGGTATTAACTACTAACCTACTCGAAAGAATATTTTCAGTAAAAAAAATATTACTCACCCAGTACATCATTTAGTTTAATCAGAAACTATTACCTCTGTTAAAATAAATATAGTTCGATGTAGTTGAAGATAGAACAAGTGCTAAAAGATGCCGTTATTTGCATTTTTCTATTTACAACTACAGCGAACTATATTTTACTGAGATAATAGTTTCTGATTAAACTACAGTAGGTACCTTTACTAAAATTCTGTAAAACCAGATTTTCGAGAAATTTTGTACTCGGCGGGTGACAATATACAAGCAAAAGTTCGAAACTAGAGCATTTTACGAGCGTGTTTGACAAAATGCCCATGGCGAGTGAACATTTACCTATAACATTTGCTCTCTATTTTGCGTTTATTACTCTTTTGTTGAAATGTTAGATCTGTAGCTCGTTTTTGCTCAAGTTGTAACACAAAAAAGTAAAGCAGTACAGTGGGCCTAGTACGAGTTTTACACTTACGAATACTTTCATCGTTTTCGTCGTCTTTCATTCATAAATCAGTAGCGCCCCTGGCGGATACGAGGAGGAACTACAGATTTATTAATGAAAGTCGACGAATACTTTGAAAGTATTCGTAAGTGTCAAACTCGTACTAGGTACACAGCGGCACGATGTTTTGTTACAAGCGAATTCTCTAGTGTGTAGGTACTCACCATAAAGAAAATCAATTTTGAAATTCTAAAATATTCATCATTGATTAGAAGTATTAGATTAATAACAGATTACGTTACAGGTATCCTGTGGAGTCTATACCCGATGGAATACTTCGCTCGCAGGAACTGTCCACCTTCAGAGAACGACAGTTTCTTCATACCAAAGTCTTGGACGTGTCCTGAGGTGATTCTCAAACCCAACTGGACGTTCCAGAATCCTTTATCCATTTTACACTAATTTTATGTTTATAGATTATTAGTAAAATAATTATAATAAAATGAATTCTGATGTTATTTTTATAAATAAAATATACCTACACTTGCATACTGTTGAAATATTTTTTAGTATTATTTATTTATAAATGACTAACAGAGCTAAGGTTAAGAGGAATGTGTGGTGTAACGAGAATGGATAGGATAAGGAATGAATATGTAAGAGGGAGTCTGAAAGTGGCGCCAGTGACAGAGAAGTTAAGTAGCAACAGACTATCATGGTATGGACATGTGATGAGGAGGAATGGGGAGCATGTTACGAGGAAAGTTTTAAGTATGAATGTTGATGGCTATAAAGGTGGCCACTGACGATGCTTCCAAACATGAGAATGGCGTAGCCGCATTCCGAAATCTGTCCGTGAATGTTGAAAACGTATTTTATTTTTAGAACAAGTCAAGCTTTTTTGGATGTCGTCATTAAAACGACGTCCGAATAGATACATCGTCAGTGCCCAGCTTAAGAAAAGAGGGAGACCGAAGAAAATATGGATGGATTGTGTGAAAGATGATATGAATAGAAAGAAAGTAAACACGGAGATGACGGCTGATAGAGTTGTATGGAAAAAAAAAACATGCTGCGCCGACCCCAAATAAATTGGGATAAGGGCAGGAGGATGATGATGATGACTAACAGAGCTTGCGACTCCGTCCGTGTGGATATCGGAAAATAGCATAATTTCGTTATATATTAAAAATTATGAAATAATATTTTTAAAGCGAAATTAACGACACATTAGAGATCTTCAATTTTTTTTGAGGTCGGAGGTCGTTTCTATTTTGATTATATTCGATGGCTTTGCTGGCACCGACCTCAATTTTTTTTTGCATAATTTCGTACTTATTGATGACGATATTACGGTACTTGATTTTGATTTATGGAATTGTTGTTTATGATACAACACTACCACCACCACATCACAGCACCAACAACACATCACACCACCACCACAAACCACTTTCACGACCACATCCACCACCATCATCACCACCGCACAACCCACCACAACACCATTCACCACCATCACCACCACCACCACTCAACATTTCAACTCGATAACCTTATGTCAAAACACCATAATCGAGTTGTATTTTTATTAAACTGAGCCAACCAAGAACCTTGACGTCTAGTTTATATGCTTCTGCCTATAATAGCGGGGTCAAGTTGTCTCGCAGAATAATATACCCAACCGACTGAAATTAAACAAACCTCTTAGTTTATGTTTTAGCCGTTTTCACGTGATGAGGTAACAAACAGTCAGACAGACAAAAATTCTAAGAACTATTGATTCGTGACTGCCTCGTTGGTCTAGTGCAGCCATACTCAACCTTTTTTTTATAGGGGCCACAAACACGTTTCAGTCATGGTGTCGAGGGCCGCAAGCAAAAATTATTTAGGTCAATTAAAGCGGAATTCCAGTTAATAAAGATTAATGAAAAATGAAGTTTTAACAAAGATGTTTATATGTTTTAATGCGATTTTTGATACTGTAAACACTTTTTCAAAACTTTATCAAGATCTGGCTTGTCGCTACATGCTATCCTTATAACATCATCCAGATGAGAATCTGTAGGTTTGTTTCTGTAAATTTTCTTTGTGTATTTCATTTTTGAAAAAGACGATTCGCATACATACGTAGTTCCAAAGAATATTAGTAGGATTTGGGCACGTCTTTGGACGTTTTTATATTTTTGGGGAACAAAAAATCGCTGATAGCGCTCGGCTCACATTCCCGTTCTGAAACACCCATTCTCTGATGGGCGCGAAATTTAAAATGGTTTACAATAAATTTGTAACTTTAGATGGGCCAATAACAAAGGCCCGACGGGCCGCATGCGACCCGCGGGCCGCAGGTTGAGTATAGCTGGTCTAGTGGTTGCAAGCGCGACTGCAGAGCGTGGGGTCCCGGGTTCGATTCCCGGGTCGGGCTAAGTGCTATTGGGTTTTTTCATTAGGAAATTCTCAGTAGCAGCCCGGAATCTGGATTTGTGCCCGGTCAAAGGCAATAGGCTCGCCCCCTATTACATGGGACTATAACATAACTGGCGAAATGTGGGTGTAATATTACACCTCTGCCTACCCCTTCGGGGAAATAAATAAATAAATAAATAAATACTTCTGGACGTTTTTACACAGCACCATCTAGTCCCAAACTAAGCAGAGCTTGTACTATGGGTACTAGACAATGGATATAATACTAATATACTTTTTTTTTGTAAATACATACTTGTAATACATAAGAAACACCCAGACCAACACAGACACTTATGTTCATCACATAAATATTTGTGTCCTGTGGGAATCGAACCCACGACCTCGCATACAGGCATGATGTTATGTTATGTTGTTATTGATTCGTGTTCAGTGACTTTAGTGTTCTATTGCTTATTTCTAGTCCCCAAAGCCGGTTTTCGCGAAAAACTCGATGTACAGACCTTTACAATTTTATTATCTTCCACTTGATAAAATTCTTAAAACAGACTGACAGACAACGCACGGCCTAAACTGGTGAGTCTAGGATAGGTAATAGATCTGTGGTCTAGGAGGACGAAATATTGCAAATTCATCCCCCAGGGGGGTTAAATAGGGGTTGAAAGTTTGTATGAAAATCCGTCATTTTTGAAGTTAGATCTATGAAAATTCGTATTTGGCTTTTTGTTTGAAAATAAAAAAAGTCTCAGTGTTTATGGAAAAGGGGTTTTCAACATGATGTAGATTTCTGAAATAGACGCGTGCGAAGCCGCGGGCAAAAGCTTGTAGTATTATAAAGAAGTAAGGTCTCTATCAATGCTATTAAACATTTAACCATTTTGTACAATTACGCTGTTTGCAAGCGTAACTTTCAATTCATATATTATTTTAGCCAGTAGTGGTAACTGCTCGGACGAATAAAAAAGTCTGACGGAATCTCGCTAAATAAAGACTGAAGCACTCAATTTTTTCCTAAAACCACTATAATTTATAATTTCGAAAGCATTTTAACACACCAGATTTATACTGTTATTTTATTAATGACACTAGAACAATGACTACCGTCACATTAGATTTTTTGCGTAATCGCGGCTTTTTGGCATATTATGGATGTGAATGTGTGCGTACCGTACTTTTAAGCGAGCATACTATGGATGCTTCACTTATTGTTTAGCGATAATCCGTCCGCCTTTTTTATTCGTACCAGGGTAACCGATACATAATTTAGTTTTACTATTACGTAATCCTCGCCCCCTATTTCATCATGGGAGTAAACACTGAATCGGCTAGCTGTGAGTGTACAACAGTAGGTAGATTTCTTCCTACCTCTCCTGGGAATACAAAATATGTGATGTTAATTTATTTATTCCTTTTTTTTTTTTTTTTTTTCTCCTTGGGGAAATCCTCGTGGACGCACTCCGCCCGGGGTAGGCGGAGCCAGTGTCGGACTCTTACCGACTAAAACCACCACGGTGTTCCTTCAACTACCTTAGCCGGGGGCGTGGGAACCCGTGAGTATTCACACAACCACCCCCGACAGGTCCTGGCCCGCCTCTAGCAGGCAAGCCCCTTCTCCCCGTGCGGCCTAACGTTGGCCGCACCCTCCTCGATGGCGCACACGGAACACTGCACGCCACCTCACCTCATGGGCCTTTACCAGCTGCGCCATCTACGCCGGCTGTGCCAGCTACGCCAGCTGCTGGTCGGGCAGCAGACTACCCCGAGTCTGCTGCTCGCAGGCCCTACCTCCCGTAATTTTTTATAGAGGTTTTCTTCCTCGCGGTCCGGGTGGTGAAGCCAAGACCCTCGGTCCCAAGAGGCGCGAGAACACTACTCAGCGGGCACTCCTGGGGTTACGAGATCGACTGGGGCAGGGAAGGACAGTCCCCCCGCTGCCTGCCCAGTGGCAGGGTGAGTGCACACCGGGCCCGCCCCTGCTCCTCCACTGTGCCCTCTGCTGATATCAGAGGGACACGTGGAACAACTCCCCACTGGCCCAGAACGGGCCCCACCCGCGCCAGAATATTCGCCACAGGCAATAAAATCCCCCGAAGGTTAATCCCTCGACAGGATTTTATTGCCCGTGCTCAGGATGCACCGGCTAAACAACTGCCGATCCCTCCAGACGTGTCCAGAAGGACAAGCAGCCGTCAGGCACACATGGAGGTTTTCTGGCCAGCACCCCAAATTTATTTATACCTAGTTAAGTATCTGTGTGCACACCAAAAACTACACTTGTTTTCGAAAATATTTATTGAATATAGAAAATTTATAATATAGGTACAATACAATTCGACGTGTTAACGTAATAATGAATGTGCTTATAATTTGTAAATGTGTATTCGCGGAATAATAATTAGGTTTGTCGACATTTGTTAAATTTATTGTTAGAAAATAACATTAGCATAATAAAATAATATGACTAAACTTACATAAATTCTATGGCCGCACGACTTAAATAATAACATAAAATCAAAATCTCATCAATCTTCTGAATATAATTCTTAACTTGCTAACATCGAGTATGTTCTATCTAGATCATTATCTAGATCTTACGTCTTCTTTGTCCATCCAAAGGTTGTCTGGAAGATATCGCTTTTAGCGATAAGACCGCCCATGTACCCATAATTTGTACGTTGTTCCTGTTTACTACTATTTTCATGGTGTACAATAAAGTATATTCTATCTATCTATCTATCTATGTTTATTATTAAATACAAATATATTACTAGGACTATGGAAATGAGTGTAGTTGGGGAAACAGGAATGTATGTAGCCAGTTAAACTTATTGAAGCTATATCGTTAATCATCACATTTAAGGAGGGGAACTAAAATATATATTTTCAATTGACCTCAACAATTTTGTTATACAGGATTTTTTTGTTAACTAGTGCGCAAATCTTTTTTGGTTGTTCGGTATGAGTAATAGAACACATTTCCATAAATTTTTCAATACTTTTTATTTTTCTTTATTTTTATCCGACTTAATATCAGCAAAATATGGACACAATCTGTTCGTAATAACATCAATGAAAGCGCGCGACGGCTGGCTCACGCGGCCGTCCGGGAGGGGGTTGTACCCCCGACGCAAACCCGCAGCCGCATGAGCAAGCCATCGCGCGCTTTCATTGGTGTTATTACGAACAGATTATGTCCATATTGAACTAAGTTTACGGGACATGTCGCGCACAATTAAATCAAAATAAGAATAAGAATAAATTAAGTCTGCTCGTGACCACGGCCAATGCAACTTGACCGAAACGTCGAGTTTAGTCAAAATGTTTGTTATATTTTGATTTAATTGTGCGCGACAAGTCCCGTAAACTTAGTTCAATATGAGTGAAATTCGCGAAAGTTTAATGTACATATTTTGCTGATTTTAAGTCGAATTAAAAATATAAAAAAGTATTGAACAATTAATGGAAATGTGTTCTATTACTCATACTGAACCACCAAAAAAAAATTGCGCACTAGTTAAAAAAAAATCCTGTATAATATGAAGATAGTAAAAATATTACGAACAAACCTTCAACTTACCATCTGTTTTGTACCATTTACATTTCCGTAGATATAGCACCGTGTTAACAGCATCACACACGGCACACCTGTCTGTTAGTTGCACTCTTATCAGTTCACATTGGCATCTCTTCACAGCCCTTACTGACTATACAAGCACTACAAATATAACGATAGTACACTTAACATAAAATAAATCTAATCATTGTATACGGAACACTTAAATTTACAGAAATTATATATTTAAAAAAATTGCATCTAGAAAGATTATAATCTGTGCCAATTCGTGTACTTAACTTTAAGTAAATTTAAGATGTGTGACATATAAAGCTTTGAAGTATTTTTGATCTAAAGGTAACATTTTTGAGCAAAGTCCATGTATGTGCAATATATCAGACTTTTCATAACAGTATATAAATGTTTGTATAAATTCTCAATGCTTTACGAAATGCACGGCAGTTTGTGGACTTTGCTTATAACAACATATTTTAATTTTTTTAAACAGCGGGTGTGCGATCCAATTCCTTGAATAATGACGATGACATTCTGTAAGAGATAAAATAAACATATTATTAATGCATACATAGATATAACTTTTGTTAGTTATCAGCAAATGTGCACATTAGTGTCCTCATTTAGATAAGCTAGAAGCTGTGTTACATTAGTAAAATGACAAATTATTTGTACAGTCAAGCACCAGTTACTGGTAACATTTGAATTACGAAAACAACTATTACTCCTTACGAAATAAAGACACTGACAAGGTCAAACTAATACCACTAATGTGAGGTTGACTGTACTTTGACAAAACAACTGCTTACTTAATTTACCACAATATTTTTTTATTATTATTATTACAACCTTTTTATTATATTCAAAAGAAAGTAGCAATTTCTACAGATTCATGAAAAATGTATAACTAAATAAACAAGTATTATTTGCAGGCATGAACATAAATTATTGTTCACAATAAAAGCAATTACTCACTTGCTTATCATGTGCTGGTATATATAGCATGGAATTATTGTCATGTTTACAACAGATGGGGCCTCTTCAATAATTCTCGATATTTCCTTATCTTTTATACCCACAACATTTATAGTGTTAATTTCTAGTATCTGGTGATCAGTCAATAAGCCGTTGCGAGCTGCAGATGAATCTTTCACCAAGCCAACAATCTTGCCATCCTTGAACTGGAAACCAACATGGCCCAGAGAGTCCTTGTGAAGGGTTATTGTCCTCTCAAATGGTCTGAAAACATATTTTTTTATAGTTGCTATATAGGGAAAATAATAGTAATTTAGCAATGTTTTAATTTTTATAGAAATCAACACAACACAAAATTTATTCATGCAGTCATATCTAATCTATTCTATCAATTTATAAAAAAATACTAATTCTTAAATAGGTACTGTTTTTTCTTTCTTGTCTTATTTAATAAACAATCTTGGCACGTATTTTTAATGCAACTTGTCATTAATAATTATTAAAAGACATTATATTAACAATTTTACACAATAAATATTTTTTCAACCAATTACATGTGCAAAACTAGTAATTACTATATTATATGAGTAGTTATCTAATAATTTGTTGAAAAAGATAACATAACATCACGCCTGTATTTCCCCGAAGGGGTAGGCAGAGGTGTAATAGTACACCCACATTTCGCACATCGAAGGTGCTTTCGACAAAACAAATTTCTCCAGCATAAGTAATGCCCTCTCCAGACATGGAGTGGAACCATTGCTTTCAGACTGGATCACCAACATGCTCAGTAAAAGAGTAGTACGCTTAGAAGGTGAAGTCAAGGCAGCCATAATAGCTAAAGGCTGCCCACAGTGAGGAGTACTATCCCCCCTGTTATGGAACCTGGTCATCAACGACCTCATCACAAAACTAAACGCGAGAGACTTTTACACGGTGGGATATGCAGATGACCTTACAATCCTTGTTCCAGGAAAGGTCACGAGTACTGTCTGCAATCTTACCCAACAAGCACTACGTATCGTAGAACGATGGTGCAGAGAATATGAACTATCGGTAAACCCCACCAAAACCGAACTTATCATGTTCATGCACAAACGAGCACTAGGATCATATAGCCTCCCTAGTTTGTTCAATACAGAACTCCAGCTGTCCGCCGAGGTTAAATACCTTGGCGTCATACTTGATAGCAAGCTGACATGGAGTAGTCACATCGAAAACAAACTAAACAGGGCCAGTATCACTTTTTGGCAGTGTAGGAGAATGATAGGCAAACGGTGGGGACTGTCACCTAAAGTAATCTTATGGTTGTACAAAACAGTGATCCGACCCATGATAACATATGGTGCAGTGGTTTGGTGGCCGCGAACTAAATTAGTTACAGCCGCAAACAAACTGCAACGGCTCCAGAGACTCGCCTGTGTGGCCACCACGGGCTGCATGAAAACAACTCCAACGGCAGCGCTGGAAGCCTTACTAGGCCTTCCTCCACTGCACCTATTTGTCCAACAAGAGGCTGCAGTGGCGGCGGTGCGGCTTCAATCGCTGGGTCTCTGGAGAAACTACAAAACACACCACACTCTTATACTCGATGAACTCTCTGAGGAATTACCATTTATGCGAGCAATTAACGACCGCATACCGAAGGAGTTCATTTTTGACAAAAAATACAAGATCCAACTGTATGAGGACCATCTGTGCGAGGGTTTGAATCCCAGAGAACTTAGGATCTTTACAGATGGATCCAAAACGGAATCAGGTACAGGATGTGGGGTCTTTTCAGAACACCTAAACATATTCATCTCTACGCCACTGGGTGTCTACAACACGGTATTTCAAGCTGAGTGTATGGGCATCTTACTGGCAACTGCAGCAGTCATGGCACGGGAGGTAAAAGATCACTCTATTAGAATACTCTCCGACAGCATGGCGGTTCTACTGGCTCTCAACAGTTGTACTGTCAACTCTGGGCTCATCTACGAATGCCACCAGAAATTAAATCAGGTAGTCAGCTCCAACAATATAACCCTACAATGGATTAAAGGTCATAGTGGCTCTAGAGGCAATGACGCAGCGGATGAACTCGCTAGGAGGGGTTTGAGTACAGACGCGGTAGGACCTGAACCCATAATACCTCTCCCTTTCGGTCATTTACGTACTCTGGTAAGGAAACGCACTAGAGACAAACACAACTACTCCTGGATAAACCACGAGGTATGCAGACAGGCTAAGGAAGCACTCCCCGTCATCGACGGTAAGATCACCAAACAGCTCCTCCGGCTGTCAAAACAACACCTACGTACGGTGACAGCCGCCTACACCGGACACGGTTCATTTAACAAACACCTCTTTGTCATAGGTGTGACTGACAGTCCTCTGTGCAGAGCCTGCATGGAGACAGAAGAAACAGCGGCCCACGTGCTTCTCAACTGCCCGGAGGTCGCCTCATACAGGGCTAAGTACTTCGGAGATCCGGGTACTCTCCGAGAGACAGTCAGCAACATCAAGCGTCTGCTGGCCTTCCTCGAGGAGCTGGGGTGGCTCGAGTAAACAAGTTATTCCCACCCACACGCAAAATACACGCCGAGCGTGGAGTTGCGGAAAATGGCCCGTTATACCAATACCAATACCCACATTTCGCCAGTTATGTTATAGTCCCATGTAATAGGACTGAATATGAATTTAAAAAAACAAAAAAATTGCAGGCTGTTAGCGTGACACTTGTCAGTTTGATATGCTGCCACTTTGTGAAAATAATTTACGCGAGCAAAATGCATTTTTTCATTTACTTGCTTCTATATAGAATCACTTTTGAACTAGAAATTTTAAACAGTTTCCTTTAATAACTAATTAGATGAATAACACGAGATAACAAATGGTTAGGCTAGTTAGGAATTTATTTTATATTCATTATTAACAAAAATCTCCTTAAGTATATTAAAGATATTACTCAATGGCAACACTGATCGTGACATAGCTTGGAGGCATCGCGCTGTCATCGCGGGAAGAGAATACCTGGTGAAACATCTTATTATACCATGGTTAAAACCATGTTTCTAAAACGAAAGTGAGTTAATATTGCATTGTCATCCAGCCCTGGGCTATGTTTAAAGTTTCAGTTTCTAGCTCATCGGGAAGTTAGTTTAAAATCGATTGCAAAATTTGTACCAAATAGACAGACAAGACTGAAAGCAAGTTAATAAAAATTTAGTAAAAAATCAACATTAAGGGGACAACACATCATTTATCGAAAATTCATTTTCAACAATTGAAGTACAGGTAGGTACTGCAGTTTAATCAGAAACTATTAACTCTGTAAATTATACTCTGCTGCAGTTGTAGATAGAAAAAGTGCAAAAAGTTGTCTTTTGGCACTTTTTCATTTTTTTTTTAGTATGGGATGGCGAAACTAGCTATAGTCCCACCTGATGTAAAGTGGTTGCCTTTGCCCATAACAACTGCAATACCACCTAGGTTGTTGCCTAAATGGTACCGCAAGTTGTTTCGCCAAACTGAGACATAACAATGGAAAGTCTCTTTCTACAACTACAGCGAATTATTATTTACAGAGTTAATAGTTTCTGATTAAACTACAGTACCTGTACTTCAATTGTTGAAAACGAATTATCAATAAATGATGTATTCAGCTAGTAATATTTTTTTTACTGATGGGGGTGCCACTTTACTGCTACATTCCCCTTAAAAAGACATGCCAAGATTGTTTACTAAATAAGACAAGTAAGAAAATACAGAGTGTTGCTAACTTCCACCAATATTCTTGATAATTACTATGTAGGTATTTCTAGAAACATATTCATATTCATATATAATATTCATACCTATCACGAACAGCCAAATATATTCCATTAGCTGGAGACTTTTTTAACAATCCATGACATTGGTCCATTGTCATTCCAGCCAGTGCTACATTGTTTATTTCCAGAATTTGATCTCCAAACCTTAACCCTGCAAGTGCAGCAGGACTGTTGGCAGCCACATAGCACACAAACACTCCATTATTGACTGAATGAAGCCTCACACCACATTTGCCATCTTTATCCTTGCAAAGTATAACCTGTCTTATAGCACCAGTTACGGTTGCCTTAGCCAATGTTGTTGATTGAGATGACAAGGGTGCTATCAGGTTGCTGATCATCCCACTTGGTTGAACCTGTAGATATTTAAAGTAAAGCTGGATTTAGCACATGTATAATGTCGTAAAATAACCCGTAAGGTGCCTTCTAATGTGCTTTGTTGTCATTTCAGTTAGCCATCATAGCTTTTATATCCAATTGCACAACAACATGTATGTTCAGAATCTATAGAAATTCATTACGAATAGTATTACGGAAAACTTACCGTTTGGAGTTGATACTCAGGCATATTCAATGCAATAACATCATTAGACAACTCAAGCCCCATGTATTCACCAAGTGCGGGATACATATTATGAGCTGATGGGGCGCTGGGCATCGGAGCAGCAGGTGGAAGGCTGTACGATGGTGCCGCCTGGTGGTGAGCCATCTGAGCCCTCACCATGGTATCCACCTTCATGTCCTCCAAGGATGGGTACAACGACATCTTCTTTACCAAATACTATTACACTTTTTTAAATGAAAAAGTTTATAGACGTTTGCGTTTATTAATACGTAATTTACCTAGTTATGTAGTTAATATATCTTTGCGTCTATGACTAATTGGAAACAATGAAATTCAATGAATCAGAATGAATCCTATCAAGTTATCAACATTTTTTTTTTTTTTTTAATTTTTTTTTTTTTATTCATGACCATGGATACATGTCCTTCAGTCGTAATCATTGAACATATTATACTTGTATCCTAGTAAAGTGATGGAAACTTTACTAGGTTTCTGAGGGGATGATGAGATAATACGAAAGTCATGTTTTTCAACTTTGTATCATTTATCCACACTTGTACACGTTAACGAGCACTTAACATTTAATAATCCACCATTATTACACATTAACACTCGAAGAAACACAAATTTTGGAAAATAATAAAAATCCACAACATGATCTTTACGAATTTTCCCGCCAACCTCCAAGTTATCAACAAAAACCCAACCAGTGTTGCCAATTGCCAATAGAAGTTACGTAGTACACACAGACTACTAGGGGATTAGTACACTTGTCTGTGATAGAAGTCAAAGAGACTATAATATAATAGAAGTATTAGATAGAAGTGAGCAGTAGTGATGCGACTCGAGTCAACTTTAACTAGGTTTTTTAATTCAATGACTTTAACTCGAGTGACATCGTAAAAATGAACTTGAGTGAAAAAAATATCGACTCGAGTCACTCGCGAATCACTGATCGAGACATGCGAAACGATATGTTTTTATTCTTAAGATCGATTTTCCATTTTATGTCTACTATGTTTTAAGCTTCAACTTATTGACAAAATAAATATTTAATTAATTCAAGGATTATGGTAGATGATTCGATAGAGGCGAGTGATCGAGTGACTCGTGAACCACTTGAGTGACTGGACCACTCGAGTAGTACCTACTCAAGTAAAATTGTAAAATGAATCGAATGACTCGAGTGGTAAAATCGGACTCAAGTCGCATCACTAGTGAGCAGCAGGGCACGGACGTGGGTCGATTTCAAACGAAGCGTAAAAAGTGTTTTCATGAAATAATTTCTACAATTTTGCTGAAATTTACATAGTCCTCATTTCATGTGATACTTATGTTATGCCTTTATATGGTACAGTTACAAATATTACTCTATTACATTTCATATTTAAGATAATCGAAAAAAACTGTCAAATTTTTCATTCGTGGCACCTGGTTTTTTATAGCTTTTTCAACAAAAAGTGAATTTAAAAAAAAATGATCTCGTGAAATAGTTCTTTAATTTCATTCGGTTACACATTAATAACCATAAAGTCGAGTGACACGTCCTATATGTATTAACTACCACAAAGCAGAACATGATTTCTCTGCGATTCATTATACGATCAATTTTTTCAATCATTAGTGTAGATCAACAACAAAAAAACTATTAAAAACAACCTGTGAGTTTCTGCCTATGCCTTACTCCTGCACTACGCAGAGGAGCCCCAAGGGCACCTGAACATTCGGTGAAAGCAGACGCACGCTTTGTTATTCCGGTGAGAAATGTATATGTGATTGCATTTCAATGCTGGAGTCTGGATTTGTGCCCGGTTAATGGCAATAGGCTCGCCCCCTATTACATGGGACTATAACATAACTGGCGAATTGTGGGTGTACTATACACCTCTGCCTACCCCTTCGGGGAAATACAGGCGTGATGTTATGTTATGTTATTTCAATGCTCAAGACAAAAATAAATTAATTCGTGTTTATAGATATACAAAGTGTTGATCTGTAATCGTGCCATATTTCTAGATCTGATGATAAATAATGTGCTTAGTCACCTAAAAATACTTGAAAAATTCTAAGATTATTGAATACCTAAATTTTCACTTAGAAACATAGCGAGGATTCGAGAATAAATCCCGAACGACTCGGAAAATAAGTCATCGGCGGCATTGTTAAAGGGTGGAAATACCTGCAAATTGTTTTGGTGGTGTCACACGCATCGTTTTTGTGTCGCACGTGACACATGGGGGGAATTTGTTTGTTTACAAATAGGTATTTAACAAAAAAAAAAATTTTTGGTATTGATTTTTTTACTGATTCGTGTTCAGTATCAGTGGTATAGTCACCTCCTTAAATATGGCACGAATGCAGAGCAACATGTTGTTACAACGAGTTTTTTAACAATAAATTCACTATAATGCGCGTATGGTAGTATCTAAGAACACGGATATTTTTTTTCCTTCCAATGGCGTCTAGAATGTTCTATGATGCAATAAATCAGATTTTTAGCTCAAAATTTGATTTGTGCTTGTGCCACTTCATTCAGGTCGATTTTCGCATAACACGAATGAAATAAAATTTTACACAAATGACATGGTCTTTAAAATGACTGATTAGAATTAAGAAAAAAAATTACGGAGTTGCAAAAAGGTCAAAAGGGTATAATAAAAGGGTACCATATGGCACTTGCGGCTTGACCTTCAGGTTGCCAGTCCAGTATGAGTATTAAATGACGTCTAACTACACAACTTTTGTTTTACAACTTTACACAATAAGTACGTAAAAAACGTGCCATACATAGCGCCTAGCGCAATAAAGTATCCTCATGTAGATCACCTTAAAAATCACTCAAGCCATCTTCTTAATTGTATAAACTGATTGCAGATACAAACAAATATAGACAAAAATATATATTATAAGAAATCAGTAGAAATATATATAAATAAATAAATAAATATACAAATATACAACCCGATTCTTAGATTATTATTTCTCTGAGATCATTGTACTCATCATTATTAACAACTTTTACAGTGGGACCAACCCTGAAATCGCTAAAAAAACAGCTGTTCCCTATAATTATGTCGATTTATGTGAACACAAATGTAGGGAACGGCTGATATTTGTTTCGGTTTCAGGATGGGTCCCGTAGTAAAAGTTGTTCATTGTGATGAGTACAATGACCCCTTAAGAGGTTTAGTATTAGCTAGGAATTAGGTTGTATATAGAAATATAATAAAAAGTATGTTACAATCTGTTGATCATAAAAATAATTAACCTAATGTTATTTTTTTAAATTCTTTAAAGTATTCAATAATTTTTTGCTGAAATAATGCTACGTTACATTATTTGGAATATTTTGATTATGATATATCAAGATTTCAGTTAACTATCGTCATAAAAACATATTGGATACAAATTGAACTTAAAAAAAACGTATCCAATTTTCCTTGTTTTTATTTCTCAATTAGATACCTTAAAATCACCATCCCCCCCTTTCATTCAATACCTTGTTATGTATTTTCCAATAAAATGTTTTATAAAATCATGGTTATGAATGTTGTCCAGCTATCAAATCATTAGTGTCCTACACATTTCATTCGCGATTAAAGGAATTTCATTTGTGTAACCACATAAATCATTCGTGTTTTTATTTTTTTGGTTTTCTTATATTTATAACAAGATGCGCCCTATATTTTTACATAGAATGTGTATAACTTTATTATGGCAAATGTTAAATACCTACAGATAACAATAAAACGGGAGTTTACAAAACTCGTCAAAAATGTGTCATTTTAATTCGAAACATGAAATCGACCCACGTACTCGGTACTTGAGATGTGACTTCTTCGCATTGAGCAGGGTTGCCAGACGAAGTATGACTGTTTTTAGGGTTCCGTAATCCTACAAGGAACCCTTATAGTTTCGTCATGACCGTCCGTCTGTCCGTCTGTTCGTCTGTTCTAATCCTTTACAGCTTAATAACTTCTACATTTATAAACATAAGTAAATGAAATTTTGTTAAAAAATGGTTTAGATATAGATCTCAATTTTAAAAGAATAAAAAAATCTTGATAACGTATTTTAGGGGTGGCTCCTATACATGTGAAATGGGGATGACGATTTTTTTTTGCGCTGCACCCCCTCTTGTGGGGTATCATTGAATAGGTCTACTAAAATGAAGGTAATGTTTCATACATAACTTTTTTATCAACTATACCATCTGTGAAATACAGTTCGCCAAAGTGGCTTGCAATGTGTCCCCCCCCCTGCCATTTCTAAATTATGCAACGTACAAACTTATAGTCTTCCACATTGATAGACCTTTATAAAAACTCTCTTTTAAAATTATTTCGAGTATAATGTGATTATAAATTTTTAGTTATAGTGAGAAAACTGAAAAATACTTCAGACGTCCTAGTTCATAGGTCATTGACCTTAGAGAAAAATGATCTTAGCAAATAATGCTCCTTTAGTTACTTTCTATTTGAAAAAATCACAAAAAGTAACTTTGAAATGACAAACGTCTTAAATTTGGCTTCTTGAATGTATCGCTAGATGGCGCTACTAACAACACGCTCTGAGTCGCGAATGCTGCCGATTATTGCAAAAACTCAAATAGCAATGTTTAATATTCGATTTGATTCGTTTGTAATTAGACCTACTTAAGGAACCCTATAATACTGAGCATGGCCCGACATGCTCTTGGCCGGTTTTTTATAAAAGGTAATCAACTAAAAAATAATGTTGTCAGTACTAAAAAATACTAAAATACATGCGAAATTATACTAAAATTGTACTAAAATTAAAATAAAAGAAATTGAAAAAATAATTTAAATGAAACACCTAATTTTTGTTATTTTTTTATCAAATTTCAATTCAAATTGTGTTCTAAATATGACTTTCATTTCATAAGTCTAAAACTGTCACCGATATGCTATCGTAACCGATAATTTAGACGTTGAATTTAACTTACACTTACGTTTTTTGGTGACATCAGAATTTTTCTTTTTACAATTTATATCTTTAGATATCACTTTAATTGCATAAATAAATGCGTTAAAAATATTAGTATAACTAGAAAAAGCAATTTATAAGTTTAAATGTTGGTGTTATTTACCAAATTACGTTTTCCAACATAATTATACATTAATAATCTTGTGGATAAGAACTAATAAATAGGCAAATTAAACATACAAAAAACTATAGCAAATAAACTGGAAAACTAAATTTTTGGTGAATAATTGTAGAAGAATTAGAATTTTACGCCATCCATACAATTTTTTAGACAACCCTTGGTAGCAAGAAAAGCCTTGGTAGCATATGTACTAGCGACATCTATGTTTTTAGTATGAAAATGCTCAAACGTCATTAGACACTGACCACTACGTAAATTTGTCAGTATTTTATTTGAATTAATTAATTAATAACAAGATTTTTGTTTGATAAAATAAAATATGTTTTAACAAAAAATGCATTAATTATAAAACTTTTTAACAAAAAATTGAACCGACGAAAACAGAAACTGAAAAGCGAAAAATAACTAACTATGAGTCGGCGCCAAACAAACTTTTAACAAGGAAAGTGCGTGCAAGTTGTAAGTGGCCGAGCGGAGAATGAATTTTTGGAAAGTTATTGTTTATCGTTGAAAATTCCACGTTGTATTTGATGTTACGTTTTTTTTACTATTTATTTAAAGTAATTTAATGAACTTAGTTGATTGTTTGTTTGGCGCCAACTCATTATTAGTTATTTTTCGCTTTTCAGTTTCTGTTTTCTTCTGTTAAATTTTTTGTTAAAAAGTTTTATTTTAAATTTTTTTGTGGTTAAAATCTAACTCCAGGTCTCCATTATGTCGTAGTGTCTAGAATTATATTTATGTGTGCCTAGTTTCAACAGAATCGGTTAACAGGTAAGAATTCAGTGGGTGAACAAGCACTCATCCCCTGTTTTCCTACCCTTAGGGATGGATTTTGATTTTGAAATTGTACCAACTTCGAGATCGAGATCGGACCGCTCTGTAAAAAGTTATGCGTGGTCAAACATAAAAAAAAAGAAAAAAAAAAGAAGATACGCGTTGAATTGAGAACCTCCTCCTTTTTTTTCGTCGGTTAAAAATGTACCTAACCTAGCCAAATCATAAGTTGCAGTAAACCTGCGAAAAAAAACGAAATGTGTGCTGGGACACATAGTAGCAGTGAAACTTCAACGGACAAGTGGAAAAACGAAACGCAACGGACAAGTGGAAAAACGAATGGCAACGGACATGTGGCAAAACGAATCGCAACAAAATTTTTACTTGAAGTTTTACGGGTGGATTGTTACTTGTCCAATTTGAAAACCTGCCCGTAAAACTTCAAGTTAAAATTTTGTTGCGATTCGTTTTGCCACTTGTCCGTTGCCATTCGTTTTTCCACTTGTCGGTTGCGATTCGTTTTTCCACTTGTCGGTTGCGATTCATTTTTCCACTTGTCCGTTGAAGTTTCACTGCTATTATGTGTCCCAGCACACATTTCGTTTTTTTTTTATATATTCTTATAAGACATTCATAAATTAAACAAAAAAAAACGTTTCAATTTTATATGTTTAATACAGAAGGAATTAGGTTGGTTAATGAACTAAGGGACGCAGGTCCCTTACCTTACAATGTTAATTAAAACGATCATATTTAAAAACTTCCGATACTTCGTCTTCATTCAAACCTCGATTATTTTCCCATTTCATTATATAAACTAGTACAATATCTGTGTATTTTCCTTTCCTCAAACATTTCCTTAATTTTTTCCCAAAAACTATTTGTTTCCCCAAAATTACGAAAACGAACCCTGATCTTGCTGAAGCACAATTTGTAGGAGTATGGCTAGGAACAAATTATAACTTATAATTTGTTCTTAGCTTTACTCGAAAATTTTAAGAAAATTATAAAATACTAACTGGTTATTTAATAACTTTTTGTACGTTAGTCAGATATATTAAACAATAAAATAAAGAAAAATACTGTGAAAAACATAGTAAAACATTATTATTTATTTATTTACTAAATTATCAACTAGATACACAATCAAAGTTAGTAAAAAAGTACCACTTAAACCTCCTGGGTTTGATATACAACGTAGCCATTAATTCAAAAAGTCAGGGGAGTTTTATTAATTTTAATTCAATTATATTATTAACGCCCATATTTCTTGCATTATAAAACACAGGCAGACACAATACTGACAAAGATAAAAAATAGTTGCGTTTACAGCCGTTTTTGTCAGACTGAAAATGTTAAAGAAAAGGCCGCCCAATTGTTTTTCTGAAGTAGCCTAAATGGCTACCAGTCGCCAATAGCAATTTTAGGTCGCCCCGACACCCTTAGGCCCGTATTACAATACAACACGTTCCTCAAGCATTTTAATTATTGTTTAAAACTAAATAGTTTTGAGTTGGGATTTAATTTTAGCATAGACTCATTCTGTTTCAGTATTTGAGCAGCGATTTGATCTATAACCTAATCACTCAAGTGTGGTCGAGACCACGCTTGAGTAGAGATTTCTTTCCTATTTTAGGTTAAATTCGCGTGCTATGTTGTTGCATCGCCCATCACTAATTAAGAGCGATTGATACATACGAACGCCCAAGGAACGCTCTCGTCCACAGAACAAGCTCTCGTCCGACGACGTCAGGCGATATATAAGTGAACGCAGCCAATAATTGACATGACAATTTAATGACAACTGTCAACTGTCACTGTCACTGTCATCAGTCAATGAATCTAAATGTTCGTGTTTTTAATTTTTAAATATTTATAACTATTAGATAGGAAGTAAATGTAGTAATTATATTACGAATACGAACTAGTGTGTGTCTTACTAACCATGGAAGCAGTAAACAATAAGCGTAATCCCAGGTAAAATCGTATTTTTAATTTTTGAGCATCAAAAATATTTCATACTTTGTCAATAATAGAAGTAATAGACAGCGAGTTATTCAATCAACCAATCAACCTTACTCTTCCAGCCGTTGTCGGGAGTGGGAACGCCAAAGACGAAATAAATTCAATGAGGCAATAAATAAACTTGGTGAAATTGTGAAAGGCATACATAAAACGAACTGTCCAACGGAAGATGAAGATGTGCAGTATCCGAAAGTTGAAATCATCCATAAAGCTATAATATATCTTAATAACTACGTTCACGAGAAAACACTACTAAGTAAGTTGATGAAGAGGTAATGAATACATACCTATCTTTTTTTTTGTCTGAAATACTTTGAGCATGTAGTTGCTTGTTGTAGCTTGGTTTTGTTATATTCGCATAGATTTTACTTATTTTAATATCTCTTATAAATAGGTAATTAATGCTTTAAAAGTGTTTTGGTTGCAGAACTTATACTGCAAATACTTTTGGTATGTATATGAGAATGTTCAGAAGAATGTGTGGTGTTATGAGAATGGATAGGATAAGGATGAGTATTGAAAAAATTGCTGGATGGCCAAATTCGAAACTAGCTGTGCCCACTACTCTGTCCGCATTGATGTCGGAAAATATTATCATGTTTGATTTTTACGAACACAATGTCTTCTAACATACATAAAAGTGCCTACACAGACGATTACACTGTTTACCTATGATACTATATTTTGTTTTTACA
Organism: Asteroscopus sphinx; assembly: GCA_949699075.1. Taxonomy (NCBI): domain Eukaryota; kingdom Metazoa; phylum Arthropoda; class Insecta; order Lepidoptera; family Noctuidae; genus Asteroscopus; species Asteroscopus sphinx. Next base: position 14,019,743 of record OX453005.1, read on the forward strand.
ATGAACCGGCCAAGGTGATGGAATTAGCCATACACTCTTCTCATTCTAAAAACATGCTTGTGCCCAGATGTGGGACAGTAATTGGATGTTATTCTATAACACTAACCACATCCAGTTCCTTAACTTTTCTCATTCTGAGAATAGGCAGTGCAACAGTAATGAGCTGATAATGTTATGTTATTTTATAACACTAACAACATTCAGTCCTAAAATCAGAGCAGAGGGACAGTAATGGGCTGATAGTGTTATGTTATTCAGAATATATTATAGAATAACTTATTCTATAACACTAACAACATCTAGCTAATTAACTTCTCATTTTGAGACAAGGCCCATGCCCAACAGTGGGACAGTAATGAGCTGACTATGTTATGTTATTGTATATATTCTAATTTCTTAACTCTTCTCCTTCTGAGAAGAGGTCCATGCCCAGCAGTGGGAACAGTAATGGGCTGATAATGTTATGTTATTCTATAACACTAACAAATAATTTTATGACTAACAAGTAACAATATCCACTTCATTAACTCTTCTCGTTCCAAGAAGAGGTCCGTGCCCAGCAGTGGGACAGTAATGGGCTTATTATGTTATGATAATCTATTACACTAACAATATCCAGTTCCTTAACTCTTCTCATTCCGAGAAGAGACCCATGTCCAGCAGTGGGACAGTAATGGGCTGACTATGTTATGTTATTCTGTTTTCTATAATACTAACAACATTTAGTTGTATTTTTAGGAACCTAAAAGAACCACCAATCATGACCTCTACTTTATATGCAACTTAATAAAATAGAGGGGTCAAGCAGATACGGCTTGGCTCAAGCTGTATCGCTGGATCTACTCAACCAATTAGATGTTTTTTTTCAATATCTGTAAAATCGCTTGTCATCTTAGTCTTCCTGCGACCACGAATGCTGCTTTCGAAACATCAGGAAAACCAATTAAAATAATATATGCAATGTAATCTGGTTAAACTTGTTTTATTATATTGTGTAGTGATAGTGAAAACCTAAGAAATTATTATTTACCAAAGATAATATAATCACTACGTTTTTTATTGACCAAATCATTGATAGTTCTACTCTTTGAAGCAACGAAAACGCGGTAGGCCCAGAAAGAGATGGCGGGATGAGCTGGACTCCTACTTAAAGGATTGGCCACAAATTTCCATAGACCGTGAAAGTAGAAGAAAGGAAGGGAGGCCTTTGCCCTGCAGTGGGACAAAACAGGCTCGTAAAAAAAAAGAAGTTATTATTACAATGTATGGAAAATAAAGAAACCTGTTACAAAAATCCCGTTTCCTTTTATTTGCCACATCAAATTTCTTTGCCGGATTTGTTCTTTATCAGCAACCTTATTGATTGGTGCAATAATATAGGTGATATTTTTTAGGGTTCCGTAGTCCTACAAGGAACCCTTATAGTTTCGTCATGTCCGTCCGTCTGTCCGTCTGTCCTAATCCTTTACAGCTTAATAACTTCTACAGTTATAAACATAAGTAAATGAAATTTTGTTAAAAAATAGTATAGATATAGATCTCAATTTTAAAAGAATAAAAAAAACATGATTACGTATTTTAGGGGTGGCGCCCATACATGTGAAATGGGGATGAAAATTTTTTTTTCGCTGCACCCCCTCGTGTTGGGTATCATTGAATAGGTCTACTAAAATGAAAGTAATGTTTCATACATCACTTTTTTATCAGATGTACCATCTGCGAAATATAGCCTGCCAAAGTGGCTTGCAATGTGTCCCCCCCCTGCCATTTCTAAACTATGCAATATAGAAACTTATAATCTTCCACATTGATAGACCTTTGTAAAAACTCTCTTTTAAAATTATTTCGAGCATATTGTGATTATAAATTTTTGAGTTATAGAGAGAAAACTGAAAAATACTTAAAACATCCTAGTTCAAAGGTCATTGACCTTAGAGAAAAATGATCATAGCAAATAATGCTCCTTTAGCTATTTTCTATTTGAAAAAAATCACAAAAAATAACTTTGTGTTATGTTGACGACACACTTCTTAAATTTGGCGCCATCTAGCGGCGTCTAACAACACTTTCTGGGTCGCCAATGCTGCCGTCAAGTGCCGTCTATTACATTTGGCACTGTATAGCGCCATCTAGCGGCTACTGACATCACTCTCTGAGTCGCCAATGCTGCCGTCTATTGCAAAAACTAATATAGCCGTGATTAATATTCGATTTGATTTGTTTGTAACACCTACTTAAGGAACCCTATAATACTGAGCATGGCCCGACATGATCTAGGCCGGTTTTTTTTTTGCAAGAAAGATTGGGTTCGATTCGTGGCCGAACCAGCTGCTTTCAAAAATCTAAAATGCAGTTGTTGATTTCTCCAAAATCGGGCTCACAACTCCTTTCACGACATTTCTCTATACCATATAGTTTCGGATTTGGCCCTCCAGCACTGTTTTAGAACTCGGCCTGTTAAGAGGTCGGGTTGCCAATTGTTTTTCGGGAAAACATAGTATTTTTCAGGCCAAGACATGAAAATATAGTATTCGGATGAAAATATAGTATTTTTAGAAAAAAAATAAAGTATTTGCACGAGCACAGCAAACGCAATTTTTTTTCAGGGTTTTGCTAAAACACAATGACCATTTTAAAAGTGTTTTAAGTTTTATTTTTCTTTACCTCATTAAATAAGTAAATATTTAAGGACATTTTTACACACCACCATCTAGTCCCAAACTAAGCAGAGCTTGTACTATGGGTACTAGACAAAGGTTTTTTTTTTTTTTTTTTGTAAATACGTACTTATAATATGCATAAGAAACACTTAGACCAACACAAACACTTTTGGTCATCACAGAAATACTTATGTTCATCACACAAATATTTGTGCCCTGTGGGAATCGAACCTACGACCTCGTAATCAGCAGTCCGACACTAGAACCACTAGACCACAGACGTCGTCGTCGTCGTCGGCGTCTTCGTCGGCGTCTTCGGCGTCGTAGTCGTCATTATTGTGTTTTTAAAAATGTACCTTAATTAAGATGCTTACCTGCAGGAAAATCAGAAGCACATTCTACCTTCGAGCGATATATAATATTTTTGTGTACTATATCTTTCTTCAGCAGTGTACGCCAGGCCGAAATATAGAAAAATTGGCAACCTTAATAAGAAAGAGAAAAGTTTTAAATATGACTATGAAGATGAATGGATGGATATGGATGGATGGCTTTAAAGGGTGCCACTGATTATGCATCCAACAGTCCGAATGGCGTGGCCGCAATCCAAAATATGTCCGTGAATGTTGAAAACTAATATTATTTTTAGAACAAGTCAAGCTTTTTTGGATGTAGTCAATAAAACGGCGTCCGAATGGATGCATCTTCAGTGCACACCTTAAGAAACGGTAGGTGCACATGAAAAACTTCATTAGGTAGGTACATTTTAGGAATTACAGTGATACCTACATAGTTGTATGTAATATCATAACAAGACTAACTTTGCATGTCGTAGCTGCGGCAAAGAGGTTGACACTCAGCATGATGCTGTGTTGTAACGTGAGTCTCACAATACAGCGCTAATTTTCAGTGTCAACCCCAAGTGACGAGCGGGTGCCAAGCCAGCAAAAGCAGCCAATGATTATATACCGAAAACAAATAAAGCGATATTCTGTGACCAACTTTTATTGTTCTGTCTCGCTTTTACAGTCAAAACATAGTGTGCCAACCCCAAATAAATTGGGATTAGGGCAGGAGGAGTATTGTTATGGTAATAGCTTTCTTATACATAGTTGGCTCTCCACGGCTCTTGGTGTGCTCCGTCTATCTTATTTTTCTGGTATGAGGTTTGGCTATATTCAACAATTTTTATGCAAATAAACTTCTCATTTATGGCATAAGTTGTGGTATGACCATTAAAAGTGATTATTTCTGATTGTGCTTTGCCACCTGTCAAAATTGTCACTGGACATAAGCATCTTCACTTAAGTTGTGTGCCATACTTACTCCTACAACCTTAGACATTTTAAAATATTAATGTCATTTGTAACAACATAGTGTGAATGCAATTTGTTCATTCTTTTCTTAGAAAAACATAGCCTACACAAAATTTTTGCTTGTATTGTGAATTCTTTCCAGACACAAATCCCACTAGTAGTGCCCCCAGACCTGGAACAACTATTGAACCCACAACCTGTTGTTTACAAACCAATCACTTGGTCACTTCATGTAGTCAATTTTTTTTATTCCACCCTGTTTTAATTACAGAAGCGGAAATATTAGCATTACAAGTGAAGCTGGAAGCTGCAATAAGCAAAAAAATTGGTAGTAAAGATGCATCAACACAAGTTCATATTATTGTGAATAAGAAACGCAAAGGTAAGAAAAAGTAACAATGCCAACTGTTTAAATATTGCTTTTATGAAATTATAGTGGAGTTTGGAGTACACTTAAGAAGATAATGAAGGGTGTTAAACTTTATTATTCTTTGTGGATTTCAATATAAGCATCAGTGGGTTGCAAGTTTGCAACTGCATTCAACACCAAATCAGTAGGTAATCAATTACATTGAAACATCGTATTTGGAATAAAGGAAATAGTATTTTATTTTCTCCTTATTAATATGCAATAATATGACAATCATTGCAACACTGATTTCCAAACATGCCACTGTATCTTAGTTGGGCAGGGAACTTTTAATCTTCCCTTCCCTGAGAACTTATTGTTAAATGTGTTTTCATAAGGTAAAAAATATCTATTTCAGATGGGAAATATTCAAAACTATTACTGTTGAAGAAAGATAAAAATGCAAAAGAAAAACCTGAAACTAAGAAGCCTCCACAGATTGAAATTTCTAGAAAATTACCAACACTCCTGCCAAGATCTAATTTAATAAATAAAAAAGGTAAAGATTTCTACTGCTAAAGTTCATTCTAAGTCAGGATTTATGGCTATTTGTATACACATATGTTGCTGCCGCCTAACGCTGAACACTAGTCCGTGTGGTGCCGGACGCAAAGAATTTCACCACCCTATATCTTCTCATGGGTGTCGTAAAAGGCGACTAAGGGATTCACCAGAGGATGGGCAGCAGCGTCCTCCGAGTATTTAACCAACCAACTGCGATCGCCAACCCGCCTGCCAAGCGTGGCGATTATGGCATATCCCCCCAAACATGCAAAGCACGAATAAAAACCGGCCCCTAGTCCCCGGCGGCCCCGCTAGCCCTGGTTACGGTAGCGGCCTAGGTAACGGCGGGGCAGGGGGTGCGAAGAATCCCCGGCAGAGATCCGTCTACCATAATAAAAAAAGACTGGACCCGGCAGCATACAACACACGTACACTGCTGACCGACGAGAAGCTTGTCGAACTCGAGGAAGAATTGAGCAAGTTACGATGGGATATCGTAGGGTTATCTGAAATCCGAAGAGGGGGAGGATACGATAATCCTCAAATCCGGTAACTTGCTCTATTTCCGGGAGGGCGATCAACTTTCCCAGGGCGGTGTCGGGTTTATCGTCTACAAGTCTCTTGTGAACAACATAGTGAAGATCGAGAGTGTTTCGACCAGGGTGGCGTACCTTATACTCAGAATAACCGAAAGGTATTCGTTGAAGGTTATACAGGTATACGCCCCGACCTCGAATCACCCCGACGATGAGGCGGAGACCATGTATGAGGATATCTCGAGAGCCATGCATGGCTCTAAAACTCATAGTTCATAGTTATTTATTGATAATAGTAATTATTATAAGTCACATTAAGTAAATAAATTACATTTTCATTTATCATTATTACATTATTAAAATTTATTATAATAAACTCACTTCACTTCACTGTTGTCATGGGAGACTTCAACGCGAAACTGGGCAAGGGTTCCGATGATGAGCTGCGAGTGGGGCAATTTGGATATGGATATCGGAACCACCGGGGTCATCTACTGGCCGGCTTTATGGAGAAGGAGGGACTCTATATGATGAACTCTTTCCTCAGAAAGCGTGAGCACAGGAAGTGGACCTGGTTGGGCCCTGATGGTGTAACAAAAAATGATATTGACTTCATTATGTCGACGAAGAAGCAAATATTCAATGATGTCTCTGTGATCAACGCGGTCAAAACCGGAAGTGATCACCGTTTGGTAAGAGGTACATTGAATCTGAACATCAAGCTGCAAAGATCTCGACTGATGAAGTCTACGCTCCGTCCAGCACCGATCCAAATCCAAAACCCCGAGAGCTTTCAGCTCGAACTTCAGAATCATTTCGAATGCCTAGGGAGCTCAGTGGACGATTACAACGATGGGTTTGTGGAAACTGTCCATACGGTCGGGTCTAGGATCTTTAGGACCCGTCGTACAAATAGAAACAAAAAGCTCTCTGGCCACACTCTCGAGCTTATGGCGGAAAGACGCGAGATGATTCTGCAGTCCTTAGATGATGCGACTAACTACTAAGTACCGGCAGCTCAATAGACATATCCCAAAGTCCTTGAAAAGTGACCTACGCCAATTTAATACGGAACATATTAAAGACGCGATAGAGAAGAACAAGGGCTCCAAAGTCTTCGCAAGAGACCTGTCTATTGGGCAGAGCCAGCTTGCAAAACTGAGGACCGACGATGGCAGAGTCGTTTCCTCCAAGCCAGAGCTATTGAAGGAGGTCGAGAAGTTCTACGGACAGTTATACACGTCCACCCGGACACCCGCTGTAAATCGGGCTAGCGACCCAAGAGCTCGATTGACCCCACACTATACCGAAGATATCCCGGACGTCGGCCTGTACGAGATTAGGATGGCTCTAAAGCAGCTCAAAAACAACAAGGCACCGGGTGACGACGGAATTACGGCCGAACTCCTGAAGGCGGGTGGAAAACCGATCCTTAAGGCCCTTCAGAAGCTGTTTGATTCCGTCATTCTCGAGGGAAGGACGCCACAGGCATGGAGCAGAGGTGTGGTGGTACTCTTCTTCAAAAAGGGCGATAATGCTCTACTGAAGTATTATAGGCCCATCTCACTTATGAGCCATGTCTACAAGCTGTTTTTGAGTCATTACGAACCGTCTTTCGCGCAGGTTTGACGACTTCCAGCCTCCCAAACAAGCCGGTTTCCGAAAAGTCTTTAGCACCGTAGACCACATACATACGCTGCGGCAGGTTATACAGAAGACCGAAGAGTATAACTTGCCTTTTTGTTTAGCGTTTGTGGACTACGAGAAAGCCTTCGATTCGATCGAGACTTGGGCGGTACTACAGTCTCTTCAACGGTGCCAGATTGACTATCGGTACATCGAAGTGTTAAAACTTCTTTGTATGAAAACGCCACTATGTCAGTCCGATTACAGGACCAAGCCTCGAAACCTATCCTTCGGCAGCGAGGTGTGAGACAGGGAGATGTGATCTCTCCGAAACTGTTCACTGCTGCATTGGAGGATGTCTTCAAGGTTCTAGACTGGAAGGGGCTAGGCATTAACATAAACGGCGAGTACATCACTTACCTTCGGTTTGCCGACGACATAGTAGTCATGGCTGAGACCATGGAGGACCTCGGTACATTGCTCGATAACCTCAGTAGAGCTTCCGATATAGTGGGTCTTAAAATGAATATGGACAAGACAAAGGTTATGTCGAATTCCCATATGAATCGGCCACCACCATATATATAGCACCCATTCCCGTAAGCATCGGAGAATCTACACTAGAAGTTGTTGACGATTATGTATACCTAGGACAAACTGTCCAGCTAGGTAAGTCCAACTTTGAGAAAGAGGTCAATCATCGAATCCGACTCGGTTGGGCAGCGTTCGGGAAGCTACGCAATATCTTCTCGTCCAAAATACCGCAGTGTCTCAAGACGAAAATCTTTGACCAGTGTGTGTTGCCGTTGCCAGTAATTACTTACGGTACTGAAACGTGGTCGCTCGCAATGGGCCTGATAAGAAGGCTGAAAGTCACTCAAAGGGCAATGGAGAGGGCTATGCTCGGAGTGTCCCTGCGTGATCGAATGAAATGAGGAGATTCGCAGGAGAACGAAAGTAACCGACATAGCCCGAAGAATTGCCAGTCTTAAGTGGCAGTGGGCGGGGCACATTGCTCGCAGAACGGATAGCCGATGGGGCAGTAAAGTTCTGGAGTGGCGACCGCGTACTGGAAGACGCAGCGTGGGTAGGCCCCCCACAAGGTGGACCGACGACCTGGTGAAGGTCGCGGGAATCCGCTGGATGCGGAAGGCACAGGACCGGTCGTTGTGGCGATGCTTGGGGGAGGCCTATGTCCAGCAGTGGACATCTTTCGGCTGAAATGATGATGGTGATGAATGCTGAACACTGCCGCACGCGCCTCTGTTGCGTAAATACAGCCTTAGCTTGCTGGAAAGTATTCAGTCAATCAGTAGCCAATCATCAATATGCTCAAGGCTTTATTTATTTATTTATTTAAACTTAAATGTACCACAGACCATACATAAGACGGACTTAACGCCATAAAGCGATCACTTTCAATCAAACCTTTTACAGGCAGCTCTATTTTCTTAATAACTTTCATTTGAAAAAAACAATATATAATAGAAGTAAAATATAAGTATTGGCTTAATTTTAATGCGTGAACTCTACTAAAAACCAAATGTGTTGAAAATATTAGCTTTATATTTTCTAAACAATTAATTATTTTTATAGAAACAGCACGTGCCAATCTCGAATACATTCACCTCTGTAATATCAATCACCTCAGCCTATCCCAGTTCACTGCTGGACATAGGCCTCTCCCAAGTTGCGCCACAACACTCGGTCCTCTGCGTCGGTCCACCTGGCAGGGGGGCGCCCTACGCTGAGTTTGCCGATTCGCGGTCTCCACTCAAGGACTCGTCTGCTCCAGCGGCCATCGGTCCTTCGACAGACATGGCCAGCCCACTGCCACTTCAGCTTACTGATCCTACAGGCTATGTCGGTCACTCCGGTTCTCCGGATAATCTCGTTACGGATTTTATCCTTCAAAGAAACTCCAAGCATAGCTCGTTCCATAGCTCGCTTACTTAGAACTTATACTTTGAACTCGTGGACTAGCCCAACTGTCAGTGTCCACGTCTCGGCACCGTAAGTCATGACAGGCAGGATGCACTGGTTGAAGACCTTTGTCTTCAAACTTTGCGGTATAGGCGGCGAGAAGACTCGGCGAAGTTTGCCAAATGCTGCCCAGCCCAAACGGATCCTTCTGTTCGCTTCTTTCTCGAAGTTGTGTCTACCAAGCTGAATTGCCTGCCCTAGGTAGACGTATTCCGTTACAACTTCGAGTGCCGACCCTTTGACGAATATTGGCCTCGGCATTACATGCATATTGAACATGACTTTAGTCTTGTCCAGATTCATGCCGAGACCGACACGTCGAGAGGCTCCGTTTAAGCTGTGCAGCATTTCACCCAGTTGTTCCAGCGACTCAGCCATTACAACGTCATCGGCAAAACGGAGATGTGAGATGTTCTCGCCGTTAACGTTGATACCCTGTACGGTCCAGTCCAGCGTTTTGAAGAACGTTTCCAACGCGTTAGTGAACAATAATCTGTAATAATCTGCTTCCTAATCCGATTAGTCTTTTACAGCAGGACTATGAAACAAACACGAAAAAATTGTTTTTATCTCTTATAATGTTAATACTTAGGTCTTGAAATGTAACTTTACCATCTGATAATCGGCCTTAACCCATATCTTCCCAGTGATCCATTTTTGGAACAGTAACATTATAATTTTTTTTTTATACAAATATCGCAAGTCCTTATTCTTTTTTTGCGTTGGGGTGACACTGAATTAGTTGTTTGTTAAATACGCGCGCCAAAAAGATAATTGCGCGCGCATTTTGATTGTAATTATTGTTTAGTTATGAGTAATTTTCACAAAAATGGCGTCACACATTCGGTAAGTAAAATTTATTTATGATTTTAGTAAAATTACATATTTTCTTGCGAATTATAATTGAATTTAGTATTGTTTTATAATACCTGTAGTAAAATAAATATATATTTTGAATATTTAGTGTATATGACATGTTTTCCGACACCGTTCCATTTTTCAAACAATGGGAACATACCAGGCCCCTCAGAAAGTATTGCGAAAAAAAGTTTTTATATATGGGAGACTGGCCAGTTATAATGTTTTTCGAAAATATGATTATTTATAAGTAAAAATAAGTAAGTTCCAATTTCAAAATTTCCCTCCACATTTTTTGCGAGTTAATTCAAAGTATTGTGTCTCACTGAAATATGGATCTGCGCCGGGAACATTTTAGAGCTATGATTTTATACGATTTCAAGTGTCGCCTGAAACCGGATGAATCGTACGATAGACTTCAAATGGCATTCATGGATGAAGGCCCTTCCAAGGCAACCGTGTATCGTTGGTATAACGAATTCAAGCGCGGTCGACCAACTTTGGGGGATGACGAAAGAAGCGGTCGCCCTTTGACGGCTGTTACCGAAGAAAACGTGCTAGCAGTGAAAAATTTAATCCAAGACAATAGGCGAATTACATATCAGGAGATTCAACACATATTGAAGATTGGATCGGGAAGCGTTCACGAGATTCTACACAGCCATCTTCGCGTGAGGAGGATAGTATCACGCTGGGTGCCGCACAACCTCACCGATGCTCAGAAGCAGGCCCGGGTGGAATGGTGCCGTGATATGCTTAACAAATTTGAAGCAGGCTCGTCTCGGCGTGTTTACGACATCGTTACAGGTGATGAGTCCTGGATTTATCAATACGACCCAGAAACCAAGCGCCAGTCGACTGTTTGGGTGTTTCAAAATGAGCCAACGCCTACCAAAGTGAAGCGATCTAGAAGCGGGGGTAAGATTTTGATCGCTAGCTTTTTTAATTTGACTGGCCACTTGGTATCAATTCCCTTACGGGATCAAAGAAGCATTAATGCCGAATGGTATACTACCAAATGTTTGCCAGAAGTTTTCTCTGTTATAAGCAACAAGCGACCAAACACAGGGCTCCGCGGGCTACTGCTCCACCACGACAATGCACCTGCGCACACCGCACTCAAAACGAGGGACTTCCTGGACAGCACGCCAGTCAAACTCCTGGGTCACCCTCCTTACAGCCCTGATCTAGCACCGTGTGACTTCTTTTTATTCCCAAAAATAAAAAATCAGCTCAAAGGGATACAATTTTCGTCGCCGGAAGATGCGCTGGCTGCGTTCGAGCAGGCTGTAAACGAGGTGTCTGCGGCGGACTGGAAAAAGTGTTTTGAAAACTGGTTTAGGCGCATGAATCTTTGTATAGAGGCTGGTGGAAAGTACTTTGAAAAGATTTGATAAAAATATATGTACGTATAGAACAATTTTTTTTAGTTTCGCAAAACTTTCTGAGTGTCCCACGTATGACGCTGTTATCATTGGGAAAATGTATGAATACATTCGGCTTAGTATTGTATGTTTTTGTTGTAGATTGATAGTAAATTACATAATTTCGTATTTATAAAATGATGATGATGTGTTGGATACTGATCTATGTATATATAACTCACCCCGACAATTTTGATAAGAACGACGAAGACAGTGGCAATGAAGAATATACTGATATCAACTGCTTGTCTTAGCACCAGCTATTAGCAGAAGCAGAACTACGGGCCAAGGTATCTGTAGAGGTACGGATAGAGGAACTGCAACAGCATGAATCCCAAGAGGAAGAGCCCATTCTAAGCACGGCACAAAATCCACCTCCTCAAAAAAAGTAAACTATTTCGAGGAAATGGCAAAATGTGGATATTCCTCAAAAATCAGAATAAGGAGGTGGGAGGTTTTGATCGATTAGATCAGGGGCCTTACTCCCACGAGCTCTGAACCAAATCGAGCTAATGTCAATTCATAAAGAAATGCAGTACGAATTGACACTAACTCGAATTCAAATTCGGTCGGGAGTAAGGCCCCAGAATGTTGGCTGTTGTAGAATCGGCATAAGGTTGAAGAAATGGTACTGGTTATTACTCATATTTCCTCTCAACGCTTACCAGTTTTACAGGTCGCCAGCTGCAAAGGAAAATGATGCACATGACCTACTATCCTTCACCAGATATGTAGTGCAGTCAGATACTTTATGATGAAATCCGTGACGAATGACAACACTGCATCCAACAGCACTATAACGAAAATGAAGTACCTACCCAAATCACCTTTAGCTGTTATAAAACGGGTTCCTTCAAGCGTTAGATTAGATGGAAAGGACCACGACATAGTGGATAACAGTAAGCAAATTCGATGTGGCTTGTGTCATAAAAATACCACAAAGAAATGTGGCAAATGTGTGGCTACTTTCATTCTGAGTGCTCAGTAGCATTTCATACAACCGCGTAATGTTACAGCATATTTTAATTTTATATTTTTTTTAGTAAACTTGTCTAAAATACTCTTTTTACAAGCTTTTATTTGATCTCCTTTCCGTTCATCTCTTCAAAGAAATTACATTTGCATATGTTCCCACTGTTCCATTATTGGATCGGTACCGTAATTCAAAAGGTCATTGACCGATATTTTTTTTTACTGTATCCATTAATTACTTTGCCCAATAGCATAACCATATGTAAAAATTAGAAAAATCTGATTAGTATTTATATTGTTGGGATGATATGGGTTAAACCTAAAATTTGATACAATCTAAAATTACATAAAATAACAACTTACGTGATTTAAATCTCTATCTTTGGGACCGAAATAAAATAAAATGCTATTGCACCACTTTTTGATATTGTTTCAGGTACAGAAAATACAATAGTAGTGCTGCCGGCATCACCATATATATTTCCACCAAGACCATTGTTGTTTCCATCTGTTCCGCCAGCTATTGTATTAGTTGATCATAATTTACAACCACTAAATAAAGCATCTGTTCCTATAGTTAATAGAAATAATGGAGATATCACAAAAACTACCATGGTTAACATTCTTCCAATATCTGCCTACTCCCGTCCACTATCAGCTACTAAAAATAAAAAGAATAATCTAAAGTTAAAAAATGAAAAAAGTAAAAAATCATCAAAAAAGTCCAAGCCTGTTGTTAAAGAAACTGTAAGAAATAATGAAGTGAAAAACAAACCTGTGATAACTTCTGAGGAAAATAAAAGCATTGCATGTTCAAATAGCGAAGATAAGAAGAACGATAAAGATGTGAAAAGCGGTGATGGGAAGGCCGAAAGCACTAACATTTCAACTAAAGACCCACTAGCAAAGATAGACAATGTGCAAAAAGATCAGAACAAAAGTAATGAGAATACAAATAATAGTGCATGTGATAAAAATTGTAATAAAAATAAGGACAATTATGTTTCTATTGCACTGGATAAACCTAAGTTCACAGAATCTGTTGCTAAGGAAATACCAGCTCCTGTGATTCCTTCAACAACAACCATAACAATGACTGAAAATATCAAAGCGACAGATGAAACTAGTAAACCAAATAAAATTTCGAGTGGCAAGGAAAACGTCATAGAAACTAAAGAAAAAGAAAGTAAATTGCCTAGCATTTTGCCTTTAAATACTACATTATGTGATCATGTTGTTGATGGAGGTAATGCACGTCTTGAACTAGCAGAAGAGTTTCTAGCTACGTCACCAACAGCCGCATTCCTTATGTCTTTTCCATTAGTAAGTGGAAATAGAGCAGACAGCCCCGCCGAAGAACATAGCCACAGTACAGCACAAGCTAACCTAAAAGATAATCTAAAGAGACCCGAATTAGTGCCTCCAACTATATCATATTTTGAAAAACTAAATAGCAACGATATTAAAATAAAACCTACAACAAGCAAACATCCCGATACATGCAGTATTACAAATAAACAAAATGAACAACATAAATGTATTGCGAACATTGTCACTAAAGAATCTGATACTAATACTGCAGTAACTAAAAGTTCAAATTCAAACACAGTGACGTTGCCCAACGTTTCCAATGAAAATCCATTTTTAAACTTATCAGTGCCTTCAATCATAACAACCAATTGTACATTAGCCGATACTGCATTTGGCCTAGATTTTGATTGTAATATTACTAAATCTGTGCCAAATCAATCCACTGGCTACGCGAGTAGTAACAATTTTTTCTACAAAGGTGATCCTTTTGGCAAAAATACAATTTATAGTACCAGCAGTATTACTTCTGGTCATGAATTTAATGGTCTTGGTCTTTATCCTTGTGCAATGGAAAAATATTCTTCTAAAAATAAGTCAGATTTCTCTAGTGTCGATGATAATCTTATGAAAATCGGATCATCTCGATTAACGTATGATATTGATTTGGGCTGGTCACACAAGGGTTTGGATTTTGTCAATTGCACAACCATCACTAACACATTTAACAAGGATACCATATTAACGACTACCTCGACACCATATACAACATCATATCCATTTAATCCTGATTTTCATGTTCCGTTAATGTCAAATTCAACCAAGAAAGAAAACTCTACCAAACCTAGCTCTTCCTATGCTGACACCATTACTAGTTTTTACTCCCAACCTGCTAATTTATGGACAGAAGACGTACCTTTCTACACAAATAATAATGTACCTAAAACGGCACCATCCAAAAACCAAAATTATACAACATTTGACCCTGTTCATACCAACGTTAATGTAAAACTACACACTAACAAGCATTACGAAACAAAAGTGGCTGAAGTTAGTGTTGAGAGCGGCATCAAATCTGGTAATAATGTCGTAAGTCAACATAATGCCGAGAAGTATACAAAAAAATCTCCAAATAAAATGCATATAAACTGGATGACATCTGAAACAAGAACTGTACCAAATAATTTCAATCCAATACATCCTCAGATAAAAGAAACTCATAAAGCACATTACAACCAATCGGATCATCTAGTTAAAAAACCTGACCATAATGAAAGTAATTATTTTCCTATATCAATACATAATTTTCCAACACAAACACCTCAAGATGAGTTTCAAGTGTGGCCTTCTACTAGACCTTTAGGAACCACAGAAATAAGTATAGATCCACCTCCAATTAACTTACCGACATTAGTTGGTGATCTAGCACTAGGTCCACATGATAAGAATAGGAAAATAGATGTTACGAATCGTGGGGCGCATGCAGACCAAAATTGTAGCAATTTTCTCTCAGTTACGCAGCTTATGAATCGATCAACTGATAATGTGCCATCGCGATATCAGAGTCAGCATGTCGAAGCAACCAAGTCGGGCCTTGGAAAACAAAATGTTAACCATTTTGCCAACGATAGCAACCGTAAAGCTATGCCGCATTTAGACAATCACATGTCACAACCATGTTATGTTTTCAATGACCCCAAACTACTGAACACATATGACAGTATGGCGCAATTTCCATCGACTAAATTAAAATCTAATACTAAAACCGAAAAATCTTTGAAAACACAAAAGAACAACTATTCAACTGAAGCTTTGTTAAGGGGTGCTAACGGCACGCAAAAAATTCAGGATAATAACAGTGCAAAGTTTGTGACGCCACCTCAGAAATACACTGATTTTACTACCCCACAGGACAGTGCTGTAGCTCAAGTTTCACACTTTCCACCAATTTTGGATTACTCTGATAATAGCTATGCTAGCCAGCAATTTTCAGGAACAAGTTTATACAATACCAGTACTAATAACATGTCAAATTCTTTTTACTCCAATTTTATGCCGGGCAGTAGTAATTTAATGTCTAGTAATTATGCCAGTGGGCCTTTTACTGGTGAATTCATTGATTACAATCAAACAACTGAATGCAATTACGCTAATCATAAGTATGAAGAGTTGAAAATTAAAAATAACTCGACAGTGTTTCAATCCGAGAAGGTTCCACCTACCTACAAAAGCTCAAGAAGAGAGTCTGCAACAAAACATAAACTAGAATGTTCTAAAAAAGAACCAAGTAAAAAATATCAAAGTAAAAAAGCCAAGATCAATAATGAAGTTGAAGAATGGAACGATCCTCATATGTTTTGGCAGAACAAGGCATTAAATAAGAAGCATCCAAACTTGATGTCTGAAGAGTTGCCTTTTCCGAACTATGTAGGCAATCAAATGCCGTCGCAGTACCAGGCTGATTTCTTCAACAGCCACCTAATGCCTGCCAACGTGCAAGGCATGGGACACAACGTGGACAGATCATTGGCTAGTTTACCTGTCACGTCCCGTGCTAACTTCAACTTAAGTACTATATTTCCAGAAATTACCATGGTGAGTGTTAATTTAGTTTTTCATAGTAGAATAGACTATATTTAAGGTGACCCGGTGACCAGTGTGTGTTGCCAGTAATTACTTACGGTACTGAAACGTGGTCGCTCACAATGGGCCTGATAAGAAGGCTCAAAGTCTTTGAGTGACTGTATGGTCAAATCGAATCAGAAATGAGGAGATTCGCAGGAGAACGAAAGTAACCGACATAGCTCGAAGAATTGCCAAATTTAAATGGCAGTGGGCGGGGCACATTGCTCGCAGAACGGATGGCCGATGGCGCAGTAAAGTTCTGGAGTGGTGACCGCGCACTGGAAGGCGCAGCGTGGGTAGGCCCTCCACAAGGTGGACCGAAGAGCTTGTGAAGGTCGTGGGAATCCGCTGGATGCGGAAAGCGCAGGACCGGTCGTTATGGCGATGTCTGGGGGAGGCCTATGTCCAGCAGTGGACGTCTTTCGGCTGAAATGATGATGATGAAGGTGACCCGAGGCAAGTGTGACATAAAATCAGCTTGTTCAAGTTTGTTGTTTATTTATATATTTTTTACTATTTTTTAACATAACATAACAACATAAAATAACATCACGCCTGTATTTCCCAGAAGGGGTAGGCAGAGGTGTATAGTACACCCACATTTCGCCAGTTATGTTATAGGGGGCGAGCCTATTGCCATTGACCGGGCACAAATCCAGACACCGGGCTTCTACTGAGAAATTCCTAATGAAAAAACCCAATAACACTTTGCCCGACCCGGGAATCGAACCCATGACCCCACGCTCAGCAGTCGCGCTTGCAACCACTAGACTTGACTAGACCAACGAGGCAGTACTATTTTTATTTGACAAATAAGCCGGATTTTTGCAATGATCCTAAAAATAGCTCGGATGATAACGAAAAACTTTCATAGATTCCAACTGTCAGGTCCTTTGCATTCGTCCTAGGATTTTCGCAAAGATCCGATTTTTTCGATAATCCTACAGCATATAAAACTGAGAGCACTGTATGTCGTCACTGCCACTGACAGGTGTGGACGCGTTCATAGAGAATGTATGAATTATCGCAGGGGCGGAACTGTGACTTCACTGATATGTGTAAATCCATGGTATAATAAGATGTTTCACCTGTAAATCGACCTTTGGCGACATTACGCCATGTCCTTCATTTAGACATTTTACTCCAAGACATAGAGAGCCTGGAATTGCAATTTGGCAAGGTTATACATTCCCATGACACCTAAAAAGTTATGAAAAAATTCTGTAAGAGTTTTTTAGGGTACCTCCACTTGGCCGTTTTTTTACTTTCAATAAGCACTTATACTTAATAATAATTATTGTAACATTAATTACCTGTTTCAGAAAGTGCAATGATAATTAAGATTATTGCAACGGTGCCGCCGCCGCAGCGTAGCGATTTTTTTATACTAGAATAATTTATTACAATTTATGTATGTATTAACTGTTACATAATAATAATGTTATATTAAATGAATTTATATTATATAAAATTTGTTTCCGTTATATCTACCTACCTCTAAGAATAAATTGAAAAAAGTCCGCCGCTTTTATATAAAATGGGTGGTTCTGGTTTGTCTAGTTATGCATATTATGCATATACGTCCTACAAGCAGATGGCAAACCTAGCTAATCTAATTTTGTTTACGTATGAATCAAATGGGATAAAACTAATCCAAGAATGAAATCATCAACAGAACTCGTGTTGATAAATGTTTTTATTGCCTACAGCGAAGCGATTGCTCGCTGAAGTAGAAACATCTATGATAAAGAAACCAATAAAAATATATTTTTGTAACAGAGATACATACCTAAGTACATACGAATTGATAGCCAAAATAAAACAATGTAAACTTGTATAAAAACCCATAAATGTCAGCATTTTAAAATGAACTCCAATGTGTCTCATTTGCCCATTTTCTAGTTGTAGTGGTTTCGATGCGTCAACTCGAGGAGTCGTGAGTTAGATCAGAGACACTGATACTATTATAATGAGATCGTCTGTCGTCTTTGTAGACAATATACGAGTATGTTTAGTTTTTGCGAACTCATTGCAAACACATTCCTTTGTAGTTTTCATCGGTGCATGAGGTACGTGGTCATTATAGTAGGTAGCCATCGGTGTATAAGAGGCATACATAATATAGGTGGTCATACTTTATATTATTATGTATGCCTCTTAATTTAATTTTGCCTATACAAAAAACTTTACGTCTATACAGGGTTATTTTTAATTCACCCATAAGTCCAATAACCCTTTAAGGAATGATTGTACTCATCAATTTGAAATTTTGAACAACTTTTACTAAGGGACCAAGTCTGAAATCGTGAATATGCTGTTCGAATTCTAAGATTTGATTAGATTTTTCGATTTACATTTTGGTCAAGTACCTACACGCAACATTTTCTATGGAACAGATGTTTTGGAACGAAGCTTGCGGTAGGTGTGGTTAGGGAGAAAATGGAACGTCTCGTCAGATTTTGACCATTCAATAAAACATACAAAAAGACATGTTTTACTGGGTATCGAATATAGGCTCTGGTATCTCAGTCCGACGCTTGATGTTCCCTGCTATCTATGCTTGTAATATATGTTGCAGTTGTGAAATTTAGAATTATATTGAACCGGTCTAAAATATATGAATTATAAGGATACCTTCGGACGGAGGTGACCGCACACGTTTTTATTTATTTATTTTTTACGATTTCAGAGCCGGTCTATTAAAAGTTGTTCAAATTGATGAGTACAGTCATCCTTAAAAGGGTTATTGGTGTATTAAAAATAACCTTTGGTTCAGTTGAAAACCAGCGTCAGGCACTTGTTGCCTGGCATTTATGCTGAACTGGACCTTTTTGGCACAGTCGCTAGACACAGCATCGATGATCCGTTTTTTGTATATTTAATTGTGTTCCTGTTGAATTGTGTCTGTGTATCTATATGCTTTGTGTCAAATAAATGTTTCTTTCTTTCTTCCTTTTACAAGTTCCTACATATTTACATATTTGCAATTGGTACATTCAAGGGAGTTACATCATTACAGGAGCCGATAAATTTGATCCAAACAGTGAGCAAATGTAACCTAAAATTTCCTGATGTTTCCTCGTATCAATGATTGTTGATTATGGGTATAGTTATACGGCCAAAATTAATATCCAATCTATCCACGATTTACCCTACTAGAGATAGAAATTTGACATATTTTGTATGGAGCTTATGTCAAATTCCTATCTCTAGTAGGGCAAATCGTGGATAGATTGGATATTAATTTTGGCCGATAGTGGCGTGCATTGGCCTACTTCATTTGAATTTAATTGTGGTGTAAGTTATTGATTTTTGTATGTAGGAAGATTAATTTAGCATTAATAGGTCTATTAAAAGATAAAGAATCATCGTACTTTGAAAAAAATACAATTACTTACACCACTATTGAATTTGAATGAGGATGGCACTGAGTACCTACTGCCTAATTGCCTATATGCAATGCACGCCACGTAGATCCCTCTTGATTTTTCCGTTTTTGTTTTCAAAATGTTTTGGTATCGAATTCGATTTCGTTTCTTTTCAGAAATTGAGGCCATTTTGTTTCTGTACACGCCACCTACATTCAAAAACATAAAGTTATAAAGTCAGTACCTACATAAAGTCTGAGTGGTGGCCACGTAGGTACGTCGCGTCGCCGTCGTTGAAAGCTAGTAACACTATTGCATTGGTTCACACTGCGACGACACGCGGCTTCACAAGCTCCCCGCAGTGCAATGACTAAGTCGAACAGAGGCGGATTTCCATGAGCCCGACTAGGCCCGGGCCTAGGGCGGCCAACCTTCGCTTCCCGCACACTATTACGCAGTAATCCTTTAAGGGGCTCGTGACTAAGTAACAACCGTGTGGATTGCACGATCTGCAAGGTTAAGCTGCACTAACGGCGGTCAGTATGTGGATGGGTGACCGGTTCGTTACACATCGAGACCCGTTCTTGCTTCAGAGAGCGCGTCGGTCCTGCGCCTGATCTCTCTCCAGTCATGTCGGATTACCGTCCCATCGGATTATGAGAGTGAGGGAATAGAGAGTTCACCTGTGTTTGCGTACACACTTGTGCACTATAATATGTCCCACGCAGATGGCTAGTCTCCGTTGAGATTGGCCGGCGTGACCGAAACTCTGCCAGGAGGACATTACGCTGCAAAATCAGCAGAAAGGGGACTGCTAGTCCGCCTCTGAAGTCGAATGTATAAAAGTTCCTCCTTCTAGCACTTAAGCTGTTAACACTGAGTACTTGAACGCGATCCGGATTATACATAATAGCTGGATTTAAGTTTACTATAGGAATCTTGAATGATGTATGCACCTAGATATGAAAGCTGAATATCATGATTTATGTTTCTACCTGTTTTAGGTCGGTGTTCATCAACGTTAATCCTCTGATTAAACAGCTGATTCCTCGAATAATATACTGAAATTGTGGGTAAACGGCCGTTTAACCAGAGAATTTACATTGGTGAAATCGAGCCTAAACCTATCGCAGCGATAGGTTGCTGGGCATAGGTTTTTCCAAAGTTGCGTGTCATACTTGTTCCAGGTTTTGTTTAAACTTCGAGTTCGTTATTCAAAGGAATCTTCATACCTATACAACTTGTTATTGAAATAACTGAAAACCTTTAAGGGGTCATTGTACTCATCACTATGAACAACTTTTACTATAGGACCAAACCGAAAATCGCGGAAAAAAAACAGCTGTTCACTACATTATGTCGATTTATGTGAACACAAATGTAGGTAACATTAGTTTTTTTTTGCGATTTCAGGTTTGGTCCCATAGTGAAAGTTGTTCAAACTGATGAGTACAGTGACCCCTTAAGATATTTCTTTCAGTTATTTCAATAACACGTTGTATATG
Organism: Asteroscopus sphinx; assembly: GCA_949699075.1. NCBI lineage: Eukaryota > Metazoa > Arthropoda > Insecta > Lepidoptera > Noctuidae > Asteroscopus > Asteroscopus sphinx. The sequence continues at coordinate 14,040,837 of OX453005.1, forward strand.
TGCCTGAGACCTTTTACGTCGATTTACTAATTTTCTCAGGATGCGGTCTCCGATGTTGTTACAACAACTATCTAAAATTGAATTACCTAGATAATGGTGTCGATTCTCTTGTTCACGAATTAAACTTATTTTAAACAATCGCTCTCTTTTTACTAATAGTAGGTAGGTACAAGAAAGGGATGGCCACAATTTTAACTGTCGAATTGGTTTATGTGTCACATTTCTTTGTATTTTAGTGGGCACGTTCCGAGGTCACGACTAAACTTGTATGGAAATCTAAATTCCGACTAATTTGACAGTTCTGAAATTGTTGCCATCCCTTTCTTGTATCTACTATTAATAAAAGAGAGCGATAGTTTCAAATAAGTTTAATTCGTGAACAAGAGAATCGACACCATTGATGCATTTTAATTCTGTAATCGCTCTACATCAAATAAAAACTTGACATTATTGTAGCTTCTTATAAATGGGCACAGGGCTGAACATCTGAAAGCAATCAAGATAAAGTCATGATTAATAGCTATGGCAAGATCTTCCTCTGTCTTAAGTTTTTGGAATGAACCCAGCTGATAACGATTCTTTCATTAACCCGTGCCACGTCCAGGCGCGAATCCGAGGGGGGGGCTCGGCGAATTCTCAAAATATAAGTACGAACACTGAAACGTGTCTAGCATAGAAACCACAGAATTACAGGCACAGAATTATACTAACAAACTTATCACTGTGTTATTAGGGCTTGGGCAGCACCTGCAGAGTAGTTGGTATAGCACTCACATTGATAAAGCTTACATTTTAACATTACAACAAAATTCATTGCGTGGTGCATAAATCCAGATAAGACGGACTATCAGTCTGTCACTAAAATTAGCAATGAACATTGGAATCAACATGATTGCGAGTAAGGTATGCAATTCAGCATCGGGTTCGTATTGTTTTAGTCTTGGATGCCGTCTCCTCTGTTATAGCCGAAGATAAGTAGAATGAATTCCCTAAGCCGGAGGAAAACAACCGATATTTAGGTTAACCGACCTTTCTAACGGCCAAAATTAATATTCAATCTATCTATGATTTACCCTACTAGAGATAGAAATTTGACATATTTCGTATGGAGCTTATGTCAAATTCCTATCTCTAGTAGGGCAAATCGTGGATAGATTGGATATTAATTTTGGCCGTAAAAGGGCAAGCCTGTCTCCATTTTTAATGTATTTCATTTTTCATCTACCTATACAATACTTTACTATGATTATAAAGAGGATAGATTTGTTTGTTTGTAATCGATAAACTCTGAAACTACTGAACCGATATTAATAATTATTTCACCATTAGAAAGCTACTTTATCCAGAAGTAACATAGGCCTACTTTATTTCAGTACGCGGATGAAGCCACGGGCAAAGTCCATGTTATTATAAACTAACAGAAATCTCCAATCTTCCAACTTTTTACGACCAAAGAATCGAACTCAGCTGTCGCACTTGGAGCACTTTCAACCGGGAAATATTGGGTAGGTACCTACGTATTTTCTTAGGTACTGCTTACTCGATAAACGTGAATAAAACCCGTGTCTCACTCAATCTTGTTTTTACATAACATGTAGGTAATAACATGTAACTAATGTGACTAGTTCATGACGTCGCAATGATTAATTTATAAGTACCTATATTAAGTCTTTAGAATGCGAACAATTAGTATAAACCACGTTTAAACAGTGACAATATTTATTTTTCATTTAGATACCTATTATTTTTAAAGTATTAACGATGCGGAGCGATATCTAAAGATATAAAGAAAAATTCGCTCACGAGAAGGATTTGAACCTGCGACTTCTGATTCGGTAGGTACACCTCTGCTCGTGGCATCACTGCATCGAAATTAACATCCACATTGAAATCGTCTTACGGCCGTTTTCAATCACCCATCTCCACGGATTGCCCTACTAAACTAATAGTTTGACATAAAATATAGGAGTGCTTATGTTGAATTTCTATCTCTAGAGTAGGTAGGACAAATCGTGGATAGATACACAGACCTACGATAGATAGGTTTTTGAAAACGGCCGTTTGGGTTTGATCTGTATTCGTTGTATATTTAAGGAGGTGACTATACCACTGACACTAAAAACGAATCAATAAAAAAATCAAATTCACACACAAATTCCCTCCGTATGTCGCGTGCGACGCAAAAACTATGCGTGCGAAACCACCAAAAAAAATTGCAGGTATTTCTGGGTATATAAGGCAGGTATTTATAGTAGAATTTATTAGGTATTTTTAGATGACTAATAAATAATAAAATAAATAACGTTTATTTCACCAACAATTAATACAACCACTTATAGCAAAACTTATGGGCTAATATTGACGTACACAACATGGGAGCATCTGTATCCGAAACATATTACTAAGCATATTATCTGTCATTTGCTCTAGAAATATGGCACGTTACATACCAACATCTTGTATAAAAGAATAATTATGAGATAGGGTATATACCTATGTATACAGGGTGATTTTTAATTCGACCTATTCCATGAAAGGGGTTATACTAGAGCTTATTTGCAACAAAAATGATCCCGTCAAGCAGGGGGCGCCAGTCATTTGTTTTCGGGTTATAGCAGTTTTAATTATTATTTTTAAATTTACTTTACACAACAGTGTAACCAAACCCGCCTCGAACAAGACATTAATTTACAAAATTACTTCATCGAAATTGCTCCCAATTCTGCTATTACTGCATTTTTTTCTAAGCCTTTCCAAAACTTGACCAAATCTGTACCATTTTGGATAGCTTATAAAATGAGTATGTTATTTCTGTAATTTGTACGCCAAATATAATACATTTTCCGAGGTTATGAAAATGTTGGCCATGAGTTTTCTATGATAGTAATAATTCATAATAATAATAATTCATAATCTTTATTTTCTCTTCACAAAGGTTCACAATGATAGATTTGATTGACAATATTAGGTATATAATATTATAATATTGTAGGTAATTGCTCATTCATCAACTTTTAGGAAAGTGTGAAAAATCTATTCTACTCTGGGCACTCAGCCCAGAGTAGAATAGATTTTTCACAATTAGCATTTTTCCATCAGAAGACGGAAAACATAGACATTCTATGACGGAAACTGCTATAACTTGAAAACAAATGACTGGCGCCCCCTGGTTCACAGGATAATTTTTGTTGCAAATAAGCTCTAGTATAACCCCTTTCATGGAATAGGTCGAATTACAAATCACCCTGTATAGGCACATATAGCATAGTACCTAAAACATTGAATTAACTGCAAAGTTAATCAAGTCGGTTGTGAAACGCACAGTTTCTTAATAAGATGTTGCTGCCGTCACCATAAGACGGTTTCAATGTGAAAGTTAAATTCGATGCTTCGAGCATAGTTCACGGTTGGTTAGCAGCGATGTATTGAACCCAGAAGTCACAGATTCGTATCCTGCTCGTGAAATAATTTTTCTTTCCACAATGTTTATATTTAGACGATTAGCTGACTACTAAAATATGTCAGTGTCCATCAACTTGTCAACCTGCAACTTTAGGTACCGGCCGGTGACGGGCAGTAGCGTCACCATGAATAAAAGTTCGGTCTACACTCACAAACTCGTTTGTTCAGGTTATGACTACAGGTAGTACCTACCTAAATACATTTTGGAAGGGGCTTATTATACTTATATGTCCAACAATGACCCCAGGCTGTGTCTATTAATTGACTGCCGGCGATATCATAAGGTGAGACCAGTTCTCAGACTCGTAGATATTTTCATAACAGCTGGAGCCGACGACGGGTAATTCAGTACGTAGTCTGCATTTACCTGTAACATAGTATATATAAGTCTTATTAGTACCTATTAAGCTTTCATAGACAGCAATCCTGTAAATCACATCGTTCTCTCTCATACCCAAAAAATCTAATGTAAGTAAAGACATGTAAAGCCTGAAAATTGTCGTAAACCTACAAAATAGGTAGGTACCTATCTTAATTTACTGTAATGTGCTGTAATGACGCATTCGTTGTATTTGTACATACGTAGCATATGTTACAGGTAAGTACCTACTTAGTGTAGGTACTACATGTACATATACATGTAGTGCAACAAGCATGCTCGCCTTGACCGCACTCCGGTTATGTATACTGTGTTCCATTCATAATGTCATGCTGATGATTAAATATTCGTAATCTTTCGGTACCTAATTTCACAAATTCAGTCGAATGAATTTTTATGGGTAGGTATATGTAGATTAATTTAGAAACATTCGAAACTTAGTAAAAAATAGTCTGTGACTTCAAGTTGCAAAAAGAATGTAATTTTTTAATTGTACCTACATTGTAAAAGTTCAAATTCAAATTCAAATAATTTATTTTGTGATACACAGGTAATAAATAGGTTTTAATAAAATACAATACAGTACCATCTGTGATCAGCCTCATGGCATACAAAATTACAAATGTCATAAAATAAAATAACAAATTACAATACACAAATTACAATTGAAAAAACATTATTGATGTCAAAAGTTGTAGAGTAGATGCATTTTCTTTATTTTTTTTTTTACTTAAAAATATTGCTGATTAACTAAATCGATTTGTTCTAATCAAATTAGAATTAAAACGCTGTAGAATCGATTCACCCGTTAGCGAAATCTTAGAGAATAAATCTCAGGGCCCCAAACTGCAGAGGGTGGATACATAGTGGTTATATTCTCTTTGGGTGGATAATCCCAAAAAGGATCAGTGTCTCGCATAATGAGTCAGAGCAGTACAGTTCTGACGATCTCGGATCAACGTCATCACAATTTCACCTTACCAGTCAGTCAACTCACTGTAGTGAGTTGGTATTCCACTCACCAGCCAGTCTATTACTGTCATTGGTGGACGAGAGACGCGCGCTCACTATTCCGGACCGCGAATCGCGTGTAAACTTTATGTAATGGCGGGAAAATAATTCAATACTGGAAGAAACTCAGAAATATGCATAAAAGTGATCTTTCAAGTAATGGTTAAGTCAATTCTGTTATATTTAGTGAAAAAGTTGCGAACTTGGACATTATGAAGTTTTTAACTTGGATCATGGTAAGAATTTTAACTTTATGACATACCTATAGTACTTCGTAGTTTTCTATATTATTGTGTTCTTGATAAATAAAACTAAAACGTGAATTCAATTTATGCTAATTTATTTGGATCGATAAATTATGTTTCGGAAATTAATTACATACGCTACCACTTATACAACGTGTTATTAATATAACTAAAAACCTCTTAAGAGGCCATTGTACTCATCAGTATGAACAACTTTTACTATGGGACCAACCCTGAAACCACGAAAAAATCTGCTGTTCCCTACATTTGTGTTCACATAAATCGACAAAATGTAGGGCACATCTGGTTTTTTTTCGACCCCTTTAGAGGTTTTCAGTAATTTCAATAACACGTTGTATTATCACTAAAAACAAATGTGTTTTGAGTTGAACTCCATAGAATTTATACTATGTAATTTAAATTGGACTACCTCTTTGGTCTAGTGGGCGCAAGCGCGACTGCTAAGCGAGGAGTCCTGGGTTCAATTCCCGGGTCGGGCAAAGTGTTAGATATTTGGTTTTTTCATCAGGAAATTCCCAAGCAGTCCGGAGTTTGGATTTGTGCTAGGTTGATAACAATAGGCTCGCCCTCCATGACATGGGACTTATCACATAACTGGCGAAATATAGGTACTATAAATCTCTGCGTACTCCTGCGAAATACAGGGGTGATGTTATGTTATTTTATTTAAATTTAAGAGAAAACAAGAATATAATTAAGTATTCTCTTTCACTTTTGGATTTAACTCATCACGCATCTCCGCTCCGCTTCTATGAATCCAATATTCTCAAAAAATACTCTTTTTCTTCGGTACAAAAAGACAAAGCTGACTCTCTTCATGACTTAGGAGCTCTACATTATAGGAAAACTTGAGAAAATCGGTTTCTCACTCAGCAAAGTGGGAATGGAAAATATAGAACCTTAGTAAACATATACCTAGGTACAGCCAAGAATATTATAGGTACAGCTATTAAAATTAATATTAATAAGTTATTATCATCATCATGAACTCAGCCTATCGCAGTCCACTGCTGCACATAGGCCTCTCCCAAGTTACGCCACAACACTCGGTCCTCTGCCTTCCGCATCCAGTCTCCCCCAGCCACCTTCTTCAGGCAACTTTAAATTTGTGGACTAGCCCAATTGTCAGTGTCTACGAAAAAAAAACACGTGTAAATAAATTATTATAACGATATCAAATTATAAATTGTGGAAATCAAAATTCACTTACGAGCAGGGTTCGAGCCTGCGACTTCTGGTTCAGTACATAGATTTCGCTCGTCATGCGTTATTGCGTTAAAATGATAGAATAAATTATTATTTGAGTTTGGCCTATGGTAACTTCACGTGAACCTACCTACCCACTAAAAACAACACACTTTGCTAAGACAAATCCAAAATTGAATTTTCTCTAGATTAAATGTTATTACTGCCTAACAAGAATACCTAGTCCATTTCCTATGATAACAATCACAGAATTCCATATTTCTTACCTACTTACTGTAACAGGAAAACCATAGACTTATATGTATATCACTAGGAAATTTTATAGTTTTGATATTGATCAGAAGTTAAGTTACATCTATAGTTATCTAGCTGCAAAATATTTTTGAAGAACAAATTAGATTTAAAGAATTTTAAGGGTGTTTCCACACCAACCGATCAATCATCTATCGATCACATTGATCGATGGTAGAATCGATCAATCGAGATGTCGATCAATCATCATCGACCGTTGATCAGCCATCGAACGACGATCGATCGATTGTTGCGGTACCACGCTAACAGACCCTAACGGCCAAAATTAATATCCAATCTATCCACGATTTACCCTACTGGAGATAGAAATTTGACATATTTTGTATGGAGCTTATGTCAAATTCCTATCTCTAGTAGGGCAAATCGTGGATAGATCGGATATTAATTTTGGCCGTAAATCAAAACATTTCGGTAAAATGCCCAAAAATTAAAAAGTTCTGTTTCTACGTTAGGTAAAGAAGAATTCCACAATAATCATCATCTGTGTTTAATTACAAAAGGAAAAATCGATTTGTGTCCTACTCTAACTCCTTGAAAGCAGCTAGCAAAGTATCGTGACCGTACATACATACTTCTTACCAGTGGCGGTTCTAGGGGGGGGGGGGTCGTAGGGGTCATGACCCCCCCCAAAATCGTACACGTCACATTGACAAATCTCCTAAAAATAGACAATTTACAAAAATAAATAAAATAAATTGTTTACTTCCTGCTTAAACGTCCAAAAGTAAACAATGAAATCAAAACTAGGTAAGTAGGTACTACCTACTTACATCACACGACATCTACTCGTACGTCAAAAAATACCTAACATTATTTCAGAGTTTTGTTTATGTAGGTACTGAAGTTCAATTTACAGCGTGTTTACAGCATAGGTATTATTTTGCTCAAAATAAAGTATGAATGATATTTCCAGTTTAATGACAAATAATATCACATACGACGGCGGTAGTTCATTTTGTTGAACGATTTGCGCTACATTACATGAGCCTGCCGTTCTTCTTCTATCGTATCGACATGAGCAACATAATGATAATAGCTCATGCCGTGGGCAAAAGATTAGTCAGTCAGCAGGTTGGTAGCGGGGCTGACTGCCCAGGGTGCGCCGGACAATCAATTAAATATCGTCACTCGTAGAGGCTTTTTTAATGCACCCCATGCAGCCTGCCGTTGCGATTGGACACTCAAAGGCACAAGCGATTGAAGCTTTGGCGGTGAAAAAATTTTCGCGCTCGCTTCGCTCGCGCTTCTTCATTGATGTACATAGCCTACAACTTCAAAAATACACTTAAATTAAAGTCAACTTTTCGCATAAATATGAAAAATTCACACTCGCTTCGCTCGCGTTTGTACCTAACGTTCGTTTCCTCTTTGATGACGTTCAGTTTTGTAAGTAACTATTCTGTTACATAATAAACTAACTCCAAACTTTACCTTGTCATTGCGAAAAAAAAAAATTGGACCTTAAAACTGTACTTATGCCAAGTTGACCCCCCCCAAAATCATGGGCTGGAACCGCGCCTGCTTCTTACGCAAAGGTTTAATGACTGGAAACTGCTACAACATATTACACACAGTACAGTTTAACAGTAGAGTTAGTGGGTGACTAATTTTAATTTTCAGTCTTATTTATTGATAACCTTTATACAAACTTTAAAATTCGGCAACTATCTGATTGTTGCATGTAGGGTAACCGTAATGTTCACATTTATCTATTTGCCTAAACATGCGGGTTAAGTAAGACGCACACATATACTTTGAACTTAGTATAACATTTGTCCTATTTTCAAAACCAGCAGTATCGTAAATCGAAGACTGAATAAATTCGTGACAATTAGCGATTATCATAACGTTCACGCTTATAATAGTTAAGTATATTAGTCATAATATTTAATACTAGCCTATGCCCGCGGCTTCGCCCGCGTGAATGTCGTTTATCGTGCATCCCTCGAGAACTGTTAAGGAAATATTTCCGTGAAAACAATTTAGCAGATTCAGCTCGACTTTGATTTATCTTGATGTTATAAGTATATTTATAGTTATATATGTAGGTATGTATAATATGTATATTTTATTATATATATAATGTACATAGGTATCTATTTTTATTATATGTAATTATAAGTCCGTAGTACGAAACATATTTTACTACTTTACTGGTTCATCTACCTTATTCTTTGTCTCTGCATTACCCTAAGGTTGTCTGGTAGAGAACGCCTATGGCGTTAAGACCGCCTTTGTGGGTACAGGGTTGTTGTGCATAAATAATTAAATAAATAAATAATAAATAAACTGTTCAACTTCCCGGGATAAAAAGCTTACAACATGATTGACTAACAAACATCCAAACATCTTAACAAACTTTCATATTTATAATATTAGTAGGAAGTAGGATAAGATTTGTAGGATTTGTACCTATTTAATTTTATACGTTCAGGCATGACCGCTTATAAAATTTTAAATTTCCCAACAATATGACAAATTAGGGTTTAAATTTAAAAAATGTCCGTATGGTAGGGGACATAATACAAAAATGTAAAACATGACATTAATATGCATCAGGCGTGACTAAGTGACAAGAAGGCTGCGCAGGCGCGCCCAGCGGGATCAGACATTGTTTTTCGATGATGCGGGCACAATCGATGATTCCGCAATGTACGGGCCCCTCCGACATGCATACAAATGTCAACTTTTCACTTACACAAATAATTTGATAACCATCGATGGGCCTTTCAAACAATTTTGCAACGATCCACAATCGACTGAAGGAAAAGTTAATTTTAAACTATTTACTTAAAAATATAAAACATCTGTTGAATGAAAAATATATTTAAAGATAGAAAGATAAGTCCCAAACTTTTACTATAAAGTTCACGTAAACTTAAAAAAGGTTATTTGAATAATAAATAGGTGTTCGTATTTGCTAGGAATTTTAAAAAGAACCTACGTTGTACTTATATTGGCGTTCGCGTTACTCAGGAATTTAATTAAACTAACTAGGAGCTTTCCGTTCGCAATTTATGGAGTTCGATGTCTGTTACTGATGTAATATTCTATGCTTCAGATGTTTTAAATTCTTCGTTGCTATCGCATTTGTTTTTTTACGAGATAGTTTGAAAAATGTTGGCAAGTTAGCGTGCGCTTGCGTCGTGTAGTGCGGGCCGTTGACGCCATGACGCGATGACATGATGACGCGGCAACTATGTCAATGCCGCGCCCGCGTGTCAACTGCACTATCGCATAATTCTTATCGACCTCTTCGATACATTTGAAAACAACATTGCTAATAGCTACTAGACATATCCGCTTGTTTTCATAATACCTAGTCAGAATATAATTAAAATTGTATGGATTACCAGAAGAGAACTATAAATAGCAAATAATTTTGGTAACGAAACGTTATATGTCATCTCTTTAATAAACCCACAGACATAGTAAAAAATATAGACGAAGTGCTGCGAACAATCTTGTGAAGCCAAAAAAAAACTACAAACACACCTCAAACCATGCTCACCCTACTCAGTACACATGTCGTGGCATCGTCCAGTATGCATCGCGAAAGCAAATATCCTTCAGGTGCATGGTGTGTGTGGCGTGCAGTGGCCTACTTCACTTGAATTTAATTTTGGTGTAAGTTATTGATTTTTTTATGTAGGAAGATTTATTCAGCATTAATAGGTTTAATAAAGGATAAAGAATCATCGTACTTTGAAAAAAATATAATAACTTACACCACTGTTGAGTTTGAATGAGGAAGGCACTGGGTATTGCCTAATTGCCTATATGCAATGCACGCCATTTGCGTGAGGCTGGTTGTAAACTAAGGAGCATAGTTTTTTTTGGCTTCACTATAATTGTTCGCAGTAATTCATCTATATTTTTTATTATGTCTGTGAATAAACCAAATAATAAAACCGGCCAAGAGCATGTCGGGCCATGCTCAGTATTATAGGGTTCCTTGTAGGTGTACAAACGAATCAAATCGAATATTAATCATGGCTATTTTAGTTTTTGCAATAATCGGCAGCATTCGCGACTCAGAGCGTGTTGTTAGTAGCGCCATCTAGCGATAAATTCAAGAAGCCAAATTTAAGAAGTCTGATTGATGTCAAAGTTACTTTATGTGATTTTTTCAAATAGAAAGTAGCTAAAGGAGCATTATTTGCCATGATAATTTTTCTCTAAGGTCAATGACCTTTGAACTAGGACGTTTTAAGTATTTTTCAGTTTTCTCTCTATAACTCAAAAAATTATAATCACATTATACTCGAAATAATTTTAAAAGAGAGTTTTCACAAAGGTTTATCAATGTGGAAGATTATAAGTTTCTACGTTGCATAGTTTAGAAATGGCAGGGGGGGGGGGACATTGCAAGCCACTTTGGCGGGCTATATTTCGCAGATGGTACACCTGATAAAAAAGTGATGTATGAAACATTACCTTCATTTTAGTAGACCTATTCAATGATACCCCACACGATGGGGTGCAGTAAAAAAAATTTTTTTTTCCCCATTTCACATGTATGGGCGCCACCCCTAAAGAACGTAAAAACTATTTTTTTATTCTTTTAAAATTGAGATCTATATGCAGACTATTTTTTTACAAAATTTCATTTACTTATGTTTATAACTGTAGAAGTTATTAAGCTGTAAAGGATTAGGACAGACGGACAGACGGACAGACGGACGGACATGACGAAACTATAAGGGTTCCTTGCAGGACTTCGGAACCCTAAAAAATGAGACAGAGTCCACAAATTCTATTGACTTCATGTTATTGATCTTATACATGAGTAAAACTACTGGCACTCTATAGCAGCAATCAACTACAAACCTTTTTATAATCATACTAGCGATCCGCCCCGGCTTCGCACGGGTAGCACATCATTAATAGCCTATAACCTTCTTAGATAATCCCTCTTTCTATTGGTCAAAACCGTATGAAAATCCGTACACTTGTTTCACTTGTTTCTGAGATTAGCCCGAACAAACACGAACGCAGCGCGACGGCACAGAATATCTAATAGCGACGGGGGACTTTAATTTGATGATGATTATAAATTACGTCATTTTCTTAAGTAACATCCCTCTAAATGAAATCGCGTTCCAATGCAGACAAACACCCTAAAAGGCTCATATTATGGCTATTTGGGTAAAGTGGAAATTTCGGAGATGGCCTTAATTGAACGTAACCATCTATTCTGCCATATCCTGGTAGCCGGACACTCGCACACTAAAGCGAGGGAGGAGTGTTCCAATAAATCTCCTATATTTATTGCAATTCCCTTTTATTCTGATGGAACAGTGGCGTGCATTGGCCTACTTCACTTGAATTTAATTGTGGTGTAAGTTATTGATTTCTTTATGTAGGAAGATGAAATTAGCATTAATAGGTCTATTTTAAGATAAATAATCATCGTACTCTGAAAAAAAGATAATAACTTACACCACTATTGAATTTGAATGAGGAAGGCAGTAGGTATTGCCTAATTGCCTATATGCAATGCACGCCACTGTGATGGAAAGAGTTAGATTATTGCCTGCATCCACTAAATGTATTTTACCACAATTTATCTGACCTGATCTGGTATTAACCTTCTTCGGTTGTTAGATGCTCTTGCAAATGTTTGAGTTAGATGACTGCTTGAAACGACTTTACAACCACTTGTTTATAAGTACTTTGAGGTTCTATTACTCTATTGATAATAGATCCTCAAAGTACTTGTAAACAATAGACAATTCATCTATCATCATCAAGTGTACCGTTACAACCATTCAATACAAATTGTCACCACCATAGAATTTTAAGTACCTAGATCCAGGACGCCTCCTTTTAATGCGTCCACTTACCTCCAAGGAAATAATGATCAAAACATGTCTTCATACAATTTAAAGGATTTTTTATACCGGTGATTGTGCCCATAAGGCTTTATCTAACATTGTACACATGAGTAAGTAACCAATTAATCTGGCCTTTGAATAACAAGTTTCAAAATACACTTATTAATAGTGGGTACGTAGAGCCAGTTCAACGTAATCAACCTGTTTCTAAGATACATATAACGTTAATTTAGACGTGTAGATAAACTTGGTCATTTATTTAAAGTATCTTTGACAGGATTTCGTATTGAAATCGCAACCTTTTTTTTATTTCGGGTGGAAATCCTCATGGATACCCTCCGTCTGGGGACGGCAGAGCGGTATGTGATATGTCGGACTCTTACCGACTAAAACCACACGGTGGCCATCCTCTGCACAAAATAGAGGAGCTCCGGGAACTCCATTGAACCGCGCCGGTGCCCTTCTAGGCCTTTGGCACGTCCCGGGAAAGCAATATTTTTCTCCCCAGGGTCGATTAATAGACGCCTCGAGTCCCCCCGCCACTCTTAGCGTCCACAATCTCCTGCCAGATGTGGTGGCAGGGATGATGATTTCATTACCTAAAAAAACTTAACGTTCGCTTTAGGGCAAGCCCGCACAGCGATTTTTACTCACGCGATTTTTACTCGAGCGATTTCTACTCGCGCGATTTTATCGTAAAATCTATAACACATGGAATAAAAATCGCTCTGCGGGTTTGGCCTTACATATATAAACAATTTTATCAACAGCACTTATTTAATAAGATTACCGTTTTTTTTTTTATGTACACAAATAAACATTTTAATTGATTGATTGATTGATTTATAATTTTTCTAGACAACGTTAAAAAATCTAAATTAAATAGGATATGATAATTTTATTCAACAATGTATTACGATGTAGAGTCACCTCAAGTAACTAAAAGCTATAAAACAACATCTCCTTAATAACTCTCGATCATCATGTAAATCATGTTCCGCATTATTTACTTTTGAAAGAAAGAAAAATGATTTATTGCCACAACAAGATGATGATGATGATTTATTGTCTTTTAAACTTTTGTGTTGCATTATAAGGTAGGTAGGTACTTATTAATTTGAAATGGGAATTAACGCGCACATACTAGGAAGTCTTGGAACCCAGTCGAAACGTCATCGTAATTATGGTATAATAAATATAATTATCATACCATGTTCGTAATTAAAATAGGAAGGTTCCTATGTGGGCGTTAATTCCCATTTAAAATAATATCTTTTGTCACTTTTGGAAAATTTTAGGGGTAGAATAGAGGAGACAAATAGATTGATATCAACAAATGCCGACCCAGCACTTACTCAGTGTTCTATACGGTGGCGGTGGTCTGATCGCGAATGATAATGAAGTACGTTTAGTTTATTCCTTTCGTAATTTGCAGTTACAACTTTTCTGGTCAAATCTTTTTTTATGGTAGGGTCAAACTTATTTTCTTACGAAAGTCCTGCGCAAACAATGCTGGTGGCATCTACGTAGGTAAGTATGTGCTCTATATAGGTGTATAAAAGGTTTACATCTTATGGTTAAATAACTATAAAGTAGAATCTATTCAGGCTTGTGCGAAATTTCAACTTCGTACGTGAACAACCGTTAAATAAATGTTCGAAGAAGAATCCAAAGTTCGACATAGCGTCCATGAGTAATTAGTTTACCAAGCTGTTACGTACTTCGTTATTTTGTTCTGAACTCCTATAATATCTTTTGAACTCATTTTCTATTAAAATATGGCAATAAATACCTATATCGTTTATCTGGCTGACGCCTATCCCAGTGAGCCAGCGTAGTGAGCAGAGCCTGCATGGTGGAAGACGAGACAGCAGCCCATGTGCTTCTAGACAGCCCTGAGGTCGCCACATACAGGGCCAAGTACTTCCACAACCCAGGTACCCTCAGAGAGATCACCAGCAACACCAAGGCGTTGCTAGCCTTTTTCGAGGAGTTGGGGTGGATCGAGTAAGTTCCTGCTTGGACGTGGAGTTGCGGAAACCAGCCCGTTATACTACACTATACTATACTATAAGAGGCTCATGACCAGCAGTGGAAAAGTAATAGGCTGGTTATGTATCTGGCTGACAAAATAATTATATTACATCACTTGTTATCCTCAATACTTAAATCACGAATTATAATCCGCGAAGGTTTCACTTCTCAGAAATATTTATTAAGTAATAAAAACAACAGGAAAAATAGTTAAAAATAAAACAGTAAAATATTGCACATGAAAATTACGCTTGACACATTCAGGACAAGTTCACTGATACAATTATCCTTTTAATGCTGGACAAAAAAAAAATGTAGCCCGTTCCTGAACCAATGTTTTTATTATGTAGTAGTTGAATGACATATTATAATTTTTTTATTTTTATTGTATGGATTATTATATATTTTCATGAAATTATAATTATTATTGTGTTATTTAATGTAGAAATGGATGATTTATAACTTATTGTAATTTATCTGAAATAAATGAATTTATTTGAATGCAGTTAGGGAGATTCGGCCTGATGTAAGTGCAATGAAGCAAGCAAAGGGACTCATTTGTGATATTCGCTCACTTAACCAGGTCATAGTTAAATATAAATATCTCCCACGGGAGCTATTTTTAACAACATTGTACAAAATGAGAGCTCGTCTAGTGTCGACGAACGCGTGCTCAACTGCCGACAACGCTGTCATGTTGTTCGTACACACCAATTTTAATACTTCCAAAAGCTATTAGTCTAGTTTCCGCATGTTATCAGGCAGGTATATAGAGATGTTTCCTCAAAATAATTCGAAACAAGCGCTTTGAAATTTTTAGTCTCGCATAAATTCGCAACAGATCTTCTTTTAGGCCATGGCTTTGATAGTTTATTTTGACATTTGTTTATAATATATGAAACAGCTATAATTAGATTATATCTCGCTCCAGCTCCCGTTTGGTTCGCTGTATAAAGGATAGGATTTTGTATAAATTTAAACAACTTTTGCGTAGTTATACAAAAACAATTTCACTAAAATATTTATATTATGATGCTACATGTGAGGAAGGCAATTTGCGGATGGTAACTTTCACAATGTGAGGCAAGTTGCAGGCTTCACATACGCGTCGAGTTGCCTTACGGGCCAGTCTCCTGGCCAGACAAGTTTTGTGTACGACACTACACTTTGTGCCGTTACGTAAACACTTGAAGGAATAATTATTATGCGTCCGATTGGTCATTATAACAATAATAGAGGCAAACTTACGCTGAATATTAAGCAAGGAACGTCTTGACTAAAGTGCTAGTAGTAGAGCGCCAAATAAATTCACGACCCATTGGCTTTCAATGTTATGTCTGTCTGTCATGTCTTAACAATAAAGTTTTAGATAAAGGAATACATAATAAAAATAACAGTGCAAAGCTTTTAATTATTTAGAATAGTCATATTTAGAATAGAATAGAGTCATCTGGAATACGGAAGAAACTTCTACTAGTAACAAGGTATACTGGTACATACTATAGGTACCTACTGGACAAACAGAAGTTGATGTTTGAAATCACAATTCATTGTAAACAGGAGGCCAATTCTCGTAATTAAAAACGATCAAAATATAGTTCCATACTAATCTCAATGCTTAAAATCTCAATCTCCTGACAGAAGATGTTTCATATTGCCATTTATTGATGACTTTAATACCTAAGTGTCACAAATAAACGACAAACAGGAACATCTACTGTCAGGAGATTGAGATTTAAAGCATTGAGATTAGTTTACAACTATATTTTGAACGTTTTTAATTACGAGAATTGGCCTTCAGATTGATATCAATGTGATTCTTTCGTCATAAGTTTAATGATAGATATTTTATAATAAAACAAAGTTTACCACCGTGCCTACTTCTCCGCCAAATCACAGAATATCTAATAGTACTATGGCCAAATAGTGATGCTTGCATTGCTGTGTATCGGTCTGAAGGGTACGGGTGCCGGTGAAATTACAATCACATGAGACTTTCCATCTTCATGTCTCAGTTTGGCGAACCGACTTGCAGTACCATTTAGGCAACAGCCTAGGTGGTATTGAAGTTGTCATGGGCAAAGGTAACCGCTTAACATCAGGTGGGCCTTTAGGTCGTTTCGCCATCCTATACTATAAAAAAAAAACCCGGATTAAATCGCGTATATTATTCAAATTGGTTTTCCTGACGTTTCGAAAGCTTTGCATCATTTCGTGGTCGCAGGTAGACTAAGATGACAAGCGTCTTTACAGATATTTCTAAAAAAATACTTTAATCTACCGTACAATATTATTAATTAAAATCGTTTCGATGCACGCAGTAATCACTCACAATATCATTATCTTTTACAGTGTTGCATGCTGTTTTTAAATGCTGCAAAGCTTTCGAAACGTCAGGAAAACCAATTAAAATAATATACGCGATTTAATCCGGTTAAACTTTGTTTTATTATAATGTGTAGTGATCGCGAAAACCTAAAAAATTATTAATAGATATTTTGATAATTAGAAACTTTTGAGGAACACTTTTCACGGTAAAGTGTAAACGATGCCAGTATCATAAACTTCCTCTAATTCCTCTATATGAAATTATAGCACTTCACATTTCAAAGATACGACTTTGACATCCCCATTAAGCTCAGTAATAGAATGTTGGTATTAAATCTGGCTCCACAAAGCTGTGTTATGACGCAAATGTCTATAATTTGGAGCGATAAACATTAGTGAGCTTTAAAGGCCCGAGCGTGTGTTTAAAGGCTGTGCCATCCACAAGACCCACCATTTTACGAGCTGGCAATATTGGAAAAATGTTGGCAGCACGTGCACTCGAAACGATTTGCTACCACGAGTTTTTTTAATTGTTGTAACCCCGCTTCACTTCCTCGTTCCATTTTCCCCGTTGAAATATGTAGGTATCTGTGTATCTGTAATATAAATATGAAATATTGTTCTCTTCGTAATGTTCAATAGCACTAACAGCTCAGGTTTAACTACCTTATTACAACTAATTTAGTTTACGTATGTAAGGAATTTAATCTTCATTTGATTCGGTGAAAGGGCCGCCGATGGCGGTGAAAGCATCCTCCAAAGCCCTCCACTTTATCCTGTCATGTGCTTGTCTCGTCCATTGTTTCCCGGCAATCATTGTCAAATCGTCACTCCATCTTTTTTGTGATTTCATCAAATGAAGATTAATATTATATTCTGGATGAAAATTTTTACTCCGATTTTAACTTGAACTTCTGACATTGTTATCTGTTTCGTTGACTTGACTTAATGTACTATTTAATAATTCTGTGTTTATTGGGAGAGGCCTATGTCCAGCAGTGGACTGCGATAGGCTGAGTTGATGATTTATTTTAATAATCTAAATAATTGGCATTGCTTGAACGATTAAATTTATTGTTTTATCTTGTACGTCTGCAATTAAAGTAAAATGTTTGTACGCCGGAAACGGCAGAATATTATGCACATATTATATTTATAACACCATTGATACAATATTCTGACAAATAAATGAATTGAATTGAATAAAAATAAAAAAAAACTTACCTAGGAAGAAATAAAAAAAAATATTAGTAGGTACTATATAATATAATTGTAATCGATGTAAGGCCGAAATAAAGCTGTATAATATAATAATGTAACGAATTTATTTTGCAGGAAAACTATAAGATTTATTATTTGGTCTTTGAAATCTTCTATAGTCACTGGCCTCGCAAAGATAAGGAAATGTATGGCATGTTAAAATGTTATTTACATAACATTACTGCCTCTACTCATGTAAGGAATGAGTATGTAAGAGGGAGTTTGAAAGTAGCGCCAGTGACAAAAAAGTTAAGTAGCAACAGACTATCATAGTATGGACATGTGATGAGGAGGAATTAGGTGCATGTTACGAGGAAAGTTTCAAGTATGAATGTGGATGGCTATATAAGAAAAGAGGCAGACCGAATAAAACACCGGTTATTACCGCCTCTACTCGTCGCCGAACGATTTTAACTCAACCTGTTGCAGTCCACTGCTGGACCTATGTCCAGAGAGATGTGTGCGATATATGAAGAGGCCTATACCTCTCAAAAGTAGCGCCACAACACTCGGTCCTCTAAGCTGCTTTCCGGATCCAGTCCAGTTAACCTTCTTTAGGTCGTCGTCAGCCCACCTGGCTGGGGGGCGCCCTACGCTGCGTTCGCCGATTCGCGGTCTCTACTTAGGAACTCCGTCTGCTCCAGCGGCCTTGCGGTCCTTCGAAAGAAACTGTCAGTGTCCATGTCTCGGCACCTTAGGTCATGACAGGCGGGTTGCACCGGTTGAAAACTCTCGTTTTCAAACTTTGCGGTATAGAAGACTCGGCCAAATTTACTAATGATTTGATAAGATAAGTGTGTTGTTATACCCTGCCATGATATAGTAGTAAATCTCTCATGATGATGTAAAGGTATTTCTCTTAAATCCTCTGTTGCGGGAAGAGGAAAGACCCGGCTTAAATTCAAACCCTGTAGAAACAACAATATGAAAATATCCAACACGATAATCCATATTGCACCCTATGAGCCCACAGCGAAAGAACATTGTATTCCCATTCCCTTCGATCAAATAAATGGTATTCCCATTCGCTATAAAAAAAAAAAACCTATTTTAATAAGTATAATTTTGTTTACAGTGGCATTGGTGTTGGGGCTTATTGGTGATATCACTGAAGTGTTCATATGGAGAAAAATTCACACTTGGCTATCTTACGGGCTCAATACGACGGCCAGGGGACTACACCTACCAGCGACCTGGGAGAGTCATTTCAGGTATCACCTCATACTTATTCATTATTCATGTAAATGAAGACATAAAGACGGGACAAATTACTAGCAACAATGAGACTGTATAATAAGTACGTACTTAAACTTCAACATGTAAGTTTGCATACCAACTAAGTACTTAATTTCACCAAGTTTTCAAGTAAAATATCCCACGAAAACGTCTAGCCCGTTCTGTGCAACTTTAAGAGCTTTACCATGTCGATAAATTTTCCATTAACGTCGACACTAGCTCTAGTGACTCAAGTTTTTTAGTAAAATTATTCTTCAGGGACTCTATGAAAAATATTGTAAGTAGGTACCTAGTCTAGTATCTAGCTCATAGGAATACAAATGAGAGTGTTTATATTAGTGACCGACCGAAGTTTCGGTTTCTGTTTCGGCCAGTTTCGGCCAAAAACCAGCCGAACACTTCAGCCCCGCCGAAACTCGTGTATTGTCGATTATCGGATTACGTTCGTCTTACTTGGGGCGTATATGACTTCGCCAGTTAACCTTCAGTTCGCCGGCCACTGGTGATTTGAGTAGTGTCTCTTAACTCACATAAAAAACCTACTAATTATTTGTTTCTTTTTGTTTTTATTTTAGTAATATTAATTACCGCATTTGGTAATTAAATTCTAACTATGGAATTACTTACTCGAATTGATAATAATAAATGAAAGAGATATTATTCAAAAGTTACGTAGATATTAA
This sequence comes from Asteroscopus sphinx, assembly GCA_949699075.1. NCBI lineage: Eukaryota > Metazoa > Arthropoda > Insecta > Lepidoptera > Noctuidae > Asteroscopus > Asteroscopus sphinx. The sequence continues at coordinate 14,060,851 of OX453005.1, forward strand.
CTTAGTACATGTGTAGAAAAAAAATTAAATGACAGTAGATCTTATTCAAAGAATTTGGAGCAAATACATAGTTAAACAATCGCTGTGAGCCATATTTTATAGGTTTCGGCCGAAACTAAGATCGAGGCCGAAGATTCGGTTTCGGCTAAAAATCCTGTTTCGGTCGGACACTAGTTTAAGTGCTAAAAAGTCATCAAACGTGCATTCGTTTATTTTGACTGATAAATATATCTGGCTGATTAAGATTAATGGCAACATCACTTGGCACTGAATCCACTTTATAATATAATTTGCTACTATAAAGTACAAATAAACTGTTGCTTACCTAATTTATTGGTGTTACAATTTTGTATAGGTATTCTGTATTATGACATTGTTATTATTTTAAAACAGGTGCTATTTCGATGGCGGTAGATGAAGTGAACGAAAAGCTCCTCGGCCCAATGGGGCACTCTCTAGACTTCGTCGTCGCAGAAACATACGGTCAAGAAGAGGTCTCCATTCGGCAGGTGTGTTTTCCTTTCAATAAATAACATTTTATTGCCCTCATGGACGTTAACTTCATTCCTGAAAAAGAAAATCTTGTGAAAGTATTCCAATTTAGTCCGTAGATTCTTTTTTCCAATCGGTTGCAAAATTACTTGGGAGTTCATTGGGAGTGCCCACTCACTCGACAACCATTATTCTTTCACAGGTTGTGAACACAGATTACTCTCGGGAAATGTTGTATTATTGGTGATCTCTTAAGGAGCCACTTTTTTACTACTATAACTCCATTCTGTAGACATTTTACTATTTTACCATCGATAAGACTACAAAGTAGATAGGGACAGTATTCGATAGATGAACAGAAATAAGTCTAAATGTTTTCATGTTGTTACACATGTAATAAAATATTTTGCCCAAAATACAAAAGCTCCCATTATATTCTTCGTAAAAACTTCGCGTCGGGTACAACAACCTGTCACCATAATTCACACCAAACTTTATTACATATTGAATTATGGGCAATACTAATATATGACACAACAAGAGAATAAAATCAATATTCGATATCAATCGTTCATGATATGATATGCAAACTAAAAAGAATGAAAGTATAATAAGTAAGATGGTCAGAGCTGAAACTTGTGTTGGTCATCGTGCGTGGTTTTATGAGAACAAAAAGTATTGAGCACATACTTAATGGAAAATAAAAAAGAAACATTTTGACGGATTTATTGTAACTCAAAATGAGTGACAAGTTAAATAGTCACACTTTGCGCAGTAAGCAGGGGTTTTATAGCCCATAGATCGAAGTTTAACAGTGGTCATTCATAACTCCTATAAGTCCATGGCACTTACTAAAGTTTCACATAATCCGACGACGGATGCCACAAATTCATTCTGCAGTTTCCCGAAAAAGAAAATTCTCTAGAATTACATTAGTGCTTCATATTTCAATTGCTCCGACAAGCTGACGCATAATTTTAAATAACGTAATTTTTCATCCGTCGTGTTTTGTTATCTAGTAGGTAGAGGGTTACTTAGCTGTTATTACATGTTTATTCTCTAAGCATTGAATCTCATTACACTGAGTAGCAACATGTTCAGTATTAACATAAACCTTATTTTAATACTGTACTTTGCTGCAAAGGTCGCTGATAAACAGCGTTTATCTAAAAGTGACGTTTAACAAGCACATGATGTAGCGGATGCATGCAACCAGAAATAATTCAATGGTAGGTTATTCCTGTGAAACTCAATGACCCAGTTATGGTGGCCATCAAAATGCAAACCACGTGCACGTCATTAAAGTAGCTTATTAGTTTAATTCAAGCCAGTCTGCAGCAAACATCGTTTTGGCGCGCGTGCAGTCGTATATTACCCACTTACTCCTACCTGCAAATAACCATTACCAATAAGAAATAACAATGAAGTGGGTAAGTAAACGTTTAGATTTGTAGGTAGCGAATGTACATTACTTGTTTACAAGCACAGACCAGTAAGCCTCTAGACGTCGATTAGCCGGACACCCCCGGTCACAACGCATTTGCAGTAGCACTGCATATCATACGCCCCGCCGCCAATCAGGACGTCAGTCCGTCAGCGAGCGGCACCAATCATACGGAATCATACCATCGAAGTTTTGAGCCGACGAATCATGGCACGCCGTCCGCCCCCCGGTCCCCGCGAACATTTTACGACTGCGTTCTCATGCAAAACTTTGTTTAAGCGGCGTCCTGAGGCTTACTGGTCTGTGTTTACAAGGTACGATCCAGGATTGTTTGGGGCTCTTCCATCGTTCATGCATTAATTACAATCTACATCGAGTTACTCATTAGTTGAAGAACAGAAGTTGGTCCCTAAAAATAATGTCCAGATAACATAAGACTTATACTACTAATAAATGTGCGGTGCTTTTACTGATATCTAACTTTGGGAAAAACAAATGTGTTTTTCTTGTTAGATAACGAAGTTAAATATGTATGATAAATTGTTCTTTCCAAAACGGAGCAAAAATGGTAGAGCCCTGAATATCCACCACATAAAAATCTAAATACAAAAGAGTTCAACTTGTAATATAAAATAAAATACGGCTACTAAATCTGTTTTACCCTGTATTGTAAAAGAGAGCAAGTAAAGAAGATTGGGTCGCCATTAATGCCACCCTCTCTTCGTGGCCTGACGTATCAGCCCAGCTAACGCATAAAATGGTAATCGCGGATTCTATTCCGACTCACTGAGATTTTTTCTAAACGTATTTTCTTCAAACAACTTTTATAAGTGGCTAGGTGTTTTCCAATACTTTTTTCCCATAAACGAAATGTTCTGGATAAAATGTTATAAAAGTATCTGCCAAGTATTTCTGGCAAGATGTTTTAATAATTTTTGATACGTCTAGTAAAAATCTTGCAAGGCATTTGTAACGTTGAATGAGAAGTCACTCAATCTTTCCTTTTGATCTTTACTTGTTTATATAAATGTGTATCGTTCGAACTCTGTATAAATAGCTGCATGTATAACAGGAAACATCGAACATAAATTTTGCTGTTCCAGGAAACACTATCTTTACAAACTTTTATCTATTAGGGGTATTTGTCTGCGAAATTGATGTTGTCGCGTAAAGTTGACAGTAGCGGGCGTGTTCGCTGAGGGTTCCGTAAAAAACGAGAGCATCACTCGCTGTCTGTTGCATGCCTTACCATGCCATTACGTAGTCCTCAGAAATCCTCATGGGATTTCGACGGAGAAAATCGCTGTTACCGTGACCATACATACTGTAATGTCATGTCAGTGCGCGCGTGCCTATGCAATACCGTAACACTAGATTGGAAAGTGGCTTTCTTCGTATGTGGATACTTCAAGCAGAAATTAGAGTACCTACCTACTCAATGTCATTAGGCAAATACTACACAGGGAGATAACACTAAAGACAACTAGAAGCATACGAGGACTTGCTAATTGCTTCAAGTCATTATCGATGTCCGTGTGCCCTCAATTGTAAATAATAAAACATTCTGTTTCTCTAACCATCACCTCGTTTTGTGACTAATAGTTTCTATTAGCAGGGTGTTTCCCTCAACAATAAATATTCTGCTTCCTTTATTACAAACATGAACAGAGCTTAGAATAACTCTCTGGAACAGAGGTTCCTAATAATGTTCCATTTCCTTCGCTAAACTTCAACTTCAAGCAAAAAGTAACTTGAACCCTCTGAAGTTGATTATATGATTTATCACTTTATAATAATAGAATACCTACCTACGTTATGGCAATGCCTAAGTTATCCTAGGCAATTGTAGTGTGGTCGTCTTACGTTATGTTATGAACACAGACTAGGTAGAGATACTATACGTATACTATGAACATTAATTTACATTAAACATCAAAAAACAGAAAATAATAGCAATTATTGTCATGTCAAAATTTTATTATTTATATTTATTCAATATAAAAAAATTATTAAGCCTAAAGTTTTTACTACTGCAACAGACGTCATAATGTAATACCTTATTTTTACAAGTTTTTTTTTCTTTTTGCAGACGACGGACCAACAATCTTGTGAAAAATGTTTCTATTTTATTTATATTAAATCTGAATCGCTATTGGCACATTGTTACTTACTTACTCGTAATAAACTAGGATATAAAATCGTCCGCTCCTTCAAGCTCCTTAGAGCGGCGAAAACGCTCTTTTGTCTGTGAACATAAACAAATAGCAACAAACAACCACTGAATTGTGTTAGCAGCTTTAAAAATTCGAACGAAGATAATCGTAACATGAAACATTTCGCAGTAGAGATTTAATTTATTGAAAAGCGCTGCGGTCTGTCTCAACAGATATACACGGTGAATTTTCGTTGGTTTTAGAAACGAAAAGTGGTCTTGTACTCATCATTATAATCAACTTTTACTATGGGACCAAACCCTGAAAACGCGAAAAAATGTCAGCGGTTCCCTATAATTGGTCGATTCATGTGAACACAAATGTAGGTATCAGTTGATTTTTTTCGCGATTTCGGGGCTGATTCCATAGTAAAAGTTGTTCATAATGATGAGTACGATGACCCATTTTCGTTTCCAAAACCAACGAAAATTCACCGTATATAGTTATTTGTGGGTAGGCCCCCCAGAAGGTGGACCGACGACCTGGTGAAGGTCGCGGGAATCCGCTGGATGCGGAAGGCGCAGGCCGGTCGTTGTGGCGATGCTTGGGGGAGGCCTATGTCCAGCAGTGGACGTCTTTCGGCTGAAATGATGATGATGATAGTTATTTCACAACGTATATAACCTCGTACTTATAAGAATTCTGTCTAAATTTGCACATGTGTTGATATATTCTGTAGTGTATGTAAACCAGTGTGTTCTACAGGTGGCAGCTTTATGGGCGGCCAACGTGTCCGCGTTTATCGGACCGCAAGAGACGTGTGTCCACGAAGGTCGAATGGCCGCAGCTTTCAATCTGCCTATGGTTAGCTTCGTAAGTACACTCTCCTTCCTTTAATTAATGCCCGAAGTGTTTTATTATCACAGTAAATATTAAAATGCAGTAATGTTGGTACAGTGCAGTAATCATAGCATACGAGCTATGGAATGATATGGAGTGCATAATGTAATTAACAGCCAGTAACATTTTTATTAACTTAATTAAAATATGAGCTATCAATATAAGAACAAAAACATTAACATTATAGTTTTTTAAACATTCGACTATATATAAATGCATTCTTTGACATGACATGCATATTATGAAATCGTATTTGGTACATACTTCTTTTATATGATAACACTGTTTTCGAAAACATTAAACGACCATTAAGCCTCGTGCCAGTACCTACATCAATGTTTGCTCGGTTTGATCGATCAACTGACAAAATGCAATTTGGCTTTATCGATTCATGTATTCACACACTTTACCTGAACCACGACAAGGTTATCGCGTTTAAAAGGTTTGAAGTGATGGATAAAGAGGTATGAATGAATGCGCCCAATACCTACTTCCACAACAGCTGATAAGAATACCAGTCCTCTAACACACCTATACCACAGTGTAATTATCTGTTCCATACAGTAGTTCAACGAAAATTGACATTGACAGTTTTTAAAGGCAACTCGGGACATTGTTTGACAGTTTTAAAGGCAGCTTGGGACAATTAACTCTCGCATTGGACGACTGTTTGGACTAGCTGACTAGACTGTGCTTATACTGTGTAAATTGTGTGAAATGTAGCAGTAAAAACCCCTAGAAGAAACCCCAGCATACAAAATTCAGCCACTTGCAATAACATAAATAGTGTTGCATCTTGTCCGTCCTGGTCTTGCAGACTTGCAGTTTGGCGGTCTTGCATTTTCGCAACACTAGACCACCAAAGTAGGTAACACAAAACCGTTTAAATTAAAAATAAAAGTCAATCTCCAAGTCTTACAAACGATGTTTAATTGCATCCGCGAAGTATTCAATCAATCAAATTATTTATTTACTATTAAAGGTGTACATACAATATTGAGAAAAAAGAAAATCCATAGTAGGTACAGAGTGTATATTGGCTTTACTTTTACCTTTAAACAGTTTTTGTGTTACTTGGGCAAGACTTTAGGCAACACTAGGTAAACGTAAATAGGTACTAAGGAGACACCATATGCGATTCCCAACTGCAGTTTACAATACAACTTGACATCTTCAATCGGCAAACTGCCAACTCCGTGAGTTAATTGGAAAAATAACAATACTCGTTTAGGTACGTTATTGATGTCGAGTTGAAGGCAACGAAATCGCATAATATGATAATTTAATGACATTAACTATCGAGGATTTGACACGCTTCACACACTAATTATAGACTATGGTATATAATTATAGACAATGTTAACAATTATAGACTATGGTAGTGACCTTGTGGTTCTCGAAAAAAGTATGATAAGTACCTTTTTCCTTTGTGGATGTAGTAAAAGTTGACGGGATCGCAGCAGCAGTATCATTCTTTTGCTAATAACAAGCATACTGTGATCACCAATCCTTTCACAACCGCTCCTCATAACCTCATATCGATCCCAATTCAGCCCAGCTAGGGCTGACATTACCTAAATTGCCAACGCTGGACAAAGACTTCCAAAACCTAGGCCATTTGTGCGAACCAGGTTTTTTTCCCGGACAAACTTACAATTTAAAAAAAAAAGTTTTTTTACCAACGCTGCGATCGGTTTCCTATACACTTCTTAAGGCGGACGCCCCCCAAACTAGGATAAATCCGGGGAAACCCGGACGGATGGCAGCCCTAAGCCCAGCTCCGCTAAGTGCAAGACGGCGAGCGCGTTTAAGTCTTTTGTTTGCAAATGCTTCCCATGTGACACTGGGTGTCGAGGGACCAATACGCGTTGCGGCATTACTTTACACGTTTTACAAAATCGTGCGTGGGTTAAATATGCGGTGGGCCTAAGATCCTGTATAGTGTATAGTAACCTTCATTGAGAAGGCCTATGCTCAGCAACGGAGGTTAGGGCTAAAACACAGACAGCGTTGTATCTATTAGAGGCTAGCTGCGAACTGCGAAGGCGGATGCCAGGGGTGACCTGCAGCCGCGACCCGCTGGGGCACGGGCACATTAAGATCTTACCCAAAATTAAAACACGAGCTTGTGCTTTTCTCTTCCTACAATATAAGTTTTAGGAGCGCAATTTTTTTTTTTATATAATGTAGGATGGCGAAACGAGCTAAAGGCCCACCTGATGTTAAGCAGTTACCTTTGCCCATAACTGTAATACCACCTAGGCTGTTGCCTAAATGGTACCGCAAGTCGGTTCGCCAAACTGAGACATGAAGATGGAAAATCTCATGTGATTGTAATTTCACCGGCACCCGTACCCTTCAGACCGAAACAGCAATGCAAGCATCACTATTTGGACCACTATCACTATCATGACCTTAGCTATGACACTGCAGCACACGCAGAATAAAAAAAATCATTTTTTTTGTCTGTCTGTTATACAGAAAGAGTTTTGAAAATAGTGCGGAAGGCAAAATCCGAATCTATAAGGTATAGAGAAAAATGTTGCAATACTAACATAATAACCATTACAAAACTAGTTACTAACTAATTTTTTTCTTTATCAGCAACCAGTTGGCACAATAACGTAGGCAAATATTTTTTGCAAAAAAGATTGGGTTCGTGGCCAAACCAGCTGCCATGCTTTTATACAAAAATCTAAAAATTCAGTTTTTTTTTTCTCCAAAATCGAGCTCACGACTCCTTTGACGACTTTTCTCTATACTGTATAGTTTCGGATTTGGCCCTCCAGCACTATTTTCAAAACTCACCTGTATAACTTTTTACTGATACTAGTGATACTGTATAATGCATAAAGTTACTATACTGACGTAATAATAAGTTTATGGTATAATGACGGTGGCATTTTGCGGGGTGGTCACTTGCCGATTATCGCGCGTTTTAAAAGCTATAAACACATTAACCATGCATATGTTTGTCCCACAGTATTGCCGCGATGTTGCCAGCTCAAACAAGCGCGTGTACTCCACGTTCGCCCGCACCAGGCCCTCGGACATCGACATCTCCCGCTCCGTGGTGGCCGTGCTCACGCATTTCAATTTCATGCATGTAAACATTGTAACAATACATATATTTTAGTTGTCTCATGACGTAAATCAATTTATTTATTCTTTACATTGTAGTTCATTTAAAAATTTTAACATTTACATGTTTCATGTTTCTCGATATATAGGTAACTTTTGTAATGCCAATTTTTTCACACTGGTTTTTAGAAAATCTTGTACTTAGGTACCTCTAAAAATTCCCAACTCATTTCACATTTTAAATTTCATTTCCAAAATTGATTACATACTGCCCTTTTATAAATAGGAGCGATTAAGGGATTTGAGTATTTATCTAACGTAAAAAATGTTGTTACCTATTTCGCGATTGAACTTTTCCAGCCCAATAATTTCTCAGTCTTAAAAAGCTCATAGGAAATTGTAGAATAACTTGTACTTCTAAAAAAATTCCTAACTCTTCTAACATTTAATTTCGTTCCCAAAATTCATTACGAACTGAGCCCTTTGATACCTAAATAGGAGCTATCAAGGGATTTGAGTAACCGTAAAATTGAATCTTCCCTTTGTGTCATTTCGTATTAACGCTCGATAAAGGGAAAGAAGGATAAGTCTGATATAGAATACGCTACAAACTCATACTAATTTACCTTTAATTTCTGCAGGTAGCTTTCGTGTACCTAAAGGCGCCAAACCACGACTTCACACGTTTAGCGCATGCAATAATAGCAGCGGTGAGGGAAAAACAAATATTAGTTCGCACAGTACAAGTGTACAGACAGCCTTATTACTACGAGAACAGACGGGAGAACTTTTCTCGTAACCCATTCCTGGATATAGTTCGGGAAACATACAAGGATACTAGAAGTACGTGTAAACTTATAAATATTTATGTTACAGTCAAAACTCCTTTCCGGTCAAAATTAGTTTTGACTGACGAAAACAGTTTTGACTGAAATAAAAAACAGTCTAAACTACTTTTGTGTGAAAAATGTTGGTCAAAACTATTAGTAAACGGGTCTTTGACCTTGACCCTAACCATGCAAGTGTTTCTGTGTTTGCTGCGCCAGAAGATTTCTAACGTAAGCTGGCTTAGGGCACTTAGGGGTAGGACAGAGTCTGACCAGTGACTACATGCAGTCGGGGTGCGCTTAATCTGTTTAACATATTTCTACCTACATTAATAAGTCAATATATTTCATAAACTCAGCTTATCGCAGTCCACTGCTGGACATAGGCCTCTTCAAAGTTGCGCCCCAACACTCGGTCCTCCACCAATAATTCTGAATATACTTATGGTCAAAATAAAACCTAACAAACACATTCTGTAAAAACGTGCCAAGTCTAAGATTACTAAGATTTACTGAGCTATAAAAAATAGTGAGATCAAATGAACTGGATTATTTGTTCGCACTTCTTTTTGTGACCAAGTAGGTAATCTTAATCGAGACTTGGCACGTTTTTACAGAATGTTTAGGAACAAAGTTCCTAACGCAGCCTGTGGTAGGTGTGATTAGGGAGAAAATGTAACGTCACTTGAGATTTTTGCGTTATGAGTGCCATATACGCACGCCGCGCGCTCTCTCTTTTAAGTGGGGGTGTGTGTGTGTATGTGAGGGACTTCGTTCCCGACGGGGGCGGGGGTCCCCTGACCACACACGTTTTTTTATTGGGATTACACTTCTTTTTCTACGAACATAACTTTTTTAAATTGGAACGCGTGTTCCGGGTTGTTGCTGTTGATTTTTATATGTCATCAGAAAATGCTCATAATATTGAACAACTTTTTCTGAGGCGGGATTTCCATATCTCCAATAGTTTAGCTCTTCCCACTAGGATGAAATTGGGGCTGATCCTCATTTTGAAAGTTTTCCCTTTGTGTGGGTACTAAAACTTACCCTGTACCAAATTTCAGCTCTCTAGTTATATGGGAAGTACTAGTTCTATTGTTATGATCTATAAGTCAGTCAGTGAGTGTCAAATTAGCTGAACTTTACCATCAGATATCTTCGAAAACGTTTAAGTTATAAACTTGAAATTCTATAGTCCTCATAACATAAGTAGGTACACATAGCTTATCAGATAACGATATTCTCTTCGTTTTAATCGTTCCTAGTGCCAAGATACATAGGGCTTGAAAATTGGCCGAAATAGTTCAAAAGCTGATTGAAGGCAGTGCTTGCTTTGCGCTCGACTTGGTGAGGGCACTGTCGTACCTCCGGATTTTTTTGAATTTTTATCGATAAAACTAGTCAAAACTGCCTTTGACCGGAATTTCAGTGAAAACTAGTTTTGACCAACCTCCTTAGTCGAAACTAGTTTTAACTGTTTTCTTCAGTCTCAATCAGAAGTAGTTGTGACCGGGAAAGAGTCTTGACTGTGACATTTACATTGAAAAACAAACTCTAAAAAATATTTTGACATACACTTTTTGTTACAGTATACGTCTCCGTTGGATATTATCATGATCACATCGGACTGATGCTGGCTTTGGACGCTATGCAACTTTTGGATACAGGTAATTAAAAGTTTTATACTGTGCCTTTTAGGCTAGTAAAACTCGGTGCCCTTTTACTGGCTGGGAAAAGTTCAGGGATTATACTCGTTTTATACTTTTGCTCTGCGACATTTGGAAATATGAAAGGAAAACATTTTTAATTAAGATAAGTCACTGCATAATGACGTATGCAAAAACTTCAATAAATGATTCCATAAATTATGACTGATATTTTTAGGAAAATGTATGAATAATGGTGTTATTAACCTAAGTGTCACAAATAAACTGCAAACAGGAACCTCTACTTTCAGGAGATTGATATTTAAAGCTTTGAGATTAGTTTGGAACTATATTTTGAAAGATTATTTATTATTTTTTAGTTTAGGATGGCGAAACTAGCTAAAGACTCACCTGATGTTAAGCGGTTACCTTTGCCCGTAACAACTTCAATACCACCTAGGTTGTTACCTAAATGGTAGCGCAAGTCGGTTCGCCAAGCTGAGACATGAAGATGGAAAGTCTCATGTGATTGTAATTTCACCGGCACCAGTACCCTTCAGATCGAAACACAGCAATGCAAGCATCACTATTTGGCGGAGAAGTAGGCCTGTACGGAGTGTACGGTGGTAGTACTTCCCCGGACGAGAATTGCGAGAATTGGCCTTCTGAACTATCTTATATCTACGTATCTATCTAAAAAAGATTCGAGTATTTCACTTCTCTTATTATCTTTTAAAAATGTATAGTTTTCCTATCTACGTGTAACTTATAAATATATTTTTATTTTTTATTACCTACGCTCGAACACCGTCTGATGCCTTTCCTTTCGTGAATAAAACATTTTCATCACAATAGAATGCGGGATTCTGATAAATCTATTTATTGGCATCAAAAGAAAAGTTCTTTGATTGCCTCCTGATATGAAACAATTTATTGAAACTGGTAATATCAGCGGCATATCCTTTATCATATGTATAATGAAACGGAATCAAAGAACGTTACCTGATCGTTAAATTTCAATCCAATCAAACAACCGACTAAATAAAAGTGTACCCTAGGCATAGACTTCTCTGCTCTTAAATTATGCCATAAAATGCGGTCCTACGCCTCTTTTTATCCACCTAGTCTGACCTACATGTCTACTTTAGGTTGTGTCGCTTACATTGATCCAGAAAATCAAAATAAAACTGAATTGGGCTTATAAATAAATAAATTTGGGACATTTTTACATAGCACCATCTAGTCCTAAACTAAGCAGAGCTTGTACAAAGGGTACTAGACAATGAATATGATACTTATATACTTTTTTTTTGTAAATACATACTTATAATGAATCAAGTTAATATTACAAAGATCGAGAACGAGAACTAGTGCTAATAAATAATATAACACCTCCAAACATGCTTTCTAACCGCTCGATCTCTTCCTACTCCACTCACTCCGTTCCCGACCAAAGAGACATCGATTCTTGTTCTCGATCTCTGTAACATTAACTTAGTTATAATACATCAACTGTATCAAAAAGTTCATCGGAGCATTCGTTTGATAAATTTTATCGCAACGCACAAACATAACAACATAACATAACATTACGCCTGTATTTCCCCGAAGGGGTAGGCAGAGGTGTAATAGTACACCCAAATTTCGCCAGTTATGTTATAGTCCCATGTAATAGGGGGCGAGCCTATTGCCACTGACCGGGCACAAATCCAGACTCCGGGCTGCTAATGAGAATTTCCTAATGAAAAAACCCAATAACACTTTGCCCGACCCGGAAATCGAACCCAGGAACCCACGCTCAGCAGTCGCGCTTGCAACGCACAAGACGTGAACAAATCCATTTCGCTGTTTTTAGTGTGTATTATAAATAAATAAAAATAAATACTTTTGGGACATTTTTACACAACACCATCCAGTCCCAAACTAAGCAGAGCTTGTACTATGGGTACTAGACAATGGATATAATACTTATATACTTTTTTTTTTGTAAATACATACTTATAAATACATAAGAAACACCCAGACCAACACAAACACTTATGAACAAATGTTAGAGTTAGCCGCATGTAAACAACATATATCTTCCCTATATATTCTCATGGGTCTCGTAAAAGGCGACTAAGGGATTCACCAGAGGATAGGCAGCAGAATTCTCTGAGTATTTATTCAACCAACTGCGATCGCCAACCCGCTTGCCAAGCGTGGCGATTATGGCATATCCCCCCCTTCGGGGGAGGCCTATGGCCAGCAGTGGACGTCTTTCGGCTGAAATGATGATGATGATGGGCTTATAAATCTATTACTTATTACATCCATGGCAAAATACCCTATTAGCATTGTAGAGAAATATATCAAAGAGTGACTGTACAAGTGAAAAGGATAACTACGTGCGTGATTTCCATAAGCTCATGTGAGATATATTTGTCTAGATCTTCCTTTGTTAGTCTGACACCAACGCTCCATTATTCAGAGAGAAGCCTTTACCCGCGTTATTCACTCTCTTCTCAATTCCCATGGTACATTAAGAAAGAATATGAATAAAAATTGTAATAACTGTACATCATGACTATAATCGATACAATTGTTATGTAGATATTCAACTGCAACAAAGCTCTGAACCGCGACTATCTTTTCTCGCTAATCTAAGCGCAAAGGACTTTTGAATGGAATGAAAGCTAGAAGTTATAGTTTGAATATGAGGACACTGGACAGATTAATATATGTTCTTTGGCCTAATGTAACGTCTATTTAATACACTGGAGCTCTGTTATAAACGAGAGCTAAACAAGCGTAAATGTTAACTCGTATTAAAATATCAACAGGTGCCTAAAAATATCCCCAATACTGTATCACAGCTATTTTAAGGTTTTCCGTCTTTCAGAGATATATTTTATGAAAATTGAAAAGAGGAACAGTCGTGTTTGTGACAGTTTGTGAATAAGGTGAATCTATTTACTGAAATACGTTCTTCTGACATAACTATTCACAAATGTTGTGATTCATCTACCTTTTTTTTTTTTTTTCATGGGGAAAATCCTCATGGACGGACTCCGCCCGGGGAAGGCGGAGCCAGTGTCGGACTCTTACCTACTAAAAACCACCACGGTGTTCCTCTACCGACCCTTGGCCGGGGGCGTGGGAACTACCAATACCAATATTCAACTACCTATATGCCTGAAGACGATTGTCATCTTAGTCTACCTGCGACCACGAAATGCTGCAAAGCTTTCGAAACGTCAGGAAAACCAATTTAAATAATATACGCGATTTAATCGGGTTAAACTTTGTTTTATTATAATGTGTAGTGATCGCGAAAACCTAAAAAGTTATTATATGCCTGAATGTTTTTCAAATGTAGGTAAGGTATATAGCATGAAATATGTAGACCTATCTATCTATCGGGTCGGACAAAGTGTTATTGGGTTTTTTCATTAGGATATTCTCAGTAGCAGCCCGGAGTCTGGATTTGTGCCCGGTCAATGGCAATAGGCTCGCCCCCTGTTACATGGGACTATAACATAACTGGCGAAATGTGGGTGTACTATTACACCTCTGCCTACCCCTTCGGGGAAATACAGGCGTGATGTTATGTTATGTTATGTTATGTGTTATCTATCGAAAGACCAAAGAAATATAATTAAAAAATTTAAAAAGGCTTAATTTCTTGGTAAGCAAGTAAAGATCTCGGAGAGGCATTCAATAGTTATTGGATGAAGTATTGCGGGTTGTCCAAGCGAAGAGTATTGCCTCGTCCCGAGCACATCGATCACATGACGAGCAAATATTGTGACTGCTCACGAACGCTACTATTCAATTTACACTATTATGTGGGGATAATGTATTATGTATGTATCAGTGATCGGTGATCATAATACTAATCCAGTTATATTTTATTTTAATACTCAATCTGTTGTATTTGTTGTGCGTTCATTTGGGATGTATGGTATGCCCATAGTCACCACGCTGGGCAGGCGGGTTGGCTGCCAGGTGGACCGACGACCTAAAGAACGTGGCTGGGGGGGACTGGATGCGGAAGGCAGAGGACCGAGTGTTGTGGCGCAACTTGGGAGAGGCCTATGTCCAGCAGTGGACTGCGATAGGCTGAGTTGATTGACTCAATATGGTTCATACTTATATCATGTCAGTACCTACTTACTAAGGTTCATTTGCATATAAATCTAAATAATTAGGTAATAGAAATGTTATCTACTGTATTTTTATACCGGAACGCATGTTGCCGGTTTGCCGCTACCAACACATAAATACGCAATTACGCCTACCTTGTTTTGAGCATTCAATGCAAAATAAATAAAGCCTCAAAATATTTCGCTGATTGCTGTGCTTCTGATGATCAAACAAAAGGTTCGCGCACTGGTGTCCTACGAGACACCTGTTCGCGGCGACAAGGTTACGCGCCTTTACGACTTCTATTACTTTATTATTTATATTTCTATGGTTCAATGTGTCATAATCGTTATTCAGTGACACGTTTAATACCTAAGCCTTGGGAAGATAAACAATGGTAACAATCCTTATCATCGGACCGCAGATAAGTATTTAATCCATAGGAAATGTATGAACTATTGACAACTGGGTAATAACAATCTCGGTGAAATTATGCCTTGTGTAAACGGTCTTATTTCCAGACGGTAAAATCCGCAAACAAAGGAATTTTGAAAATGTATAGCATCGTATTTTGTTCTGGCGCGTGCAGTTTGCACCAGCGACATTAGTGTTAATTCCAAATATGGCAGATTTTCACGTGAAAGCACAAACTCCAGCAAATAATATTTGCACAAACAGTTTTCGTGCACACAACAGCCACAATTCATAAACACCTTTTATAAAAAAATAACAATGCATTTAGCACTGTTAAATAAAAAAAATGCGTGTCGGATTATATTAGGTAAACCTCGGCTTTTAACACGAAGTGAAAAAATATGTATTTTATCTTTAACTTTGACGTACCTAAGTTCAGACATAGAACAAATAATAATAGTTACTGAAGTAACGATAGAATAAACGTGTCTACCCCCTAGCCAAGTTGACAATCTACAATCGTCAACGCTAATAGAAAACAATCGAAATATATGGGAATGACATATCTCAACGAAAAAGTCGTTCGTTGAGATATATGTCATTCTCATACATTTTGATTGTTTTCTATAGCGTTGACGATTGTAGATTTTCAACTTGGCTAGGAGGGCTGATCATCCCGACGTTGACGATATACAAAGGATTTTAAACTAATGCTACGGTTATTACATACTACGTATTGATAACACGTGGCATATTTTTATGTCTATCGCCCGTATTTCTGGAAATTTTCGGAGTTACCTAACTACTAAACTTGCTTATTAATATTTATGTATATAATATTATAATAAATCAAATACAATCATTTATTCGCCACACGATATCTTGTACAACGATTAGGTACTTAAGTCCAAAGACATTATGCTACAGGGTAGCGCGCGAAATTCAAAATTTCTTGCGTTTTTTGCTAATTGTAGCTCTGTTTCGCGTTTTATATCGATCGCAATATGATTCGCGGAAATAGTAACAATATATCTAAGGAATTATACTCGTAAAAAATATTAACCTAGCTCTATAAGCTGTATAAGCTCGAAAATCGATAATTTGATCGTAAATTAATATTATCGAGCTAGTACAGATAATAGAGCTAGGTTAATATTTTTTATGAGTGTTATTCAGTAGATATATTGTTATTATTTCTGCCTATTATATTTTGACCGATATACAACGCGAAATAAAGCTACAATTTGCAAAAAACGCCAAAAAATTTGAATTTCGCGGTACCCTGTAGCATTCACCTTAAGTCCATCTATCTGCGTTTTTGTACCTTTGCTTAAGTCCATCTATCTGCGTTTTTGTACCTTTGCTTAAGTCCATCTATCTGCGTTTTTGTACCTTTGCTTAAGTCCATCTATCTGCGTTTTTGTATGCATGTGAAAAAGTAAAGTAAAAAGAAAAGAAAAATAGGAAGAAAAGTAAAGTCCCTAGCAAGTAAAATTGAAGTAAAGTAGGTATATGTATAAACAAGGTGAGTCAGAATTTCAGGACATGAGTTACTACTGAGATTCTCTGATAGAACACTTTGACCGTCCCCTAAATCAAACCCAGAACTAACTTTCGACAGGCGCGGCCACGACCGCTAAGGCAATCTAACAGTTTCCATATTTCCTACTTAGGGTACCCACGTAGTAAATACTGATTCTGCATCTTTGATAGGTGAATATGCGGCGATCGGCGTGGATGTGGATAAGTACGAGTCTGAGGAAGCAGTTCGGTACCTATCCGGTCCCCTTCGTAAGGAGCCAGGTTCCCGAACCCTGCGGGCCTTTCGCTCCTACATGGCAGTGGCTCCGTCACCCTCCCCATCCTACCCAGTTTTCGCCAGGGAAGTGAACAGGAGGCTGCAGATGCCACCGTTCAATTTCACCAATCCTTTACGTGCTTTTGGTGGCGGAAAAGTGGTGAGTTGATCTAACCTTCCTTTAATAAGTTTTATTATGCGCTTACTAAATTCTATTTTGCAGCAAGAAAGATATAATATTCAGCTCTTTTTTTTACTAAATAGTAATATTCATAGGCGTACCCGGGGCGCGGGGGGGGGCAGGGGAGTACCTAAATATTGTTAGTTATTAAATTGTAGATTGGACAATAACAAGTTTTCTGAGCACATCCAAACAGCATAAACTGTTATGTGGTTGAGAGATGTTTTGCGTTCTTTTCTAGGCCTCTATGAAAAACGTTCAAAAACATTGCTTTAAAATTTATTGTATTTAAAAATTTCATTAATGGACGCCTAAAAAACAAAAAAAACAACAATTTTGGCATTGGCTTTTGAACCTAGAGCCACTGCTCGATATATGATGAAATTATTTTTATAAAATGATATCTCAATTTGTAGCAGTCACGCTCCCTGTCAATCTTAGGGCGGCGTGTCTAGGGACTACTCCCTTTTGTCAGCAATCTGAATGCCTCCCTATGTCCGGCTATCTGAAGGCGTTCCTAATTCCGGCCTCCTGAATGCCTCCCTAATTCCGGCTATCTGAATGCCGACCGTGTTGGGATACAGGTACACCACAAATAATACGCACAATTGTTCAACACACGTTTATTTATTACACAGTTATTCCGAGCACTCTGTCTATTGTTATTTATTAGGTACACTTTATGGCGCTGTAACGTTATACACGATATACATACACACGATTTATATACAAGAACAAAGAAACTATTATTAATATATCGAAACAAATACTTATTTAAAAACTGCCCTAAATTACTTCCTAATTACCCTAATTATCCTAAGAGACCATGACCACGACCTGCAGCATTACTTCCATGCTATTTCTTAGTTCTGTGACTGACCGCAACTGATTGACTGACTAACTCAAGAACGCTCTGACTATATATACTAAAGTGGCGTACAGCGACAGCGGCGGGGCGATCGAGTCGTTTCCTGTTCCACCAAAATTCCCGTGGGAAAATAGACTCGCACAGATCCTCGCCCCCCGGTTACCCCACTTCAACCCCTATGCTAAATGAACCTAGCCAATCAGAGCGTATCTTTTTGATGTAATGCAATCGTTTACCTTATTAGGTAATGCTGCCGATCGGGTCACGGCTCCCGCCGCGCGCCGCGACGGGAGCAGGTTACGACTTGTTCGTGAAACAATTACGATGTTAAATGCTACTAGTTAGCAAACAATGCGACATTTTCTTCGTACTTTGAGCTATTGTTGCTAACTAGAGCCCTAATCCTAGACCATTGTTAGGTCATACACACCCTAGCCTTATCTTTATTGTTTTTAAAACTTACATACTAATGCCGACATCATTTCCTCACATCTATTTACATATGTCGCCGACATTCTCCCCCTCGTGCTCAGCACCGTCCTCTGCTTGCGGCGACTGGCGGGGGACGATCTTCACGATGCGGGAGCTGGGTCGCCTCATGACTCCGCCTGCAGTAGCCACGTCCGCCACGCGAACACGTCCATCTGGTCCCGGGTACACTCGTTCAATGGTACCCCGGGGCCAGCTACAGCGGGGCAGAGTGTGGTCGCCTATGACGACGACGTCGCCCACACGCAGGTCTCGTTCAGATGCTCTCTCGTCGATGTGTCGGGGGAGCAAGGTAGGCAAGTACTCTCGCACCCACCTGCTCCAGAAGTGATCTGCTAGTCGTTGTGCTGTCTTCCAGGTGTTAGGACCGACTAGATCTCGGTCGGAGAAGATGCCGATGCTCGTGGTACCGGAGGATCGCCCAATCAGAAAGTGATTGGGCGTGAGTGTTTCTTCCTCTGAGATGCCGACGTCTGTCAGAGGCCTGGAGTTGACTATGTGCTCGGCCTCCAACAGTAGGGTGTGAAGGACCTCTTCCCTCGGGTGTCGCTCGCGGAGTGTCGCCTGCAGCGCGGTCTTAATGGACCGCACCAGGCGTTCCCAGGCGCCGCCCATGTTAGGCGCGCCCGGGGGTATGAACTTCCAGCTCACACCCAGGTGCTCGGCTGCTGCAGCGATGTCAGAGGCCTTGAGAGCCTCAGCAGCCTCCTTCAGCTCGCGGTCGGCACCGACGAAGTTCGTGCCGTTGTCGCTGAAAATGGTCTTTGGCATACCACGTCTGGCGGCGAATCTGCGAAGAGCTAAAATCATGGAATCAGTAGACAAGGAAGGCGCCAGTTCAATATGAACGGCCCTTACAGTGAGGCAGGTAAATAGAGCCCCCCATCTTTTTTCGTGACGTCGCCCGATTGTTACCGTCATGGGACCGAAGTAGTCTACTGCGGTACATTGGAACGGTGGAGCGCCATGCCTCAACCTTTCAATGGGTAAATCTCCTGGAGGAATGTTCTGTGGTTTCGCTCGATACACGCGACACCACTGGCAGTTGCTGGCAATATGACGCAGTACAGTTCGTAGACCTATTACACAAAATCTTTGTCGAATCTCATTCATCACAGTTAGGTGGTTACCGTGATTAAATCGCTGGTGATAGTAGGCGATTAAAAGTCTTCCTATGGGATGTCGACTATCTACTATTGCGGGCCTTTTGTACTGCCTGCTTACTCCTTGTACTGCGTCAATTCTTCCACGTAGGCGGATCAGCTGGTCTTCCATGACGACGTCGAGTTTTCTCAATCTACTATTCCTTGGTACATCTTCATTCTGACTTAGCTTCTTGTATTCTTCGGAAAAACTTTCATTTTGACAGCGTTTTATCAATAAATTCTCTGCTTGTTCTAGCAGATGCACTTCTATGGGAAGATATCTTCTTTCTTCGGTCCGCACAATATTTTCTTCTTTATGATTGGCGGTGCCTTCCCTTTCGTTTTCTTCCAGCTGGGATCATCGCTTCCTTTTTTCTTTCTTACGGCGTTCACTTGTTCCTTGGGCTTGCACAGTTCTATAAATTGCACGACCCTCGCCGTTGCACGTAGGAGACGATTCCAGTTTGATGAACGCACAGGATCAGGGGTCACATGACTATTCGGGTTCATGATCACTGCTGCGATAGCTATTTCCTTTTCTTCACCAGTCTTCTCTGGCTTAACATTTCTCGGTTTATGCCAATCTTCTCCTTGCAAGTACAACGATTGCAGAGGGCGATCGAGTCTCATACTGATCTGCCAACCTTCCCGTTGGCCAATGGACTCGTCCAGATCCTCGCCCGCCGCATTCGCAGCCGCGTCGAATACTACACGCAGCTTCTCATTCTGCGGTTGCACCACTGAGGAGTGAGGAAGGTACCATTTATTATTATTTTCTTCAGTAGGTACTTCCTCTGCATAACCTTTTTCTAATAATTTTTCAATTTGAGCAGTATGTTCTTCTTTTAAATACTGATTCCTCTCAAATTTCTTCTCCAAAATGCATAGCCGCTTCTCTGCCATACCGAGGCTTTCTGGTATTCTTTCTTCTTTATTTTTCCATAAAAGGCCAACCTCGAATCTTCCACTTGGCAGGCGTCTGCTGGTCTTCTCTAAGATCTGGATAGCCCTATCATCAGCATCAGTACTAGGGCGCTTCGGCGCCACTCCCAGTGATTCTATAGAGAAGTGATCCTTCATCAGCTGTTCCAAGTCATCCTCAGCTGTATTGAGATGCAGGCACCGGTCTATGAAGTTGACCTGTCTAGTGTTGCAACCATGCAGCACCCATCCGAGTAAGGTCATTGACGCCACAGGTTGTCCAGATTTTCCTCTCTTCAGTGACCGTGTGACTATCAGCTCCCAATTATCTTGACCTATAAGCAGCTTCGGAGCTTGTTCCGAATAGCAGACCTGGCGCGCTATGTCTTTCAAGTGTGTATATTTACTGACATCAATTTCTTCTAGGCGTTGAGATGTCAGGTTCAGGTTGTCTATTGTTCTGACTCCTTTGAGGCTTGAGGCTTTCATATGGTGGGCGCCTTTTATTCTTATATTCAATCTACGTGAATAAGCGTTCACTATTCTTTTTCCTCCCACCGTCTCCAGAGCGAATGGGTCTCTAGGCCCCTCCGCACCTATGG
Organism: Asteroscopus sphinx; assembly: GCA_949699075.1. Lineage (NCBI taxonomy): Eukaryota > Metazoa > Arthropoda > Insecta > Lepidoptera > Noctuidae > Asteroscopus > Asteroscopus sphinx. The sequence continues at coordinate 14,081,937 of OX453005.1, forward strand.
TCTCAGCCACCTTGGAATCTAAAAGTGACACAGTGGACCCCTCATCCAGCAGGGCAAGCACAATCATAGAGCCCTTAGGTCCAAACAATTCAACAGGCAACATTTTCAAATAAGCTTTATCATTCCTAATCGCATTCACCAAGTTAGTAGTCACCTCAGTCTTATGCTCCTTTTTCTGCTGCTGATCAGCTGATGTCCGTTGTAGGTCCACATGTAATAATCGATGATGCCACCTTTTACATATGCCGCATCCATTTCGCTTGCATGCATCCTTGCGGTGCCTACTACGCAGACATTTGAAGCATAAGCGCAGCCCTTTCACAATATCCCATCTCTCCTGAACTGATACACTCAAAAATTTCTTGCAATCTGAAAGGTGGTGCTCTTCCTCGCAATGCGGGCATTTGATTCTATTATCACTATTATTTACAAATTTCTTATCACTGTAATTCTCTCTTGCCGTATGAGTAGCATGCTTATTCAAATAGTGCTTAGGCTTTTCTAGACTTTCAGGCGTTGCGAAGGCACCACACATATCAGCTTCAATATTTAAAAAATTAGCAATATTTACCAGTTCAGGGAGGGAGCAATCCATCTCTGCTGCGTAATCGTACCATCGGTACTTAACCACTGAGGGCAACTTATCCACTATTAACTTCACTATTTCGGGTGAATGTAAATATTGCGGTTTAGATAGTCCCTTAATTGCTGCCACACTATTATTCACTTGGCTAGCAAACATACATATTTCGCGAGCGCCGTCGGTTGGTTTCACTAATGATTTTATTTTATCAAGTTCACACAACACTAGTGATTCTGGTCGTCCGAAACGCCGCCGCAATGCGTCTAATACTTCCACTGGTTTGCAATCCGAGTACAACAAACTCTTGATAGCGTCGCGCGCAGTACCTTTCACCGCTTTCCTTATCCGTGCTATATTCTGCACATCGTTGAACATGGCCGCTGTATCTTCATACACCGTTTTAAAGGCGATCCATTCTGACGTATTCCCGTCGAAGAACGGCAGCTCATGTATGTACTTAGGTGGCTGCTGACGCGTATTCAATGCTTTCACTATCTCCGTAGCAAAAACCGCTATATCACTTTTTCTTGTTGTCGACTTATCGCGTTGCTCATATTTACTCGGTTGCACTATAATTTCTTCGCGCACTGTGGTTTCTACCCACTCTTGAACCTGGCCGGTGCGATCCTCTGGTTCTCGTTCTTCATCGGAGCTCAACTGTTCGTCCGCCTGGAGACGTGCTAGCCTTGCCCGGGCGAGCGTGGTCGCTGCCTTGGCCTGTTCCAGTTCCAATCTGGCTAGCTCCTCCTTGGCTTCCAGCTCCTTCCTCTTGGATCGCGTCGATCGGATGGACGGAGCGCGCGGAGGACCCAGGGGCACCATCGTCATGTTGGACCCCCAGCCCGCTTTATTCTTCTCGATTTGCTCCGCCTTCTCATCCTTCTTCTGGTCGGTTGTCTCCGATGCGCTGGTCGTTGCAGTCTTTGAAGTGGCTGCTGTGGTCGTGGTCTCTGTCGTCTCGGTGGTACCCTCAGAGGATTCTTCTGCTGGTTGCTCAGCTTTTGAGGGCGCACCCTTATTCGATCTCGTTACCGGCATTTTGATTCACGTATTTAATTAACACTGGTGTACCTGTTTATCCGGCTCGCTAAGGACCAATTTTGTAGCAGTCACGCTCCCTGTCAATCTTAGGGCGGCGTGTCTAGGGACTACTCCCTTTTGTCAGCAATCTGAATGCCTCCCTATGTCCGGCTATCTGAAGGCGTTCCTAATTCCGGCCTCCTGAATGCCTCCCTAATTCCGGCTATCTGAATGCCGACCGTGTTGGGATACAGGTACACCACAAATAATACGCACAATTGTTCAACACACGTTTATTTATTACACAGTTATTCCGAGCACTCTGTCTATTGTTATTTATTAGGTACACTTTATGGCGCTGTAACGTTATACACGATATACATACACACGATTTATATACAAGAACAAAGAAACTATTATTAATATATCGAAACAAATACTTATTTAAAAACTGCCCTAAATTACTTCCTAATTACCCTAATTATCCTAAGAGACCATGACCACGACCTGCAGCATTACTTCCATGCTATTTCTTAGTTCTGTGACTGACCGCAACTGATTGACTGACTAACTCAAGAACGCTCTGACTATATATACTAAAGTGGCGTACAGCGACAGCGGCGGGGCGATCGAGTCGTTTCCTGTTCCACCAAAATTCCCGTGGGAAAATAGACTCGCACAGATCCTCGCCCCCCGGTTACCCCACTTCAACCCCTATGCTAAATGAACCTAGCCAATCAGAGCGTATCTTTTTGATGTGATGCAATCGTTTACCTTATTAGGTAATGCTGCCGATCGGGTCACGGCTCCCGCCGCGCGCCGCGACGGGAGCAGGTTACGACTTGTTCGTGAAACAATTACGATGTTAAATGCTACTAGTTAGCAAACAATGCGACATTTTCTTCGTACTTTGAGCTATTGTTGCTAACTAGAGCCCTAATCCTAGACCATTGTTAGGTCATACACACCCTAGCCTTATCTTTATTGTTTTTAAAACTTACATACTAATGCCGACATCATTTCCTCACATCTATTTACATATGTCGCCGACACAATTTATACAAGGCGGATTAAAAGTCAGTTAATTAAAGTGAAAGATAAACCTCGCTTTTTTCCAAAAAAATCCTAACAATAAATGTATTCGGAAATCCCCAAAAACTTTACGGGCTTGTTTCGCTCGTGTTTCTTTTTTATGCTCAAGTACTATCTTTTTTGTGCTCCCAAAATGTTTTTAATTTTGTTTCTATTTTAACAACTTTTTTTGATGCATTTTACGTTCATTTAAGCACAGTCCAAGGAGCCTCAAATGGCAAATACATGAAAAAACTTCTTTTAATTAAAATGCACTTAAAATGGTGTAATGTTTTTGGAAAACCCAGAAAAATTTTCACGCTCGCTCCCTTCGCGCTTCTTTTTTGTACACTCTAGTCATTCCTTTTTTGTGCTTCAAAAATGTTTTTTTTTTTAATTTAATAATTTTTGTTGATGTATTTCACGTTTGTGCACGGTCCAAAGAGCCTCAAATGGCAAATATATGAATAAAATTATTTTAAAATGTTGTAAAGTTTTTGGAAAACCCCGAAAATTCGCGCTGGCTTCGCTCGCGCTTTTAAATAAACAGATTGCATACCTACTCAATATCTTTTCACGTTTTTCGGGTTCGCTTCGCTCTCGACGTCTTTTGATCTCATCGTTTTCTGAATTATTTTAGTAGGTAGAACTGGCTGTAAATACTTTTTTCAAATAAATGCAAATGCCTATTTGTTTCATTTAATTATCATCAAAGGCGACTAAAGGGCTCACCAGGGGATGGGCAGCAGCGTTCTCTGAGTATTTATAAAACCAACTGCGATCGCCAACCCGCCTGCCAAGCGTGGCGATTATGGCATTTCCCCCCATTTTGGGGGAGGTCTATGTCCAGCAGTGGACATCTTTGGAAATGATGATGATGATTCATCATTTCAGCCGAAAGATTTCCACTGGGGTTTTCCGAATACATCACATGGTGTATTGGGTTTCGACCCGGGAATTTTCCGAAAAGTTAGTTAGAAAACTCGGGTAAAAACCCATTGGTCTGGAAAATACTTAAAAAATGAAATGCACTTATGGTGCTTAAGAAACAACAGAACATCATTTCACCATAACCATAGAATAGGTACTACTTTTCTTATAACATAACATCAACTTCATTTTAACTGAAGTTCTAAGCCCAGATAAAAAAGAAAAGCAAAAGCGTAAAGCGTAGAAAAGAGCAGCGTGAGCGCACCGAGTCCGTTTCTTTTAATATCTACAATAAATTCCTGATTTGCCCCCCCCCCCCCTGGCCAAAAGCTGGATACGCCCATGGCAATGTTGGGAATGTGTTTATAGTTAAAAATATTAAATAAATATCTAAATATCTTTGGGACATTTTTACACAGCACCATCTAGTCCCAAACTAAGCAGAGCTTGTGCTATGGGTACTAGACAATGGATATAATACTTATATACTTTTTTTTGTAAATACATACTTATAATACATAAGCAACACCCAGACCAACACAAACACTTATGTTCATCACACAAATATTTGTGTCCTGTGGGAATCGAACCCACGACCTCGTTATCAGCAGTCCGGTCCGACACTAGAAACACTAGACCACAGAGGTCGTCAACGTCAAGTTAAACATATAAAATCAGTTTTTCCACATTTCTATGAAATGCTGTAAAAACCTTAGCTATACTACTATAGTATTATATTATCTGTGGCTATACTAACTAAATAACTGCGAGTGACTGTGAGTGACTACCGCGTGCATCGTAAATGTTTCAATTAATTAAAATTGTAACGTTGGTATCATCATTTTTTTAATATGTGTATAACGCTTGTCTTCTTTGTCTTCCGGCGACCATGAACGCTGCAAAGCTTTCGAAACGTCAGGAAAACCATTTATAATAATATACGCGATTTAATCCGGTTAAACTTGTTTTATTATAATTTTTAAGTAAAAATAGTAAGTACGTCGTTGTTTAATTAGCTGATTTAATTTACAGTTTCTTGGCAAGGAAACACACTGTTGTTCCTGTTGTCGTTAGCACAACTATAGCATTAACATAAAACATTATGCAACTAATTTATTAAACCTACATCTGACACACTGACACTATATAACCTATACAAGGTTATTTTTATTATAGTGAAAACCTGAAAGAAGTTTCTGCAGGATCATTAGGAGAATCGATTGGTAGCGAAACGAACAAAAGGCCCAGCGGCTACCTTTGCCCATAACAACTTCCATACCTAGGCTGTTACCTAAATGGTACCGCAAGTCGGTTCACCAAACTGAGACATGAAGATGGGAAGTCTCATGTGATTGTAATTGTACCGGCACCCGTACCCTTCAGACCGAAACACAGCAATGCAAGCATCACTATTTGGCGGAGAAGTATGGTACGGTGTTAAGTACTTCCCCGGACGAGCTCTTTCACAAAGGAGCTCTACTACCACCTACTACTACTAAATTATGGTTAAATGCAATGTATCAGGTAGCCCCTGCACCTCAGATTACTGAACATGTGCCCTGCACGGCATCCTTCACTTTCTCTGCTTTCTACTGAGGACCCTAAAGCATATAATTTTGTGACTAAAACAGATATACCTAGTTCTATAGGAAATCTTTTTGGAATGTTTGAGGTTTTTACTGTACAAAAAATTATCTTGTATCTACGGTGTTACATGAACATAGATATAGACTACATTAGCGTGAATCGTCCATTTTCCCTGTCGTAATTAAATCTGTATCCTCAAAGTAATTAATTTAAAAGCAAGGTGAAGAATGTGCCGTACGCACACCCGGCAGAACTACATTTAAATTTAATGAATAGAATTCACGAAAGTCCCACTTACACGCTGTTGTAGCGTTGTTCATACATTCATTCATACAAATTCTTTTATAGTTCGTTTTTTTTTTCAATTAGAACATTCACCATCCTTATTGCCAAACGTGATGTTTTTTTAGGGTTCCGTACCTCAAATGGAAAAAAGGGAACAGGATCACTTTGTTGTCCGTCCGTCTGTCTGTCTGTCCGTCCGACTCTCAGTACCCGGTATCGAACAGAAATTAATACTAATATCTATTGCCTCAAAGTCGTGCAAAACTATGGGGTACTACCAGTTGATCTAGGATATCAACATTTGGCATGAAGGAAGGTCTTGTAACACAAATAAAGGAAAAAATCTAAAAATGTATAATTCTTAATTAAAAAGGTACTTAGAAACGACTAACTGAAATTGGTCCCTCTTTGTATTTGTACCAAGTTTACGTTTTAGTGCAGGTCAGCTTAAACTGGAAGTATTTAGAATGTCAATAACATTCGATTCTACATTATAAAAATAATGTCACTGGCTGAAAACAAAGCACTTGATGTTGAATAAGAACATAATTAATATCTGTGATAAATCAGCAGTTTCTTTGTTTACGCATTTTAGTTTATCTACACAGGTATTTGTCTGGTACACAGGTATTCTGTCAAGATCCTACAATCATGTAAGCGCAATGATAAAATTTTGGTACGGAACCCTGATAGCGCTAGCCTGACTCGCTCTTTTGGTCGGTTAAAAAAAAAAAAGTAATCCTTCTTCAACATGTTCACTGAAAAGTCTAATGAAATAAGTAGGTACTACCTAACCCATATACAACGTGTTATTGAAATAACTCAAAACCTCTTAAGGGGTCATTGTACTCATCAGAATGAACAACTTTTACTATGGGACCAACACCAAAATCCCGAAAAAAAATCAGCTGTTCGCTGTTCCTTACATTTTGTTGATTAATGTGAACACAAATGTAAGGAACATCAGATATTTTTTTTCCCGATTTCGGGGTTGGTCCCATAGTAAAAGTTGTTCATACTGATGAGTACAATGACCCCTTAAGAGGTTTTGAGTTATTTCAAGTTATTTCAATAAAACGTTGTATACCTATCTAGCAGAGGACGTTTGCAGGTTATAAATAAAGTGAAAAATAAGGTTAACGAAAAAACAATCAAAGATTTAACACTCACGTGTTTGTATAAAACGACCCGGAAACTTTAAAATCCTCCATATTGTAGGATTTGTAGATATAATAGAAGGTAGGCATTTTACCTGAACACCGGACCCCGCCCGGTGATCTGACCCTCTAAATGAGTTTTCGTTATTTCAGTGCCTTTTTGACCGCCTATTCGACCCCTAAATGAATTCTCTGAAAGTTGACACCAAGCTTAATGGCTTTGCGGACTTGCCGCATGTGAAAAAAGGCAGCTTTCGGATCATTAATTTTGATTTAAAGTTAAGAAGTTTAGAAATTACGAGACATTTATAATTACTGGAAGACCGCTTATTTAATCCTACTGTTGGTGAATGGTTGGATTTAACCAAAAAGGTCTAAACGTTCTAAGGATTCAACATTATTAACATCCATTAAAATTTTCTCGAATCTACCTATACACACATACATACAGTGTATTATTTCAATAGCTCAAAACCTCAAACACCCTAACTTAATTACCTGTAATAAATTAATATCGCCTTATAACGGCCCCTATCTAATATCAGCCATTTAAACTGATAAATATTCGTTAATTTTGCAGTGTTTTTGGACGAGAGCTAATCCTTATTAACACACCTTTAACATGATTTTTTTTCAAATTCAATATAGAAAGCTGAGTAACCATTGATTCAGAATAATACATGAATACAAGAGTTACACGAGTTAAATCTGAGCTGACTTGATCCTTGACCGACATTTGTTTTTTTTTTCGTTTCGACTCAATCCAGTCACGCAATAATATTCTCCCATACAAAATCTACAATCCTATTACGAGATCTACGACCTATTACGATCTTTTGAGAGTTATTTTGGAATAAGTAAAGATTAGTGTTTCATTATTTACTTTAAAGATTATTTTTACAAGTTTTGAGTGAATCGAACCTGTAGAAAAGATTTTTCATACAAACTCTAACATCCTATTTCACCCCCTTGAGGTTAAAATTTCCAAAAATCCTTTATTAGTGGGTGCTTACGTTACAAAAGAAACCTATTGTCCAAATCTCATGTTTCTACCTTGAGTAGTTTCGGCTCTGCGTTGATGAATCAGTCAGTCAAGACATCTCTCTTTATAAGTACCTATAGAAGATATATATAATTATGTACCTACCCAATAGAAATTTTCGATTCTGTTAATGATTAATTAATTATCAAAACATAAAATATTAGGTAAACCAATTTAATGCTAATTTTACATCTAAATAGGACGGATTGACATTAGTCCAATGCCGATCGAACGAAATTATTTTCAAGAGTAGCCCTACGTATCTGTGTCAGTTAAAAATCAATCCTATGTATTCAAATACAATAAATTACAAGATAACATTTAAAATAATCTTGAATAGATCCCAGTGGAGGCAGCATGGCTACACGACTCGGTGTGGGTGTACGCACGCGCTCTGGCAGAAGCTCTGACCAGCGGCGAAGGACCTCGCGATGGCAGGGCCATAGCGGCAAGAATGAGGAACAAAACCTACCACAGCGTTATGGGGTAAGAAATCTGATAGTATATAAAATGTTTTGTGACTGAAAGAATTAAGAAGCAGCTATGCAAAAATAATGTATCATAAAAAACACGACTACAATCAATCAACTCAGCTTATCACTATCTAAGTAATGTTGGACATAGGCCAAACACTTTGTTGCCCGGAAATGTGAAATATACTGCTTAATTTATGCCACCCCTTAATTTGTGCTGGTTCTTCACGCACTGCTTCACAAAAAATTTAAACCTTCATAAACTGGTAAAATCCTATACTTGAAATGATTAAAATTATTTCAATCAATCAATTATTTATAATCAATTCCCAAACAGCACGCAACACTGTAAAAGATAATGATATTGTGAGTGATTACTGCGTGCATCGAAACGATTTTAATTAATAATATTGTACGGTAGATTAAAATTTTTTTTTTTGAAATATCTGTAAAGACGATTGTCATCTTAGTCTACCTGCGACCACGAAATGCTGTAAAGCTTTTGAAACGTCAGGAAAGCCAATTTAAATAATATACGCGATTTAATCCGGTTAAACTTTGTTTTATTATAATGTGTAGTGATCGCGAAAACCTAAGAAGTTATTAAAAGCATATTACTCGGTATAAAGGAATTTCTTGAAGACAAATTTTAAGATGTAGGTAGGTACATGTGTTTTTTTTATGACTGGCCGACTGTATTCATGTTTTTTTTAAATGTACTTATTAAGTAATTGTGACATTACTTTACCATTTTTATTTATTATTTTGAAATGTTTTCATGCACTCAACAGTAATCTTATTTTAGACAGACATTGTTATTTGATTAATTTTGCACGGCATAAGCTTGAATATCGCCATATTCAAGCTTATGACATGCAAAATTCTTAACTTAACTTCTGTAATATAATTTTAACTACTGTAACACCATGGATACCACAGATGGATACCTACCCATATTCCGCAAATAAAGAATATTGAATTGAATTGACATTAGCTCGATTTGGTTTAGAGCTCGATCCAATTGGGAGTAAGGCCCTTGTGGTCAAGCGCTGTCTCGACCATACTTGTGTGATTACAGATCAAATTTCTGGTCAAGCACGATTCTACAATACCCACCTACAACTAAGTAGGTAATATTTAAAAAAAAAGCTGAACTCGGCTGAACTGTGATCGATGATATATGCTTATAATGGCATATAATTCGATTTATCACAGAAACACTTTCTCGCGCATTCTTCGAGAAATGTTTATCGTCCCGGGACAAGAAGTGCATTTAATTATGTTAATCCGGGTTATGGTCTATCTGTGTGCCAAATTTCATCTAAATCCGTTCAGCCGTTTGAGCGCAATTGAAGGACAAACAAACATCCGTACTTTCGCATTTTTAATATTATTAAGATTAAAGCTCAACTCAAAACGAGTTTTAAACAGTGATCTAAGCTCGAGTTTCGTTCTGTAATACGTGCCTTAGGTTGGTAGTGCTTTCAAAGGGGACATAATTGTTGCATGTTTATAGTTGTGCCCTAATTTTGTTTAGGATTCATGTCTTGAAAGTAAATTCAGAACACGTATTGCGTGTTTTCGTGCGGCGATAAGTATTTTTACGCCATTTCCTCTTACGATAGGTTGACATTAACAGGTCAAAGTTCGCAGCAGCTGTTTTGTTAATTAAGCTTTTAATTAATAGGCCGATTCGGTTTCCTAATAGTCAAATGTCACGTTTTTGTGGTGACGTATACTGCCGTAGCAAACATTAAAAAATATTTTCTAATTAGATACCCACTTGTGATTTATTTGTTAGCTTTCTGAGCGACTATTCAACAGTATGCAGGTATATCTACCTGCTATATATAGTACTTAGTAAAAGTTGAAAATGAAACATCAAAACTCAAGAGCTAGATTCAAACACATCAACGTATGAATTCTAGTCTAAAACGTAATTGCGAGCAGTCATAGACCAATTATTGCGTCTCAACAGGTATTGGGTGCACATGGATGACAATGGCGACGCGGAGGGCAACTACACGCTGCTGTCCATCGACCCGGATCGCCCGCCCGGCCTCTACCCACTCGCAGTCTTACACAAGTCCGCACCGGTAACGTATAACGCGTATGACCAGGTGCTAAAGGGTACATGGACTAGGAGCAAGCTAATGTCCATCAACCCAGATCGCCCGCCAGCCTCTACCCACCCGCTCACAGCCTTACACAAGTCCGTAGCGCGAGAATATTCAAGCGTATTACCAGGTGCTAAAGGATACATGGGCAAGGAGCACGCTAATGTCCATCAACCCAGATCACCCGCCAGCCTCTACCCACCCGCTCACAGCCTTACACAAGTCCGTAGCGCGAGAATATTCAAGCGTATTACCAGGTGCTAAAGGATACATGGGCAAGGAGCACGCTAATGTCCATCAACCCAGATCACCCGCCAGCCTCTACCCACCCGCTCACAGCCTTACACAAGTCCGTAGCGCGAGAATATTCAAGCGTATTACCAGGTGCTAAAGGATACATGGGCAAGGAGCACGCTAATGTCCATCAACCCAGATCACCCGCCAGCCTCTACCCACCCGCTCACAGCCTTATACAAGTCCGTAGCGCGAGAATATTCAAGCGTATTACCAGGTGCTAAAGGGTACATGGGCAAGGAGCACGCTAATGTCCATCAACCTAGATCGCCCGCCCAGCCTCTACCCTCCCGTTAGTAATATACACTGCATATTAAAGCGTATGACCAGGTGCTAAAGGTTACATAGACAAATACACGCTCCTGACAAAAGGCAATCCGGTTTGATTCACAGAAGCCTACTGTCTAACAACCCAGAACCCGCCGCTAATCGCTCGCAGTCGAACAGGTAATACCTATATCACTTTATATAAGTGAATATGACATGGACAACTACACACTTCTCATGTCCATCTACCCGGACCGTCCGCCCGGCCTCTACCAATTCCAAGGGCGGATCCAGCCTTTGCGTCAGGGGGGGGTCACGTACTAACATCCAGTACCGGATCTACATTTTTAAAAAGAGGTTGCAGAGCCCAATTTGCCGCCTTGTTGGAAAAAACATTCAAAGATTTTCGTAATTATTGCTAAAACATGAATTTAAGAGAATTTTAGAGCTTCAGATTTTCTCTTTGTACAATATTAATGTAATGGAATAGCGAGCGCGAACTTTTTCTCAGCTTCAGCTTTGTCTCTATTAACATACTTGACAGAATAGTTGCTTACAACATATAAGTATACGTCTAGTACGCAGTAGTAAGAAGGGCAGAAAGATAAGCGCGAGCGAAGCGAGCGCGAAATTTTTTGGATTGACAAACTTATTATCTCTTCACAAAAGCATAGATATTCTGTGACAAAAGTGTACGCATTTATTTGAGTGCAACCCGTTCTTGCGGCGCCTAGAGCGGCTAATAGTAGAAGCTATAGCGTAAATAACTAAATATAGATTCACGCTATGGTACTCTTACACCTGTGTACTACTGTGTTGGCGATCAAATTGAGCATGAGCGCGAGCGCAGCGAGCGCGAAATTTTTTGGTATTTTTTTCCAAACACAGAATATATTTACTTACTGAGTTTTAAGAGCTTTTTAGTTGGGATGTTCAATTCAATTTCAATTTAAAAAAATAAAATTGTTATTTTTCCATTCCGATTTCAAAACGAATTATCATCTAATATCGATGTTTTAAGGTTCTTGAATTATTATTACTTGGGCGAGGTTTTATAAGGCTAACATGTTATTTCTGTTGTTGATGGTTAGCTAAGTATTCAATCAACGGTAACGCAACGGGGAGTTTGGAGGAAAACTAAGAGGCGCGTGCGGTGCGGCAAATTCAAAATGTAAATTGCGCGAATATTATTCTCAATGAAAAAACGGGTTCGGGTGCGAGTTCAATTTAGTAATTTTATGTTTGTATCTTGTTGCATTAGTATGTAACACATACATACATTCATTCACTCATTGTACATTAATTTAGTATATTATGTAAAAAGGAAACAAAAACTGTGGTAGACCTAGGCCCAGGGGGGGGTCATGACCCCCATGACCCCCCCCCCCTGGATCCGCCCTTGACCAATTCGCAGTCTTACAAAAGCCGGCACCTGTAAATTATCACTTTATTTAAGTTTAACGACCAGACTCTGGAGCACATGAACTACTACACGTTGCTTTCCATCGAGCCGGAACGCCCACCCGGCCTCTATCCACTCGCAGCCTTACACAAGTCAGTACCGGTAATGTATGTATCACATTATGACCAGGCTCTGGAGCACATGGACAACTATACGCTGATATCCATTAATCCAGATCGCCTGCATGGCCTGTATTCGCTTGCAGTCTTGCACAAGTCCATAGCGGTAATGTACACTGCATATTAAAGCATATGACCAGATCCTGAAGGGAACATGGACAAATACACGCGTCTGTCCATCGGCCCGGACCACCCGCCCGACCTCTACCCGCTCGCAGTCTTACACAAGTCCGCACCACAGTAATGTTTCACTTTATGTAAGTAAATATGACCAGGCTCTGGGGCACATTAACAACGGCATGTTTCTGTCCATCAACCTAGATCGCCCGCCTGGCCTCTACCCGCTCAACTCGTACAAGTCGGCACGCAGTTTTCAATTTAATTTTTTCGTTGGCAAAATTACAAACCGGTGCCCAAGTACCTACACTTAAAGCCCTTCAAATAAAAAAAATAAAATAAAAAAAAAGTACCTACACTGCTTATTTATATTATCTCACTCAAAGCTCAGAGTTATGGCTTAATGATTATTTACCAACGATTTAAGAAGCTGTGAAGCTGTAGTCTTTATTCGTAGTTAATTACGCTAGCTACTCTCACAGATGATACTCGCGACTATTTATCACAGATCACGAACTAATTTAAGCTTATGTCACCTGCATATAGGGTTGCCAACTATACTATAATAATATAGTACCTATTTTACTATAAAACGTTAAATCAAATTAGTTTGCGAAACTTCACAGAGGTGATGGGTATCGTATATCTAATGATAACACAGGCCTAAAATTTTTTATTTTATTTGGTGCAGCTCTTTTTGTTTCTATGGTCGATAATAGTACATTATGATACAAGTGAGCTATGTAGACTACTATACTCGAGGCTGGATTGCAGCCCGAGCCGAAGGCGAGGGCGTAATGGAGCCAAAAAGTATAATAGTCAATGCTCACGCGTGTCATACGACGTTTTTCAACACACTTGCGAGGAAAAAAAACATACACACATTTTAGACAAATATTCAAATATTGAATTTGTGAAAAATGGCGTGCGGATTACCGGATTACTATAATCGCACGGTGACATACAGCTATGCGCGCGCAGGTGGTCGAAGGAAACCGTCATACAGCCTAATATTAAAAGTATTATAAATTGTTTTTTTTTATTTATGACACAAATTAATGTTAATTTGTTGAGAAATTGTAGTTTATGAAACTGTTGCATAATAGGGGTTATTAAAACACGAGTGTGAGTTTAAAAACCGAGCCGTAGGCGAGGTTTTTAATAGTATCACACGAGTGTTTTAATACCTAATTATGTCAGTTTAATACACTATTTTATCTAAACACATACAATTTTAAATAAAATACCAAAGTCAAAATCTTGGTAACATTGTCGTTGTTTTTCTTGATTTCTCTGGTAACAGATTGTTCGTCATTTACTTTGCTGTATCCAGAAATTCAGGTGGGGTCATATTCTCCTCAGTTCAGTATCACTGCTGTAGTCAGATATTTTTGCCCAGAATAAAACTTTCGACTTACAAAACCATAATAATAACATAAACAATAACAATAAATTTACAAGTAACGATGACCAAATCCAGTAGGCCGTGGCGCGCGGCAGCGCACGCGTGCCAGCGCGCGCCTACACAGATGATAAAATATAGTCTGGCGAAAACATTATAATCGGAACTTATTTTCTATCCTTGTCAGGATTCCGTTAATCTCTATTTTATCATACAAAAAATATGCCTGTAAACACTTAAATATAATTAAAAGCAATATGACAATCCAAAGTTCTGCCAAAAACGCTATTTTAAACGATAAAAATTTTCAATGTATGATTAGTGGCGCCACCCTGAATTTTGTGTACTCATTGGTGCCAAACTGTACGACTGCTAAAAAAAAGGTTTGGAAACTCCTTGTTTGGGTCGAAGTGGTATTAAAAACTCCATTATAAGCATATATCATCGATCACAGTTCAGCCGAGTTCAGCTTTTTTTTTAAATATTACCTACTTAGTTGTAGGTGGGTATTGTAGAATCGTGCTTGACCAGAAATTTGATCTGTAATCACACAAGTATGGTCGAGACAGCGCTTGACCACAAGGGCCTTACTCCCAATTGGATCGAGCTCTAAACCAAATCGAGCTAATGTCAATTCAATTCAATATTCTTTATTTGCGGAATATGGGTAGGTATCCATCTGTGGTATCCATGGTGTTACAGTAGTTAAAATTATATTACAGAAGTTAAGTTAAGAATTTTGCATGTCATAAGCTTGAATATGGCGATATTCAAGCTTATGCCGTGCAAAATTAATCAAATAACAATGTCTGTCTAAAATAAGATTACTGTTGAGTGCATGAAAACATTTCAAAATAATAAATAAAAATGGTAAAGTAATGTCACAATTACTTAATAAGTACATTTAAAAAAAACATGAATACAGTCGGCCAGTCATAAAAAAAACACATGTACCTACCTACATCTTAAAATTTGTCTTCAAGAAATTCCTTTATACCGAGTAATATGCTTTTAATAACTTCTTAGGTTTTCGCGATCACTACACATTATAATAAAACAAAGTTTAACCGGATTAAATCGCGTATATTATTTAGGAGCACGCTAATGTCCATCAACCCAGATCACCCGCCAGCCTCTACCCACCCGCTCACAGCCTTACACAAGTCCGTAGCGCGAGAATATTCAAGCGTATTACCAGGTGCTAAAGGATACATGGGCAAGGAGCACGCTAATGTCCATCAACCCAGATCACCCGCCAGCCTCTACCCACCCGCTCACAGCCTTACACAAGTCCGTAGCGCGAGAATATTCAAGCGTATTACCAGGTGCTAAAGGATACATGGGCAAGGAGCACGCTAATGTCCATCAACCCAGATCACCCGCCAGCCTCTACCCACCCGCTCACAGCCTTATACAAGTCCGTAGCGCGAGAATATTCAAGCGTATTACCAGGTGCTAAAGGGTACATGGGCAAGGAGCACGCTAATGTCCATCAACCTAGATCGCCCGCCCAGCCTCTACCCTCCCGTTAGTAATATACACTGCATATTAAAGCGTATGACCAGGTGCTAAAGGTTACATAGACAAATACACGCTCCTGACAAAAGGCAATCCGGTTTGATTCACAGAAGCCTACTGTCTAACAACCCAGAACCCGCCGCTAATCGCTCGCAGTCGAACAGGTAATACCTATATCACTTTATATAAGTGAATATGACATGGACAACTACACACTTCTCATGTCCATCTACCCGGACCGTCCGCCCGGCCTCTACCAATTCCAAGGGCGGATCCAGCCTTTGCGTCAGGGGGGGGTCACGTACTAACATCCAGTACCGGATCTACATTTTTAAAAAGAGGTTGCAGAGCCCAATTTGCCGCCTTGTTGGAAAAAACATTCAAAGATTTTCGTAATTATTGCTAAAACATGAATTTAAGAGAATTTTAGAGCTTCAGATTTTCTCTTTGTACAATATTAATGTAATGGAATAGCGAGCGCGAACTTTTTCTCAGCTTCAGCTTTGTC
This sequence comes from Asteroscopus sphinx, assembly GCA_949699075.1. Taxonomy (NCBI): domain Eukaryota; kingdom Metazoa; phylum Arthropoda; class Insecta; order Lepidoptera; family Noctuidae; genus Asteroscopus; species Asteroscopus sphinx. The sequence continues at coordinate 14,097,889 of OX453005.1, forward strand.
TCTATTAACATACTTGACAGAATAGTTGCTTACAACATATAAGTATACGTCTAGTACGCAGTAGTAAGAAGGGCAGAAAGATAAGCGCGAGCGAAGCGAGCGCGAAATTTTTTGGATTGACAAACTTATTATCTCTTCACAAAAGCATAGATATTCTGTGACAAAAGTGTACGCATTTATTTGAGTGCAACCCGTTCTTGCGGCGCCTAGAGCGGCTAATAGTAGAAGCTATAGCGTAAATAACTAAATATAGATTCACGCTATGGTACTCTTACACCTGTGTACTACTGTGTTGGCGATCAAATTGAGCATGAGCGCGAGCGCAGCGAGCGCGAAATTTTTTGGTATTTTTTTCCAAACACAGAATATATTTACTTACTGAGTTTTAAGAGCTTTTTAGTTGGGATGTTCAATTCAATTTCAATTTAAAAAAATAAAATTGTTATTTTTCCATTCCGATTTCAAAACGAATTATCATCTAATATCGATGTTTTAAGGTTCTTGAATTATTATTACTTGGGCGAGGTTTTATAAGGCTAACATGTTATTTCTGTTGTTGATGGTTAGCTAAGTATTCAATCAACGGTAACGCAACGGGGAGTTTGGAGGAAAACTAAGAGGCGCGTGCGGTGCGGCAAATTCAAAATGTAAATTGCGCGAATATTATTCTCAATGAAAAAACGGGTTCGGGTGCGAGTTCAATTTAGTAATTTTATGTTTGTATCTTGTTGCATTAGTATGTAACACATACATACATTCATTCACTCATTGTACATTAATTTAGTATATTATGTAAAAAGGAAACAAAAACTGTGGTAGACCTAGGCCCAGGGGGGGGTCATGACCCCCATGACCCCCCCCCCCTGGATCCGCCCTTGACCAATTCGCAGTCTTACAAAAGCCGGCACCTGTAAACTATCACTTTATTTAAGTTTAACGACCAGACTCTGGAGCACATGAACTACTACACGTTGCTTTCCATCGAGCCGGAACGCCCACCCGGCCTCTATCCACTCGCAGCCTTACACAAGTCAGTACCGGTAATGTATGTATCACATTATGACCAGGCTCTGGAGCACATGGACAACTATACGCTGATATCCATTAATCCAGATCGCCTGCATGGCCTGTATTCGCTTGCAGTCTTGCACAAGTCCATAGCGGTAATGTACACTGCATATTAAAGCATATGACCAGATCCTGAAGGGAACATGGACAAATACACGCGTCTGTCCATCGGCCCGGACCACCCGCCCGACCTCTACCCGCTCGCAGTCTTACACAAGTCCGCACCACAGTAATGTTTCACTTTATGTAAGTAAATATGACCAGGCTCTGGGGCACATTAACAACGGCATGTTTCTGTCCATCAACCTAGATCGCCCGCCTGGCCTCTACCCGCTCAACTCGTACAAGTCGGCACGCAGTTTTCAATTTAATTTTTTCGTTGGCAAAATTACAAACCGGTGCCCAAGTACCTACACTTAAAGCCCTTCAAATAAAAAAAATAAAATAAAAAAAAAGTACCTACACTGCTTATTTATATTATCTCACTCAAAGCTCAGAGTTATGGCTTAATGATTATTTACCAACGATTTAAGAAGCTGTGAAGCTGTAGTCTTTATTCGTAGTTAATTACGCTAGCTACTCTCACAGATGATACTCGCGACTATTTATCACAGATCACGAACTAATTTAAGCTTATGTCACCTGCATATAGGGTTGCCAACTATACTATAATAATATAGTACCTATTTTACTATAAAACGTTAAATCAAATTAGTTTGCGAAACTTCACAGAGGTGATGGGTATCGTATATCTAATGATAACACAGGCCTAAAATTTTTTATTTTATTTGGTGCAGCTCTTTTTGTTTCTATGGTCGATAATAGTACATTATGATACAAGTGAGCTATGTAGACTACTATACTCGAGGCTGGATTGCAGCCCGAGCCGAAGGCGAGGGCGTAATGGAGCCAAAAAGTATAATAGTCAATGCTCACGCGTGTCATACGACGTTTTTCAACACACTTGCGAGGAAAAAAAACATACACACATTTTAGACAAATATTCAAATATTGAATTTGTGAAAAATGGCGTGCGGATTACCGGATTACTATAATCGCACGGTGACATACAGCTATGCGCGCGCAGGTGGTCGAAGGAAACCGTCATACAGCCTAATATTAAAAGTATTATAAATTGTTTTTTTTTATTTATGACACAAATTAATGTTAATTTGTTGAGAAATTGTAGTTTATGAAACTGTTGCATAATAGGGGTTATTAAAACACGAGTGTGAGTTTAAAAACCGAGCCGTAGGCGAGGTTTTTAATAGTATCACACGAGTGTTTTAATACCTAATTATGTCAGTTTAATACACTATTTTATCTAAACACATACAATTTTAAATAAAATACCAAAGTCAAAATCTTGGTAACATTGTCGTTGTTTTTCTTGATTTCTCTGGTAACAGATTGTTCGTCATTTACTTTGCTGTATCCAGAAATTCAGGTGGGGTCATATTCTCCTCAGTTCAGTATCACTGCTGTAGTCAGATATTTTTGCCCAGAATAAAACTTTCGACTTACAAAACCATAATAATAACATAAACAATAACAATAAATTTACAAGTAACGATGACCAAATCCAGTAGGCCGTGGCGCGCGGCAGCGCACGCGTGCCAGCGCGCGCCTACACAGATGATAAAATATAGTCTGGCGAAAACATTATAATCGGAACTTATTTTCTATCCTTGTCAGGATTCCGTTAATCTCTATTTTATCATACAAAAAATATGCCTGTAAACACTTAAATATAATTAAAAGCAATATGACAATCCAAAGTTCTGCCAAAAACGCTATTTTAAACGATAAAAATTTTCAATGTATGATTAGTGGCGCCACCCTGAATTTTGTGTACTCATTGGTGCCAAACTGTACGACTGCTAAAAAAAAGGTTTGGAAACTCCTTGTTTGGGTCGAAGTGGTATTAAAAACTCCTTAGTTGGGCTGAAGTGTGCGGTTATGGAAAAAAAAAAATTACCGCATTGTTTTGTTCAGCAAACTGTATCGTAATGAAACTTTTTAAATTCATTACAGGTGCATGTGCGTAAAGTATGTCATTATGACATGACTTTCGAGTTCATAATTCGAATTTTACGATACGAGTGTAGATAAAATAAATAATTTGATGAAATGAACATCAAAACATAACATCACGCCTGTATTTCCCCGAAGGGGTAGGCAGAGGTGAATAGTACACCCACATTTCGCCAGTTATGTTATAAGTCCCATGTAATAGGGGGAGAGCCTATTGCCATCAACCGGGCACAAATCCAGACTACGGGCTGCTACTGAGAATTTCCTAATGAAAAAACCCAATAACACTTTGCCCGACCCAGGAATCGAAACCAGGACCCCATGCTCAGCAGTCGCGCTTGCGACCACTAGACCAACGAGGCAGTCTGATGAAATGAAATGTTTATATATCATATTTTAATTAATACATTTGATTTATTCCCAAATATGTTGAATTTTGTTTAGGCATAAAAACTCTTTGCGGCGATTTAAAAATAAACTGTAAAGTAAAAAGCACTAGTGCGATAATATAATATAAAAAGCACGCGTGCGTAATAAGCTACATTATTAACCTAAAAGCGGTTCAATAAGAGCCACTTTACGAGCAAGTGTGTTGAAAAATAGGTAATGTATCTACCTACAATATATTGACATACGTCATTTTAACTCATCAGCTGATAGAAAAAAACCGATTACATTTTTGATATCGCCATGTAAGACATGCTTAAAATCAGGTCTAAAATCCCCGGCACCAAAATGGTTGTAGGTCAGTGTAATAAAACAAGAAAAATAGTAGATTATACAACAAGTGAAAAAAATGAGAATTTAATTCGAGGGACTAAGTTGGATCCCGAGAGCAGTGAAGCATTCCAAGATTGTTCGAATTATCTGAACTCATCATTTTAACCACAGCCAAATGATCGGCTGGTCTGTGAAGTTTCACCAACTAATTTGATTTAACCTTATACCGTTTAAGAAATATATAGTACGCAAAAATACTATATAACGGTCAGACGTTAGTTCCCATATGCCTCTTTGTATTGCCTATGGGAAAGTGCATTTATTAGCCATTCCTAATATCTATATTAGTATTCATTTTCAGCGTCGTAGCTAGGGAATGGCCGCAGGGCGGCTGGTAGGGGCGCAACTCCCAAACCCGCAGTCAGCAGGCCACTGGGGCACGGGCTCATTTAGTACTTACCGAAAAATAAACACTAGTTTATGCTTTTTTCTTCCTACACAATAAGTTTTTGAGGGCGCAAAATTCAAATCTTACCCAGGGCGCAAATGGCCTTAGCTACGACACTGTTAATTTTTATTAAAACTCAAATAAATAGAAACACTTATCAGCAAACTTAATACCCGCAACTTACTTTATACCTTAACTTAGGTACATTTTGATAAAATACCAAGAGTCCACAGCAATTATGTAAAAAAAAACTAAAACGCTCTTAAAATGTACATACACACGCAAAAAAACCTGAAAGAATTTGCGCTTGCTACGCTCGCGCTACTACTTTCAGCCAGTCGTCTTGATCTTTTCCTTAAAATACTATAGTTTCTCTCAGCGTACTATATTATTCATGTGGTCTGAAAAATATAATATTTTCCCGAAAAACTGTTGGCAACCCTACCTGAATGCTACATCACGTTCTACTGTACCTAGTTTTAATTTCAAAGGAAATTGATTGTATCCGTTAACGTAAAGTTTGTAACGTATGACTGGGTAGGACAATTTTATAAACATTCGCATGAAAACACTTACATCTATATGTAAATAGATTTGTTATCAAATATCCGAAACACGTACGCACAACGATTCGCCACGTGCCCCGAATAAGCGGCATCTTTTAACCGTTTACGTCACATTTTGGCTTGGAAGATGCATTTCGGTGCCAACCGACGTATGGATTCAAATCTGGAGACTAAGGTCCTTAAAACTGGAACATTAAGCGCTTAAACTATTTACGCACTTGTAATTTGTATTTGCAGTCTATGACTAAAGCAAATGTAGATACGTTAGATCTAGCATGGAATTTTACGGTAATTTGTATTATACAGAAAAAAATTAGTTTGCGGAAATTATACAAATATTTATTTCACGCAGGAATTGCGATTTCTACGGAAGATGGAATGGCCAGGTGGTCAGGTGCCTCTCTCCGAACCGCCTTGTGGATTTAGAGGAGAAAAGTGCGTGAGTAAGTAATGATAAACAGATTTTATTTTAGTTTTACACATCGAAGCAAGACACCCATGTCGCCTAGAGTATATTCACTTTCCTCCTAATGCGCAATGTATGTTGGAAGCTAATAGAATCAGCAAGTGGGCTGGAGCACTCCATTACTAAGTAACGGTCAGCGAAACGTACGCGACAGAGAGTTGTATATTCCTTGTACATACGCGACCATTTTCTTTATTGGCGTTCTAAAAAACTAATATGTACTGTTAGAGCTCGGGTTGGCATTAAGTGCAAGGTTTGTAAGCGGCAGTAAGTGGGGTGGGTCGTAAAAGCGTCGTTACCAAGACTAGTGACAAGCAATGCGGAGCAGCAGGCCATCGGCCGCACGCGACTCCCGCTGCGCCGCCGCGACCCGCCGCGCCGACACCGCCGCCTAATGCCTTCTCACATAGCCTCACACTACTAACAATGTCTATAGATAAACACAAAATTAGTAGATACAGCACTACATAGAGCCTTCTAAGTTCTAATACAATCAAGTCTAATATGCACGGTAAGCTATTTTCCACGAACCAACAAAGGGGTACCTAATAGGTATCAATAATACTTCTCCTAATTACAAATTTTACTGTAAATATTTTAGTTTTTTATGGGCCAATCTAACATTAATTAAAAATGGACTTGCTCTAAACTCCCTACTATTTACTATAGGTAGGTAAATTTAACATAATAAAAGTTATAACCACAGTTATAACTTCTATTATGAGTAAATTATATTTAACGATTAACTATTACGATTATAACGATCTTAAACGCCATTTAATTCTTAATAAAATGTAAAATCAGATTTTGTTATTCATTGTAATGATAAATAGCAGCACAATTATTAGTAAGAGTGAAAAATACGTTTCTTTGTTAGAAAAGCACTCAATTCTATAGCAAATAAGCGAGACTGCGATACTCAATATGAACTGTTCTATTCATAATATTCCTGGGAGACCGTTAGTATATTTCCATCCTTAATTCAAGAAAAGAATAAAATCTATTTAGGTATCTGCAAAAACTTTAAGTGCATTTCATTTTGCAGAGCTTTATTGATACAGTCTTTCTTTAAAAGGACCGCACAAAGAAAGCGAGCCTTCATTTCAGCTAGCCAGAGCAGACAAGCCACGATGGCTTGTACTTTAATATCTTCGTGCCTTGTGAATTGTTTCCGTAGAGATTGCAACCCGAAGCATAGAATATCTAATACTTAGTACTAACGTACCCGTAGGGTCAAAGTCGCACACGGTATATACGACGGAAATAAGTTAGTCTAGTTATATTTCAAGATGAAATACAAGGCCTATGCTCGGAGTCTTTCAGACGCATTTTGTATCACAAAACAATGAACCCAGCTCGGGCCTCTAATATAATCTAATTTTTTTTTTTTTGTTTGTTTTTGAATTTGCAATCAGTTCGTACTATAAGCAGATTGTTTGAGTGATTTTAAGGTTTCGAGTGTGCCCTCCAGTGAGGACGACTACTCATAGTTTAATCAGTAGGTATGATTTTTATGATGATGTTGACAGAATGTCTTTTCGTCGGAGTCGCTTTTGGTAGGAACGAGTTGTCAGCGCAGCGGCCAGTTCATTAGGGTGGTTGTCCAGTCTACTTCGGTATGCTACAGATGCATTTAGGATTTCTTCCTTTACTGTGTTCATTTGGAGTTGCTCATGGATTTCAGTGTTTTTCACATACCAGGGCACATTCGATATGGATCTCAAAATTACATTTTGCACTCTCTGTATTATGCTTATATTTGAGTTGCAACAGCTTCCCCAGAGTTGTATGCCGTAGGTCCAGACAGGTTTTAATATTATCTTATATATAAGGAGTTTATTGTCGGTTGACAACTTACTATTCCTCCCTACCAGCCAACTGAGGTTTTTATAACGTATATTGAGTTCCTCCCTCTTGGTTTTTAAATGATGTTTCCAAGTGAGTCGACGGTCTAGGTGTAAGCCCAAGTACCTTACAGTGTCTCTATGTGGTAGTACAACATCGTCTAGCTTGACAGGCGGGCAGTCGCCTCTACGTAGGGTGAACGTAATCTGGACAGATTTAGATGAGCTGACCTTGATTCTCCAAGTTCTAAGCCACTTTGATATGTTATCAAGTCCTCTTTGAAGTATTTGTGAAGCAGCCGTAGGGTCACTGCTACTTGCTAGTATTGCTGTATCGTCGGCAAATATAGCAGTAGTTATGCCATCAACTTCGGGAAGGTCAGCTGTGTAGATTGTATACAGGACTGGGCCCAGCACAGAGCCTTGTGGGACCCCAGCTTTTATGTCCAAAAGTTTGGATGTTGCATCAGATTCCTTAACTTGGAAGATCCGTTCTGTTAGATAGGACTTAAATAATGCAAAGTAACTGTGTGGGAGATACGACTTTATCTTGTACAGTAGTCCTTTGTGCCACACTCGATCGAATGCCTGTTGTATGTCCAGGAAGACAGAGCAGCAGAAGTGTTTGTCTTCCAGAGATTTTCTAATTTTGTCACATACCCTATGGACCTGTTCAATAGTGGAGTGCTGGGACCTGAATCCAAATTGATGGCAAGGTATGATGTTTTTATCGTTAAGTATAGGCTTTATTCTACGAAGAAGGATCTTTTCGAATACTTTTGAAAGTATTGGGAGTAAACTGATTGGCCTATAAGATGAAACCTCATCTGGTGGTTTGCCAGCTTTGTGGATCATGAGAATTTGTGATACTTTCCAAGACTGTGGATAGTGTTGGACTCTCAGTACGCCGTTATACAGTGTCGTTAAAAATACGACTGCCTTTCTCGGAAGTTGAACTAATACTTCTTTCGTTATGAGGTCAAAGCCAGGAGCTTTTTTGTCCGCTATATTTTTTATAGTTGCCCAGACTTCTCGGACTGTTATTGGGCGTGGAGGAGGAGACATTTGGTAGTCCTGATTTAAGAACGTGTCTATTACCTCTTCAGAAATATCGGTTGCTGGGTCATTTGGGCGGAAGACATTTGCTAGATGTTCCGCAAATAAGTCAGCCTTTTGTTGGGGTGTTCTTGCCCAACTCCGATTCCATGTGAGGGGAGGTATGGCATTCGTAGGCCTAGTGTAGTTTTTTGTAAACTTCCAGAGTGAGTAATTAGTTGACACTGTGGCAGTCAGTGACCCTAGCTGAGCCTCCAGAGTGTCATCAGACCATTTCTGCAGTAAATCCTTAAAGTCGGTAGCAGCCTTGTTGAAGTCTAACTTATCTTCACTCAGTCTACTTTGTTGCCATACACGACGTACCCTTCTTTTTTCAAGTACTGCCATTTTGACCTCCAAGGGGTAGTCGGATGATCTATTCGTACGAAAATGGTAATTTAAATTAAATCAAAGTTTATTAAAAAGCATTTACAATTCTACATAGTAAACTGTATTTCTTTTTTATATACATATTTTTATTTTTATCTTCTATCCAGTGGCGGTTCTAGGGGGGGGGGGGGTCGTAGGGGTCATGACCCCCCCCCCAAAATCGTACACGTCAAATTGACAAATCTCCTAAAAATAGACAATTTACAAAAATAAATTAAATAAATTATTAACTTCCTGCTTAAACGTCCAAAAGTAAACAATGAAATCAAAACTTGGTAAGTACTACCTACCTACTTACTCAAACACGACATCTACTCGTACGTCAAAAAATACCTAACATTATTTTAGAGTTTTGTTTATGTACTGAAGTTCATTTTACAGCATAGGTATTATTTTGCTCAAAATAAAGTATTAATGATATTTCCAGTTTAATGACAAACAATATTACATACGACGGCGGTAGTTCATTTTGTTGAACGGTTTGCGCTACTTTACATGAGCCTGCCGTTGCAATCGGACACTATAGTATAGAAGGCGCAAGCGATTGAAGCTTTGGCGGTTAAAAAAAATTCACGCTCGCTTCGCTCGTGCTTCTTCATTATCGTACTAGCCTACCGCTCCAGATAAATACACTTAAATTTAAGCCAACTTTTCGAATAAATATGAAAAAAAAAAATGGTAAATTTGGACCTTGAAACTGTACGTAAGTCAAGTTGACCCCCCCAAAATCTTGGGCTGGAACCGCGCCTGCTTCTATCTATACTCATAAAGAGAGATGTCCTGACTGCAATGACTGATTCATCAACGCAGAGCCCAAACTACTCAAGTTAGAAATATGAAATTTGGACAGTAGGTTCCTTTTGTAACATAAGTACCCACTAAAAAGGATTTTTGGAAATTTTAACCCAAAGGGGGTGTTATGAAAAATCTTTTCTCCTGACTTCACTCAAAACTTGGGAAAAATTATCTCCTACTTGCTCGGAAATTGGTTAATTATTAAAAAAAAAAGAATACCTACAGCCTACGTCAATCGGCTCTTTTCCGTACGCAAATGTAGGTACGCAACGAAATAACAGGCCGGTAACAACACGACAATAATAGAAATTGCTGGACAGTTTTAATTTTTTAATTTATGCTACCAAGGTTTTTAAGTACACACATAAGTTAGGTGTTTTTCAAAATATTTATCGTTATAAAGGCTGAATGCTGTTTTTTTTTTCAAAACTTTGAATATAAAACAATAACCGCGCGGACAAATTGGCGCGAATGAAAATTAGATACTGTTGAATTAATTTGTGTAACAAGTCTCGGCCGAAATCGGCTTCGTTTAGTGAAAAAGGACTCGGCTGGCACCTCGTCCTTTTAAAATCACTTCGGAAGTATTCCAATATTACTCGGCCGTAAATTGCTTCATTTCGGGCCTCTACAGTAATGTACCATTAAAGTGAATAATGAAACACATATCTTTTCTTTTTCCAAAACATCTCCTAAAATAGGGTGCAATAGGGTTATATGTTTAGTACGGGAGAATACTATTGCTGGATTGATTCGAAACTCGGTACCTAGGTATACATATTTATTCATCTTTAAAACAATTACTGACCTACGTGTTTAAAAAAAAAACGAATATTTTAATCAACGGGTTTAACAAAGGGGTGTTAAAGTTTTAATGAAAAATCTTCCTGGGGTCACACTTGACACAAATACTCTTCAAATTTAATAATAATAAAGATATACGTATTTTTATTTTCCCAGAACTGCGATGGGGAACATTTTACGGGCATGTTAAAACTTTTTACGCGGCCAAAGCCGCAAGAGCGCTGCTAGTTAAATTATAAAGTTATTAATCGTGACATTATATTTCGTTTTCATTTCGCTAATTTTCCAAACAAATAATGAACCCGAGTTAGGATTAAATATTCGTTTCAAAGATTAAAGCCAAGTCATTCACCTCGGCGTTGCTTGTTTTGAAGTGTGTCTATCTTTCAGTCAATCTGGTGTAGGTACATCTGTTAGTAGTACGATGGTAGTTCGGTAGGACCTGACTGGCTTTAACGACATCATAAACTGAACCGTAATTCCTGCGATCAAGTACACTAGCTTGTCTAACAATACCATAAAATTCAAAATCACGCAAGACTAAACATTGCAAGAGCGCCGAATAAAATTAAAAGAATAAATGTTATTTCAATTACTTCATTTAGATAATTTTACTAAGGTAGTTTAATATACAGTCAAGAGCAAAGAATCCGGGTCACTAACATAAATATTAATAATAACTTCTTAGGTTTTCGCGATCACTACACATTATAATAAAACAAAGTTTAACCGGATTAAATCGCGTATATTATTGAAATTGGTTTCCCTGACGTTTCGAAAGCTTTGCAGCATTTCGTGGTCGCAGGTAGACTAAGATGACAATCGTCTTTACAGATATTACTAAAAAAATATTTTAATCTACCGTACAATATTTATTAATTAAAATCGTTTCGGTGCACGCAGTAATCACTCACAATATCATTACAAACAGCACGCAACACTGTAAAAGATAATGATATTGTGAGTGATTACGGTGTGCATCGAAACGATTTTAATTAATAAATATTGTACGGTAGATTAAAATATTTTTTTAGTAATATCTGTAAAGAACTAAAGACGATTGTCATCTTAGTCTACCTGCGACCACGAAATGCTGCAAAGCTTTCGAAACGTCAGGGAAACCAATTTCAATAATATACGCGATTTAATCCGGTTAAACTTTGTTTTATTATAATAAATATTAATATTTGGGAAACTAAGAATGGCAGCTTATTCAAATAAAAAGTTGACAACAAATAGGTCTATAAAATAATAAATAGTGTATTGTTGTTTATAAATAGTCTATGTACTACGTTATTTATTTGAATAAGCTATCATACTTAGTTTCCGCGATACTAAGGTTTTTGTTGGTGATCCGGATTAATTGCTCCCGAGTGTAGTTTTATTGATTTGGGTATCAATAAAACCATTAGAATGTGAATTCGTAAATTACCAAATTGATTAGGTGGAAGAACAGGATGCTTCGAAGCGTATTTGAAAGCCCTATGCTCTACAACATACATACATAACATCACGCCTGTATTCCCCGAAGGGGTAGGCAGAGGTGTATAGTACATCCTCATTTCACCAGTTGTGTTATCAGTCCCATGTAACAGCAGGCGAGCACAAACCCAGACTCCGGACTGCTACTGAGAATGCTCAACAAATCCTACAATAATGAACTTTGTTAGACTGAGTTGATTGATCAATAGAAAGTAAGAAAGAAAGAAATAATTTATTTGCCACAAACTAGGGACACAAAATAATAAATAAAAAGTGTAGATTTACATAACATTGTGTGCCCCACGGCTGTGCCAAATAGGTCCAGTTCAGCATATGTCAGGTCACTAGTACCTGACGCTGGTGACAATAGTGACTATAACGGAAATAACTTTTGCCACTTAGGTCACATTGGAGCCTGGGCACTGGGAGCCTCTGGAGGAACCCTGGCACTTCTCGCCCTTGCCGCCCTCGCCTTGTACCGAGGCTGGCGCTACGAACAAGAGCTAGATTCACTGCTTTGGAAAATTGACTTCCGCGAGTTACACTTGCCAGATGACGAACAACGAGCCAACAAACTGAGTAGGTAAACCGAACTTGTATAATATGTTGTTTCATCATTTCAGCCAAAAGACGTCCACTGCTGGACGTAGGCCTCCTCGAAAGGGGGTATATGCCATAATCGCCACGCTTGGCAGGCTGGTTGGCGATCGCAGTTGGTTGGTTAAATACTCGGAGAACGGTGCTGCCTAACTTCTGATGAATCCCTTAGTCGCCTTTTACGACACCCATGAGAAGATATAAGGAAAATGTAATATGTGTTTGTATGCGGCTAACTAAGATTGGTTCATAATACAAACTAAAAACAGATAAGAAAGAAAAGATTTGTTCACGTCTTGTTCGTTGCGATAAAATTTATCAAACGAATTCTCCGACGAACTATTTGATACAGTTCAGGGAAATAGAACTAGATTTTAAAAACATATTTTCTTTTATAAGTAGGTACTTTTATATTTGAACGTTTAGGACTCTTAGTGCACGTAATATAATTAAAATTGTAAAAATGAGTTACATCGCAATTTTCTTCTAGAGTAAAACACATCTGGAAATTAATAAAAGAAACTATAGTAGTTTTATATCTCCCGTTAATTTCTTTGCCTGTTGCTATAAACATAATTTGCTTCAGTTTATTGCACAGAGGCCTTTGTATAAAACTACTTGCATGTTTCTAGCGAACTGTCCCTATTTTTGTATTATCGCTATTTGTGTACGGTATCGTAACTACCTGGTCTAGTGGAAAAAAATATGTTTCGTGAAAAGAAAATATTGGATGGAGATCGAAAACATGCCAAAAGCAGGGCTTTCAATATCGCCAGTCTTGCAGAAGTGTGTTTTGCCGAAATTCCGGTGCGATGGAATAGATATTTGGGGTCCTGTGTATTGTTAACAATTTATTGTATTAGTTTCATTTGAAAAACTTTCTACTTTTTAACGCTTAGGTACCTAGGTACTTACCTAATATCGGCCGCCTCTGCGTTTATTGAATGTATAGTGTGCCAGTACGCAGAGCTGCGTAATATTCGAGTACCTATATTTTAAAATCTTAACTGCACGCATTTGCTGTGGCAAGTATACCTTGCTTTTACGCAAAAATCGAGTATATTTTCCAAAACCGCATACAAAAATAATGTCTGGAAAATACACTGCGTTAGTACCACTGCAGAATAGCCGAGAATGTATGTATGAGTTATGTTAAAGGAAAAACTTCTTTTCGAGTTGTGGCTTCACCTTCAGAGATTTTTTCTTGATTTTTTTTCGATCATAAAAAAGTATTTTCATAGTTAGAAAAAAACCGAACTAGCAGGAACTTTGCTTCGCCTAGCCTAAATCTATCCGAGTCGGATTCGCCGATAGGGTTTTTCAAGGTTAAAAAAAATGAAAGCTGTTCAAAATTCGTAAGGTTTCAAAACATGTGTATTGAAAAAGCTTACTTGAAACCATGCTCGGTTTCAATGTTGACACATAGGATGGATTCAAAAATATTCGCGCTCTATAGGCTTATACATTGACAGTGACATCAGTGGTCTCCAACCTACCGATTTTTCGGTTGTTTTACCGATATGGTGGCTATCCTACCGAAATACCGAAACCAATAATTTTTTCCACGATTCTGGGCATACGAGGAAATTCATGGAATTAGTTTTCCGCCCATTCATCCTCCAATGTTAAACGCATATTCTCGTTTATTAATCATATGAAAACAAAACAATGAAAACAGGATTTCTCCTTGGTCGCTAATTACCTACATACAAAACTGTAATAAAATTACAACATCATTGTTACTATTTGTTACAACTACGAAATGGCAAGATCACTCATAGCTTGCGCCTGCAACTAAGTTAGATTGTAGTTAGTATAGAAAATATTTATTAATTTGTTAATAATATGTGTATGATTCTGTTATTTTCTTGGAATTTTCGTTTTATTTTTAAAAGTATTTTTGAGGAACAGGATTCACTAAACTTTATTTCTCTATTCTCCATTAAATAAAATTATCAAACGATTTGTTTAAATAAAAGTATCAAACGATTGGTTTAATTGTATGGTATAGTCTGAAGGTAGGTTCCTAATAATTTACAACGATAACAAAGTTTTAAATTGAGTTTTTTTTTTACATTTATTGCGATTTTATTTACAAATATATACGGATTTTTGAAGGAAGCTCTACCGATTTTGCATTTTCACGTTCGAGACCACTGAGTGACATTGCCCGAGTCAATAAGAGTGCGAATATTTTTCTGTAGTCGATAGCGACAGTAGATTTTAACATTTTGTCTAACTCATTATAGAGGTAGTACAGGAACTCGAGGGTGACGTGTAACATTTTAAATCATCCTGCTACTCAAGACGCGCTGAGATCGAGTACGAATAATTCAAAATACGCATCTGCGCAAGTAGCCTACTAGTACAGGAACTCGAGGGTGACGTGTAACATTTTAAATCATCCTGCTACTCAAGACGCGCTGAGATCGAGTACGAATAATTCAAAATACGCATCTGCGCAAGTAGCCTACTAGTACAGGAACTCGAGGGTGACGTGTAACATTTTAAATCATCCTGCTACTCAAGACGCGCTGAGATCGAGTACGAATAATTCAAAATACGCATCTGCGCAAGTAGCCTACTAGTACAGGAACTCGAGGGTGACGTGTAACATTTTAAATCATCCTGCTACTCAAGACGCGCTGAGATCGAGTACGAATAATTCAAAATACGCATCTGCGCAAGTAGCCTACTAGTACAGGAACTCGAGGGTGACGTGTAACATTTTAAATCATCCTGCTACTCAAGACGCGCTGAGATCGAGTACGAATAATTCAAAATACGCATCTGCGCAAGTAGCCTACTAGTAAAGGAACTCGAGGGTGACGTGTAACATTTTAAATCATCCTGCTACTCAAGACGCGCTGAGATCGAGTACGAATAATTCAAAATACGCATCTGCGCAAGTAGCCTACTAGTACAGGAACTCGAGGGTGACGTGTAACATTTTAAATCATCCTGCTACTCAAGACGCGCTGAGATCGAGTACGAATAATTCAAAATACGCATCTGCGCAAGTAGCCTACTAGTACAGGAACTCGAGGGTGACGTGTAACATTTTAAATCATCCTGCTACTCAAGACGCGCTGAGATCGAGTACGAATAATTCAAAATACGCATCTGCGCAAGTAGCCTACTAGTACAGGAACTCGAGGGTGACGTGTAACATTTTAAATCATCCTGCTACTCAAGACGCGCTGAGATCGAGTACGAATAATTCAAAATACGCATCTGCGCAAGTAGCCTACTAGTACAGGAACTCGAGGGTGACGTGTAACATTTTAAATCATCCTGCTACTCAAGACGCGCTGAGATCGAGTACGAATAATTCAAAATACGCATCTGCGCAAGTAGCCTACCTAGTATAGTTTCCGAACTTCTTTATTACCCGATGAGGCAGAAACTATACTCGAGTTTACGCATAAATCGAGTATTCTTTCAAGACATATTTTTTTTATTTTAGCTCTGAAAGTATAAAGTGCTAGTACAGTATGGGTGCATACGGCAATGTATAGATTCGATAAACGCGCCGCCTCTATTCCTACCTCGAAACTTCGCTTCTGCTTCTAGTCTAAAATAAATACTCTTTACGAGTTGATCAGAGCTGAATTCTTCCAGCAAGATAGCAATGCGGGCGGTAACGTTACCTCGTCGACCAACGCTGTGGGGGGCACTGAGAAGAACGGCGGAGGCAGCACAGGGGGAGTGCGGTCTAGTCAAGTTTCCTTGAGTTCCAACCCTGATCTTGACTTCCGCTACTCCGCCATCTTCACTGAGGTGGCGTTCTACCGCGGACGTCTACTCTCTGTGAAACGAGTACGGAGACATCACATTGATATCAACAGAGAAATCAAGAAAGAGCTCAAAATTGTAAGTATATCTTATGCTTATTTTAACTAAGTATGTAGGTACCTATACATATATGAAGCATTATGAAGTCTCACTAACAACTCAATCAAAATCCGACATATATATAGGATCTTTAAAAAAAAACGAAAACTTCTATTTACAAATTTTATCTTGACTGTTGGATACCTAGACACGATTTCTTCATTCAGTTCCACACAAAATATTTTTGCAAGTGAAACTGAAAAGATTAAGGCCTCTAACAAACGATCTGAGGTTAGGAGGTTACCTTTGAAGTTTAGTATACCTAAACTAAGAATAAAGTTGTAAGTATATTACGATAAGTAGTTTTTTTATCGACAGACCAACCGAACGAAGTCGCGAACATCAGCTAGTGTATAAACAGAATCTTTGTAATTTACTTTGATATATGGATACGGCATTAGGTATATGAAGATAGCTCAAAGCCTTCCCTCGGGCCGCAAAACAAACAAACCATTTCTCTTTCAAGCTAGCCTTGTATGATGGAGAAACTGACTGAGACAAATCGCTTTAATACATTCGGATTTACTCAACTGACGCCGCAGGTAAGAGAGATAAGGTAGAATATAAATAAATAGGTGGGTTTATCCAACGAAATATGTTTCACAATAATCATGTTTACAAATACTTAGGCAAAGCCAGCGATTTTTATTTGCGCTGTTTTTTGTCGCGCACTGAGGTGTTTTATCCGCCGCGACTTTTAATTCAATTCAATTCAATTCAATTTTATTTATTTGCTAATATGGGTACAAAATGGTGTTATAAATTTTATAATAATGTAAATCATCGCCATATTATAGCCTTCGCCATGCAAATTTTTTACAAAACAATCAATTATGTCATGTTATTATGTTATGTTATTATTATTATTTATTATATTTAAATCTTAAATCAATTATTTATTAGTTATTACTTAAAAAATATATTAATATTATCATATATTGTGAAATATTAAAGATATCACCTACAACTATTTATTACATAGAAAAACACACGAAAAAGTTAAAGTTTGTCATCAAGAAACTCTGTAACACTGTAATATGCTTTTTCTTTAATTAATTTTTTTAGTTTATTCTTGAATAGATTGTTACTACAAATTTGGAGGAGAGAATTAGGCAAATGGTTGTACAATCTAGTAGCCATGCAAAACACACTATTATTCAAGAGACTGGTTTTGTTCGGTATGAAACTTATTTTCAAATGATGTCTTTTGCTTTTTAGTTTATTAAATATACCAATGTTACTCTTAACAAACGTTACAATTTCCAGTATATAGATACACGGCAAAGTCAAAATGTCTAACTGCGGAAATACAAGTCTACAACTATCTGTCTGTTTCATTCTGAATATAGCCCTCACGCATCTTTTTTGGGCCTTAAATACGGTTTCCCTATCCACTGAGTTACCCCAGAACATAACACCATACATTAAATGGGGGGTAACATTTCCATGATACGCCGTTAGAACTGCCGATGTATTGACCGTTTTTAATCTCCAGTGCATATAATTCCGTGCGCTACAGATTTTTCTAAAAAAAGTTACGCGATTAAAAATCGATGAGCGGGCTTAGCCTTAACGTTAGTGTTAGGCCTACACGTCAATGCGTTTTTACTCGCGCGATATTTTATCGCTAAATCTGTAACACACGGAATCATATGCAGGTGCACGCGCTGGCGATTTAAAATCGCGGCGATAGTTGAGACTCCGTGCGCGAATAAAGACAGCGCGAATAAAAAACAAAAAATCGCTGTGCGGGCTTAGCCTAAGTAACATTGATTTATATGTATTAAGGTATGCTCAGGGCATAGAAATCTAAGGGTCAATCTTCTGTTATCCTGCTGACAAATCGATATGAAAAATAGGACTTTTAAAACTTCGAACCCCTTTTCTCGAATCTTAGAAGTACCAGCAGTAAAGCTCTCATAGCAAATAACATGAAGTGTAAAGGGGGATTTGTTCTTCGTAGTTCGCACTAACTCACACCTGTTAGTTCTGTTACAGTTAAGGATTGAATTTATTCGAACATCGATAGCATAAACTAATAAAAATATTGTAACTGTTGAGCTTTCTTTATAATAAAGTCGCACCAGCTTTGACTTTTGTTCAATAATGAATCGGGATTTTGGAACGCATGAGCCTCGCAGCACAATTCAAAATACTATAAGTTGGCACCTGATACATTTTATTATCGTTCACGCTTTTCTTCGTAATGGGAAGAGTTTACCTAGTCATGGTTTTCCAGTAATTATTGTTGGGCTAAGGTTGGTTGTTCATTTTGAAGGAAGGGTGTTCCCTTGGTGCATGTTTTACAAACTAAGAAATCTTTTAAAAGGTTTATTTTTCGCATTTTGCCGATAAAATTCCCATGATTCTTCCTGTATCACTTGAGATTAAAATAAACATAAACACCTTATTGAGAGCCCCGTTGGTGAGAGACAATTAAATTGATACTTAGACTTACACGTTTCGATTCTGCATTTTTACGGTCGTCATTCGTTAAAACCCAAAATAATCATTCTGTTATTTTAGTTGTTAGGTAATTATACAAAGTAAAAAAATACCGTGATTTAAATGTGGTACGATTGCCATTTCATAACAATTTTGATTGTAAAATCAACCTTGCAGAAAGAGATTCAAAAGCTACCTTCGTTTGAAAGCGCTAAGTAGCTTTTGCATCTCAGTGACTCGGTGACAACTCTATATTGGAAATGTGCCCGATTGTTACGTTAATGTAAGTTTGATTTGCGGTCCAATCTATTAAAACTATCACATTATCTGACGAAAATAATGATTAGGTCTTATGGGATAATAAATAATTTATGGTCTTACTTTAATAATAGCACATAGCTTTAGTAGTAGTAGGACTCCTTTGTGAAAGAGCTCGTCCGGGGAAGTACTACCACCATGCCTACTTCTCCGCCAAATAGTGATGCTTGTTTTGCTGTGTTTCGGTCTGAAGGGTACGGGTGCCGGTGAAATTACAATCACATGAGACTTTCCATCTTCATGTCTCAGTTTGGCGACCAGACTTGCGGTACCATTTAGGCAACAGCCTAGGTGGTATTGCAGTTGTTATGGGCAAAAGCAACCGCTTAACATCAGGTGGGCCTTTAGCTCGTTTCGCCATCCTATTCTATAAAAAGAAAAATATATACCTTCCTATTTTAAGTGGTGAATGTAGTCATCATAACGAACAACATTTACTATGGGAGCAACCCTGAAATTCTATATCTACGCAATTCGTAGTAAACAGTACTCTGTGGTAGGTATCTTTGGTATTGTTTCTGCAGCGTGTAATACAATGTGTGTATCGGCAGATGCGGGATTTGCAGCACGATAACGTGAACGGGTTCGTTGGCGCCTGTATTGAGCCGCCGAACGTTTGCGCCTTATCCGAATACTGCACTAGAGGCAGTCTCAAGGTAAATAATACAAATATATACTACTAGCTTTTACCCGCGGCTCCGCTCGCGTTAAATTCTGCTAACCCACGTCAGTCCAGTCCAGTCCAGTCCAGTCTAGTCCAGTCCAGTCCAGTCCAGTCCACTGTCCCACTGTCGCGCTGTCCCACTGTCCCACTGTCCCGCTGTCCCGCTATACCACTGTCCCACTGCCCCACTGTCCTGCTGTCCCATTGCCCCACTGACCCACTGCCCCACTGTCCCACTGCCCCACTATCCCACTGCCCCACTATCCCACTGCCCCACTGTCCCTCAACCCTACTGTCCCACTTCACCACTGTCCCACTGCGCCACTGTCCCACTGCCCCACGGCCCCACTGTCCCACTGCCCCATTGCACCAACTGCCCCACTGTCCCACTGCCCCTCTGCCCCAACTGCCCCACTATCCCACTGTCCCACAGCCCCACTGCCCCACATCCCCACAGACCCACTGCCCCGCTGCCGCACGGCACCACTGTCCCACTGCCCCAACTGTCCCACTGCCCCAACTGCCCCAATGTCCCACTGCCCCAACTGCCGGCCCCACTGTCCCACTGCCCCATTGCCCCAACTGCCCCACTGTCCCAACTGCCCCACTGTCCCAACTGCCCCATTGCCCCACTGTCCCACTGTCCCACTGCCCCACTGTCCACTGCCCCACTGTCCCACTGCACCGCTGCCCCACTGTCCCACTGCCCCACTGTCCCACTGCTCCACTGTCCCACTGCCCCTCTGTCCCACTGCCCCACTGACTCACTGCCCCACCATCCCACCGTCTCACCGTCCCACTGCCCCACCGTCCCACTGTCCCACAGGATCACCGTCCCACTGTCACACTGTCCCACCGTCCCACTGTCCCACTGTTCCACTGACCCACTGTCCCACAGTCCCACAGTCCCACTGCACCCACTGCCCCACTGTCTCACTATCTCACTATATCACTATCGTCCCGTCCCATGTCCCATGTCCTGTCCCATATCCCATCCTATGTCCAGTCCTATGTCTCGTCCCATGTGCCGTCCCACTGTCCTGTCCCATGTCCCGTCCCACTGTCCTGTCCCATGTCCCGTCTCATGTCCCGACTCATTTCCCGTCCCATGTTCCGTCCCCTGTCCCGTCCCCTGTCCCGTCCCCAGTCCCATCCTCTGTCCCCTCCACTCCACTCCATCGTACATTACTATCCGCTCGTGCAAATGCATAGAAGCTTCGATCTGTCGGGTGAGTACGCAAACCACGATTTTTTTTTTTTCTTTTTTTCTTTCTTTCTTTCTATCTCAAAACCCATACCAGTTTTTAAGTCAGATCATCAGCTTTCAAACAAAAAAAAAATCATCAAAATCGGTCCAGTAGTTTTAGCGTGATGCTGGAACAAACAAACAAACAAACAGACGCTAGACGTTTACAATTTTATAATAGTTAAGATTGTACCTATGTAGGTATGCATTAGGTTAGGCATACGTTCCAGAATTATGACTTTGATTGCTATCTCGCTTTTTACAGGACATTCTCGAAAATGAGGACATCAAACTGGATAACATGTTTATCGCGTCTTTGGTTGGCGATATTATTAGAGTGAGTACTAAAGGTCTATTTTACATTTACGTTTATGTGGCGCATCTGGCAGGCAAAATCGAAGGTTATTAGAAACGGTATTTATGAGCTCAACTGCTTATTTCAATCGATTTCACACGCCCGAATTTTCCTTTCGTAAATCCTACCTTTGGCGACTTCGGGCGATATTCAGTAATCTATTGAACACTGTACTTAGTAGTTTACTGGTCATCACCCGAAACACACAATATGCTACTTCATAGTAGCATAGGTAACTGAGGGTAGGTACCTATAGTAGGTACATATATGTATAAAAACCCGTTATTAGGGACTTCACAATTTTACAAAAAAAAATAATGGATTTTCATGTCGAAATGCACAATTTCAGCGGGATTTGGTCCTAGTAATCACTTTTTACAATTGATTTTGAGCATGTCATAGTGGGTACTAAATATTTAGTGGATCTTAAATAGAAAAATAAACAAAGAAAATTCTTTTTTTTTTTTTTTTGACTTAGGTATTCATTTAATAGTTTTAGTTCAAGGTCTAATTCACGTTAGTGGATTTTGATACTATACCTCTCAACTGTAGTTCCATAAATCATACCCTAGGGCGCAACCCACACACAATATGACGTCTAGCGACGACATGGCGCAGGTCCATTAAAATTTCAAACAAAATATATTATGGAAATAAGGGCGCAATTTAAAACACACCAAAAGACGAGGCGTGGTCAATGGTCAACGAAAGGGCGTCCGGTCTTCGCAATGCCACGTCCGCGCCACACACCATTTCTGTCAGTTTTGCGCTTTAGTAGTCTATAACGTTGGCGCGTATCAGCATGCCTTTTACGCGCTTTTCTAGATTTACAATATTATATCCGCTTTCCTTTCTAGGGCATGATTTTCATCCACGAATCACCGCTGCAGTTTCACGGCGCACTGCGTCCGTCTAACTGCTTAGTAGACGCTCGTTGGGTGGTCAAACTCGCAGACTTTGGACTGAAGGAGTTCCGGAAAGGAGAAATGCCTCCATCGGAACCAACTGCTTTGAGATCTCATATTGAAAGTAAGCAACAGAAGATAATTTGCCTTAGTATCAAAGAAGTAATTCATCATCATCAGCCTATCGCAGTCCACTGCTGGACTGCTTCCTCTCCAATAGCACGCCACCGACTTCTATCCTCGGCACTCTCATCCAGTTTCCACCAGCCACCTTGCGGAGATCGTCACTCTACCTAGTCTGAGAGTGTCCTACGTTACGTTTTCCGATTCGCGGTCTCCACTCCAGAACACGTCTACCCCAACGGTCATAGGTCCTTCGGCTAATATGGCCGGTCCACTGCCACTTCAGCTTGCTTATCCTCTGGGCTATGTCGACAACTTTGGTTCTCTGTCGGATCACTTCGTTTCTGATCCGATCCCTCAGAGAAACTTCGATCATAGCCCTTTGCATAGCACGCTGAGCAAGAAGTAATTAAAACCCATTATAACCCATCTATCCACAACAGGTCATGGGTTTCTTATAACGGCCAAAAGTAATAACCTATCTATCCATAATTTGTTCTACTAGAGATAAGCTCCATACATTTTGTGTCTTTATTTTCCATCTCTATTACGGCAAATCGTAGATAGATATGTTATTTATTTTCAATTAATTTATTATTATATATTATGTATGTAACCAACCAACTGCGATCGCCAACCCGCCTGCCAAGCGTGGCGATTATGGCATATCCCCCCAACATACAGGAGGGGAGGCCTTTGTCCAGCAGTGGATATCTTTCGGCTGAAATGATGATGATGATGAATTTATTATTTTGGCTGTGCTGTAAGTAACTTCACCATAAACCCGGTTCTAAGAACTTCGGATAAAGCAGAACTACGAAAACCTGAATTTTTGACCATTTTTGAGATAAGCTCGCCTTTGTACATGTAGGTAATTACTATTTGTAATTTAATGCTGTATTTTTCTGGTGTATAATAAAGAATAAGAAGAGCTTTTTTTAATCCGTTTTTTTTTTAACATAACATAACATCACGCCTGTATTTCCCCGAACGGGTAGGCAGAGGTGTAAAAGTACACCCACATTTCGCCAGTTATGTTATAGTCTCATGCAATAGGGGAGCGAGCCTATTGCCATTGACCGGGCACAAATCCAGACTCCGGGCTGCTACTGAGAAATTCCTAATGAAAAACCCAATAACACGTTGCTCGACCCGGGAATCGAACCCAGGCCCCCACGCTCAGCAGTCGCGCTTGCAACCACTAGACCAACGAGGCAATCATTATTTTTTCAAGGTTTAGCGTATCTATCACCGGAGCTGCTTCGCTCGGCGGGCTGGGGCAAAGAAACCACGAACATGACAGAAGAGTTTCACGACGGCTCCCCGCAGTCTGACGTGTACGCGTTCGCTCTAGTGCTGTACGAGTTGCACACAAGACGCGGGCCATTCGGCGGCGACGCGCTGCCAGTGCCCTCTCTGCTGCACAGGATAGCCGCACCAGACCCCGCGCCCTACAGGTAGGTATGTGTCTGAGCAGCGGGCAACATGCCCTGAAGGTCTACTAACCAACACAATTAAGGCCTGCTCAATTGGACCACTACGGTCTACTCACCAGCTGGTGATAAAGTAGACCCAATTTTTTTTATGTAAAATCCAAATCCCTCTTGAAATTTTTATCCTTTACCTTTTTTGTGTCAACCTGTACTGTCCCACTGCTGGGCAAAGGTCTCCCCCATATTCTTCCAAACTTCCCTATCAGTAGCTTCTTCAGTCCAATTCTTCAGAAACATGTCCAGATCATCCCGCCAGCGTTTCCTCGGCCTACCCCGGCGACGAATTCCTTCCTGAGGCACCCAATGTGTAGCGATGCTTGCCCACCTTTCTGGATGCATTCTGCTGATATGGCCCGCCCATTCCCACTTTAATCTGGCAGACTTGTTGCCTACATCGGCAATACCGGTCTTGGAGCGTATCGTGGTGTTACGAATCCGATCACTGAGTCTTATTTTTAATATACTACGCTCCATAGCCCTTTGGCAAATCTTAAGTTTGGACTTCTGAGCTTCAGTCAAGGACCAAGTCTGAGCACTATAAGTTAGAATAGGCAGGATACACATGTCGATAAGTTTGCGCTTTAGTGATAAAGGAAGGTCACCCTTCATGAGCGTCTTCATGGACCAGTAGCTCTTCCAGGCGTTTTCGATGCGACGGTCGATTTCCTTGTCTTGCCTGTTTTCGAAGGAGACTAGTTGGCCCAGGTAGATGTACTCATTGACATAGTGTATTTCCTGCCCATCGACCTCGACCCTATGTTCTACGCAATTGGTCATGACCTTTGTCTTTGACCGATTCATCATCAGTCCAACCCTATGACTGGCTGTGCTCAGTTCATGGAGCATTTTTTGTATTTGTTCTGGGCAAGGGGCGAAGAGGACGATATCATCAGCAAAACGAAGGTTTGACAGTCTTTTATTGCCGACTTGAATGCCCATATCCTTTACCTACCGCCTTTTAAATTTCCGTTTAATATAATAAAACAACGACTTGAAATTTTTGGCTAAATGAGTTAGTAAAATACCGATCTAAAAGAGCAACCTTCACAATCTAGGTCATAATGTGCTTGTGTCTACGTAAAAAAACACCTCTATTCCTTTTATTTTTGAGCTATGCTTATTAGGTTCGATTTTATGGGTTGGGTATTATCTGGCCCACTCAAAATTTTGTCCGTGAGCCAGTTAATAACTTTTCAAAATAGTAGGTATCAAATGGCCCAAATTGGTTTCTAGTATTGGGCCAGTTAATACTTTCGGAAAAGCATAGGTATCATCTTGTCCTACAGTCATGATCTGTTAAATAACGCACAGTTTAGTCATGAAAAAACATTAATTGCTTTAGTTTAAGGTTTCTGAAAGGTAGCAATAAAAGGAATCATTCCCCGGCACTGGGTTTTCAGACATTCTTATTATTAATATGGTGTAACAATAGTACATTACTGTCGAGGCCTGAAATGAAGCAATTTACGGCCAAGTAATATTGGAAGTACGAGGCGAAGCCGAGTACTTCCCATGTGATTTTGAAAGGACGAGGCGCAAGCCGAGTCCTTTTTAACTAAACGAGGCCGTTAATTACTATTATGACCGACACTTGTATAGTACTTTTCTCTCATTTGCGAGGAAACACAACACAAATTAATTCAACAGTGTCTCATTTTCATTCATGTCAATTCGCCCGCGGGCGGTTCTTGTTCTATTATCAAAGTTTAAAAAAAAAAATGCGCTTTCAGCCTGTGCGGAAATCGAACCCGCGACCGCAACCCGCGAACGACGCGGAATCTGATCGCTCAGCCACTGCGATATGCCACGCCAGTATGGTGACTTCAAAGAAATAGGTTTAGCCTAAGGCAGTTGTACGTTTGCAGTGCGTATTATGCCCATATGTATCGCGTATTAAGCCCAAATAATAATAATAATACGCGTTGCATACGGATATCATACGCGTTGCATACGGGCATGAAACGCGTTGCATACGTTCACCATTCGCGTTGCATACGTGCACCATACGCGTTGCATACAATCATAATACGCGTTGCATACGGGCATCATACGCGTACAATACGGGCATCAAACGCGTTCAATACGGGCATCATACGCGTATGCAACGCGTATGATGCCCCAACGCGTATTGTGCCCGTATGCAACGCGTATTGTGCCCGTATGCAACGCGTATTATGCCGTTTGCAACGCGTATTATGATCGTATGCAACGCGTATGACGCCCGTATGCAACGCGTATAGTGCACGTATGCAACTTCGCATTATACCTGTATGGAACACGTATGATGGCCGTATGCAACGCGTATTATGCCCGTACGCAACGCGTATTATGATTGTATGCAACGCGTATGGTTCACGTATGCAACGCGAATGGTGAACGTATGCAACGCGTTTCATGCCCGTATGCAACGCGTATGATATCCGTATGCAACGCGTATTATTATTATTATTTGGGCATAATACGCGATACATATGGGCATAATACGCACTGCAAACGTACAACAAACGTTACAAAAGTTACAAAAGTTTAGACATATGTACATTTAAACACACCTTATTAATTAATGATGTTTGGAAGGTATGTGTTCGCCTTAGGCTAAACCTATTCCTTTGAAGTCACCATACTGGCGTGGCATATTGCAGTGGCTGAGCGATCAGATTCCGCGTCGTTCGCGGGTCGCGGTCGCGGGTTCGATTTCCGCACAGGCTGAATGCGCATTTTTTTTTTAAACTTTGATAATAGAACAAGAACCGCCCGCGGGCGAATTGACGTGAATGAAAATGAGACACTGTTGAATTAATTTGTGTTGTGTTTCCTCGCAAATGAGAGAAAAGTACTATACAAGTGTCGGTCATAATAGTAATTAACGGCCTCGTTTAGTTAAAAAGGACTCGGCTTGCGCCTCGTCCTTTCAAAATCTCATGGGAAGTAGTTCCATTATTATAGGCCGTAAATTGCTTCATTTCAGGCCTCGACAGTAATGTACTATTGTTACACCATATTAATAATAAGAATGTCTGAAAACCCAGTGCCGGGGAATGATTCCTTTTATTGCTACCTTTCAGAAACCTTAAACTAAAGCAATTAATGTTTTTTCATGACTAAACTGTGCGTTATTTAACAGATCATGACTGTAGGGCGAGATGATACCTATGCTTTTCCGAAAGTATTAACTGGCCCAATACTAGAAACCAATTTGGACCATTTGATACCTACTATTTTGAAAAGTTATTAAATGGCCCACGGACAAAATTTTGAGTGGGCCAGATAATACCCAACCTGATTTTATAGTAGCTTAACAAAATATGATACTATAGTCACCTAGCAAAAACAGTTTTTAGACGATTCCCGAAAGGACAATGCCCACAGATGGGCCCATTTTTGGCGCCATGTCAAAACTGTATGTTATCCAAAAATTATAGCTTATTTTTTCATGTTTATGTGTTATTTATCAACATTTCTTTCACCCTAGCATTAAAAAACATAATAAATATGTATTAAACTGAATCGTAAGTCTATCCTCCATTCAAACCGAACGAAAATGTTGCCAGATATCAGACTATTTCCACAAATAATCGGAATCGATTCTAAATAGCGATACTTCTATGAATTCACTTTTACTGTGTTTCAGATGCTATTATACTAGACTTATCTTGATTGATTAATTTCTTATTTTTTTCTTTCCATAATGTATATCTTTAGATTTCGGTTCTCATGCGTAAATCTGTTAAAAAATATAAAAAATCACTCATATGACGTCAAATCAAAAGAAATTGCAAAACATATTTTTGAAATCTTTTTGTACAGAAAAATAAGATGATTCTATGCTTTAAAATACCTATGCATTTATTGTAAATATTGTTATAATCATTTTAAATTAACTGAAAAATTACTTATAAAATCGATATTAATTAAAACACCCAAAAACTTAAAAGCTTGCAATCTTATTATTTAAAAAATACTACAAAATCGATTTCAAAAATCGATTAACAAAATAATTATATCTTGCAACACCATTCATGGTGTCTCTGGATGTCCTTATGGGTGCGTTCAGTTATATCACCCAACGATGCACGGAGCGTACTTATCAATCAGTTAAGGAGTTGGAAAAAATTAGATTTCTCTTAAACCAGGGTGAAAAAATTAAAATCGTTTGCAGAATAATAAAAGATAATTCTTGGTCTAAAAAATAAGACAAAAAGCGTCGTGACATAGCAATTTTTTTTGAGGGGCCTAAAGCTCCTAAGAGAATGGGCAATGTCCTTTGCGATTTTGGATTCGGTCGTTGTTTTATTATGAGTGCGCTATATTTATAACATTCAATAACAAAGTAAAAAAAAAATCGTGTGTACTATGTGTTATTTAAATAATAATAAAATAAATCGAACCAATCCAGAAATCGCGAAAAAAATCAGTGATGCCTTTTGTAGAGTACCTACCTAATGCGAATATGGAACATAGTATGGAGCAGTAGGTATTTTTTTCGCAGTTTCAGGTCCCATGGTAAAAGTTGTTCATACTGATGAGTACAATGACCCCTGAAAAGGTTTTCAGTTATTTAAATTACACGTTGTTTAAGTACCTGTCTATTCTAATTTCAGGCCTCCATTAGATGCCCTGACTGGTCGTTTTGACTGTGTACGAGAATGTTGCTCGGAGTGTTGGGCAGAAGAACCATCAGCCCGCCTGGACTTCAAAGCAATCCGAACTCGATTACGACCTCTTCGGAAGGGCATGTAAGTATTTCGCCTCTTACCGGTTTTAAAATTTAGAAAATCTACAATAAAATGTGACCACCACCACCACAACCACTAGACCACAGACGTCGTCAAACTCAATTAGTAATCCTTATAATTCATATTTTTTGATTCGGTTCGTTATAATGCTAAATTTCGCAATTATAATACAAGCATAGATGGTAGAAAACATCACGCGTCGGACTGAGATAAAACAGAGCCCAGGTTCGTTCCCCAGTAAAAGTCTTTTTGTATGTTTTATTTAATAGTTAGCTGTACTTTGACGTTACCCACCAGATGGTGCTTAGCTTAGCTGACACCTCAGCTGACAACTCTGTCCGTATGTTCCACAGAGTATATTCAATATACCTATTCTATGGGTATAAGGCAAATCCTAACGTGACGTGACGCTACGTTCTCTCCACCGAGTACAGTAATTTTTTCCCCAAATCACACCTACCGCAAGCCCCATAAGGAAGTTCGTTCCAATAATATATTTTGATTTGTTCCAGGAAACCGAATATATTCGACAACATGATAGCAATGATGGAGAAATACGCGAACAATTTAGAGGCTTTGGTAGATGAAAGGACCGATCAATTACAGGAGGAGAAAAAAAAGACTGGTATGTAATCACAAGTCCTCTGAAAATAACATTTCAAACGTAAACGTGATTAATTCTTGTATCATTGAAATTGTTTTTTAGAGGCGTTATTAGAAGAAATGCTGCCAGCGCCCGTGGCCGAGCAACTGAAGCGAGGTCGACGGGTCATGCCAGAGAGCTACGATTCTGTGACTATTTATTTCAGCGACATTGTCGGCTTCACAGCCATGTCAGCTGAGAGCACACCACTTCAGGTAACCTTTAGTACAGTAGTACACATTTTATATGGCCCACCGATGTACCTGCGCAGATGACACGATTTTAATACACGGGAAATTGGTTAACCAATCAGAAAACTCCATTACTGCACGCAAATGTCTCGGCCGCTGCCGCTAGTGGACGGAAGCGTATGAGCGTGAGCGAAATAGAAAAAGACTTCATGGCAATCAATTTTAACACCTCATTTTTTTTATTGTTTTCGTCGATCATCTTTTCGTGTCTGCGCGAACGAAGACAAAGAAAATATAACCACTACGGTTCATATATATTACAGTACTCTGTGCCACTACCTGTGCCACTACGTTTATGACGACGCGCCTATCTTTTGTGTCGAATTGTACTTCGGTACCACCTGCTACAAATTTGTCACAATTTTAATTAGTCCAACGTAAATTTAATTTTACATATATATAATTAATTTTATTTAACATACAAATGCTACTAATTATCTCTCCTCTTACAGGTGGTAGATGTTTTGAACGATCTTTATACATGCTTCGATTCAATCTTAGAAAATTTTGATGTCTATAAGGTGGAAACTATAGGCGATGCTTACATGGTGGTAAGTACTTGATACTTTATCTATACATCTTTTATAAGTTCAATTACTTATAACCAATTCACCATAATAAAATAGGTTTGCTCGCTCCATCGTCGACCACATCTTGACAAAGCTGTCTAGATTGCGGTCAAGAGCAGATCTAAATCTCACAAAAAAAAAAAAAAAAAAAAAACTATTAGGCTTACGGCCAAAATTAATATCCTATCTATCGACGATTTGGCCTACTAGATATAAAAATTTGACATAAATGTATGGAGCTTATGTCGAATTTCTATATCTAGTAGGACAAACTGTGGATAGATAGGATAGTAATTTTGGCCGATAAACAATACATACGACAAGCGATTGCTGCAATCGCGGGTGATTTGCCGTCATCCATTGAAAAGTTCCCATTCTTTATCTCCAAAGATCTTGATAAGATCTTCTTCAAAGTCCTTACAAAAATCATTGAAATCGGTTCAGAGGTGATATTGCGCAACAAACAAAAAAATACAGTCGAATTGAGAACCTTGTCCTTTTTTGAAGTTGGTTAAATTGACTTCTTATGGCAGGTATCGGGTCTTCCTATACGCAACGGTATACTTCACGCAGGCGAGGTAGCATCAATGGCCCTAGCACTGTTGTCTGCTACACGAGCATTTCGCTTGCGACACCGCCCCGACCATCGACTTATGCTTAGAGTCGGTATACATTCAGGTAAATATCCTAGCTTCCGTCGATGTCACTTGTATCGTTGCTCGATTCTATAGACGTCTGTGGTTCGAGTATTGGACTGCTGATCACGGGGTTCGATTCCCACATGACCACTGAGGTAATATGTACTACGTACTAGAGTATAGAGTATATATATACATTACGAACAAAAAATATCGCGCAACTTGCTGGCCGCGGAGCACGCGCGCTTCGAGCGTGGCTAAGCGGTGCAGGAGCTCTAAAACGTGCTACAAACATTTTGTTCGAGGTGTCTTCTCTAGTACGTAGTACATATTACCTCAGTGCACATGACATAAATATGTATGTGATGAGCATAAGTGTTTGTGTTGGTCTGGGTGTTTCTTATGTACCTATTAGAAGTATATATTTACAAAAAAAACGTATGTAAATATTATATCCATTGTCTAGTACCCATAGTACAAGCTTTGCTTAATTTGGGACTAGATGATGCTGTGTAAGGATGTCCAAAATATTTATTCTATCTACATCTACACAGTACCGTTCATAGTTATAAGTACAAATAAGTTCTAAATGATATTATATCCTTTTCCAGGTCCTGTTTGTGCAGGCGTAGTAGGACTGAAAATGCCTAGGTATTGCCTCTTCGGCGATACAGTAAACACTGCTAGTCGTTTTGAATCCACCGGAGCGCGTAAGTTGTCATAACATAACATAACATCACGCCTGTATTTCCCCGAAGGGGTAGGCAGAGGTGTAATAGTACACCCGTTTTTCGCCTGTTATGTTATAGTCCCTTGTAACAGGGGGCGAGCCTATTGACATTGACCGGGCACAAATCTAGACTCCGGGCTGCTACTGAGAATTTCCTAATGAAAAAACCCAATAACACTAATAAGTTGTCAAAACTTAATAAAAAGTCATGTCCATCATCATCATCATCAGAATGTAACCTTTACCTTCAGCATGGCGGAAAGCTGAGCTAGTCTCTTCTTTGATAGGCACGCATGCCACGGCATTACATGAATATAACATCTACCTTAAGTCTGTTTTTTCTCTCTTGTCTTATTTAGTAAACAATCTTAGCATGTTTCTTTATTCACATAACTACTGATAAAATATAATTACTAGTTCTGCACAAGTAATAAGGTTAAAAAAAAATTGTGTGTGAATTTGTTAACATGAATATCTTTTAATAATTATTATTGACGAATTGCATTAAAAAGACATGCCAAGATTGTTTACTAAATAAAACAAGTGAGAAAAACAGAGTTTAAATGTTGTTTCAGCTCTTAAAATCCACTGCAGTTCAACGTGCAAAATGCTACTGGATCAACTAGGGGGGTACATTCTCGAGGAACGGGGCATAGTTTCTATGAAGGGCAAGCGTGACCAGATGACGTACTGGCTGCGAGGCGAGGAGCCTACTGCGGCAGCAGCCCGAGCTCGGCGACGCGCTGCGAGGGACAACGTGCAGCCTCCCGGGAGTACCGACAAAAGAGGGCAGCGGAGCTCGCTGAAGACCAAGAACTGGAAGAATCAAGTCGGTGGACTACATAGGTGTGTGATTCGCTTTTACGATATTCTAAACATTTCCGTAGGCAGATGTTTAAAATTCCCGAATGTCCGCGCAGTACGGTATTTGGGGTTTCTTTAGATTTATGGTCTGGGGCTTTACTCCCGACTGGTTCGAGCTCTGAACGAAAACAAGCAAATGTCAATTCCTAGAAAAACTTTTTAACAAAAAATAAAACCGACTTCAAAAACCTTAACTAAAAAGTAAAAAATAATCATTGTATGTATTTTAAAATCGTAACATAAACAACATTTTTAAGGCGGCGCGTGGTTGACCCTTTGCGTCATGTAATGTACACTTGTACAGTCGAGCGCAATATCTATAGTAAAAACAGTTTATGTGAACGTACGTGAAAATCACGCGCCGCCTTCAAAATGTTGTTTATGTTAAGATTTTAAAATACATACAATGATTATTTTTAACTTTTTAGTTAAGGTTTTTGAAGTCGGTTTTATTTTTTGTTAAAAAGTTTTTATTTCTTACTTTTTAGTTGAGGGTTGATTCATAAATGTTTATATAACCAATTTGAGAATATGTTTTTTATTAACCTTTGCTATCCCACTGCTGGGCAAAGGTCTCGCTCATGTTCTTCCAAACGTCCAATCACTATCGTGAAAAAAAAACACGCATATCGGCCAAGAATTCTCAGAAAAACGAACCAATGAGCAGATCATCTAGATAGGCGAAGCTAAAATAAACTGATTTATTGAAGCTAGTTAAAAAACTACTCAACCTAAGTCAATAAAATTTATATGGGACCACCGCGCGGACTTTCTCTACCAAATAAAAAAACAACCACGTAAATCGGCCCACAAATCTCGGAGTAATCGGTGTACATACATGAGAAAAAAAAAAAAAAAAAAAAAAAAAAAAGCCGCGGAATACATATCCTCCTCCTTTTTTTGAAGTCGGTTAAAAATGCAGTACGATTTGACACTAACTCGAATTCAAATTCGATTGATACAGCACTCGGATTCAGTCGGGACTCCTGTTTGCCCAGCTATCAAAATAACAAAACAATAGTTCACAAACGTGCCTTAACCATTTTCTAAAAACGGAGTCGGTTTTTTTTGGTTTCAGATGTTGCAGTTTAGAATCTCCAAAAAAGTTACGTTTCGCTTCGGGAAATCACTTGGAATCGCATACAGACGGTGTCCTACACCACCGCAGCGATGAGTATCTCATGGAAGTAAGTGTTCGGATGGGCCATTAAGAAGAGCAATAGGATAGGCTTCATAAAGCATAAAAACAAAAAATAAAGCTTTTCCACTTGCTCGGAAACTGATTCATTATTTTTAAAAAAGAATAAGTACATCAATCTGCTGTTTTCCGCACGCAACGACACTAGAAATTTACGACAAGAAATTACTGGACAGTTTTTTCTGCTAGCGAGGTTCATAAGTTAGGTGTTTTTATAAGTACACGATATTTATTATTTTAAAGGCTAAATATGCGCATGCGCATAATCAAATTAATTAATTAATTTTAATGCGCATTTATTTTTCCATGTTTAAAAATAGAACCGCGCGCGGACGATATGGCGCGAATGGAAAATATATACTGGTGTAGATTATCTCGTTCACAAAGTAAACTTATTTTAAACTATAGCTCTCTTTTACTATAGTAGATCGAAGAAATAAATAAATAAATATTTTTGGGACATTTTTACACAGCACTATCTAGTCCCAAACTAAGCAGAGCTTTTACTATGGGTACTAGACACAGACCAGTAAGCCTCTAGACGCCGGTTAGCCGGACACCCCCGGTCACAACGCATATGCAGTAGCACAGCATATCATACGCCCCGCAGCCAATCAGGACGTCAGTCCGTCAGCGAGCGGCACTAATCATAGAGAATCGTACCACCGTACTTTTGAGCCGACCAATCATAACGCTCCGTCCGCCTCCCGGTCCCCGCCAACATTTTACGACTGCTTTCTCATGCAAAACTTTGTTTAAGCGGCGTCTTGAGGCTTACTGGTCCGTGGTACAAGATAATGGATATAATACTTAAATACTTTATGAAACACCCAGACAAACATAACCACTTATGTTCATCACACAAATATGAAAGGAAAGATAGGAAAAAAAAAGAAAGAAAGAAGAAAGGGATGGCAATTTTTTTTACTCTGTCTTCAATTGCTTTATTTCAGGCCTGGGTAGTAATGTACTATTAATTTCAATCTTCAGATGGTTGGTGACAGTCGACCAGCTCCAGCGCAACGATGCGACTTACTAGAAGCCCCGAGCCTCCGGCACGAGTATACGAGCGTGTCGTGTCCCATCATAGAGCACACGGAGTGCGGCGCCGCTCCGCCGCCCCGCGAGCCCGCGCCCCGCGAGCCCGCGCCCGACGCCAAGCCGTGCGACATCAAACTGGTGATCAACGGCTGCTCGTACAACGAGCGGGACGGCGCCGCCATCCCTCTGCTCGCAGACGCGTAATATGTGCATTTTGTACTTACGATGTAATCCTAGTCAATGGCAGCGATGCATCCTAGCCACTGTGACATCGAGCATAGCTCGATTTGAGTCGCTACTATGTGCGAAGTCGGTGGTCTAGTAGGCGATAGCAGAGTTTACCTAAAGGTTGGAGGTAAACACTTGCATTAAATTCGCCAGTCCACTTCTCGTTTCTCGAATGACACTTAATGTAATTGTGATCTACGTCAGTATTATTAAGAGCCCTTGTTCAATAGAAATTATTTAATAACATTAAACTTATTTCACAATTGACGGTAACATCGTTTTACTTACACATATTATTTACAACATCATTTCATATACATATACATTTTATCGTGTAATATACGCTCGTTCGACGGAAGCTGCACGGGAGAAGCGGTCGAGTGGGTGTGTTCAGACGGCGGACTCGGTGTCGAGGAGAGGCGGCGCGCGGCGCAGCTCGTCGCTGGGCGTGCGCGCGCCGCTGAGGATGCCCAGCAGCCACGACGGGATCGCGAAGCGCGGCGCCTTGCGCTCCGGCGCCTTGCCGCCCGCGGCCACGTGCTCCAGCGAGCGCCAGCGCTTGTAGAACTCGATGTAGCTGGCCTCGGGCGCCTTCCGGCGCGCGCGCTCCTGCTTGGTGGAGAGGCTGCTCTTGCGCAGCAGCGGGCTGTCCTCGTCGCGCGGCGCGTCGTCCGTCACGATGCCGATGATGGTGCCGTTGAACACGGGCGCGCCGCACACCGTGGGCAGCGGCGCGCGCGCGGGCGGCAGCACGTCCAGCGAGTGCGCGCGCAGCCCGGGCCAGCGCGCCTCCCCCGCGCCCTCCGCCTCGCCCGAGCACGCCGTCGACGACGCGATCGAGCTCAGCGCGTGCCTGCTACACAACCACTCATTACTGTACTCTACATAATGTTCTAATTAAAAGTTCATAAAGTTAGTTTAAGTTAATATTATTACTTAACTTACTAATACATAGTTAATTAGCGTAGTTTATAATTTGTACGCCGTAAAGGCAAAACATGACTGATATTTATAATGAATTTTACCATCTTGCATGCCCTGTGTGTGTATACTCATGTTTTAAAACAAATAAATGATCTTGTATCTTGTAAAGGTGGTTTCACACCGGCGATGCGTGGCGTGGATGGGCCGAGCGAGAAAAGAAATTTGTATAGCAAAATTTCAATTCACGTCACGCCCATCTTTGGTGTGAAAGGTCTGGATAGGCGAAGATGTGCGAAGCGAGAATTGAAATATTTGTTGGTACAACACTAAACTTTATTGCTGCATGAATAGAGTATTTATTACATTGCAAAACATCGCCGGCGCTGATCGACGCGAGACGGCGCGTGCTCGCGATGTACATCTTTTGGTGTGAAAGGGTCAGCGAGATTTCAATTCACGCCCATCCCATCCAATCCTCGCCTCGACGGTTTGAAACCATATTCGATAAAAAAACGTGTGACATCGCGCAATGGGAAAGAGATCGTGATACTATATGCGCTACTGAAAACCGAATACGTTAAAGTTCATTCGGTTTGCTTGACAAGTCCGTTGAGTATTCGATAAACGTATAAAGCTGTGTACGTTTTTTTGCAGTACAAGCAATGTGTGAACGGTTCTACAACGTGTATCAGAAATGCGTGGTCATATTTTAAGAGCTCATTCAGGGCCATAGCATAGAACAACTTTTACTATGGGACCAACCCTGAAATCACGAAAAAAATATCAGCTGTTCCCTACTAAATAATCGATGTCGCTCGAGAAAATGTAAGGATCAGCTGATTTTTTTTTCGCGATTTCAAGCTTGGTCCGAAATAAAGCAAGAGTTGTTCGATAGCATCCCCTGAATAAGCTCTTCAAATATGACCACACATTTCTGATACACGTTGTATACTCCATGTATGTGCCACTATGTTTTCGGTAAGATATATCCTTTAAAAAACGTGCGGTGTAACGGCCAAAATTAATATGCAATCTATCCACGATTTGCCCTACTATAGTATCTAGTATCTCTAGTAGGGTAAATCGTGGATAGATTGGATATTAATTTTAGCCGTAAGGGACACCGGTCCCTTGGATTATCCAATACAATGATAATTAACGGCCAAAATTAATATCCAATCTATCCACGATTTCCCTTACTAGAGATAGGAATTTGACATAAGCTCCATACAAAATATGTCAAATTTCTATCTCTGGTAGGGTAAATCGTGGATAGATTGGATATTAATGTTGGCCGTAAATGGCGTGTGAACGGGGGCTTAGGGCCGTGAGCGGTGTCGCGGGTAGCTGGGTACCTGGGCCGGGGCGCGTTGCTGTCGGCGCGCGCGCGGCGCTGCGAGCCGGGCGACGAGCAGCGCGGCGCGGGCAGCGAGCAGCGCGAGCCGCGCATCACGTCGGCGTCGCGCGCGCCCGCGCTCGACACGCGCTGCCGGAGCGTGCTGCCGCCGCACCCGCCTGACGAGCACACTAATCGATACATTTACATATTCTTCATCATTTGCATTTAAAATACAACGTGTTATTGAAACAACTCACCTCGTAACCTCATTGTCCTCATCAGTATGAACAACTTATAATTAATTAATGTCCTCCCGGCCGAATTTCGGTCACGGCGGCCAATCTCAATGGAGACTAGCCATCTGCGCGGGACATATTATTATTATTATGATACTTTATTGTACACACAAATACACATTAATATTACAATAGGAAAGCTTATGTACATCGGCGAGCTTAACTCAAAAATGAGTTTTCTTACAGCAAACCTTAGAGCGATAGAGAGATGTTGATATATTATTAGAGGATAAAAATATAAAAAAAAAAAAAAAAAAAAAAAATATATAAATATAATAAAATATAAATATAATGCACAAGTGTGTGCGCAAACACAGGTGCACTCTCTATTTCCTCACTCTCATAATCCGATGGGACGGCAATTCGACTCGACCGGAGAGAGATCAGGCGCAGGACCAACGGCTTTACGTGCAACAACAACTTATACTATGGGACCAACCCAGTAATATAACATAACATAACCAGCCCATTACTGTCCCACTGCTGGGCACGGGCCTCTTCTCAGTACGAGAAGGCTAAGGCCTAAGTCCACCACGCTGGCCTAGTGTGGGTTGGCGGACTACACACACCATCGAGAACTGTATGGAGCACTCTCAGGTGTGCAGGTTTCCTCACGATGTTTTCCTTCACCGTTAAAGCAAGTGATAATCAAATATAATTCCGCACATGAATTCGCGGGATCTAACTCACACCCTCCTGCATGGAAGGCAAGCGTTCATCCACTAGGCTATCACTGCATATATGCACCAACCCAGTAATCGCGTAAAACAATCAGATGTTCCCTACATTTGTGTTCACATTAATCGACAAAATGTAAGGAACAGCTGATTTTTTTTAGTGAAACTTTTATAGAAATTTGCTTTTTTAGCACGCTTGACTTGGGGAGTAAGCTGGTGAACGTGTTACCGACAGCAGCACCGACAGATGTACGCGCGCGTCAGTCTTGTGCTCTAAAGCACACTCGTTTTCTATTTCACGATTTCTGTGTTGGTCCCATAGTAAAAGTTGTTCATACTGATGAGTACATGGACCTATTATGATTTTGAGTTATTTCAATAACACGTTAATACAACGTCGAGATGACAATAGGACAATAAATTAAAACACGTTTATTACTAGTCTATAGAAGCATTTTAAACACATAAATAAGTTGTTTATCGAAAATTAAAAAAAACTAAATTTTGAACAAAATATTAAAATATCGAAATAATAAGTAACACCATTTGTAATCATCTGTAATAATTTAGAAAGATAGTTTAAAATCATATGGATTCTTACAGGTCTTTGACCTAACGATCTATGCCAGAAAAATGGTCCTACATTCAAAATTAATAAAATTAAATTATTTTCTTGTGGCTAAACTATTAACTGGATTTGATTGATTTTTTGTGTACACACGGCTACACATCAAGCTGTACAAAACCAGTAAAGGCTGACCTCGCGTTGCAAGGAACACCTATACAATGCGAGGTCAGCTTATACTGGAAATGTACAGCTTGATGTGTAGCCGTGTGTACAGTCAGAGAACGTGATACTTTATAGTACGTCGTTTATGTCGTATTGTCATATCCACTTTTTATAAGGAATTAATATATGATGAAAAAATTACCTGATAGTGAAGGATGCCTTGAATCTGTCAATCTGGGACTTCGTCTGGGTCGACGGAACAGAGGACGTTCCTCACCTTCGACGGCCCTCTTTTGAATAGCCTTCTCTGTGGCACTGACCAGCCAGTATGTTTGGAGCTGTAATACAGAATAGACATAGGCTAACTAGCTTCGGTAATAGATGGGATATGTAATATATCATTCTAAGTAAAGATATGTGTCCGATTAGCATATCCATATCTGCTTAATATATCCAGGACTGAAGTAACTTTACGTTGCACGCTATGTCCGAGATAGATAGCTCCAGCTTCTTAATAAATCCACCGGAGTGAGTTTGGATATAATGTAGCAGATTTGATAGATCCGCGGACCAATTAAGTGACACAGTAACAATAATAGTCATTAGTGTCGAATGTCGCGCGTCGGAGTTACTCGGATAAAGGATAATAATATGTTTATTTATTTTAAAGTTAAGGAATGATACATATCCGCTTTGGGATATATATCCGAAGATATATATGTGTCCGGAGTTACCCATGCCTAGTACAGAAGTACAATTCAATATCGAAATGAATCTATCGACAATGTGAAAATCGAAGTAGGGCAGTTACCAACCTGACCCTTCCCTTTGATTGGAATAGAGCCTCTTGGCTCGACGATATAACCGCCAATCTTGTCGAGTGCTTTCTTGCAGCTCGGTGAGATGTGTATCTTGAGTGGCTCGCCATTGGACTCCATTCGAGACGCTGTATTCACTGTATCGCCGAACAAACAGTAGCGGGGCATCGTGAGGCCAACCACACCAGCTACCACTGCGCCTAGAATTACAAAAAAAAATACATTCATTAAATAAATCAACTTACTACAAGTCCTCTCTTCAAAAACGATTTGATTTTGTTGCATGTGCATTGAGTACTAAATATTCGAGACAAAACGTCTGTATTTCCCCTAAATTATAATCTGATGGCTTTCAAAACTCGAGTGAAACGGTTTTTGCTGGGCAAGCGTCGACCGCACCATCGTTTAACATCAGGTGAGGTGGCGGTCAAACGCAAGCCCATTAGGTATTTTTTTAAACCTGTTTTTAAATAAACTCTATTTTTCCTTACTTATCTTATAATTAGTAAACAATCTTAGCACGTCTTTGTAATTAAATTCGTCATTAATAATTATTAAAAGACATTATATTCACAGTGTTACACACTAAATAACACTTAACCTGTGCAAAACTAGTAATTATATTTTATGAGTAGTTATTAAACAAATCAAAATTAAACAGACATGCCAAGATTGTTTACTAAATAAGACAAGAAAAAACAGTGTAAATTAATTAATTTCACGCAAAATATCTTAATGAGATATTAAACAACTTACCAGTATGAATTCCTACCCTAAGCTTGAGTGTTTCATTTGGTCTATGAGATATTTTATGACTTTTAACAGCATTTAACAATTCGAGCGCCATGGATGCGATTTCACCCACGTGTCTGTCACTATTCCTTATCGGAAGACCAGATACCTGAAATGAACACGAACTCATATTTTAATACCTTTAATTCTATGATTATCAAGACATACTACATTGAAAACACAAAAAAACTTGGTTCTATTTGGTATGCAATGTATTTGAGAACTGTTTATACAGTACGCGTAATATAACTGTGCCACTCTGATACCAGGCTTTGCGTAGGTCCGCGCAGGCAGGTACAGTAGCGTAATAAGTTTGAGCAGGACATAAGGATGCATCGAACATTAATGAACGACTGAAACAACGAGAACATGCGGTCCCCCGCCATCTTGACACTCAGATGAACGACCTATCTGAGTCTTGCCGCCATGATCGCGCATGCGCGCTTCTAATTTTGTTGCAAAATTTACTACTGCGCAGCCACCTGTTTCTCACTTAACAGCGGCACAGTTATATTACGCGTACTGTAGATAATTACAAAATTATAAGACGTGATGCTAATAAACCTAACAACTTACCACCATGTACGCATCCCCTATGGTCTCCACTTTATAAACATCGTAGCCTCTAATTATCCTATCGAACACCGTGTACAGGTCGTTGAGGAAGTTGACGACCTGCAGCGGAGTGCTCTCGGCCGACATGGCGGTGAAGCCCACGATGTCGCTGAAGTAGATGGTGACGGAGTCGAAGGACTCCGGCTCGACGCCCTCGCCCGTCGTGAGGCGGCGCGCCACTGACCTGCAACAAGCGCGCCCGTGTACCCCACGCCTTACTCACGCGACCGTACCGTCCCATATTTATGACGACATTCTGTAGTAAATAAGGATGTTTGTAAACTTACCAACTACTTCAAATCATGCTGCTATTTTTTACAGTATTATTTGTAAGCTACGTGGACAAAAACATACAATTGATTAGGTAACAAGACCTCCTGATATGTACAATTCTAATTCAAACTCAAGCACTAAAAGATTTTACAAGAAGAATGATTACAGTATTAAACAATTTTGCCTATATTTTTTTTATAAATTATACAAAAGTAAATATTTAAAAAAAGATAAACTTTAGTAGTATTACTATTAATTCAAGCATGCTTATCTATCTATGAGAGAAATTATCAAAAGTGCAGTGTAGTTACAAAAGAATCCACTCGTGCCCCAATACGAAAGTTCACCATAGAATTGCTAAATCTAAATCACTTGCAAGAAGCTATAAAACCAGTAAACTACTTGAAGAAAACTGCCATCACCGACAACGACGCATCACGCTAAACCACCACAGAATCCCAAGCAAGCTCTATATCTACTCAAACTCTGTTAATGAAATAGGTGAGCCACGTAAATTACAATGTCTTGGAACATTATGTAAGATTATGACGTGAGCCGGCCACCTGTATCAGGCAAACCATATT
The DNA here is from genome assembly GCA_949699075.1 of Asteroscopus sphinx. NCBI lineage: Eukaryota > Metazoa > Arthropoda > Insecta > Lepidoptera > Noctuidae > Asteroscopus > Asteroscopus sphinx. Next base: position 14,139,587 of record OX453005.1, read on the forward strand.
AAACTACAATCACCAATAGGGAGTTAATTACCTCAAGACATTTTCACGACATTTCTATAATGGATTCAACCTCCACATCTGGAAAAGAACACAAGTACAACAAAGTGAATACATTAAATTTTTAGACGACGTACCACTGTTTTACATCAAGTCCATGTCGATGTTTCAAATGTTTTGGTGAATGAAACTATAAATTTTGTATATGTCGTAGGATACTCGGAAAAAGGAGGAAAAGCAAAGGAGTTGGAATCTAAAAAAGATTTTTGTTATCATCCTAACAATTTTCAGGATCATTGCAAAAATCCGACTTATTTTAGGTAAGTCGCGAATAACCGCTCACGTTATGAGCGCTGATTGGCTGATATGAACATTATGCACTCCGGACGCGCTGATTGGCTAAAGGCTACATTCCTTCGTATTTTGTTGTTGTCTGATGAGTGATATTCCTTCAGTGTTTTGTTAAAAATATACCTTTTTTGTGATAATATTTTAACATTAAAATACTTTATTTTAATTAATACCTATTGCCTTGTCACTTCTTTACTTTTCTATGTCTGTACTATAGACCTTCATGAAGAACCATGTTCTGACCAACTAGAATAAAGATGTTGTAAATCTACTCTAAGATTAGCCAATCAGCGTTCAAGTTTACAATCGTCCTAAACAAATTAGGATTTTTGCAATAGCTCGTATGATTACGAAAACCTAACTTAGATTCCAACCATCCGGTCTTTTATAATCATCCTACGATTTTCGCAAAGATTCAATTTTTCCGATCATTCTACGACATATAGAACTTTACTAATGGTACCATTATCAATCCGAGCCAATAACACGTTTAGCGTATTATTGAATGGCCAAGATTTCATATACACTCAATGACCTATACTATGGTTACTTCTGTACATAAAGATCACCTGTGTATATAAGATAATACACTCCCAGTATATTTGACAATCAACTCGTTATAAAATAACAAATTAATCTGATGTAAATAAACATTATTCCTGCAATGAAAACAGTACAATATTAAATAGGGGTGGACTCGAGTTATCATTTCCTGCACCTACTTGTGTGGAGGTTAACAAAATTTGTAAGCTAGTTATCACATATAGATGAGACTTGGACCAAATGTAAACCAGTACGCACACACTGCGACATCCAGGTATGTGATACAGCTTGTTGTATTTGCGTCTTCCTCGACTGTGCTCACATGTATGTTAATTACACCGATAACATTACAAACCTTCAAATTAGTAATAATACAACAATGACGCAAAATATTACATCATTAAAATGTACACAGAATATTAATTACATGTACATGCACATTTCACAATGGTTACAGTTACGACTGGGCCGTGAATAAACATATAAAAGCTTGTTTCTCTGAATACATTTTTGGAACAAAGTTATATTTTAACGTTATAGGTGCGCGTATTGTTATTAGCCAGGTCATTTTATGTACAACGACTTGGATAGGGTCAAATAGTTATTGCACCTGGTACAACAGCATATTGTCAAATCAAATAATTAGTAATATAACTTACTTTGGTAGCATCCTATGTAATAAGTCTTCGGTTTTCTGCTTCTCTTCAATCAATAGCCTCGTTCTCTCGTTGACTAGTTCTTCTAAATTATTGGCATATTTCTCCATCATGTCCATCATTTGGTCCATTATATTTCTTGATCTGAAACATTCAACCCAAATGTTTTATGAAATGTCTTGACACATAATATGAACGTAATAACTATTATCGTTGTTGACGTTCATGTTTATTGAAATACAGCAAACAATATCATCATCCTCCTGCCCTTATCCCAATTTATTTGGGGTCGGCGCAGCATGTTTTTTTCTTCCATAAATCTCTATCAGCCGTCATCTCTGTGTTTACTTTCTTTCTATTCATATCATCTTTCACACAATCCATCCATATTTTCTTCGGTCTCCCTCTTTTCTTATAGCCATCAACATTCATACAACTCGTTGGTGTTGCCAGCGGCCGACCGAACGTGGGTACTAGATTGGCTGTACATAGCACGAATTAACTCCACATACTTTGCAGGCACACCTTTCTCTTTCAGCGCCCACCACAAGACCTCGCGGGGTACTCTGTCGTACGCCTTCTCTAGGTCAACGAACACCATGTGCAAGTTCTTATGCGCACGTCTATACTTTTCGCATATTTGGCGGAGTGCAAATATGGCATCCGTTGCTCCACGACCTGGCATAAATCCCATCTGGTTTTGGGTGATCTCACTCTCCTCTCGCAATCTTTTCTCTATCACCTTCTCCCATACTTTCATACTGTGTGACATGAGCTTTATTCCTCGATAGTTGTTGCAGTCTTGTACATCACCCTTATTTTTGAAGATGGGCACTAGCGTACTATTACACCAAGCACTAGCGTACTATTACACCATTCTTGTGTGATAGTTTCTTCATGCAACAACTTATTGAAGAATAAAGTCAGCCAGTAACATCCATCTTCTCCTAATAATTTCCATACTTCTACTGGTATACCATCTGGTCCCACTGCTTTCCCATTTTTCATACCTCGAATCGCCCTTCTGACTTCATCCATACTAATTTCATTCACCAAACCCCTATTTACATGCACCTCTTTAAGTAGGCCAGACATACATTCTCTTCATTCATCAACCTTTCAAAGTATACCTTCCAACGCTCTTTTATTTCATCATCTTTTGCTAAGACCATACCTGCATCATCTTTTATACATTTTATATGAATTATATATCTTGCTCTCTTTTCTCTAGACTTTGTTATGCGATAGAGCTCTTTCTGGCCTCTAGGGAATTCTAACGAGTTATACAAGTCATCCTGAGCCCGCAGCAAACAATATATTAAGCAAAAAATACAGAGGACCAAGTGTTGTAGGGCAATTTGGTAGAGGCCTATGTCTAGCAGTGGACTACAGGACTACTGTGGACTATAGGCTGAATTGATTGATTGACGAAAAATATATATTGTAAGGGATTTTAACTTACTTGCCAGACTTCATTTTCTTGAGGCGGCTTCTGATAATAGGGAAGTCAGGTCTCAAGTTGGGGTCTTCAGCCCAGCAGTCTTTCATACACGCGACCACGTAATCCTCAGGACTGGGGTCCAGAGCATCTGTGTCCGGTCGAAACACATCTTCACCATCCAACTTTGGTCTCTTCAATCGCTCTATTATATCTGTAAAATAAACAAAGATTAAACTAAGCAGTTCTTAATTTTTTCACTTATTTATTAAATAATTTCAGGATCATATTTCTGAACCATGAGCAAAGCAACTGGTTCCATCTTAGAATCCTTTGCTTACTCGGTATAATAATAACTATTTAGTGATAGAACATAGATTAAAGAAGTACCAAATTCAATTTAAACTGAGCCTGTGAACAGAAATTTACTTACCCTTGGGTTCAGTCCCTGTCAAACCAAAAGGCCCTCTTCTAGCTATGATTTCATAGAGAATGATTCCAAACGCATAGACGTCACCCTTCTGCGTACCGCCAACCGTGCCATTGGGGTTTTCCATCTCCCTTAGTAACTCCGGAGACTTCCATAACAAGCCTACAAAAAGAAAATAATTTAAGCATGGTAAAATTAATTGAATAAGATTGAGATGCTAGTTATTATCATCATACCTCTATAATATTGGTGTTCCCCTATAAATTCATTTTCAGCACAAGCCCTAAGGTCATGGAGACCAAAATCAGCAACCTGTAACGGAAATAAACATGCTAATGTAACAACAGCCCATAGACGTCCAATACTGGGCCAACTTTTAATGTGAGTGTTCTTTAAAAAAGTAAAATAGTAGTAAGAACTAACCTGAAGCATCCATCTAGACGTAACTACACAATTCGAAGATTTGAGATTTCCGTGAAAAATTAATGGCGACGTATGAATAAACATCATACCCTGCAACAAAATAACATCTTATATAAAATCATTACGTTGGAATAGTACTAGTTTACATATAAACAATTAATTAGAAGACGTACCTTTATGAGATCATGGATTAACGAAGATATGAACATTTTGTCCAATTTTATGTCTTCGTTTTCGATTATATCCTGAAAACAATTAAATTGACCTCAATAAATGCAACAGCTTGACAGTACATTCCATTTGATTCCATTATCTGTTATAAAACAAACTTTAAAAATATTTTGCACTAGTTATTTTAGTTTTAAACTGTATGCGAGTGTCACTAAAGTTACACAAAGCTTTATCATGAAATAACCAAGAACAAACAGGTTAGTATGTTTCATTAAACAATGTCTGCAGGAGACACCCTTGTCAAGATTCTCATGGGTGAATGAACTTACGATATTATCTAGGTTATGAAATATAAAGTGTGTCATAGTGAAGAGCTTAGGAGAAAGAAAGATTTACTAGTGAGAATTCATCGTGCCTACAAAAAAAAAGGTTAACATTGCAACTATATCTTGGTTACCTACAACGAACTCTGGTTCAGAGTCCATAGTCATTGAGAAAATAATATCCCAAGCTGGTTTATACCTAATAAATTACTAGGTTTTTGCAATCACTACACACTATAATAAAACAAACAAACTAAACTAACTGTCTAACTAGGTTAAACTTGTTTTATTATAATGGTTTATAACTGTCAAAGTCGTCCACATGAAAGGTGAAAAACCATACAGCACATACTTACATACAAGCTCCCCTTGGCGCAGTAGTCGGTGAGGATGAGCACGCGCTGGGGCTCCACGACTGCACCGATGAACGAGTTGAGGTTGTCGTGACGCAACTCCCGCAGTAGACGCATCTCTTTCATTATCTCTCGAGGAATGTCCTACCAAACAATGTTTTAAGTAACTTATGAATTAATTCGTAAGCCGAGAAGTACAAAATACTTGTAAGTAGAACCTACTTTCTTTTTAGAGAACTTGAGTTCTTTGATCCTGACAACATTCCCTTTAAACTGCGCTGTTGTCGTGAAAATCTGCGTGCAGCATTTACTCTCGCATGATATACCGCTCGCTAAACTCAACTGCAACATAAATGATTCATTCGAGGGACAGTTTATATCCACAAACAACTACATAATAGCACATAAAGTCTGCACTGTTTACACAAAAGCGAGCGCTTGCCTGCGCGTCTATTTCTGGTAAGGGGTTACCTTACTAGGCGACCACACGAGCCCACTGCCCAAATATCCGGCAATTTCATGTGGGTCTATCTTCCAGAGTAGACCCTCGATCTCCTGCTCGATCTTCCACTTGCGGTATATACTGATGGTGACGACGAGAGCGCAGAACAGTGTGACAGCTAACGTGCCCGCTACCACAAGGGATGTTATTTGAGAGTCGTCTTTGGGACACTTCTCGTTCAGAAACCCACAGGAAGGCTCATCTTCGGGTTTCACACTGTCCGGCCAGTCGATCGGTAGACGAGGGTTCAATTTATATTCCTAAAAACAAATAAAGCATGAAATCATCTCTTTGTAAACTTTAAAGTCGTGTACGGTTATGTCAACATGTTCATGCGATTATATTTTCACTGCCTTTCTTAAGTTACTTACAGGAAACTCTCGTTTATTCTGGTGCTGGAAATGTCCGACGGGTATCATGCTGTAAGTGCAGTTGACGTCACCATCGCGATACTTAGTAGGCTTAAAGGCCAACACTGAGAAGTTGCCCTCGGAGTCCGCTCGTTCGTCCAGACGTATCGACATGCCCGATATACCTGGGGAAGGTTTGGTACTCTAACTACAACATTATGATTGGTTATGTTATTGGGTATTTCAAAATGTTTGAGTCCTTATCAGGACAATGTCTCGACATCTAATTGATATTAATAATTTGATTTGACTTCTGTAATACACGGTGAGTTTTGGAAATAGTGTTATATGGCCAAACTATAAGGTAGTAGTAGTAGTATAACGGGCTGGTTTCCGCAACTCCACGATCAAGCGTGTATTTTGCGTACAAAAACTATAAGGTATACAGAAACGTCACCAATGGAGTCGTGAGCTCGAAAACGAAAACCTGAATTTTAATGCTGGTCACAGGCCTGTGAGCTGAGCGGCTCTGGAACAGCTCAGCTCACAGGTCGTACGTGTTTGATCAAGTTGAGCGGCTCATTTCGTGCCACCCATAGACCAGTAAGCCTCTAGACGCCGCTTAGCTGGACACCCCCGGTCACAACGCATATGCTCTACCACTGCATATCAAATGTCCCTCCGCCAATCGGAACGTCACTCAGTCAGCGAGCGCCACCAATCATAAGGAATCATACCACCGAACTTTTGAGCCGGCCAATCATAACGCGCCGTCCGCCCCCCTGACCCCACCAATGTTTTACGACTGCGTTCGAATACAGAACTTTGTTTATGTGGAGTCTTGAAGCTTACTGGTCTGTGGTGCCACCAAACCAAGCCACGCTATGACGGTATGTGTCTGATCAAAGGCCGCTCAGTGGTTGTCATCCGGGCTCGGGTGCTCATCTTGAGCCGCACTTTTGACATTATATTGCTCACTTTGAGCGATTCAAGATGAACGGCTCCTGCGCCACTACAATCGCAGGTCATATCTTTAGATTTTTGAAGAAGCAGCAGGGTCTACTCGCGTTTTACGAACGATAAACGAAGTTCGAACTTTCGTTTCGACTGATACCTACATAATGAAGAAAGGCACATGAAAAAGACACAATAATGATAGACTAGGGTTCATAGTCGTATGAAACTGACCAGAGATCAAAAAAACAAACGTCAAAACACGACCATCGCATGCAATAAAGGAACGATGGTTGACCGGAGTAGCAAATTGTGCGATGAATGGTACGATTAATCGAATATCGTCAAACGAGAGTAGATCCCCAGTTTCAGCCAGTTCTCAAACCCAATCTTTTTAGCAAAAAATATCACCTATATTATTGTAACAATTGATAAGTTTGATGATAAGGAACAAATCCTGCAAAGAAATGTTAAGCAGCAAATAAAAGGAAATGGTGTTTTTATTAAGACTGTTATAACTTACTTTTCAACACACTTGCTCGTAAAGTGGCTCTTATTGCACCGCTTTTAGGTTCATAATGTGGCCTATAACGCACGCGTGCTTTTTACTTTACAGTTGGTTTTTAAATCGCAGCAAAGAGTTTTTATGCCTAAATAAAATTTAAAAAAATTGGGAATAAATCAACTGTATTAATTAAAATATGATAAATAAACATTTCATTTCATCAAATTATCTATTTTTGTTAACAAATTAAATAAATAAAACAATGTATTCTATTTATAATATTAGGCTGTTTGGCGGTTTCATTCGAACACCTGCGCGCGCATAGCTGTATGCTGTTTGTTACCGTGCGGTTACAATAATCCGTGCTCCATTTTTCACAAATTCAATATTTGTCTAAAGTGTGTGTATGTTTTTTTCCTCGCAAGTGTGTTGAAAAACGTCGTATGACACGCGTGACCATTGACTATTATACTCTCGGCTCCATTACGCCCTCGCCTACGGCTCGGGCTGCAATCCAGTCTAGAGTACAGGAGTCTTCCATTACAGACTTTTCTATACCTTACAGTTTCAAATTTGGCCCTCCAGCACTATTTTAAAAACTCAGCTTGTACATTCTAACAAAAATAAGTATCGGTGCACTTAAGTCAAATTCGGTATACAAAGTTTTGTACTTTTTCTAATACTTACTTTTATATGGTGAACTTTTAATCATCTTAGCGACTATACGCGTTCCATTAGTAGCGATGATTTGAAGTTTGTGTTCCGTCAACGCTTCCGAACGAGTCTCTTCCCTTATGATTGAATCCAAAGCTTTTGCGTAAAGTTTCACTGAATCATACAAGTAAGCAGCATAGATGGATACAAACTGTAAATAGAACGTTATATTTAAGTAAACTACAGGTATCAGTGATTCTATATTTATAAATATTATTTATTATTAACTTAAATTATTATATTAACTTTGAAGTTTTTCCTCATTGTTGAATCATTCCGGTTATTATTAGGATGCGCACATACTTAGATATCTACGAACGCTTAACGCTATTGCAAGTCGAGCTGAAGCAGGGGCCTTACTCCAGACTGGTTCGAGTTCTGAACCAAATCCAGCTAACGTCAATTCCTAGAGGAATACAGTACTAATTGAAACACAGAAATAGATAGAATGGTTATAATCACAATTTTACTAGCGATTCATCCGTGGCAACTTTCTGAACAACCTACGCCTTATATTTTGACATCATTATTTTTGAAAAAAATATTTTAATCAAATGTACTTTACAGCTTTTGTTTCTGCAGTTAGAAACAGCACAATAAGGCGTTTTTGCGGGTTTTTGTTACAGTATTTATAGAAACAAGTCATAAGGCGTGCTGAGAAAGGCTTTGATATAACCTGCACTATGGTGATGCCACGCGCGCCCTGCCCACAAGGCCATTCTATCTATTTCTGTGTAATTGACACTAACTCGAATTCAAATTCGATTGATACAGAATTCGATTCAGTCGGGAGTAAGGTCCCAGGAATGCAAAATCGAAACGATCGATTACTAACCTTGTTAAACTTATTTCCAAATACCGAGTCTCTGAACTTGAAGGGTTCCAAGGTGTTGTACTTGCGCACTTTGTTGGTGAATTCCTCGTAAGTGCTGGACGGTTCCGAGGAGACCACCACCAGTAGAGATTGCGCGCGCTTCTTGAACTCCACTGTGTTCGGACATATTAGCTTCGTTGCTACGCGGTCCTCCGTTTCTGTAAACATTTTAAATTATTATAATAAAACTGGAACTGAACTGGTTCCGTGTGGGGCCGGACGTAAAGAATTGCACCACCCTCTCTCTTCTCGTGGGTGTCGTAAAAGGCGACTAAGGGATTCACCAGAGGATGGGCAGCAGCGTTCTCTGAGTATTTCAACAACCAACTGCGATCGCCAACCCGCCTGCCAAGCGTGGCGATTATGGCATATCCCCCCCTTTGGGGGAGGCCTTTGTCCAGCAGTGGACGTCTTTCGGCTGAAATGATGATGATGATGAATAAAACTGGAATATCAGGGCTTCTGTTTTGTTTAATGAATCTATTTAAATGCTCAAATCTCACCGTTAACGCTAAGATTCTGATTAAATATGTATCACAAATTATACAAATGTTTTTCTAGGCGAGATCCAACCTACTCCCCTAAATTTTAGGTTATATGGCTCTCCCCCTTCCAGAGTCATAAAAGGTTACTTGCGTTTACAAGTAAGGGCAGTAAACACAAGCAACATTTTTAGATTATCTATTGACAGTTTATTGTAACGACGGCGTATTATGAATGAAAAGAAAAGAAAAAGTAAAAGTGTTTATTCTCAGAAATAATAATTTTACAAAAATATTACTTCTGCCAAACTGTAACGCAGTTTTTTGGCAGATAGAAGTAACTGTGAGTTTGCACTGAAGAAACATTCACATAAAAACATGTTGAAAAGTAAATTTTCTGTCAATGTATCGAATCGCGTTCGCATTATCACACAACTTGTTGAAACGAAACATGTATGACATTTCATAGTCTATTGACATGTTTCACAATTAATTTCGAATCAAAATGTCTCGAGACAAATCTTGCAACTCATCGAAAGATGTTATTTAGGTCGTATTTCACAAACATGGAAATCATTAATAGATCTGTGGAAATCATTGTCGTAGTTCGATAAACTTCAAAGCACAGATAATATAAAGTGTCTGCTTTCGGCCATACATGTTTACCGACCTCATTGGAAAACACAATAAACGAGATTTATACAAGTTGCGAGACATGATTAAGCATCAGTGCGAACGTCAGCCGTGACAAATCTATAGACAAACATGTCAATGTATAAGTTTTTAGTCAGTGCAAACACAGCCAACAACAAATCTTGAAATCTGTCAAAGAATTTACCCAGTTTTCTGCAGTGCGAACGTAACAATCAACAAAACGAGTTGTGACATTAGTTTCATATGACAAGTTTCGAGACATTACATGTTAAATGTTTTTGGTGCAAACCCACAGTAATAGTACATTATAATACATGTGAGCTTTCTTTTTTTAGAATGAATCAATGAATCTTCAGTTCGTGCGGTATGACAAGGCAATAGCGGACGTTGACGCCTTCTTACTAATTTATTCAGTCATGTAAACAATGGGTCAACGATAACCGCGCATAAAAATTTCGAGAATACGTAAAAAATATTATCGCTGGCGTATAATGTGCCACGTTAACGTAACAGCAATGTCACTGCATAGCAACAGTATCCTGAAAATGATATGGAACAGGGTAGACTGCCCATTTATTAATAATATTATAGAATTTCATGTGTTGTAATGTATTCATATTATTTTATTTATTATTCTAATTGCAATCATGTGTAATTTAATTCCAATTCATAATGTATTAATCTACTAACCATTTTAAAAATATGTTTTTTTAACTAAAGGAATTATTATTATTATAGCAACTCGTGTAGTCTCGACAAATTAGTATGGGTAAAAAACTGCGTTTTGCCTATCGCAAGAATGCAACAAAAAAACATAAACATAAAATGTAATGTACATGTCCAAAAGAAATATATCAGAATAAACGTCGTCATACATAATTTGTGTTTCAATTAGATTTGCAATTATAATGTTTACGCGATTTGTAAACAATGTGTAAACGCAAAAACTACACAGTTTACTTGCGACCGGCCAATAAATAAGGAACTGTTAACTGTAAATTTTTTACTTTTTTAATTGTTTACTTTTTATAATCAAAAAAGTGTATTTTTGTTTTATTTACTTACTTATCAGATATTTCAAGGCTTCTTTGGGCGAATAAGTCATCATGTCGACAAATATGACCATGTATTCGCCCTTGGAGAATAATTGGAGAGATTCCATGGCTGTCATCATTTCTATGAGTCCAGGCGTCGAACCCAAGAAAACGTATACTGAAATGAATATAATTTGTTATTTTAAATGAAATTTTTGATACACAATAACTTAATGTTGAAGGAATCGAAGTAACCCAAGTTGAATGGAATAACTCATTACTGTGCGCTTTTCGCCTTTTACTCGTGGAAAAAGAGTGCGAGAGGCAAACGACGGGTCGCCATTTCCGATCCCATTCTTTAAGTAACCATGTTGCTGTGCCGCTGTTAAGTGAGAAACAGGTGGCTGCGCAGTAGTCAATTTTGCAACCAAATCAGTAGCGCGCATGCGCAGTAATAGCGGCAAGACTAATAGGTTGTTCATCTGAGTGGCAAAATTGCGGGGGACAACATGTTCTCGCTGTCTCAGTCGTTAATGTTATGTTGTCGTTGTTGTTGTTCGTTAATGTTCGATGCATCCTTATGTCCTGCTCACACTTATTACGCGACTGTACCTGCGCGGCCCTTCGCAAAGCCTGGTTTCAGAGCGGCACAGTATTATTACGGGCTGTATCTCGCATACAATAGGAGAAACGTGTCTACCAAAAGCACTCACTTCTCGTCCTATTCTTTGTATCCTGTATGAACTGGTACCAGAAGCCGGGCGCGCAGCAGGTCATCTTCTCCTCGCAGCACTTGAACGCGTCGATGACCGGCCGCTGGTGGTTCACGGTCATGTTGTTGTTCTTCGCATGGTTCTCCAGCGTCAAGGCAACCGTCACCCATGACTCCTCGTACAGAATGGAGAACTTGTTCCATCTGTAGTATCGTAAGAGCGATATTACGGATTTTGTTGCCTGGAATTAAAAGGTATAATGATGTGTTGTAAATAATGTAGGCATTGAACCATAGAAATCTAAATTATTTAGACTTCTATGCATTGAACTTATTGTTTTTAAAGAGGGAAACGTCACTTTACAATGTACTGGGGGTCTACTCGCAAAATCGACAATCGATATAATATCGTGATATTTGTCGTGTCAAAACCTATACTAAGTAACGTTGATTTAATTATAGTTTATACGAAATTACGAACGATGCTATATACATCAACAATTTTCGGTCGTACGTAACGTACTCTTAGTTGTAATTGTCACTGACAGTATTTCTTTTGTTTGTGACTCATTCGCTCGGAACATTGTCTATGACGTGGTAAAAAATCACAATATTTTGTCTGTGAATTCGATAAACCACATAGAATCCGAACATTTATTAGAGTAGGGAACGACCGATATATTCAGAGCACTATCGTGTCGTTTCGATTATTTCTTTGTCGATTTTGCGAGTAGACCCCCAGGTACGATACATTTGTATATCAAATTATTCCCGTCTCATTTTTATAAAAAAAAGTTCAATGTAATTTAATTGTTTTTAATATAATTTTTTTTTTGTAATTTCAGTAATTTCAATGGATATAATACTTTGTTAACAGGTTGTAGATCAATGCTAAGCCGGCTATTGTCCATTCAAAAGTATGAAGGCAATAAACAATACGGATTATACGCAACATTTTGCCGCCCACGGTTTTATCGTTATTGCTTCTAGTGCAACATAGCAACTAACAGATCACGGAATAAAGAAAACAAGTGGAAGTGCTTTTACGATTACTTATTACGAGAAAAAGTGTCGAAAGTGTGCCAAAATCACATTTACAATTGAAATAGTACATTATAATTTAAAAAAAACAATGATGTGATTCAGTGTTCTCAATGTTACCTATGTTCTTGCAAATAAATATATCATTCATTCTATTTAAAATTCAAATTGAGCCTAACATAATTGATAGTTGTTGGTATAAATACCAGGTTTTATTTTTAAATTCTATCTTATTAAAAGTTGTTACAATAAAAATAATATTATTGAAATATATCAAAATTGAACACATAACGGTGTTATATGACACACCTCTATGAGGATCATTTTACATTCTGCTATAATTTTTACACTTTAAAATTGCACAATAAGGTATAATATTTCACGTAAGCGTTCGAGACATCGTCGTGTCGCAGCGTGAAATTAAGCGCTATTTAGTTAGTGTTGCGCATCTGCGTTTAATTATGCCACGCGTACGGTAGCCATTGGGAACTTCCATCTTGTTTTCTATTCCGTGTTACAGATATATTACGGTAATCGACCTGAACGATGTAAATATCAATAAAAAGTGCTCACCTGAGCTCCAGGCGGCTCAAGCCTCGCAAAGTTCGACAGTGTCGAAGTTTGGTAATCTGAACATCTCTGAAACAAAACAACAACGTAAATATTTTGAGCACTACAATTTCTATATTACGTTTCTGTATAGCACTGATACTTTAACAAAATATGCCTAAGATCACACTGAACTGAATTTAAAAAAAAAAAGCTTGAAGTTGTCGTTATTGAATAAGTAGCCAAAAATAAATAATGATAAAAAAATAAAAAATAAAATTTTGGGACATTTTACACAGCACCATCTAGTCCCAACTAAGCAGAGCTTGTACTATGGGTACTAGACAATGGATATAATACTTAGTTATATACTTTATTTTTTTGTAAATACATACTTGTAATACATAATAAACACCCAGACCAACACAAACACTTATGTTCATCACACAAATATTTGTGTCCTGTGGTAATCGAACCCACAACCTCGTGATCAGCAGTCCTACACTCGAACCACTAGACCACAGATGTCTAAAATGTAATGCTCGATGGTCTCACCTAACTACAAGTTTTGTTACCTACAATAATTTTCGCTTACATACAGACTGTCCCATCACTATGCTACATGGATGGAAAGTACTTTAAATATTGAAAATAGGAAATTCTACTTTATGATGAAGTCATTTTATTTTTTAAAGCAAGTAATACTGAACCTTAAAGTTTGCCAAAAAATATCACTGTATTTTTACTAAGGATTATTAATAAGGATTAAATCACCTCAACCAACATTGTGTCCTAGATTGAAAGAACACCACGAAACCTTACAGCTTAGGTACATTTCACTCAAAATTATGATACCGGCAGCAAAGGACATTGCCCATTCTCTTAGAAGATGTAGGCCCCTCAAAAAAAATTGCTATGCCACGGCGGTTTTAGTCTTATTTTGTAGACCAAGAATTATCTTTTAGTATTCTGCAAACGTTTTTAATTTTTTCACCCTGGTTTAAGAGAAATCTATTTTTTTCTAACTCCATAACTGATTGATAAGTACGCTCCGTGCATCGTTGGGCGATATAACTGAACGCACCCATAAGGACATCCTGGCACCATGTGTTGCAAGTTTTTTTTTTTTGTTTTTTTTTGTGTTGCAAGATATAATTAATTTGTTAATCGATTTTTTAAATCGATTTTGAACGTATATTTTATTCGTATTTTTTAAATAATAAGTAATAATAACATTGCAAGCTTTTTAAGTTTTTGGGTGTATTCAATAATATCTATTTTATAAGTAATATTTCCAATATTATTAATAATTAATATTATTTAGACAATATTTACAATAGATACATAAGTATTTTAAAGCAAAGAATCATATTATTTTTCTGTACAAAAAAGTTCAAATCTTGAAAAAAAAAAGTCAGTTTGCCACAAAGTACGTGCAAAGTACAATAGTTAAACGTCATGTAAAACAACAGTTATGTCAGTGTTAGACCTAGGCTCCAGAATTCTATGAACTAGATTGACCTTATTTTGGAGTTTGGAATCGTGAAAAAATCACACAAAAATAACCTAATTTAAAATAATAATGTGACATTTAACGTTTTTAAGACGTCAAACTGGTTCTTAGAATTCTGAAGTCTAGTAAAATAGCATATAAATTCAGTATAAGTGAATTTATAGAAGTATCGCTATTTAGAATTGATTCCGATTATTTTTTGAAACAGTGATCTGATATCTGGCAACATTTACGTTCGGTTTGAATGGAGGATATACTACGATTCGGTTTAATACATATTTATTATGTATTTTAATGCTAGGGTGAAAGAAATGTTGATAAAGAACAAATAAACATGAAAAAATAATACATAATTTTTGAATAACATATAGTTTTGACATGTGCCAAAAAGTGGGCCGATCTGTATTGTCCTTTTTCCCAAATACACAACTTATTTTATTTGTTACTAGCTGGATCCGTCCGCGTGGATGTCGGAAAATAACATCGTGTCATAATTATGAACACAATGTCTTCAAATATATACATATAAGCGCCTACACAGACGATTACACTATTTACCGACCATACTATATTTTGTTTTTACAACCAACCGGCTAAGGTGATGGAATTTTATGGAATTAGCCCTAAACTCCCTCATTCTGAGAAGACGCTCGTGCCCAGCAGTGGGTAGTAATTGGGCTGATTATGTTATTCTATAACACTAACCACATCTCTTCTTATGCTGAGAAGAGGCCCGTGTCCAGCAGTGGGACTGTAATGGGCTGGTAATGTTATGTTATTCTAGAATACTAATAATATCCAGTTCATTAACTCTTCTCATTTTGAGAAGAGGGCCATACTCAGTAGTGGGACAGTAATGGGTTGACTACGTTATGTTATTCTATATTTTCTAGTTTCTTAACTCTTCTCGTTCCGAGAAGAGGTCCGTGCCCAGCAGTGGGGCAGTAGGTAATGAGCTGATTATGTTATAATAATCTATTACACTAACAATATCCAGTTCCTTAACTCTTCTCATTCCAAGAAGAGGGCCATGCCCAGCATCGGGACAGTGATGGGCTATGTTATGTTATTCTATATTTTCTATAATACTAATAGAATCCAGTTGTATTTTTAGGAACCTGCAACCTGCATCGTTCCAACAATCATGACCTCTACTTTGTATGCAACTTAATACAATAGAGGGGTCAAGCTGTATCGCTGGATCTACTCAACCGATTCAGATAAAACATACCCTATATTTTAAGTTAAACTAATACCAATACAAATGCTAAGTTTCATTACGATCCGTTCAGCCGTTTTCACGTGATGAGGTAACAAACAGACAGACAGACATAAATTTTTTAAACGATTGATTCGTGTTCTATAGCTTATTTCTAGTCCCCCTAGCCGGTTTTCGCGAAAAAAAACTCAATGTACAGACTTTTCGACCTTTACAGTTTTATTATAGTATAGATTTGTCCATATTTCATTGACTTCTTTTAATTTTAGACACTGTTTGTTGGACAGATTTTATCCTTAATATTGACCCTATCAAGATCTATCACCAGAAGCCAAAAAATACACGTGGTACTTCTTCGTAGCTGTGTTAGAAAGAAAGAAAGAAAATGTATTTATTGGCACAAACAATCAAATTGTTAGTTCGATACCCACCTCAAGCAAAAGATTTTTTTTTAAATCTGTAAATGCAGAACTTCTTATTTTGTTAAATAAAATAGACTCCTTTAAATAAAATGTCATATTTCCAAAATTTCAACTACTTTCCCTCCATGAAGCATAGCGATGGGACATCCTGTATAATATTATAATAATATTCTGTCTACACATTGCACATAAGCTTGCTGTATTATTTTGTTAATGTTGTTGGTTAAATTATTTTTTGGATATTATTTTATTTACTATTTGCATTATTTAATTTAGTTAAAATGGACGACCAAAATTAAAGATATAGGTAAATTGTGGAAAGAACATTTCCAAAACCAGGAGTAGCAAGTCCGAATACTGCTTGTGAGGGAATTATTCTTTGCACAATTTATCTATAGATTTCGCTCCGCATGCGTTAAAAATAATAAATGACCAATACAATTTCGTATTTTAACAATACTAACATATGAAATCATGGGTAAGTTTCTGGACTGCGCGATGATCGCCTCAGTGTGGCAGCGGCCCTCAGGTCCGAAGAAGGCGACGACGCCCGCGCAGCTCATGTCCGTAAGCAGCCGCGTCGCCGTCACCGTGTCAAATTTGGTGTCATGCCATTCTAGCAGCAACTGCACGTCTGGCAGGAACTCTGTGTTGTTGTTCACCTGGAAATGAAATGTATGCTCAATTTTGAACTACCTCAATAGATAAATTTAATTCAAGTAACGGTATAAGAATAATGAAATCCAATGGTATCTGTTGCTCAAAATTCAAGGAGACGACCTTCATTTTTATGCGCCATGCCTACCGATATTTTTATAACTAATAGAATGTTCGATAAAACAAGTCTTTCGGATAACTGAAGCCACATATACAACATGTTATTGAAATAACTGAAAGCTTCTAAAGGGGTCATTGTACTGATTTGTATGAACAACTTTTGCTATGGGACCAAACTTGAAATAGCGAAAAAAAAAAACTGATGCTCCCTTTGCGTCCATTTTGTCGATTTATGTGAAATGTAGGGAACAGCAGTTTTTTTTGACGTTTTATAGCAAATGGGTAAGAACCAAATTTTTGGCGCTGCCGCACTATGAAATTACAGCTGAAAGTATCACAACGGAAAGGATAACATAACAACATAACATCACGCCTGTATTTGCCCGAAGGGGTAGGCAGGGGTGTATAGTACACCCACATTTCGCCAGTTATGTTATAAGTCCCATGTAATAGGGGGCGAGCTTATTGCCATTAACAGGGCACAAATCCAGACTCCGAGCTGCTACTGAGAATTTCCTAATGAAAAAACCCAATAACACTTTGCCCGACCCAGGAATCGAACCGAAAGGATGCACTGCACAATTTTATGTAATTCCTCGCTAATTTAAGTCATTCAGATGTACTCAACCAGTCTTGGGAGTGGTAAATCACACTGCTGAACCCATAAGAACAGTTATATTTTAACAATTAAAGAAGTAATACCAGGCCCCTCAGAAAGTATTGCGAAAAAAAGTTTTTATATATGGGAGACTGGCCAGTTATAATGTTTTTCGAAAATATGATTATTTATAAGTAAAAATAAGTAAGTTCCAATTTCAAAATTTCCCTCCACATTTTTTGCGAGTTAATTCAAAGTATTGTGTCTCACTGAAATATGGATCTGCGCCGGGAACATTTTAGAGCTATGATTTTATACGATTTCAAGTGTCGCCTGAAACCGGATGAATCGTACGATAGACTTCAAATGGCATTCATGGATGAAGGCCCTTCCAAGGCAACCGTGTATCGTTGGTATAACGAATTCAAGCGCGGTCGACCAACTTTGGGGGATGACGAAAGAAGCGGTCGCCCTTTGACGGCTGTTACCGAAGAAAACGTGCTAGCAGTGAAAAATTTAATCCAAGACAATAGGCGAATTACATATCAGGAGATTCAACACATATTGAAGATTGGATCGGGAAGCGTTCACGAGATTCTACACAGCCATCTTCGCGTGAGGAGGATAGTATCACGCTGGGTGCCGCACAACCTCACCGATGCTCAGAAGCAGGCCCGGGTGGAATGGTGCCGTGATATGCTTAACAAATTTGAAGCAGGCTCGTCTCGGCGTGTTTACGACATCGTTACAGGTGATGAGTCCTGGATTTATCAATACGACCCAGAAACCAAGCGCCAGTCGACTGTTTGGGTGTTTCAAAATGAGCCAACGCCTACCAAAGTGAAGCGATCTAGAAGCGGGGGTAAGATTTTGATCGCTAGCTTTTTTAATTTGACTGGCCACTTGGTATCAATTCCCTTACGGGATCAAAGAAGCATTAATGCCGAATGGTATACTACCAAATGTTTGCCAGAAGTTTTCTCTGTTATAAGCAACAAGCGACCAAACACAGGGCTCCGCGGGCTACTGCTCCACCACGACAATGCACCTGCGCACACCGCACTCAAAACGAGGGACTTCCTGGACAGCACGCCAGTCAAACTCCTGGGTCACCCTCCTTACAGCCCTGATCTAGCACCGTGTGACTTCTTTTTATTCCCAAAAATAAAAAATCAGCTCAAAGGGATACAATTTTCGTCGCCGGAAGATGCGCTGGCTGCGTTCGAGCAGGCTGTAAACGAGGTGTCTGCGGCGGACTGGAAAAAGTGTTTTGAAAACTGGTTTAGGCGCATGAATCTTTGTATAGAGGCTGGTGGAAAGTACTTTGAAAAGATTTGATAAAAATATATGTACGTATAGAACAATTTTTTTTAGTTTCGCAAAACTTTCTGAGTGTCCCACGTACTTAGTTAACACTTTAAATAGTAGGTAGATCACTGAAACTATTCAATGATTGAAAATATATATTGTGTAAAACTTTTTTTATTGATTGCTCAAACACTAGGAAGCGGTGAAAGGCGGGCGTTTTTTGGGGGCTGTCTTTGTTGGCGATATTTAATAAGAGCTAATTGGCTTTAGCCATAGAAATCTAAATAATAAGGTAATAGAAGTGGCAAAGGCGCGTGAACTTGTCGTTGCGTGCAGGTGTCTCGTAGGACACCAGTGCGCAAACTGTTTGCTTGATCATCAGTGCTGTTTTGGACGCAAATTTTTTTCAGACTTAATTTATTTTGCATTGAATGCTAGAAACATGGTGGGCGTAATTGCGTATTTATGTGTTGGTAGCGGCAAACCGGCGACACGCGTTCCGGTATAAAAAGAGAACTTATAACATTTCTATGACCTTATTATTTCCATTTCTTTGGATACAACGTGTAACAGCAGTCCGAAATAATACTTTAGGGGATTCAATCACTTATCAATAAGAACAACTTTTAGTAGGGCAGCCACTAGAAATTCGTGAAAAAAAAACAGCTGTTCTATGGAAACATTAGTTCTATTTACCATATTGGTTTATCAAATAAAATTATATTAATTAAGATGGTAGTTAGTGTGCTGTTTCTTTGATTGTGTGCAACAAGACACGACAAAACAGAAGCTTTATTCAATTTCCAAAGGATGAATTAAGGTAAGGAACTTGGAACATTCATGGATGATTTTAATGTCACAAAACGTGATTATTTTGTCTTGTGTTCAACATGTATGCGATATAACATATTTATAATTTAGATTGTAACTTAATTAATTACCTATGTTTTAATTTTTATATTTAGTCTTCGCCCTACCCAAATGCATCGGTATGTACTTACAGGATATTTATGTATGTACCTACCTACTTACGAGGAATTCTAAAAGTTAAGTCGACTTGTTTGCCCTTGTGCTAAAAATAACTAAGGAAGTGTAGATATGATTTT
Source organism: Asteroscopus sphinx (assembly GCA_949699075.1). Taxonomy (NCBI): domain Eukaryota; kingdom Metazoa; phylum Arthropoda; class Insecta; order Lepidoptera; family Noctuidae; genus Asteroscopus; species Asteroscopus sphinx. The sequence continues at coordinate 14,159,586 of OX453005.1, forward strand.
GTACTGATCAAACAAAGTTTTATCATTGCACGAGTTTAACCGAATTTATATGAATCGTAAGGAACATTTTAATACTTTGCCTACTTCTAAATGTAGTGAGTGTTATTACATCGCTAATAATTTAAACGTAAATGAATCACTCGAACGAAACCACATTGGAATCAGTTCAACATTACAGGTACAATATGATTTAATGTGATACTAAAAATATTACACGGTATGCGATGCAGCTAATGGAAAGATCCACAACATCTTTGACTTGATTTAGTTTAATGGATATATCCTATCTGGGTATTATCTACATGATTGTGATGGGTAATAATGTGCAGACCTCTTGGAGGGCAATGGAGAGTGCCCCGGAGATAGTGAGCCCCTGTCGGTCGCGCAGCTCGCCAGTGAGGCACGGCAGGTAGCCAATGGTGAGGTTAAACTTCTTGACGGCCAGCGAAGGCTCGGCCAATAGGCTCAGCGCCGCGAGTACCAGCACCCGCGCGCCGCGCCACATGCCGTCGCCTTCACCACGGCACACTCACCTGGAACAATTAACAAATATATACATTTAACTTCTAGCCATTGAATTATATGTGATCGGTGCTTCTAGCATGGAATTTCGTTAAACCTTGATTCGATTCTAGTTAGTGACATCGCACTTGTCATGGAAACCAAAATAAAGATGAAACCCCAAAAAACCCGAACACTTAAAACCCCAAAGAGGGCTCAACACTTGACAACTTAGTGTGAGATGCCTAGATGACACGACCAAAATGTCCTGTCTATCCACGATTTGCTCGATCCTACTCAATGACAATAGGTTTTATTCCATTTCGCCTTACTAGAGATAGAAATTTGACATAATTTGTATGGAGCTTATGTCAAATTTGTATCTCTAGTACGGTAAATCGTGGATAATAGTACATTACTGTCGAGGCCTGAAATGAAGCAATTTACGGCCGAGTAATATTGGAAGTACAAGGCGAAGCCGAGTACTTCCCAAGTTATTTTGAATGTTAACTAAATGAGGCCGTTACTTGCTATTTCGGCCGAGACTTGTATAATAGTACTTTTCTCTCATTTGCGAGGAAATACAACACAAATTAATTCAACAGTATCTCATTTTCATTCACGCCAATTCGCCCGCGCGCGGTTCTTGTTCAATTTTCAAAGTGTTGAAAAAAAAAATGCCTCATTCAGCCATAATAATAATAAATATTTTGTATCTAAAAACACTACTAATTTATGTAAGTGTGTACTTAAAAACCTCGGTAGCATAATTTAAAAAATAAAAAGTGTAGCAATTTCTATTATTGTCCTGTTGGATATTACCGGCCTGTTATTTCGTTGCGTACGGAAAAGTGGCGATTGTTGTATTCTTTTTTTTGAATAATGAACCAATTTCCGAGCAAGCGAGAGAAAAAGGATATTAATCAAGACTGTTGCACAAAATTGCTCTGTGATATAATAACAACCACAAGTAAATAAAATATTGACCACTACCTACCTACTTCGATTTTCCTGCTATACTATTTTTTGATGAATTAGAAAAACAATACTATATAAATACTAATACTATACTTATAATAGTATTGTTTTGTGATTATAAAAAAACAATGTTTTCAGCACATGAACAGCAGAAAAACCGGCCAAGAGCATGTCGGGCCATGCTCAGTATTATAGGGTTCCTTGAGTAGGTCTAATTACGAACGAATCTTTTGCAAACAGCGCCACCTAGCGCTAAATTTAAGAAGCTAAATTAAAGACGTTTGTCATATCCTTATAACACAAAGTTTCTTTTTGTGATTTTTTTAAATAGAAAGTAACTAAAGGAGCATTATTTGCTATGATCATTTTTCTCTAAGGTCAATGACCTATAAACTAGGACGTCTTAAGTATTTTTCAGTTTTCTCTCTATAACTCAAAAATTTATGATCACATTATACTCGAAATAATTTTAAAAGAGAGTTTTTACAAAGGTCTATCAATGTGGAAGACTATAAGTTTCTACGTTGCATAGTTTAGAAATGGCAGGGGGGGGGGGGGGCACATTGCAAGCCACTTTGGTGAACTGTATTTCGCAGATGGTACAACTGATAAAAAAGTTATGTATGAAACATTACCTTCATTTTAGTAGACCTATTCAATGATACCCCACACGAGGGGGTGCAGCGAAAAAACAATTTTCATCCCCATTTCACATGTATGGGCGCCACCCCTAAAATACGTTATCAAGATTTTTTTATTCTTTTAAAATTGAGATCTATATCTAAACCATTTTTTGACAAAACTTCTATTACTTATGTTTATAACTGTAGAAGTTATTAAGCTGTAAAGGATTAGGACAGACGGACAGGCGGACGGACATGACGAAACTATAAGGGTTCCTTGTAGGACTACGGAACCCTAAAAAAACCAGCTAAGAGCATGTCGGGCACTTACCCCCAGTACTGGAAGGCTGGTCAACGCAAAAATTTACTATACAGCTGTCAAATATCAGGTCAAGCGAGGTGATTGGTTGTTAACATTTTTGCCGGCCAATCATAGAAGCCGACATTAGATTTGACAATAGATCAAATTGATCAGCCTTCCAGAAACTGGGGGTTAGTATAATAGGGTAGGTATCCGTAGGTATAGATGTAATTACAAATGAATCAAATAGTGTTAAAATCATGGCTATTTTAGTTTATCCGTTTTTGCAATAGACGGCTGCATTGGCGACTGTTGTTATACAGCGTCATTTAGCAGGGAAGACTTCGCTAGGACGATATTATTGTTGTCTATCGACCGCGAGACGTGCACGCGCTCTTTGCGAGACAGGTACTAGGTACTATTATTGATCGAAGGAGACAGCATTAGTTTTGAAACGTTTTCGATTATAGTATTTATATTATTTCGTAATTCAGTGTTTATTAAAAAATTATGGTAGACATGGGGCTAGTTTTATTAATATAGAAAATTCATTACTATTCCGATGCTAGTAGTTGTATAAACATTATTTTATTTCCATGGATTGTCTTGAAAAATTAGCTAAAGTTAAGCATTTTTAATGAAAACACGAGTTTTTGAGTTAAGTTTCATTTATAAATTAAATTATTTGACGGAAAACTGACTAACCACAACCCTAGATATTAGTTTATATATCCTGTGTACAAAATGTAGTCGAGTTTGATTAGTTATTGTCCAAAATATGATCGAACTCCATTTTGTATGAAACGCGCTTACGGTTTAATCCTCTTAAGGCGACATCGTATTAAGATAAACCCTAGAAGAGGTTTCATAAAACTTCAGAGTCATTGTCCTATTACGATAAGAGGATGATTGGTTGATAACAGACGTATTGAAACAGTGTGCGCTTTGATCTCGAACAGCATCGTAATTATTGTGATGGCAATTAAAACTTATCAAGATAAACATAGTTATGTATTTGTCGTGAAATTAACTTTAAGAAAGAAAGAAAGAAATAAATTAAAATCTATTAATAATTCTACGTTACTCATTCCTAGGGTTACATACCCAAATCCAAAAGGTTATTAATTTTTAGGATTTCGTACCCAAAAGGTGCCAACAGGACCTACTATGCCTACGCCGTCTGTCCGTCTTCGATCAATAATAGTACTGTCCGTCCGTCCGTCCGTCTGCGTCTATCTGTCACAGAGCTATATATTTTACGAAATGAAGAAAACAAGTGGAAGTGCCCTTACGATTACTTAGTACGGGAAAAAGCGTCGCTAAAATCATGGGGCCTAGCAATTATGTTTTTTAAATTAAATCTTAATACGTATTGTTTTATTGAAATTTATTTGTACACATAGCGGTGATTAATACACCTCTATGAGAATCATTGTTCTGTTGTAATTTTTACACCTTATAATTACACAATAAGGTATAAATAATCTAGTATTTTACGTAAGCATTCGAAACGTATAGTGTAGTGTAGTGTATCTTCATGTAGTGTATTTTGTATGTATGCAACCTTCAAGTTGGAATCTATGTCATAAGCCATTAGATGTTGTCTAATAATTAAAAACATTCTGCGATCGTCCGTGTTTAATTCAATACATTTCATTTGCGCAGTCGGAAAAAAATAAAATTTAAAATGGTTTTCGGTAAAATTGAAGCTTTTGACGTTGAAAACCATGATTGGGAGGCGTACTGCAGGCGTATCAAGCAATTTTTGGCGCTGAACAACGTCGCAAAGGAAATGCATGTGGCGGCTTTGATCACGCATGTAGGCACGGTATGTTATGAAATCATGTGTGATTTATGTGCACCAGAACTCCCCGAAAACAAAAAATTTGAAGAACTGGAGTCCATAGTTAGGGAACATCTACAACCTAAACGATCGGAGATTGCAGAACGGCATATCTTTCGGCAAAGAAAACAAAAGCAAGGCGAAACTGTAAGTGAATATTTGCACAGTCTAAAACATTTAGCTAAGACCTGTAATTTCGCCAATGTATCAGGCAATCCTCTAGAAGCTAATCTTCGAGATCAGTTTGTCTCGGGTCTGCAGAGTGATGAAATTCGGGCTAGACTTTTTGCCGAAAAGGATTTAGGGTATAGTCGAGCTGTGGAACTAGCCCTTGCACTGGAGGCGGCGGACAGGCACGCGATGGTGGCGGCGTCCGGTAGCAGTGCGAGCGCGCTTGCGCCTGAAATGGTGCATCGCATGGGGGCGGTGCAGCCAGCTAGGCGCTCACAGCTGGTGTCTACACAGCGTGACAGCATCGTCGCGCCACAGCGGCACTGCCCGCGCTGTGGAAGGGAAGGTCATGCCGCGGCCAGGTGCCGTTTCAAGAATTATACTTGCGATCGGTGCGGTGTGAAAGGTCATCTCAAGACAGTCTGCAAGAACAGTGCGAATGTTGCTAAAACTAGCGACGTCGAGGCTCCGAGAGGTCAGTTTTTTTTTGAAGAGTCAAGTGAGATTGATTTGAACTTTTATCACAATGTGAGTAGTAATTATGACGCTCCATATTATATAAAAATGCAAGTGGAGAAACAGTACATTCTGTTTGAAATAGATACTGGTAGCAGAATTTCTGTTATTTCGAAAAGTTTATATGACAAATTATTTTCTTATATACCTATTGTACAAAAAGATTTACGCTTGAAAACATATACGGGCACAATCATAGAACCTTTAGGTTATATTGTTGTCAAAGTCACTCATGGATCGCAGACTAGTTGCCTTGAATTGTTTATAATTGATAAAGGGGGGCCCCCTTTATTGGGTCGTACGTGGATACGGCAGTTACAGGTAGGCGTTACAAGATGTCATCGTTTAACCGAAGGGAGCTATGATGAAGTAGCAAGTTTTAAAAAAAAGTTTTCAGAAGTGTTTGCTGATGGGCTTGGAACTTTTAGAACTCCAATTCGTTTATATCTTGCAGACCCTACGCCTGTATACGTAAAAGCGCGTCCATTGCCGATAGCATTGCGTGGGCCAGTCGAGCGCGAGCTTGAAAGATTGCAACATGATGGCGTTGTGTATAAGGTAGACCAGTCTGATTTTGGCACAACGAGCGCAGGAGTTGCGTCGCAGCGGTACGCTGCGAGAGGCGGACGTGGGAGACTCGGTGCTCATGCGTGATTACAGTATTAGTAATAGGGCTAAATGGAAAGAGGGAGAGGTTGTTAGGAGGACTGGTCCAGTGTCTTATGTTGTTAGAGCTAGTGACGACAATAATATTCATAGACGGCACATTGACCAAATTGTTAAAAGAATTCCTACACGGAAGTCACGTCATTCTTTGCCTGGTGTTGAACAGTCGGTTAGTGAGGAAAGTGTCGAGGAAGTTTGCTCAACTCTACCAGGTTTGTTTCCGCGGGCGGAGATAGCCACATTACCGGATACATCAGGGAATGGTGAGCAATCGGTTTCTAGTAAATCAGAAGTTACACCAGTCAAAAAAGTCAGTCCCGTCACTCATGTCCCTCACTCCATGACTTTGCGGTCACATGTTAAAGATAGTCCGGGTATGAACAATTAATGTTTTGACTGTCTATTTTGTAGTTTATAAAGTTGATTTGTTTATTTTGTATTGTTATAGATGTCTATTTAAGAGGTGAAAAATGTAGTGTATTTTGTATGTATGCAACCTTCAAGTTGGAATCTATGTCATAAGCCATTAGATGTTGTCTAATAATTAAAAACATTCTGCGATCGTCCGTGTTTAATTCAATACATTTCAGTCGCGTCATAGTGTCGCAGCAGGAAACTAAATGCGATTAAATTAATGTTGCGCATCTGCGCTTAATTATGCCATGTGTGCGGTAGCCACTTCCCCATGTTTTCTTTATTCAGTGATATATTTTTAACCATAATGGGTAGCAAGTCGACATTTTCACAGAATATGCGTTAGGTACTATGGTGATATGGTGTGGCTCACGCTAGCATATCACCATGGAATTAAGCGATGTTGATAATGCCAATCTTTTATGATCGATTTGTGTCAAAAGGACAGAATTTTTGACCGCGTACTTTGGAAGTTTTAGCCCCATATTGGTGAGTATGAGTATGCTGGCGTAAGGTTCACGCTAACATCCTTACCTCCCGTACGGAAAAAAACGTTTAAGCTACAGACATGGTTTATGTGTCCTGATTTTGTGACCAATTTGTGACGTTGATGTGCCAAATCTTCTTCTCAATTATAAAGCCGCAAAGAAACAAAATTTACAACGGTTTGCTTAATGAGTATGCTAGCGTGAGCATTTCACTCACATATCTTAATTATATTAAAACGGCTAATGATATTATTTTGTAATATTGGTGTCTAGATTTTTCCGGTTTTTTTTTCCTTCTCTATCTTGAAAACGGTAATATATACAAGCGTCAAACTTGGTCTGATTGTAGTGGATAATCTATAGTTGAACAACAAATATAAGGACATGTGCGACATACCACCACTGGTCCAGAACACTAAGCGCGTGAGTCCGATTAGCACTTAGCCGGTTTTATTTAATTATACGTTCTTATTTTACGAATAAACCGCGAATTTATCGCATAGAAAACGGACTTTAGTTTTAAAATTGCATCACAGTAAACACGACATGTGATATTTGACGCAAAAAAAATCACAACGTTATCGCATAAGTTGTTTTAAACTCTTGAGATTTGACAGCCCTGCATTGTCTTACATCACACAGCTGTCTCATAACGAAAACACTTTTGCAACGGTACGAAATAAAACACTCACTTTCATTTTTAGGTTTCCGTACCCGACGGGTGCCAAACGGGACCCTATTACTCTCGCTACGCTGTCCGTCCGTCCGTCCGTCTGTCTGTCACAGGGTTGTATCTTTTGAACGGTAATAGGTAACCGGTTGAAATTTTCTCAGAATATGTGTTGCTATCACGACAAATACAAAAAAACTAAAAAAAAACTTAAACCAAAGGGGGTCCCCATACAAGAAACCTCAAAAAAACATGCATTTTTTCAACATTTTTGTTCCTGCTCTATCTTAAAAACGGTAATACATACCAGCGTCAAATTGATCAGATTATATAGTGCATATTATGTAGTTTAGCAACAAATACTAAAAATAAAACAAACATAGACATATGTGGTGGTACCTGCGTAAGAAAGAGATGCAAAAATTCATATTTCGCGCACAGTGCGCGTTGATGTCTTTTGATAAACTCTCGTAAATTAAATCAGTTTCTATGGGGTATCAGGTCGATGGGTGATACGGAACCCTTACTGCGCGAGTCCGACTCGCACTTGGCAGGTTTTGTTTTTCATGGAAATCCCAGATCCCATGAAAAACAAGCAAACTTTCCAAAAACAACCTATATTTAAAAAAACACTAAAATCATTTAAAAATTATAGAAGAACAGATTATGATGAATACAATGAGCGCGTCTATTTATGTAGCTCAAATAAAGGGAAGTCTTCCTGCAGCACGTTTTCCGCCCTCAAATGTAGGAATTGCTTCCATGCTGTGAAGTTAGTAATTGGCTCGCAGCCGGCGACCGATTAGACCAATTGACGTTCCGCTGTTTTGACAATATATGCACTTCGCATTCTGAAAACTTCATCCCAGTAAGAAAAAAACGTTTAAGTTTGGTGCTCATATTTAATTTAACTTAGGCCGATGGCGATGTTCATCAACGTTAATTATCTGATTAAACGACCGATTACTGGAAAAAAATACTGGAATTGTGGGTAAATGATCGTTTAACCAGAGAATTATCGTTGGTGAAATCAAGCTATATTATACCGGGTGGTATTTACAAATTTAGTTTCATGTATTTCGTATACATAAGCGCTATGTACCCCCAGAGTCAATAACCGCAGGTAGCCCGCGTTGCACGATGCCGCGGAATCAGCATATTGGTGGCACCTAGCAGGCTAGTCTAGTCTAGTCTGCTCGCGCGCACTAGCTCAGGCTAGCCGCTATCTTATTGGAGGAGCGCGCGCGCTCAGCCCATACCACACGCACGACCGCCAACCACCAGCACCGATGAACCACGATCTCGCCATGAGATAACGTCCGCGATAACGTTCTCCAGTTATTTTAAGAACTTAATAAAAAGGTAGGTTAAATGTGATTATGGTTACATTTCACACAATCGCATAGGTACAGTCACGATCCTTCCCGGTGATACACTTTGTCGACAAAGTCCCTTGAACGAATCCTGCTACATTACACGTACCAACCTACCTACGGCTGCCGTCGAACACTGAGCGCAAGCGATTTTAGACATAGTGGTGATTCACCGGAAAGTTTGCTGATAGTACCTACGCTTCCCGCACATCGGTGAAAATAGGAAGGAACCCGAGCGGTGAAATTTGCCTATAAACATACTACCAAAAACAGCGTACTGGCTGAATAAGTCCTGTCTTACTGTAGTCAGTCGAGTTCTATTCTATTTACTTTATTTCCTGGAGCTGTTATCCTTAAATCCTAAGGTCTGCCGTAGTAATTACCAACTACATATTTTTTGAGCTTCTTGCTTGCCCAATTTAACAATTTAGGTTTACTTTTTTGGGTTTCATTATAGCTCCGATTACCAGCGGTCATGAAAAAAGCATTCAATTTTTTTTATAGAAAAGTAAATAGTAGTATGTATATGAAACAAGGGGTTATTAAAACACGAGTGTGAGTTAAAAAAACCGGCCAAGAGCATGTCGGGCCATGCTCAGTATTATAGGGTTCCTTAAGTAGGTGTAATTACAAACGAATCAAATCGAATATTAATCATGGCTATTTTAGTTTTTGCAATAATCGGCAGCATTCGCGACTCAGAGCGTGTTGTTAGTAGCGCCATCTAGCGATAAATTCAAGAAGCCAAATTTAAGACGTTTGTCATTTCAAAGTTACTTTTTGTGATTTTTTCAAATAGAAAGTAGCTAAAGGAGCATTATTTGCTATGATAATTTTTCTCTAAGGTCAGTGACCTTTGAACTAGGACGTTTTAAGTATTTTTCAGTTTTCTCTCTATAACTCAAAAAATTATAATCACATTATACTCGAAATAATTTTAAAAGAGAGTTTTCACAAAGGTCTATCAATGTGGAAGATTATAAGTTTCTACATTGCATAGTTTAGAAATGGCAGGGGGGGGGACACATTGCAAGCCACTTTGGTGGGCTATATTTCGCAGATGGTACACCTGATAAAAAAGTGGTGTATGAAACATTACCTTCATTTTAGTAGACCTATTCAATGATATCCCACACGAGGGGGTGCAGCGAAAAAAATTTTTTTTTCTCCATTTCACATGTATGGACACCACCCCTAAAATACGAAAAAACGATTATTTTATTCTTTTAAAATTGAGATCTATATGTCGACTATTTTTTAACAAAATTTCATTTACTTATGTTTATAACTGTAGAAGTTATTAAGCTGTAAAGGATTAGGACAGACGGACAGACGGACAGACGGACGGACATGACGAAACTATAAGGGTTCCTTGTAGGACTTCGGAACCCTAAAAACCGAGCCATAGGCGAGGTTTTTAATCAAAGACATTTCTATACTGACGTAATAACTCTATGTTTTTAATAGTATCACACTGTATCACACGAGTGACAATCCAAAGTTCTGCCGAAAATGCTATTTTAATAGATTAAATTGTAATGTATGTCTAGTAGCGCCGCCCTGCATTTTGTGCATGCTTTTATTCCAAACTGTACGGCTTCTAAAAAAAATGCATTAAAAACTCCTTGATTGGGCCGAAATGGCATTGAAAACTCCTTGGTTGGGCTGAAGTGTACTGTTATGGAAAAAAATAAAATATTAAGCAATATTTTGTTCAGCAAACTGTATCGTAATGAAATTTTTTAAATTCATTACTGGTGCACAGGTGCATGTGCGTAAAGTATGTCATTATGACATTACTTTTGAGTTCATAATTCGAATTTTACGATATGAGTGTAGATAAAAGTATTAACGAGCGAAAAAAGTATAATACTGTTTTTAACAGTACGGTTGGGAACCCTAAATCCCTAAATACAGATGTCTTTATGGAAAGTTAAGGTTTGTTCTAGATTTTTTAAGTTTTCTAATCCAGTCCCAGTAATAAACATAACATAATAACATATTTTTTCTGAAAAAATGAATTTATTATTATTATATTTTACTTAACGGGCTTGCGTTTGACCGCCACCGGATGTTAAGCGATGGTGCGGTCGACGATGGTTCACGCTTGCCCAGCAAAGGTGAGAGGATGGCAGTGAAATATTTCGACCCATCCTCTCAAGTGGCTACACCGGGCATCGTACCGGAACCCGACTAGGCCATCATCAAAAATTTATGTACGTTTCATTAGTTATTCGCAACTTTTAATTTGTTTTTACTCTTCGTCTAATACTTTTTGGAAATTGGAAATGTGACAAAGTTATCATGACAAGACGCAGCATAAACAAAGTTTTGCGTGAGAACAGAGTCGTAAAATGATGGCAGGGGGCGGACGGTGCGTTATGATTATTCGGCTCAAAAGTTGGGTGGTATGATTGGTGCCGCTCGCTAATGGCACAGAATATCTACTAATGGAGTGACGTCCCGATTGGCGGAGGGGCGTATCATATGCAGTGCTAATACATATGCTTTGTGACCGGCTAATCGGCGGCGTCTAGAGTTTTACTGGTATGTGGCCCCAAGAGATAAATGGTGAAGGAGGGTGTCTACTAAGCTCAATCAACTAGGTGTCTAGGTACGACACGCTCTTAGGCCTATATTCAGAGACGAATCTAAGCGTGAACTCATGCTTCCAACTGTGAAACTGCAGTGCTATTTGTCAGTTGGAAGCAACGATGTCTATCACATAGTACCTCAGTGGTTGGAAGCATGACTTCCCGCTTAGAGTATATATTCTATGGCTTAGATTCGTCTCTGAATGTTAGAGCGCAGCGCATCACTTGCTCTTCGGGAAGCGATCTACGTGCACATTGTTAGATTATTCGCGAACAAAAATGTGATTCGCGGGTCGATGCGCACAGGCTCCCACTGGAGCAGTTGCAGTTGGACGAAAAGCAGTTGATTCATGAACAAAGCGGATACCCATTGTTACAAAATATGTTGTGTGTAGTAAATCATATTAATCGTAAGCTAATTAGAAGTAAGTAAGAATTATGTACTTTTAAGTTGTCAGTGCGCATAGTCTTATTTTGGATTTCAAGTCAATATAACGTACCTATCAATCGTCTTTCATTTAGACAACACTACCTATAACCTTTACACAAAGGTACTAATGCCAAATGAAATGCTGTCCTGTGCCAAATAAAATCTTTCTTTCTTTCTTTCTAATGAAACCACAAGCAGTTATAAACTGTAAAAATAGACTGATCATGCTGGACAGTCTCAAAAGAAGTTATTAAGTTTGTTTTCAATGAGTAACAATTCACAAATCAACCTTTCGTTACACATAAATATATTGCGTAACCAAAGAAAAATTAGTGAAATAAAAATCTAAATAACGACGAAACGTGGCGAGACAGCGATCAAACGCCAGTTTATCTAATAAACACGTAAATGTAAGCCGTGCCGCCGGCCGGCACGCGGCACCGCGTTTGACTCGACTCGAAGGTTGTTCCACAACCACGTTGTATTTAAGTATAATAAGTGTGTCCCTGTTTTGGCGGATTTCCACGATTATGACACGTCCTACCATACTAACAGTGACCGGGCGCGTATTTCCCCACTGAACCATACCACTGAAACCAAGGTATAACTACACATTTAGAACAAGATATATTTAAATTGATTGCAAACTTAATTGTGCAGTGTCTACATAAAAATGGTCTTCATTGACCTTGACCTTTGCCCTAAATCAAAATGGCATTTATTCAATTTAGGCTAAAGCTAACTAGCGCTTGTTAAACGTCGACAATAGCTCAGAGACAGCCCCAAAAACCATTCACCATCATCATCATCATCCTTACCGGCCGGAAGCGAGAATAAGTCTCGGTTTGGCGAATGTAGCATCGAGTTAGTTTTTTGGACAATACTAGATATTTGTGATTATCATGTTATTCACAATATACCTTATAATTAAGAAATACAACAGGCGTAATGTTCCGTTTCAATGGCATGGTTATACTATCCTACTTCTACTTTTCTCTCCTCGTCAGTTGTTCTATCCTACATTATCCAACTACACAGACCAGTTAGCCTCAAGACGCCGCTTATACAAAGTTTTGCATGAGAACACAGTCGTAAAATGTTGGCGGGGACCGGGGGGCGGACGGCGCGTTATGATTGGTCGGCTCAAAAGTTCGGTGATATGATTCCGTATGATTGGTGCCGCTCGCTGACGGACTGACGTCTAATAGGCGGCGGGGCGTATCATATGCAGTGGTACTGCATATGCATTGTGACCGGGGGTGTCCGGCTAATCGGCGTCTAGAGGTTTACTGGTCTGTGTCCAACTAATACTATAAATGTGAAAGTTTGTGAAGATGTTTGGTTGTTTGGATGTTTGTTAAGGTGCTGCATTGAATTTGCAACCGTCCCTTACTAACACACGGCAAATTGCGCGTGCGAGAACAGAGCAGAATCGCGCAGAATTTTGATGTTTTTTTTACATTTTTGCTAATATCTCAGCGAATAAACATGTAAATAAAAATCTGGTACACCTTAATCTAGATATGCACAAGATGTATCTTATTCGCAAAAAACAATAGTAATAAAAAAATAATTTAAAAAAATTAAATCGTCTTCAAAAGGAAATTAACTGAAAAGTATGAAATAATATTTTTATTTATACACGAAATTCACCAACAAAACGAAATCAACATAGGTACGAAACAAATTAGGGGCCTACAATTTTTTTTAGGTCGGTGCCAGCAAAGCCATCGAATATCAAAATAGAAACGATAGGTACCTACATACGATACAAAACGGAGTTCATCATCATCATCATCATCGTTTCAGCCGAAAGACGTCCACTACTGGACATAGGCCTCCCCCAAGCATCGCCACAACGACCGGTCCTGAGCTTTCCGCATCTAGCGCACTCCAGTACGCGGTCGCTACTCCAGAACTTTACGGCCCCATCGACCATCCGTTCTGTGAGCAATGTGCCCCATATGCCATATGTTCTGTGCAAAACGGAGTTAAAAAACATTATTTACCTAACAACCTAGTTTTCACTGTATGGTCGACTGCACGTCTGTGGTAACAATTTGAAATTGACAGCGCCTTTATATCGTAAGCAGTAAGGGCGGACTGGATGCGGAAGGCAGAGGACCGAGTGTTGTGGCGCAATTTGGGAGAGGCCTATGTCCAGCAGGGGACTGCGAACGGCTGAGTTGATTGATTGATTGAAGGGCGGTTTTCTAATTTTCATGTACGAACGTTTACCTACATACAAAGGAAGGTCGAGGGAATCCGTTGTTGCGATGCTTGGCGGCGGCCTATGTCCAGCAATAGACGACTTTCAGCTGTAATGATGATGATTATGATGTAGGAACATACATACGTTTTTGTTGTTATTCGTTTAGAAAAATCTCTTGGCTTCGTTTTATATGGTACCCACCGTCGCGTCACCACAATTATTATATGAAGCAATGTTAACACAGCGCGTGACTACGTGGCGTGGCTTGCCGTCCGAATAAAAACGATTGTTATCTATTACTTACGCCCGAAGTTCAATATATCAGCGAGCGTTCAAAGCAAACGGGCACGGGCATATACGTGAGCCCCTGGTGATCTGGCAACTTTTGCAAAAGATCTAGATACAAAGGTGATGGTGCAGTTGGCAACACTGTGAAGGACACACGTCTTTGCGAGTGGACGATTCGATGCGATTTTTGATGTGATTTGAATGCGCCCAAGTTATAGTCGTACTTGTATCACATTATTATTATGTGTACCTACTTACGAACATTCCTACCAAACTGTGTATGGTAGGTATTTGTACTAGAATTTTTCTATAACATAGTTCTACTTTTATTTTTGTTAATAGTGTGGATTTTCTTTTTTTATCTTTAACAGGTATTTGGTACTTGCTGGCACCGACCTCAAAAAATTGTAGGCCCCTAATTTGTTTCGTACCTATGTTGATTTCGTTTTGTTGGTGAATTTCGTGTATAAATAAAAATATTATTTCATACTTTTCAGTTAATTTCCTTTTGAAGTCGATTTAATTTTTTTAAATTAATTTTTTATTTCGAAGTAAAACTGGAATATTCTTTTGTAATAAGTAATTAATAGTTTTGCCGTAAATATTTAAATATTTCGTTGTAAGCAGTTATAGATTTTTTTTGTTAAAACTAGTATAGTTTTTTTATGTAATTAATTCTATTCGTAGACGATGACGCTTCAATCGGTATGAAAACAAAAGATACAGATGGTTATGTGCCAATATCTTCAATCACGGTAACGTTTTAAGCTAAACGTAGTTTCGGTGACGTGGAACGACGCATATATGTTACCACTCGTACTTTTTTTTGCCGTGGGCAAGTCCTCATGGACGCACTCCGCCCGGAGACGATGGAGCTAGTGTCGGACTCTTACCGACTAAAACCATGACGGTGTTCCTTCAACTACCTTTGGCCGGTGGCATGGGAACCCTCTGTATTCGCACAACCTTTATTTATTCCCTGACAGATCCCGGCCCGCCAAAAGCAGGCGAGCCCCTTCTACCCGTGCAGCCTCGTCGGCCGGACCCTCCCCGGCGGCACACGCGGAAAGCTGCGCGTCCCCTCACGGGCCTCGCCATGACGCAACTAACACGCCAATGCCACGGCTAGCCTGCCTCGCCAGCCACGGGGGCCACGCCAGCCACGGCAGCCTCGCCAGCCTAGCCGGCCACGGCAGCCACACCAACAACACCAGCTGCGCCAGGCAGCAGATTACCCCGAGTCTGCCGCCCGCAGGGCCTATCCTCCCGTACTTTTTTATAGAGGTTTTCTTCCACATCCCTCATCCTTCACTGTGCCCTCTGCTAACTTCAGAGGGACACGCAGAGTCAAGCCCCATTGGCCCAGATCGAGCCCCTGTCGCGTACACACAAACATTAAACTTGCTCTGATTATCGTACATACTCTGTAGTTTAACAACAAATACTAATGAAGTCGGTTAAAAATAGGACAAACATGGACATATGTGGTGGTACATGCGTAAGAAAGAGATGCAACAATTCATATTTCGCTCATGGTGCGTTGATGATGTCTTTTGATGAACTCTCGTAAATTAAATCTGTTCCTATGAGGTATCAGGTCGATAGGTGGTACGTAACCCTTACTGCATAAGTCCGACTCACACTTGGCCGGTTTTTTCTTACATGCATTTGAATTGGACCAAGGTTATGAGATTTTTTCCCTTTGACACCACACCTGTAGCTCGTATCAATAAGCCAGGCCGTCACAGGTATTAGTCCATATCTTGAAAACTACTGAACCGATTTTGATGAAACTTGCTTTAAATGTAAGCCAATAAAAAAAGAACGGTCACAGTCCGATTAATAGTTTCGGAGAAATGCGTGGACAAACATACATATATACAAACATACATATATACAAACATACATACATACACCTATAAAATTTTGCACATTCGCTTGGAAGCCCTTATAGATTATCATATGTAAATATTTCGCAGTTCCAATAATATTACATACATACATGTCGAATCGATAACCTTCTTCTTTTTTAAGTCGGTAAAAACTATTGGGATTTCCAAATGCAATACAAAATAGTGGTAAAACGGACCTTACTTTGGAAAATAAATCGATCGAGCAAATTTTATTGAATCGTGTTTTCCCTACACCAAAATCTAGTAAATATAATGAAAAATCAGATATATTAAAATTAGATCTACGTTGTATCCACAAATAAAAATATTTTGATTATAAAATCCCTATTTTTCTCAATGCCGCCCCCCTTAATCACTTTGTTACTCAATTACGCTGAAATTCCAATTCCAGGAAATTCACCAGATCGCACCAGACCATGTTAAAGACAATCAAATAAAACAACAACAACAAGCAAACAAGACGTGTCAAACGGGAAATCCGGAACTTTAACACAATTACGAACCAATACCTGTGTCAGCTAACTAGTGATCAAAACACCGGCTATTAACTGTGGAAGGCCTCCAAAAACATTAGACCAATAGCTCAAATTCTTCCAATAGGGAAGAAAATGGATTGTGTGCTGCAAGCAATGAGAAGAAAGCTACAAGATTAGCACAAAATTTAGAAAAGATCTTCCAACCAAATCCTGAAACTAGCTTATTCGAAGCAACCAGTGATGTACTGAGCCAAGACTGCATAGACATAAAGCTAGTTACCCCGAGGGAAGTCGCTAATGAAATCTTGTTAAACATAAGTCGCCTGGGTATGACTTAATCACAAGAGAAACAGTACGAAATCTCCCTCGTAAAGCTACTGTAAAACTAACCACGCTCATAGACACTGCTTTTCGACTGAAATGTAAAAGCAGTGACGTGCATTGCATATAGGCAATTAGGCAGTACCCGGTGCCTACCTCATTCAAATTCAATAGTGGTGTAAGTTAATATCTTTTTCTCAAAGTACGATGATTATTTATCTTTTAATAGACCTATTAATGCAAAATTAATCTTCCTACATAAAAAAAAATCAATATCTTACACCACAATTAAAATCAAATGAAGTAGGCCAAAAGCAGTGACGTGCATTGCATATAGGAAATTAGGCAGTACCCGGTGCCTACCTCATTCAAATTCAATAGTGGTGTAAGTTATTATCTTTTTCTCAAAGTACGATGATTATTTATCTTTTAATAGACCTATTAATGCAAAATTAATCTTCCTACATAAAAAAAAACCGGCCAAGAGCATGTCGGGCCATGCTCAGTATTATAGGGTTCCTTAAGTAGGTGTAATTACAAACGAATCAAATCGAATATTAATCATGGCTATTTTAGTTTTTGCAATAATCGGCAGCATTCGCGACTCAGAGCGTGTTGTTAGTAGCGCCATCTAGCGATAAATTCAAGAAGCCAAATTTAAGAATTGTCAAAGTTACTTTTTATGATTTTAACAAATAGAAAGTAGCTAAAGGAGCATTATTTGCTATGATAATTTTTCTCTAAGGTCAATGACCTTTGAACTAGGACGTTTTAAGTATTTTTCAGTTTTCTCTCTATAACTCAAAAAATTATAATCACATTATACTCGAAATAATTTTAAAAGAGAGTTTTTACAAAGGTCAATGTGGAAGATTATAAGTTTCTACGTTGCATAGTTTAGAAATGGCAGGGGGGGGGACACATTGCAAGCCACTTTGGCGGGCTATATTTCGCAGATGGTACACCTGATAAAAAAGTGGTGTATGAAACATTACCTTCATTTTAGTAGACCTATTCAATGATACCCCACACGAGGGGGTGCAGCGAAAAAAAATTATTCATCCCCATTTCACATGTATGGACGCCACCCCTAAAATACGTAAAAACTATTTTTTTATTCTTTTAAAATTGAGATCTATATGTAGACTATTTTTTAACAAAATTTCATTTACTTATATTTATAACTGTAGAAGTTATTAAGCTGTAAAGGATTAGGACAGACGGACAGACGGACGGACATGACGAAACTATAAGGGTTCCTTGTAGGACTTCGGAACCCTAAAAAATCAATATCTTACACCACAATTAAAATCAAATGGAGTAGGCCAATGCACGCCACTGGTGGAAAGTAGCCAAAGTAATTATGATAGCGAAACCTGGAAAACCTCCTCATGAACCAACATCATTTATTTATTTGGCACCAAGAAAATATTACATAAAAGTAAACCAATCCTGAACAAATTTGTAATTACATTTATTGATGAACACTAACGTCTAAACTAGGCCGAGCCTGACAACATCATATAGACCAATTTCCTGGTACCCATTATGTCAAAATTATTATTTTAAATGTTATTGCTAAAGCGACTGAAACTCGTTATAAAAATAGACAACTTATTCCGGATCATCATTCATCAGTTTGGCTTCAGAGAAAAGCACTCGACAATTGATCTGGTGTACAGAATCACTAACATAATTGAAAAAGCTTTATAAGAAAAGAAAATGTGCTCCACCATCTTCCTTGATGTGGCTCAAGCTTTCAATGTTTGGCATGAAGGGCTGGTACATAAATTAAAAATAATGTTGCCCAGACAGTTACTGCTATCTTGGAATCATACATATCCAACAGAGCGTTTCGAATACGTCAAGAAGACGCTTATTCTAAAATAATTTCCTTTAAAGCAGGGAAGTGTTTTAGGTCCGGTCCTACACCTAGTATACACCTGTGATATTCCTATACCCGAGAACAATTCCATCGCAAGTTTTGCTGATGATACTGCATTATGGCGGTAGGAAGCAGTTACAAGGAAGCTACAGAAAAGGTCCAAGTAGCCATCAACCAAGTATTTGATTGGACAAAAAAAATGGGGACTGAATGAAGCTCATATTGACTTCACTAACAAAAAAAATAACCGATTTCAAAAACGTTAACTACAAAGTAAAAATTATCCTCGTATATATTTCAAAATCTTTTCATAATCATAATCATTTTGAAGGCGGCGCGTGATTCACACTTACTTTAGGGTACTTTTTCACTCCACTAATCTTCCACCAATGATACTGATGAAAGTCGCCACTATTCGCACTTGAAAACTTCAAATCAGTTTCGACCACTTATGCGAGCCGTCAAAACTTCCGCGTATTAGCCTACAGCCGCGGCTAGCCGCCTTGGTAGGGTCTATCTGTTTGCAGTAGGTTTGCCTCAGGTAGTTGGCATTATATTCATTTCCTCTATGATTATTTCTGTAGACACGCATTTGGTAGCTCGGGAGCTACTTCGTTAATAGTACATTACTGTCGAGGCCTGAAATAAGACAATTGACGACCGAGTAATATTATTATTATTATATATCTTTATTTCGGACCATGGATCCATATTATTGTTAGTAATGCAACAAAAACTTATAAACTAGTGTTAGAAACAAAAACACAATAAAAACTATTGGAACTTCCCAAGTGATTTTAAAAGGACGAGCTAGCCGGTCTCGGCTTTTTAACTAAACGAGTACGAGTAGTAGTAAACTAATATAAGTAACTAACAGGGTATATAAATAATAAGGGTTAATAAATGCACTTAGGGTTCTCAGAGGCAATACAAAGAGATCTATTGAAACCTGAAGCTGCATGAATTGACAATTACCAACATAAAACCTCAAAACTATCTACCTGCAGGAAACTCAGAAGCACAATGTGCCTTCGACCAAAATATAATGTTTTTACGTACTATATATTTCTTTAACAGTAAACGAAACGAACTTTTAACAAGCAAAGTGCGTGCAAGTTGCAAGTGGCCGAGCGGAGAACGCATTTTTGGAAACTAATTGTTTATCGTTGAAAATTTTACGTTGTATTTGATGTGACGTTGTTTTTATTATTTATTTAAAGTAATTTAATGATCTTCGTTGATTGGTTGTTTGGCGCCGACTCATAATTAGTTATTTTTCGCTTTTCAGTTTCTGTTTTCGTCGGTTCAATTTTTTGTAAAAAGTTTTATTTTTCATTTTTTTGTGGTTAAAATCTAACTCCAGGTCTCCATTATGTCGTAGTGTCTAGAACTATATTTATGTGTGTCAAGTTTCAACAGAATCAGTTAACAGGTAAGAATTCAGTGGGTGAACAAGCACTCATCCCCTGTTTTACTACCCTTAGGGGTGGATTTTGATTTTTAAATTTAAATGGGACCAACTTCGAGATATACCCTATCCATTAAAAAAAGAATGGGGCGTGGCTGATCGTGTGTGTGGGACACCCTATGATGTTAGCAGAGGACACAATGGAGAAGCAGAGCCGGTGTGCACTCACCCTGCTATTGGGCAGGCAGCGGAGGGACTAGTCCGCCGCTAGCCGCCCGACCAGTCAAGGCCCGTGACGGTGGCGCGTATTCTACGCGCGCCCCAGTCAGAAGGAAGGTGCGGCTAATGTCTAGGCCGCACGGAGAGAAAGGACTATCCTTCTAATGGCGAGCTATCGTAGGTACCTGTCGGGGGTGGTTGAAGAATGCACTCTAATCCACGCCCCCGGTCCCGGTCAAAAGTAGTTAGAGGAACACAGTAGTGGAGGTTTTAGCTGGCTCTGCCTTCTCCGAGCGGAGGGCGTCTATGAAGATTTCCCCACGAAAAAAAAGAACTGCGAAAGAGATAACAACTGTCTCAACATTTTTTTTAAAGTAAGCACATCATAGTATAGGTCATACCACAAATGGTGAAGAATGTCAGGTCCTAGCTAGAAACATTATGACGTAAATCGTTATATTCCTGGTAAGTAGGTAGGCCTTATGGTTCATTACGTCACACATTTATTCAAGTTAATATTTGTAACCTCGACTTTGGTTACATATTTACTAAGCTATTAATAGCACGCCAAATACATAAGCGAGAGTTTGAATCAGCAGTCGAATAACTCAGATCCAGTATTGACTACCAGTTCTAACTTGGAAAGTAAAACATTTAGTCATCATCATCATCATTTCAGCCGAAAGACGTCCACTGCTGGACATAGGCCTCCCCCAAGCATCGCCACAACGACGGGTCCTGCGCTTTCCGCCTTCAGCGGATTCCCGCGACCTTCATCAGGTCGTCGTTCCACCTTGTGGGGGGCCTACCCACGCTGCGCCCTCCAGTACGCGGTCGCCACTCCAGAACTTTACTGCCCCATCGGCCATCCGTTCTGCGAGCAATGTGCCCCGCCTACTGCCACTTAAGTTTGGCAATTCTTCGGGCTATGTCGGTTACCTTCGTTCTCCTGTGAATCTCCTCATTTCTGATTTGATCACGCAGGGATACTCCGAGCATAGCCCTCTCCATTGCCCTTTGAGTGACTGAGCCTTCTTATCAGGACCACACCATTGTGAGCGACCACGTTTCAGTGCCGTAAGTGATTACTGGCAACACACACACTGGTCAGACTTTCGTCTTGAGACACTGCGGTATTTTGGATGAGAATATACTGCGTAGCTTCCCGAACGCTGCCCGAACGAGTCGGATACGACGATTGACCTCTTTCTCGAAGTTGGACCTACCTAACTGGACAGTTTGTCCTAGGTATACATAATCGTCAATAACTTCGGGTGTAGATTTTCCGATGTTTACGGGATTGGGTGCTATTGGGAATTCAACATAACCTTTGTCTTACTATGTCGTAGGCAAATCGAAGGTGAGTGCTGTACTCGCCGTTTATGTTAATGCTCTTTCCAGTCCAGAACCTTGAAGACATCCTCCAACGTTTAATGCCAAGTACTAAACAACAAAAGAAGAGTTAGGTATATTGTTTTCAACTAAGGCCGGTGTTCATCAACGTTAATTCCCTGATTAAACAGCCGATTACTCTATAAATGTACTAGAATTTTAGGAAGAATTATCGTTGGTGAAATCAAGCTCAAGTCAAAGTTTTAACGTAAAGCACTCATTTATATTCGTTTGTTTACAAGTGCTTCGTTCTTTCGTAGGTACTTTAAGTTCGAATCGAACAAGTTTTCTGGTCACAGGAAATCGTCATGCTGTACTTAAAGTATCTTGCAATCCAGATATTCAAATTTTTAGAATTTTAGCGCCAATATTAATATCCTATCTATCACGATTTGCCCTTTTTTTTTCAGGTGGAAATCCTCATGGATGCCCTCCGTCTGGGGATGGCGGAGGGGTATGTCGGACTCTTACCGACTAAAATCACACGGTAGCCATCCTCTGCACAAAATAGAGGAGCTCCGGGAACTCCATTGGACCGCGCCGGTGCCCCTCTAGTGCTATGCCTTTGGCACCTCCCGGGAAAAACAATATTTTCCCCCACAGTAGCACGCGACCACAACGTACTGCTGTCCTCCCCAGGGTCGCTTAATAGACGCCTCGAGTCCCCCAACTTTTAGCGTCCACGATCCCGAAGGTCCCCTGCCAAATGTGGTAGCAGGGGATGCGGCCCTTCGCCCTATCTGGGCCTTGCACCAGGGCGGTTGCCTCCCCGGCGCCTCCTTCTCCGAGCGGGATCGGCCCTCTCCCGATCTCGCTCTGCGGACTCCTTCTGAAGCATAACGTTCTCGCAGAAGGAAGCCATGGCCCTCCAAGCCGTCGGATCTGCCAGCTTAGCCGTTCCCACCGTTCTGGCGGATGGTACGAATCCGGTCGTAGACCCTCGCGACATCGCAGGTTGTGAAAACGGTTTGCCCTACATAATCTCTATAAACAACGTTTATCAGAAATGCGTGGTCATAATAGGAGAGCTCATTCAGGGAAAGCTACCAAACAACTTTTAGTAAGCGGTCAACCCTGAAACCGCGATAAATAAATCAGCCCTTCCATACATTTCGGTCGAGAAATATTGCATTTTTATTTAATTGTCTATGAAACAGCAATTTTTTTTCCTTATCAGGTTTGCTATAATACCAAAAGTTGTTCTATGCCTTGCCTGGAATGAGTTTTCCAAATATGACCACGCATTTCTGATACACGTTGCAAACAACTTGTGTCTTTCTATCTCTAGTAGGGCAAATCGTAGATAGATAGGTTATTAATTTTGGCTTGTCAGAGACCGATGGTCCTAAATATTTGTTAAAAATAAAAATAGAATATTTTCATTCAATTGTGCTAATTGGATTACTACATTTAACATCAGCAACCTTTAATTTAAAAGTCGATCTGATGCATAATTTATTCATTCTTGTACTTATGTTCTAAAATAAAATGCAGTGGAAATAGGTTTTTGATCACTTAGAATATTATGGAGCAGTGAAAAAAAACATGATTATTCGAACGCAACCTAAAATATTGCATAAACTTAAAATGAGAGTCAGAAAATAGTGCGATGATTTGGTTCGGATGTTAAAAAGTCTGTGGAAAACTAGTAATATCATGCTTAGTACCTAAATTATTGCTCATTAAGCACTTTTGCAGTCATAACTATTAAGTAATCTGTGGCCACGCCATAATATCTCATTCCATCCGTTAGAATATAAATTGAGATCATCAAAGCATGTGCACTACAAAACGATGAGTTACATTTTGACGCAGTGAAATCTGCAATTACCGCCGCTAATAATATTAAAGTGCTCAACTACAATAAAAACTTGGTGGGATTTGGAATGTGTCGCAAGGGGAATAGTCCGTAACGATATCGATCTGGACAAGGCGATGTTTGGTCTGCCGCTCCCGACCGCACCCAGCCTAAGTTAATATAAAATCGAACACTCCACGTCTCCGACGACACACTGACAATATATTGTTTTACTTACAAAGGTTGCGATTTGCTTCTGCATAGGTAGTTCATAGCATCTCCATCTACATATCACTAGCTCACACCTCCCATACATTCGAAAGTTGTTTTTACAAACAACAATAAAAACAACAATAATGGGGTAACAAAAAGGGTATATATAATTCTTGATGCAGCTAATGAGCAGGAAGTTTTACAACTAATATATTCAAATTATGAGCTTCAGAACTAGTCTTAGTCAACTTGTAATTAAAGTATCAAATAGAAAATGTATAAAATCTAAGATAGATCAAAGTGCCTCCTCTTAAAGACACAGGTGTAGGCAGGGCATGGCTGAGGAAAACCAGCCTCTGGCCTCTGACAAAATTCGAAAAACGTTCACTCTAAAGTATCAAGTTGAAGAACTTGTAAAATAAAGGCAGACAACAGCCAAATTTTCCGTTAACAAAATAAACAGCTGTTAACTACGGTTACTTATCTGACTGCGAGTTGAGTTGTTTTAGTAGTAGTAGAGCTCCTTTGTGAATGAGCTCGTCCGTAGAAGTACTACCACCGTACCTACTTCTCCGCCAAACAGTGATGCTTGCATTGCTGTGTTTCGGTATAAAGGGTACGGGTGCAGATGAAATTATGATCACATGAGACTTTCCATCTTCATGTCTCAGTTTGGCGAACCGACTTGTGATACCATTAAGGCAAAGCCTAGGTGGTATTGAAGTTGTTATGGACACAGGTAACCGCTTAACATCAGGTGGGTCTTTGGCTCGTTTCACCATCCTATACTATAAAAAAAACTGAGAAAGAGACTGCCCCAGAAGTAGGGTAATGTTTTTCGGGTGTTTGTATGTATGCATGTTTGTCTGTTTCTTTGTTACTTCCTGTAGCCTAAACAATTTAATGTATTTTGAAGAGTTAGGTGTCATTGGATTCATATTCATCCCAGGAGTGTTATATGCTACAATTAACAATTTATCAGAAATGCAGAAACAATGAAGTCGAAAAGTAAACAAATTTGGAAAAAGACCATAAGTTATGACACGACATGATTTCAGTTAAAAGCTCGGCTACCAAAGTGATTTATTATTAGATATGTCACCTACTTAGATTTACTGCTATAGTAATCCCACAGCGACTTTTAAGAGACCCCACCTGCCATCGTTATTTGGTAAAACGTAAATCTTGAAACTTATTATCACCTATTACCTGTACTTCGACATGGTTATGCTTTAGAGCTTGGCTGCCGTACTTGCCGTAGTGACTTTTGTTTAACGAGACTTATAAAATATGCTATGGGGACCGGTCGTTATGGCGATGCTTGGGGGAGGCCTATGTCCAGCAGTGGACGTCTTTCGGCTGAAATGATGATGATGATGATGATGATAAAATATGCTATCGTAAGTGAACAGAGACATTTCAAAAAACATTTATAGCGCGACAAAAATATGAACAATTTATATTATAATAAAACAAAGTTTAACCGGATAAAAAAAAAATCAAATCGCGTATATTATTTAAATTGGTTTCCCTGACGTTTCGAAAGCTTTGCAGCATTTCGTGGTCGCAGGTAGACTAAGATGACAATCGTCTTTACAGATATTTCTAAAAAAAAATTTGAATCTACCGTACAATATTAATTAATTAAAATCGTTTCGATGCACGCAGTAATCACTCACAATATCATTATCTTTTACAGTGTTGCGTGCTGTTTGGGACTTGATTATTTTTAGGACTGGGTTCCAAACAGGTGGTAGCTGCCAACTATCTTCTCTATTAAAATTAGGATGTTTTTTAATTTCAATAGCCTCACGGAGCATTCTAGGTACATATCGGTTTTCCTTCGCCAGATCTTGTGGTTTATCAAATCGAAGAAAATGGTTGGGTTTGTCTAGGGCATGAACACACGAATCAATAAAAAATCCAATACCAAAAAAATAATATTTAAATACCTATTTGTAAACAAACAAATTCACCCCGTGTGTCGCGTGTGACACAAAAAAGATGCGTGCGAAACCACCAAAAAAAATTGCAGGTATTTTTCACAGTCGTTCAGGAGTTATTCTCAAACCCTCGGTATGTTTCTGTGTAAGGGTATTAAAATAAATAATCGTAGAATTTGTTAAGTATTTTTAGATGACTAAGCACAGTAAGCACATCTTCTATACAGATTTTTTTTTTAACTAGTGCGCAAATTTCTTTTGTTGGTTCAGTATGAGTAATAGAACACATTTCCATTTATTGTTCAATACTTTTTTTTATTTTTTTATCCGGCTTAAAATCAGCAAAATATGGACATAATCTGTTTGTAATAACTTCAATGAAAGCGCGCGATGGCTGGCTCATGCGGCCGTCCGGGAGGGGGTAGATTTATTAAAATAGGACAATAACTCACTACCACTAGTTCCTGCCCGCTGCTTCGCTCGCTCATAAATCGACATTATCGCGCATCCCTCACATTATCCGGAACTATTTATTGTCCGGTATAAGTAGCCTAAGTAGTTCTCCAGGTGTCAGGTCCCAAGCCACTTCTTTGCCAAATTTCATTACAATCGGTTCCGAGGTTCGTGAAAAGGTAATAAACAGAAAGACAGAGTTTTCGCTTTTATAATATTAGTGTGGAAGTGTAGTAGTGTGTAGTGTCGTGTATGTAGTGTGTGTAGTGTGTGTGTAGTACATGGTGTGAAATAGTAAAATAATATTTTGTGACAAATAACTAGTTGGTTGCGGTTGTCTATCTGTAATATATTAATGCTTGGTTGGTGCTTGGTTGGTTGCTTGGCTGGTTAGTGCAAGCTGCTAACCTGACAGTAGACAGCTACTATCATCACTAACTCGCATGCCAGTAACTTGCCGGTTACTCAATGATTAGCTGCTATGAAGATGGCCAGTAGCCCATGCTAGTATAGTATATTATAACGGGCTGGTTTCCGCAACTCCACGTCCAAGCGTGTATTTTGCGTACGGGTGGGAACTTACTCGATCCACCCCAACTCCTCGAAAAAGGCCAGCAACGCCTTGGTGTTGCTGGTGATCTCTCTGAGGGTACCTGGGGTACAGAAGTACTTGGCCATGTATGTGGCGACCTCAGGGCAGTCTAGAAGCACATGGGCTGCTGTCTCGTCTTCCACCATGCAGGCTCTGCACAGTGGGCTGTCCGTAACACCTATGACAAAAAGATGTTTGTTAAAGGACCCGTGGCCAGTTATAGCAGCTGTGACTGTACGCAGCTGTTGTTTTGACAATCGGAGGGCCTGTTTCGTGAACCGGCCGTCGATTGTGGGAAGAGCCACCTTGGCCTGCCTGCACTCACCATGGTCTTTCCGTAGTTTGTAGTGTTTGTCCTTGGTGCGTTTCTGTTAAGTATGCGGACGGAGGGGCGGACAAGTGAAACAATCGTTAGGTAGAAACGCACTGATGTAATTTCGACAAGTTAGCAATAACATACCAGGAGCGCGTATGGAGGGGTGCGCACGCACACATATATAACATTCCTCCCTCTATTACAATAATACCTTCTTAAATAATTAACAATTGATACAAAACACTAATAATACTTTTTATAACTAATTACGGGGCGTTTACGTAACGTTCTCTTTGGTGTATCGATAATTGGATCAAGTTGTGCGGCTTGTGCCATCTGGGTATCAAGTTCAGTTCCTGCTTCGTGAAACTCATCCTCCGAACTGGAATGTCTCACCGCTGTTTCAACATCTACGTCGCTAGAACCAGCTTGCTGTTGATCCTCATGAGACTGTTGTAGATCGTTCTCGGATTCGTCCTCCTTCGACGACGAAGAAATACGTCGCTCGTACAATTCAGCTCTTCTCCCCCTTGCCGAACTGCTCGGCAATATATTTGGTAAGCAGGATTCGGGCTGGGGTTCAGACGTATCTGACGCAATCCGTGACGGAGAAAATGACGGCGACGGTAGAGATTTTACCGGCGACGGCGGCAGCGACGACGACGGCGGCAGCGACGACGACGGCGGCAGCGATGACGACGACGGCAGCGGCGGCGGCGATGGCGGAGGAGATGACCCAGGTAAGTGTACGTTATCCTCATTACTTGTACCTTTATAACGCATCAACTGATTCATGTGTCTTTTGCAAGTTCCTGAATTGTTTAGATCTTTAACTAAATACAAAACTTTGCCAAGTCTTTTAAGTATGATGCCTTTACACCATGTATAACTTGCTTTATTAATAAACTTTTTATATAATACAATATCGTTTTCTTTTAAACATTTTGTTTTATTTTTTTCTTGTTGCTTAGTTTGCGTACACTGTTGATTTTTTACACGATTTGATACTGACGGTGACAGGGGTGCCGATGAATTGGGATTAATCAAATCTAAACGCGACCTTAACTTGTGACCAAATACCAATTCAGCAGGGGACAACCCGGTAGCAGTGTGAACAGAGTTACGATAATCCATGAGATATTTTAATAATTTTACTGATACTTCTTTTGCAGTATGACTCGACAAAAGACAAGACTAAAATAAAATAATAATAAATAATAATAAAATAATATAATAGTTATTCTTTTAGAATCACTTGGTGTAACCCTGTGGGTATAACCACTTTGTGGCCTCTCATGACGCATCCGTTTTCATAAGATAACTGTGTCCTACACAAATAATATGGTTTTAACCTTATGTCGTTGACCTTTGGCGGCCAACCATTCAAAATAAAATTTATAACTAGCCTTAAAACCACGTCACTCTTTGTCTGCTCGCGTAATTTCTCTAAAGTCACGGGCATACTTCCATCTACAACAAAACAAACATAAGTCGCCCGGTCGTACGCTACTTCACAGTCGCAACACCTGCACTGCTCGGTGCACGCACACGCGTGCAATGCGCGCGGCAGGCTCGCGCGTGAAAAGTAATCCGCGCTGTTATTATTGCTACGCACATACTCTATTTTGTAGTTATAACTACTTAGGAACAAAGCGTACCGTTGTAGCCTATTTGCTGACATTTCCGGTATCCCCTTATAGGGCCCAAAAATTGTCAATAGGGGCTTATGATCCGTTCGTAAAATAAACGGTTCGGATCTGCCATACAAATATTGATGAAACCGTCGTACACCGTAAACAATGGCAGTTGCTTCCTTTTGTATTTGAGCATATCGCTTTTCCGCAGAGTTTAAAGTACGCGATACAAATGAAACGGGCCTTTCAATACCATCTAACCCTACTTGTGACAGAACTGCTCCTAAGCCACTAGGCGAAGCATCCACAGTCAATATTATTCTCGCGTTCGGGTCAAAATGAGCAAGAACTTGTTCCGATGTCATTAACTCTTTTATTTTCTTAAAAGCCCTGTCATGAATATCAGTCCAAATCCATTTACAGCCTTTTTTTAGTAAATCATACAAAGGACTGAGTATAGTGGATGCGTTTGGTACGAAACTCCTGTAATAATTGATAAGCCCCAAGAACGACTGTAGCTGATTCACGTTTGTGGGAACTGGTGCTTCCAACATAGCCTTTACTTTTTCCGGCGCTTTTTTTAACCCATTCTTAGTGATTATATAACCTAAAAAACTGACTTCGTCCTGAAAAAAACTACACTTTTGTTTTTGTAATGTCAACCCTGCGTCCTCTAAGCGCTTCATAACAATATTCAGCCTTTTTAAATGCTCGTTTCTATCCCTCCCAGTTACCAAAATATCGTCAAGCAGGCACAACACTCCGTCTATACCGGATAGCAAGCTCTCAATCGCGCGCTGGAAAATAGACGGCGCGCTGGCTAACCCAAACACTAAACGCGTAAATCTATACAACCCGCGGTTAGTATTTATACAGGTCAGGTTTTTTGACCCATCATCTAATAAAAATTGGTTATATGCCATAGATAAATCGAGTTTGCTAAATTGTTGACCCCCATGGATTTTTGAAAACAGTTCGTTAGTCGTGGGAAGCGGATATTGTTCTACTAATAACTGTTTATTTATACTTATGGAGTAGTCTGCACACAACCTGACCTCCCCATTATGTTTTAGAACCGGAACTATCGGAGATGCGTATTCTGAAAATTCGATAGGTTCAAGAATACCTAAATCGACCAACCTATCGATTTCTTTCTCGACCTTATCACGTAACGCAAATGCTACGGGGCGTGCCTTACAAAAAACCGGTTTTGCATCTTCTTTTAGCGACAATTTTATTTTATACTTGTTGAAAGTTCCTAAGTTATCTGAAAATAACTTTGAGTATTGTTGTTGGAAATTCTTCATACATAAATCTGAATCTACACAGAAATTGACCGGCGTCAACTGTAAGTTAAACAGTGATATAAAATCCCTACCAAGAAGCGGCGGGCCTCCGTTTCGGACCACGTAAATGTCAATAGTATGCGTTTGCTCCATGTAGCACATTGGTAACGGCAACGTACCAACGCATACTATTTTTTCCCCATTGTATGTCATCAGCTGTTTATACGTACTTGACAATGGCACATCTTTAAAATTACTTTTGTAAAAGCACTCTGAAACTACTGTCACCGCAGAACCGCTATCAATTTGGAATTTAAATGGGACGTTATAAATAAATACTGTGTCTACCATGGGTTCTCCCCTTAACGAACGAATATAATAAAACTTACCATCATCGTCATCCTCACCCCCGTCACCGCAATCCACCTGTACGCAATTAATTTTCGTGCACATTTTACGCAGGTGGCCTTTAACGTGACACTTTTTGCACGAATAATTTGCAAATCTACATTCGGATGTTTTATGATTAGTAAATCGACATACATTGCACCTCACTTTGCTTACACTACGACTTTTCCCGTTATTTATTTTGAAGACTTGATGGTCTGACGCGGACGCCTGCGGCAGTGCTCCTGCACTGGCCGCGGCCGCAGCGCGCGAGCAGCTGAGATTTACCGCCATTTCGACGACCTTGGCCAGCGTGAGGTCGGTGAGATCCTTTGTATAGAGTTTCTCCTTCTCCCGGCCTGGCTGCATCCCCATGATAAATTTATCGCGGAGAGCCTCCTCCACGTTTAGAAAGCCGCACTTTGCTGTCAACCCCCGCAGTCTCGCCGCCCACTGTGAGTGAGTTTCACCTGCTTGCTGAGCGGCCGCGTAAAAATTGTGACGTTCACCAAACCCAACACATTTTGGGGTGAAATGATTGTCCAGCAAAGTTAGGAGATCTTCGTAAGGAACCTGTTCAATGTCTTTAGGCAATACTAAATCCGTCGCCAATTTAAAAGTACCCTCAGTGAGTGCGCTCAGTAAGATCGCTTTCCTTTTCTCGCCCGCAAAATCCGTCTTCACGTCGATGCCATTAGCCACAAAGTACTGGGCTATACGACCCTTGTACGTCTTCCACGTCTGCGTGTCGTGGTCGAAAGTATGTAAAATTCCATACTGTACACTAGACATTATTACACTTTAATAATAATTATAATCGCGGGTATTTTCTCGTCGTCGTTTTTTTGTATGCGGACGGAGGGGCGGACAAGTGAAACAATCGTTAGGTAGAAACGCACTGATGTAATTTCGACAAGTTAGCAATAACATACCAGGAGCGCGTATGGAGGGGTGCGCACGCACACATATATAACAGTTTCCTTACCAAGTTGTGTAAGTATCCAAGGGGGAGTGGCACTATGGGTTCAGGTCCCACGACTACCATACTCGATCCCCTTCTGGCCAGTTCATCCGCTGCATCATTGCCTCGGGAACTGCTGTGTCCTTTGATCCATTGAATGGTTATGTTATTGAGATTACCTACCTGGTTGAGGTTTTTCTGGCACTCGTGTATCAGCCCAGAGTTTACCGTGTGGCTGCTTAGTGCTTGTAGTACGGACATGCTGTCCGAGAGTATGCGAATTGAATGTAACCTCCCTGGCTATAATCGCCGAAGCTGCCAGGGAAATAACCATGCACTCGGCCTGGAACACCGTGTTATGGACCCTCAATGGTGTGGCTATGTGTATATTGAGATCTTCCGAGAAAATCCCGGCACCCGTACCTGTACCTGTTTTGGATCCATCCGTGAAGATTCGTACCTCTGCAGGGCACAGCCCTTCGCATCGGTGATCCTCATACAGCTGGATTTTGTACTTCATGTCGAAAATAAATTGCTTGGGAATCCGGTCGTTAATGGATTTCAACACAGGGAATTCATTGCTGAGTTCCTCTATCAACGCGATGTGTTGTGTACTACTCTTACTCCACACCACAGATTTAGTGTTTTAGACGTACTGCCGCCATCGCTGTCTCCTGTTGTATAAAAAGGTGGAGCGGTGGAATTCCCAGCATGGCTTCGAGTGCTGCAGTCGGGGTAGTCCTCATGCAGCCTGTAGTCGCCACGCAGGCAAGTCTTTGCATGCGCTGTAGTTTGTTTGAAGCTGTAATCAGCTTGGTTCTAGGCCACCAAACTACGGCTCCATAGGCAATCATGGGGCGGATGACCGCGCTGTATAGCCATAGTATAATTTTAGGGGATAGGCCCCACTTCTTACCTATAATTTTCCTGCATTGCCAGAAGGTGATGCAGGCCCTGTTTTGTTTGTTTTCTAAGTGATTACTCCAACTTAGCTTACTGTCTAAGATGACACCGAGGTACTTGACTTTGTTGGCCAGCTGGAGTTCAGTACTGAACAGTTTGGGTAAGCAATAGGGTCCTAATGCTCGCTTTTCGGTGAACATGACTAACTCATGGTAAGGTGCCGTCAAGTGGACAAATCTGCCATAGTCGAACATTTGCTCGATTCAGGACCAAACCATTGGATTGAGCCATACGACCCGAAAATCCTCTCCACTGATCGTCATTACTATCCTAGAATTGTCCTCCTCGTGGAATCCGGTAATCGAGAAGTGTTCGCGTCGTGGTATGTCTACATGTATGTCCGCCGAAACTGTCAGCATTGTGTGTCGTGATTCAGCATATCTTGTTACGGACAGCGACGTTACGAAAAACCAACCGCGGGTAGTTCGAGAAAACACCCGCCGTTCAAGACGATGACACCCACATACTTCAGTCTGCTCGTGACCACGGCCAATTCAACTTGACCGAAACGTCGACGTTAGTCAAAATGTTTGTTATATTTTGATTTAATTGTGCGCGACAAGTCCCGTAAACATAGTTCAATATGACTAACTCGGTTTTGGTGGGATTCACTGAAAGATCAAATTCTCTGCACCAGCGTTCTACAATACGAAGCGCTTGTTGAGTAAGGTTGCAGATGGTCCCAGTCACCTTACCCGATACGAGGATGCCGAGGTCATCTGCATATCCTATTGTGTAGTAGTGGTTGGCGTTGAGTTTGGTAATGAGATCATTAATTACCAGATTCCACAGAAGGGGAGACAGCACCCCTCCCTGGGGGCAGCCTCTGGCTATCATGGCCATCTGTTGCTCTCCTTCAAGACGAACCACCCGTTTACTTAACATGTTTTCAATCCAGTCAGTTAGTACCTGCTCCACTCCGTGCTTGGAGAGGGCTGTTCTTATGCTGGAGAAGTTTGTTTTGTCGAATGCTCTTTCGATGTCTATAAAAGTGCCCAGGCAAGTACCTTTGTGATGTATCGCTTTCTCTATCTGACTAACCACCAGATGGAGAGCAGATTCTGTGGACTTACCTGAGCTGTATGCGTGTTGGTTGCCGTGCAGTGGTATAGTTTTAAGCGCGCCGTCCCTCAGCTCCCTTTCGCAGAGCCTCTCCAAGGTTTTTAGCAAAAAGGAGGTCAGGCTGATTGGTCGATGGGATTTAGCGTTTGTGTAATCGCCCTTACCTGGCTTTGGGATGAATATAACTTTCGCTTCCCTCCATCCTTTGGGAACGTATCTATGGGCCAGGCACGCTCTCATTAGGGGCACCAGTCTTCTGGCAACGGACGTTCCACCCCACTGTAGTAGGGCAGGGAACACTCCGTCCGGGCCCGCTGCTTTAAAAGGATAGAAGCTCCGGATGGCGCATTGGAGTTTTTCCAAAGTTACCATCTTGTGCGCGCAGAGCCAGTCACCATCCGATGGTGTTTAAAGTACATCTTGCCAATCAATTGCATGAGTTAATACGCACCCTGGGAAGTGAGTTTCAATGAGGACGCGTCTTACTTTTTCTGGTGATGTTGTAAGCGTGTTGTCAGGCTTGCGGAGAGTGTCAGACACAGGCACAGATGAACTCTGTTGCGCCAGAACCTTCCTTACCCTGTTGGCATGATTCAATGTTAACACAGAATTTACGCCATCCCATGGTACTCCTGAATCTGATGCATTTTTGTAGCTGAGTTTGGCTGCGTAGTAGACATCCCAATCTTCGTCCGTACAAGTATTCATGGCTCTGTTCAGAGCTCTTCTATCCTTTACACGTTTGCGCTCCAGCTCCGCGCCCGACCAGGGCTGTTAGCCCGGTGTTTTGGGCGGGATGGTCTCTGAGCAGGCAGTGTGGTAGCTGTTTATCATTGATTCCGTGAGGTGACTTACTTGCTTGTCGATATGTATCGTGTGCACGAAAGTCAGCGAATCGTTTAACGGTGCAAGTCTAGATTCAAGTGTGCATGTGTAAGTAGTTTTGTCGGTATTGCGTGGATTCCGTCGAGGTTGTGTTGGTGTTATACAGACCTGGATGTCAAAGCGGCTCATAGCCCATGCTAGACAGGCCTTGTAACAGTCCACTCGACTGGTCTATATCAGTTCCAGAAAAATAAATACAACATCTAATTCAAGCATCTTCTAACTTGATTTTCTTAATGACTTTATTTGTAGTTTGCTATTGCTATTTATTTAATATTTAGTAAAAAATTAAAACTGGATCATTTTTTATTCGTATTTTTCTTTTCTAGTCTCATATCATTATAAATCATACTTAGCTTATCATCATAATTAAATCATATTACTGATGCTGACCAGGTAAATTTTTACAGGATCTCACCAAAGGAACTACTAAGGATGACCTAGTTTCACCAATGATTCACTAATTTAGCATGGATTACTACATCATAAATTCTGAAGGTCTGATGATGACCAGGTAAATGGTTACCATGTCTCAGTAACCGAAATAGTATGGTGACCTAGTTTTCAACAATTATCTCTAACTCTGTGACTGTACTGATTTTTTTTTTTTTTTATTATCTTTATTATTTAAGGGACTTTTATTCTACAACAAGAACATGCCAGTCCCATTGTTCCTTTCATATTACTTACTGTACTGTACTGACTGTACTGTTACGGTTAAAAATTCTGATGGACATATATCCTATACCATAAGTGTTGGTACTCAAATTAAAGGGGTCAACAAGCTCTAGACAAATAAATGAACCAAACTTCTGATGGCCATATCTCCTAAGCCATAGGTCTTAGAGCCGTCGTGTTGATACTCAAGCTAAAGGGCTTGACAAGCACTAGAAAAATAAATGGTTCAAACTTCTGATGGCTGTATCTCCTAAAACATAGGTCTTAGACCCATCGTGAAGGTACTCCAATGAAAGGGCTTGACAATCTCTATACAAGTAAATGGTACAAACTTCTGATGGCCCCATAATAAAATCACCCCAAAATAAGTTTCAATAGATTCTTCACGTGAAGCTCTTTGCCTATCCAGATGAAATTTGGCATGCAAGTAGTTATTAAAATAGAGAAGTTTTTTAATGTGTATTTCGTTTTTTTTTATCAAAAGAGTTAGGTTATGAATTCACCTTCACTATGCGTTTGGCAAAGTAGCTAATGGGTTACTTTAAATCATTTTAACCCTGCTAAAGTAACCCATTAGCTACTTTTTACAAGTTTTTTTTTTAATAAAAATCTGTGATTTAAATCAATTTACATTGTTTTTTTTTTAATTCTTACAAAGCTGCATACTAGTAAAACTTTTCGTAAACATATTCTTAGTAAGTGAATAAGTAAAAGTTAAGTAAATAAGGAGTAGTAGATAGGTCTTCTTCAAGTTAAGTTTTTTTTATTTTGGCTTAGTAATTTTTTACATGAATATGGAAAATTCTATGTCAATAGATTAACATTTATGAAAACCATTTAAAAAATGATAACTAGTTTTGGAGAAAAAAATGTTATATTACTTATTTCGTTTTTTCTTCGGAACCATTGGGATTTTGTAGCCAATATTTGGAATATTGTCAGTTATGAGTATGTAAATAATAAAAATCAAGTTTAAATCCTTCAAACTCAAATAAAAAGCGAAAAAAAACGGCCAAGTGCGAGTCGGACTCGCGCAGTAAGGGTTCCGTACCACCCATCGACCTGATACCCCATAGAAACTAATTTAATTTACGAGAGACAAATACATCAACGCATAGTGCGCGAAATATGTTTTTTTTTTTTGCATCTCTTTCTTATGCAGGTAGTGTACCACCACATATGTCTATGTTTGTCCTATTTTTAGTATTTGTTGCTAAACTACACCATGTGCACTATAATCTGACCAAGTTTGACGCTGGTATGTATTACCGTTATGAAGATAGAGCAGGAACAAAAACATTAAAAAAAATTCATGTTTTTTGAGGTTTCTTGTATGGGGACCCCCTTTGGTTTTATACTTTTTTTTTGTTTTTAGTATTTGTCGTGATACTCCTCATA
Organism: Asteroscopus sphinx; assembly: GCA_949699075.1. Taxonomy (NCBI): domain Eukaryota; kingdom Metazoa; phylum Arthropoda; class Insecta; order Lepidoptera; family Noctuidae; genus Asteroscopus; species Asteroscopus sphinx. The sequence goes on from OX453005.1 coordinate 14,195,837, forward strand.
GCAACACATATTCTGAGAAAATTTCAACTGGTTACCGTTCAAAAGATACAGCCCTGTGACAGACAGACGGACGGATGGACAGTGTATCGAGAGTAATAGGGTCCCGTTTGGCACCCTTCGAGTATGGAACCCTAAAAATCTATCATATACAAAAAAATCGTGACTTTGATCAAACCTGCTTTAGCCAAGGGTGCACTTTATTAGTTGCATAATGTTGCTCAACACTCAAGTAAGGTTTATGAAAAAATATTTAGTCATTTAGTTCTTATAATAAGAAAATCTAAGTGATAAACAGACTTAATTAGGAAGTTTATTGTAAAAGTGCCACTTTGGCACTTTGGCGTTTATTGTAAAGTTTTACAAAGGACATTGCTAAAAATCCTAAGTGACTCTGCCTTAAGGCGTTCCAAATTAAAGTTGATGCTCACCATATACAACTCAATGAAGCCAATGTATTGCAATACATTCATAAACACGGACAGTACTAAATATAATTTTAGATTTTTTAAATATTTACTATTTTGACACATATAATCAAAGATTCTTTTCAGATCTGTGCTATTTTGATGTCATGTTTTGCTTTTTTTGTTATGTCAAACAACCTACAATGTCGTCAAGTTGTCAGTCAATGCCAATTTTTTGGAATTTCTTGTGTGAAAAGGAGTATATAATATTGAATCATAAACTATAGAGTATCGAAATAAAAATATGGATGATACACAGATATCATGGATGATACAATTTTATCCGGTTACTTCATTAATGTATTGATACTCCTTAAAATATGAAAAATGGTTCTTGTACTGTCCGCATTAAATACAATATATATTATGAAACAAAAAAATTCGCATTTAATTTTCGTATATTGTTCATCTTTGTAACAGTTTAAGACTATTTTTATCAATGTCCTTTGAAATGTTTTTCTACAGATACAATAAATTTTCATACATGTATTGCGAAGCTACAGTCAGAATATCTACCTGTTTGAATCATTCTCTGAGAGAAAGTTTGTATTAGTGTAAAAGTTTTAAAGTGTAAGGAAAAATAAACTAATTCAAATCTATGACATCTGGTTGAATAACCCAGTAGTTATTGTCGATACCTCTTCATAAATCAATTATTGTGTCAAATCAATCAATTTCTTCATAAACAGTATTAAAAAAAACTTTTTTAAGGGGCTCTTCTCAGCTAAGTGGCGCCCACATCAGTATAATTACTAGTTAATTGTTTTTTTACTAATGGGGCACCACTTAGCTGAGGGGAGCTCCTTAAGGATGTGTGTGATACATAAATACAGGCATAATCATTATGAATGAACAAACAGTTTTATCCCAAAGTCCAAATAATGAGTCACAAAAAGGTACAAATACTAAACTACCACACAATATGGAAAAATTATTTGTTCATTATGCTTTACAGAAGTCCAAAAGTAATAAGACCTTGGTAATGCAATATCTACTCATATTTTCATCATAAATAGATGTTTACTACTTTATAAACTCAATATAACATGCAACCACGTTACAAAATAAAATTTGAAAATAAACATGCATTACTCACCATGAATGTTAAATTATCCTTTTTGAATAGTCCTGATGTATCCTTCATATGATCATACTTGATCACAGTCTAGGAGTCATTCAATTCATAAAACCACTGTATATATATATTTCATTTCACATGTACACAAACTGAATATAAACTTCAAAAATGTTTACAAAGGAATCAAGCTTGAATAGCATAGTAGGTTGGATTCTAAAAATACATCAACATGATAAAACGGTATGAATGTGTTAACATATTATAGCAACACAATAATGACAATAAGTAACATGGATTGTGAATCCGGATTAACCGCTTCACATGTGTGATAGGAGTAATAGTGATAGACTGGAGCTAATGATAATACCAAAATAGATACACAGGCGCAATGGAAAAAAATTAGAATTGCAATTCAAAATTTGTGATAGTTATATTTCCTAACATTAATGATTACTTTCACCGTTTTCGCAAGTAACTTTTGAAATAAATTTAAAATAATAACACTGTTAACTATGTAAAATCGAGTATCATTTTAACACTGGACTTTAGAAAGTCGTAGGTACTCATGAATTATTGACCTGTTTATGCAACTAAATAAGTTATAGAATTACTCTACCGATGTAGAAAAGAATCCAAAACTTTTTAGTTGAAAAAACCACAAAACAATGACGAGAAACGCAAAAAGTTGTGGCTTAGCAAAGTATACAAATAAAATATTTTCCTATCCACTCATCCACCATCACATCCACCACTTCTTGAGTTCTTGATGACAAGCAAGCACAGAGAAAAAATCACTAATTCGCTATCATTCACAGACCTACTATAATTTTTTTTTTATTTTTTTTTAAGTATTATGGCCTGGTTGCTAAGACCTTTAAGCCAAGTCATTATTTGTTATGTGAGTAGTTTTATGGCCTGGTTGCATAGGTCCAGCCAAGTCTTTAGTTTACTCACCCTAGTAAAGTGATGGAAACTTTACCAGGTTTTTGAGCGTATGATGAGAAAATACGAAAGTCACGTTTTTCAACTTTGTACCATTTACCCAAACTTGTACACGTTAACGAGCACTTAACATTTAATAATCCACCATTATTACACATTAACACTCGAAGAAACACAAATTTAGGAAAATAATACAAAATCCACAACACGCTCTTTCCGAATTTTCCAGCCAACTCTCCCACTATCATTAGTTACGTCGGTACAGGGTTGCCAGACGCGTCGAAGGTTCATATATAGAAAGAAGTTCATATATCGTAGAAGGTTCATATGTCTATTTTTCTCTCTTGTCTTATTTAGTCAATAATGGCACATCTCTTTATTTAAAATAACTACTGATAAAATATAATTACTAATTCTGCACATGTAATTAGGTAAAAAAATATATTTCGTGTCTGAAATTGTTAACAAATGTCTTTATTATTGACGTTTTAAAGACATGTCAAGATGGTTTATTAAAAAAGTCATGTAAGAAAAAACAGAGATTAGTACGTACGTACATACTATTATTTTTCGTATAAAAAGTTGGGAACCCTACACACAGAGATTTAGTGATGCAGAAATATCGGTAGTCCCTATCGATAATTGACCTTGAAAATCAGTTAGGATATCGATAGTGATATCAATAGTATTGATAGCATGGTATGCAAACACTCGCAAGTCAGGAATTCTGCACTTAGTTTTAATAACAATGTTTATTATTTTAAAGTTATTTATGCGTCTTTTAAGATTTTTTGGTCCTAATATAAAGGCCGCCAATTTCCTTTCGGCCGTATTAGCAACCAAGTTTCGCAACCAGTAATTGTCATACAAGGGGTGCTGGCCAGAAAACCTCCACGTGTGTCTGACGGCTGCTTTCCCTCTAGACACGTCTGGCAGGAACGGAAGTTGGTAGGCCGGTGCATCCTGGGTATGGGCAATAGAACCTTTCGAGGGATTAACCTTCGGGGGATCTTATTGCCTGTGGCGAATATTCTGGTACGGGAGGGGCCCCATGTGAGCCAACGCGGAGTTGCTCCACGTGTCCCTCTGATGTCAGCAGAGGGCACAGTGGAGGAGTAGGGGCGGGCCAAGTGTGCACTCACACTGCCACTGGGCAGGCAGCGGGGGGACTGTCCTTTCCTGCCCCCGTCGTTCTCTTAATCCCAGGAGTGCCCGCTGAGTAGTGTTCTCGCATCTCTTGGGACCGAGGGTCTTGGCTTCACCACCCAGACCGCGAGGAAGAAAACCTCTATAAAAATTACGGGAGGATGGGGCCTGCTAGCAGCAGACTCGGGGAAGTCTGCTGCCCGACCAGCAGCTGGCGTAGCTAGTGTAGTTGGTGCAGCTGGCGTAGCTGGTAAAGGCCCTTGAGGTGAGGTGGCGTGCAGTGTTCCGTGTGCGCGACCTAGGAGGGTGCGGCCAACGTTAGGCCGCACGGGGAGAAGGGGCTCGCCTGCTTGAGGCGGGACAGGACCTGTCGGGGGTGATTGTGTGAATACTCACGTGTTCCCACGCCCCCGGCTAAGGTAGTTGAAGGAACACCGTGGTGGTTTTAGTCGGTAAGAGTCCGACACTGGCTCCGCCTAGCCCGGGCTGAGTGCAACCATGAGGATTTCCCGAATGCAAAAAAAAAAAAGACTTGTCATACAAGAACAAACTTTCTTGCTATGCAACCAGTTGCCAAAGAAGATATTCTGTTCTTGTTTAACAGACCTATTGTAAAAGTTTCAATAAGTTTGTATATAAGTATTATATCCATTGTCTAGTACCCATAGTACAAGCTCTGCTTAGTTTGGGACTAGATGGTGCTGTGTAAAAATGTCCAAAAAATATTTATTTATTTAACAGGGTTGCGGGGGACTGATGGCAGTCGCTCCATGTAAAATATTGATGTTCAGCCGCATCAGGCTAGACTGGAAGCCAACCCCAATATAATTGGGAAAAGGCTCGAAAATGACTATCGACAGTATCAGTACTAAATATCGATAGACAAATTTATTATTATACTCATATCTTATTATTATTTAGGTGCTTATGTATTATAAGTATGTATTAACAACAAAAAAAAGCATATAAGTATTATATCCACTGTCAAGTACCCATAGTACAAGCTCTGCTTAGTTTGGGACTAGATGGTGCTCTGTTAAAATGTCCCAAAAATATTTATTTATTTATTATTAATCGATAGTCGCCTATTGAGTTACATCACTACTGACAATCCAGCCTGACACCTATATTACTCCTTGATAGTCTTTGATAATGGAAAATGGAACTAATGGAACCACAGATGAAGTACCTATAGATTTGCAGTATGCATGATGGCTAGTTCAGTGCATCTCGCTTTAACAACGTGTGTTGCCATAAAAAAATATTTCCTTTCAATTAGGGGAAATTACAATAACTCAGACAATAATATTATTTCCCCTATTTATTTATATAAAGAAACACCAACAGCATAAAATAAATCTAGTACTGTACGGTGCAACCATACATGCAATTATTGCACTCTCATCAATATTATAATAATTCAATCAGTTCACGCTCCGACCGCGTCATTACAACACCTATCATTATCAATAGTTAAGGAGTGGACTCAATACAAGTATCAAGAGAAAATATATCGTTTTATTTAATATCATTATCAATATCAATCAGTAAAAGACGTATGGTGAGAATCGTACATCTTTTTGGTCCTTCGATCCATCTAGCAATCAGTGACTATTTGGTGAATATCAGTGACTATCAAAACAATATCAGTGTCTATCAAAAACATTATCAGTGATCGTATTCGACTCAAAAACTGTGCAGTGCTGCTAGCAAGAAAGGAGCACGAGCCAGGGAGTTGCAGCATATCAAGTAAGATCGTTTTAATTTGCCATTACGTGAATATCTTACTTCATCATGGAAAATATTCACGCAAACCAAGCTGAGATTTTCGAGGCTATGACCAAGCTGTCCGCCAATATCATGAAGGATAGCTCGAGTCGTAAGGTTGGCGATTATTTTAAACGGCGTTTAGAAACATTAGAATCTTATTGGGTCGATTTTCAATATAATCATGATCGGCTTCGTACGGAGGAAAGCAGGTCTCACCCGTACTTTATACAGAAGCATTACGAGCGTGCAGCGGAGTTGTACAGGTCTGTTAAAGCGTTAATTAGTCAGCAGCAAGGATTAACAAAAGCAGGTCAATCTGCTGTCACGGAGCAGGAGGTGAAACTTCAACAGAGAGATGATCAACCATCAGGTACATCTCTAGCAAGTATGCGAGATGAACAAGCATCAAAACGTTCGTCTCCAGAGCGGTTATCAAGAGGTACATCTAGCAAGACGGATGATATGCTCAAAAAACAATCTAGCAACATCAAAGCTTTTCAGCGAACTATAGCAAGTATTAATTTAGAGGAAATTTCCGAGAAGTGGGAAATGGAAGATGCTCTGAAGACTATTCAATCAAGATGGTCTGTAATTGATACTTTGCACTTGGAATTGGACGGGGAGTTGGAAGAGATGGATGAACATTACGAACAATCATATTCTAAGCAGGAGAAAATATACAACGACTTGAAAAAGGCTGTAAACAGCAAGTTATGGTCTGTCGCACATAAAGTCAAATCAACTCCAAAATTGGACATCCCTATTTTCAGCGGATCATATCAGCAGTGGACATCCTTTAAGGACTTGTTTACTGAAACGATCCACACTAACTATTCTCTGTCTAGCGCTCAGAAAATGCAGCACCTCAAGAGCAAATTGAGAGGAGAACCTGAAAAATTAATCCAGCATCTACCAATATCATCTGATAACTACAACATTAGTTGGGATATTTTAAATCATCGTTATAATAATCTCAAATTAATTTGTAGCTCTCATTTAGACACGTTAATAAACATCCCGGCGGTGCAACATGCTACTATCAATCATATCAAGCGTCTGCATGACACCACAGTCGAGAGTTTGAACGCTATCAAGAATTTGGGGGTGGACGTTACTTCCTGGGACCCTTTACTTATACATCTTTTGTCTCCAAAACTAGATTCGGAGACTCATGACGACTATGCAGAATCTATTAAAGACCCCAGGGCTCTACCTAAACTACAAGATTTTCTGTCATTTCTAGAAGGGAAATTCACTTCTATGGAATCGTCACGCAGAAAACAAGATAATCAATCAAGCAAATCCGGAAACTTCAAGCAATCATCGTTTGAGGCTAAACAATCACGACAAAAGTTTTATTCGCAACAATCATTTATTGCGAATGGTGAAGTCATTTCACAATCGACAAACAACAAAAATGTCAATCAGACGAAAAATTATAGGTGTCCAATTTGCAAGACAAATGAACACTGCACCTTTTATTGTCAGCAATTTCTACAAATGTCACCGCAAATAAAACGCAAAACTTTATCGAAATTAGATGTGTGCAAAAATTGCCTTTATAGTCATAACGGTAACGCTTGTTTTTCAACCAAACGATGCCGTGAATGTAATGGAAATCACAATACATTACTACATGCAGCATTCACACAATCAAACAACGCTTCCGTTGCAACAAGCACATCAAAAGCGACGGAAAACACTACACCTGCCACGAAATACGAAACGCCGCAACTGACGCGTGGAAACTCGCACGTTTCACTACAACAAAATAGGCCGGATGTACTTTTACCTACTGCAATGATCAAGGTCCAAGCAGAGGATGGATCGTTCCAGATTTTACGAGCACTTTTAGACCAAGGTTCGCAAACTTCCCTGATAAGTGAAAACGCAGCACAGCTTCTGGGCATATCACGCAAGAAATGCCCGGGCGTTATCTGGGGAATAGGCGAAACGGAAACAAACTGCAAAGGAATCATGTCTATCAAATGTGCATCAATTATCAACAGCTTTGAGTTTGAAGTAGATGTTTATATCATGAATAAATTAGTCAAAAACTTGCCTAATCGTACATTCAACAAACCAACATGGTCATATTTGGATAATATTTCATTAGCAGACCCCGATTTCAACATAAGTCGTTCTGTTGATTTACTACTCGGTAGCCGAGTTTATTCAAAATTATTATTAGAAGGAGTTTGTAGAAAAGTCAAAACACACGATTAGGCTGGATATTAAGCGGAGATATCATACAATCGTATCAGTGTAACGTCATTTTACATAACCTGGAGGAAATTCAGCAGTTCTGGGAGATAGAAGACATCACTGACGAGACATCATTATCATCAGGAGATCAGCAGACTATAGATTATTATCAAAACACTACGATACGGCAAGAGGATGGTCGGTATCAAGTAAGATTGCCTCTTAAGCCTAATTTTTCAGATAAGTTAGGATTTTCTAAACCGAAAGCTGTAGCGCAGTTTAAATCATTAGAGCGAAAGTTTCAGCAACATCCTAACGTTCAAGCAGATTATCAGAAATTTATGACTGAATATCAAGAATTAGGTCATATGAAACTCGCGAGCAACAGCTCAAAACCCGATTGTTTTTTAACGCATCATAACGTACTTCGTCCAGACTCAACCACTACCAAGTTTAGGGTTGTTTTCAATGCGTCTGCCAAAACATCGACAGGCAACAGCCTGAATGACGTCATGGAAGCTGGACCAAATCTACAGCAGGACCTCCAGTCCTTGATCCTCAAATGGAGGCAGTATAAATTTGCATATACAGCAGACCACGGAATACTTGAATAAGACTGGAATTGGTATAGTACACAGTTTCTTCGGAAACCCGTGTCGCCTAACTCTCCCACTATCCGTCTCACTACTACATAAGCACTGTATCTAGCTTGTATCTAGATATCTAAACGCATACGCGTGCAAGAAATACTACACTAAACGCGGCCCTATATTAGCTGTCACGTCTGTCACACATAAACGTCGACCATGTGCGAACGCACCACTACATTCGAACAGGTCGTTAGTGATGTCCATGTACAAAAAACTAATTTATGAATGTTATCGATCTTTTCAACGATTTTCGCACATGGTCTTGGAATAAAAATAATTTGTCCTACGTAAGGAATTGGAAAGTTACTGTTTCATGATATACTTAATTATTGAAAATAACGTCTGACACGTTTTAAAACAAGCAGCGCGAGGTAAGGCGAAAAATAAAAAGTAGTTTTTCGATTTTTAACCTACTTTAAATTTGTTATAAGACCTGGTTTGGTGTTTTGCGTAAATAAGATATACAATTCTGCATATTTACGGATTGGTTTTCTTTTTAAATCGTAACTTATAAAATAATTACTGCTCAACATACTAAAGTCGTCAATTTTGTTTAGTTTTTTGTAAACTTTTTGTTTTTTGTTTTGTATTGTATTGGAAACTAAAAATAAAATAATATGCCCCTTATTACGAAAGTTTAGACCACGTTTAAGGGGAATATAGCAGCCAAGTGGCGCCCCCATCAGTAAACAAATTATTACTCGCTGAATACAAGTACAGGTACTGTAGTTTAATCAGAAACTATTAACTCTGTAAATTATACTTCGCTGTAATTGTACATATAAACAATGCGAAAAACGGCCACTTTTGGCATTTTTAGGGTTCCGTAGTCCTACAAGGAACCCTTATAGTTTCGTCATGTCCGTCCGTCTGTCCGTCTGTCCTAATCCTTTACAGCTTAATAACTTCTACAGTTATAAACACAAGTAAATGAAATTTTGTTAAAAAATAATATAGATATAGATCTCAATTTTAAAATAATAAAAACATCTTGATTACGTATTTAAGGGGTGGCGCCCATACATGTGAAATGGGGATGGAAATTTTTTTTTCGCTGCACCCCCTCGTGTGGGATATCATTGAATAGGTCTACTAAAATGATGGTAATGTTTCATACACCACTTTTTTATCAGGTGTACCATCTGCGAAATATAGCCTGCCAAAGTGGCTTGCAATGTGTCCCCCCCCCTGCCATTTCTAAACTATGCAACGTAGAAGCTTATAATCTTCCACATTGATAGACCTTTGTAAAAACTCTCTTTTAAAATTATTTCGAGCATAATGTGATTATAAATTTTTGAGTTATGGAGAGAAAACTGAAAAATACTTAAAACGTCCTAGTTCAAAGGTCATTGACCTTAGAGAAAAATGATGTTAGCAAATAATGCTCTTTTAGCTACTTTCTATTTGAAAAAATCACAAAAAGTTAATTTGTGTTATTATGACATGACAAAATTCTTAAATTTGGCGCCATCTAGCGGCGTCTAATAACACTCTCTAAGGCCGGTGTTCATCAACGTTAATTCTCTGATTAAACAGCCGATTACTCAAAAAATGTACTGGAATTAAGGGTAAACGGTCGATTAACCAGAGAATTATCGTTGGTGAAATCAAGCATAAGTCACCAATGCTGCCGTTAAGTGCCGTCTATTTCATTTGGCACTGTATAGCGCCATCTAGCGGCTATTGACAACACTCTCTGAGTCGCCAATGCTGCCGTCTATTGCAAAAACTAAAATAGCCATGATTAATATTCGATTTGATTTGTTTGTAACACCTACTTAAGGAACCCTATAATACTGAGCATGGCCCGACATGCTCTTGGCCGGTTTTTCTATCTACAACTACAGCGAAATGTATTTTACAGAGTTAATAGTTTCTGATTGAACTACAGTACCTGTACTTCAACTTTTAAAAACGAATTTTCGATAAATTATGTATTCAGCGAGTGTTTTTTTTTCTGACGGAGGCAACACTTGGCTGCTACATTCCCCTTAAGCACTTGTTAAAACCGGGTGTAATCCAAACTCCATACATAACAAAGGTATTTAACCACCAAAACGAAGAGGAGAGGATTATGTGTCGAACAACCAATAGGATTGCGTTATTTTCATATTTCACCGCCTAGCTTCAACATTATTTATTTATTTAAACTTCATACAATACATGTACATAGGTGGACTTAATGCCTTTGGCTTTCTCTCCCAGTCAACCAGCTATTATATATCTAACGCAGTCTTATTGGTGGCTTGCGACACATCTCGTCACATCTCGTCTCTGCGTTTTGGTGGAAACCGAGCCTAAAACCCGATTTTTAACCGACTTCAAAAAAGGAGGAGGTTCTCAATTCAATTGTATGTTTTTTTTTGTATGTTTGTTACCTCAGAACTCTGTCATTTATAAACCGATTTCGAAAATTATTTATTTATTTGAAAGGATATACTTCCAGATTGGTTCCATTTTCATCAAAATCCAGTTTTGATGATGGGATCCATGTGAAATTGAGCTAATTTCTCAAATATTATTGGCATACACATAGCGATTTTGGTATATTCATCAACAAGTCAAGCATTTGCATTCAGAAAAAATCATTTTGTGAAGATCTGATGAAGGTCATAGGAGATAAAGAGGGAACTCTTCAATGGATGACAGCAAATTATCCGGGATTACAGCAATCGCTTGTCTTTCTATTGTTAATTCCACTCAAAACAATAAACTAAAAAAAACGACTTCAAAAAAATAAAAATAAAATATTTTAATAAAAAAATAAATCAGTTTTTTCTTAAATCAATCCGAATCAAAAGCACCACTCCCTAAACTGTTTCACACAAATTTTATTATTTTATTCTTTTTTAAGTCGGTTTTTACTTTTTTAATGTGGTTTATGTTTATGATAATTATGATAATTGATAAATATTGTATTGTATTGTATAAGTTTCTACATATGTGATTAATGATATATCCATTAATAAAATTATATTTGTATGCCGTAAAGGTATAACATGATAGACCTTATAATAATTTTGTACAACTTGCATACTCTGTGTGTATACTCATGTTATGACAAATAAACATTATCTTATCTTATCTTATCAAAACTCGAAATTGCGAATAAATAATTTCGACAAAGAATCTACCTAAAAATAAAATTATTATGCATTTAAAATAATAAAAATGAGGAATATTTATTTTAAAACAGAAAGTATACACCGAATTAATTATATCGATAATGCATTCAATATGTTACTACACTATCGATACGCGGGGATTTTGGTAACAGTCAGGCAAATAAGGTGAAGGCGACATCGAAAGAAACGCAATACATTACGCGGTTATTCACGTAGTGAAAGTCGATATCCATGTTTTATAAGCAATGTATAATGTTTTATCAGTTTGCGATAACATCGTTTTTGTCATGAATCACATAATACTAAGAAAATATTTGCAAATATCACAACTAATTAAAGGTTTTTAGACTTACCGATGAAAAGAAATCCCTCCTTTAGTTAAACTACACACCTCGCTTCTTTTTCGGCATGATATAATGGCGCAAGACGGCATAATTATTATTTTTTCGCACAGCAACGTACTCTGTCACAGCCTGGCCGCAATGTTTAAGCTGTGACGCGGATTTTGGTTAAATTAGCGCGTCTGCTCAAAAGCGCGGCGCGCCTATCCCGCCCACAATTCCCCTCTATTTATATTCATTTCCTCTATGCAGCAGACATTGAGAAAATGTTCCGCCAAATCTGGATTCACGAAGATGATCAGCGATATCAGAAGATTGTTTGGAGGAACACATCATCAGACCCAAGACGTCAAAATAACCCAATACAGGATTATCAGTTAACGACAGTTACCTACGGAACCAAAGCCGCACCTTTTCTCTCTTTGATGACGTTAAAACAACTAGCACGTGATGAAAGAGCCAACAACAAAAACAACTTAGCAACAGACGTCTTGGAGAACTCGTTCTATGTTGACGATCTGTTACATGGATCCCATTCACCCGAATCAGCAAAAACACTAACACGCGACCTAATCAAACTTTTAAAATCGGGAGGTTTTAATCTCAGAAAATGGAAATCAAATGTCCCTGAGTTATTAGAACACATGGGCCATTCTCAAAAACGGAATTGAAATTTAAAAAATAAAAAATGTTTTTTGATATGATTCAAAGTAGTTTCAAATGAAAGGTATATTAAGTTACAATACGTTGCATTTATGAGTCGAGCTAAGTCCACTGTAGTTTTTCCAAAAAAGGGGAAAAACAAAAACAGTTCTCCATGGAAGTGACACTGATACACGGAAGTGACATATTTGTAAAATTTGAAGAAAGGATTAATGATTTAATGTGAAATAAAACAGTTTTATAATTAATAACTTCATTAGTTATGTAATAACTTTGGTATTTATTACAATTAGTATTTGTAAGTATGAATTTATACTTAATTACGCTTTTAATATTAAAATAGTCTTTATAGGAACAAAAGTCAGTTACAGTCTTCTTAATCTTGTCAGTTCACCTGAGTAAGCGTAGCTCATTTGACAGGGGTTTTCGGCAAAAAAAATCTTGTAAAGATTTCCAAGTGAATCATTTAACAATCTCTTCTGCTTTTTAACTTTATTCCGGGTAATTACATCTCTTTTGCCAGCCATTAGCCGAGTATTTTCATCGTTCTCAATTTTTTTTTAAATAGCTACCTTCTTATCTTTTATAGTCTTTAATTCTCTAACTGTGTTCTCATCGTAGTTTTGTGTTTTAGGAATATTTTTATTCACCTTTTCTCTGTTGACTTTCATACGTAATGCGTTTACCTTCTTTTTCAGAGTTGAAATCAACTTTTCTTGGTGTTTCAATTTTTTACTTAAAATATACATATCTATTATAGTGATAGCCTAGTGGTTGAACGCTTGCCTTCCATGCAGGAGGGTGTGAGTTCGATCCCGGCCCGCACCTCTGACTTTTCGAATTCATGTGCGGATTTATCTTCGATTATCACTTGCTTTAACGGTGAAGGAAAACATCGTGAGGAAACCTGCACACTTGAGAGTGCTCCATACAGTTCTCGATGGTGTGTGTAGTCCACCAACCCGCACTAGGCCAGCGTGGTGGACTAAGGCCTTGGCCTTCTCGTACTGAGAAGAGGCCCGTGCCCAGCAGTGGGACAGTAAAGGGCTGATTATGTTATGTTTTTATGTTATATCTATTATATTTTGCGGTCTTTAATCCAGTCTTTTCTTGATATGATATTTTATTAAAATCACTAGTTGGAGAATCAAGAATCCTAGGCGAGTAATTTGCTAGCATAGATGGAGATGGGTCTCTGTACGAGGACGAAAGATGACTTGAAACAGAATGAGATCGTATGTTTGAGATAGAAGGTGAAATTATGCTTGAAACTGAGCGAGCTCGTATGTTTAAAACAGTAGGAGAATGCCTAACTGAAACTGGTTGATTTTCAATGTCACTTGAAGGCGGTGAGTCTTCAGTCGAGTTAAAAGTCTTTCCCTATATTTTATATTTTCTCTGCACTGCTTTCCCTCTTACGCCATTCTTTTTTTGCTTTCTCTGTTTTCTATCTGACATTTGATCTATTGGTATAATTTTCTCTTCCTCTTTTCGCTTCTTATAACGTTCACTTTCCTTAGCTTTCGTCTGTTCATACAACTGTGGATTAGATTTTATATTTTCCCGACGTCACCGCTCGCATTCTTTTTTCATGCGTCTGATCTCTTCCAGACTTTTTTTGGTGGGCGCCATATTTCCTTGGGTCAAGAATATATTACACAGAATTAATAATATAGTATAATTGGCAAATTATTAAAAAGCGATCATAAGTATTTCACCTCCATGGACATAAGATCACCTCCGTGGATCTTACCATGGAACGGTAATCCACGAGGGTGACATTCATGGAGGTGACATTTTAAACTTCGATACCGTTTTTTCATAACTTCAAATACTGAATACAAAAAACGACGAAGTACCAAGATACCTCCTATAATGACCCATTATTTTAAGATATTTGATAGATCTTATTTAAATAAACACTATTTGACACATAATCCACAAAAGTGACCAAGATAGCGTGCTAATTTAAAAAAAATCTTACCTTGTAAGCCTGTACTCCAAAACAGTGATCCCAGAAATGACAAACTGTCGAAAATTTTAAAGATGGCGTTGGGTTTGTTGTCTGGATACGTACAGAAACTGTTTTCATTGATTTGAGGAATCGTTGCAGCGTTCAAAAACTACATACACGGAGGTGATGTTTGTATTATGCACAAAAGTTATGAAATATTTAGAATCCGTTATATTTACTATGTTTTAATTGTTTGGTGTTTTTTAGATAGTTCACTTCATTGTATATCGAAAAATAAGACGAATAATTTTATTTATTACTGTTAAATTTCTCTTATTTAAGTCTACATTATCGTAAAATGAGTTTGCACACGACATGGAGGTGACGTTTTCGTCACTTTCTTAATGATAATTCAAAAAGATGTATAAATTGTGTAAGTTTTAACAAAAATCCTATTTATATGAACTACCTCCATGAATTATAAATGGAAATGAAATAAGTAATACAAGTATTTTATTTAATAAGATAAATGCACATATTTTTTTTACAAAAATGAGAATGGCCCACATACAGACCGATAACAAAACTCAAGACAGTTTTAATTTTAAGCAATCAGAACCATCGAAGACCTTGGGCCTCATCTGGGACCCCAAGGAAGATACTTTCCGGTTCGAATTAAAAATCGAGCTATCAACTTCTCCAGTTACAAAACGATCTTTATTGTCAGATATATCAAAATTATTTGACCCCTTGGGATGGCTATCACCTCTGTCCACAAGGTTAAAAATATTTTTTCAAAAAGTTTGGATACATGATATAAAATGGGATGATCCCCTGCCTAAAGATATTCTGACCGATTGGATAAGCGTCAGAGATACTATTTATCGTGTAAATCAATTACAGTTGCCACGCTGGATAGGCACACAGGAACGTGACAGTATAGAATTACACGGATTTTGCGATGCGTCACAGAAAGCGTACGCGTGCGTGATATACTGTCGAATCAAAGGGCATAAGCAGTCAATGCCTATTTTACTAGTCGGAAAAACAAGACTAGTCCCATCAAGCAAATCAGTATCATTACCAAGGTTGGAGTTATCAGGAGCTCTATTACTATCAAAACTTATATCAAAAGTTCAGCAGTGTCTAACAAACTACAACGTAACTATTTACGGTTGGGTAGACTCTATGGTTGTGTTAGGTTGGTTAAATGGTGACCCAACAAGGTGGAAATCATTTGTGGCCAATCGGGTACGCCAGATAACCAATATTATGCCTACAAACTGCTGGCAGTACGTAAAATCATCAGAAAACCCAGCAGATTGTGCCAGTCGAGGCTTGACCGCCGCTCAACTGGAAGATCACTCTCTGTGGTGGAAGGGTCCTTCGTGGCTATCAACATATGACGCCAAAAAGGAATCAAAATTATCAAACTTCACAACAAACGAAGAAATCAAAAATAATAAATTACAAGTAAATGTAACTCAGCAAAATAACGACTGTAGCGTTATAAGAGATCTGATATCAAAGTACAGTTCATTTACACAACTTATAAATGTATATGCAAGGCTTTTGCGTTATTTTAAACGATTACGACTCAAGCAAATGGTACAAACTAAACATCTAACTCTACAAGAAATAAGACAAGCAAAAATGAAACTAATTAAGTTTGTACAAGAAAAAGATTTTTTTGAGGATATACAAAATTTACAACAAGGCAAACTTATATCAAACAAGAGCAAAATATTGAACTTGAATCCGTTTCTCGATCAATACGGCATTCTTCGAGTCGGCGGGAGGCTCAACCGCGCCAACATCGATCCTCAAATGAAGCACCCAATTATTCTATCAAAAACTTGTCGTTTAGCAGAACTTATCATTGACGAGTCTCACTTTCTAACGTTTCATGGCGGACCTCAACTAACATCAGCATATACACGCCAGAAATATTGGATTGTTGGCGGAATCAGAGCCGTCAAAATCCGGGTTAGACGTTGTGTTAAATGTCGCCGTCATAACCCTAGCAATCAGCATCAAATCATGGGAGATCTACCACTAGGAAAGTGGGCAATGGGAAGGGTGAATCAAGTGCACCCCGGCAGTGATGGATACGTCAGAGTAGTCACATTGCAAACAAAAAACGGATCAATGAGAAGACCCATCGTCAAGCTTACACCATTGCCAGATTGCTCCGACGAAGAAGACAAACAAGTGTCAACTTCAGATCAATCACATCAAAATATCAAAACATCACCTCAACTCAAAACCCGAACGAGTCAAAGCCTTAGTTCTACCTACACCACTATAGTGTCTTTATTACTACTTTTATTATGCTTAGTATGCAATGTGCATAGTGCATACAATATAACACAATTACAAGGCAATCAAGCAATTTATTTTGATAAAATATCAGAAATGAATTTAATCCAAGATCAATGGAAAATAGTAGTATATTACGACATGCACCCATATTGGCATGGATCAAACATCTTTAGCATCTATATGAATCACCTTGAAAACCTATGCACACAAACAAAACGGAGATCACATTGTGACGTTATCATGTTGCAGCTACGTCACAGATTCATGGAGCTAGAGTACTACGACCGCATGTTGCTCAATCAGCATTTTGAAGCACATACGCGCACGCACCGAGGTCTTATCAACGGGATCGGTTACGTTGCAAACAGTCTCTTCGGAGTACTCGACGAACATTTCGCCGAACAATACCAAAAAGACATTACTTTAGTCCGAAAAAATCAGAAACATTTAGCATTACTATGGCGAAATCAAACATCTATCATTGAAGCAGAGAACAACTTGCTTAAACGAGTGGAAAGTACGATGGAAAAGCAACATAAAATATTTAATCAACATTTAATCAACTTAGACCAAGCTCTCTCCACATTAAAAAATGAGGTTGAGAAAGTAGCAGTCACAGAAGACTTTATTTTATCAACATTGATTGCGAGCAACATCCTGAGCAGTCTAAAGAGCATTCAAGATTCGTTGTTGGACACGATCACCAACGTTCAACACTTCAATGTTCATCTTATAACACCGGCTCAACTACAAGATGAGCTAAATATCATTTCAAATCAGTTGCCCAAAGAACTATCATTACCTATCAACAGCATTACTACTGACCTGTACAAAATATATCAAATCATGCAAGTAAGAGCTCGTATGACACGAGAGTATTTCATTTTTGAAATACAAATTCCTCTAGTAAATCGAGAGAGTTACGAAATTTATCACATGATTCCTATTCAACATCAAATAAAAGGAAGTATGGTAAACGTAGTCCTAATATCAGAGTACATCGCCATAAATATCAGAAAGGATGTATACTTACCTATTTCCGGATATGAGCTCCAAAAATGCATTCGATTAAATGCCAACACAAACCTTTGTCAGCTGCAGAAACCAATTTATCAACGAGATTCAGACCAAAATTTTTGCATCAAAAATCAAGAAGGAAATACCTGTACAACTATCACTGCTACATGCAAAACAACGTGGACACAGCTAAACGTAATAAACACATTCATAATCACTTGTTGTGGCCATTGCACTCTACGGATAATATGCGGAGATCAAGTTACCACTGAACAGGTGACCGGAGGGAAAATAATAGCACTAGGAAACAACTGCGTCATCAAGGGTGAGACCTTTATTATTACGTCATATAAACAACAAACGACTAACATGAACATTAAGCCTGATATTATTGCCGTAGAGATCGCTCCCGTCAATAACTTAATCAACTTATCAATACCAACCAATGAGTACAAGGAAGAAAGTTACCAAACATCTTTGAAAAGTATCTCAAAACAAATAGAGCAAATGAAAGCAGCCTCAGATCAAACTGATGATGGTGTGACTTATCACGATGTCCACCATTACGTGGCCATCTACTGCGTGGGGGTGGCAGGGCTAGCCTTCGCTGCGTTTGCGTACATACGCTCGCGCCGGCGCCGCCGCACCGTGCAGCTGGCGCTCACACCTGCACAGCCTGGCGTACACTATCGCGCCGGTACGAGTGATCTGCGTGCGACTAGTATGCCAAATCAAAGTGATCAGTGCGCGAGTGAAGTGTATCATAGTGATCAGCGCGCGAGTGTAACAAACAACTCAAATGCGTGTGTAACCGATAGAGCTACTTCACCTGTTATTAGAAAATGTAGTTTCAAAACATCAACTAACAACTTAGCAATTTAAGTATCATTGTTTTATCACCTTGTATCATCAGATCATACTAACAACACCATCTTTCAGCATCAGTCATCTCGCGCCCGGGAGTATGTACGGTGCAACCATACATGCAATTATTGCACTCTCATCAATATTATAATAATTCAATCAGTTCACGCTCCGACCGCGTCATTGCAACACCTATCATTATCAATAGTTAAGGAGTGGACTCAATACAAGTATCAAGAGAAAATATATAGTTTTATTTAATATCATTATCAATATCAATCAGTAAAAGACGTATGGTGAGAACCGTACAAGTACTAAAACTAAAGTATATACCTACATTCAATTTTAAGGAGGTATATACACCCTTATTTTTTAATTACAAAAAAAACTTTAAGGTTAGTTTCTGCTTATCATTATGAACAACTTTTACTATAGGACCAAGCCTGAAATCGCGAAAAAATGTCAGCTGATCCCTACATTTGTGTTCACATAAATCGAGAAAATGTAGAGATCGACTGATTCTATTTTCGCGATTTAAGGGTTGGTCCCATAGTAAAAGTTGTTCATAAAAATGAGTAGAGACTACCCTTAAAGTTTTTTTCATTATAAAAAATAGGAATGTATAATAAAAACGTTGACTGATTATTGTTTTGTTCTACAGAAAATGGTTGATATTTCAGAAAGACTAGCTAATCTATGGAGAAATACAGACAACATAAATTGATAGCTTATAAAATAGCTGCTATTCATTTAAAATATTAAAACAATATTTTCAATTTAAAATAGACACTAGTGATAGTAGTAGTTCGCCCCGAACTGAGATCTGGAGATGTTTTATTTGTAGAGTATTATAGCTAATTTTATGCTCGACTGGTCCACGGCGACGGCCACCCAAACATTGAGTGGACGACATCTGACGACACACCGGTTGGATTGGATGGCAAGGGCTCATGACCGCCAGGAGTGGAGGAATTTGGAGGAGGCTTACACCCAAAAATGGAAATGGCTGCAATGATGATAATGATATCTAATGAAAGACACAAAAAATCATCTTTAAGTACCTATATTTTATAAAAAATCTGTTTCACGATTATTTGAAGTTTTTACTGCTGAAATGTCAAGTCTTATGGAGTCTTGACTTGTAATCCTCACAGGAAACAGGATCAACTAAAACCACAAAAAGAAAACAATTAAATATTTACGCATTTAATAACTTCTTAGGTTTTCGCGATCACTACACATTATAATAAAACAAAGTTTAACCGGATTAAATCGCGTATATTATTTAAATTTGTTTCCCTGACGTTTCGAAAGCTTTGCAGCATTTCGTGGTCGCAGGTAGACTATGATATTGTGAGTGATTACTGCGTGCATCGAAACGATTTTAATTAATAATATTGTACGGTAGATTAAAATAATTTTTTTAGAAATATTTGTAAAGACGCTTGTCATCTTAGTCTACCTGCGACCACGAAATGCTGCAAACCTTTCGAAACGTCAGGGAAACCAATTTAAATAATATACGCGATTTAATCCGGTTAAACTTTGTTTTATTATTTACGCATTTGTCAAGCATCTCACTGAAATTTGTTTCTGATATTCCAAGAGTACGGGTCATGCATGAGTCATGAAGAAAGTAAATTAAAACAAATTACTGAAAAAAATATACTTAAGAACTGAATAGGTAAGTAATAATAAAAAGTAGGTAAGTAGTAATAATAAATATAATAATAATAACTTGGCAACACTGATAAGTCAACTAGATATCTGGAGAAAATATTTGAAATTATTATATATATTTAAATTAAACCATAATTATCACAAGAAAAAAGGTTCAATGGACCTCAAAGAACCATCCAAAGGTAATCAACAATGAAAATTATGAACAATAAAAATAAATATATTATAAGAAAATTCAGAAGACAAGCAAATGACATATGTCATTATATGATAGAATCACACACAGATAAAATAATCACTTGGAATCACAAAATATGGAAAACGACCACAAAACAATATTAGAATGTTGACTCGCGCCAAGACCAGAGAACAAACGACACGCCCAAGACCCCCGAGCTCGTCGCTCAGCTCCGCCTCGCAGCCGCCGGAACCCGCCTTACCAGTGAGTGCAGTGACACCGGCCGCTGCAGCCGCGTCGAGCTCGAGCGACGAGTATTACTCCCCGCCGTCACTTGTACGTCGTCGGGGAGGAGTTCGGCCGCCAGCCAGCTTGGGACCTCGAGGACATCCGGCCCCGAACAGGGTCCTCGCTGCCGGTGGTAATGTGTCGCGCATGAGATGGACTCAGTCCATGAATGAAAATGTCATGCGCGCATATTATAGGGCTACAGAGGGGGGAACTAACCTCACTGCGTATCGTGGTAGCATGCTGACTCTGTTTCAGGAACTTGAACCAGTCATCAACGTCTCGGTGCAACGACTATCGGATCAGGTGCGGGTTATCCAACGCAACCATAGATTGGATGACGCCGCACTTGATAGGCTTCGCTTGGAAGTTCAGAACAGCCGTGTCACCTCCCTCCCGTCACAGACCGCGGTACAGTCGCAAAACTCACAAGTTAATAATTTAGTTCCACCGCGGTCCGATTGTTTTGATGGGCAAGAGGATGATGGGGCTGTTACTGTTACCTGTTGGTGACTAACCGGCCTGGACGACGGAGGGGTATGAAGTGCATGAGGAAGGGAGGCGCGGCCTGCTGGCCGCGAGCGGCGCCGGCGCAGGAATGATGATTCATTCAATATAGACCACCGGTCGATAAACACATTAGTACTGTACGCGTCGCGAGCTACTTGTTTTGCAACTTTTTTACCTACATATGGTCCTTCGTGCTTTTTATTTAAAAGTAAACAAAGTAGTTCGTCCGTTACGCAAAGATTCAAGACTTCGGCCCGTTCGACGATCGAACTGGGCGATTTCAAGATACAGCTCTTCTCGTCTCGTCTGTCTGAGTGGAGTGTCCGCGAAAGTCACCGGTGCACGTAAGCCTGTCTTCACTTCAGTGCCCAACGGACTTCGGACATCAGATTCACGTCGTTAGCAGTCGTCGGTCAAGAGAAGGCGCATACAAAAACAACATTGGACTTTGACCGGAGCGTTATACCGCCGAGTCATTAACGGATGGCAAAAGATACGTGAGATCTTTCCAATTCCTTAATCATTTATTCATCCTTATTCAGTAGTATTTTATACACATATTCAATTCATCCATATTCATTCCCATTTTATCGCAGTAGTTCAGATCGTCATAGACTTAATTTCATTCCCATAATTATTAATTATCCAAGTTCATACATGGTACCTACCTACTTAGTAGTGTTTTTAAAATCCATTTAGTGTCCTAACAATTACCCTATAGTGCATTAGTGGTAATACCTAGTGTATTCACAGTGCTATTTCGTACGTTCGCTTATTTATTGTAGTGTCATTATTAGTCAGCATACATAACAGCTTTTTTGCAATACGATTTTTTGTTTGGTTGAGGGTATGAACAAATATTGGTTTATTTTCACCTTAATATTTCTTTTTAACGATATCCTCAAAAGATCAATTAAGTATAGCTAACTAATTGGCTATATTTTATTTTGGTTTTATTATTCCAATAAAACATTAACATTATTAAGCACTGCTGCATTGATCTCATAACGCCTAATATTTTTTGTATAGCAAACTGCCGTAACCAACCATTGCTATAATACTTGTTATTAAAGTTAAACAGGGTGTTGTGAGATAAACAATAAGCTATTATATTATTTTGCTTATTTATTTTCTCTTTCCAATCATCACCATTATAGTTATACCTATTCAAGGCTTGGCTTCTTATAACTAAAGCTACAAGCTAAATTGATTAAAATGGCAAATGAAGCTAAAGTAAGAGAACTCATTAAGAAGCGTGCTTCTATAAAGGCTAAGCTGACGCAATTTGTAACTTTTTTATCAACTGCTCAATCATGCCAGCAACTTAGTGATGCTCAATTAGTAGAACTTGAAATGAGAATTAGTAGAATGGAGTCCTCATACGATCTTTATGACGATTTTCAGAATCAGCTGGAGATCTTGTCGGAGACCCCTGACGAGCTGTACACGGAACGGGAGCTGTTTGAGAATCAGTACAACAGCCAGGTTGCGGCGGCTCGTGTATTAATCACGAAGCACCGCAGCAACCAGCCTACTTCAAATGCAGCGTCCGAGGTAGGCTCTGATGATGGCCGCAGTGTAGTTAGACGCAGACAAAATCACGTAAGGCTACCTAAAATTAATTTGCCACGCTTTGGGGGAGGATATAAAGACTGGTTAGAGTTTAAAGATATGTACATCTCTCTCATTCACAGCGAGCACAGCATTGATGATATCAATAAATTCCACTACCTGCGGACTTCTCTTCATGGAAGTGCCGCACTAGTTATTCGAAGCTTAGATTTTAGATCAGAAAATTATAAAAATGCTTGGAGATTGTTGTGTGAACGATACGACAATAAACAATTGCTCGCAAATAACCACGCAAAGACTTTGTTTACTGTTGCATCTATACAGAAAGAATCGAGCGAAGGTATTAGACGCATTATTGACGTAACTAGCAAAAATCTTGAAGCATTACAGACCTTAGATCAGCCGGTGGAACATTGTTCTGTTAACACAGATGGCTCAGTTAGTGTGAACCTTTTCGCTTCCAAGAGTAAGGTGGCTCAGATTAAAGTCACTACGATACCACGTCTAGAACTCTGTGGTGCCTTGCTAGGAACACGGCTTGATACAGAGGTACTCAGTGATGTCACACCTACACCTGTTATGCTTAAGCCCTTTGTACAGAATCGAGTTTCCGAGATACTGGAAGGTTTTGGTAATAATGACTGGCGCTACGTACCTTCAAAGGATAATTCTGCCGACTTTGTGTCGCGCGGTATTGGCGCGGACCAGATAGGGAATGCAAGTCTGTGGTGGTCCGGGCCACAATTTTTGTTACTGGATGCATTGCAGTGGCCTACTAAGCCTAATTCAAATAGTAGTAATATGCTACCAGAAACCATTACTTTATTACACACTCAGGACGTTAATTCAAAACAAAATCATCAAATATTTAGTGTATTAATCAGCAATTCATCAAATCATTCAAAACTTCAGCGTGTCACAGCATATATACACAGATTTATAAATAATGTAAGGAATTCACAGACGCGGTTGTGTGGTTCACTTACAAGTTCAGAATTGACATTTGCTTCTAATTTCCTTATTAAACTTGCACAAAATGAGTCATTTCAAGAAGAGTACCAGTTACTTAAATCAGGAAAAGAATTACCTAGAAAGAACCGTCTTCTTTCCCTATCACCCTACTTGGATAGCAACTTAATTAGAATCGGTGGTAGGCTTGATAATTCATTTTACGATTATAATACAAAACATCCCATACTTTTAGATAGTAGACACAACTTAACGAGGTTAATATTTGAATCTTATCATTTAAAACTTTTCCATGCAGGTCCGCAACTGTTGCTAGCAACTGTGAGGCATAGGTACTGGCCTCTGGGTGGTAGAAACTTAGCAAAACGGGTTGTCCGTACATGTGTCAAATGTATAAGATTTAAAGGCGAGACCATTCAACCTCAAATGGGTCATTTGCCAAAGGAAAGAGTACAGTTAGAGTATCCGTTTCTTGAAACTGGCACTGACTATGCTGGTCCCATAATGATTGCTGATCGTAAGGGGAGAGGTTGTCGACTAATTAAGGCTTATATATGTGTTTTTGTCTGTCTGGCTACAAGGGCGGTCCATCTGGAGCTTGTCTCGGACCTCACTAAAGAAGCATTTATCGCAGCTCTTAACCGATTTACGGCTCGTAGGGGTAAACCAAAATCCATTTTTTCAGATAATGGATCTACCTTTGTTGGCACATTCAACGAACTTTCTAATATTTTAAAACAGGATTATACATTTGAAATGGCTGAATCAGGTATAAACTTTTCTTTTATTCCGGCATACACGCCACACTTCGGTGGATTGTGGGAGTCGGCAGTTAAATCTGTCAAGCACCATTTACGACGTATATTAGGTCTTACCCATCTAACGTACGAGGAACTGTCCACCTGTCTTATTCAGGTCGAAGCGATACTGAACTCTCGACCACTCACGCCCCTTTCCAATGAACCCTCTGATTTTACTCCGCTTACTCCATCCCATTTCCTCATTGGAAGACCACTCATCTCTTTGCCTCATCCACAGATACTCAACCAAAACGTCAGCAACTTGCAACGGTTCCAGCGAATTGAGTACTTGAAACAACATTTCTGGAAACGATTTGCTAATGAATATATTTTCTGGCTACAGCAAAGGACAAAATGGTGTACATCTAGAGGCAGGCTTGAAGAAGGTGCCTTGGTGCTTATCAAAGATAAGAATGCTCCACCACTATTATGGCTTCTTGGGCGAGTAGTTCGTCTGCTTCCAGGGAGAGACGGCATCGCGAGAGTGGCAGACATCAAGACAAAGAAAGGCGTCATTCGTCGGGCTTATAATACGCTTTGCCCTCTGCCCACCACTTCGTAATATTGAAGACTTCTCTTCAACGCCGGGACTATGTTGGTGACTAACCGGCCTGGACGACGGAGGGGTATGAAGTGCATGAGGAAGGGAGGCGCGGCCTGCTGGCCGCGAGCGGCGCCGGCGCAGGAATGATGATTCATTCAATATAGACCACCGGTCGATACACACGACAGTACTGTACGCGTCGCGAGCTACTTGTTATTACCTTTAGATTATTTATTATTAAACTAGTGTTACCTACAGTCCTAGTACTTTATTTCCAGAGTTCCCTTAGATACTTAGATAGGGTACTGGATCCTACATTACCAGCCAGTACAATGACCAACTGAGGAGTGTTTTGGAGCTTGCGATTCAGGAGTTTAGAACAACTGGACCCGAATTAAGGCCACGATTGCCACGTTTGCCCATGCATAAGAAAAATAGGGAACTGATGTGTGCCCTGGATTCGCTGCTTGATAGTTATTTTGAGAGCAGTGAAGATCTCGCCGATACGCACTCAATCCTGTACTGTGCAGCTGTTGCGGCCTGTCGTGTAGCAAATATCAAATTTATCAATAGCGAACAAGCTACACGACAAAGACCAGCCGTACCAGCCTGGCAGCACAGGATTGAGCAGCGTATTGGGGGGACCAGGGCACTCATTGGTAAACTAATCTGCCTTAGGGAGGGCAATACTCGGCCAAGGATGATGCGTTTTGTGAGGCGGGCATTTTCGGTCATGTCCCGCGTCACAGAACGCATCGACTTCCTGAAGCAGAAAGTCTATGCATGGGCGAATCGTATTCGACGTTACA
Organism: Asteroscopus sphinx; assembly: GCA_949699075.1. NCBI lineage: Eukaryota > Metazoa > Arthropoda > Insecta > Lepidoptera > Noctuidae > Asteroscopus > Asteroscopus sphinx. The sequence continues at coordinate 14,221,731 of OX453005.1, forward strand.
AATTACGTGCAGAACGGTATACCCTGAATCGCGAATTCCAAAGCGATGAAAGGTGGATGTATAGAGCTTGGGAGCGTCCTAACCAGTGTGTGAGTGATGGGAGCCTGCCCGATGATGAGGCTATGAATTCATTCTGGCGCAGCACCTGGTCGGTGCCTGTCACTCAGCTGAAGGCGATTAGATGCGGGAGATCGAGCGAGCGTGTGATCAAATATCAGAAATGGGGACAATTACCATCAGTCTCCAAGATGTAACCAGTGCAGCCCATCCATTACACAACTGGAAATCCCCAGGGCCGGATGGGTTACACAACTTCTGGATAAAATGGTTGCGCAGTTCACATGCTCGCTTGGCGTCCCAGTTCCAGTCTTCTTTAGAGTCTGGATCGCTCCCACAGTTCCTTACGACAGGAGTTACCCACCTGCTCCATAAATCAGGTAGTACCACGGAAGTTCACGGAACCCAAGAATTATAGGCCGATCACATGTTTGCCGACGGTCTATAAACTTCTTACGTCCATTTTTAGAGCTAAAATTACAGTTCATATTGAAAGTAATTCGATAATGTCTGCCTCTCAAAATGGATGTAGGAGAGGGTCCCGCGGTACTAAGGAGCTACTCCTTATTGATATGGCCGTCAGCCAACAGGTACGTCGCTCGCGAAAGAGTCTGTCGACATGCTGGTGCGTCGTGTGTCGGTGCTGGAACTGTACAAAATAAATACAGTGCTACGTACACCTTCTTGTTGTCATGTATGGGGCAATGGAGAACGATCCTTCGATATCCAGGGTGCCGACAGATTCAGGGGAGCAGTGAACCGGTTAGGATCGAGCGGGGGATATTTCAGGGCGATAGTTTGAGCCCACTTTGGTTTTGTTTAGCCCTGAACCCTCTAAGCACATTGCTAGAGGGATCGGGACTGGGCTATCTGTTGCGGAGAGGAGGTCAGGTAGTATTCCACCTCCTCTACATGGATGACCTGAAACTCTTTGCCCCCAATAAGTTACGACTGATGAATTTGCTGAAGGTAACAGAAACTTTCAGTAATTCCATCAGGATGGAATTTGGCGTGGACAAATGTGCGGTCATGCATGTGAGGAGAGGGGGGATTATGGAATCCGAGGGACTACAACTTTCGGATTCCATACACCTAAGGTCACTCTCCGCAAACGATACATACAAATACCTGGGTATGTCGGAGGGGTTAGGCATCAGCCAGGCTGACATGAAACAATTGTTGCGGGAGCGCTTCTTCGGCCGCTTGAAGAAAGTACTAAAAAGTCTTCTTTCGGGCGGAAACAAGGTGCGCGCCTTCAACAGTTGGGTCATGCCGGTCTTGATGTACTCTTTCGGCATACTTAAGTGGACGCAAACAGAACTGGATGCCCTGGACAGGAGAGTCCGGACTCTGCTTACCGCAAATCGGATGCATCACCCACTATCATCAGTGATGAGACTGTACATCCCGCGGAAGTGTGGCGGTCGAGGCTTTTTAAATGCTAAGACCCTCCACAACCTTGAGGTGTGCAGTCTGAGGGAGTCTTTTTTCCACGCTGACGTGGGTATGCACCGAGATGTGGTCGCAGTGGACAACGGTTTCACCCCGCTCTCCTTGGCTAAAGAGAACTGGCGTAAACCTGCAGTACTGAGTACTAAAGACCGCGAAAAATTATGGCAAAGTAAGGAGCTACACGGGCCCTTCTACCGGACCCTCCATGGGTCTGACGTAGATTCTTTAGCGTCCGTGTCTTGGCTACGGTTCGGTGACCTATTTGGAGAAACCGAAGGTTTTGTTTGTGCAATTATGGATGAAGTCATCATGACGAATAACTACCGGAAGTACATTGTAAGGGACGGGACGGATCTGGACTTGGCGCACAAGGTTGTCGACATGTGGGACGTGGATTCAGCAATCATTGTGCCGATAGTTGTTTCAGCCAATGGCTTAATAGCCAAGAGCCTCGACCATCACCTTCAGAGGCTTTCGTTAGGTGGCTGGGTCAAGGGCCAGATTCAGAAGGCGGTTCTCCTCGACACGGCACGTATTGTGAGGAGGTTCCTTTCTCTGGGGCCCTGACCGCCGGTAGCTTGGACCTTGTTCCCGATGCCTATTTTTTTATACTATTTTTTTATACTATTTTTTTTATATTTTTAAATGTTTTTCCTTTTTATACAAAAATATTTAAATATGTAAATTTATACTGAAGAAATTACAAAACCTTGGTATTAGGGGTACTCAGCTTAATTTTTTCAAAAGTTACCTTACTGACCGCTTTCAATGCGTTAAAATAGAAGATTATGTAAGTGATGATCTCAACGTCACGCACGGGGTACCGCAGGGTAGTATTTTAGGTCCCACCTTGTTTCTGACCTTTATTAATGATCTCTGCGATATCCAGCTCACTAACGGAAAGATTATCACTTTCGCTGATGACACAGCGCTTGTTTTCACCGGTGATTCCTGGCATGAAGTTTATCAATGTGCACAGCATGGATTTGACACTGTCTCAAAATGGCTCAACGATAACTTACTTACTCTCAATATTGAAAAAACCAAATGTATGTCATTTACCATCAGAAATCGTAACATTCCACAGATCACCAACTACCTGATAAAAGCGCACGTCTGTAATAACATTTCATCAGACACATGCCCGTGTTCAACACTACAAAATGTGGATAAAATCAAATATTTAGGAATAGTTATAGATAAAAACTTGAATTTTTATAATCATATAGATCTCGTGACATCCAGAATCAGGAAACTCATCTATGTTTTTAAAAGTATTCGTCATATTGCTGATACTAGCATAATTAAATCAACCTACTTTGCCCTTTGTCAATCACTGCTGACATATTGTATAACTGTTTGGGGTGGCTCCTCACTAACTTATTTAATTAAATTAGAACGTGCTCAAAGAGCAGTATTGAAGGTTAGCTATTTCCTCTCATTCTTTCATCCAACCAAGGATTTGTACAATTTCTGCCAAGTCCTTACTGTTCGCCAACTTTATATTTTGTTCACTGTCCTTAAAAAGCATTCACTACTAAACTACAACACCTCCGCTCTGGCTCACAAACGCAATAAAAAACTGATTTGTTCTTCCGTATTCTGCTTTCTCTTTATAACAAACTGAACTCAATATTATCAATATATTCCCTCCCAAAGTTTAAATGTAAACAACAGTGGCGTGCATTGGTTTTTGGCCTAGGTAGGCAGTCACTAAGCAGACGGAGCTAGTTACTATAGTGTAAAATTATTAAAAAATCTGATACTTACCTACACACATTTCATACAAAACAGACACGAAAACGACGTTTCAACAACGACGTTTAAAAGTAAGAGACACTAGCAAAAGACTATTAAATTTGAATGACGACACCCAGTTACAGTTGTATTAACGTGTTATGTAATAGTCATAACATTTTACCTTTTCTTGAGTCAAATACAGATTTTGATGTGTTTGTCTACTGAAATGCACTTTTTTGTTTTGTCAACAAACGAAAACTGATTGAATGGGTTTCTCGTAATTTCTCTAAGCATAGTCTTCCCCCACAAACCGAGCACTCTAATTGATCCATGTTTACATCAATATTTTTACAAAAAACTTCACAATTCACAATAAAACGAACTAATTATTACACGATTTATGCAATTCGTCACGCATATGTCAAGTTCTGTCATGTGTCAACAGCCAATTAGAGTTGGGCCATAGTAAATCTATGAGTTGGGCCATAGTAAATCTATGAGTTGGGCGTTATTTAACGTCGGTTTGAGAAAATATTTACGAGGGTGATAATCGAATACGTAGTACGTTGGCATAGTAATGTAACGATTATTTTACGTACAAAGTTACACAATAGATTTTCGGAGCACGAAAACAATAGATTTTCTACAATTATTATACACCATTCGTTATTACATTAGTTAAATAACGTTATAAATCTATTTATCGTTATTTTGTTATGAGCGTATATTGAGCTTCATTATTTTACGATGAATGTGTAGCAATGTACAAACAATCATCAAAATAATAATAAATATTGTAATCTTTTTATTCGAACCTTCGAATACCATTTACAAATTATAAATGTGAACACTTAAATGCAGTAATTTCAATAAAACAATAATTATCTTTATTTCGCCGCTATTTTTCAAATGTTGGGTTTAGTTTTATTATAACGATCACTTTGTATGGAAATATCTAGTTACAAAATAATAGGATTCAAAACTACTAACGCATAACAGTTACGTGTAAAAAACGTTACGGACAACCCACGACTATTGCCACTAGGGCTACGTTCAGTTATGTCACCTGCGACGTTTTCAGAAGCAGGTGACGCTTGATAAGACGGCTAAATTGCGAAATGTCAAATGTTAGTTATTTACGCATAGCCATATCGTGATTCATTTTTTTGTCGTATGACTTCGGGTATTAGCCTAAAGTAGTGTGTGTGTATAATAGTGTATATGGTTACCAAAAAGGTTTGATTGTGTGTGTGAACGTGACAGGCAATCGTGCGAACGCACATTGCACATTGAGGTACGTTTTGCATTGAATTCATACATTATTATTGAGTACATATGTTAATTGTTTTTTTTTAATACGCTGATTAATTGATTTAGTAATAGTTAATATTAAATTCTAAAGAGGTAGGCATTGCTTATTTGCCTATATGGAATGCACGCCACTGGTAAACAAGTCCTCACAACTTGGCTACTACAACTTGATTACTATAGTACTGAAGATCTTCTTACTGTGGTGACATGATTTCCAACACTAAGCATATTATACATCCACAAACAGATAACGCAACACCATTCCTAGCACACACAACACACAACATACAACACACACACACATTCACACTCCAAGCACACAACACACACGTACAACGGCAACGCTGACACGATACTCGACGACAAAAAAATAACTTTTAGATATTCTAATTACTTTCTTATTTTTATTTTTTATTGTTATTATTCTGTTTCTTATTTCAACGATACGTATGTACCTACTTGTCATACTTAACTATATTCTACAGTTCATAGTCTGTATGACGGGGGTCTGGTAATCTGTTAGACAGGGAAACCTAGTACGGATATCAGTCCTTCACAAAGGAATATTAACCTAAGGACTGTTTTAACTTGTAATTATTTTAAGTAACATACCTTTGTGAATGAGAAATAAAACTTTTTTATTATTATTTCCTTTATGTAATTGCTTAAACATATTGATTATATTTTTAAATATTTTTACAAAACAAAAAAAAAAACAAAAAACATTTAAAAATAAAAAAAATAGTGGCCCACCGGTATCGGGTACAGGGACCAAGCTACCGGCGGTCAGGGCTCCAGAGAAAGGAACCTCCTAACAATACGCGCCGTATCTAGGAGAACCGCTTTCTGCATCAGGCCCTTGACCCAGCCGCCTAACGAGAGCCTCATGAGATGGTGGTCGAGGCTCTTTGCTATTAAGCCATTGGCCGTAACAACTATCGGCACAATGGTTGCTGAGTCCACCTCCCACATGTCGACAACCTCGTGTGCTAGATCAAGATATTTAATTTGCTTGTCTTTTTCAGCTTTCACAAGGTTCCCGTCATGTGGGACACAGATATCAACAATCATTGCGCGGCGCTCAGATCGATCTATCACCACTATATCAGGCTTATTGTGAACTACTCTCGAGGGTTGACATCAGTCCCCGAGAATGCCCGCCTCACAAAGCGCATCACTCTTGGCCTATTATTTCCCTCCCTAAAACTGATCAGCTTGCCGATGAGCACCCTAGTCTCGGCAATCCGATGTTCAATCCTGCACTGCCAAGCTGGTACGACGTTTTTTGGTCGTGTAGCTCTATTACCATCTGGAAATTGAACATGAGCTACACGACATGCGGCAACAGCCGCGCAGTACAGGATCGAGTGAGTATCACCGAGATTTTCGCTACTGTCAAAATAACTTGACAGTATCGAATCTAGGGCGCACACCAGCGCCTTGTTTTTTCTGTGCATAGGCAAACGCGGTATATGTGGTCTAAATTCGGGTTGTATGGACCTGAACTCCAGAATCGCATCCTCCATAGCACTCCTCAAATGTTCATTGCACTGTGTACTTACGATTGTAGCTCTGTCATCAACTACCTCCTCAGCGTGCTCGGGCCGCGGTAATGCAACGGGTAGGTTTTGCGATTGTTCCACAGCTTGTGACGGGGGAAAGATGACCGGGCTACAATGTACTTCTGAGCGCAGTCGATCAAGCACGGTGTCATCCAACATGTGACCACGCTGGATTGCCCGCACTTGGTCGGACAGTCGTTGGGCTGAAACGTTGACAGCTGGTTCAAGCACCTGAAACAGATTATTATTATTATTATATGGTATTTTATGAATAAAGAAAAAATATAATAATACACACATAATACATACCTTGGATATTTTGATTATACCATTCCGGTTTCCTCACGATGATTGTTTTTACTTTTGATGAATTCTCTTTCGGTTGCCAATTGTGTCGATCCATCAATTAATTTCACTTTTTGTTAGTAACAGGATTAGGCGAAAACCTAAAAATACACATTTAATCATTTAAAAAAGCTTTAAAATAATATTAATTGTGTATCTGAAATTAGGGTAAAAGAAATGACGTTACTAGCAACACTACTCCAGAAATTGTTTTGATAGGGTTAAATTTATTATGAAAAATTGCACATTATTTCGTAATATTTTCAGTTAAGAAAAATTGCACATTATTTCGTAATATTTTCAGTTAAGAGCCCGAACTCCCTAATTATCGTATCTCTGTTGATATCTACGATGTTATTAAAACCCAAATAATGTCGAAATAAGTCTACTTACGAATGAAATGTAACGCCGGCCAGATTTCTTTTGCAGCGTTGTTTGCGGCCCAAAATACTGCAACCTCCCATTATGCACACACTTATTTTATCAATAATTAAATCTTAGATTAATCACACAGGGTAAAACTTACATAAATATCCTAAAAATTCACAAAATATGTAAATGACATAACATCGTCCGACTTTGGATTGTCACTTTTTATAGTTTTAACAACCATAAGGTCAAAAAAGGTTTAATTATGATAAAGACAAAAAATATGAATTGCGTCTCCGTCTTTCTAAGGCGATCCGTGATTTTGCGTTCTTTGTCTAACCAGCCTTGACAGACGGTATTGCTGATCTATTTAGTTCTTTATCTGTGGGTCCAATAGTTCCTTAGGGGTGCATTAAAAGAGCCTCCACGCACAGAGTACATTATATAGCTGAGAATAGAGTAATCAGTCAAAAAGGCGATAGGAGCGCCTCCGGTGTTGATTTCTGGAACTACAACGTGCTATATACATACCTATAACTATAGTAGGTATATGTGACCTCGCATGACCCCTACAATAACCTTTAGAACAATTATTTCAGCTCTAAATGAGATTTTGTGCAATAAAACTAACAACTAGGTGAGGTATTTAATTTAATTTACCTCACCTAGTTATTAGTTTTATTACACAAAATCTCATTTAGAGCTTTAACTTAGGTGTAATTTGGGATATACAATAAAATGCAGTATTATGGTTTGCAAATTTAATGTAGTTTTACAAGCTTTATTATAATATTCAATAGCCAGTTATTTCACATCTTCTTTGTCTGTCCTGATGCTAGTCAACAACGTTACACAAACATTACACATTAGAACATCACCGTTGTCATTTATTAAAAAAAACTTATACAGAACTCAAACCAAAATTCTGTCAAATCACTTCTGTGGTCTGAGCAAATCAATAAAATCGATTAGTATAATTCTTTATGCAAGGTAAATCACTTTTTCTTTTTGAATTAGCTGTTACCACATCTTGTATCGCAGAAAACATCTTTAACGTGTGTTCGGAAGGGTAGGTGAGCAATTTAAAGGTAGAAAAACATAATAATTCAGGTCGGTTTCGTCACTATTAAATAAAATGTCTTTACATTGGTTTTTAAATAAAGCTTAATGTTAAATCATTCTGAATGCGACACTTAAAGTAATAAATAATATTATTTAGATAATATAAGACTTATCACAATATAACCCAAAAAAAAAAGTGTGAAAAAGAAGTGTTTTGATGAACTCTGGTACCCAAGGTATATATTGTGTTATGCCTCCACGAGTGACGATATTTAATTGATCGTCCGGCGCACTCTGGGCAGTCAGCCCCGCTATCAACCTGCTGACTGGCTTATCTTTTCCCCACGACATGAGCTATTATTATTTTGTAGCTCATGTCGACACGAAGAAGAAGAATAGTTCCTTAGTCAAAGATATTACATATTACTTTACTAGCGTACCTACTATAAAGTGATCTGCGTTTTTGTGTGTGTGAGTGTGTGTGTGATCTCTTTGAGGTTGGCGGGAAAATTTGGAATGATCGCGTGGTGAATTTTGTATCATTTTTCAAAGTGTTTCTTTGAATGTAAATGTGTAATAATGGTAGACTATTAAATATTAAGTGCACGTTAATGTGTACAAGATTGGGTAAATGGTACAAAGTTGGAAAACGTGACTTTCGTATTTATTTTTTCATCATCCCCTCAGAAACCATCACTGGCTAAAAGGTCTAAGCAACCAGGCCATAAAACTACTTACAAACAAAGTAAACTATACTCTTTGATCCTGACATTCCTAACCAGTGCTGCCAAGTGGCGGGGAATTCCCCAATTGGCGAGAAATTAGAGCCCTGCGCGGGGAGGACGCGGAGTTTGACTAAAAGCGGTGAATTCCGGGGAATGAACAAATCAAACATTTTATTGTTTTATTTACATTTCACTGTCATCCAAAATGTTGTCTATGCTTGTCAGAAAACATCAATGTTTATGAACGATACATTGATATTTTTTCAATATGTTGGAAAAAAATCTGTTCTAAATTAAACACATATAAGTATTATTTCACGCAAACGCATAATATGAGTGAGGAAAAGAGAAACTTGCGTGTTGGTGTTGTTTGCGTTTAATTTTTCCTTACGAAAAATGCGTTTTGCTTGCGCATTGACGTTTTATTTATCCAATGCTCAAAATTATCGTATGTTTAACGCAGTGGGTTGTAGGTACAATTCAATGGTTTAACGTAATTTAGATCTTCGCTATCGCTATCGTACATCGTACCAATGACTAAATTATCGTACGCCCCCATAATTATCATACGTGTTGGCAACACTGGGTATTACAGGTTGTACGATAATTTTGTCGAAACTGCGATAATTTATTTAAACTTTAAGGTCCGTATTCCAGAACGATACTCAAGCGTTGATCACTGTTTAAAACTAGTTTTAAGTTGAGCTTTGATTTTAGAACGTCCCTCAAGCAGAGATTTGTTGATCACAGTTCAACTGAGTTTAGTTTCGTTTTATATTGGTGCCGATTCTCTTGTACACCCACCTAAACCTAACTATAACTAAAATTTACAAATTTTAGTTTAGAAAATCATAAAACTTATTCTGTGTTTATCTTTTTCTTATTTTAGAAAACTTGTTGACAGCTCTAATAATTGAGTTTGACGCATCTAAGTTGAATTGGCGGTGTTACCAGTACATCTTAATTTTTTTATTAAAGAGTGAATGGAATGACCGAAAGTTCACAAAAACAAGGAAATTAAATAATAATTATATTTGGAATTATTAGTTTATCATTAAAATTAAGAAGAAAAAATCATGTCACGAAATAAAGTACATTTTTGTTTTATATTTTCAATAAAATATATAAATTGGAATAATGTGATCAGATTAAAGAGCTAGGTTATTATTTTCTACGGCCCGTATTACAGAACGATACTCAAGCGTTGATCACTGTTTAAAACTAGTTTTAAGTTGGGCTTTGATTTTAGAACGTTCCTCAAGCAGACATTTATTGATCACAGTTCAGCTGAGTTTAGCTTTATTTTATACTGTCACCTGTTTCGGTATTTGAGCAGAGATTTGATCTTTAATCAATCACTCTAGTGTGGTCCAGATTACGCTTGAGTAGAGATTTCTATTTTAATTCAGGTCAAATTCGTGTGTTTTATTGTTGAATTAAAGTTTATAATAATTACCGTTCTGGAATAAGACCGATACTCATGTAACGATTCTATCCTTAAGTAGTAATCAGGTGATTGGAGTTTAAACTGTACTTGAGGAACCTTCTGTAATACGGGCACAAGAGTACCTATCAAAGGAGATATATTGTTATTATTGCAGCGTATCATATTGTATATCTTAAACAACGAGAAACAGAGCTATTTGCAAAAAACGCAAGGACCTTTGAATTCCATGGGCAATCACAATAATAAACTATTTCTTTAATTTAAAAAGCTGGAATTTCCCTTTTTAAAGACGTGGTTAAAAAGTTCTAGCACCCAGGACACGAAATTTTTCATAAAAGTTGAATAAATTAGAATATAAGCCAAAAAGTACCACGCAGGATTACAAAAATTGTTGCCAGGTCTCCCGATTTTCTGGGAAATTCACAGATTTTCCTAAAAATCTCCCGGTATCCCGATTTTCGACAAAGATCTCCCGATTTTTTACAATCCCTGTATAAAGCTAATAATAGGAATAAGATCAAAACCTGGCAAAAAAACTGCATAAAATGAAACGGACGGATAAGTTGCTGCCCTGAATATTTCCGTCACTTGTTACACAGTGCAGTAAAATATCAAACTGCTTTGATTTTAATATTATAGCTGGAATGTTAGCAAAATGTAATACCGGGATTACTTCAAAAACTTTGATTTTTGTTGAAAAACATAATCTCCCGTTTTTTTCCATTGTTCCTCAATACATCTCCCGCTTTTTACATAATAAGCCTCCCGGATTTTGAAAATTGGACCTGGCAACACTGATTACAAACTTGGAGACTTTCTCCCCAAAACAGGGAAAATTTGTGAATTCAGGCTTTTTAGGGACACATATTAGCATAAAATGATAGACTTGAATGTCAAACATAGATTTTTTTTTCCCATTGTACGGATTTATGTACGTCTTAACCTTTATTATATAGGTACCTCTTCTTGTCGAAATTATAAATTTCATTGTATATTTCTATGAACAATTTACCTTACTGCTGAATCTACAACAGCTGCAACCACATAGTAGGCATCCATTATTTATTTTAAACTACCTAAAAACTATAAAAATGAATAAAATAAGCTTTGCAATTTTAGTTGTTGATAACTAATTATAGTCGACATGTATTTTGATGCCTTCTAAAAATAGTCAGATTTAGGTTGACATTTCTAATATTAGGTGAAAAACGTCAATTACAGAATAGCAAAATGTCAATTTTTACTAAGTTAAATAACTAAACTAATTTTGGTCCTGTCAAACCAAAAATTAGTTTTAAAGTGAATTTCAGAATAGAAAACGTCGTTTGACAGGACTAAACTAAATTTAGGTGATTTTTAGTCTAGTTTAGAGAATTTTGTGACAAGAGAATCGGCACCAATATCACCTGTTTCGGTATTTGGGCAGAGATTTGATCTGTAATCACTCAAGTGTGGTCCAGACTACGCTTGAGATTTCTATTATATTTCAGGTCAAATTCGTGTGTTATGTTGTTGAATTAAAGTTTATAATAACTGTTCTGGAATAAGACCGATACTCAAGTAACGATTCTATCCTTAAGTAGTGATCAGGTGATTGGGGTTTAAACTGTACTTGAGGAAGCTTCTGTAATACGGGCCTTAGAGTTTTTCAACTACTATGGGCCATTTTTTTCTATGGGAGTGGGTCGCAGCGTTGCCAGACGTGCGATAATTATCGTAAATTTACGATAATTTTAAGTCCTTTGCGATAAAAAATAATAGCAAGGTATCGCACGATAGTTTTACTAATTCATACGTTAATTTAAGTAGCACTGCGATAATTTTGAGGCAGAGTGACAACAACCAAAATTAACAATAAGATAAGGGATAAATTCTCGTCTCTTTCACTCACTATGTGTGACGCATACGACAGACCAGACAGACTGAACACAGTGAACAAGATGCACAAAAGATACCGAAACAAACTACGTTTTGCTTTCAACTGCATACCTGCGTCCTGTTCGGCTGTTCTACTCATTTATTTTATTCAGTCTTTGTTCGTCGGTCGGTCTGTGTCAGTTCATTCTTAGTTCAGTCAGACCTAGAGTCAGATAGTCAAACTGAGTGCTATTGGATTAGTTATCTGTTTTGTATGCCTGCTTTGCATTGTTTCGTTTTAATTTTTGCACGCTGCTAACTGGAACAATAATAATTTTTATTTCTAATAATTTTCCGATTTTATTTATAACTTATCGATAAATAAAAAATAATGTTTCTTTGTTTGTCCCATACGTTTTCTTATAATATTCATCCGATTGCAATGACAATCTTGGTGAGTTGTTGGTTGTTGTGCGAGAGCCAGCGAAGGTTTTTGTAAAACAAAAATAGCTTTGCAACGCATGCCCGGCACAGCTGGTGTTAAAAAAAACCTGCCGAATACATAACCTCCTCCGTTTTTTGAAGTTGGTTAAAAATAACACACTAATCGTTAGAAGCTTAGGACATACACCTTAAAATATCAATATGATTACAATTTTGTATAAGAAAGCGTATGCGATAATTATACGATATTTTTACCTAGATATGCGATAGTTTCAAACTTACCATCTGGCAACACTGGTGGGTCGTCTACATGTGCGTATTACACTTAGGCCCGTATTCCAGAAGGATACTCAAGCATTGATCTCTGTTTAAAACTAGTTTTAAGTTGAGCTTTGATTTTAGAACGTCCCTCAAGCAGAGATTTGTTGATCACAGTTCAGCTGAGTTTAGTTTCGTTTTATATTGTCACCTGTTTCGGTATTTGGGCAGATATTTGATCTGTAATCACTCAAGCGTGGTCCAGAATACGCTTGAGTAGAGATTTCTATTATATTTCAGGTCAAATTCGTGTGTTTTGTTGTTGAATTAAAGTTTATAATTACCGTCCTGGAATAAGACCGATACTCAAGTAACGATTCTATCCTTAAGTAGTGATCAGGTGATTGGAGTTTAAACTGTACTTGAGTAAGCTTCTGTAATACGGGTAGGCCCGTATTACAGAAGTCTTATTCCAGAACGGTAATTTTAACTTTAATTCAACAACATAACACATGAATTTGACCTGAAATATATTAGAAATCTGTACTCAAGTGTTGTCTGGACCACACTAGAGTGATTAGAGATCAAATCTCAGCTCAAATACCGAAACAGGTGACAGTATAAAACAAAACTAAACTCAGCTGAACTGTGATCAACAAATCTCTGCTTGAGGAACGTTCTAAAATCAAAGCTCAACTTTAAACTAGTTTTAAACTAGAGGTGAGGCGTATATACTGGAACAGGTTTTAAGACTAGGTTTCACTCAAGACGTCTCAAGACTAGGTATCTGATTGGCGTCCAAACGCGTATCGAGTATTTAGAAGTATTGACGACTTTGGCGAGTCGTATACTCCAAAACGCACACAAACTTACTAATCCAACGGACTCGCTTGACTCGAACGTGCTGAGAGACGCGAACGGAGACGCGATCGTTGGACGCATGTGTGAGTGAGGTGGAATCCGACCGATAATCGACCCTGTTACTCAATAATAAAGACTTTTTTGATTACGTTATTTTTTATGGTTTATGTACCTATTTGTGAACTTAGTGTTTTTATGGATTAAAAGAAACTGAATTAAATATTAACTTTAAAAAGCTAAAAATCATAAGCTTTATCATATTATGTACCTATTATGTAGGAAGAAAGTTTTCAATTTCGAAATCATTATGTGTTTTATGTCTTGTTTTTTACATTTCAATAAAATAAAATAAATTCAATGGGTTTTGTTATTATTGCCAGAACATTGTCTAGAGACTAGTGTAAGAGTAGACTATGAAAACTTCTTTACGGGTACGGTATTATTCATCGAAGCGGTTACCACTAGACGCATACTTCTAAATACTCGTGGAACAGGTTTTTGGAACACGTATTCTCACGTACTCGTACTCGTAAGACTCAGTACGTATTTTGCCTAGTACGACTCACCTCTATTTTAAACAGAGATCAACGCTTGAGTATCGTTCTGTAATACTGGCACAGAGTACATTTATACATACGCAAAATACTGGCCTTAGTCTGTGCAAAGAGAAAATAACCACTACGTTTAAGCCATTGACTTGTATCTATGGACCAGTAATACCTACGAAATAAGCGTGGTATACCTACAATATCCGGGCCACCGTTATGGTGGCCATAGCTAGGGAAGTAAGTAATCAAAACTAAAAAGTATCGATATCGATGCTCGTGTTTCGTACCAGAGATGTGTGCTGATTAAAATCATTTTCAAGTAGTAATAAATAATGCAATTATATCAAATACTAAGGCCCGTATTACAGAAGCTTCCGCAAGTACAGTTTAAACTCCAATCACCTGATCACTACTTAAGGATAGAATCGTTACTTGAGTATCGGTCTTATTCCAGAAAGGTAATTATAAACTTTAATTCAACAACATAACACACGAATTTGACCTGAAACTGAATAGAAATCTCTACTCAAGTGTAGTCTGGACCACACTAGACTGATTACAGATCAAAACTCTGCTCAAATACCGAAACAGGCGACAGTATAAAATAAAGCTAAACTCAGCTGAACTGTGATCAATAAATCTCTGCTTGAGGAACGTTCTAAAATCAAAGCTCAACTCAAAACTAGTTTTAAACAGAGATCAATGCTTGAGTATCGTCCTGTAATACGGGCCTTAGTTCGGCTGTCCCTAGGACATAAAAAATCAAGCTTCTAGGTCAAAGCAATCATACGGCTATGCCACATTTTGATACTCGCAAACTCACATAAAAAACCTATAGGGTACTTCGCATTGACCTAGAATCATGAAATTTGGCCAATATATCGAAATATCTTCTTTTTTTTTCAATATATCGAACTCCGATTGTATATTTAAAAATATCAACAGCCCTAGTTTGTTTACTTGACAGCTCATGTACTATGGGCCACATTGCGGGGTAAGCGGGGTTGCCACGCGGCGTAGGTATTTTGACATCCCGTAAAGATGTTGCCAAACAGAGAATATACAAATAGCATGCGATCTCTTTCACCAGACGACATAACACGTTGGTTAACAAGAGACAAAGAATAGTTTCATAATTCAATAACGATTTAATAGATATTTGTATAAACTAGGTGGATATAGAAGAATGCGCCACTTCCATAGGTTTCTTAATTCAATGGTTTAAGCCCCTAGTAGTCTGTACGTTTAAGTCTGTGGTCAAAGAACTTAAAAAATGTTTTGTTTGATTTGTTTCTGAATAAAAATATCGACGTAATTATGTCTTGTAAAATAGCCATGAAGATAATTCTTAGCGTTTTATTGACCAGTGGTAGTTATGCGGTCAGTGACATGACCGAAAGTTCATTTGGAAAACATAAGGAAGGTGTTATAGCAGCTTTTGGAGATTTCAATTCTGATGAATTGACAGATGCGTTTGTTATAAAAAATTACTCGAGTGTGGAAGTTTATCTAGCTTACGACAAAGAACCTTTTATGAGACCGTCAGCATATGCTTGTAATTTTAGTAACATTATAATTACGAGTGTTGTACCAGGTGATTTCGATGGAGATGCATATATGGACATATTGCTGACTACACAAAGTTTAAACGATACTTCTGATTTGCATACTGTCAGAATCTTGTGGGGTGGCGAGTCCACACTTAACTGTTCGGATGCTTTGTTTATAAAAGCTATCTCATTAGGTCAACCACTAGTAATGGACTATAATCGCGATATGATCCTTGACCTTTTTGGCATAAATACACAAAATCAAAGAGTGTTTTGGGTTTTTGATAGGTCAAGAACAACTCCTGATGAAAAACAAATGGGTGATGATCTGTTCAAGATGATAAAGCTCCCACATTCCCACTCATTTTTAGATGTTAATGAGGATGATGCTGCAGATCTGTTAGTCACTACTACTTCCAATGTTGAAGTGTGGTTGAACAGTGAGTCTGATGGATTTAGATATAACAATAGTATTGAGCTGCTGGTGGGCCATCCAACAATTTATGGCCAAGCTTTGTTCCTTGATGTTGCTCTTTCTGGTCAATTCTTTTTAGTCATACCTGTGTGTTATGATATACAGTGTTTCAATAGCACCATTTTGATATATGATAATCAGAAGTGGCATGACTTACAAGTTGATTTCAATGATGGCAAGGGAACATTGTGGCGGTTTGTGCCACCAAGAAATGAAATGTATTTAGATACAATTACGATGAGAAGTGGAGATTATAACATGGATGGTTATCCAGACATCTTGATGACACTTAGTCCTGTCAATACTAATGAAACACGAGCTTTTCTGTTTCACAACAGTCCATGCAACTTGCCAGGATGTAAGTTTTACAGAACATTTGAAGCACAGTGGGATAAATTTGATACCTTTGGTAATGATGTTATAATGGCAACATTCTATGATTTCTATATGGATGGTGTTCTTGACATAATCTATGTCAAGCAAAATCTTACAACACAAAAACATACAATGAATTCATTCAAAAATGAATTGGAATATGACACAAACTTTATTAAAGTAATTGTTATTACTGGTTTGACTAATGAAAAGATACCAGTAAATAATAGAACCTTATACAACAGAAAAGTTACTTTTGGTAAGTTTTTCTTAATTGAATGGGTTTCTTTGAATTGTCTTCTCATTTTTTTTAATATACTTATTTATTTCTTGCAGGAACTAATCTTCCAGGACCTAAAATAGGTTACAACACATGGTCTCAAGAAGGTAATTACAGGACAGGTGTTTGTGCTCAGCTTCCACAGTCTGCATACTTTGCTTTACAGTTGCCTTACTCCATATTTGGGTTGGATCGCACACCTAACTTTGTTGATACCTTAAATGTTGGCCTATCAGGATATTCTAAGAGTTGGACTCAAATAATACCCAATTCCCAGATAGTTGTCATCCCAGCTCCTCCTAGTGACCCTTCTCAGTGGAAAGCACAGCTGTTTGTCACACCTAGTAAAGTTATTCTTAAGAGTGTGTTTGTATTAACTGCAATCATAGTTATTATTACTGGGTGTGTCTTATACTTGCATTGGAAAGAAAGGAATGACAGGCAGGATATCATAGAAATTGATGAGAAGACTTATGTTAAAATATAATTGTTTATCTAGTTAGTCTTTAAAGACTAACTATATAAACAATGATTTAGTGATAATTATAATAAGTCATTTCTTAGGTTTTCGCGATCACTACACATAAGACAAAGTTTATCCGGATTAAATCGCGTATATTATTTAAATTGGTATTCCTGACGTTTCGAAAGCTTTGCAGCATTTCGTGGTCACAGGTAGAAATGCTGCAAAGCTTTCGAAACGTCAGGAATACCAATTTAAATAATATACGCGATTTAATCCGGATAAACTTCGTTTTATTAATTATAATAATAATAATAAGTGGTAAGAAAAAATGTGTGACCTGTTTTAAAAGATTTTTCATCATGATTCTTTAAGTTTAAGTTATATAAATTATTTGTTTTTGTATGATCAGCCAAATGTATGTTTTCTAATAGTTTTTTCTCAATTATTTTGATTGAAAAATGTAACTGATGAGAAAATATTGTTTTCTTGTTGTCAATCAAGTTACTGTGATATAATTATAAAGATTCCGTTAAGTTTGTGTGAACTAATACTAAGCAGAAAATATAGTATATTATTTCTTATACATACTTATGTTTATTTTTCATAACATAGGAAGATTAAGGGGTGTCTCCTCTCTTCTCCTTGCAAATTAATATTCTTCAAAGCTTGGTACATAAACAGTTTTATTTAATGTTATCAGTAAAGGTAGCATATTGCTAATACAAGGAAAAGATAATAAACTTACTGAAAGTGACAACTAACACTATAATTAGTAGGTATGGAGAAAAATTTGTTTGCATTGGAGATAAATAATTTAAACTTATTTAAATTAACATAAGACAATCAGAATACAGCAACTACAGCAAGGTACTTAGAACCAAAGTACATTTTTAAGATTCAAGTAACAACACTTCTTTGTTCTATCTGTAATAATATTGTGTTAAGATGTGGAGTATGTATGCATTGAGCAACCTGTACACAGCACTGTGGACACCAGCCTGTAGCCATGTTTGGCCACCGTACCAAATTAAGCTGCTCATTGCACAAGGGCTTTTAATGTCGAGACTTCTTATGTTTCTTGTCCTTCTTTTTTTCCATTTTCTCCAGTTTCCTGTAAAATGAATAAAATAAGTTGCAACATTTTATTTTATATGTGTCATAGGATCTGTGCATAGGATAAACTAAAAAATCGGATCCTTCCGAAAATCCTAGGATGATTATGATTGCAAAGGACTTGATAATTGGAATCTATGAAGTTTTTCGTTATCATCCAAGCAATTTTTAGGATCATTTCAAAAATCCGGTTTATCTTAGGTGTGTTGCGAATAACAACTCACGTAATGAGCGCTGATTGGCTGTTATGAACGTTATGCGCTGACGGATGCTCTGATTGGCTTAAGGCTACATTCGTTCGTCATTCCGAGCCATGTTTTGACCAACCAGAATGAGGATGTTATAATCGACTTAGATTAGCCAATCAGCGATCAAGTTTCCAATCATCCTAAACAAACTGGGATTTTCGCAATGATCCTGAAAACAGCTCGAATGATTGCAAAAGATTCTCTTAGATTCCTATTAACCGGTTTAAATGTGTACCTGTATGTCGTGTAAGCTTTGATTAAATAATTAATAAATTATGTGATTTATTTGAGTTCTAAATGTATTATTTTGAATATATTAAGTAAAGGTTAATGTTGTGTTTATGAATTCTCTAGTTAGTCAAGTTGAATCATAATATCTACAGTATAATGATTTATTGTGTATTCGTTTAATAAAGATTGTCTTATTTACTTATATTTTATTCGATTGATTATGGTAATAATTTGTATACTTTGTTAAAATGTAGGTAACAGTCAAAAATGTTATTAGAGTTGGTAGGCTGAGTTAATAAAACTGTTGTGCAATTCATTTGAGAGCTCAGTCGTCTTGTATCAGTGAATAGTTGAACATCAAATATAACAGAGTAGAAATACTGTCAGAGTTTTATTTGGAAGCAACCTGAGGTATATATTCTACATGTCAGAAGCGGGAACCCATACGTAAGTAGCTCAAATTATTACTGCTATTTGTTCTCTGTATAGATGAATAGTTATTGTTGTCAGTGTTATAAATTATTGGGGAATTGTTATTTCGTAATAGCAATGACTCTGCAACAGCAGTGCCGGCATTTGATCAGGGCTACTCTCTGATAAATATCGGGATGGCGGCGATCGATTGGGTAAGTCGTTGTACTGAAATTTGATCGGAGCTACTCTTCGATAGTTTCAGTACTTTGGCTTCTATGTGGTACTTGTGCTTGATCGGGGCAACTCTCCGATAGTATTGAATAATACATATCACTCATTGGTCGCCGTTTGCCATTGCCGTGTGGTATCCGGCAAATAAAAAGAATAGACCACCCCCCCTCTACCCATGGGTGTCGTAAAAGGCGACTAAGGGTTGAAATCAGGAGGATGGGCAGCAGCGTCCTCCTGTGCACTAACATCGTGCAACATCACCCACTGCGGTCACCAACCCGCCTGCCCAGCGTGGTGACTATGGGCATACATCTCAATGCACGCACAACTAAAAATACGGCCCCCAGTTCCCGGTGGTCCCTCTATTCCCGACTACGGTAGCGGTCGTGGTAACGGTGGGACGGGGGGTGCGAAGAATCCCCGGGTTACGACAGGCTACCAAAACCGACGACTCTATCTGGCAGCGTATAATGGACAAACGTTGAGACTGGACCATCACCTCGCCGAGCTTGAAGTAGAGTTAAGTCATATAAAATGGCATATACTGGGGTTATCCGAAGTCCGTAGAGAGGGAGAGGACACGATAACCCTGGAGTCAGGACACTTACTCTACTTCCGCGAAGGTGATCAGCTCTCCCAAGGTGGTGTTGGTTTTCTTGTCAATAAGGCCCTCGTGAACAACGTTGTGGAAATTGGTAGTGTGTCGACACGGGTAGCGTACCTTGTAGTAAAGCTAAATGATAGGTACAAGCTGAAAATAGTGCAGGTATATGCGCCGACCTCGACACACTTTGTTATGGGGGACTTCAACGCTAAAGTGGGAGTACAAGAACGCGGCGAATCGAAAATCGGACCTTACGGTTTGGGGCGCAGAAACCACAGGGGCCAAATGTTGGTCAACTTCTTGGAGTCCCAGGGGCTCTTCTTAATGAACTCTTTCTTTAAGAAGAAGCCCCAAAGAAGATGGACCTGGAAAAGCCCCGATAAGGTGACAAGGAACGAGATAGACTTTATCATGACGGATAAGAAGCACATATTTAGAGATGTCTCTGTGATCAATAGGTTCAACACCGGAAGCGATCACCGACTTATCCGAGGCACTCTAAATATCAATTTTAGAGCTGAAAGAACGCGCATGATTAAGTCTACTCTCCGACCTTCGCCGCTCCAAACCAGTTTGGGCTCCGAAAGGTTCCAAGCGGAACTTCAAAATCGATTCGACTCGCTGGAAACCACTGGCAATATTGAGGAGAAAACCAACACCATAGTCAAAACATTGCAGGAACTGTCTCGAAAATTCTTTCCGCCGCAGCGTGGAAGCAAGATGCCCAAGCTTTCGACTGAGACTCTCGATCTGATGAGGAAAAGACGGGAAATGTCAGCCGCGCATTCGTTTTCATCAGATAATAGGTCCTTAAACCTACAGATTAGGAAGCTGATGCGACGTGACCTCCGCCGCTCCAACACCCGCGCCGTTGAGGCTGCGATTGAGCAAAATAGGGGGTCGAAAGTTTTCGCTCAGCAGCTAGGGAGGACCCATCTGATGAAACTGAAAGCCGCGGATGGCAAAATTGTCACCTCTAAGATCGAGATGCTTGATGAGGTCGAAAACTTCTATGGGCATTTGTATTCCACGAAAACGGCGAGACCAGCGGTTCCTAGCAATGACGACAAAAGAGCCCAGCTCACGCGCCATTACACCGAGGATCTTCCGGACGTTGACCAGGGCGAGATTAGGGCGGCCCTCGAGCAGCTTAAGAACAACAAAGCTCCGGGCGATGACGGCATTACTACTGAACTCCTAAAAGCAGGCGGGGCTCCGGTCCTGAAGGAGCTACAGAGTCTGTTTAATTCCGTCATCCAACAAGGCTCTACACCGGAGGCATGGAGCGGGAGTGCGGTGGTACTGTTCTTCAAAAAAGGGGATAAAACCCTTCTGAAGAACTACAGACCCATCTCACTCCTGAGTCATGTGTACAAGCTGTTCTCGAGGGTCATCACGAATCGTCTCGCCGGAAGACTCGACGAATTCCAGCCACCAGAGCAAGCTGGGTTTCGAAAAGGCTATAGCACCGTAGACCACATCCATACTGTTCGGCAGATCATACAGAAGTCTGAAGAGTACAATCAGCCGCTGTGTATGGCATTCGTGGACTACGAGAAGGCCTTCGACTCTATCGAAACTTGGGCAGTTCTGGATGCTCTTCAGCGATGTCACATTGATGAGCGGTATATAGAGATGCTGAGATGCCTATACAACGCTGCTACCATGACTGTTCAGCTTCAGGACCAAAAGACGAAGCCAATCCAACTGCGCAGAGGGGTGAGACAAGGGGATGTAATATCCCCGAAATTGTTCACTAACGCGTTGGAGGACGTCTTCAAGACGCTGGACTGGACTGGACAGGGTATCAACGTTAACGGCGAGAACATCTCACATCTCCGTTTTGCCGATGACATCGTTGTAATGGCTGAGTCGCTGGAACAACTGGGCGAAATGCTGCACAGCTTAAACGGAGCCTCTCGACGTGTCGGTCTCGGCATGAATCTGGACAAGACTAGTCATGTTCAATATGCATGTCATGCCGAGGCCAATATTCGTTGAAGGGTCGGCACTCGAAGTTGTAACGGAATACGTCTACCTAGGGCAGGCAATTCAGCTTGGTAGACACAACTTCGAGAAAGAAGCCAACAGAAGGATCCGTCTGGGCTGGGCAGCATTTGGCAAACTTCGCCGAGTCTTCTCGTCGCCTATACCGCAAAGTTTGAAGACAAAGGTCTTCAACCAGTGCGTCCTGCCAGTCATGACTTACGGTGCCGAGACGTGGACACTGACAGTTGGGCTAGTCCACAAATTTAAAGTCGCTCAGCGAGCTATGGAGCGAGCTATGCTTGGAGTTTCTTTGAAGGATAAAATCCGTAACGAGATTATCCGGAGAAGAACCGGAGTGACCGACATAGCTTGTAGGATCAGTAAGCTGAAGTGGCAGTGGGCTGGCCATGTCTGTCGAAGGACCGATGGCCGTTGGAGCAGACGAGTCCTTGAGTGGAGACCGCGTATCGGCAAACGCAGCGTAGGGCGCCCCCCTGCCAGGTGGACCGACGACCTAAAGAACGTGGCTGGGGGGGACTGGATGCGGAAGGCAGAGGACCGAGCGTTGTGGCGCAATTTGGGAGAGGCCTATGTCCAGCAGTGGACTGCGATAGGCTGAGTTGATTGACTCATTGGTCGTATGTTGTAGTTAGAGTGAATAATTTTATGAATATGGGGGTGGATTGTGGTAATGATGTTTGGTCGAGGCTACACTTCGATGGCATCATTGCTATGGTCTTTTGTGGTGCTTGTACTTGATCGGGGCTACTCCTCGATAGTTCAAGTAACACATTACCTTTCTATTGGTCAAGTTTACTGTGAGTGAAATTGTTTTTGATATCGTGTGGGTGGAATCGTGGTACTGATGTTTGGTCGGGGCTACCCCTTGATAAAATTAGTGCTGTGGTGTATTTGTGGTGTTGAAACTTGACCGGGGCTACTTTCCGGTAGTTCAATATCATAATACACATTGTGGGGTGCATAGTTATTTTTGTAGAAAATTATTTTTCTTTTTGTTATCGCTTTTTAAAGATCAGTGATGTCCTTTTGTATATCGTTTCAGTCCTCCCTTACCGGGTGGTACCAAGCAAAGTTTACGACAACGACGTCTGATGACGCCTCCTGGACTTGATACTGATGGCCGCGGCCGTCGTCAGCGCACTCCTACTGTGAGTCGTAGGAGGGATGAAGGACCATCGCATGACTGGCAGCAGCGGGAAAGGCGAAGGAGTATCAGCCGGCTCAAGAAGACCAGTAAGCGGCGTCAAGTACGAGATTCCTCTACCAGTCTCAGCGATTTTTCTCCGGGCAACAGAAGTAGAAGTCCAGAAGTCAATTGCACCGACGCCGTCAACAGTCAAAGTACAGGACCGCTAAAATACCACGGGTGAGTCGAAGTAAGACCCGTAGCTCTAAGAGGAGGCAGACAAGGCCAAGTTATAGTAAAAGTAGCAAGGAAAGTAATGATAGTAGAAAAAATAGCCATAACAATAAAAAAGATGTTGCAAATGAAATGTTACTAAAGTTTGTCGAAAAATTTTGTAATAGCAGCAGGGAACGTTACAGTAATGTAAATGTGGTGCCAGAATTTGATCCATCATCAAAAAATCAGAACATTACCACATGGATATCAAAGGTTAACGAAATTGCTAGTATTTATAGTTGGGTAGACAAACAAATTGTACACTATGCAATTCCAAAATTAATAGGAAACGCCAAGCGTTGGTATGAAGGGCTAACTACGGTTAACTTTACTTGGAACGAATGGCAGGGTAAATTGAAGTCTGCATTTCCAGCTGATGAAAACTACGGACAAATGTTGACCGATATGTTAGACAAAAGGGCTAAGTTCGGAGAGTCTTTAGAGGACTATTTTTATGAAAAAACTGCTCTACTGAATCGATGCGATATAAAAGGAAAAAGGGCTGTAGAGTGCTTAATTTTCGGGATAGAGGATAGGTTTGCAAGACTCGGTGCGGAAGCAGCTCAATTCGATCAGCCTGATTGATTGCTTGCGTATTTACGGAATGTTAGAAGCAGGAAACTCGAATTAAATAAACCCGTAATCCATAAAAAGTTCGTATCTAGTAAGGAAAAGTTCACATCAGGTGCTAATAACCACAAAGGTCCAATTAAATGTTTCAATTGCAAAGAAGGGCATATCATCGCTAAATGTACAAAGCCGTTAAAAAAATGCACTAATTGTTCTATTATAGGACATGACGTCAGTGAATGTTATCGTAAAAATAAAGATGAACCCAAGACTGTAATGAATGTAGTTGATATAGATTCTAGTATTCAGAATAAGTATGTACAAAAGGTTAAAATTAATGGTCACGAGAGATCCTGTTTTTAACCGACTTCAAAAAAAGGAGGAGGTTATGTATTCGGCGAGTTTTTTTTTTTTTTTTTTTTTTTTTTCATGTATGTACACCGATTACTCCGAGATTTCTGGGCCGATTTGCGTGGTTGTTTTTTTAGGGTTCCGAAGTCCTACAAGGAACCCTTATAGTTTCGTCATGTCCGTCCGTCTGTCCGTCTGATAGATAGATGGCGCTACTAACAACACGCTCTGAGTCGCGAATGCTGCCGATTATTGCAAAAACTAAAATAGCCATGATTAATATTCGATTTGATTCGTTTGTAATTACACCTACTTAAGGAACCCTATAATACTGAGCATGGCCCGACATGCTCTTGGCCGGTTTTTAACCATTAATTATGTAGGTATCTTTCCTAGAAAAAGCTTCAATTTATTTATTTATTTAAATATAGACAAAAGTTTCGAATTCAATGTCTGCTATTACTATCAAATACCAATGCACCGTTGTAACAATGCACCATGGTACCACTGTTTTAATGTACCAATTAAAATGCCGAAAAAGGTAAAAGAAATTGTGTGTCGTGATTCAGCATATCTTGTTACGGACAGTGACGTTACGAAAAACCAACCGCGGGTAGTTCGAGAAAACACCCGCCGCTCAAGACGATGACACCCACATACTTCAGTCTGCTCGTGACCACGGCCAATGCAAATTGACCGAAACGTCGAGGTTAGTCAAAATGTTTGTTATATTTTGATTTAATTGTGCGCGACAAGTCCCGTAAACTTGTTTAATACGAAAAAGGCTCGTCTAACATTCATTTGTTTTTCACAACATTAATTTGTTTTACACGACATTCATTTGTTTTTTTTACGACATTCATTTGTTTTTCACAACATTCATTTGTTTTTACGACATTCATTTGTTTTCACAACATTCATTTGTTTTCCACGACATTCATTTGTTTTTAACGACATTCATGAGTTTCAACTATGAAAACCCTGTTTTGTTTAACGTTATTTTTAGTTGAACTTATTGGACAACAATATTCCATTTGTTTCAACATTCAGGTAATTTTTAACCATTACTTGGAAAGTTGAACTAATTGGAATATTTTTGTCCAATTAGTTCAACTGATTGAACTTGTAGTTAAACTAAATAGAATAAGTCCAGTCAAGCAGGGGTGCTGGCCAGAAAACCTGCACGTGTGCCTGACGGGTGCTTGTCATTCTGGACACGTCTGGACGGATCGGCAGTTGTTTGGCCGGTGCATCCTGGGCACGGGCAATAAAATCCTGCCGAGGGATTAACCTTCGGGGGATTTTATTGCCTGTGGCGAATATTCTGGCGCGGGAGGGGCCCGTTCTGGGCCAATAGGGAGTTGCTCCATGTGTCCCTCTGATATCAGCAGAGGGCACAGTGGAGGAGCAGGGGCGGGCCCGGTGTGCACTCACCCTGCCACTGGGCAGGCAGCGGGGGGCTGTCTTTCCCTGCCCCCGTCGATCTCGTAACCCCAGGAGTGCCTGCTAAGTAGTGTTCTCGCGCCTCTTGGGACCGAGGGTCTTGGCTTCACCGCCCGGACCGCGAGGAAGAAAACCTCTATAAAAAATTACGGGAGGTAGGGCCTGCGAGCAGCAGACTCGGGGTAGTCTGCTGCCCGACCAGCAGCTGGCGTAGCTGGCACAGCCGGCGTAGTTGGCGCAGCTGGTAAAGGCCCATGAGGTGAGGTGGCGTGCAGTGTTCCGTGTGCGCCACCTAGGAGGGTGCGGCCGACGTTAGGCCGCACGGGAGAAGGGGCTCGCCTGCTTGTGGCGGGCCAGGACCTGTCGGGGGTGGTTGTGTGAATACTCACGGGTTCCCACGCCCCCAGCTAAGGTAGTTGAAGGAACACCGTGGTGGTTTTAGTCGGTAAGAGTCCGACACTGGCTCCGCTTACCCCGGGCGGAGTGCGTTCATGAGGATTTCACCACGACAAAAAAAAAAATATAAAAGGTCCAGTCAAGCAATGGATTTACAGAGAAAGAAAGTTCTCGGTAGATCCACTTCTAATGAGAAAAATAATTCCCAATAGAACCATTATGGATCTAACGAGAATGATCCGACCGTTCTGACCACGTCCACCAGTCTACCTAAAGACACCGTAATTTAATCAGTCTAACTAGAGACACTAAGCAGTGGCTGTGGTTAGATTAAAAAAATTAACCCATCTGACCACATACACCAGTCTAACTACGGACACCGTAATTTAATCAGTCTAACCAACGACACTGAACAGTGGCCGTGGTCAGATCAATCTAACTAACTGATCTGACCACGGATACCTAACGATAAATAGTATTGTCATCCTTGACGAATTAAATATCGATATGAAAGCATTCAAAGTAAATTTTATAGAGTCACATTGTTACTTGAAGTAGAATGTGTAGCTAAATTAATGAGACAAAAAAAGAATAGTAGACGGATTTGAGTGACACTGGCATGCCTGTAGCTGCTGAATATGTTCACACATGCCGGTTATGCCCCCCGCGACCCTCCCTCATATAGCATGTCAGTAAATCAAGTTTTGTGCAGTCTACTTGTTTGCCAGGTACATGGATGCCAGTTAAGGCATGTGCAAGGAGCTGGTATGCAAGTTACAGGCATGTGTAACGGAGGCTGGGGTATTAGCTCCTGTCAGTTTACTTTGTCTGATTAAAAACCCTACTTTTAACTGACAACAAAAATCTCAAGCAGGGCTAAAGATCAGTGATCAGTGTAGAAAAGTGAGTATTATGACTCTACATACACATATACACTAGGGGATTGAGGCAGGGTCCAGGCACCGAAACTGCAAGACTGTCATGCACCTAATTGTTTTGGTGGATTAGTACATAACATCATGCCTGTTATTTAATCAATCCCATGTAATAGGGGTCCAGCCTATTGCCACTAACTGGACACAAATCCAGACTCCGGCTGCTACTGAGAATTTCTTTATAAAATAACCCTCCTGATGCAGTCGGGTAAAGAAACAATATCGCTGCCCAAACTAAACACTAGACCAACGAGGCAGTCTTTAATAATTACTACTAAATTTTATATACTTAAAACACATTTTATTAGATTTTTCTTAAAATTCTGCATGACCCTACTGATACTGTTGTATTGATTTAAAACTCACTTCAACAATTTCTTTTTCTGTTTCTTAGTAAGTTGATTGATCAGATCCATTTCAGTGAGATTAGAAGAGTCATTTTCTTCAATCTTTGTGACTGACAGTGGTAGTGCTCCTGGTTTCATTACTAGACCAGTATCTCTCATTTGCTGCATCAGTGTTGGAACATCTGGTTTCTCCTCCTCTTCTTCAGGGGCTGATGTGGAAGCTTGTAGTGCACGAGCCTCACTCATAGATAGAGAGTACATTGAACATTCTTTGTCTGTGAAAATGTGTCTTGTTAAAATTATCAGTTTTGTATACAAAACATTTCTTTATAAACCTACACCATACCACAGAATATCTAATAGTACTAACGTACAGAACGGCCACTCACCGCCTCCCGCCAATTTAAGTTCCTCACCCGCGCCCCGCGCGTGCCCGCAGTTTGGCGGCAAGTTGGACTGCAATATTCAATGCATGTCAATCGCCAGTCGAGTGCGTTACGCAATATTTTTTTTGGTGTTTGTAGTTGTATTTTAATTGAAAATGGTAGTGTATTGTGCTTTACACGGATGTGTCTACATCTAGACAAGGAAACAGAAGATTTTTTCGATTTCCGAAGGATGAAATAAGGTAGGTAATCCACAATAAAACCTTTAGAGGTAGAACTACAGAACAGCGAGCATTTAATTTTACAATTAAACGATTTTTTTGTACTTTGCCAGTTATGACAAAAAGGAAAAAATAATTTGCTTGTACTAATAATAATATAATCTTTATTTCGGATCAAATTAGGTATCCATATTTTGTTAGTAACATAAAAGCTGCTTGAAAGCAGATTCCTTTGAGTACCTATTTATTGTATTTTATTAAAGGTAGGTATCTACTTACCGCGAGAGTTTAATTTTACAACTATATTGAGAGATTGTTTACTGTAAAATTACGTACTTATGATAAGAGAGGAATTAATTATTATAAATTGTAATGCTTGCAGATTTCATTTTATTACCAAGCTTCGTTAATATATCATATTCATCATACAATACAATACATCGATAATTCGATAGGTATAATTACCAACCGCTCATGCTATCAAGTGCCTCGGCTCGGGTCCGGGACGTAGGGCCCAAATGTCGGCCCCTTAAAGTAAAACCCAAACTTCCAGACCTTACCACACCTACACCTTGAACATAACCAAAGTTTTTTGACCGAAATGTACAGACTCAGTGGCCAAAATACATACTCATACGCAATTACACTAAATTACGTTGGTATTGGCATCATAAACGTGAACCTACATGGAATTTAAACCTAGCTATCAGCATAAACGTATCAAGGGGCCGAGTTTAGGTGGGCGCTGACATTATGGCACTTTATCCTACGCATGCGATAACATTGTAGCTGCGTCACATATTTGTGTCATTAAATAAAATGAATCTCGACTTCCCAATATTTTAATAATCTTATATATAATAATTCAGTTCACTATAAGTGACGTTATGATAAACGCGTACCTTAGTAGTTAAGTGAAATATGAAAGATGTTTACTTAAAAAAGAATCATGGCGAATTTTATACAAAAAATAAAGATTTTTAGAGAAGGTGGAATAGTTTTAATACTGATCCTTGGTATAGAATAACTTTCGGCGTTTACAATATTTTTAGAACTCTGGAAAAAAAACGTAATATTTCAAAGTAACTCATTTGAAATTGAGATTTTAATAAGCTTCAGTAATGTGATTCAGGTGAAGCCTTGGTGGTGAGGTCTATGTCCAGCAGTGGACTGATAGGCTGAGTTGATGAATGTGATTCAGTAGTACGAGGTATTTAAGTAACAATTTACAATAAATAAAACTATCAATTTATTGTATCGTGCGCAAGAATAACTTTCGCTACACAAGCTAACGCCATCTCTGAGAACTACTGAGAAGCGTTTGGAACGCAGACGGCATTTCGAGAGGCAAGCAACCCTATTCATTCAAGTGTGTGCGTATTTGTATAAGACGTAAGCTTGCGTATGTAGGCGGTGCTAGCATTCCTATTGTATTGAGTGGCCGGGGTGTGACCATACATAAGTTTACTACATTATAAACATCAGTAAAACACATCAACGGCTAATTCATTTGTTAGTTACTTACGAGGGCAGAGTGATAAGTCTGGTAAAAATTTAACAAGGAATACATAATTTGTAAAAGTTTTTATTTATTTTTCAACATAGCCTCTCCCTAGCTCAATACACTCCATCCAACATTTCTCCAACTTTTCTATCCCTTCAATATAATGAGATTTTGGAAACCCATCAAAATAGACATTGGTTTTGTGCATGATCTCTTCATTAGAGCTACATCTTTTCCCAACCAAGTGAACGCGGCACCCATCCCACGGAGACATTCTCATGTCTAAATGTTGGTGTAAGATATTGCTCACACATGCGTCTGAGATGCTTACTATCTCAATTATCTCACGAACTTTCACTTTTTGGTAATTTAATACGATATCATGGATTTTGAGGATCATCTCTGGTGTTGAGACCTCAACAGGGCGTCCTGGATGTTCAGCATCACTTGTGCTTGTACACTACGAATATTGGTAAACCACTTATGAATAATTTTGATAGACGGAGCGGAGTCCCCATAATATTTGTGTATCTTTTGTTTCATTTCTGTAATAGTGTTTTTATGCAAAAAATTAAGTTTAATCATCACACGAAATTCACTTTTCTCCATGTTTGCGAAAACATAAAGAAGTGTTTTTCATTAATGGCTTTCTAAAAAAAAATACTGACGGAACTGGCTGAAAATTAACATTTAACCTTCTAAAAGAGTTGTAAAAAAAAAGGATAATATTCAATTTGCGATAACTTTATTCCTATGTTGATTTTTACCTGACTTATCACTCTGCCTTAGTATAACTTGGAGACCATAGACATATAACACATAGACTGATAGTTCCCTTTAACAGATCAGCTTATAGTGACGCACGGAAAAGATCTATGTGTGTGTAAGCGAGCTCACCAACAGGCACACAAGCGCACAAATAATGTTGCAAGTAAATTACATTTTCCCGAAAAAGTAGGGAAAAATAGGTTGCGTTCAGAATTTTGCAGCCAGTGAATAGTAACATAATCATTTAGCTGTCGGATATTTTTTATTAGATACCTACCTATTCATTTATTTATTTATTAAGGCTAAGTTCAGAAAACGTCAACTGAATGCTTAAACCATTAGAACGGGTTTTTGCATTACGACGAAATGGGTGGTTTGCCCCATTTCGTCGCCGCCGGCCGCGACTGCTGGCCCCACCTTGGGCACCAACCGCTTAAAGTGCGGCCCAAAGCCCACCGGCTGTCGAGGACGAGGACCCAGGTACTTCATCGTCGACTCGATGCCGATGCGGCAGGTTCGAATCCTGCTCGTTAGCGATTTTTTCTTTCCACAATTCATGCCTTTAGATTTCGCTTCGCATATTTACGCATGTGAAGCGTTCAAAATAATAATATAAAACACGATTTGGCTAATGGCAACCCTTAAATAATTATTATTTGGCAAACGCTAAATACGTGATTCAAAATTATTTAGCATAAAAAACCATTACCATTACCCATTTTATTTATCCTAAAACACTACTAATAAAAGTATAGCTTGGCTTAAGGGTACATAAAATAGGGACACCACTAGTCATACATTTATAAATTTACAACGTTTAAAATCGCGTTTTTGGCAGAATTTTGTAAAGCCATAATCATATAAATTCAATTGAAGTGTTTACAGACACATCTCATGCAAGATAAAACACAGATTGACTCAATACTCTTAGAAAATATACAAAAATTATATTATTAGGTACATGAAAAATTAGTTCTGATTTTAGACGTTTTGGTCAAACTGTATTTACGAAAAAACAAATATGGGGTAAAATATTTTTCCCATACCTAGCAACATTTTCATTGTTATGGCGTCTGTCAAGTTTATGAATTATTTTTGTGTTTTGACTCAAGATTATAACATGCCAGGTTGTACTTACCCCTGAAATGAGATCTATAAATGTTTATTGTTATTATGTGACGACTTGTGACACCCTTTCACTGCACAGTAAGTCATTTTTTTATTAAATTGCGGGAGCGGTTCGCACTAAGACTTGACCTTGAGCACTGACGTACTGATAGGCTTGGTTAGCCTTTTAAGGCTAACCTGGATTTGCGTCGCTCTGCGTGCGTCTACTGGGTTTCTATGTGTTATATTTCTATGTTGGAGACTATGAGTAAGTATTACCTGTATTAATGTGACCCCATTTATGGCATTTGATACATCTGACATTGCGGACCAGGATTCCAAAAGGTTGGTCTCTGATTTCATTATCCCCTTTGCAGTAACTCTCTCTGGGCGCATTATACTTGCGTTGCCACTCAAATTTATAT
Source organism: Asteroscopus sphinx (assembly GCA_949699075.1). NCBI lineage: Eukaryota > Metazoa > Arthropoda > Insecta > Lepidoptera > Noctuidae > Asteroscopus > Asteroscopus sphinx. The sequence goes on from OX453005.1 coordinate 14,253,621, forward strand.
TCAGGTTCATTGTCTTCACGTTCTCTTTCTTTCTTCACACCAGGAGGTGGTTCATACATGAAATTCAAACTCAACTTGTCCTTACTGTCTTTGCTCAGCAATGCCCTTGAATATTAAAAGAAAATTTATCAAATACGAATCTTCTTGTTTCTATAGAGCCCTAGGAAAAAAGTCATGACAAGACTGTTAAATGTACTTGTTTTCATGTAGTTCTTGTTCTTTCTCATACTGCACTCGTAATTCTTCTTGTTTTTTCTTGTAAGCTTCAGTTTTTTGTTCTGCCATCCATACCTGTCGATGTAAATAAATAATGTTTTAGCTAAATATTGATAGGATTATTTATTACGAAGCTAATAAAATAATACACCTGATCACAAACATGAAACTTCAACTGCATCACTTACCCGTTTCAAATTATCTCTTGAAGCAGGGTGGAAGAATTTCTTACACATATAATTATTGAATCCTTTACCCATTTTAGCAGTTTAATAAACGTAGTGATTATATTATCTTTGCAGGTTAATTTGTATAGATTTGAAATACAATTTAATCTTTTAACAACAGTTTTCAATTCTACATATCATTAATCTGTGTATTTAATCACACGAATCCAAGAACATTATATATGTATGTATTACATACATTCCTTGGAAAAATCGAACGTGACAGCACCGTGACAGTTCGTTTTTTTTTTAATTCTTTTGTTGAATTTTGGGCAAAGGCTCACACTGTATACCTAAATACCTAAGCTGTTGTATATTGTTATTTCAACTTTAGTTCGTAAAATATAGCTAGAGTCCTTTAAAAGATGTCAAATACGTAAAAATACATTTAAAATTTACGTATTTGACTTCTATCACAGGACTCAAGCTATATTTTACCAATTAAACATTTTCGAAACGAGAACTGAGATTATGTAAATGAAACAACATATTTTGTTCCGTTTTTTATTTATTCAATTATAGGTTTTAATACAATATGTCTTATTTTGCATTCTCGGAAGAGATTTTCTAATTAGCCTAGATAAATCTGTGCCTTTCAATATTTTATTTAAACACCAGATGAAAATTAAAAATTTTACCATGTCAAGGAAGGGCACTTTAGTTTTTTTGTGTGTTCCACAAGAAAGAAAGTAAAATGAGTAGGTACTTAGACAAAGTTTGGCTTGGTATGGTGAACACGATGTACAGGCTACGTGAAAGAGTTTCCCTCTTGATGTCTTAGTATTCAAGCTAGCACAATTCTCCAAGTTGAAAAGATTGTCAAACAAGGGCGGATCCAGCCTTTGTGTCAGGGGGGGGGTCGCGTACTTATATCCAGCCCTGGATCTAATTTTTTTGATGCAGAGTTAGACCCTTTAGGAAAAATCTTTCGACCCATAAAATTCTAGGATTTTCGTAATTTTTGCTAAAACATGAATTTAAGTGAATTTTAGACCTTAGAATTTTCTCTTTGTAGAATATTAATGTAACGAATAGTTACTTGCTATTGCACGCCTAGCCTACACGCCAAAAAAGACGAAACGACAAAAATACACAGGCGTGAGCGAAGTGAGCGCGAACTTTTTTCCAATTTTGGCTTTGTTCCTATTAACATACGTCCAGAACGCAGAAAAAGGAAGGATATAAAGACAAGCGCGAGCGTACCGAGCGCGTAATTTTTTGGACTGTTCTTGAACAAACCGATTAGCTCTTCACAAAAACTGTGAAAACATAGACATTCTGTGACAAAAGAGTACGCATTTATTTGAGCACAACCCATTCTTGCGGCGCCTAGAGCGACTAATAGTAGACACCATAGCGTAGATAAGTAAATATAGAACACTATGGCAGTCCTACACCTGTATGGGCAATGAAATATAGCCTAAGCGCGAGCGCAGCGAGCGCGAAATTTTTTGGTACTTTTTTGCAAACAACCGTTTTAAGAGCTGCTCTGCGATTTTCAAAAAACTAATTACGTATCTTCTAATATCGATGTTAATTATTTTTACTTCGGCCAGGTTTTGTAAGGCTAACATCGTAGTTGGCTAAGGCCGTAAAATTTGCCTCATTTAACATAAAAGTAACTATAAAGTAAAGGTAGCTGGTAACTTAAAAGTAACATGAAAGTTTTTAAAGGCATATTCAGAACAATTTTTCAAGCTTTATACCACTTTTATGTTACGTAATTTAAAAAATGGTAACATAAGTCACATAAAAGTAACTTAAAACCTGACCTCTCGTCAAACATTCTCAATTTTACGGAATTAAGACGTAAATATAGGCGGCGTACGCAGCTTCTAACTATACCTTAAACATTACATTAATTATATAATTTGTGTTTTCAAGTAAAATATTAATATTTTCATTTAAATTAACCAGTGCAATTTTTTTCGACGAAGACTATCTGCACCTCACCAAACAAAATAATGCACAGCACAATCACAAAAATGGCTGACTAGTGATAATTACAGATAATTATGTAGCACCAAGAACATTATATATGTATGTATTACATACATTCCTGGACAAAGTACTACATATTTTTATCAATACAAAACTATACCTTAAGTCTATGGTTTAAGGTTTATTTTCATGTAATAGTGATGTAAGCAGAAAACCAAAAGAAAGGGAGAGCCGAGAAGCGACTTGTGTGTCCTTGTCTAAAAAATTACCAACGTAAAATAAAAATTTCTATAGTAGTTTTTAAATCAAAATTATAGTTTTGTAAAATTCGATATTACCGCACTTCTATAACACGATAATTGAAATTCGTAAAAGTGATGTAAGCCATTAATAAAAGTAGATCGTACTATTTTGTTACGTATTCTTATTGAATTTATAAAATAATATTGGTGTAAACTTTACCCTTTAAATGTCAACACTGATTTGTCATATTAACAACAATTATGGCGGTTTACTGTAATTTTTCATGTTTTTTAATTTTCAGTATATTTTATTATAAAATGGTGATTTTTTGTTGCGTACGTGGTTGTAAAAAAGAATCATGTCCTGGCTGTGGCTTATCTTTTCACAGGTAAAGTGTTTTCATATGGTTTTCATATTTACAAAGCACTGACACACTAGGGTGACCATGCGTTGTCATCATCATCCTCCTGCCCTTATCCCAATTTATTTAGGGTCGGCGCAGCATGTTTTTTTCTTCCATAAATCTCTATCAGCCGTCATCTCTGTGTTTACTTTCTTTCTATTCATATCATCTTTCACACAATCCATCCATATTTTCTTCGGTCTCCCTCTTTTCTTATAGCCATCAACATTCATACTTAAAACTTTCCTCGTAACATGCTCCCCATTCCTCCTCATCACATGTCCATACCATGATAGTCTGTTGCTACTTAACTTCTCTGTCACTGGCGCTACTTTCAGACTCCCTCTTACATATTCATTCCTTATCCTATCCATTCTCGTTACACCACACATTCCTCTTAACATTCTCATCTCAGCTGCATGCACTTGCCTTTCATTAATTCCTTTCGTAGCCCAACATTCCGATCCATACAGGACAGCAGGTCTATGCGTTGTATGTACGAAATTACAAATGTATTTGTTTTTTTTATTGGATCCTAAAGATGACTATGAATGACAGATCGGGAAAAATTTATTCCCAGGAATCCCACAAAGTCGTCTATCGTTTTTAGCGTGTATTTTGAAAAAAAAAACTCATTCATTCAAGAAAAAGTAGATTATTCATATTTACGTTGAATGATGACAAAATTCTGACGCCCATGGTTGTACCACAGTCTTAGGAACTCTAAAGCGCAAACCACACGGAGCCGGTGCGTGTCGGGCCCGCATTGGGTGGAGCATGACAGATACAACATCTACTTCGACATCGAAGATGGCGGACGCGACTATTTAAATAAAATTAATACAGATATCGTTCTCGAGGTTCTCGGGGGTCCTGATTACGAATATAAGATTTATTTTTAGATCCAAGAAGGCGAACGCGACTTTTAAAATGAAATCAATATGGGTATCGTTTTCGAGGTTTCCGGGGTGCTGATTATGAATATAGCATGTATTTCGAGATCCAAGATGGCGGACGTCACTTTTTAAATAAAATCAATATGGGTGTCGTTTTCTTGGTTTCCCGGGATGCAAATTACGAATATAACATCTATTTCGATATCCAAGATGGCGGACGTGACTTTTTAAATAAAATCAATATGGGTGTCGTTTTCGAGGTTTCCCGGGATGCTAATTACGAATATAACGTCCATTTTGAAATCCAAGATGGCAGACGCAACTTTCTGAATAAAATCAATATGGGTATCGTTTTCGAGGTTTCCCGGGATGCTAATTACGAATATAACATCTATTCGAGATCCAAGATGGCGGACGTGACTTTTTGAATTAAATCAATACGTGTATCGTTTTCAAGGTTTCCCGGAGTGCTGATTATGAATATAACATCAATTTTGAGATCCAAGATGGTGGACGTGACTTTTTTAATAAAATCAATATGGGTATCGTTTTCAAGGTTTCCCGGAGTGCTGATTATGAATATAACATCAATTTTGAGATCCAAGATGGTGGACGTGACTTTTTTAATAAAATCAATATGGGTATAGTTTTTGAGGTTTCCCGGGGTACTGATTACGAATATAACATCTATTTCGAGATTCAAGATGGCGGACGTGACTTTTCAAATAAAATCAATATGGGTATCGTTTTTGAGGTTTCCCGGGGTGATGATTATGAATATAACATCAATTTTGGGATCCAAGATGGTGGACGTGACTTTTTAAATAAAATATGAATATATATGGATGACGTTTTCGAGGATTCCCGGGATGCTAATTAAATAATGGGACCAACCCCGAAATCGCGAAAACACAACTATTCCGTACATACGATTTAAATTGTGGAAAGAAAAAATCGCTATCGAGCAGGATCCGAACCTGCGATTCCTGGCTCCTTACATTTTGTCGTGTAATGTGAACACAAATGCAGGGAACAGCTTATTAGTGATGAGTACAATGACCCCTTAAGAGGTTTTGAGTTATTTCAATTACACGTTGTATAATATCTTTGCACACGTAGAATTAGCAAAGTTGGCAATGGTGTCGATTCTCTTGTTCATGAACTAAACTTATTTTAAACTATCGCTCTCTTTTACTGATAGGAGATAACAGAAAGGGATGGAAGCAATTTAGGCGTTGTCAAATTAGTCGGAATTTAAATTTCTATACAAGTTTAGTCGTGACTTCGGAACGTGCCCACTAAAATACAGTGAAATGTAACACGCTCAGATTAAAAACCTCCAGATAGTTAATCACTGACGTCCCGGCCAGTTAGATAGAGAACGTTAAATTACGTAATACCTATGAAAGAAGGAGATGTTAGATTACTATTTTGTCCTTATCGTCCTGGCCGGTTTTTATACCGCTTTACTGTACTAAGTATCAAATGTGACACACAGTACATAAATAAATCTTTAATTTAGGTTATGTTCTGTATGTTTTTGTGATTTGTGTGAGTATTTTTGTGTTCCGAAACAAAGACTCAATGAATATAAAAACGCCGTCATCAAGGGAGTGTGTGGATAATGGGATATTGCAGTATCTTGTGCTGCAAAAGTCACAACGCACAAAAAATTATCATTTCACTTGTAAGTAGACGAAATTCAATATATTTGGGTTATGGGTAACATAGTAGGTATCAATAAAGATTTCTGTGGAACATCGGTTACGACTGGGTGCTGCGTGGTGCTCTTCTCCATGGCGTCGGCGTAACATGCTACGCCGACGACACGCTGGTCACGGCGAGGGGGAAGACGCTCCGGCAGGCGACCATGCTGGCGACAGCGGGGGTTGCGCAGGTCGTTGGAAGGATCCGGCGGTTGGGTCTCGAGGTGGCTCTACACAAGTCTGAGGCTCTGTGTTTCCACGGGCCTCGAATGGGGCCACCCCCGGGATCCAACATAATGGTAGGAGGCGTCCGCATCGGCATCGGGTCGACGATGAAGTACCTGGGACTCGTCCTCGATAGCCGGTGGGGCTTTGGGCCGCACTTTCAGCGGTTGGCACCCAAGCTGATGGGGGCCGCGGCTGCGTTGTCGCGGTTGCTCCCAAACTTGCGGGGGCCAAACGCCTCCTGCCGGAGGCTCTACGTGGGGATCGTACGGTCCATGGCCCTTTATGGGGCCCCAGTGTGGGCGGACACCCTGACACGCTGTAACGTCGTGCTGCTACGTAGGCCGCAGCGTGCGATGGTAATCAGGGTGATACGGGGATATCGTACGATCTCCTTTGAGGCGGCGAGCCTCCTAGCCGGATCAATGCCCTGGGATCTGGAGGCGAGAGACCTTGCGCTAAGGTATCACCAGCGCGAGGACCCGCCTGATCGGAGCGAGGTCCGCCAGATCCTAGTTGCTGAATGGGAGGAGCGACTTGCGCAACCCAGCGCAGGGCACGCCGTTATCGCGGCGGTAAGGCCCGTCATGGAGGAGTGGCTGGAGAGGAGCCATGGTGCCCTCACCTACCGGCTGACTCAGATACTCTCGGGGCATGGTTGCTTCGGTAAGTATCTGTGTCGCATAGGCCGGGAGCCGACGCCCGAGTGTCATCACTGCGGAAGCTGCCCAGAGGACACGGTGCAGCACACATTGGCGGAGTGCCCAGCTTGGGCCGCGCAGCGCCGTGACCTCATCACTGCAGTAGGCGGCAGCGATCTCTCGCTTCCGGCCGTGGTTCTGTCTATGGTCGGGAGCGAGAGCGCTTGGGAAGGCGTCGTCTCCTTCTGCGAGGAGGTTATGCTCGCTAAGGAGGCGGCGGAGAGGGTTCGAGAGGCGATGTCCTCTCTTCCCATCCGCAGGAGACGACCTGGGCGTCGTAGGAGGGCGTATGCCGACCTCCAGCCACCCTAGGTGTGGGCCTGCGGGCGGCGGACTCGGGGTGGCCCGCCGCCCGACCAGTTAAGGCCCGTGACGGTGGCGCGTAGTGTTCCGCGCGCGCCAGTCAAGAGGAGGGTGCGGCCGTTGTGATTGCCGCACGGGGAGAAGGGGCTCGCCTGCCAGTGGCGAGCCGGGACCTGCCGGGGATGGTTGGGCGAATACGGGAGTATTTCCCACGCCCCCGGCCAAGGTTGGTAGAGGAACACCGTGGTGGTTTTTAGTCGGTAAGAGTCCGACACTGGCTCCGCCTTCCCCGGGCGGAGTGCGTCCATGAGGATTTTCCCCACGGAAAAAAAAAAAAAAAAAAAAAAAAAAAAAAGGTATCAATAAAGATATCGTTAACGCGGATAAAGATCTCATTGCTGCAAATATTTGGGTTTAATGCATATTTTCTCTTAATATTCGTAACTTCATAATAGCAATTTCAGAATCGGTGTTGCTAGTAAATCATTTTATTTACCCTATTAAGGGTGGTACGCCACCGGTCAAATTTCTTTGTTCAATGTTACTTTGATCAAAGAAATTGGATGATTATTTTATTATTTTTAACGCATTTACGCATGCGTAGCGAAATCTAACGATTTAAATTGTGGAAGCCAGGAGTCGCAGGTTCAAATCCTGCTCGTGAGCGATTTTTTCTTTCCACAATTTAAATCGTTAAATTGGATGATTTTCATCAAAAGTTGTATGTATTTTAATACTGATCCTCAAAAAAATTCGATTGGATAAAGAGATTGGACAAAGAAATTGGACGAGTGGCATACCACCCTAAGTTGAAATTATTTCTAGTGTTCAAAGGAAGTTATTGTTCTTAAAATATTTCAGGTTTCCCTCTGATCCAGTAGTTTAAAAAAAGGGATTAATGCGACTGCACGTCAAAATTGGGAGCCTAAAAAAAACCATGGAACTCAAACAGTTCATTACTTAATAATCGAGATTGTATTTTTTATTATTAAAAATATATTTGTTGAATGGTGTGCTGTACCTAAGTACTTATTTCTTCATCCCTATATTTTTTGGATTATTAGGTAAACGTTTTAGACGAAGCAGAGATCTCACCTCTGACTTCGAATTTTTGTATGGATCAGAATTTTATTATCACTAAGGTGAAGAAAAACATCGTGAGGAAACCCGCATACCTGAAAGTGCTCCATACAGGCCTCGATGGTGTAGGTATGCAGTCCGCCAACCCGCACTAGGCGAGGCCCTAACTAAGGCCACAACACTAAGGCCTTAACATTTTCATTCTGAGAAGAGGCCCTTGCTCAGCAGTGGGACTGATGGGCTGATTATGTAATCTTTAGTCGTTAAAATATTTATTCTCAGAATCGATTTTATTACTCTAAAGTTAAGAGACATGTGATTTTCTGGCAACCCCTATTCTCCGAGCGAGAGCACGTATAGTGGCCATGCGTATTGCAAGTCTAGTAGGTCTGTGGTAACACGTAAACTATTTTGACAGTTCTAAAATTGTTGCCATCTCTTTCTTGTATCTACTATTAATAAAAGAGAGCGATAGTTGAGTTGTTGAAGTAGCGTGAAGAAGAGAATTGACACCAATGATCCATGAAAATAAAATTAATAAAACATCGACTTTGCCTACCGTAAACCAGCAGGCCGTGTTGACAATGTCCATACCTACTTCCTACTAATATTATAAATGCGAAAGTACGGATGTTAGTTTGTTCTTCCATAACACTGAAACGGCTGAACGGATTTGATATACTGATTCTACTCGGGGTAAGAAAAATATATAAATAAAGTCAAAACATATAATCTTCTTCATTATGAGTACAATGACCCCTCTTAGTTTTCGAAACGATAACATTAAGTTTGAGAAAATCCATGAACAAATATTATTTGGACACCCTAGTAGAAAGAAATGCAATAGTTTTATGGACCTCTCGCTTGGCTCGTTTTAAGTCACATAGTGTGTTATCCTACTATATAGATTCATGGAAACGCGTACACGAAATCAATACCAACAAAAAAAGAGAATATAGAATACTAGCTTTTACCCGCGGCTCCACTCGCGTTAAATTCTGCTAACCCACGTCAGTCCAGTCCACTGTCCCACTGTCCTGCTGTCCCACTGTCCTGCTGTCCCGCTGTCCCACTGCCCCACTGCCCCACTGTCCCACTGCCCCACTGTCCCACTACACCACTGCCCCACCGTCCCATTGCCCCACTGTCTCACTGCCCCTCTGTACCACTGTTCCACCGTCCCACCGACCTACCGTCCCACCGTCCCACTGCCCCACCGTCCCTCTGCCCCACTGTACCCACTGGCTCACTGTCCCACAGCCCCACCGTCCCACTGCCCCACTGTCCCACTGCCACACTGTCCCACAGCCCCACCGTCCCACTGCCCCAATGCCCTACTGTCCCACTGCCCCACTACCCCATAGCCCCTCGTCCCACTGCCCCACTACCCCACTGCCCGATGCCCCACCGCCCCACTGCCCCGCCGTCCCACCGACCTACCGTCCCACACACTTACCGGTGTTCTTCCAATGGAATGTTTGCAAAAAAACGGGCTCTCTAAATGCGCTTCTTTAACGCCACATATCTCGCAAGTTCGGCGAGAACTTCTCCTTGACATTTTAGAAGTCCAAAGTATTGTAAATGCACAAAATAAATAGTTTCTTTGCAATCACCACGAGTCTTTATCTCGGGAATAAACAACGTAACTGTCTCACTAATGTTTCTAACAGATGAATAACCACTCAATCAACGCCTAGAACTAAAAATTGGGACAAAATATGCTATTTAATTACTAAAATAAACATTACATATATATACATAAACACTTAGCCTCTATATTGGCAACGCCATCTTGCGCGATATGTCATAACTGGCAAGCCCCCAAGGTCACGGTCAAGGTCAGTCACTCAAGGTCACGTACAAATTGTTTGCAACCCTAGCAACATTAGCAACATTTAAAATGGCGGGAATAACGAAATTCAAAAATAAATAACGAATCATTTTGTATATTAAATATTATTAAATAATTTAAAAATGCCTTAAAATGGCGCGAATTACAGCATATGGGCAATTAAATTGAAAACAGCCATATTCCGGTCGATCTCGGAAGCCGCCATTTTCGTACTACGTCATCGCAGCCGGAATACGTGACCTTGCCAGTATAGAGGTTAATTATAAAAGTCTGTTTTTGTGTTGCCATACTATTAATTAACTTACTACTACGCTCCACTTTGTCTTAATAAAATAACATAACATAACAACACGCCTGTTATTTCCCCGAAGGGGTAGGCAGAGGTGTATAGTACTCCCACATTTTGCCGGTTATGTTATAAGTCCCATGTAATAGAAGGCGAGCCTATACTTTGTCTATTGCCTAATTTATTATCAAGATTAGTTGAAAACGATGATTTTTTATGATAAATATATAACTACATGTTTTTTTTTGACGCAAAAGGCTTTTACATTAATTACTTACATCTATTTGGGATTTTTTGTTTTCTTCCAATTTGCTGATAATTTTTAACCACTGGGACCATTACTAGTATTACTACGTTGGTAGATGTCAAATCTGTACGTTTTCTTCATGTTGGGAACATATTGCATCAGTCGTCGTCATACATTTTTTTTTAGTGTGGAAGTTACCGACCACTGCCAACAAAACAATAAAAACTTTTTATCAAAAAATAAAACCGACTTCAAAAACCTTAACTAATAAAAACTTTTTAACAAAAAATAAAACCGACTTCAAAAACCTTAACTAAAAAGTAAAAAATAATCATTGTATGTATTTTAAAATCTTAACTTAAACAACATTTTTAAGGCGGCGCGTGGTTGACCCTTTGCGTCATGTAATGTACAGTCCAGCGCAATATCTATAGTAATAAAAACAGTTTATGTGAACGTACATGAAAATCACGCGCCGCCTTCAAAATGTTGTTTAAGTTAAGATTTTAAAATACATACAATGATTATTTTTTACTTTTTAGTTAAGGTTTTTGAAGTCGGTTTTATTTTTTGTTAAAAAGTTTTTATTTCATACTTTTTAGTTGAGGGTTGATTCATAAATGTTTATATAACCAATTTGAGAATATATTTTTATTAACCTTTGCCATCCCACTGCTGGGCAAAGGTCTCGCTCATGTTCTTCCAAACGTCCAATCACTATCGTGAAAAAAAAACACGCATATCGGCCAAGAATTCTCAGAATGAGGAACCAATGAGCAGATCATCTAGATACGTAAAGCTAAAATAAACTGATTTATTGAAGCTGGTTAAAAAAACTACTTAACCTAAGTCAATAAAATTTATATGGGACCACCGCGCGGACTTTCTCTACCAAATAAAAAAACAACCACGTAAATCGGCCCACAAATCTCGGAGTAATCGGTGTAAAACCCGCGGAATACATAACCTCCTCCTTTTTTTGAAGTCGGTTAAAAAGTAAAAAATAATCATTGTATGTATTTTAAAATCTTAACATAAACAAAATTTTTAAGGCGGCGCGTGGTTGACCCTTTGCGTCATGTAATGTACAGTCGAGCGCAATATCTATAGTAATAACCTCCTCCTTTTTTTGAAGTCGGTTAAAAACTGTTTATGTGAACGTACATGAAAATCACGCGCCGCCTTCAAAATGTTGTTTAGATAATTTTTTACTTTTTAACCGACTTCAAAAAAAGGAGGAGGTTATGTATTCCGCGGGTTTTTTTTTTTTTTTTTTTTTTTCATGTATGTACACCTATTACTCCGAGATTTGTGGGCCGATTTACGTGGTTGTTTTTTTATTTGGTAGAGAAAGTCCGCGCGGTGGTCCCATATAAATTGTATTGACTTAGGTTGAGTAGTTTTTTAAACAGCTTCAATAAATCAGTTTATTTTAGCTTCGCCTATCTAGATGATCTGCTCATTGGTTCGTTTTTCTGAGAATTCTTGGCCGATATGCGTGTTTTTTTTTCACGATAGTGATTGGACGTTTAGAAGAACATGAGCGAGACTTTTGCCCAGCAGTGGGATAGCAAAGGTTAATAATAATTAACAAAAAATAAAACCGACTTCAAAAACCTTAACTAATAAAAACTTTTTAACAAAAAATAAAACCGACTTCAAAAACGTTAACTAAAAAGTAAAAAATAATCATTGTATGTATTTTAAAATCTTAACTTAAACAACATTTTTAAGGCGGCGCGTGGTTGACCCTTTGCGTCATGTAATGTACTGTGTAATGTGTTAAGTTAAGATTTTAAAATACATACAATGATTATTTTTTACTTTTTAGTTAAGGTTTTTGAAATCGGTTTTATTTTTTGTTAAAAAGTTTTTATTTCATACGTTTTAGTTGAGGGTTGATTCATAAATGTTTATATAACCAATTTGAGAATATATTTTTATCAACCTTTGCTATCCCACTGCTGGGCAAAGGTCTCGCTCATGTTCTTCCAAACGTCCAATCACTATCGTGAAAAAAAAAACACGCATTATATCGCTCAGAATGAGGAACCAATGAGCAGATCATCTAGATACGTAAAGCTAAAATAAACTGATTTATTGAAGCTGGTTAAAAAACTACTTAACCTAAGTCAATAAAATTTATATGGGACCACCGCGCGGACTTTCTCTACCAAATAAAAAAACAACCACGTAAATCGGCCCACAAATCTCGGAGTAATCGGTGTACATACATGAAGAAAAAAAAAAAAAAAAAAAAAACCCGCGGAATACATAACCTCCTCCTTTTTTTGAAGTCGGTTAAAAAGTAAAAAATAATCATTGTATGTATTTTAAAATCTTAACATAAACAACATTTTTAAGGCGGCGCGTGGTTGACCCTTTGCGTCATGTAATGTACAGTCAAGCGCAATATCTATAGTAAAAACAGTTTATGTGAACGTACATGAAAATCACGCGCCGCCTTCAAAATGTTGTTTATGTTAAGATTTTAAAATAGATACAATGATTATTTTTTACTTTTTAGTTAAGGTTTTTGAAGTCATAAATTGTGGAATGAAAAAAAATCGCTCACGAGCAGGATTTGAACCTGCGACTCCTGGCTCAGTACGCCAGTACTTTAGCCACTAAGCTACCGTGAACACTGCTCGTGGTATCGAAATTATCCTCCACTATACGTCTTTGGGTGACGTCAGCGAATCTTTTTTTTCTTATTATCTTATTAGGAGTCGCAGGTTCAAATCCTGCTCGTGAGCGATTTTTTCATTCCACAATTTATATCTTTAGAATTCGCTTCGCATGCGTAAAATGCGTTAAAATAATAAAATAAGTTTTGAAGTCAGTTTTATTTTTTGTTAAAAAGTTTTTTAGTTAAGGTTTTTGAAGTCGGTTTTATTTTTTGTTAAAAAGTTTTTATTTCATACATTTTAGTTGAGGGTTGATTCTTAAATTTTTATATAACCAATTTGAGAATATATTTTTTATTAACCTTTGCTATCCCACTGCTGGGCAAAGGTCTCGCTCATGTTCTTCCAAACGTCCAATCACTATCGTGAAAAAAAAACACGCATATCGGCCAAGAATTCTCAGAAAAACGAACCAATGAGCAGATCATCTAGATAGGCGAAGCTAAGATAAAGTGATTTATTGAAGCTAGTTAAAAAACTACTCAACCTAAGTCAATAAAATTTATATGGGACCACCGCGCGGACTTTCTCTACCAAATAAAAAACAACCACGTAAATCGGCCCACAAATCTCGGAGTAATCGGTGTACATACATGAAAAAAATAAAAAACCCGCGGAATACATAACCTCCTCCTTTTTTTGAAGTCGGTTAAAAATGAACCTGACATTAGTTACATGACATGCCATAACAGCGGAGCTGCCAACATAATAACCAAATAGGGATGTACTACTCACGCACATTTTTTATCGATAAATTTCAAAAAAAAAATGCCTATAGAATTCCCAATTTTTATTTCTTGTTGAATTTTAGGGTAGGCCCACTTACACCAATGTTAACTAGGTAAAAAACTTTTTAACAAAAAAAATAAAACCGACTTCAAAAACCTTAACTAAAAAGTAAAAAATAATCGTTGTATGTATTTCAAAATATTAACATAAACCAAAATTTTGTAGGCGTCGCGTGACTGTCCCTTTGCGTCATGTAAATATAATGTACTGTCGAGCGCTTATCTATAGTAAAAAACAGTTTATGCGAACATACATGAAAAACACGCGCCGCCTTCAAAATTTTGGTTTATGTTAATATTTTGAAATACATACAACGATTATTTTTTACTTTTTAGTTAAGGTTTTTGAAGTCGGTTTTATTTTTTTTGTTAAAAAGTTTTTATTTCATACTTTTTAGTTGATGATTCACAGAAAAACTAAACTATAAGTAGATCATCTAGGTAAGCGAAGCTAAATTAAACTGATTTATTGAAGCTGGTTAAAAAACTACTCGACCTAAGTCAATAAAATTTATATGGGACCACCGCGCGGACTTCCTCTACCAACTAAAAAAACAACCACGCAAATCGGCCCACAAATCTCGGAGTAATCGGTGTACATACATGAAAAAAAAAAAAAAAAAAAAAAACCCGCGGAATACATAACCTCCTCCTTTTTTTGAAGTCGGTTAAAAAGACACCAAGTTCACGTTGGTGAAAGTAGGAATGAGAGACACTCCATTGTATAGTCAAAATCTCGTCTAATTAAATGATATTTGCTATTTCGATTTTAAAATAAAACGATACATTGGGCTTTATTTTCCTACTCTCAGCTGCGCTTTCTTCGCAGAATCTGCAGAAACTTTGGTTTTAAACGTTTATACAATATATGCGCTGTTCACACATTACATTTTTTTAAGAGCAATGAAGCCGCTTATGTAAACTATTGCTTATTTTATTTGTCAAACGATTCCAAAAAGTTCTCAATATCTTCGTCGAAAATTTGTGCCTCCTCAGGAATATGTATAGCTGGAAGAGCGACATTGTCTAAAATTGTATATTCATATTCATTATCAATGGCGTCTTAAGAGTTTTGGTTCTTGGGGGTCCTGATTACGAATATAACATCTATTTCGGAATTCAAGATGGCGGACGCGACTTTTCAAGTTAAATCAATATGGATATCGTTTTAGGGATTTTCAGGGGTGCTGATTACTAATATAACATATATTTTGACCCTATATCTTCTCATGGGTGTCGTAAAAGGCGACTAAGGGATTCACCAGAGGATGGGCAGCAGCGTTCTCTGAGTATTTAACCAACCAACTGCGATCGCCAACCCGCCTGCCAAGCGTGGCGATTATGGCATATCCCCCCAATATATGCTTGGGGGAGGCCTGTGTCCAGCAGTGGACGTCTTACGGCTGAAATGATGAAAATGATGATATATTTTGAGATCCAAGATGGCGGACGTGATTTTTAAAATTAAAACAATACAGCCATCAGAAGTTTTGACCATTTATTTCTCTAAAAGTCATCGAACCCTTTCATTTGAGTACCAACATGATGGGTCTAAGACCTATAGTTGAGGAGATATGGCTATCAGAAGTTTTGACCATTTATTTCTCGAGAGTTCATCAAGCCCTTTCATTTAAGTACCATCACGATGGGTCTAAAAGCTCAAGTTTAGGATATTACGTGGCGTTATGTATGTACTTAATTAGTTAAGAATACCGACTAGCGCATATCTTACAACTACATCAATTAAATACATAGAGAGAAAACACAATAATCTAGGGCACCGGTACCAATACAAGAAACGTGAACGCGCGCAACGGGAACCCGAAAAGTTTGAAAAAATCCACGAATAAATATTATTTGGACACCCTAGTAGAAAGAAATGCAATAGTTTTATGGACCTCTCGCTGGGCTTGTTTTAAGTCACATAGTGCGTTATCCACTATATAGATTCATATAAAAAACATAATACTTTTTTTTTTTTTGACAGAGCGGGTAATTTCTTATGCGGTTTCAGCAATGATTTAAGAAGAGGGTTTCAGACTTTTTATTGTTTGATTGCCGGCAAAGAGTATATAACCACTACGTTTAATTGCCGGCTTGTCTGTCTGTGACGAGGGTTGGCGGGAAAATTCCTAAAGATCGTGTTGTGGATTATATAATAATTTCCAAAATTTGTGTTTCTTCGAGTGTTAATGTGTAATAATGGTGGATTATTAAATGTTAAGTGCTCGTTATCGTGTACAAGTGTGGATATTGGTACAAAGTTGAAAAACATGACTTTCGTATTAACTCATCATCCCCTCAGAAACCTAGTAAAGTTTCCATCACTTTACTAGGATATAAGTACAATATGTTCAATGATTACGACTGAAGGACATGTATCCATGGTCATGAATAAATTAAAAAAAAAATGTCTGTGACGAGTAGGGCTGTTGATATTTTTTTAAATATCGAATTTTCGATATATCGATATTTTTAAATACCAGGCCCCTCAGAAAGTATTGCGAAAAAAAGTTTTTATATATGGGAGACTGGCCAGTTATAATGTTTTTCGAAAATATGATTATTTATAAGTAAAAATAAGTAAGTTCCAATTTCAAAATTTCCCCCCACATTTTTTGCGAGTTAATTCAAAGTATTGTGTCTCACTGAAATATGGATCTGCGCCGGGAACATTTTAGAGCTATGATTTTATACGATTTCAAGTGTCGCCTGAAACCGGATGAATCGTACGATAGACTTCAAATGGCATTCATGGATGAAGGCCCTTCCAAGGCAACCGTGTATCGTTGGTATAACGAATTCAAGCGCGGTCGACCAACTTTGGGGGATGACGAAAGAAGCGGTCGCCCTTTGACGGCTGTTACCGAAGAAAACGTGCTAGCAGTGAAAAATTTAATCCAAGACAATAGGCGAATTACATATCAGGAGATTCAACACATATTAAAGATTGGATCGGGAAGCGTTCACGAGATTCTACACAGCCATCTTCGCGTGAGGAGGATAGTATCACGCTGGGTGCCGCACAACCTCACCGATGCTCAGAAGCAGGCCCGGGTGGAATGGTGCCGTGATATGCTTAACAAATTTGAAGCAGGCTCGTCTCGGCGTGTTTACGACATCGTTACAGGTGATGAGTCCTGGATTTATCAATACGACCCAGAAACCAAGCGCCAGTCGACTGTTTGGGTGTTTCAAAATGAGCCAACGCCTACCAAAGTGAAGCGATCTAGAAGCGGGGGTAAGATTTTGATCGCTAGCTTTTTTAATTTGACTGGCCACTTGGTATCAATTCCCTTACGGGATCAAAGAAGCATTAATGCCGAATGGTATACTACCAAATGTTTGCCAGAAGTTTTCTCTGTTATAAGCAACAAGCGACCAAACACAGGGCTCCGCGGGCTACTGCTCCACCACGACAATGCACCTGCGCACACCGCACTCAAAACGAGGGACTTCCTGGACAGCACGCCAGTCAAACTCCTGGGTCACCCTCCTTACAGCCCTGATCTAGCACCGTGTGACTTCTTTTTATTCCCAAAAATAAAAAATCAGCTCAAAGGGATACAATTTTCGTCGCCGGAAGATGCGCTGGCTGCGTTCGAGCAGGCTGTAAACGAGGTGTCTGCGGCGGACTGGAAAAAGTGTTTTGAAAACTGGTTTAGGCGCATGAATCTTTGTATAGAGGCTGGTGGAAAGTACTTTGAAAAGATTTGATAAAAATATATGTACGTATAGAACAATTTTTTTTAGTTTCGCAAAACTTTCTGAGTGTCCCACGGATATCAATATCGGAGGTTGATATATCGAAAAAAAAAAATCGATATTTCGATATATCGATATTTTTTTACCGATGAAAAAAAAGGAGGAAGTTCTCAAATTGACGCGTATATTTTTTTATTTTTTATGTATTTGTGCCCAGGCATAATTTTTTACAGAGTTGTCCGATTTTGATGATTCCTTTTTTAGGGTTCCGTAGTCCTACGAGGAACCCTTATAGTTTCGTCATGTCCGTCCGTCTTTCCGTCTGTCTTTCTGTCCTAATCCTTTACAGCTTAATAACTTCTACGGTAATAAACATAAGTAAATGAAATTTTGTTAAAAAATGGTTAAGATATGGATGGATGATAAGAATAAAAATGATTGAAACATTTTTTTTTTGTTTAATTTATGAATGTCTTATAATTATATTTTTATTATTTAATTAGAACACAATTTGAATTGAAATTTGATATAAAAAAAAACAAAAAAAAATTGGTGTTTTATTTGAATTTTATTTTAGTACAATTTTAGTATAATTCTGTATGTATTTTAGTATTTTTTAGTACTGAAAACATTAATTATTAGTTGATTACCTTTTTTAAAAACGGTCACACTGCCAAGCGTAGTGATTATTTTCTCTGTGAGACAGTGTTGCCAACCCGTACGATAATTATGGGGGCGTACGATAATTTCGATAATTGTACGATGTACGATAGCGAAGATCTTAATTACGTTAAACGTACGATAATTTTGAGCAATGGATAAATAAAACATCAATGCGCAAAATACGCTAGCAAAACGCATTTTTCGTAAGGAAAAATTAAACGCAAACAACACCAACAAGCAAGTTTCTCTCTACCTCACTCATATTATGCGTTTGTGTTTGTTAAAACGAGAAAACAACATTAGCTCACTCTAGCTCACTGCTACACTTTATTATACGGCCTGATTGGTAGGACCAGCTACGTCTTGAGTAAAACACCCCTTAATAAAATGATGGTGAACTAGAAGTTTCTGAGGGATTGATCGATGCCTCGTATGACTATCCAATGTTCTGCCAGAAAAGTGATTTTTAAAGTTAATATTTTATAATGTATGCCTAATGACTACTAGTGGCGCCCTTACACTGTACAATGAATAAAAAGTAAAGCTTTGATAGCGTCCTGGACTGCCTGTGTGACTGACTCAAGTTTATCAGCCTTGAACCCTACCTGGTATCCATACACTCAGCTGGATAATTATGTGCAAAGCCTAAATACTGTTATATTTATTAAATTGAAGATAATAAATTTGAAGTAAACAAGTGCTCAGAGAACATCCAAAGAGTATGAACAAGCCGAAAAAGACGTTCTGCCAAAAACGGCAGTTAGGAACTATTGAAGTCAACTAACAGCCTTTTATTTTTATCAGATTGCTTTAGAATATACTTAAAATACATCTTATTGTATTAAAAAGTATTTGCTCTCGCGCTGCTCTCTTGTAGCGCACGTGCGATATAGGTACATAGGTCCAGCCCAACCAATTTCAAAACAATTTGGGCGTACCTTAAACTCCTTTTAAAATGGTATGATGTTTTTACAAACTCCAAAAAAAAACTACAGACGCTTCGCTCTCGCTACTGTGCTTTTGTCAATTTTACCTTAGTAAAAAACGCAATTAATTTAGGTCCAAGGATCCTCAAATGACAAGCATATGAAAAGACAAAGCCTTAAACTCCTTTTAAAACATACTTTAAAAGCTCTGACGTTTTCAGAAAATCCTAGCTATTTAATAGCTCTATGAAATTATTATTCCTCCTCCCGTGGGCCAAAAGCTAGATACAATACGTATTTTAAAACACAGAAAAATTTAAATATTATTAGTTATTCAAAACATTACAAAAGTCAAAGTTTTTAAAGTTGTAAGTCGTAGTTTTTTTAGTTTTTATAGTTCAATATTACAACAGTCGTTGAAATCCCACCAAAAAGTCAAACGACATTTCAAAAGTGGTCAAAGTATCATTTTTTTTCCTGACAGTATAGATTATTACAGATTGTACGATAATTTTGTCGAAAAGCGATAATTTCGACGCGAAAATGCGATAATTTGTACTTTTGGAGTTGGCAACACTGCTGTGAGACCAAGTAGAGATCAGTGTTGCCAACCCGTACGATAATTATGGGGGCGTACGATAATTTAGTCATCGGTACGATGTACGATAGCGAATATCTAAATTACGTTAAACGTACGATAATTTTGAGCATTGGATAAAGAAAACATCAATACGCTAGCGAAACGCATTTATCGTAAGGAAAAATTAAACGCAAACAACACCAAGAGGCGAGTTTCTCTCTCCTTCACTCATATTATGCGTTTGTTTGTTAAAACGAGAAAAAAAATAGTATCTCACTCTATCTCACTGCTACGCTATTTTATATGGCCTGATTGCTAGGATTTTTAAGGTTCGTCTATAGTAAAACACCCCTAATCAAAATTATGGTAAACTAGATGTTTCTGAGGGATTGATCGTTGCCTTGTATGACTATCCAATTTTGTGCCAGAATAGAGATTTTTAAGTTAATATTTTATAATGTATGACTACTAGTGGCGCCCTTACACCGTACAATAAATAAAAAGTAATGCTTTGATAGCATCCTGGACTGCCTGTGCGACTGACTCAAGTTATTAAGTATATACAGATGATAGACCGTAATTTATTTGTTTATACAGTACCATAGGTATACCCCCTGGAACGGGCCTACCAGACTTGAACCCTACCTGCCATCCATACACTCAGCTGGATAATTATGTGCGAAGCCTAAATACAGCTGTTATATTTATTTATTAAATTGTAGATAGTAAACAAGTGCTCCGAGAACATCCAAAGAGTATCAACAAGTAGAACTTTAGACGTTCTGCCAAAAACAGCAGTTAGGAACTATTGAAGTCAGCTAACAGCCTTTTACTTTTATCAGATTCCTCATTAACAAATACAAATCATAACAGTTCTGTTGCGTAAATAGAGTAAGAAAAGCCAAATAAAAGAGTTTTATGAGAAACAGAGCTGACTTATACCTAACATGAGTTTGTGAATCAGTAAATTAAATTTGCCCAAGGGTGGTAAGAACTAAATTCAGCCATGCTGTAGATAAAGCCTAAAATTGCTTTAGTATACACTTACAATACATCGTATTGTGTTAAGAAATATTTGCTCTCACGCTGCTCTCTTGTAGCGCACGTGCGCTATAGGTACGTAGGTCCAGTCCAACCAGTTCCAAAACAATTTGGATGTAGGTAACTTAAACTCCTTTTAAAATGGTATGATGTTTTTGCAAACTCCAATAAACAATTACAGACGCTTCGCTCTCGCTACTGTGCTTTTGTCAATGTTACCTTAATGAAAAACGCAATTAATTTAGGTTCAGTCCAAAGACTCCCAAATGGCAAGCATATGAAAAGACAAAGCCTAAATGTAACTCCTTTTAAAACATGTTACTTTAAAAGCTATGACGTTTAAAGAAAATCCAAAAAAAAAAAATCGCTCTCGCTCAGCTCGCGCAGCTCTTTAATACCTGTAGGGGTTTTCTATTCCCCCTCCCCTAGGCCAAAAGCTAGATACAATACGTATCTAAAAACCCAGAAAAAAATCAATTCTACTATTCAAAACATTGCAACAGTCGTCGAAATCCCGCCAAAAAGTCAAACGACATTTCAAAATTGGTCAAGATATCATTTTTTTCCTGACAGTTAGGTATTACAGATTGTACGATAATTTTATCGAAAAACGATAATTTCGAAGCGTAAATGCGAGAATTCGAACTTTTGGAGTTGGCAACACAGATGCTACACAGCACTGTTGCCAGGTCTCCCGATTTTCCGGGAGATTCACAGATTTTCCTAAAAATCTCCCGATCTCCCGATTTTCCACAAAAATCTCCCGATTTTTTACAATCCCTGTATAAAGCCTAATAATAGGAATAAGATCAAAATCTGGCAAAAAAACTGCATGAAATGAAACAGACGGATAAGTTGCTGCCCTGAATATTTCCGTCACTTGTTACACAGTGTAGTAAAATATCAAACTGCTTTGATTTTAATATTACAGTTGGAATGATAGCAAAATATAATAACGGGATTACTGCAAAAACTTTGTTTTTTTTTTTGGAAACGAAATCTCCCGATGTTTTCCATTTTTCCTCAATACGTCTCCCGCTTATTTCATAATAAGCCTCCCGGATTTTGAAAATCGGACCTGGCAACACTGCTACACAGACAAGCACAGACCATTAATCTGTGGCACAGACAAGCAGACAAGAAAGACGATTAAAAATCTAAAAAAAATTTCGAAACGTAATGGCGATAAATGGGATTGCTACATGTTTCTACGTATAATTGTGATCGTATTCCTAAAGCCACGTTTTTCTAACGAGTACAATTTTATCACATTGAAATCAGCAAACTTTTCTATTCGTAATGGCTGACGCTGTTCAAATATTGAGGCGAAATCGACCCGGTTCAAAGGCAAAGGTATTATAACACTTTTTATACACATATCTGAATATTCTACAATAAACACTACGGTTTTTCTCCTTTATTTAAACAACTATAATAATATATTACAGGATTTTTGTCGCTGGCCTGATGAACCCTTTGAAGAAATGGACAGCACGCTCGCTGTCCAACAGTTCATACAACAAACCATTCGACGTGATCCCTCCAATCTAGAAGCTATTTTAAAAATGCCTGAGGCTCAAGATGAAGGTGTTTGGAAATATGAACATTTGAGGTATGTTTGGAGGAGGAGTATGCTTGAATGAAACTAAATTGGTTAGGTATTTTTCATTGTAATAAACTTAACTCAAACTAGACTGCCCGCGGCTTTACCCGCGTATAATTCGGCTTATCACAGAAATATATGTTATGTTATGAAATATGTGTTATTACCCCTTCGGTACAGGTGTGATTTTATGTTATATGTTAGTCCGGGCCAAGATTTATCAGTGTGCTCTATTTCATCTAAATCCATTAAGCCGGTTCGGTGTGATTGGGTAACAAATATCTTAACATCTTCAAAAAAATCGCATAATTTGTCATATTAGTAGGATACAATATATACTCAATTTACTTTCAGACAGTTTTGCATGGAACTGAATGGGTTGGCAGTCAAATTACAAGCAGAATGTAAACCAGAAACTTGTACACAAATGACTGCTACAGAACAGTGGATTTTCCTATGTGCAGCCCATAAAACACCAAAAGAATGTCCTGCTATTGACTACACCAGACACACCCTTGATGGTGCTGCTTGCTTGCTGAACAGCAACAAGTACTTTCCTAGCAGGTATGTTTTCTATTATTCAACATCATACTGGCTATATGTTAACATTATGTTCATAATGGTTCTATCTTTTCAGAGTGAGCATCAAGGAATCTTCAGTAGCAAAACTGGGCTCAGTTTGTAGAAGAGTTTACAGAATATTTTCTCATGCATACTTCCACCACAGGGCAATATTTGATGCCTTTGAGAAGGAAACTCATTTGTGTAAGAGATTTACTTATTTTGTTACAAAATACTCAATAATTTCAAAGGAAATTCTTATCCTACCTAAACTAGATGATGAAACACCTATTGGTGAATCAGAAGCATGAGGTTTAAATAAATAATTTGGTTCTACATTGTGAATTAAATTTATAACATTACTGATTATTTTCACATCGATTTGTGATAACTGAATTAGTAAAACTAAAAATCGACTATACATCCAGTAATAAGGTTTCTTACTTTGAAGTGTCTACTGTTTTTGTTTAAAATGTTGTGACTTTGTTCCCAGATAACCAAGCTACTTTTTAAACTAGAATATATTCTGTATAGATACTTAAAATTGTATGGAGATGATAAGATGTATGCAATTATTGCATTTACCATTGTTTTTGTAGAGGTATCTAAAATTATATATTACATATAATCCCTATTTTAAATGTATAGTACCTATTACATATGTAGATGGATTTAGATGTTTATTAATAATATAAACATGCAAATATGCTCTCAAATATTAGAATGTGTAATATTTCTTGGTGTCAAGTATGTACCTATGGTATTTATAAAGTAGTTATAAGAAAAATTGTGAGTTGATTTGTAATCTCCCAAGTCTATTTTACTATGCACAATAAAACAAGTGAATTGAAATTATATTGGTTTATGTTTTCTTATGTTTAAAAGGTTTTTTTGATTTATATGAGTGATGCTGCTTAGAGTTACTGCTCTGTTCCTTTTGCCAAAACTTCTTTCCTTGCAGAGTTTGGTACCTGCAAAATACAAAAATCATATTACATAATTATCATCATATCTGTTCCAGACTTTGGTTTGCTATTTTTTTTTTGCTAGAAAAATACTGTGGAAAGAGAATTTTGATGATGTGTGTAGTGAAATGATAATAGTACATTATGTCATAATGATACAAGTGAGCTAAGTTGGCTATTAAACTCGAGGCTGGATTGCAGCCCGAGCCAAAGGCGAAGGCCTTATGGAGCCGAGAGTATAATGGTTAAGGCTCACGCGTGTCATACGACGTTTTTCAACACACTTGTGTGAAAAAAACTAACACATTTAGACAAATATGTGATAACCCTCCTGGCGCAGTCGGGTAAAAAATGGCGCGCGGAGCTGTAATTGCACGGTGACGTATATCTATGCGCGCGTAGGTGGTGGAAGGAAACCACCAAATAGCCTAATATTAAAAATATAATAGTTTTTTTTTATTTATAATTTTATTTCCCTGAAGGGGTAGGCAGAAGTAGTAGTAGTAGTTTATTTATAACACAAATTAATGTTAATTTGTTGACAAAAACAAATAATTTGATGAAAAGAAATGTTTATTTATCATATTTTAATTAACACAGTTGGTTTATTCACAAAAATGATTAATATTATTTAGACATAAAAACTCTTGGCTAAGATTTGAAAATAAACTGTAAAGTAAAATGCACTAGTGCAATAATGTAAAGTAAAAAACACGCGTGCGTTTATAAGCTGCATTATGAACCTAAAAGTGGTGCAAAACAAGCCACTATACATGCAAGTGTGTTGAAAAATAATTTGGTGTTTAAAGCTCAGCTATTTGATTTGGAAAGTGTATAAACATATTATTTTAAATAAGTAGTTATTGGTGTTGATTATCTTGTCCACGAAGTAAACTTATTAATATCACTATCTTTTACTAATAGTAGATAAAAGAAAGAGATGGCAACAATTTCAGAACTGTCAAATTAGTTTAATTTTTAAGCATAGTTTTAAGTGTTACATTTATTCTTATTCTTTATTGTACACACAGATATACATTTATATAACAGTAGGAAAGTTTATGTACATCGGCGAGCTTAACTCAGAACTGAGTTTTCTAACAGCAAACCTTAGAGCGATAGAGAAATGTTGAATGTAGAGGACAGAAACAAGTGTACAACATAAATTAAACCTACTTTATTTACTTACAGTACTAGCTAATAATAATATAAATAATATATAGATACTTAAATATATATAATAGATACATAAGAATATATAATAGATACATAAGAATATATACATTCATATATATATATATAGATATATAATACATAACATGTAATATAACTCATGTTGAGAGGAAATGTTCCTTAATTCTTCTCTTGAAGACATTCAGTGACGGATTCATTTCTTTGTATTTTAGTTGGCAAATTCTGAGATCACGACTAATCTTGTATGGAAATCTAAATTCCGACTAATTTGACAGTTCTAAAATTGTTGCCATCTCTTTCTTGTATCTACTGTTAGTAAAAGAGAGTGATATTTTAAAATAAGTTTAGTTTGTGAACAAGAGAATCGACACCAATGTAGCTAATATGTGTCAATATAGCTTTAGCCCTACTTAAGTATACATAAGAAACTTCTTGCAAAACCATAGATTATATACTATAAACATTTTAATATAAAAAAAATCTTGTTAAGGTGTGATTGAAATTTTTATGCAATTAGAGTACAGGTATGTATTATTTGAATAAAGCTTACAAATAAATAAATAAAATGATAATCAATTAACTAAAAATTGAGAAACACTTACCCAATTTGATTACTATCTGGGATAGCATCAACTGATAGCAATATGTGTATAATAGGTATTTGTCGTTTCACCACTAATGTCTCGAGACCATCCACTTTAGGCTCCCAAAATTCTTCTACCCTGAAAGTTTTATTTCCCCAAGTTAAAAAAAACATATTTATTTATATCATTCATTTCAGGAAAGGCCAAGTAATAATAATAAGTATTGGTGTTGATTCTCTTTTACTAATAGTAGATACTAGAAAGGGATGGCAACAATTTTAGTGCTGTCAAATTAGTTTGATTTAAGATTTCCATACAAGTTTAGTTGTGATCTCAGAATGTGCTAACTAAAAATATGAAGAAGTTTAACATGTAAACAAATTTAACAGCACTAAGATTGTTGCCATCCCTTTCTTGTATCTACTATAATATAAGTAAAAGAGAGTGATATCACAGAATACCTAAAAGTACTCTATAGTACAGAACAGCCACTCGCCGCCCTGCACCGATTTAAGATTCCTCACCTGCGGTTTGCCGGTGTTTGGACTGCAAGATTGCAATGGATGTCAATCACCAGTCGCTATACAAGCACTTCATCTCTGAAAACTACTGAGGAGCAATTGGAACCCAGTCGACATTACGAGCATCCCTAACCTACATGTGTGCGCATTTGTATACAGAAGTAATCTTGTGTATGTAGGTGGTGCTAGCATTTTTATTATAGTGTTATTTTAAACTATCACCATACCTCCGCCACTGAATACAATTTATATTGTATTGAGTGGCCGAGGTATGGTAATAGTTTAAAATAAGTTTATTTTGTGAACAAGAAAATCAACACTACCGAATCTTACGTTTTGTAACTCAATTTTGTCACTTGATGTTCAATAGAAAATTGTCTTTTCAGTATTTCAGCACATGATATGGCTTTAGAAATAGCGACTCCAGCCCCGCTCCAGACTACAGCAGTTGCTGCTTTGTCTTCAAAGATACCTGATGCATGAGAGAGCAAATTAGACATCTTGCTCCCACCTTTTACCTAAAATAATATAGTGAGATTTTATACATACAATATAATTGACTGGATTAATTAAAATTATATAATATTGTGAAACATATTGTTGAATACATTTCATGTTGCAGATACTTGTGTTGATGGTTAGGAAAACATTAAGTACCGCGTTTTTAGATTGTTCAGGGGGCTAATGTTCAATAACTGCAATAAGTTATAAATATACACTTGAAACTTACTTGCATCCAAAGAAAGTTTTTAGGCAAGTCTTTTAAAGGTATTTTGTCACGTTCCAGTTCCTCTTCTACATTTTTACCTTTGCTGTAATTCTCCATTTTCAAATAAAAACGTTATTCATTTGCACTTGATTAAATAATGAAATTTTTTCAACACGAATATTGGATTGGTTATTGGATTAAACAATTGTGTAACTTTTTTTTTTTTTTTTTTTTTTAATGGCTTTGCACGGTTTGTGCATTTCGCCAATGACGGTTTTGGTAGATTTTAGGAAGAACGACGATAATAAAAGGTAGGGAAACAAAAATTTTAAGGAAACAGAACGGATTTAACGTGGATAGGATCAGGATGGTTGTTCAAAGATGAGATGGGTTGTAAAAGGAGAAAGGATGTATGAAGATGAGCAATTTACATTAGGTGGATTAAATTCTAATTTTATTTACAGAAATAAAAGAGGCTATACATTTATAAATTTGAAGATTGTTTGTACAAAGTAAAGAGAGAATAGAAGTAGGGAAAGGAGTACAGAGGGAAACAAGATTATTTAAGAAGGAACCACGGTCATACAGAGGACAAGCAAAGAAAATGTGATTTAAATCTCCTACATCAATACCACATGTGCAAACGGGGCTGTCAACAATATGTATTTTGGCAAGGTGGGCTGGAGAACAAACATGACCAAGCCTGATTCGTATTAATATAGAGGTCTCCACCTTGCCAAACTTTGCCCGAAAGAACCACGGCTTTACAGGAATGTCAGGCTGAATATTTGAAAAGTAACGACCTTTTAATGTTTTGCTCGTATCCCAAGCTTCCTTCCAGGAGTCACGGAGAAAAGATTTTGGTAAAGCTATAAGGTCAGAACAGAAATTTGTGTAAGGAAACAAATCCCCACACTGCACCGCGTCACTGGCAAGACCATCAGCAATTTCATTGCCATGGATTCCAGCATGAGCAGGAATCCAGACAAATTTTAGGACCAAATCCTTAGACATGGCTCTAAATGCGAATTCTCTTATTTCAAAAATTACAGGTAATTGGGATTTTAATTTAAATGGAAATTTACCAATGGCTTGTAGAGCACTTAAAGAGTCAGAGAATATAACGGATTTTTTAATTTTTAATAAGTTAACATATTCAACTGCTTTGAGGAGGCCAAAATATTCACCCGTAAAAACAGATGTCTCCGGAGGAAGCTTAATTTTTTGGACAATATTATACTGAGAATGATAGACACCAATTCCAACACATTCAGACGGAGATGGCTTGGAAGCGTCTGTAAAAATATGATGGAAACCTTCAAAATTCTCAGCAAGAAAAGTTTTAAAATTATAGCTAACAGTAGGGTCCGATTTATCAAAACAAATTTAATTAATTTAATTTTAATTTTAAATTTTATATCAGGAGAAAACTGAAGAGAGTCATAAGTGCAGGTGAATAAAGGAAGTTTATTGGAACGGTGAGTAGGAGATGATAAAGAGAGGAATTTTTGGTAACTTACGACTAAACATGGCACAGATTTATGAGTCCAGTAATTAGAAGACTGAATATACGATACTAAAGATTCCAGTTTTGGAATGAGAGGATGATCCGTAAACTGAATGATTCTAAAGAGAAAATTATCAGATAGGAACTGCCTTCTTAAATGCAAAGGGGGTTCGCCACACTCAACTTGAAGTGCGTTAATGGGACTGGACTTCATCGCACCTGATATAATACGAAGAGCTTTAGATTGGATACGATCTAATTTTTTTAAAGCCATAACACTACCAGGTTCTAAATTGTATAGTCCATAATCCAAAATGCTTCTAATAATAGCATTGTAAATAAGTTTCAAAGAGAATGGATGTGCACCCCACCAAACACCGGAAAGACATCTAAGAATATTTAAGTGGTGTTCACATTTACTAATAACATAATCGCAGTGTGGAACACCAGTAAGCTTTGAGTCTAAGATTACTCCTAGGTATTTAAAATTATCTCTTACTGGGATAGGGTTGTCATTATATAACACATTCACTTGAGGAACAATTCTTTTACGGGTGAATAAAACAGCTGCACTTTTGGAAGCGGATAAATCTAAGCCGTTTAAATGTAACCATGATGCTAAAGTACTTAAGGCAGAAGTAAGCACGGAACAGGCTTGTTCAACAGAATTACTTGAAAAATACAACAATAAGTCATCAGCATATTGGAGAACTTTAACTTGGTTGGTAAAAGACGAATCTAAATCAAAAGTGTAAATATTATACAACAATGGACTCAGCACTGAACCCTGTGGAAGACCTTTCCATACAAGACGAGTTAATTGATGATCAGCAACTGACATAATTACTGAGCGTTCGAATAGTATATTCATAATGAAATTGGACAAATTGATCGGAATTTGTAAGGCATGCATTTTGTTCTGTAGAACAGATAGCAAAACATTATCATATGCTGCATTGATATCTAAAAAAACAGCTATGGTGGATTCATTATTAGAAAAGGATAACCGGACATCAGTAGTAAAAATACTTAGGCAGTCCATGGTACTTTTACCCTTTCTAAAACCGTATTGTGAAGCTGCCAATAAACCTTTGCTTTCTACATACCACTCAAGGCGGTTTTTTATTAAATGTTCTGCTAACTTAATTAGAATGGAAGATAAAACTATGGGGCGGTAGGAAGAAACATCGGATGGTAGTTTATGAGGCTTAAGAAATGGCAATACCATTTGACGTTTCCATTCAACAGGGATGTTTCCTGTTTTCATTATAGAATTAATAAGATTCAAATAGTAACTGAGAGCATTATCACTCAATTTGGCAAAAAAGGAGTAAGGTATGCCGTCAATGCCTGGAGCAGAATCTACAGTATTAATGATAACACCCTTCAGTTCATTTAATGTAAACGGGCAGTCTAAGTCATTATGGGTACTTAGGCTACTGGGATCATTGTGCCGAATTAAGTTAAAAGCCTGAGGAACCCATGGAGGAGCTAGTTTATCTAAGAAGTCATGTGCAAGTGAATCAGAAATAGGAGAAGAAAAAGGTCTATTGAAAACTGATCGAAATCTGCGAATATTACGCCAGACTATTGTGGGATGTGTATTAGGAGAAATTGAAGAACAGAATTTTAGCCAACCTTCATATTTTTTCTTTTTAAAAAGCTTACGAGTTTCTGTAATAATGATACAGAGGGAATCAAAATTAGAAAAGGACATGTTGAGGTTATATGTTTCTTCAGCTTGTTTTCGTTTATTGACAGCCTCAGAACACTCAGAATCCCACCAAGGGGGCTTGGGAATTGTACTAATATTGTTCTTTTTAACAGGAAAAACCTCGTCTGCTGCATTAATCAAAATATGCGCTAAATGTTCTGCACACTGATTTTCATTACCATTGGAGATAACGGGAAGAGAAGATATGTTGCTGTCATCTTTATTTTTATTTTATCCCAGTCATAACTATTTCTGTTAGGGATTTTGTATTTTAAATTTGATCTTTTTATCTTAGAAGTTTGTTTTAAGAAAGGGAAAGAAATGAAAAAGAAAAATGATCACTGCCAAAAGTAGAGGTTAAAGTCTGCCATATTACTGAAGAAGCTAAGTTAGGAGAGCAGATAGACAGGTCAACTGCACTTAGAATCTCATTGGGACCAGTACGCCTAGTAGGAGAACCCGAATTTAAAATGCATAGATTGTGCAGATCTACTAGATCTAATAACTCTTCACCATAATTATTAGAAATTGAACTACCCCAAGATTGGTGATGGCAGTTGAAATCCCCCAGTACTAGGAAAGGTTTAGGAAGAAAAGAAAAGATATTATCAATCTCTTGAAGTATAGAAGAAGAAGGGTAGGGAATGTAAATAGAAACAAGACAAATATTATTAAATACAATTGCTACCATTGATATTCCATCACTATGAGGAGGTAATGAAATTACTGAGAAGGGAATAGAATCCTTAATAAGTATAGCTGCACCAGCATACCCATCAGGTCTATCATCTCTAATAATTACATAGCTATGAATATTAAAAACTTGATTTGGTTTAAGCCATGTCTCTGCCAAGGCAAAGGCGAAAGGCTTGTATTTATTTATTAGATAAATTAAATCACTTTTTTTATTATTTAGACTGCGGCAGTTCCATTGAATGAGTTTGGCTTGTTGGTCCATTATGGACAGACTGGGAGAGTTTATTGAGGACTGGGGCAACGTTGGACGGTGAAAAGTTGAACTGTGCAAAAAGACTTAAAAGGGCTGTAATAAAATCATTCAGTGAAAATTGAGTATCAGATTCATCTTTGCTTTGATTATTTAGAGCACAACCATTTGAAGGTTCTGGAAGGGCATAATCATTAATGATTGCATTGTGGGCATCTTTGTTGTAACCATGGATACGTTTATGAGGAGAATGAGGTTTAAGAAAGACAGTTTTTTTATAACCAGAAGGACCAGAAGGGGATGTTTTATTTTGAAAAGAAATAAAGGGCTTATCGGAAGAATCTCTTGATGGGGGAGATAGTAGTGTATCAGCAAATGATTTTGAAACCGGTGGATGTAATTTAGAAGATTCAGCATAAGATATAGAATTTTGGGCCATATAGGTTTTTATATTGTTCTGTCTTAGAAATTCAGGGCATGACTTATCAGTTGCAAAATGATACCCAGAACATAAGCAACAAGATGCATTTTCAGGCTCTAAATTACAGCTATCTGCTGTGTGGTTGTGTCCACATTTAAAACACCGGGGTTTGGATCTACACTGCATTTTTGTATGACCAAACCGGCAACAATTAAAACATTGAATTGTAGGAAAAATGTAAAGATCAACCGGAAGTGCATTGTAGCACATGAAGATACGCTTTGGTAAAATCTGCCCATCAAATGTTGCAACAATTGTTTGAGAAGGTTTCCAAACAGCAGATCCGTCAATAAATGTTTTAAAATTAAGACGTCTGACTTTAATTATTGGACCACACCCTATAGGAACTGAAATGTTATCCATAACTTCCTCCGGAGACCATTCTGAAGGAATCCCACGAATCAATCCCATTCTTGTTACATTAAATGTAGGTATAAAAGCTTTTAACTTCTGAGCCTCCAAGCTGTTGTGTTGAATAAAAGAATTCGCATCAGAGAAAGAAGAAAATGCAATAGAAATTTTATTACGGCCTATCTTTTTCACACTGCCGTTAATAATGTTCTGAAAAGTGTTCTGCTTTAAGAATTTGCCAAAAGTAACTGGGTGCAGTGTAGTGCCATCATTAGGTGTCGATTGAATTTTTTGTATATGTATTATGAATGGAGCAGCATCGCTTTTTTCATAAAGCTGTCGTCCCACAGGGGAGGGAATTGGAGATTGAGTGGATGACGCAATAGGATCTTGGGTGGTTGGTGCATTATCTAATTTAGTTACTTCAGGTGATGATTGTAACTGCGAAATGTTTTCAATAGTACAGCTACAGCCCGACGACTCCGAACCGTGGTTCTTCCTACGGCGTTTGTTGCAGTGCTTGCACATGTGTATTCGACTTCTCTTTAAGGACCGGGCCGAAGTGGATGTATCGGTATCCATTCCAGACTCATTCGACTGGATTGTCACATAATTACCTGCCGGGGGGACAAAGCCCCCCGGATCAGGCGGATCATTCATTGAACGACCAGAAATAAAACTAAAAACTTACCACTACAGCAAAAGAGTGAACACTAAAGCTAAATTTAAAAACTACAATACACAAATATACAATTATACTACTACCAAACTGATCTGTAACATAAATTAATAAATAAATTATTTGAAAACAAAAAAAACGCGCCCGCCAAGTTAGAAGTTTCCCGCGCTTTTTTTCATTGTGTAACTTAAAATGTTTTGACTATAACTGCAATAACCTATAACGTAGTGATTATATACTCTTTGGTTTTGAACAAAGAGAATTAACCCTTTGAAAATGGAATCTATGGAAGCGACATTATTGTCTATGCAATTTTACAGATAATATATTTATAGTCTTCTCTCTTTAACATACGTACAGTCGACTGCATGACAGTGGTAACACTTCAATTCGAAAACCGCCCTTACTGCTTACGAAATAAAGATGCTGCTAATGTCAAAGTGTTACCACCGACGTGCGGTCGACCGTACAACCACATGTGAAGGAAAGATACGACACTACTTTCATACGTCAGTTTTCCGTGACATTTCTTAAATGAATTACTGAGCGTAGCGATTATTTGAAAATCCGCCATTTTTTGTCTCGAGTTGTTGTGGTTAATAAAACCACAAAATCTACGAATTAAAACGTTTATTATCCATTTTAACCCAGGAATCATCACAATTTTTCTGAAACAACTATATCGATAAGTACTACAATTATATTTTTGTAAAGAACAAGACTACTAGGCGGCCATAATATGTCTCGGACATTTCAAAAATCGACACGGTTTTTTTTCGTTTATGTCAAGTCCAATAGTTCCATAGTCAAAGATTAACCACGTTTTGAATAGTTTTTTTGATGATTATTTTGACATTGTTTTCTTTTTTGGATATTATGGCCTGGCTACTAAGACCTTTAAGCCAAGACTATGAGTTGAAGTCAAACGACTCGTATACGGCCAAACTTAATATCCTATCTATCTACAATTTGTACCTACTAGAGATAGAAAGGACATTGCCCATTCTCTTAGAAGCTTTAGGCCCTCAAAAAAAATTGCTATGTCACGGCGGTTTTAGTCTTATTTTGTAGACCAAGAATTATCTTTTATTATTCTGCAAACGATTTTAATTTTTTCACCCTGGTTTAAGAGATATCTATTTTTTTCCAACTCCTTAGGGTCGATTTCATGTTTCGAATTAAAATGACACATTTTTGACGATTTTTGTAAACTGCCGTTTTATTGTTATCTGATGGTATTTAACGTTTGCTATAATGAAGTTATACACGTGCGATGTAAAAATACAGGGCGCATCTTGTTAAAAATATAAGAAAACCAAAAAAAGAGAAACACGAATGAATTAGTTTTTACACAAATGAAATTCTTTAATCGCCAATGAAATATGTAGGACACTAATGATTTGCTAGCTGGACAACATTCTTAACCATGATTTTGTAAAACATTTTATTGGAAAATACATAACAAGGTATTTAATGAAGCGGGCGATGGTGATTCTAAGGTATCTATCTAATCGAGAAATAAAAACAAGGAAACTTGGATACGTTTTTAAGCTATTGCATAGCTTCTATCGCTAGCCTTGAGCGTGGAGACCGAATCCAGAAATTCCGTAACGAAAATAACCTAACACCCTCCACTCCGACCGGCACAGCGGTGATACTTTTTAGTTTTGCCATCTATCGATGAATAGCAGAACTTTTAATGACTTTTTGAAATATCACGCTTGTCTCTTTAGTTCTGCAAATCGCCTCTAGGTGGCATTGGTTGTATCGGCGTTACTGCGCTTAAGCTATTGCATAGCTTCTATCGCGGGCCTTGAGCGTGGAGACCGAATCCAGAAATTCCGTAACGAAAATAACCTAACACCCCCCACTCCGACCGGCACAGCGGTGATACTTTTTTAGTTTTGCCATCTATCGATGAATAGCAGAACTTTTAATGACTTTTTGAAATATCACGCTTGTATCTTTAGTTCTGCAAATCGCCTCTAGGTGGCATTGGTTGTATCGGCGTTACTGCGCATGCGTAATCCCCCTCTTCGCCCCGCAATCTGGTGACTCATGCCTGCTTAGAGTTCCGGCGTTAGGGCACCTCCTCTTTGTATTTACATAAAAAATGCTATGCAATAGCTTTACCGCGGCAGTCTCCGAGTGCCACACATCTTTTTTTTTAATTCAATTTGTATCCAATACATTTCTATGACAATAATTAACTGCAATCTTGATATATCATAATCCAAAAATTCCAAATAATATTTTGTAGCATTATTTCAGCAAAAATGTATATATACTTTAAAGAATTAAAAAAAAATAACATTAGGTAAATTATTTTTATGATCAACAGAATGTAACATACTTTTTATTATATTTCTATATACAACTTAATTCTTAGCTTATACTAAACCTGTTAAGGGGTCATTGTACTCATCATAATGAACAACTTTTACTATGGGAACAACCCTGAAACCGAAAAAAATATCAGCGGTTCCCTACATTTGTGTTCACATAAATCGACATAATTATAAAGAACAGCAGATTTTTTCGAGATTTCAGGGTTGATTCCACTGTAAAATGTGTTCATAATGATGAGTACAATGATCCCAGAGATTTAGTATAAACTAAGAATATGGTTGGATATTTGTATATGTAGGTATTTCTACTGATTTCTTATAATATATATTTTTAACGATTTATTTAGTGGAAAGAAAAAATCGCTCACGAGCAGGATTCGAACCTGCGACTCCTGGCTCAGTACGCCAGTGCTTTAGCCACTAAGCTTAAGTTCACGGTAGTGAACACTGTTCGTGGTATTGAAATTAACCTCCATTTTGGTACGTCTTTGGGAGACGTCAGCGATATCTTATTAAGAAACAGTTTCTTTTTTTTTTTTTCACTATTTAAATACCGATAACACGGTTTTGTGGGGCATAGTGATATTGCAGAATTTATACATGTATGAATAAATAAAATACGTGTGGCACTCGGAGACTGCCGCGGTAAAACTATTGCATAGCATTTTTTATGTAAATACAAAGAGGGCCCTAACGCCGAAACTCTAAGCAGGCATGAGTCACCAGAGTGCGGGGCGAAGAGGGGGATTACGCATGCGCAGTAACGCCGATACAACCAATGCCACCTAGAGGCGATTTGCAGAACTATAGAGACAAGCGTGATATTTCAAAAAGTCATTAAAAGTTCTGCTATTCATCGATAGATGGCAAAACTAAAAAGTATCACCGCTGTGCCGGTCGGAGTGGGAGGTGTTAGGTTATTTTCGTTACGGAATTTCTGGATCCGGTCTCCACGCTCAAGGCCCGCGATAGAAGCTATGCAATAGCTTAATAAATAAATCGTTAGATTTCGCTTCGCATGCTTAGATGCGTTAAAAATAATAAAATATATATTTCTGTGTATCAAATTTTTTTTTGTTGTATCTGCAATCTGTTTATACAATTAAAAAGATGGTTTGAGTGATTTTCAAGGTGATCTACATGAGGATACTTTATTGCGCTAGGCGCTATGTATGGCACGTTTTTAACGTACTTTTGTGTAAAGTTGTAAAACAAAAGTTGTGTAGTTAGACGTCATTTAATACTCATACTGGACTGGTAATCTGAAGGTCAAGCCGCAAGTGCCATATGGTACCCTTCCATTACACCCTTTTAACCTTTTTCAAATTTGTTTTTTTTTTTAAATTCTAATCAGTCATTTTACAGACCACGTCATTTGTGTAAAATCAATTTCATTAGTGTTATGCTAAAAACGACACGAATGAAGTGGCACAAATCAAATTTTTTGCGAAAAATCTGATTTAAAACATCATAGAACATCCTAGACGCCATTTGAAGGAAACAAAATATCCGTGTTTTTAGGTACTACCATACGCGCATTATAGTGAATTTATTGTTAACAAACTCGTTTTTATACTTCTATAAACACGAATGATTGTATTTTTGTCTTGAGCATTGAAACCCAAACATATATAGATTTCTCACCGGAATAACAAAGCGTGCGTCTGCTTTCACCGTATATTCAGGTGCCCTTGGGGCTCCTCTGCGTAGTGCAGGAGTAAGGCATGGGCAGAAATTCACAGGTTGTTTATAATAGATTTTTTTTGTTGATCTACACTAATGATTGAAAAAAATTATCGTATAATGAATCGCAGAGAAATCATGTTCTGCTTTGTGGTAGTTAGTACCTATAGGTGTCACTAGACTTTATGGTTATTAATGTGTAACCGAATGAAGTTAAAGTACAATTTCACCAGATCATATTTTTTTAAATTCACTTTTTGTTGAAAAAGCAATAAAAAACCAGGTGCGAATGAAAAAATTGACGGTTTTTTTTGATTATCTTAAATATGAAATGTAATTATGTAATATTTGTAACTGTACCATATAAAGGCATAACATAAG
This sequence comes from Asteroscopus sphinx, assembly GCA_949699075.1. Taxonomy (NCBI): domain Eukaryota; kingdom Metazoa; phylum Arthropoda; class Insecta; order Lepidoptera; family Noctuidae; genus Asteroscopus; species Asteroscopus sphinx. Next base: position 14,290,564 of record OX453005.1, read on the forward strand.
TATCACATCAAATGAGGACTATGTAAATTTCAGCAAAATTGTAGAAATTATTTCATGAAAACACTTTTTACGCTTCGTTTGAAATCGACCCCTTAACTGTATTGGAGTAAAACCTATTTACGAATTAAAAAAGAATATTGATGTCTTGTCAATATTGTCATATATATATGTGTCAAGAAAAATGGAATAAATCGAATAAATGAACGAAGTTTTCTGCAACCTTTTAAATTGTTATTTCTTTCTAATAGTCAGTGCTCTACTAAATCGCTACAGGTGATTATACACGCTGAAATTTGAATCGCTTATTTCCCGAAAAGGGGTAATTGTGCTCATCATTATGAACAACTTTTACTATGGGACCAACTCTGAAATCGCGAGAAAAAAATCAGGTGGTCCCTACATTTTATCGATTTAAGTGAACACAAATGTAGGGATCAACTGATTATTTTTTCGCGATTTCAGGGTTGGTCCCATAGTAAAAGTTGTTCATAATGATGAGTACAATGACCACTTTTCGGGATTTAAGCGACTCAAATTTCAGCATGTATTAACTCTACGTAACGCCACTCCGCTACCTACAGGTTATGGGCCCAGAGAAGTATAAAAATAGATTTTGCCGAAATGGAAAATTTTACGTCAAATGTTCAAATAGGCAATCTAGAGGGGAAAGAAAATTGGGCCACATGGAAATACAAAATTTCCATAATGCTACGAGGTGTAGATGGCGCAATGGAAGCAGCCGTAGGAACCCTCGAAGAGCCCGTTACCCCCGCCCAAGGAGCTGGTGACGCTGAGATAGGCACCTATAATTTGGCCAAGGCTAAATATAGGAAGTCTGAATGTAGCGCTCTGCTCATATTAACCACTAATATGTCTGAAGATACACTCAAAAAAGTAATACGATTTGAAACGCCTAAAGAAGTCTGGCAGGAGCTACATGGATTATTTGATGGACAGTCAGATGACAGGGCATACAATTTGTGTGCAGAATTTTTCAGTTTTCAACGTCACAATGAGGATGACGTATCAATCCATATATCAAAACTGAAGAACATCTGGACAAATTTAAATTCAGAAATCACAAAGAGAGATACCACGGTCAAGCTGCCGGTGTTATTCCTCATTTGCAAAATCCTAGACAAGTAGACACGCTGGATGAAAAATATTTTGCTTTCAAATCGAGCTGGTTATTACTGAATCAAAGTGAACGGACAGTGGACAATTTAACGAGTCACTTGTGCGCATTTGAAAGAGCGCTGAATAGTAAAGTGCGCAAAGAGGATACGCAAGAAGCGCTTGTCACAAGAACCAGTGGAACCCCGTCTGCTGGTGAGACAAAGAAAGACAAGAAGTTGAAATGCAATTATTGTAAAAAAATAGGTCATCGTGTGAGGAATTGCCAGAAGTGGATGACTGATGGCAAACCTCCAAAAGGTAGTAATACACAGGCGACGGTAGCACCATCAATTTCAAAGTCTGCGAACATGATCTTGCTATCAGTAGCGAACACAGAGATTATTTCAAGCGAACACGACACTGAGAACTGGTACGTGGATAACAGCGCCACGAGCCATGTAACCAATCGGGCTGATATGTTCCAGAAATTCGAACATTTTAACGAGATTCGTACTGTCACAACAGCCAATAGCAATTCAATTCGTGTTAAAGGCAAAGGATCAGTAATACTCGAGGCAAATGTTAAAGGGAAATCTATTCGAATTACGCTAGAAGACGTTTGGTACGTTCCAGCCATAAACATGAATTTATTTTCAGTCCTGGCTTTACATGACAGACATCCTAAAAGCTTTTTCACGTCTACGACAAATGAATGCAGAGTCTTTGTCAACGGAAAAAATTGTCTGTCTGGTAAAAGAGATAAGAATGGTGGTTTATATAAATTAAATATTTTAAATATACCACTGGTTAACCCCCCCGAAGTTTATGTGACATCTGCGACAATCCAGCTTTATCATGAAAGGCTTGCGCATCAAAATAAGAGACACGTAAAGGCCACAGTTAAACGCGAACCGGGGATAGATTTGCCTCTTGATAAAGATGCCTGCGATGGTTGTATTTATGGGAAAGCTCATAAACTTAAATTCGGTACGAGAACTCGAGCAACGCAGCCCGGAGAACTCATACGTACAGACCTTTGTGGACCTTTTCAACATAGTTGCTCTAAGTTGCAATATTATGTTTTATTTAAAGATGATTTTGCAGGCTACCGAATGGTATACTTCCTGAAACACAAGTCAGAGGTCAAGGATAAGCTAGCCTTGATAATAGCTCAGACAAAAACAGCAGGATATAATGTAAAATGTCTACTCAGCGACAACGGCGGAGAATTCGACAGTGAGTCAGTACGGGAAATCTTGGATTTGCACGGTATAAAACAGAGACTAGTAACTCCTTATACGCCTCAACAAAACGGCTCAAGTGAGCGGGAGAACAGGGGGCCAATCGCGCTAATTTTGAACGTATTTATCAGAACTAAACCATTGCCAAAAACGTTATATTAGGCACATTTCGTATCGCGCTAATCTTAAAACGGAAACGTTTTAGCTTTTCTTTGGAACATACGTTCATGAACGAGTGAGTGAACGATCGATCGGACTTTCCTTGAAATTTCGGTATCGCGCTAAAATTGACAGCGTTTAAAACCTAATGCGTTCCGTTGGGAACATATTTACCGCTGTAGTTCGAACGTTCACGAGCGTTTTTGATTTAGTTCGTGCCGAGCAACTTTTGCAGTGTTTTCTGAGACGTTACTCAGACGTTAGTGAGATAATTTTAATTTGGAAACAATGAAATGCTAGAAATGTATCTCCATGTGTTAGAAAGTGATCGTGAGGTGGATGTGGCTGAAGACAGAGCATCGATTCGCAGGCAGATTGGCTGGCTAAGACCCTCAACGATTCACATAGGTATCGGAAATGAAGTTTATTAAAAGATATCGTCTTTCGACGAAGCTAGTGGCTGGAGACGAAGGAGTTTGTGGTAGGTACAACCGAAGTTAAAAATTATTTTACATCATTATTTTTATTTACAACCTTTACCTATACTTAGCATCGTTTATTACATGTTTCAGATTTTGATAGCTTTATCATTTTACGCGACTGGTTCATACCTACCAGACGCGCCGCCCAGTGGAAGACAACAAGTCCCACCCAGTCTCCCAAGCAAGTGTGAGCAAAGCTATAAAGTAAGTGGAGCAAAGAGCTAAGCTAAGAGAGGTACCTATATAGCTCTTCGAAGTGAAGTGACAGTGGTGCTCAATAAATCCAGGGGCTGTGAATGGGTATACAGTGGCAGTGGCATTCCCATTTAGACGAAGAATATAAATTGACAGTGAGAAAATAAATTTCAGTAGATCATGCCATGTTCATGGGACCTGTCTTATTTCCTGTTAAAATGTACAATATGATATTCTTTATTTCAGTTTCTACAGAGCTACAAGGATGCTAGCGATTTTGGTGTTGATGACACCCATGTCATAGAATAGATACCTACTAACGACCCATGTTGCCATTGTAACACCCAGAACATGAGAAGAGCTACATGAACAAGAGGGGGTATCATTCTCTGAATGCTTTATAGTAAGTATAATTCTCAAATTGCACAATATTGACCGCGTAGTTAAATAATATAAAATATGCTTCTATTTTATTCATAAGTTACTGTAGCATAAAATAATCAGCCCATTATTGTCCCACTGCTGGCCATGGGCCTCTTCTCAGTATGAGAAGGTTAAGGCCTTAGTTCACCACGCTGGCCTAAGTGCGGGTTGGTGGATTAAACACACAAGCCATTAAGAACTGTATGGAGCACTGCACACCGGAGGGTGTGCAGGTTTTCTCATGATGTTTTCCTTCACTGTTAAAGCAAGTGATAATCAAATTACTCCCTCACACCCTCCCCTACCCTGATCCACACATAAGTTACTATACATTGTGGCAATTTTTTAATCTACTTTGTGTTATTTTTAGATGTGCAATGCTGATGCTGATTTTTTTTTTGTGGACTCTAGTTATCTTGGGTCTAATTATGATAGCAGTGTGGGGAGACGGGTCATTGAGAGGTTGTATGAGGAGGATCAAGATGTTTACACATTAGTTGTTAACTTTTTCATAATGTATGTTTAGGTTAATATAACCGGATAAAATATGTTTATCTACCTTATTTTATTGTTGCAGGATATTCAGGATACCTCCAAAGAGCAACTCTTATGACACCAATACTAAAATACTATAAGTACCTGTACAGAGCTCCACATGTCTGCACGGACTGTAGTCTTCGATAAAAAATACTATTATTGATCGAAGACTGTTGTAGAGCATTGCATATGACTGCTAAAGGCTTTTGTGGGATTAAAATGTTGTGATAGGTTTTAAAAATAAATATACACCTATATGGTTAAAAAAATCTTTATTTTTAATGTTTGACACTTCACATCTCTTCCTCGGAAAATGATACATACCTGAAACAAAATAAGAGTAGGTTATTAAGTACCCTAGTAGTTTATTAAGTAACCTTGCGTGATAGTGGTATATTATCAAAGTAATAAAATTATCATCCACTTATTTGTATGAGCTAGTGGCCACCCCTGTTATCATCAACTGATAACAGAAAATCTATTATTATGTTTTATTATTTACTTTTATATATTCTTATTTATTCATAGTCTCTGCCTACCCCAATGGGAAACAGGCGTGATAATATGTATGTATGTATGTAGGAAAACCAACAGCTATATAAGAATTCATAAACGGCTAGCATAGGTTACATTAAGCCAACACAACACATTTTATTCTACTTTTTATCTACCAAAGATCATATTATAAACACTATTCATCTACTGTGAATCCACAACATTTCAACACAATTATTAAATAAGCCTCCTTCTGGCACAGTTGGGTAAAAAATAAAATCTTTTATTGTTAATAATACCTAGGTATGCAAACAATCTAGTGAAGCCAAAAAAACTATGCTCCTTCATGTACAACCAGCGCTCACACATGCACCTCAAACCATGCTTACCCCTCAGTACACATGTTGCGGCATCATTCAATAAGCATTGTGAAAGCAAATATCCTTCAGGTACATGGTGTGCGTAAGCGCTGGTTGGAAGCATTTTTTTTTTTGGCTTCATTATGATTGTTTGCAGCACTTCATCTATATTTTTTACAATGTCTGTGCTTTTAGCCGCTTTTTGAATAAACAATGACCTACTTTCTGTACATTTACACACACTAAATGTTAAATAGGTACTATTAGGTACTCACATTGCTCCACTCTTTTGGCAGTTTCACTAGACCCTCACAGTTGATCGTGTCTGCAAACTCACGCCAAAGTTATGTTAAAAGAGCCCGCACCTCTTTGGAACAGATAGACTCCGTCTAAGGGCCAGACCGGCCAGACCCTATTGGCCTTGACAAACTTCACCAACATCTGCATTTGCCGCCAAAGATAATAATATAATCACTGTAGGCAATTCTCTTTGACTGTAGGTAGTTGCTGCACGGTGGACGTACAGTTGCGTCGCGACCCTCGTCTCTGCAAATATAGAAACAAAGTATAAATCTTAAATAGCTGCATTATCAACATTGTTTATTTACATATCCTTATCTCTTCTCATGGGTGTCGTAAAAGGCGACTAAGGGATTCACCAGAGGATGAGCAGCAGCGTTCTCTGAGTATTTAACCAACCAACTGCGATCGCCAACCCGCCTGCCAAGCGTGGCGATTATGGCATATCCCCCCAACATTTGCTTGGGGGAGGCCTATGTCCAGCAGTGGACGTCTTAAGGCTGAAATGATGAATGATTATTTACATAAACAGCAAAACAATACTTACTTGTCGTTTGAATGATCCAATCTAGTTGAGTTTATTATAGTTGTTGTTATTGTTGACAAACGATGCCAAACGTAGTGAAAGAGTACATTTCTTTAAACGTGATTAGTGATAAAACATTAATTAAATTAGCTTTGTTAGGTAAATTAGCCGCTAATAAATAACATTTATATTATTTAATACACAGACCAGTGTTGCCGGCAATCAAACAAGAAATTACCCGTTCTGTCAAAAAAAAAAATTAAAAAAAAGTATTTTATTTTTTATTTTTTCGTTTATAGTTTTAAATTGGGTACCTAAGGGGCGTCGCGCCGCACTGACGTGATAGAAATATTTGCCTGTGGTGGCGAATATTTTTTTGTATACTTTTAAAGAATGTCAACCTGTGTGGATTCAGGATTTTGTTAATCAAAAGTAAGGGACGATTCTTCTCAGTGGTGGACTAATCCTTTTGGAGGCTCAAAGTGGTGTATAATGCAGGAAGCCTTTTATTAATACTGCTGTAAAATAATCAAACGCCAAAAAGTTTTCAATCAACACAGCCTATCGCAGTCCACTGCTGGACATAGGCCTCTCCCAAGTTGCGCCACAACGCAAAAAGTTTTGCAATATGGCAATTAATCATAAGAAAGATAGTAGGGTGCGAGCGCAGCGAGCTCGTTTAGCTTTTGCGAAAACATGAAGAAAGCGTGAATGAAAATATAAGGCAATAGTTACTTGCATTATAGTTATGGCAAGGAAGAGGAAATCAGCAGAAGTATATCTAACAGTGCCAGCAAAGCGAGTGCGAATTTTTATCTGGTCTTTGGTGCTTTCGGCTTTACCTCTTTATTAATAATGTGTACAAACCGTAGTACACTTCTTAGTCTGTGGTATAAACTAACAGAATATTTGTTTTCAACATATCACCGTAGGCTTGAACAACAACCGCGAGCGACGCGAGCTCGATTTTTTTGGACTATGCATGAACAAAGTGAGATAGCGCTTTACAAAGATTTATACATTTCAAATATTATTATTTCTTCATTAAATTAAATTAATATCCGACCAGCACATTAAAGAAGCAGAATAGTGTAGAATGATAAAGCAAACTAAACACAGTGATCCATCAATAAAAAACTACAACATTTTTTTACTAATATTGCGTTCGCCAAACTGAGCCATAAAGATGGAAAGGATGTGATTGTTATTTTGCCGGCACCCGTACCCTTCGTCTGCCGGCAGAAACAGGTGCGGTTGTAGGGCTTCCACGGAAGAGCTCATTCACAAGGAACTCTCCTACCCCACTAACTTTTGTTGGGTATCTTCTCTGTCCCGCGTGCCTAAAATTACTGTAATGACCTACATATTACAGTTAGTGACAATTGGCAAATTACCCAGATCATAACACTGAGGGGGGCTCGACATGCTCTTTTTTGTGATTGTCGCAAAAATACCCGAAATTACTCATCGTTACCCGCCAAGAACCCGCTTAAGGCCTAAATTACCCGAAATCGGGTAAAAATACCAGTGCTGGCAACGCTGACACAGACAAGTAGCTACATTTAAATATTTCATATGGCAATCAGTGTTGCCAGTTGCCAGATGTTTTTTTTAGCGATCGTACTAATCGTACACTAGTAAAACTAGAAAAAATACGTAGATCCGTTCCATTTGAAGGATACACCAAACAAACTTTCGCATTTTTTACATTAGAAGGATTACAAAAAATATTTAACTACATATTAGCTACGTCTTACACAAATTACTATGAACATTCCTTTAAATCGCAGTTATTTTATCGTCTTATGTACTCGTTAAGTAATTATAAACGGAAAGCGTTGTTCATAGCAGTAGTTTATTGGTTTTTTCATTTAATATTAAGAATTAATAAAACGGGCAAAAAATTATACAAATACTACTTAAGTAATACGTTTGGCAACACTGATGATAGACAATGAGTGACATAGACAATTTGACATACTAAAATAGTGCTGCTCCCTTCGCAACATGCTTAGTCGACAATCGATTGTAAAAGTATCACCAAGTATTTTTAATACTCGTGGCAAGCCCTAAACGTCACACGTTTGGTTTTACTTTGGTAACGTCAACGATTATAACGTTCAGAAAACATTAGCGTGATACCATTTTTGACAAAACTAAACAAAAGCTAAACCAAAGCTAAACTAAAACCTAAGACGTTCCGTTCAAACGGTTGATACGTTTGAAAATAGCGCGATTGGCCCCCAGGACTCTAGTTGAAACTGCACGTTCAATGATGTATGCGCATGAACCACTGCCGCAACAGCTATGGGCAGAACTCATCAATACCGCCGCATATGTCCTTAAAAGAACTGGTCCTACAAATACAAACAAGTCACCCGTTGAACTCTGGTTTGGAAAAAAACCTATTATAAAGCATCTTCGTATAATAGGCAGCAATGCTCACGTCCATATACAAAAGCATAAAAGGAAGAAACTTGACAAAAAAGCGGTTAAAGGCCGACGTGTTGGATATGATGACGATTGCTATCGTGTCTGGATCTCTGACGGAAAAAGAAATATGCTTGTTCGATCGCGTGATGTCATCTTCGACGAAAAGCCCCTTCCTATAGGTGATGTTGCCCCACCTTGTGTAGAAAGCGACACAAACTCGGGTGAATATATACTACGACTGCCGTTTGATACAACTGGCAATAAAGAACCGGCTTATCATACACAGCAAAATCTGGCAACAAGCGAATCCGAGGGAGATCATGAAGGCAATGTACCTGAACATAGTCTCGAGGGAGAATGTGAGGAACAAGTTTCGGCAATTAGAGCCTACGTTCATGAGGATGAGAATGAACAGTCTCATAACCTCGATAACGCAGAATGTCGGGAACAAATTCCACTGATTAGAGACGTTCTTGAGGATGAGGATCAGGAAGAATTTCATGATGCCGAGTCACCCGCGGATCTGTTGCGAGATCGGAGTCAGATTAAACGACCTCAAAAGCTAAATGACTATGTATGCAGTGTAGAAGAATCGTTCCCTACAAGTTTTTCTGATGCCATGAAATGTGACGATCACAATGAATGGTTAGAAGCTATGAAGAGCGAAATTCACTCTTTGAAAGAGCTTAATGTGTGGACTCTCTGTGAGCTACCACAGAACCGAAAAGCACTACCGTGTAAATGGGTTCTACGAATAAAAAGAAACCCAGATGGTAGTATAGATAAATACAAGGCTCGTTTAGTAGCTAAAGTTTTCCGACAAAGAAAAGGTGTTATATATGATCAAACTTTTAACCCTGTTGCAAGACTTGCAACACTAAGAGCTCTATTAAGTGTAAGCGCTCAAGAGGGACTTCATCTGATTCAGTTTGATGTTTCGACCGCCTTTCTAAATGGGAAGCTTAATGAAGAGATTTATATGAGGCAACCTGATGGTTTTGATGATGGAACTACAAAAGTATGCAGACTAAATCGAAGCCTCTACGGCCTTAAGCAAGCGCCACAATGTCGGAATTCGTGTTTCGAAGAGATATTGCTTAACATGATAGTTGTTTATTTACAAACAAAGTTGGTAACAAAGAAATTCTGATTACCCTTTATGTTGATGATGGTTTGGTAGCTGCTACGGATGCAGAACTTGCTAACAGGTTTCTTGATGATTTAAGAAAGAAACTCAAAATCACAACAAAACCTGCCTCTTATTACCTAGGCCTTGAGATCAAAAAGGAAAAAGACGGGTCAATTGTGATCAAACAGGAATCCTATACCAGAAAGATTCTAGAACGCTTTGGTATGGCTGATTGTAACCCAGTATCTACGCCTATTGAAAAAGAAGGTGTTATTATATAAGTTATTGTCACCTCTGACAACAATAAATTTCCTTATAGAGAAGCAGTAGGTGTTCTTGCCTATTTAATGGTAGGCTCACGGCCAGATATTTCATATGCTGTAGGTGTAGTTTCTCGCAAGTTAGAAAACCCTACGAGAGATGATTGGAACCAGGCGAGGTTCCAGCCCAAGATTTTGGGGGGGCGGGTCAACTTGGCTTACGTACAGTTTCAAGGTTCAAATATACCTTTTTTTTTTTTCGCAATGACAAATTTCTTCTTCTATCGTTTCGACCTGAGCTACATAATGATAATAGCTCATGCCGTGGGGAAAAGATTAGCCAGTCAGCAGGTTGGTAGCGGGAATGACTGCCCAGGGTGCGCCGGACGATCAATTAAATATCGTCACTCATGGAGGCAATGGCAATGTAAAGTTTGGAGTTAGTTTATTATGTAACAGAATAGTTACTTACAAAACGGACGTCAACAAAGAGGAAACGAACTTTGGGAACAAACGCGAGCGAAGCGAGCGCGAATTTTTCATATTTATGCGAAAAGTTGACTTAAATTTAAGTGAACTTATTGGAGTTGCAGGCTGAAGCGCCAGCGAAGCGAGCGCGAAATTTTTTTCCCCTCCAATGCTTCAATCGCTTGCGCCTTTGAGTGTCCAATCGCAATGGCAGGCTCATGTAAAGTAGCGCAAACCGTTCAAAAAAATGAACTACCGCCGTCGTATGTGATATTATTTGTCTTAAACTAGAAATATCATTCATACTTTATTTTGAGCAAAATAATACCTATGCTGTAAATTGAACTTCAGTACATAAACAAAAATCTAAAATAATGTTAAGGTATTTTTTGATGTACCTACATACGAGTAGATGTCGTATGACTCGTGTGATGTCGTGTTTGAGTAAGTAGGTACCTAGTTAGTTTTGATTTCATTGTTTACTTTTGGACGCATAGAAATATAACACATAGAAACCCAGTAGACGCACGCAGAGCGACGCAAATCCAGGTTAGCCTTAAAAGGCTAACCAAGCCTATCAGTACGTTAGTGCTCAAGGTCAAGTCTTAGTGCGAACCGCTCCCGCAATTTATTAAAAAAGTGACTCACTGTGCAGTGAAAGGGTGTCACATCTCGTCACATAATAACAAAAAACATATATAGATCTCGAGGGTCATCACGAATCGTCTCGCCGGAAGACTCGACGAATTCCAGCCACCAGAGCAAGCTGGGTTTCGAAAAGGCTATAGCACCGTAGACCACATCCATACTGTTCGGCAGATCATACAGAAGTCTGAAGAGTACAATCAGCCGCTGTGTATGGCATTCGTGGACTACGAGAAGGCCTTCGACTCTATCGAAACTTGGGCAGTTCTGGATGCTCTTCAGCGATGTCACATTGATGAGCGGTATATAGAGATGCTGAGATGCCTATACAACGCTGCTACCATGACTGTTCAGCTTCAGGACCAAAAGACGAAGCCAATCCAACTGCGCAGAGGGGTGAGACAAGGGGATGTAATATCCCCGAAATTGTTCACTAACGCGTTGGAGGACGTCTTCAAGACGCTGGACTGGACTGGACAGGGTATCAAGAACATCTCACATCTCCGTTTTGCCGATGACATCGTTGTAATGGCTGAGTCGCTGGAACAACTGGGCGAAATGTTGCACAGCTTAAACGGAGCCTCTCGACGTGTCGGTCTCGGCATGAATCTGGACAAGACTAAAGTCATGTTCAATATGCATGTCATGCCGAGGCCAATATTCGTCGAAGGGTCGGCACTCGAAGTTGTAACGGAATACGTCTACCTAGGGCAGGCAATTCAGCTTGGTAGACACAACTTCGAGAAAGAAGCCAACAGAAGGATCCGTCTGGGCTGGGCAGCATTTGGCAAACTTCGCCGAGTCTTCTCGTCGCCTATACCGCAAAGTTTGAAGACAAAGGTCTTCAACCAGTGCGTCCTGCCAGTCATGACTTACGGTGCCGAGACGTGGACACTGACAGTTGGGCTAGTCCACAAATTTAAAGTCGCTCAGCGAGCTATGGAGCGAGCTATGCTTGGAGTTTCTTTGAAGGATAAAATCCGTAACGAGATTATCCGGAGAAGAACCGGAGTGACCGACATAGCTTGTAGGATCAGTAAGCTGAAGTGGCAGTGGGCTGGCCATGTCTGTCGAAGGACCGATGGCCGTTGGAGCAGACGAGTCCTTGAGTGGAGACCGCGTATCGGCAAACGCAGCGTAGGGCGCCCCCCTGCCAGGTGGACCGACGACCTAAAGAACGTGGCTGGGGGGGACTGGATGCGGAAGGCAGAGGACCGAGCGTTGTGGCGCAATTTGGGAGAGGCCTATGTCCAGCAGTGGACTGCGATAGGCTGAGTTGATTGACTCATTGGTCGTATGTTGTAGTTCGAGTGAATAATTTTATGAATATGGGGGTGGATTGTGGTAATGATGTTTGGTCGAGGCTACACTTCGATGGCATCATTGCTATGGTCTTTTGTGGTAAAAAAAATAGACTAAGTGCTGCGAACAACCATAGTGAAGCCAACAAAAACCGTGCTCCTTCATATACAACCAGTGCTCACGTACACACCATGCACCTGAAGGATATTTGTTTTCGCGATGCTTACTGGACGATGCCGCGACATATGAACTGAGAGGGGTGAGCACGGTTTAAGGTGCATCTGTGTGCGTGAGCGCTGGTTTGTACACGGAGGAGCACGGTTTTATTGGCTTCACTATGATTGTTCGCAGCACTTCGTCTATATTTTTTACTATGTCTGTGTGTATGACTAATGGCGCCCCCATTTTATGCACTCTTATACCAAGCTATACTTTTATTAGTAGTGTTTTAGGATAAATAAAATGGGTACCCTTTTCTTTTTTATGCTAAATAATTTTAAATCACGTATTTTGCATTTGCCAAATAATAATTATATAAGGGTTACCATTAGCTAAATCTTGTTTTATTTTATTATTTTTAACGATTCACACACGTAAATATGCGAAGCGATATCTAAAGACATGAATTTTGGAAAGAAAACATCGCTAACGGGCAGGATTCGAACCTGCCGCATCGGCATCAAGTCTACGATGAAGTACCTGGGACTCGTCCTCGACAGCCGGTGGGACTTTGGGCCGCACTTTAAGCGGTTGGTTCCCAATGTGGGACCGCGGCTGCTGCCAAACCACCCATTTCGTCGTAATGCAAAAACCCGTTCTTAATTGTTTAATCATTCAGTTGACGTTTTCTGAACTTAGCCTTAATAAATAAATAAATGAATAGGTAGATATCTAATAAAAAGTATCTGACAGCTAAATGATTATCTTACTATTCACTGGGTGCAAAATTCTGAACGCAACCTATTTTTCCCTACTTTTTGGGGAAAATGTAATTTACTTGCAACATTATTTGTGCGCTTGTGTGCCTGTTGGTGAGCTCGCTTACATACACATAGATCTTTTTGGTGCGTCACTATAAGCTGATTTGTTAAAGGGAACTATCAGTCTATGTGTTATATGTCTATGTTTGGACGTTTAAGCAGGAAGTCAATAATTTATTATATTTATTTTGTAAATTGTCTATTTTTAGGAGATTTGTCAATTTGACATGTATGATTTGGGGGGGGGGGTCATGACCCCTACGACCCCCCCCCCCCCTAGAACCGCCACTGATTGGAACAAAGTAAAAAGGATCTTCCGATACCTGAAAGGTACATCTGCTCATGGACTTAGATATAGTAGTGGACCTATGAAATTGTTAGGCTATAGCGACGCTGACCATGGAGGAGACTCTACTACTGGACGCTCTACAACAGGGGTCGTGTGTCTTTATGCTGGAGCAGCTGTGTCCTGGTCAAGTCAACGTCAGGCTACAGTTGCGATATCCACAACAGAAGCTGAGATTGTCGCCGCAAGTGTACCTCACTTGCGGCGACAATCTCAGCTTCTGTTGCGAGAGAATTGGTATGGCTTCAAAGAATTCTTCATAATTTAACGGATATGGAAGATGTACCATCTTTACATGTGGATAACGAAGCTGCCATCAGACTAGCACACAATCCTGAGTTCCACAAGAGGACAAAGCACATTCGAGTGAGGCATTTCTTTGTGCGAGAAATGGTAGAAGAAAAAAACCTCACAGTTTTGAAGACAAGCTCAACAGAACAGTTGGCTGATTGTTTAACTAAGGCAGTTCCAAGACCTCGCCTAGTTGAATTGTCCAATAAGATTGGATTGCATCAAGCAACTGCTGGTTCTTTTTAATTAGGGAAAGTATTGGAGTAAAACCTATTTACGAATTAAAAAAGAATATTGATGTCTTGTCAATATTGTCATATATATATGTGTGTCAAGAAAAATGGAATAAATGAACAAAGTTTTCTGCAACCTTTTAAATTGTTATATATTTCTAATAGTCAGTGCTCTACGAAATCGCTACAGGTGATTATATTAATTCTACGAAAACGCCACTCCGCTACAAACTGATTGATAACTGAACGCACCCATAAGGACATCCAGAGACACCATGTACCATACATGGTGTCTCTGGATGTCGCAAGATATAATTATTTTTGAAATCGATTTTGAAGTATTTTTTAAATAATAAGATTGCAAGCTTTTACGTTTTTTGGTGTATTAATTAATATCGATTTTATATGTAATATTTCAGTTAATTTAAAATGATTATATTATTATTTACAATAAATGCATAGGTATTTTAAAGCAAAGAATCATCTTATTTTTCTGTAAAAAAAGATTACAAAAATATGTTTAGCAATTTCTTTTGATTTGACGTCATATGAGTGATTTTTTATAATTTTTAACGGATTTACGATTGAGAACCGAAATCTAAAGATATAAAAAAATCTATCAACAAGAGCATGTCGGGCCATGCTCAGTATTATAGGGTTCCTTAAGTAGGTGTTACAAACAAATCAAATCGAATATTAATCATGGCTATTTTAGTTTTTGCAATAGACGGCAGCATTGGCGACTGAGATAGTGTTGTTAGTAGCCGACGCTAGATGGCGCTATAAAGTGCCAAATGCAATAGACGGCAGCATTGGCGATTTAGAGTGTTGCTACTAGCCGCTAGATGGCGCTGTACAGCGCCAAATTTAAGAAGTTGGTCATTTCAATATAACACAAAGTTACTTTTTGTAATTTTTTTAAATAGAAAGTAGCTAAAGGAGCATTATTTGCTAAGATCATTTTTCTCTATGGTCAATGACCTTTGAACTAGGATGTTTTAAGTATTTTTCAGTTTTCTCTCTATAACTCAAAAATTTATTATCAAATTATTCTCGAAATAATTTGAAAAGAGAGTTTTTATAAAGGTCTATCAATGTGAAAGATTATAAGTTTCCACGTTGCATAGTTTAGAAATGGCTGGGGGGGGGACACATTGCAAGCCACTTTGGCGGGCTATATTTCGCAGATGGTACACCTGATAAAAAAGTTATGTATGGAACATTACCCTCATTTTAGTAGACCTATTCAATAATACCCCACACGAGGGGGTGCAGCGAAAAAAAAAAATTCATCCTCATTTTACATGTATGGGCGCCACCCCTAAAATACGTAATCACGATTTTTTATTCATTTAAAATTGAGAAGACACAATTTTTTATTCATTTAAAATTGAGATCTATATCTAGACTATTTTTTAGCAAAATTTCATTTACTTATGTTTATAATTGTAGAAGTTATTAAGCTGTAAAGGATTAGGACAGACGGACAGACGGACAGACGGACAGACGGACGGACATGACGAAACTATAAGGGTTCCTTGTAGGACTACGGAACCCTAAAAAAGACGTGTGGCACTCGGAGACTGCTGCGGTAAAGCTATTGCATAGCATTTTGTATGTAAATACAAAGAGGAGGTGCCCTAACGCCGAAACTCTAAGCAGGCATGAGTCACCAGATTGCGGGGCGAAGAGGGGGATTACGCATGCGCAGTAACGCCGATACAACCAATGCCTCCTAGAGGCGATTTGCAGAACTAAAGAGACAAGCGTGATATTTCAAAAAGTCATTAAAAGTTCTTCTATTCATCGATAGATGGCAAAACTAAAAAGTATCACCGCTGTGCCGGTCGGAGAGGGGGGTGTTAGGTTATTTTCGTTACGGAATTTCTGGATTCGGTCTCCACGCTCAAGGCCCGCGATAGAAGCTATGCAATAGCTTAAGCGCAGTAACGCCGATACAACCAATGGCACCTAGAGGCGATTTGCAGAACTAAAGAGACAAGCGTGATATTTCAAAAAGTCATTAAAAGTTCTGCTATTCATCGATAGATGGCAAAACTAAAAATGTTGACTTCAACGCCATCTAGCGGGAAAATGTTCGGAAGAAGGCCGTATGAATGCTACGGCCTTCTTCCGAACATTTTCCCGCTAGATGGCGTTGAAGTCAACATTTTACCTTTTTTATTTTTTTTGTGCAGAATTGGTCCATTACTGAACCGTAGGACCATTGTGGGCGAGTAGAAAACATTGCATTCTATAGAATCATGGCATAATATTACCTAAAAATTCACGTAAATAAACATAAAGAACAATTCCAATATCTGTCACTTAGATTTATGAAATTCACGCACACATTGACGATAGGATTGTTATACTAGAATGTCGGTAATGTACTACAT
This sequence comes from Asteroscopus sphinx, assembly GCA_949699075.1. Taxonomy (NCBI): domain Eukaryota; kingdom Metazoa; phylum Arthropoda; class Insecta; order Lepidoptera; family Noctuidae; genus Asteroscopus; species Asteroscopus sphinx. Next base: position 14,306,883 of record OX453005.1, read on the forward strand.
AACTCGTTTTACTATAGAGACCACTAGATGGCGTTTACTTGAAAAATATTAAATTGGAAATCTTTGAGGAATTTTATACTTTTATAAATATCTTATGTAAAGCAGTTTTATTTTTGAAAATGAAAGGTATAGTAACAGAAACAGGTGTAGAAATGTTATTCTGATATTATAGGAAATTAAATACATATAAAAACCATTCAAAATATTATATTTGTTTATTATTCAAGTCCCTATGCTAGACGGATCCGACATTTCCTATATAGCTGAATGACCTCTTGATAAGAAATGCCGAAACAAAATAGACTCAAGTTGTGATATTCTTTATTTTCTTTCATTATAATTTCACTTTCTTTTCTTTTACATGTGGTGTAGAAGAAGAAATGAAGAAGGCAAAATAATATTTCAGAAGATCGATGCACTAGTAACATTGTTTCAAAAGAGCAGCTAATTGAGCTGGGGGGAGATTTTAGCAACTGAAGTATTATTATACCTTTTTGATACATTACATTAGTATTATTTTACTCTTTTGCTACATAGTGAATTAGCAACATTCATTATTTCTTATAATTAAATTTAAAAAAAAAACAAACAAACAATGATAAAAAACAGATTCTACACAAACTACAATATATTAGACTAAATAATTGATGTCTTCACTCTGAACAATGAAAATTATATAAATATTCCTAATTTTTAACCGACTTCAAAAAAAGGAGGAGGTTATGTATTCGGTTTTTTTTTTTTTTTTTGCCGTGGGGAGATTCTAATGGACGCACTCCGCCCGGGGTAGGCGGAGCCAGTGTCGGACTCTTACCGACTAAAACTACCACGGTGTTCCTTCAACTACCTTAGCCGGGGGCGTGGGAACCCGTGAGTATTCACACAACCACCCCCGACAGGTCCCGGCCCGCCACAAGCAGGCGAGCCCCTTCTCCCCGTGCGGACTAACGTTGGCCGCACCCTCCTAGGCGGCGCACACGGAACACTGCACGCCACCTCACCTCACCAGCCTTTACCAGCTATGCCAGCTGCGCCAACTACGCCAGCAGTGCCAGCTACCCCTACACGGAGCGACTGCCGTCAGGTTGCTCGACCCAGTTACTAGATAATACCGACATCCTAAGGTTAAACCAGGTTATCAGACTTCGGGGTGCTGGTCAGAAAACCTCCACGTGTGTCTGACGGCTGCTTGTCCCTCTGGACACGTCTGGAGAGAACGACAGTTGTTAGGCCGGTGCATCCTGGGTACGGGCAATATAATCCTTTCGTGGGATTAACCTTCGGGGGATCTTATTGCCTGTGGCGAATATTATGGTACGGGAGGGGCCCCATGTGGGCCAATGGGGAGTTGTTCCACGTGTCCCTCTGATCCCAGCAGAGGGCACAGTGGAGGAGCAGAGGCGGGCCTGGTGTGCACTCACCCTTCCACTGAGCAGGCAGTGGGGGAACTATCCTTCCCTGCCCCCGTCGATCTCGTAACCCCGGGAGTGCATGCTGAGTAGTGTCCTCGCGCCTCTTGGGACCGAGGGTCTTGGCTTCACCGCCCGGACCGCGAGGAAGAAAAACTCTATAAAAAATTACGGGAGAATGGGGCCTGCAAGCAGCAGACTCGGGGTAGTCTGCTAGCCGACCAGCAGCTGGCGTAGCTGGCACAGTTGGCGTAGCTGGCACAGCTGGCGTAGCTGGCATGCTGTCCTGTCAGCATGCTGGCGTAGCTGGCACAGTTGGCGTAGCTGATGCAGCTAGCATAGCTGGCACAGCTGCCGTAGTTGGCGCAGCTGGCGTAGCTGGTAAAGGCCCGTGAGGTGAGGTGGCGTGCAGGTTATCAGACTTCCGGGTTTCCATCTACCCGTAACGACTGCCATAGATATTCTTATATATGACGTGCTCTTCGAGACACGGAGGAGTCTCGATGTACATACAACGTAACGGTCAGCCATCCTAGGATTGACTGCGGCTAGCGCAGCTTACACCTTAGCACCTCGGAGATCTTGCGATAGTTGTCTTGAGATGTATGTTACAAGATTTTGATGAAATTAGGATTTTGATCAAAAGCCGAATTGCGACAAAATAGAGACTCAATTTCACTCGACTGTATTCACTTTTTCGTACCTATATTGTTTTTTCAAAGAGCCGGTAAGTAAAATTGGTGTAGGTAAATGAGCGTTTTCTAATTAAAGTGTACCATGTCTGAATGTACCTTCTATGCTTATTTTTTTAATATCACAGTTTAGACGATTTTTTTATTTAGATATTATTAAGATAGGTACATGAAGGATACATGATAGTTTATGAAATGATATTTAATTGCTTTCAGACAAATCTGTTTTAAGAGAAATCATCAAATTAAACTGGCACTGTGGATTTTTTTTAAAGTTTTGCGACTATAAGATAACTTATCTACTCACTATGAACAAAGACGTAAATAGGTAAATGATTTTAATTGTTACGAAGATATTATTATAAATATTATTTGGAAAATAGGACAATATAGTTACCAAATCAATAAAATACGAATCCGGTAGTTGAGTACTGTTAAAAATTACCAATAATGTTATATTATTTAAAAGGAGGTACACATTATATGCTAGTTTTACGTTCAGTTTTGTCACTGCTGATGCCAAAGTAACCGTTACTTTTACGATAAAACAATGAATATGTAGTTTAATCGGAAAAGTAATTATTGTATTCGGGAACATTAAAACCATTTTAAATAATACATTAAAATTATTTGTACCCCTTAATATTAAGAAGTGGTAAAAACTAAGAATTTCTTCGTCGCAAAACGGGGGACAGTCGTAAAAACAACAGACCAATTTTCCTAAAGCTGAGCTTACACATAAGAGAAAACCGCACCTAAAAATATGTAGACGGTACGTGGCCGTGGTTAAGAGGCTGACAACACCTAAAAAATCAGACCTCTGCGGTCACTGTCGTTTCGTACAGAACTGAAAGAGAGGCAACGAGCCTAGGGACGTCGGATACGCCGCTCAACTTGTATGAAAATTAACAATATTTTATTTTAATAAAAAAACTAATAGCTTATTTGAAAAACAGAAACAACAAATGTTTAGATTATTGTCGTTCTCAAATGTTTTCTTAATTTTATTTATAATATTTAGTAAATAATAGATATTGTTTGCTTTAAAGCATGTTTTAAGAGGTTAGTTTACAATTCTTTTCCATCGAGAAAACTTCAAGAAAACGTGTTTTGGGCACAATACAGTTTCAGAAAATACGATCAAGATTAACATATATTTTTTCACTGCCACAAACTGAATAGATACAGCTAAAAATGTTTTTAAAAGAAGCCTATTTGGGGTATTTGGCTGTTGTCAGCGTCTTAATATAAAAACTTTTTAACAAAAAATAAAACCGACTTCAAAAACCTTAACTAAAAAGTAAAAAATAATCCTTGTATCTATTTTAAAATCTTAACATAAACCAAAATTTTGAAGGTGGCGCGTGACTGTCCCTTTGCGTCATGTAAATATAATGTGCTGTCGAGCGCTTATCTATAGTAAAAAACAGTTTATGCGAACATACATGAAAAACACGCGCCGCCTTCAAAATTTTGGTTTATGTTAAGATTTTGAAATACATACAAGGATTATTTTTTACTTTTTAGTTAAGGTTTTTGAAGTCGGTTTTATTTTTTGTTAAAAAGTTTTTATTTCATACTTTTTAGTTGAGAATTCACAGAAAAACTAAACTATTAGTAGATCATCTAGGTGAGCGAAGCTAAATTAAACTGATTTATTGAAGCTGGTCCAAAAACTACTCGACCTAAGTCAATAAAATTTATATGGGACCACCGCGCGGACTTCCTCTACCAAATAAAAAAACAACCACGCAAATCGGCCCATAAATCTATAGGTCGAGTAGTTTTTGAACCAGCTTCAATAAATCAGTTTAATTTAGCTTCGCTTACCTAGATGATCTACTAATAGTTTCGTTTTTCTGTGAATGTGTTGATACTGATGTTGTGTTTATGGTGTCCTGTATGCAATCAGTGCAAGCGAAATTAATTCATTTTCTTTAAAAAATACTCCCATGCTCACACTCGCTGTCCACATCACACTCGCTGGTCGCTGGTCCAACTGCAAATAAGTTTGTAATAGCATTTTTTTTATCATGTGATCTATCTGCATATTAATGATTTTCGGTTCTTTTATTTACTTATGCTGTGAGGCCTTGCTTCTTGTCAAAATTCATGATTCTGGGTCAACGGGAAGGGTAAAGGGTTAAAGGGTTTTGACGAGTGAGTTTGCGGGTATCAAAATATGTGACAAAAACAGGCGCGGATCCAGTGGGAGGGGCAATAGGGGCAATTGCCACCCCCTGAGCATCGACCTAAGTACTTCCGAACTCGTCATAATCACATCACTATATACCAGTATTAGTAGTGGATTAAGTGGCAAGGACGGGCAATGGACAGGCATTCAAAAATTTTGCTAAATAAGAATGGGGCGCATACAAATTAGCGTTTATCTGGAGAATGCCTGTGTATTACTTTTAAAATTTTCTATTATAATGTGATTTTTAACAGAAATTTTGCAATAAATATTTCATTATATAGTAAATTAGATCAAAACTAAAGTGCTATTTTTGATTTCCCTTCTTTCTCAATTATTGAATTATAGCGATGAATCGCTTTTAATGATAATCCTCAACGACTGCCGTTATCATTCCACATGTGTTTCTTGCCTTGGTGCGTAATGAACTGAATGAAGATTTTTTTTTAATGTTATAGCTTTTGTGAAGATCTATCTTACTCAGTATGTTTATATAATGAAAAAAAATCTCGTTCACTCACGCCTGGTATTATTGTTAAACTGTGCCTGGTATTCAGCCTTCGTATGCTCTACTTGTTTGGTGTATATTGTAAGCAACCATTCTGTTACATTTATCTATTTGAATGAGGAAATCCCGAAACCGCCAAAAACGTGAACACTAAATTTTAGCGCTCGCTTCGCTCGCGCTTTTCTTATTTTCCTTTCCGTTGTGCTGACGTCTAGGTAGCGGTAACGTCATGTTTTTGCAAAACATCCCAAAAATATCGAGCTCGCTGCGCTCGCGCACTTTGTTTCAATTTTGGGTTGGGGCTGGATGGCCATATCCTTATTTAATAAGTAGGTCATCAAAGAAGTAGTGAGCTGAATTTTAGAGAAAACTACCTACGTTTTTCTTTTATTTTCGAAAAGTAACTGGCTTAAAAAAATATTGCTATGCTCGGTTTTTCTTTACAAAGTATATTTAGAAAAAAAAAAATGTTGAAAAATAAGTTTCCCCGAGGCTGCCTAGTTTATAGAAATCATCATGAAAATTGCCCCCCCCCCTGAGCGGAATCCTGGATCCGCGCCTGGATAAAAATGGCCATAACTTTTGATTTGCGTTGCCTTAGAAGCGTTACAGACCCGTGGTACTACCGATTAGTCTTACTGGTAGTACCACGGGGCCGCATTATTTCCTTGTAAAAAAATCTTGACAAACAGACAGACTGACAACAAAGTGATCCTATAAGGGTTCCGATTTTTCCTTTTGAAGTATGGAACCCTAAAAATTGAAAAAAAACTGTAATACTTGAATTTCTGTTTACTAATTTTGCAAAGGATGATATTCAAACATATCTACGATTCAAACGATGTTGAGCTCCTATGCCAACTGCCAAGGCCACGGGCTTTCATTTATTTTCTTAATTTACGCCTCCATGCGAAGTACCGCATAAGCATAATTAGTAATGTTCAAAACGATTCCTTTTCAGATATAAAAAATATATTTATTCAGTACCCACATAATTTTGAAAATTAGGTCTGGCTTTTATGAGTTTTGTGCCCCGCCCCGGGTATTCCCTTTATGAATGAATCTGTATTCTATTGAAATCTAAAAATTAATTTTTTTCGACCCAACCGTTTTCAGTCCCTGTGCAGACGGGTCCAACTTAGGTAGGTACATACGTACATACTCTTTCCTGGCCACCAGTTATTATGGAATTCTTGATGTGTATTTCAAATGTTCAAAATAGTACCAATAAAATACTTCCCTACATACTTACTCTGGCTCAGCAACCCAAAGTGAGTCATGGCCTCCGAAACGAGAACCCTCCACTTTACACGATCTGTCGCGATAATGCGATATCTCGCCAGTTGCTAGCTTGAAGTTCACGCAGATCAGCCTCCACAGAATGGCGCAGCGATATCTAGGGCGACCCACCGGTGTCTAGGTTTTTTTTATTTTTTATGTTATAGGATGGCGAAACTCGCTAAAGGCCCACCTGATGTTAAGCGGTTACCTTTGCCCATGACAAGTTCAATACCACCTAGGCTGTTGCCTAAATGGTACCGCAAGTCAGTTCGCCAAACTGAGACATGAAGATGGTTGTCTGGTTTGTCGGCCCGGGATACGCTCTATTGGCTCCTCGATCCTCCCCCATGCGTTCGATGTGGCCGAGCCATCGAAGATGTTGTTATTTGGTCACGCCAATAATACCAATAAAATTAACTTGTTGATTACAACAATTTTTTTGTTGATTACAACGTGTTAGATTGTAATCTTTCACCTTCTAACCAGGCGCGGTTCCAGCCCAAGATTTTGGGGGGAGGGTCAGCTTGGCTTACGTACAGTTTCAAGGTCCAATTGTACCAGCAAAACCTGTTAGTTTTTTTTTAATTTACGCAACAACGACAACCAAAATTTTTGGAGTTAGTATAATATGCAATAGAATAGTTACTTCCAATACGTGCGTTAACAAAGAGGAAATTATCGCTAGAACAAGCGCGAGCGAAGCGAGCCGAAATTTTACATATTTATGTGAAAAGTCGAGTTCAATTTTTTTTCACTTTTTTTTTTTTTCAATTTTTCTGTTTTTTGGAGTTTTAAGCTATGTACTACTCGTGCAGATAAAGAATGAGATTGAAAATGGCGGCATTTGTATTTTCCTCTCGCTGACAAGTAATGTATTGTGTGAGCGTCAGACACAGAATAAAAATGTCACCATTTTCAATTCCATTTATTATCCGCACCGAGTGATATACTTAATATAAAAATGTAGCACAACAGAAGCCCAAAATACACATTAACGAGGAAGCGCGAGCGCAACGAGCGCGAAATTTTCATTTTTATTTATTTTTTCACGTAGACAGAGAATAAAGAAAAATTAAAGTTTCTTGTTTAGTTGTTAGGACAATATTGCGGTACATCTTGGATGGTTTTTGGGGGGGTCATGACCCCTGTGACCACCTGGGGGGGTGGGACCGCGCCTGGTTCTAACATTTAAACATTTTAGCAAACTTAGAAGTAATTATCAAGTATCGGTGTAAAACTGGAATATTATTGTATATTTGCCGTTATACACAAGGTGCTAAAGGTTATCTCTTGCGATGTAAATGCGTATTACATGTCATGGCTAAGCAGTTATCGTTAACTGGATATATGAATAGCAAATTATAGTAGAACTTGTCAGTAGAGAGTTTACCGTTTTGATTGTAGCACGATATTTATTAGGTATTCAAAGTACAAATAACAATGTTACATTTAATCTCTTTTTATCTGTTATGTTTTTCTCTGGTAGTAGTGAGTTCTCGCAATGCGTTTATTATGGACGATCGTTTTGTGTGCATTGTTAAAACATCGTGTTTAGAGTGCCTGAAGTTTTCCCAATGCTCGTGGTGCCCGACGGAAAATAAATGCTTCTCAAAGAAACTGCCGAAGTTCGAAGAGTATTGCTCCAATAACATTATTCATCACGTAGATTATGGCTGTGAGTTTACGAAGAAGCAGTTTTCTTTATTTATTTGATAAAAAACACTTCAAAACATTAATAAAATATTAGGCACCTATATATAGATTTTGCATAAAACAAGTGTAAAAAATTCAAAAAACCAGAACACAACTCATTCATTCGCTATAAGAAGAACCCAAGCGGAAGAACCGATTTTGATTTAGTTTGAAAGGTGACTTGATAGAAAGTATTATTAGCTATGCCTTAAGAAAATCTGTTCCGCCGTTTGAAGATCATCAGCTCTTTTCTAGTTGGTGAAGGGATGTGAGCAACTCCCACAAGTCTGATCAATTCAAAATTTGATGCCCTGTTACTACAATGATATTGCAAGAATATTGTTATCTTGTCCTAATGCTGCAACATCACCTGAAATTTGCAGGATACCTAACTCCTCACCAACTTAAAGCAGAGGTATCGTATTTGGGCTCATTGGAATGGTTTCAATGAATAGATTATAGATAGATGGTGATCAGGAGGCTGAGGCGGGGTACTGCAATCCGATTGGCCCTAATAAGGCCGCTATTGGCTAATCACTAACCTAACAGTTTTGACGGCTTACATAAGTGGTCGAAACTGATTTGAAGTTTTCAAGTTGCGAATAGTAGCGCCATTATTAGTGAAATTTCATAGAAGTGTTGACAGACATAGGTTGCCTGTTATGAGGTGTCTATGGGGTGTAAGGTTGATGTTAGTAGCAATACAAACAGATTACTTTCTCGCTCACACTCACACGGAATTCTAACTGACACTAGTGAAGTTTTGGCTACCAAAACAGCAAAATTGGTGGCCATTATTATAGGTATCTTTTTCAGCAATAACCATTTAGTTACCCACATTATATGCTCTTTCTGATTATTAAGACCTTTACAGGTAACCGTATCGTATTAAAAAGAGTTGTTCAAACAAACGGTTCATTAAGTTTGCTAATCCTGATATTAAACATGTCTTTCCCTGAAATTTGTGACATCACAATAGCATAAAATATTTGATTGAGGACCTGACAAGGTATATTTATGCTCTTTCTAAATAACGCCATATTATTTAAGATCGTTTGTTATTACTGCCTCGTTGGTCTAGTGGTTGCAAGCACGACTGCTGAGCGTGGGGTCTTGGGTTCGATTCCCGGGTCGGGCAAAGTGTTCTTGGGTTTTTTCATTAGGAAATTTTCAGTAGCAGCCCGGAGTCTGGATTTGTGCCCGGTCAATGGCAATAGGCTCGCCCCCTATTACATGGGACTATAACATAACTGGCGAAATGTGGGTGTACTATTACACCTCTGCCTACCCCTTCGGGGAAATACAGGCGTGATGTTATGTTATGTTTGTTATTAATGTTGTCATGATCATTAAACTATAAAATAGATACCTAATGTGTGTGTGTAATGTGGGTATAAATGACTATTTTCTTTTGTTTTTCTTGACTTGTATATTGTACCTGAAAGCTTGCATGCCGTAAGGTTGAATAGTGATACATTTTTTTTTATCATCTAATTTAATGTCACTTCACCCATATTACGCAAATATATTGATTTAAATTTGAATGTATCTATTATATCAAGATGAAGAGAATATATTTAATAAAAAAAGCTTTTCAACCTATTAAATATCGGAAACTGAAAAAACTAAATTAATCACTATAACAAGTGTTTTATTGACCAATAATAATGCAGCTCGAATTATTCACATGAGATTTGTATCGCTTCTATTCTGGATATTTCTAGATAAATAAATAAATAAATATCTTTGGGACATTTTTACACAGCACCATCTAGTCCCAAACTAAGCAGAGCTTAGTCAATTCTGACCTCTACGTATTAAAATTTCAGTGAGTTTCGAGGAGAACGCAGAATGCTCGTGCAGTAAGGGCGAGGTGGGTCGGAGCTGCTACCCGCCAGGAGTCACCGATGGGCCCGAGTGCTCCGGCCGAGGCACCTGCGTGTGTGGCCAGTGCGTCTGTGACCCCAACCCTGATCCTGACCACCCCACCAAAGTACTTACTTCATTATGATATCATGATTAGATTAGATTATTTTATTATTGTAGATATTCACATAAATACAATCACACAGATAGATGTCTTTTCTTTTTTGTTCGAAAAGTTTCGCGTTTTCCAAACCTAAGGATTACCTTTAAATATTCACATGTTGGATATTTTATTTATTAAGTGCGTAACTGCCACTTGAGGGTTCAAGTAAGGCAGTTCGGCTATTCCTTCTACGGAAACAGGGCATGAAAACAAAAATTAAACAACTGTGTTTTTATCATTATCCTAGCCGCCATCAGATTCGGACGTTCTATCAGTATTTTACATAAAACGATTTTAAGCTGACCTTATCACCTTATGTAGGTGAAAATCAACCAAACCAAACATACCCATTAATTAAATAATCGTACTCTTTATAATTTTGTCCTGTAAAGTCTTTTCTTTTTCTGCAGATGGTGATGGGTGAATACTGTGAGTACGACAATTTCTCATGTGACGACCCTAAATGCAATGAAGGACCTTATTCCCTGAGTCATCCAATTGTCGAGGACGGCTTCACCAAGACGTCCGAAGTTGAAATCCCAGATTCATAACTTTATTACATGTCTTCACCATGAAACGGCGTGAATAGGGACAAAAGTGGGCAAAGAATTTAACATTGAAATAAGATAGTATATATTTCAATGTTAAATCCTTGCCCACTTTTGTCCCTATTCACCCCTGCCTTCCTATGTAACCTGTTTTACCCGGTAACCATAAGCCGGACTGTAATTGGAAATGAAATATGTTTAGTATAAATAATAAATAGGTTACTAATGTAATTATGTTATAGAGTACATTAGATTAGAAGATAGATTGCGTAAGTAGGTACGTGATGTTGTTTATTGCGTTTGTAGATACTCATAGCATTTGTAATAATAATCGTGTATGTATACTATGTATAATAATTTCAGCATATCGTTCCAGTTTGGAAAATAGCGCGATTGAAGCATACAGCCTTATATATAATTGTATACAGATGTAAATGACTAATCTGTAAAACTCATTCTGTAAATAAAATCAGAGGTGAATAAAAAAGCTAGTTTTACCTATACTAAATCAAACAAACTTGTATCATAAAAAAGATTATCTACACAACGTAGGTAAGTCGAATCGAGATTTCAGTGTGAAGTGAAAAGTTCGCAGAATTTCTTTATAGTCAGCTATGTTTAGTTATGTCATGAAAAATGCTCGGGTGGATGGCTGTGAACCGCGGCGGAGGCAATGAGGTTTTCAGGAGAAGCGTTGGAGCGAAGAAGCCGCGGCTCAATTAAGAAATTGATATGAGCCGGGCGTCTGTCGCGGATGGCTCATCGTTCTCAAGTGCTGCCCGTTATGGTTACGCGAAATTAGATTTCAACGAGTCTATTTTCTTTTCCACAACGAGTCCACCTTTTATTTCCTCGATATTTATTGAACGCTAAGGCAGGCGATGTTGAATATTTGCTAGCTATGGTTTGAATAGCAGCATTTTTAATTGGAATGTGGTCATTGATAGAAAGCTTTAATTACCTTTCTATCAATGACCACGTTCCAATTAAAAATGCAATGGATTAGATTAAGGACACAAAATCGTAATTACTTAGAAAGGTAATAACGTATAATAACTCTATGGTAATAACTGTGACAAATTGACACTATTGGTCTATGTATGAAGTTGTACTCACAAGGGATTGGTCATATGAAGTCAAATGGAGTATGATTTAATATTTAATTTTATTATTTTTATTCAAGAGTTTTTCCAAATAAGTTGTGTCGTTACGCATGAATATTGATTCTGATAACGTAGCTCACGCAGGAACAACAGGGTTTTTGTTACATATTGTATGCTTGTAGTCTAACCAGATGCGACTGAACATCAGTATTTTACACGGAGCGACTGCCATCAGACCCCCGCCAACTGGGTAATACTGACATTCGGAGATTAGACCAGTTGTCAGACTTTCAGGTTTCTGACTACCTGTAACGAGTGCTATAGATATATATTTGAATGACAACCGGGACCGCGTGCTCTCCGAAGCACGGAGGGGTCTCGTGTCCCTACCATCGAAACGGTCACCCATCCACGGACTGACCGCAGCAAGCGCAGCTTACAATCCACGTGGTTGTTACTTCGCCACGAAATCTGATGGTATTCAGACGTTACGTAGCGCAAATGTACGGCATAATAGTTTTAAAATACTGTGTTATTATTCAATCTAGATCCGGATCCTATCTACTATTTAGGTCAGCCTCCACATGGCGGCACAATTTATACTTATTCTTATAGGCTTGCGTTTCACCACAGTCTTGGCTGATAGTGACGTAAGACATCTTAAAGGCCCGTACAAACCAAAAGCAGGTGGGCTCGCGCTGCTAGGATATGAGCAGCGCGGCAGATGTCACACTAAGGCCGGTGTATATCAACGTTAATCCTCTGATTAAACGGCCAATTTTACTCGATTTTTTTTACTGGAATTGTGGGTAATCGGTCATTTAACCAAAGAATTATCGTTGGTGAAATCAAGTCTAAAAGGCAAGCAGTTTTAAAGCGTTTAGACGGCGGGCCCGCCAAAGAACTGCTTTCAGTATGACATGTTGTGAAAGCTGCCAAACGATACAACTGCCTTGTAACCAGTTTGACGCCATACTGACATGCCATCAAGTCCAGCTCCAGTGTGGCCAGATAGTATGGCGGCCTAGTGATACAACGCAACCGCACCGCTCCTGCCCGCGCGCCGCGCTGCATAGTTTGTCACCGGTGGGTGGTGGTGGGTCCAGAGCAGGGCAGGAGCGGGGAAATTTGCCAGCGGGCCCGCGCTAATATTTGGTGTGTCGTGTTTCATATCGTTGCTTGTATTATAAGTTGCGTAGGCCCGCCTTCAATCTGTGCTGCTACTGACCTGCTTTTGGTCTGTACGGGCATTTAATGGCGCGCAATTTTCCTTAAAAAATAAACATTTAGCTTAAAGAAAAAGCTTTTAAGTGAGAGCCAAATGTTACTCGAAGATCTGATGAGTACCTAAATGGCGAAAGATACCAATATCTTAAATACTCCTTAACAGAATAAAACCGTCACCAAGGTAACTGAATTTGTGTTCAATAATTGTGGCGGAATGCGGCCCTCGAGGAGCTGGGAACAGGAGATTCGATTATGGAAGGAACGCTTAAATTGTTTTAGCAACATGTACAAGACGCTGTTTCAGTATGTACCATCGGCAAATTACTTACGCTTGCTGAATATTATTTGAAACGAAAGTACTTTTTTCTGAAAATACGATCGACCCTTTGACTGATAATCGGGATGCTCAGTCGAGGACGGCCTGATATGATTGTATAAAGCTATTGTAGTACATTTATTTAACCTGTATCTGGATTTGCGTAGCAGACAGAATACAACAGTTACTTTGTGTACACAAATTCATGAGCTGTGATAGCCTGGCGGTTGAGCGCTTACCTTTTCGCAGGAGGGTGTGAGTTCGAACTCAGCCCGCATCACAGACCTTTTGAATTTGGATCAGAATTTGATTATCACTTGCTTTAACGGTGAAGGAAAACATCGTGAACCTACACACCTCAGAGAGCTCCATACAGTTCTCGATGGTGTGTGTAGTCCACAAACCCGCATTAGGCCAGCGTGGTAGATTAAGACCATCATTCTGAGAAGAGTTCCGCGCCCAGCAGTGGGACAATAATGGACTGATGATAATGATGACAAAAATTAATATTTTTCAATATATACGGAAATCTACTTAGCAAATCCACAACATCCTACATACCACAGACCTACGTATGTAGGATGTTGTGGATTTGCTAAGTAGATTTCCGTATATATTGAAAAATATTAATTTTATAATCTAAGCTACATACAATATATGCAACTAAATTCATAACATTTTAAAAATAAACGTCTATTTAAACAAACAAAAAAACAGTGGCATCGGGGGACGGCAGACAGAAGCGAAGCTTCTAAGCAAGCCCGGATAGAACGTGCGTGGGCAGAGCCGTGTGTCATGTGTGTGTGTGTCCAAGACAGTAGCGTCGTAGCGTAGCCGCGCGCTAATGGAGAGTGACTTTACGATGATGGTGACTTTTTTTTTCGGTTTTCCCCCATTTGTCCGAGTGCGCTACGTTGCTTTAGAAGCTTCGCTTCAAAAACTTTTATATTGAACTTTTACAAGCTTTCACACAACGAATTTAATTCTTCTAAACAAACTTGACTGTCTACAACGTAGCGCGTAGCAATGGGGCGCACTCGATTCTTTGAAGTTACACTTGTTTTATTAGAGCTATAGCTTTGACAATGTATGTATGAATGAGATAGAATAACACAGTTGGTAAAGGAAACCCAATAAAATTACCAACCGATAGCACAGTCTTAATGTCTACGCCGTAGCACGTAGCAAGATGTCTCTAATTATTAATTGGCATACAAAAACCTATTTAAGTTTATGACATACATAATTAAGAATCCATTTTCGATGTTCACTAGAAGTTCAATATCCGAACTTACAAAACCCTGAATGACAACGGCCCGGCGCAGTGGCGTGGCGTAGCAACTGCAACACGTAGCACGGACAACTGAGTGTAACCCGTATACAAATATTATAAACACCTGTTTTTAAATGCACACATGCACAGCTGATCAAAATTTAAATACATAACCATACATACATTCTTTTTGGATGTAACCAAATCTGGCTGTCTACGGCGTAGCACGTAGCAAGGTCAGCTCAAAATTCAAAGCACGTACCTACATTATAAACACTTGTTTTTCAGCTAAATGCACACAGTCGATCAAAATTTAAATCTATAAACATAAATGAACATTTTTTTTTGATGTTACCAAATCTGGCTGTCTACGGCGTAGCACGTAGCAAGGTCAGCTCAAAATTCAAAGCACGTACATTGATATTTCCAAATGCATGTTATAAACTTGTAACTGAGTGACGTGAAAATTAACATTATGTAAGTGCAGTAATCGATATAAAAAGTAAGTTCCCAAAAAAGTTTGTATAATTTTCAGGTCTACGGCGTAGCACGTAGAATGTAGTCCATAAAACGCAGTGATTATAATTATTATCTTTGGTAGTCCAGAAGTAAACATAAATAAAATTTATTTAACTCGCATTTTGTAATAATTATGTCGAGAGCGAATATAAATTTAAAGTTAGGAATCTAACAGAACCTGAATAGGTTAAATATCTGAAAACGAATTTTAGTATTGAATAATTCGCACGGAAACGTGATCGGACTTTTAAGCACGGAATAAGATGTCAATGGAGGCGGACGGTGGATATATATATATATATTGCACAATAGGAGTCGAGATCACACATAATAATATGGCATTGGTATTCTGGAGTGGGGAAGAATGCGCGTTCCGACGTCGAGCCGGCGACTCCTTGGCGTGCCTCGCTCGGCGTCAGCGGCCGCGACCCGCGACCCCGCCGCCCCGCCACCCTTCACTCTTGACTTCCTAATTATTTCCCACACGATTCCACTTAAGAATCAGTCTAGATCTTCTATTGGTTTTATATTAATAATATCCGTATCTTTTTAGGGTTCCGTACCCGAAGGGTGACAAACGGGACCCTATTACTCTCGCTACGCTGTCCGTCCGTCCGTCTGTCCGTCCGTCTGTCTGTCACAGGGCTGTATCTTTTGAACGGTAATAGGTAACCGGTTAAAATTTTCTCAGAATATGTGTTGCTATGAGGTGTATCACTACAAATACTAAAAACAAAAAAAAGTCTAAAACCAAAGGGGGTCCCCATACAAGAAACCTCAAAAAACATGCATTTTTTTCAACGTTTTTGTTTTTGCTTTATCTTCAAAACCGTAATATATACCAGCGTCAAACTTGGTCAGATTATATTGCATATTATGTTGTTTAGCACCAAATACTAAAAATAAGACAAACATAGACATATGTGGCAGTACCTGCGTAAGAAAGACATGCAAAAATTCATATTTCGCGCACTGTGCGTTGATGTCTTTTCATAAACTCTCGTAAATTAAATCAGTTTTTATGGGGTATCAGGTCGTTGAGAGGTACGCAACCCTTACTGCGCGAGTCCGACTCGCACTTGGCCGGTTTTTGTGGAATAATATGTGTGTATTGGTAACTTTTCGGAAATCCAGATTTTTTTTATTTATTCTTTATTGTACACAGACAGTCACATAAATATAATTTGATGTTTCATGCTCTTTATTTCATTTAATACACTGACTGAAGAGTGTAACGGTTTATTTGTAATGGAAAATTATGCTTCCCGGAAGATATAAGATTAAAATAAAACTTTTTAACAAAAAATTGAACCGACGAAAACAGAAACTGAAAAGCGAAAAATAAAATGAAGCTTTTTTAGTCTTTTCCTAACTGAACTAATGTAAATAACTAATTATGAGTCGGCGCCAAACAAACAAGCAAAGTGTGTGCAAGTTGCAAGTTGTCGAGCGGAAAAAGCATTTTTGGAAAGTTATTGTTTATCGTAGAAAATTTCACGTTGTATGTGATGTTATGTAGTTTATATTATTTATTTAGAGTAATTTAATGATCTTCATTGATTGTTTGTTTGGCGCCGACTCGTAATTACTTATTTACATTAGTTTAGTTAGGAAAAGACTAAAAAAGCATCATTTTATTTTTCGCTTTTCAGTTTCTGTTTTCGTTGGTTGAATTTTTTGTTCAATAGATTAATTTTTAATTTTTTTTGTGGCTAAAACCTAACTCCAGGTCTCCATTAAGTTGTAGTAAGAATTCAGTGGGTGAACAAGCACTCATCCCCTGTTTTCCTACCCTTAGGGGTCGATTTTGATTTTGAAATTTAAATGGGACCAACTTCGAGATATACCCTATCCATTAAAGAATCATCAAAATCGGAGTACTCTGGAAAAAGTTATGCGTGGTCATACATAAAAAAAAAAAAAAGATATGCGTCGAATTGAGAACCTCCTCCTTTTTTTCGTCGGTTAAAAAAGATAATAATGACAATGTTGAAATAAAATGTATGTTAACTTATTTATTAAAGCGTGCACAAATCACACGGGAATAACTAACTACTTCTTTTCGAAGACTTAACTAAAGATCTCCTTGAAAAGAGGAGCATAGCCACAGGCTTTTATGAAAATCTTAAGATCAATTTAGCCTGCTTCCCTGAGTCATCTTTACTCATTCCCCGCTCATAATAATATCAAAGTGTCACCTCAGCAGCTAGAAGTAGAAACAAGTGTCAATCTCAGAGGCACAATCCTAAGGAATATTTAGGACGGAGGGATGAACCTTGAATATTCATGTGGCCGCACTCGTAGACACTTGAGCGACAACGAGTTCTCTTTCACCCATTTCGCATCATTTAAATTATTTATATAACAAACCGTGCGTGGCCGAGCGTCGTGGCGTTTCCCCTAGAATTTTGGTAAGCGTTTGTGCGAAACAGGTGACATGCAAGGCATGTAAGGAGAATATTTGTTATACTGATGAACATTCCATTATTCAGAGATTTAAAATATAATATAAATTTATACAAATTTTTTTTCGGGATGTTAAAACATTTTTGTGTCAGTGTTCCTTGGATTGGTGAGTTCCTTATTCTTGGTACATATGAAAATTATATAATATTCCTTACCTACTTATTATCATAGACAATATTAGAGAGCTAGGGTTGATTATTCCCAGAATTAAAGACAAGGCTGAAAATCCACTGTGTGACATTTTACAGTCACAAAGCAACGTCTCTTAACGGAGATTTTATGCTTCAAAATCCATACAGCGCGCTGAGGTCGTAAATTGCAGAAATGTTGCGCGTTTATTTGCATTGATTGATTATAAATGTGTTTTATTATTGGAAAAATTATAATGTTTGAATGTTATGTTTAAAATGTTTAAAAATGTACAAAATCAGGCGTTGCATGACCACTGTAGACGAGCGTTTTGTCTACGAAAGAATAGACAAAATGACAGATAAAGTTCTATATACAATGTAGTTTTGTCGATTCTTTCGTAGACAAGTCTCTTGCCTACAGTGGTCATGCGTGGTCATGCTACGCCTGCAGGGGGTCTACTCGCGCTTGACGAACGATGAACGAAGTACGAACTTGTGTTCCGACTGATACCTACACAATAAAGATAGGCACATAAAAAGGCACAATAAAGATAGACAACATGGTTCATAGTCACATTCAATTGACTGAAGATCAGTGAAATCAGATCAAAAAGAGAGAAAAAGAAAAAGATCATCGCAGGCGATATGGGAACGATAGTTGACCGGAGTAGTAAATTGTGCGATGAACGGTACGATTAGACGAATATCGTCAGACGCGAGTAGACCCCCTGTATTTTTACGGTCGTCATTCGCTTAAAACGGAAAAAGAAATTCAATTATTTTAATTGTTAGGTAATTATACAAAGTAAAAATGCCGTGATTTAGATGTGGTACGATTGCCATTTGATAACAATTTTGATTGTTAAATCAACCATGCAGAAAGAGATTCCCCCTGTACCTTCTTGCAGTGTGAACTAAACAAAATATTAGCACATTAAAGTCAAACTAAAAAGAACTCTTAAATTACAGCTATAGCTGAAGCTGTACATAATAAAACTAAAATATAACAGGCTAAGCTTCACACAAAATAATTGATCTTAATTTTACATAATATGGCACCCGCTCGTTATTTGGGGTTGACGCTAAAAAATCAGAACTGTGATGTGGCTCACGTTACAACACAGCATCATGCTGAGGTCTCTTTGCCGCAGCTATGTTGCTTTGTATGCTTTGTATGTATTGTATTGAGCCTATGTCCAGCAGTGGACGTCTTTTGGCTGAAATGATGATCACTGTAATTCCTAAAATTTACCTAATGAAGTTATTTTTTATGTGCACCTACCGCATGTCGTCTTGTTGTGACAATACATATTTTTTCTTTCTTTTCTTTTCTTTCTGTATGAGTTATGTTGATACTGATAACCCATTATGCCACTTGAACCCACGAAGGCGTTAAGTACTAAGTTTAGAAAGATACCTTGTAGTACTTAGCGTCTTAGTTCACGACATTGATCTTTTGCACCAGCTGCGGGCGCATCGCCAGTCCTAGGTTCAAGTCCATGAACTTTCGTCTAACTTGTGCTAGTTTTTTTTGTAAAAATCTCAAGTGATCAAGTGGTCATGATGATAAGTAAACTTCAAGGGTACAATAATGATGTTAATTGAAGTCTGTAATAATCATAATACATACCTAAGTACCCATGGGCGCCGCCAGGATTACTTTCAGGGAGGTTCATTTGCATCTAACATATTCTTGTAACTAATATAAAACATAGAATTATATTATGCATATATAAATTTGGACAGCAACCTAGACGCCTTCAGTTTTTATTTAAACAGTATCTTAATAAAAAATATAAAAAAACTATGTATTTTCTTTCCTGGCAGAGGGGTGCAAGTGCACCCCCTTGCACCCTGCTGCCGGCGCCCATGTAAGTACCTATAAAAACTGATAGTCCCATAAAAGGCAATAACAATTTTCTTGTAATAAATTGTCGATATGTCACGCCGTCGAAGATAAAAGTTAACGAAACAAAGTTTTAACTTAGTAATTTTTGTTACTTTCCGAACTTTGAGAGACAACTGCACTTGCTTGCAAATGGACTTTTGAAAAACCGTGGTTTATTGAAACGAAGAGTTAAATTTGAATGGTACTTAGATGAGCGTTCAGCTGACAATGAAGTGGCGTGGAGGGTGGAACGGCGCGACTCGCGACGTATCATCGGCCGCAACGGACGCAGGCTGCGGTCTGAGTAGACAGCCGACAGCGGAATGACTGAAAAAAAAACCGTCCAAGTGCGAGTCGGTCTCGCGCACCGAGACCTCTTGGATGTATTAAAAGTTAACTATGTTATTCATCTTCCACGAAACTTGTTTGTTTGTGTAGGAATATTTATGATTAAAAAAAACTGTGTTAGTTAGAAACAATGTTCTACTTTTCCTGTAATACTAACATAACTTCTATCACCTGTTATTATTTCAGATTTTTGCTTTACAAACTTCGAAGATAAGGGAATGGTATTTTTAATTTGTTACGTTTTCTATCAAAAGTCGAAAAGTAAAAAGCATAAAAAAACAAAAAGATCGGTTTTGGGATATGCAAATAAAGTCATTTTGATATGATACCCTACTTGAACTAGTAGCTCACATTGAAATTTCGACTTCCCATTTCGGCTGCTTTAGAAACTAAAATAAAAAAAAACATTTGCAGGGTTGGGTAAGCAATATTTAAAACTGTTCCAAATTTCAGACCGAAGCCATTAGTGGTTGCTGGAATATCAAATAAAAAATCAAAATTCTTTATTCATCAGACAACAAATTGGTCTATAATGTGTTAGTAACAAATGCAACTTATCCTATGTTAGTACTTAATAACTAGCAGAGATTTAGTCCGGTTGATATACCGCTGTGACGGACGGACGGAGTCGCATCATAACGGGAACGGAACTCTAAATAGAAAGAATAACCGGCTAAGTTGTTAGCCGGTTTTTAACCGACTTTAAAAAAAGGAGGAGGTTATGTATTCCGCGGCTTTTTTTTTTTTTTTTTTTTTTTTTTCATGTATGTACACCGAGATTTGTGAGCCGATTTACGTGGTTGTTTTTTTATTTGGTAGAGAAAGTCCGCGCGGTGGTCCCATATAAATTTTATTGAATTAGGTTGAGTAGTTTTTTAACCAGCTTCAATAAATCAGTTTATTTTAGCTTCGCCTATCTAGATGATCTGCTCATTGGTTCGTTTTTCTGAGAATTCTTGGCCGATATGCGTGGTTTTTTTTCACGATAGTGATCGGACGTTTGGAAGAACATGAGCGAGACCTTTGCCCAGCAGTGGGATAGCAAAGGTTAGTAAAAAAAATATATGTCAAATTGGTTATATAAACATTTATGTATCAACCCTCGCAATTTTCAACTAAAAAGTATAAAATAAAAATTATTTAGCAAAAAAAAAAACCGACTTCAAAAACCTTAACTAAAAAGTAAAAAATAATCATTGTATGTATTTTAAAATCTTAACATAAACCAAAATTTTGAAGGCGGGACGTGATTTTCATGTACGTTCACATAAACTGTTTTTTACTATAGATATTGCGCTCGACTGTATATTACGCAAAGGGTCAATCACGTGCCGCCTTCAAAATTTTGGTTTATGTTAAGATTTTAAAATACATACAATGATTATTTTTTACTTTTTAGTTAAGGTTTTTGAAGTCGGTTTTTTTTTTGTTAAAAAGTTTTTATATGTGTTACCGTTTAAAAAAAAGAGTAAGAACAAAATCCTTGAAGTAATGAATTTGTGAGGTTTCTTGCATGGGGACCCTTAGGGTTTTGACTATTATTTGCAATGATAGAGACCAAAGTAATGAATATTCTGTGAAAATTTCAACTGGCTACTAGCTAGTTGAAATTTTCACAGAATATTGTAGGGCATGCATTTCGAAATTTCGAAACTTCATAGTTTCGAAATTTCGGACCATATTTGCATGTTTTTCAATTTCGAAATTTCGAAATTTATTTATTTAAAGACTATAATGTTAAATCGTCAATAGAACTCCCACATCTGCTCTAGATTAGTAACTAGAGCTTTTCCAGCAGCAGGCTGCATTTGAAAACGACTTAGAATCTTTATCAGCAGCTGAATTTATGACTTCCAAAGAACCCACATTTAAATTAGTCAGAATTAACATTTCCATACAAGTTTACCCGTTATCTCTAAACATGCCTACTAAAATACAAAGAAATTTAACACGTATACTGGGTATACGAGCTGTTATCCAAGATCGTCACAAATTATCTCGTCAGAAGACTCCACGAATCGAAAGAAAACTAATAGGTTTAGAAGAGGCTACAGCATCGTGTCGGCATGAATCTGGACAAGACCAAAGTCATGTTCAATATGCATATTATGCATGTCGTGCCGAGGTTCGTTGAAGGTACTTCCCTCGAAGTTGTGCAGGTATCTGGGGCAGGTTATTCGGTTTGGTAGATACAACTTCAAATAAGTATCAGGCAGAACGATCCAGTTTGGCTGGGCAGCATTTCGCAAACTTCGCCTTCTTCTCTTCGCCTAAACCATAATGTTTGAAAACAGAAGTCTTTAACCAGTGCATTCTGCGTGTCATGGCCTACTGTGTCGAGACGTGGACGCTGACAGTTGGGCTAGTCCACAAATTTAGACTCGCGCAGCAAGCTATACTTCTTTGAAGGATAAAATAAGATCCGTGACGAGATTATCCAAAAATGTACCAAAGTGACTGGACACAGCTTGTAGAATCAACAAGATGAAGTGGCAGTGAATAAGTCCTTGAATGGAGATCTTCAAATGTAGGTTAGGACGCTCCCAATCAGGTGGACTGAAGACCTGGAAAAACTATCTGGGATGGAATAAATGCGGATGGCGGAGGACCGAGTATTGTGGCGAATCTCGGACGAGACAAAAATGACCAGTAGTAGACAAATGGGTTGAGTTGGATAGCATCGTAGACCATTCTTTTCGGAAGATTAGAAGAACGACTGAAGAGAACAATTAGCTGCTGTGAATTTGTGTACTATGAGAAGGCCTTCGGGCGATACTCTTTCGAAACTGTTCACTGATGACTTGGAGGACGTTTTCAAAACACTGGATTAGACGGGGAAGGGTTGTGATGGAAAAGACGAGAACATTTCACGTCTCCACTTTGCCGATGACATTGTTGTGATGGCAGTCTCTGAAACAGCTGAGCGAGATGCTACATAGCATTTAGTATATAGTCATTTAGTGTATCAGTCTTAGTATGAATCTGGACAAGACTATGGTAGACAAGATCATGTTCAAAACGCATGTTGCGCAGCGTGCCAAGCCCAATCGGTCTTCTTCAAAGAAACGACGCTAGAGTTTGTGCAGGAATTTGTCTACATAGGTAGTTAGGGACCTGTTATATTCAGGTTGGTAGACTAGTAGTTAGTTTATACTACTCTTGCCTGTCATTACTTACAATGCCGAGACGTGAACACTGACAGTCTGGCTAGTCCACAAATTCAAAGTCGCTCAGCGGATTATGGAGCGAGCTATCCTTGGAGATTCTTTGAAGGATAAAATTATCCGTAAGAACCAGAGAGTAGCATAGGCTGTAGATTTAGCAAGCTAATGTGACAATGGGTAGGCCAGTCTACCAAAAGATCGATGGCTGTTGGAGCAGACGAATCTTTGATTGAATACCGCAAAAACGCAGCGTTGGGCGCCCTCCAGCCAGGTGGACCGACGACCTAAAGTAGGTAGCTGGGGTGGACTGGATGGAAAAGATAAAGGTTATTTTGTTGTGGAGCAACTTAGGAGCAGCCTTTATTCAGTAGTGGACTGCGATAGGCTTAGTTATTAGGTGTTTTAAACATTGCCCACAATTTCGAAATTTCGAAACTGATGAGGCCAATTTCATAAGCCAATTTCGAAACTGAAAATGTATGAAACTGCATGCCCGTGGCTACCTTGTAGATTACGGTTAAAAAGATACAGCCTTGTGATAGAGACGAACGGACGGACAGACATCGTAGACATAATCTAGTCTCGTTGGACATTCTTTGGCTACGGAACTTCAGTATTCAGGTCCTATTCAATTCTTGATTTGAAAGTGATGCACAAAACCACATTCCTTTCTCCTCGCCTTTTTCCAATTATATTGCTGGGGTCCGGCCGGCTTCCAGTCATAACTATATATTTCCAGTATAAGCTAACGTCGCATTTTCCGTACAATGAAAGGTCAACTTATACTGGAAATATATAGCATGATGTGTAGCCGTGCGTACATGATATCAGCGTGCACTTTTGAAGTAGGTATTTAATTCCTCTACCGGTTCGTTAATTAAACTTATTATGATAGTTTATTATTTTTTAAATCAGCCATAACCACAGTGCCGCCAATTTTGATATGAGATAAGAATATACTTGGATTTATTTGGGACATCATTTTTGTTTTGTGGATTTAGGCACCCTTATATCATAGGCTCAAGGTAGAAACGCCAATCAATGTTACGAAATATCATCAATAACGAAATTTTATAAGTTATGATAATTAATTAAATCAAATCGCTACTAGCGTATATTTGAGACACGCTCGGCATGACTCCGAGCGAAAGCCTTCACGCTCGCATCCGCACCCTCCCCGCGCCTGCCGCCCGCCTTGCCGTCCTCTCAACCGCAAGAGTGCTGGCTGCGGACGTCGAGTCAGCCGGAGGCCGCCGCGCCGCTGACATCGCACCGTCCCATGCAAAACCATACGCTCCTCTTTCTACTGAACTTTTAGTAAGTGACTACAAGCTACAACCATGGACGTGGAGGAGTTCCGTGTTCGCGGCAAGGAGATGGTGGACTACATCTGCACGTATATGAATACGCTGCAGACGCGACGGGTGATCCCTTCCGTGGAGCCGGGCTACCTGCGCGCCGCACTGCCGGCTGAAGCTCCGCTCCTCCCAGAGGCATGGGACGAGGTCATGAGCGACGTGGAGAACAAGATCATGCCGGGGGTTACGCATTGGCAGCACCCTCGCTTCCACGCATACTTCCCATCCGGCAACGGCTTCCCCTCGATCCTTGGTGACATGCTGTCAGCTGGCATCGGTTGCATTGGATTCTCTTGGGTAAACTTTCACATTATAACTAAATTCTTCGAATATATAAGATGTATCGACGTACGTATGTAGTACGACTGATGCTATCTTTTAATTAAAACCATCTTGAAATAATCAAAAGTTAACAGACCCAGAAGGAAATTATTGTTTTAAAAGTAACTTCTAAAGTAAGTATCTATGTAGGTAATCTTTTGAAACAGACAGACTTATAACCGCCTTAAGTTATAGTGCTACGCCGTAGTTGATAGCTCTATATCTCTGTAATATGATTAAAATAATGAATTAAATATTATTCCAAGCAATTTATGTGTGTAGTGTTGTATTTGTTTTGTTAAGTTTACAAGGGAAGCTGAGTAATTTCAGGCACGTATCACAATAAAATTGTTTACGTAATTTTAAAGTATTTCGAAATATTCAAAATTAGTTGAATAGAAGTTTCTTCTTGCAAAACTTTTTAGGTAGGTATTACATGTGTTTCATAGATTAGTGCAAAAATTGTTCATATTCAGTTGCCAAATTGTCGTTACAATTTCTTTAAACTTCATATTTTTCTAGCAATTAAAAAAAAAAAACATCGATGTAACAATTCAAACAAGGTCAAAACAAAAATTATCTCAAAGTACGAAAGTATCTAAAGATAAGAAAAATTCGTAGAAAAGTATCGTATGAGCGCAATCGACAGATTTGATTGGCGTGCAGTGATAATGATGGATCGACTACTAATAAAGTGACAACGGTTAACTATCGTCTATCATTCATTATTAGTTCATAAGAAACTGTAATCTGGTTTATTTAAAGTGAAAAATAAATAAACTTACGGCCAAAATTAATATCTATCTATTTGCGCTACAAGAGATGGAAATTTGACATAAAGCTCCATACAAATCATGTCAAAGGCAAATCGTGGATAGATAGGATATTAACTTTGGCCGATAGTTACTTCGAGTTCAATCTTGGCCAAAGATAAAAAGAAATACACTAATCTGAAATAACGCAAGGAGTGCTAGGGCGCGCTGTGGAATCGTAAAAAAAAAAAACTATTTAGACTAAGGCTAAACGACCGTATTTTACCTAAAATTCTAGTACAAATTTCGAGTAATCGGCTGTTTAATCAGACAATTAACGTGATGAACACCACCCTAAGAGCTGACTACCAAAAAGGTCAAAAACATTACCTGACCTTTTTGGTCGTCGTCTCTCAGTATAATTTGTATCCTAATTTGTATATTAATTTGGTCCCTAACTCCCCCTTCTAAAGTCAAAATTTCATTTTGGAACTAATAAAGATAGTAAAGAAAATAGTAACTAACTTTTATATTCAAACCTAGTAAAAAAAAGTTATAATGAAATGTAAAACTGATATTATTTGGTAAGAAGGTTAATCATAGCATAAAAATAACTTAGGTACATATAACAAAGTAACTAAGGTATAAAAAAAATAGGGATGCAATCAAAATAATCACTAATACGAGTAATTTCGAGACTGAACTAATACAAACAGACTGCGCAAGAGTGAAGAGAATGTGAATGATTTCTTTGTCAGTGTGGAAAATAAAATTGCTGATAATTGAAATTGATGATCGCGGAGGACGCGCTGCCACAGAAATATAAAAAGCGCTAACTTAAATCACCTTAATTTCTTAATGGAACACCCAAAATACTGTCTAAATTCTCTTGCTTATGTCAAGATGAGACTGAAGTAGAAAGCATAATCATGGGTCTAAAAAATGTCTGTTCCGTGGGATGGGACTCAATACCTAATAGCCTCTTTAGGATTATCAAGCACATTCTCCCCCCCCCTAAAGACACATCTTCCCCCCCCTAAAGACACATCTTCAACATGTGTCTATCGCAAGGAATATTGTCTACAGTTTCTGCCAATAAAAGAATCTCCGAATAAAAATATAATATCCGAACAATAAAAGAATATCCGAATTATATAATTCAACTAGCCTATGCCCGCGACTTCACCCGCGTAAATGTCGTTTATCGCGCATCCCTCGTGAACTGTTCATCTTCCCGGGATAAAAAGTAGCCTATATGTTAATCCGGGTTATGTTCTATCTGTAAATTTCATGAAAATCCATACAGTAGTTTTTGCGTGAAAGAGTAACAAACACCCATACATCCTCATAAACTTTCACGTTTATAATATTAGAGGTCAAAAAAAAAATCTAAAACTACAAGTAAATAAAAAGTATCGTATCGACAGATTTGACTGGCGTGCAAAAATCTATGGCGTGCAGTGATAATGATGGAAATCAAATCAATAATATTTTATTAGCTCGAAGTACAGTGTTGCAGCGTTATAATTTATAAAGCGTTTCTTATTATTATAATGATCTCATAATGATGACCATTATTATTATATAGGTACATACTTCTGCTTTTAATGTAGCATGCAAATAACTCAAACAAAACTTTTGGTCTAAGGCAAATAATAACAGTTTAATAGTTATTTGTGCAAGAAGAGAGCAAAGTCGTTTTTTGCTGTGAGTTCTGATTTTGAATCCTGAGTGTGGCGAGGGATTCAAAGGCACGAGATGCAAAAAACTTTGCTCTCGTGTAACACACATGAATTTTCACTTCAGCAGCGAGAACACTTTAGGAGATAAAATAATAAACAGGAATAGATTGAAATAACTATTTATTGTGAATCAAAATAATTAACATTGTAGGTAGAGGTCACTGAGGTATTTACCTCAATGGTAGAGGTACCAATTCAATAAAATTGAACATTTTAAAAGTTAAAAGTAAAATTACTGCAATTCTGCAAATTAAAAGTAACAGATTTATTTGGCAACGTTATAGTTGCATTGAGTTGAGACCTCAGCTAATAATGTTACAGCTTATACAACCTTATTCTTAGTCTATAGTAGTATTATATTCTGTGGTCTATACTAAGTCTCAGAAGGGGTCATTGTACTCATCAATTTGGACAACTTTCGCTATTTAAAAATTCATTTTAAATAAATAAATGAAATACTAAAAATAAAAGAAACTCTAAAACCAAAGGGGGTCCCCATACAAGAAACCTCGAAAAACATGCATTTGTTTCAACGTTTTTGTTCCTGCTCTATCTTCAAAACGGTAATACATATCAGCGTCAAACTTGGTCTGATTATAGTGCTTACTATGTAGTTTAGCAACAAATTTTAAAAATAGGGCAAACAAAGACCTTTGTGGTGGTGCCTGCGTCAGAAAGAGATGCAAAAATTCATATTTCGCGCACGGTGTGTTGATGTCTTTTGATGAACTCTCGTAAATTAAATCAGTTTCTATGGGTTATCAGTTATCAGGTGGATGGGTGGTACGAAACCCTTACTACGTGAGTCCGACTCGCACTTGGCTGGTTTTTAGAATAAACTTTAATGCCTCGATTTTGTCACAATTTACCTAATGATGTACGATGTGCACCGTGAGCGAAATATGAATTTTCGCATCTCTTTCTCACGCAGGTACCACTACATATGTCTATTTTCACCCCCACAGAAATAGATAGAATGGCCATCTGGGCAGGGCACGCGTGGCAGCACCATGCACCATAGTGCAGGATATTTCAAAGCCTTTCTCAGCACGCCTTATGACTTGTTTCTATAAATACTGTAACAAAAACCCGCAGAAATGCCTTATTGTGCTGTTTCTAACTGCAGAAACAAAAGCTGTAAAGTACCTACATTTGATAATTTTTTTTTTTAAATAATGACGTCAAAATGTAAGGCATTGTTCGGAAAGTTGCCACAAAAAAAATCGCAAGAAAAATTGTGATAGCAACCATTCTATCTATTTATGTGTTTACCCCATTTTTATTATTTGTTGCTAAACTACATAGTACGCACTAGTTTGTCGTGATAGGAGTCATAGCAAAACATATTCTGAGAAAATTTCAACCAGCTACCTATTACCGTTCAAAAGATACAGCCAGTGGCGGATTTACCACCAGGCTGAGTAGGCTGGAGCCTAGGGCGGCAGATTTTAGCACAGAGAAAATAATCACTACGACGTTACAGATTTTAGGGGTGGCAAATTTGGGGCTAACATTTTTTCATGTCTTACAGAAATTAAAATGTTTCATATTTATTAAAAAGCAATTTATAACTTTCATAAATGAACTTAATTTCATCGTCATCATCAGCTGGACTGTTATTGCCCAGATAATTTAATAATTATATTGTTTTTAAACTGCATGTAAGCACAATAAAAAATAATTAATTACGTTTACCGAATGTACTGTATTATTGTATTAGTAGTACATGATTGAGCTTTTATTAGATTTATTATCAGCTCAGAATTATAGCCAAAAACAATTTCTTGTGCAATTAGTGACGGTCATAGGGTGGTGCATTCGCACTGCACTGCACCGTAGTGCAGTGCAGTTTTGCAGCGCTCTACAAATTAATTTTCGTCATGTTTTCGTAAAAAACCCCAAAAAAATTGCGCTGTAGACAATAACATTCACTATCGGTGATTTTTTCTTGGCGTTTTGCAAAACCTCTACCCTCGCCTCGTCGATTTCAGAGTAAGTTTCACCCCGAGCCTCCGAAAGGGTTACTCCACCACTGACCAGCTTACAGGAATTTCCACAAATAGCACAAAATTATACCCCCCCACCCCTCGGCTTCCCACATTTGGGGCGCCACAGTGAGATCTCGCACCACCTGAAAAACTTGCTAGGGCCACCCCTTAGTGCAATCTGACATAAATCGTTAGATTGTAAAAATAATCTAGGAACTCACACTTGTAAAGGTCGGTAGGGCGGCAAAATTTGAATAGCCTACTGGCGGCAAATGTGTAAATCCGCCACTGGATACAGCCCTGTGACAGACAGACGGACGGACGGACAGCGTAGCGTGAGTAATAGGGTCTCGTTTGGCACCGTTAGGGTACGGCACCCTAAAAACAAAAAATGGAAGTCGTACTTGCAATAACATTTTCCGTAGATATGAGACAAAAATAAGTTCTTGCTGTCTCTGTTTTTCCAATCCTAACTTTTCTTTTTTTTTCAGGCGGCTAGCCCTGCTTGTACAGAACTAGAAATCATCATGCTGGATTGGATGGGTAACACTTTCATTTTTTAAAATTTAATTTTACAATGTATAGTCAAGCGCATATCGCTGGTAACAGCCAGTATAAACAGAGCCTGTCTTGCTGGAAACTTACATGCTAAGGGAGTTTCGCTTATAATAGTTTTTCTACCATATGTGGTACTTATTATTAGTACCTATAAGTTATAACTTCTTCAAGGTACTTCAGATATTATTATCTTCATCCATTTATACACGATTAATTAACAACAATAATTTCATACCTATAATTACCAATAATTTCATAGCAATTGACATAGAGACTAGAGTAATCAAACATCTAGAAAGGATAAATGATATATATAAGTCAGGAGTCAAGAAAATGCAACGTCGATGCCTTCCTCTCCGTGAACGTGATAGTTTTCGTTTTATGTTCGTTGTATTATATTTATTAATATTCTAAATAGTTTTCAAATGTTCAGGATTAGTGTATTAGCACTGGGTAAGGATGTATCTCTTTTACTGTGGTATTAGCTTGTAGGAATGTAGGGGGTCAACACGTACAACGTACTTTAACAAAAATTAGCACTATCTGAATATTTAGTCAATGGAATCCTGTATCAACGTGGGTAAAAAACTTTTTAAAACAACCCATAATATTTACGTGAAATACCTTTTCAACAATAACCTACAAAACAAGATACGCGAAAGAAAAAAAGTCACCCCCACTTTACATATTAAATAGGAGATGTACCCTAAAAAAACAAATCTTCTAAACAATATCACTTTGTAGGCGCGAAAAGAATACATAACCATGCCAAGAGCTTAAATACCAAAGTTAAGTATATAGTACTTACTTACTTCGTACTTAACTGCCCAGTTGGTCTAGTGGTCGCAAGCGCGACTGCTGAGCGTGGGGTCCTGGGTTCGAGTCCCGGGTTGGGCAAAGTGTTATTGGGTTTTTCCAATAGGAAATTCTCAGTAGCAGCCCGGAGTATGGATTTGTGCCCGGTTAATGGCAATAGGCTCGCCCCCTATTACATGGGACTATAACATAACTGGCGAAATGTGGGTGTACTATACACCACTGCCTACCCCTTCGGGGAAATACAGGCGTGATGTTATGTTATGTTACTTTGGCTAAAGTTTGAGTTTTAATATTTTTCAGAAAGCTCAACAAGGAGGAGCTTTCCCTGTAACTTTAGCATTGATTAATGTAAGATCAAATTTTAATTATCAGTCTCACAGGTGCAACTATATCCCTTTTTCTCAGTCAATCTTACACACAGCAAATACTTACCTTCATGATTTTCATTTTACTCCTAGCCTTAGCTGGAAGTGAAAATCGTTTAATAAGAAATTCCTAAATCGTTAGGAGATTAATAATGAAGTTATGAAATTCCAGGTAAAGCAATTGGTTTACCACCAAGCTTCTTAGCGCTGGAAGAAGGCAGTAAAGGTGGCGGCGTTATAGAGGTAACATATGTTCTGTTTATGTATACATGTTGAATGGGTAACTATATTGAATTATATCTGATTGTCAATATAATTTGTAGGGATCAGCTAGCGAGTGTGTGCTCGTTTCAATGCTAGCCGCCCGAGCCAATGGCATCAAGCGACTTAAGCATCAGTTCCCAAATGTAGATGAGGGACTTCTACTTTCCAAATTAATCGCCTACTGCTCGAAGGAGGCGCATTCCTGCGTCGAAAAAGCTGCTATGATCAGCTTCGTTAAACTCCGCATCTTACAAACCGACGTCCACGGGTCACTTCAAGGTGACACTTTAAAAGAAGTAAGTAAAGCTTAAATACTATAATGGTTTTTTTATCTAGGTAAATTGAATTGAATATAATAAATAAATAAATTGGAAAGAAAACTTCACTCACGAGCAGTAACTATTCGAACCTGCGTGTGAACTGTGTGTGTGTGAGCAGGGACCTCACTCCCGACCGATTGGAGTTCTGAACAAAATTGAGCTAAATATGTTAATTCCTTAGAGGTTTTACTGTCCTCTAGGAAATGAAACTGCTCGATTTGGTTTAGAACTCGAACCAGAGTCGGGAGAAAGGCCCCAGTGCTTTAACCTCTAGCTGCTAAGCTACCGTGAACTCTACTCATGGTATCAAATGTAGCTTCCACTTATACATATACGTTTTTGGGTGACGTTAGTAACATCCGATTGAGAAACAGACCGTGTTCCTTAACTCACTCGGGTGGGAACTGGACTGGTGGTCGAACTTCGATCAAAGTTTTTTTCAGTTGTTTGATACATAAAAGTGAATTTTGCGTATGCTTCCTGAAATTGACCTCCAGTAACAGATTTCAAAATTAAACCTGGTAAAATGTGACGAACGCTCGAAAAACTTGAAGAAATGAAAATAATCCATAAAACTGGTTTCATTCAATGAGCAGCAACCTTTTATTTGGCTATCAGTATTGTTTTGAAATGGAATTGGGCCATGCTATGGAGTGCAGGCTGTGCAAGAGTGGGTGCAGATTGTGGTGCAGATAGTCGGGCGGTAATTGAAGAAACAAGACGGCACCGAGCGCACGGCGGCGACGGTGTCCCGCGTTTAATGACTCGCCCGTGGATGCCGGAAATACGTAGCGAGCCGAGCGGTAATGGAGCCGCATTGTGTGCCACTTTCTATGCCACAAATATTGAAATTTCACGATACTACCTACCCTTCTATGAGAGGACTCTTTAATTACAAGCTTCAGAAATAATATGCCCGAGGTTTTTAAGAATACCTTTCAATTTGATTCGATTAACAGGATACCTATTCAAATTCAATTTCAATTCAATGTAGATGTATAGTAATGGTCTCCTTATATAATTATAGGCTATGGAGGAGGACGAAGAAGCCGGTCGAGTTCCATTCTTCGTTGCGACAACTTTGGGTACTACATCATGCTGCTCCTTTGACAACCTACCGGACATCGGACCCGTCGTTCGAAAATTTCCAAGCGTGTGGCTCCACGTCGACGCCGCTTATGCTGGCAGCTCTTTCCTATGCCCTGAACATAAATATCATCTCGCTGGGATAGAGTACGCAGACTCTTTCAACACTAATCCCAACAAACTTATGCTCACCAGCTTCGACTGTTCTCTTCTCTGGGTTACTAACCGATATCTATTGACGTCAGCACTCGTTGTCGACCCACTTTACTTACAACATTGCTATGATCACACGGCCATCGATTATAGGCACTGGGGTGTGCCATTGAGCCGCCGTTTCCGATCACTCAAGCTCTGGTTTATGTTACGAAGCTACGGTATCAGCGGCCTGCAGAAATACGTGCGTCGACATTGCGAACTAGCTAAATACTTTGAGCAACTCGTCAAGAAAGATGATAGATTCGAAGTCTGCAATCAAGTTAAGGTAAGACGTTTATCGATTTATACGGCTTGATAATATTATAAATTAATGTCGCTCACGCGGACGGGGCGAAGGCAGGACAAGGTGAGTTGAAACAAAGCATCGTACTCTACGCTACACGTAGGTAGGTGTTTGGTACTATAAAATTAATCATCATTATCATCATTTCAGCTGAAAGACGTCCACTTCTGTACATAGGCATCCCACGCATCGTCACAACGATCGGTCCTGCCTGCGCTTTCCGAGTCCAGCGGACTCCCGCGATCTTCGCCAAGTCGTTCGTCCACCTTGTGGGGGGCCTACCCACGCTGCGCCTTCCACCTTCCTTTTACTTTACAATAAAATTACTAGTCTTTTTTATTTGTCCAAGGTTCAATACTTTTTGCACTTTAAAGTCCAAAACCTTATTATGGCCTAAACCATAGAATAAGTATATTACTAACGACCCTAAACTAAATAAATGGCCATTTACTCGATATTAATAGATTTTTTCAAATTTTCAGCTGGGATTGGTTTGTTTCCGTCTCGTGGGAAGTTCCGAGGATCCGGGTGAACACATAGATGAACTCAACAAGAAGTTGTTGACTAACATCAACGCTTCTGGTAAACTGCACATGGTGCCGGCTTCGGTCGGTGATCGATTTGTGATTCGTTTCTGTGTTGTACAACAACACGCTACACGTGAAGATATCGGTAAGCAATTTATACTTAGATTTGAAAGATTCTCTATAAGAAGATTAGATATTAGGTAGTCGCCTAGAAACGTCAGTGCATCGTGATTGAATACTGGTGGCCACCACGAAGAAAGTATCAACGGACCCTGCTGGAAGATCACGAGCCGCAACCCGAAGAATATCGGTCCTTTAATATAATAAGTACCTACACAATTTATTATAGGTACTTACCATACATCACGCCTGTACCCTACCTATCTCTGTAAGATAATGCAGAAATGATGTGTTGTAGATAGTTTTACAACATTTTGCCGCTTTCTATAAGTTCTGTCTGTCTGTAGTCTCATCTCAATAACCGGAACCGAACTCAAGACCTCTCACTCGACAGACGTGAATAGATAATGGGGCTCTAAACCCCATACTGGATGACTTAATTTCTAAAAAAACTGTTTTTATTTGCAGAAATAGCATGGGATATCATAACAGACTTCGCTACGGAGCTTCTAGAAGGACCAGACAAGGAACGGGTATGTCATGCAAAAATAAAGTCGCAGAGCAAATTGAAAAGGGTTTCAAATCAATTCATTTTTTTTTTTTTGGGAACACAGGGAATACCTAAAGATGTTATTTTCAACAGCAAAAAATCCTTGCTATGTTCCGCCAGAAGGCATACAAAACATTTAGGTATAAAAACACAAAAAATATATGGTACTTTACATAATTAAAAGTGAAAATAATTAATAGTTTCACAATTTAAGAAAACATTATAAGATGTCAACAAAATAATAATGTAAAAAATTCTATTTCACGAACCTTTGCAGGACTTGAACGATGAGCGCGCGCGTCGCCACAAGGCTGCTCTGGCGCACAAGCGTTCGTTCTTCGTGCGTATGGTTAGCGACCCGAAGATCTACAACCCGGCCATCAACAAGACGCCGCCACCGGTGCCCACCACGCCGTGCTCGCCGCCGCCCACCGCTGCGCCCATCACGCCTGATACACCATCCTATTCGGACAACAAACTTGAGCCGTCGACTCCGTGAGTGTTCAATAAGAATAATTATTAAACAGATTCATCATACATATAAACAAAGATTGACCATTGATTCTTGGTTTACGATCAGTGGGTCCATAACCAAGTTACCTAGGATTGTGCTATGTGCACAGCACGACTACGCCATTAGGTAATTGATATATGGTTGATATAAATAATATGGCAGCAAACCAGCCAAAATACTCATATCTATGACTGGCTGGAAGCACTGTTAGTGGTAGAGTTTCTAAGCGCTTTCTTGTCGGAAATAAAAATGCGGATGTCTTGTTTTTATGCGATTCATTTTTGTTCTACCTAGGGTGGGCCGGGCCCACATCTCCTTTGCTACGGCCCTGAGTATAGCCTGTGTCCAGCAGTAGACTGTAATAGGCCAAGTAGATTAGAGTACCCACTAATATTAATAATCACTGTTTTAGTTTATTACATAAGTAATTTAATCGGCTAGTTTAAATTATAATTCCTGCGGGGAGTGCTGCCAAACGCTGAAATACAGGTTTTTAACCTAGTTCGGCAGTGGATGCTGTTATCAAATATGTTAGTTATAAAATTATCTAGCTTATTTATGTATAACTAAAACCATTTAAATAATTTATTTTGCCATACATTCACAAAATATACATATTACATGCAAAGGTAACAGGACAAATTACTGGGAACACAACATGTATACAACATAATATGTGTAAAACATTGTGAAACAATTTTTTGGAAATAAAGTTAGTTAAAGTTACCAATCGGCAATACACGTTGCACTTCTTTAGATATTACTGTTAAAAATTTCCCTTCAAATTGTGTTTCAAATGCTTTAATATTTCTTGTAGGAAGCAATCGTCTTGGATCAGCTGGCCGCTCGGATTCTTCTTCCAAAGTGTGGACAATGACGCTAATGACTTGCCACTAAGGTAATTTAAAAAAAAACAAAACTAAATAAGTAGTAACCTACATGTAAAAGATCCTGATGGTGTCTACAATACGATACAGTATGCGAGAAGACTGGAACTCCGTTCACCAACCAGCAGCGACATAACTATAGTTATAAGCCATCCTTCCTTTTTTGGAAAATATCTACTTACGACTTTTTTTATTTTTCGATTCGATTAGTTCACAGCGATCTAATCTACTTTTATTACCTATTTTATTTAGTACTAATAAAAATTAATTGAGCGGGCTAAGCTCGGACTGTCCCTGCGTGATCGAATCAGAAATGAGGAGATTCGCAGGAGAACGAAGGTAACCGACATATCCCGAAGAATGTGGGTGTTGCTCGCAGAACGGATGGCCGATGGGGCCGTAAAGTTCTAGAGTGGCAACCGCGTACTGGAAGGCGCAGCGTGGGTAGCCAAGGTGGATCGACGACCTGATGAAGGTCGCGGGAATCCGCTGGATGCGGAAAGCGCAGGACCGGTCGTTGCGGCGATGCTTGGAGGAGGCACAGCAGTGGACGTCTTTCGGCTGAAATGATGAATAATTATCTAATATATCGACACGATTGGCGCAGTGACTAAGGGATTGGCTCGGATTGGCTACTGCGCAATGTGTCGACGCAACACGGTTTGATTGATGCACGGAACAAATATTTGTAAAGGCGGATAAATTATTCCGGGTCCTGAGGTGCGTACCTATTACCAATTTACCACTATCATAGTAGTGACTGCCTCGTTGGTATAGTGGTCGCAAGCGCGACTGCTAAGCGAGAGGTCCTGGGTTCAATTCTCGGGTCGGGCAAAAAGTGCTATTGGGATTTTTTGTCAAGAGCAGTTTCTCAGTAGCAGCGCGAAGTCAGGAAGTTGGCGGTGCTGCACTCCCGTGCCTCAGAGAGCACGTAAAGCCGTCGGTCCTGCGCCTGATCTCTCTCTGGTCGTGTCGGAATGCCGTGCCATCAGATTATGAGAGTGAGGGAATAGAGAGTGCACCTACTTATTTGCGCACACACTTGTGCACTATAATAAGTCCCGCGCAGATGGCTAGTCTCCGTTGAGATTGGCCGCCTTGACCGAAATTAGGCCGGGAGGACATTATTATTATTACATTATTCTGTGGTATTACAGAATAATGAGGGGCTCGTGGCTAAGTAGCAACCACGTGGATTGTATGAACTGGGAGGTTAAGCTACATTTGCAGCGGTCAGTCCGTGGATGGGTAACCATTTAGTTACACATCGAGATTCCTCCATGCCTCGGAGAGCACGTTAAGCTGTCGGTCCTGGTTGCCATACGAAAATCTATGGCAGTCGTTACGGGTAGTCAGAAGCCCGAAAGTCTGACAACTGGTCTAACCTCCGAATGTCGGTATTTCCTAACTAGTTCCTAGTAACTGGGTTGCGGGTCTGATGGCAGTCGCTCCGTGTAAAATACTGATGTTCAGCCGCATCTGGTTAGACTTGAAGCCGACCCCAACATAGTTGGAAAAAAGTCTTGGCGGATGATTCTGTGGTAGGCATTACAGAACTTTCCTCAAGTAGATAGGTAGTTACAATTTGATCTTTAATCACCTCATCATCTCCCTGCCCTGGTCCCAAATGACTTGGGGTCGGCGCAATACGTCTTCTTTTTCTATTTTTGTCTATCAGCCGCCATCTCATAATTTACCTACTCCCTTTTCATCCATATCGTTCTTCACACAATCCATCATTTTTTTCTTTGGTCACCCTCTCCCTCTCCATCCATGAACATTCATATTCATCACTCTCTTAGTAACATGCGTTTCATCGCTCCTCATCACATGCCCATACCAAACCAAACGATTTCCTTAAAACTTTTCTATTACTGGCGCCACTTTCTAACTTCCTCTGATATATTCATTTCTTACTTTATCTATTCTTGCCACACATCGATCTCAACATTCTCATCTTTGCTACATGCAATTTTCTTTCATCTGCCGTCTTCATGACCCAGCATTCCGATCCACACAGAACGACAGGTCTTATAACGGATTTGTAAATTATGCCCTTTAATTTGAGAGGCATCCGTGGGTCACATTTTGTTCCTGTGACCTAAAATCTTTATTCACCTGATCACTACGCAAGCATAAAATCGTTGTTGAGCATCGGTCTTATGGTAACGGTAACTATAAACATCAAATCAACAATAATATCTATAACCTGATATAGCAAGGAAATCTGTGCTCATGCCAGTGATTGAGAATACAGAATACAGATACAGAACGTTCCTCAACAACATAACACACGAATTTGACCTGAAAAGTAATAGAAATCTCTACTCAAGCGTAATCTGGACCACACTAGAGTGATTACAGATCAAATCTTTGCAAAACCGAAACAGGTGACAGTATAAAATAAAGCTAAACTCAGCTAAACTGTGATCAATAAATCTCTGCTTGAGGCCTTGAGGCATGTTCTAAAATTAAATCCCAACTTAAAACTAGTTTTAAACTTTTAAACAGTAATCAACGATCTAAGTACTCGTACTCAGTTGTAGACCAATGCTTGAGCAGAGATTTGATCTGTAATCTCTCAAGTGTGGTCCAGATTACGCTTGAGTAGAGATTTCTATTACTTTTCAGGTCAAATTCGTGTGTTATGTTGTTGAATTAAAGTTTATAATTACCGTATTGGAATAAGACCGTTACTCAAGTAACGATTCTATCCTTAAGTAGTGATCAGGTGATTGAAGTTTAAACTGTACTTGAGGAACGTTCTGTAATACGGGCCTTAGGTAACATACCAGAATAAAGCTGAACTGAGATCAATGAATTTGTGCTTGAGGAGTAGGTAGGTATTCTAAAATAAAAGTTAAACTCTGAGCTAATTTCAATCAGTGATCAAAGCTTGAGTTTCGATCTTTAATACAGGCCTTAGTAGTAGCAGCTCCTTTGTGAGAGCTCGTCCGGGGAAGTACTACCACTACCACCGTACCTACTTCTCTGCCAAATAGTGATGCTTGCATTGCTGTTTCGGTCTGAAGGGTACGGGTGCCGGTGAAATTACAATCACATGAGACTTTCCATCTTCATGTCTCAGTTTGGCGAACCGACTTGCGGTACCATTTAGGCAACAGCCTAGGTGGTATTGAAGTTGTAATGGACAAAGGTAACCGCTTAACATCAGGTGGGCCTTTAGCTCGTTTCGCCATACTATATTATAAAAAAAAAGTGTTTGTGTTTGTTTACAGGACAAATTCTAATAGGTACCTAGTCGACCAAGAAAAATAGACAACAGGCTCATGGCACATCATGGTATAGGTACGGTTACCCTCCCGCTTACCGCGTGTACGTCTCAATACCATAAGTTTTGCCCTCCTCCTTATCATTAAATAACTAAAGTATTATAAATAATTGCCCAATGTCAACAGTGTGAGCTATTAAATTCTCAGAATATTTATTTTATTTTATTTATTGCAATTTTGATGTACCTACTATTCCTATGATCCAATGTTGATTGAAATATATAAATTTTAATTTTAATAGCTCAATGTCCTCACCCAACATATTTGCGGATGACGTCACGTTTGACAGTTGTCTTGGTCGACGAGTAAGTAGAAGGCAACGGTTTTTAAATTGATAGAGTGGTCTGAGTGTTATTTTGTTCGATCAGGTTCCGTCACCTGGACACGATGGTGCGCCTCAAGAGCCCCGGCACGAGCAGCCGGCGCGGCTCCTCGCCCTGCGCGTCCCCAGAGCGCCGCGCACCCTCCCCCCACCATTGACCGACTTCGACTTGTAGCCCTCACCCAAATCACTATCACTAATCGCAGAAATAAATTATTATGTGAGCATTGAAAACGTGTTACTCATTCTCCTGTTTCCTATCTGAATTGGTAGACCTCTAGTATGAAGATACCTGCGGATCCAAGTGGCATCAACGGTGCGGATCCAGCACATGGGTACTTCGAAAACGACCTGGCGCTCCCTCACCGCGAGCATTCGCGTGTAATGTAACAAATTCTCCGGAACAAAACAGTAAAATTTGTACCGGTGAATTTGTTATATTACACGCTGCTCGCGGTGAGGGAGCTCCCTTACGGCCCAGAATAATCCTTTGTTCGGTCTTGATAAAAACCGCCTCGCAGTAATTTTCTGGTCATTGGTCCTACCAAAAAGTTATGCTTATACAGGTTGGAAAAAACGAACCGGACATGAACGAAAATTATATTAAATATTGAAGGTTGGGAAACATTGAACCAACTGCGATCGCCAACCCGCCTGCCAAGCGTGGCGATTGGCATATCCCCCCTCTTTGGGGGAGGCTTTTGTCAAGCAGTGGACGTTTTTCGGCTGAAATGATGATGATGATGGGAAACATTATTTTGATTATGAAAATAAAAATAAATGCATTCACAGATTTCTGAAAACGTCCTTGCTTGAACCGGATATAAAAGAGTACCGTCCTGTATTTTATGGCTTATGTTGAAGGTCAATAATAATAAGCATCAAATCCGTCCCATAAACATAGTGCTTTAAATGAAAGAAAATCCATGAAATATGAACAAACAAATAAAATAAGGTTTTTTTGAGTAAAATTGCTTCCTTGCTACAATTTATTGAAATGTAACGAAACTGTGTTAGAATTCATGGCCTTGTTGCTTCATACTAGAACGCAATGTTTGTTGGAGCGATTTGATAGGTATTTATCGATCGGTAGGTAAAATATGGAGAGGAGACCGCGAATCGGCAAACGCAGCGTAGGGCACCCCCCCGCCAGGTGGACCGACGACCTGAAAAACGTAGCTGGGGGGGACTGGATGCGGAAGGCAGAGGACCGAGTGTTGTGGTGCAACTTGGGAGAGACCTATGTCCAGCAGTGGACTGCGATAGGCTGAGTTGATTGAGGTAAAATACAGGTGTTTTTAGGGTTCTGTACCCGAAGGGTGCCAAACAGGACCCTATTACTCTCCCTACGCTGTCCGTCACGATAAAAACTAAAAACAAAAAAACAAAAAAAAAACAAGGTGGGTCCCCATACAAGAAACCTCGAAAAACATGCATTTTTTTCAACGTTTTTGTTCCTGGTCTGTCTTCAAAACGGTAATACTGGTAATACATACCAGCGTCGTCAAACTTAGTCTGATTATAGTGCAGTGGCGTGCATTGCATATAGGCAATTAGGCAATACCTACTGCCTTCCTCATTCAAATTCAATAGTGGTGTAAGTTATTATCTTTTTTTCACAGTACGACGATTACTTATCTTAAAATAGACCTATTAACTTACACCACAATTAAATTCAAGTGAAGTAAGCCAATGCACGCCACTGTTATAGTGCATATTATGTAGTTTAGCAAACAAATACTAAAAATAAGACAAACAGACATATGTAGTGGTACAGTCGACTGCATGACAGTGGTAACACTTCAGTTCGAAAACCGCCCTTACTGCTTACGAAATAAAGATGCTGCTAATATCAAAGTGTTACCACCGACGTGCGATCGACCGTACATGCGTAAAAAAAGAGATGCAAAAATTCATATTTCGCGCACTATGCGTTGTTGTCTTTTGATGAACCTCGTAAATTAAATCAGTTTCTATGGGGTATCATGTCGATGGGTGGTACGGAAGCCTTACCGCGCGAGTCCGACTCTTACTTGGCCGGTTTTTTATTTTGCATTATTGAAGGTTCGATTCCCGGCTAAGATAAGCGAGTTTTCATGCCGCACTAGGCCAGCGTGGTGGACTAAGGCCTAGACTTTCTCGTACTGAGAAGAGGCCCGTGCCCGTGCCCAGCAGTGGGACAGTAATGGGCTGGTTATGTATGTGAACACAATTGTAGGAATCAGCTGATTAATTTTTCGTGATTTCAGGGTTGGTCCCACAGTAAAAGTTGTTCATACTGATGACCCCTTAAGAGGTTTTCAGTTATTTCAATAACACCTTTTATTGATATTTGCTTGTCTATAATTTGACTAAAGTTGTAAGAGCTAATCCTAATTACATATGTAGCACCAACTGTGTTATGTACCAACTTTTATGCAAATAAATGAATTTGAATTCATAATTATATGAACATATAATACGTTAGTACTATTAGATATTCTGTGATATACCTAAGTACCATGCAGTTTGACAGCTACTTTGGTCCGATAATTCTGCAATCTTAATCATAATCAGCCCATTACTGTCCCACTGCTGGGCACGGGCCTCTTCTCAGTACGAGAAAGCTAAGGCCTTAGTCCACCACGCTGGCCTAGTGCGGGTTGGCGGACTACACACACCATCGAGAACTGTATGGAGCACTCTCAGGTGTGCAGGTTTCACGTTTCACGATGTTTTCCTTCACCGTTAAAGCAAGTGATAATCGAATATAAATCCGCACATGAATTCGAAAAGTCAGAGGTGCGGGCCGGGATCGAACTCACACCCTCCTGCATGGAAGGCAAGCGTCCAACCACTAGGCTAATTCTGCAATACTTCTGGCAAATATCTACTTTCGTCTAGTCTATTGCTTCACTGCGATCTAATCTACTTTTATAACCTACTAGCTTTTACCCGCGGCTCCGCTCGCGTTAAATTCTGCTAACCCACGTCAATCCAGTCCAGTCCAGTCCATTCCAGTCCAGTCCACTGTCCCACTGTCCCGCTGCCCCACTGCCCCGCCGCCCCGCTGCCCCGCTGCCCCACAGCCCCGCTGCCCCGCTGCCCCACTGCCCCGCTGCCCCATTGCCCCGCTGCCCCACTGCCCCGCTACCCCACTGCCCCGCTGCCCGGCTGCCCCACTACTCCGCTGCCCCACTGCCCCGCTGCCCCACTGCCCGCTGCCCAGATGCTCCGCTGGCCCGCTGTCTCGCTGCCCCGCTACCCCACTGCACCACTACCCCACTGCCCCGCTGCCCCGCCTCCACTCTGCCCCACTGCCCTGCTGCCCCGCTACCCCACGGCCTGCCCCGCTGCCCCCCACTGCCCCGATACCCCCACTGCCCCGCTGCCCCACTATCCCACTGCCACACTATCCCACTGCCCCACAGCCTGCCCGGCTGCCGCACTGCCCCGCTTCCCCACTGCCCCGCTGCCCCACTGTCCCGCTGCCCCTCTGCCCCTCTGCACCGCTGCCCCGCTGCCCCGGTAACCCAGTGCCCAGCTGCCCCGCTGCCCCACTGCCCCGCTGCCCCACTGCCCCGCTGCCCCACTGCCCCGCTGCCCCACTATCCCAATGCCCCGCTGCCCCGCGACCCCACTGCCTCGCTATCCTACTGCCCCACAGCCTGCCCCGCTTCCCCACTGCCTCGCTGCCCCGCTGTCCCACTGCCCCGCTGCCCCACTATCCCACTGCCCCGCTGCCCCGGTAACCCACTGCCCCGCTTCCCCACAGCCCCGCTGCCCAGCTACCCAACTGCCCCAATGCCCTGCTGCCCCACTATCTCACTGCCCCACTGCCTGCCCCGCTGCCCCACTCCCCTACTGCCCCACTGCCCCGTTGCCCACTGCCCCGTTACACCACTGCCCCACTACCCCACTGCCCCACTATCCCAATGCCCCGCTGCCCCGGTACCCCACTGCCCCGCTGCCCCACTGCCCCGCTTCCCTGCCCCGCTGCCCCACTCCCGCTGCCTCGCTGCCCCACATCCCCACTGCCCCACTGCCCCAATGCACCGCTACCCCGATACCCCACTGCCCCACAGCCCCACTGGCCCACTGTCCCGCTGTCCCACTGCCCCACTTCCCCACTGTCCCACCGTCCCAACGTCCCACTGCCACTCAGTAGTTTTAGCGTGATGCTGGAATAAACAAACAAACAAACAAATAAACAAACAGACGTTTACAATTTTATAATAGTTAAGATTTAGTACTAATAAAAATGAATGGAGAGGGCTAATCTCGGAGTGGCCCCGCGTGATCGAATCAGAAATGAGGAGATTCGCAGGAGAATGAAGGTAACCGACATAT
The DNA here is from genome assembly GCA_949699075.1 of Asteroscopus sphinx. NCBI lineage: Eukaryota > Metazoa > Arthropoda > Insecta > Lepidoptera > Noctuidae > Asteroscopus > Asteroscopus sphinx. The sequence goes on from OX453005.1 coordinate 14,350,285, forward strand.
CCCGAAGAATTGCTAGTGGCAGTGGGCGGGGCACATTGCTCGCAGAACGGATGGCCGATGGGGCCGTAAAGTTCTGGAGAGGCGACCGCGTACTGGAAGGCGCAGCGAGGGTAGGCCCCTCACAAGGTGGACCGACGACCTGGTGAAGGTCGCGGGAATCCGCTGGATGCGGAAGGCGCAAGACCGTTCGTTGTGGCGATGCTTGGGGGAGGCCTATGTCCAGCAGTGGACGTCTTTCGGCTGAAATGATGATGACTCCTGGCAAGTCGAGGATGATTATTAATATTTATAATAAAAGAGGTAACAAGAACAACCAATTAAAAATAAAACAAGTAAAAAAAATTAAAAAGTATATTATTACGAAATGCCATTAATCCCATGAAATTGTGTGCGATTTAATTTCACCATTCCATCCAACCGTGTGGAGAGTTTTCTTATCTTCCGCGTCCCAAGCCGCTCCCCGCACATAGTTACTGTGCCTATGTCTGTCATGGTAGATAACTCTGGACTCGGAGTTTTCTGTGACATCACATACCGACACTATTTTGTTGTCACAGCATACTGCCACTTTATCAAATCTGCAGGCAAACGGAGAACATTACACATAAAACAAAGAAAAGTGTGTTTTCTGTCATCGAAGATCTGTGGTAATGTGGTAAAGAAATGTGGTCCGAAGATGGTAGGTATAGAAATATTTTAATTATTTTTTTTGGGACATTTTAACCATCACCGTCTAGTCCCAAACTAAGCTTGTGTTATGGGTACTTGACAATGGATATAATACTTATATACTTTTGTTTTTGTAAATACATACTTATCTATACTATAATAAAACTTTAAAGGTCGAAAAGTCTGTACATTGAGTTTTTTTTCGCGAAAACCGGCTAGGTGGACTAGAAATAAGCTATAGAACAAGAATCAATCGTTTAAAAAATTTATGTCTGTCTGTCTGTCTGTTGTTACCTCATCACGTGAAAACGGCTGAACGGATCGTAATGAAACTTAGCATTTGTATTGGTATTAGTCTAACTTAAAATATAGGGTATGTTTTATCTGAATCGGTTGAGTAGATCCAGCGATACAGCTTGACCCCTCTATTGTATTAAGTTGCATACAAAGTAGAGGTCATGATTGTTGGTTGGATGCAGGTTGCAGGTTCCTAAAAATACAACTGGATTCTATTAGTATTATAGAAAATATAGAATAACATAACATAGCCCATCACTGTCCCGCTGCTGGGCATGGCCCTCTTCTTGGAATGAGAAGAGTTAAGGAACTGGATATTGTTAGTGTAATAGATTATCATAACATAATCAGCTCATTACCTACTGCCCCACTGCTGGTCACGGACCTCTTCCCGGAACGAGAAGAGTTAAGAAACTAGAAAATAAAGAATAACATAACGTAGTCAACCCATTACTGTCCCAGTACTGGGTATGGCCCTCTTCTCAAAATGAGAAGAGTTAATGAACTGGATATTATTAGTATTCTAGAATAACATAACATTACCAGCCCATTACAGTCCCACTGCTGGACACGGGCCTCTTCTCAGCATAAGAAGAGATGATGTGGTTAGTGTTATAGAATAACATAATCAGCCCAATTACTTCCCACTGCTGGGCACGAGCGTCTACTCAGAATGAGGGAGTTTAGGGCTAATTCCATGAAATTCCATCACCTTAGCCGGTTGGTTGTAAAAACAAAATATAGTATGGTCGGTAAATAGTGTAATCGTCTGTGTAGGCGCTTATATGTATATATTTGAAGATATTGTGTTCATAATGACAAGATGTCATTTTCCGACATCCACGCGGACGGAGTCGCGGGCACAGCTATAATACATAAGAAACAACCAGACCAACACAAACACTCATGTTCATCACACAAATATTTGTGTCCTGTGGGAATCGAACCCACGACCTCGTGATCAGCAGTCCGACACTCGAACCACTAGCCCACAGAGGTCGTCAAATAGAGGGTGTCCCATCGCTACGCTACTTAGAGGGAAAGTACTTTAAATATTGAAAATAGGAAATTATACTACAAGAAGACTAATTTTATTTTTAAAAGCAAGTAACACTGCATTCAAGGATTTTTAAAAACTGTCTTCCTTGAGCCGGGAATCGAACCTTCAAGTAGGTTTTCCAAGAAATATCATACTGTATTTTTATTCCACCAATCGATAGAGTTGATAATAAGGATTAAATCACCCCAACAGACTTTGTGTCTGAGATTGAAATAACACTAAGAACTCTAACAGCTTAGGTACATTCCAATAAAATTATGATACTACCCAAAATACACCGTTTTTCTTTTCTTTGTTGTTTGTCCATATTTCATGGACTTCCTTTAATTTTAGATGCTATGTTTGTTGGACAGATTTTATCCTTATTAACCCTATCAAGACCTATCAACAGAAGCCATAATATACAGGATGGTACATCTTCACGCTACTGTTAGTTTGATTCCCAGCGTGGGCAAGCAATTAAAAAAAACTGAATACAAAACAAAAGGAGACTTATTCCTTTAAGTAAAATTTCATATTTCCAATATTTAAAGTACTTTCACTCCATGAGGCATAGCAATGGGACACTCTGTATAGTGACAGAGGTAAGAGGCAAAGATAATGGATGGTGGGTTTTGTGGCAAAGATTTCTTCCCTCACACACACATACACTTTATTGATAAAAAACTTTAAAATGGACAGACTAACTGTGACATTTGTAGAAGGAAATGCGATATCCAATCTCGGACGAATAAAAAAGGCGGACGGAATCTCGCTAAACAAAGACTGAAGCAATATTTTTTTTCCTAAACCCACTATAATTTCGAAAGCATTTTAACACACCAGATTTATACTGTTATTTTATTTGCTACACTACAACAATGACTACCGTCTCCCTAGATGTTTTGCGTAATCGCTAGCTAATAGCTTTTGGCATACTATGGATGTGAATGTGTGCGTGCCAGCGCCCGTACTTTTAAGCAAGCGTATACTATGGATGCTTCACTTCTTGTTTAGCGAGATTCCGTCCGCCTTTTTTATTCGTCCGAGTATCCAATAATAATAATATAAATTATTTAGACTAGATGTTAATATCTAAACCCATATCAAAATGGCATTTATCCAAGGTAGGCTTAAACTAATTAGTGCTTATTGAACATCCAAAATAGAGAGAGACATCCCCCAAAACCAAAAACAATACTCACTCTGAATGTATAGCCAACTTATGTACTGCAGCAGGGAATTCTGATATTTTAACATCAGTTTCAGGATTCCTTATATCTAAAAGATGTAAAACTCCTGCTTCATCTCCAATTATTAAGCGATTCTCATCCATCCATCCCAAACAACGAATACAGCAATTGTTTTCCAATAAATCTGTAACAATTTATATTATTTTATTTATCTCAAGTAATCAAGGCAATTTTATTTAAGACTAGCAGTGCCCGCGACTTCGTCCGCGTGGATGTCGGAAAGTAACACTATGTCGTATTCATATAAACATTGTCGTAATTTTCTATGATGTCTTCTAGTTCTTTTTTAGAAAACTTTTGTAGTAAAGTAGCATAGTCATTCTTTATTAGTAGGTATACGGAAAAGGCTTATGTCCAGCAGTGGACTGCGATAGGCTGAGTTGATTGATTGATTGATACGGAATAATATAACACTATAATATTATTTACACTTTGTTCACTGGGAAAACATTTTAGCAACTAATAAATGTTTCCTTTGTATTGGAAATGATTTAATTCCTTCTCTTTTACATTTAATTTGTCCAAATGAAGAAAAGGGAAAAAAACTGTTTGTACTTGCCACTGAAGGCAAGTTCGATTCCAGGATAAAACGTAGTGCCTGTAAACGCACGCACATTACAGGAGAAATTCTATTGTGCAGACATTCTTAATTGGGGGAGGCCTATGTCCAGTAGTGGACGTCTTTCGGCTGTAATGATAAGACAACGTTACAAAAAAAGTGAACTAAGGACGTAAAAAACTACAACACCCAATATCTGATATTTAATGTCATACTCATACCTAATGGCGATGGCCGTTTTGCGCGGATGTGACGCATATCTTACCACTTGAATATTTCTACCTGTATTTGTTTTCTTTTTTATTCTTTATATTTTTGGTAAGTTTGTGCGTCACTCTAGACGCAAATAAATATATTTTCTTTCTTTCTTTCTTTTAACATATAAACTGTCAGTCCCGGTAGTCATAAGAATTAATCGACAGGTATTTCTTTAAACTCACAATATTGGTTTCCCCAAGTAATCGAATTGTAGGAGGTAAGACAGCAAGTTGCGCCACATAAAATAGTTTTTTTCAACCTGTTAGGAAAAGGCTGGGTTAATGATGATCTATTTCGGCTTGTTTGTGTTGTTTTTGTGTTTGTATGTTTTTCATGAAATGATTATCCATTTGATGTGATTTTTTTATTCTAACAATAGATACGACATCTTTACGCATTGCTATGAAGTTTTGGTCGATTTAGGCGCGGGTTTCGTGATCGATTTTTTTTATTTTTCCTCGGCATGTCGTTGACTTCACTTTTTTTGTGACGGGTGCTGTTCTGCAAATTATAACTTCAATAGCGCCAGATCATCGTCATTATTTCAGCCGAAAAACGTCCACTGCTAGACATGGGCCTCCCCCAAGCATATGTTGGGGGGATATGCCATATAATCATAATAAATAGAGCTAGACAGCTCATTTCATTCCAAATAAAACAATATATCAATTGTTACGATATTTTTTGAACTCGATTATTTCACATTTTTCCGAACAACTCGTCTTAATTTGCTCAAAAACTCGTCTAACTTTGATGACTTTTATTATGATTGTGTTTGGAATACCTTCTTTACTTTAATGATACATGTGTTTTGTTTGTACGGTGTTTAGATACTGAGCATCGTAATTTTTTTCGGAACATGTTTTCGTGTCTATGACTATAGCCTACATACCACCTTGTACCATATGAGTAAACGTGATTATACGTTAAAAAATGATAAAAACCTGCATATCTGAGAGTATGTGCACTTGTGCAGTCTGCCAAACCAGGCCAGCGTGTTGGATTAAGTTACCTCGTTCTCATTCTGAGAAGAAGGAAGACCGTGCGTCATAAAATATTGATAATGACTACACTAACAATAGACAAAATCATCATCATCATCATCATTTTAGCCGTAAGACGTCCACTGCTGGACATAGGCCTCCCCCAAGCATATATTGGGGGATATGCCATAATCGCCACGCTGGCAGGCGGGTTGGCGATCGCAGTTGGTTGGTTAAATACTCAGAGAAGGCTGCTGCCCATCCTCTGGTGAATCTCAAAAATAGACAAAATGATAAAAAAAATATTCTAAAACATAACTTAATAAACCTAAAAAAACTAAGACGGAGGCTGGGACTCGATCTCAGAATAAAACATTCGCAGGACATCCGTGAGGACGCTAGGCAAATTAGTAATTACCTATGAAATACGCGTTCTGGTTTCTAAAAATTGTTGGTCAGCTCCCTTGAGATATAGCGTGACGGTCGATTAAAAAAATGGTTCTTTTAACATAATGGTGACAATTATGGGTATATAAATTGAAACATATCATAATATTTGCTGTAAGACATAGCTTTATAGACATAATGTTGATGATTTGCAGACTATAAATAACCTGAGCCGGTGTGTGACGGTAATTTTTGCCAAATTTCAACTAATTCACCAGTAGTTTTGGCGTTTATCTATTAAAAACAGGCAGCAACTCTAAAAATTGCTATTTATTGTTCCTAGTAAGCGTAGCAATTATCATTTAAAAAAAACCATTTTTCAGTTTTTACTTCATAGCGATTTTATTATATGTATAGATAAGTAAAGTAGTCATTGTTTTATGCACTTAAAAGTACCGACTTAATTTATCACCGTACCCACTCATCTAAAACAATGGAGGTCCAACTGAATTTCGGCTTTTGTTTCCTTGCAGGTGTGCGCAAAAATTTTTTTTTTTTTTTGTAAATAATAATTGTGATGTTACTAAGTCGTTGGCATATACCTGCCTGGTATTACTCTAATGTATTTTTTTTGCCTGAAAGCAAATTAACAGTAAAAAATCACAAATCACGCCAGATTGAGCCGGAACAGGCGACGCGGTACGACGCGGGCGCGCGTGGCTGCGGTCAATTTGGATTCGTTCAAAATTAATATTAACATTATTTTAAACATTTCATTACTTACAACCTCTTACAACTAATGTCATTCATCCATTTTATTCATCGCCGGCCACCGCTCGTTTCGTGCCCTCAGCCTTAGCGCTACCTGTTATTGGGTAATAGTACCGCTACATGTTAGCAAACTTACTTTCTGGTACACTTTAAATTGACATAACTTCTGATAGAGTGAACCGATTTTTATCAAATAAAGACTAAGTGTAACCTCAAAATATGCCTAATAATTATGTTACAAATTATTTCAAATAAATCCAGTAGTTTTAACGTGATGCGCGTTCAAACAAACAGATAAACAGACAAACATTAAAAAAAAACTCGAAATTTATTTTATTACTTATTCTTATTCCTCCCTATTAATTTTTTTGCAAAAATATACTTTGTACAGACACGGCAGACTTACATTCTTATTATATGTATAGATATAGATTATTATATGTACCTATAGATAGAAGATGATGATGAGTCCATCACATCTTTTGTTGTGGGCAAAGGTAAACGCTTCACATCAGGTTGGCCTTTAGCTCGTTTCGCCACCCTATATACGTGTTATTGAATTAACTCAAAACCTGAAACTAGTTTGTTCAGAATCGAGAGTAGAATCCATTACACTACTTTTTAACATATGTTAATTTTAACCAAAAAAATATTTTCTTACCATGCCGCGTCTAAAAGTTTTGATACGACGACGCGGCACTGAGCGCACAGGCGAGCGAGCGAGACCCAGTAAAAAAGTGAAATTGAAACTTTGGATAACATTTGTTTCCTAAAACTATTAAAACTTAACTTAATTTTAAGAGGTTATTCACCTCCCGACACAGTAGCGTCGAGAGCGTCGCACGTTCGTGAATGAATGTAGCGCTATGAATTGATTAGAGTAACCATGATCCAAAAATTACAAATATCTTCTACAATAATAAATGAAAATTAATAATTACTTTCCATATCAATTTATTATAATAAAAACTAGTTGGGGTGTCTTAGGTTTCGAGTTATTCCAATAACACGTTGTATCCCATAAAAGAAGAAGGACAATAGTTAATCAGGGTCTCTCATATCAATTAGACAGAAACACGCCTTCCCCATAGATCTTTTTAACACACCTGGCATGTCATCTGCTCTGAATGGGTAAACAATAAAATAGTCAAGCTTCCTCACCAAGTACAGGCTTATCTATGTTTTCATCCCACAATGTGACACATTGGTCCATGGAACCTGTAGCAAAACTGGTCTTTGACTTTGGTCTCACTGCTAGTGCATTAATCATCATACAATGTGCTGCATTGTAGTTTTTCACACAGATCAAGTCATTTATGTCCCACACCTGGAAATGGAAAGTTGTGGTTTAATTAAATAATCTTACTTTTAAAATAATACAGTTTCCTTCTTTTAATGTTTTTAGATTGTGCCTAAAAGCACAATCCTGACATATAAAACAAAAACTGATATGAATCCTGGACATAGAAAACAATAAGGGATACTTTTTATCAACATAATTATCATGCCATGAAGACATGGGAGTCAGCTTCAACTAGTACTTATCTACTTAATAAAATTCTTAAAACTGACTGACTGACAATGCACAGCAAAAATTAAAATGAACCGGTGAGTCTAGGAGGATGAAATTTTGCACAGGATTTCATTACATGGTACATATTTATTTCGTGATATCGAATTGAACGAGTGAAGCGAGATCTCTGAGTTAACTAGCCATCTCAGCACTTGTCCGTCTATAGTTATAAGGATTTTATAGACAGATGGACAACTGCTGAGAGGGCTAGTTAACTCAGAAAGTTTGAGAGTTTCCAATCTAAACAATCGATTTCCTTTAAAATCTCAGATAATACGTAATACTTTAGGCCAAAACCGAAATTAAATAAATGCATAAATGCAGAGGTGGCATTATTTTTTCGTTCTACTAATGCTTGTGGGGTATCTTGCGTTGAAAAGAACTTTAAACAGAGTACAAAACTGTTTTTACAAATATTGTATGAGTCATGAATCGTACATGGGCTACATGGCACGTGCGTATCGTCGTCGCTTTGTACAAATTAGGTATATTGTTGTAATGCAAAAGTACAGGATCAGTGATCACAATCGGCGGTACTCTCATTATCAATCATTTAGCAATAGTTACGTAGTAGTTAAAATACTAATTGACTTGGGGACTTATCATTACAAAACCAAGGTGTGTGTGACCAATACAAAGGTACTCTGTGGTGTGACTCATTCAGCAGCGCATACAAATATTCTAGGTCATAGATTAACAATAGGGTGTTTGTCAATTTTTGAAAATGTACGTAAAACTATGACGAAACATCCAATTAAAGCATTCATTAACAAATAATTACTAAAATATGCTTGTAAAATTAAACAATCAAGATTTTAAATTCTCATTTTAAATTTCGCACTAAAACGCTAAGTCACGTGACATTATCGTCAACCTACGTCACTGTTCTAGTTCCGGTCAGTGTTGCCGGAATTCCCATAAAAGTACTACACGCTTACCAAAAAGGTACGAATTTGACAAAAAGTAAAAAATCGGAACGCGATTTTTTTTTGTCACATGAGACATGACTAAAACGTTTCGTAGTTTGTGTTTGAATCACGCACATACAAAACAAAAGCTTTTAAATTACGTTCAAATTTTCCTACAAATGCTGATTAGTTTAATTGTTAGTAAGTTATAAAGTACATAACCTGGCTCAATAAAATAAAAATGAACCTAAATTAACAATTAACATGAATATAATTATTAATAATATACGTGGGACACTCAGAAAGTTTTGCGAAACTAAAAAAAATTGTTCTATACGTACATATATTTTTATCAAATCTTTTCAAAGTACTTTCCACCAGCCTCTATACAAAGATTCATGCGCCTAAACCAGTTTTCAAAACACTTTTTCCAGTCCGCCGCAGACACCTCGTTTACAGCCTGCTCGAACGCAGCCAGCGCATCTTCCGGCGACGAAAATTGTATCCCTTTGAGCTGATTTTTTATTTTTGGGAATAAAAAGAAGTCACACGGTGCTAGATCAGGGCTGTAAGGAGGGTGACCCAGGAGTTTGACTGGCGTGCTGTCCAGGAAGTCCCTCGTTTTGAGTGCGGTGTGCGCAGGTGCATTGTCGTGGTGGAGCAGTAGCCCGCGGAGCCCTGTGTTTGGTCGCTTGTTGCTTATAACAGAGAAAACTTCTGGCAAACATTTGGTAGTATACCATTCGGCATTAATGCTTCTTTGATCCCGTAAGGGAATTGATACCAAGTGGCCAGTCAAATTAAAAAAGCTAGCGATCAAAATCTTACCCCCGCTTCTAGATCGCTTCACTTTGGTAGGCGTTGGCTCATTTTGAAACACCCAAACAGTCGACTGGCGCTTGGTTTCTGGGTCGTATTGATAAATCCAGGACTCATCACCTGTAACGATGTCGTAAACACGCCGAGACGAGCCTGCTTCAAATTTGTTAAGCATATCACGGCACCATTCCACCCGGGCCTGCTTCTGAGCATCGGTGAGGTTGTGCGGCACCCAGCGTGATACTATCCTCCTCACGCGAAGATGGCTGTGTAGAATCTCGTGAACGCTTCCCGATCCAATCTTCAATATGTGTTGAATCTCCTGATATGTAATTCGCCTATTGTCTTGGATTAAATTTTTCACTGCTAGCACGTTTTCTTCGGTAACAGCCGTCAAAGGGCGACCGCTTCTTTCGTCATCCCCCAAAGTTGGTCGACCGCGCTTGAATTCGTTATACCAACGATACACGGTTGCCTTGGAAGGGCCTTCATCCATGAATGCCATTTGAAGTCTATCGTACGATTCATCCGGTTTCAGGCGACACTTGAAATCGTATAAAATCATAGCTCTAAAATGTTCCCGGCGCAGATCCATATTTCAGTGAGACACAATACTTTGAATTAACTCGCAAAAAATGTGGAGGGAAATTTTGAAATTGGAACTTACTTATTTTTACTTATAAATAATCATATTTTCGAAAAACATTATAACTGGCCAGTCTCCCATATATAAAAACTTTTTTTCGCAATACTTTCTGAGTGGCCTGGTACCTAATCGTTGAAAAACTGGTACATTTTATTTTTACGATCATGGCAACATTTAGCTCGCCCTACGTCGTACAGGACTATGACGTCACCCAAAATGGAGGCCAAGTCACCAAGTCTCAAGTAGTGATGCGACTCGAGTCCAATTTTACCACTAGAGTCATTCGAGTCATTTTACAATTTTACTCGAGTACTACTCGAGTGGTCGAGTCACTCGAGTGGTTCACGAGTCACTCGAGCACTCGCCTCTATCGAGTCACTCGTCACGATACTTGAATTAATTATTTTTTAGTTAAGGCTTAATAAAACGAAAAGCATGAAGTTTTATTTCAAAACATCGTCAGTCTAACAAAATTAACTTTTATGTATCGAAATTAATATTAATATGCTAATAAAAATGAATGTATAAACCTTCTTAAGAATAAAAACTTATCATTTCGCATGTCTCGGTGAGTGACTCGCGAGTGACTCGAGTCCGAGTGAACTCGAGTCGATATTTTTTTCACTCGAGTGCGTTTTTTTTCCATGTCACTCGAGTCACTCGAGTAAAAGTGGACTCGAGTCGCATCACTAGTCTCAAGACGTTTTGTATCACGTGATCAACAGATTAAAAAATCAAAATTTCAAATAGAAAAATAAAATATTTAGAATATATTTAAATTAACATAACTTAGTAAAAGTTAATCTTCAACCTAAAATCTACGTTGTGTACAATTTTCATAATTTTTGGCAATACCTGTCAAACACCCTATTTGGTGGACATGCAATTTTTATTGTTTAGTCCTATTTTGTCCTGGGGTCTATCTGAGAAACGACTCCACGTCAAAAGTTGTTACTTATGGATAATTTTATGAATATCCTGTTCTTAAACAACAAATACTAAACCTTATCCATTATCAGTACAAAGTTATAAGTAACAAAAGCAAAAACATTCTAGGGTCAATATTCAACAAAAATAAGTTTTTTTTTGTTAGCCTGTACTGTCTCAATGCTGGGCAAAGGCCTCCCTCAATTCCTTTCATCTATCGCGGTTCTGTGCTGCCTCCTGCCAGCTATCTAGGAAGACATCCAACTTGTCTCTCCATCTCCTGCGTTTTCTGCCGCGACCCTGTCTCAGGGCTCCAGTCCCATGCTATACGGGGCCACTGCTTATTTGGCATGCGGAATACGTGTACTGCCCAGTCCCACTTCAGTTGGGCGACCTTCTGACTCACGTCAACAATTTGCGTTTTGAAAAGAAGATTTATGTTTAGAAAAGATATGCACAACACCATTTTTACAGTCTTCCAACTGTTTAATTTCTTTATTTGAGAAAAATGTTAACGTGAGGTTTCCATTCAGCAGCACAAACCACTAGTAATATTAGTGTAAGTGACCATTTTGGTATAAAAATTCATACTGAACAATTGCTAGAATCAAGTTCATAATAATACAGTGTTATTGAAATAACTGAAAACCTCTTAAGGGGTCATTGTACTCATCAGTATGAACAACTTTTACTATGAACCTAACCTGAAATCACGAAAAAAAACAACTGATCCTTACATTTTGTCGATTTTGTGTTTTCAACTTATGTATCTACCTACATTGAACACAAATAAAGATGATTTGATTTATGTGAACACAAATGTAAGGATCAGCTGTTTTTTTTTTGTGATTTCTGGTTTGGTCTCATAGTAAAAGTTGTTTGTACGGATGAGTATTTCAATAACATGTTGTATTATGTTGGTAGCAAAAGCCAGTGACAGACAGTGTTGAATCTTCTATTGTTTTTAGTTGAATCATAAGTACCTTAACATTTCCATCAGCTCCAGCAGTAACATACTGTTTCTCAGGATCAAGGCAGTCTACTGCCAAGGCTGCATTATCATGTTCTGCCACAGACAACTCTTCTCTCCATGGGGTCCATGCATTCTGCTCATGGGTACTGGCCCATACACTTAATGCACCACTGTCTTCACATAGTAACACCTACACATCATGATAAGTAATTTAAAGACATTGTTATTTAGTTCAACAAACAGCTAATGCAAAGCTGTGAACTCAAAACAATAAACTACGAATTTTCATTATTGTGAAATATATATAGACATATCTTAGGGGTATTATCACTTAAGCTATAGGTTGTTAGGGGTCTTAGGGGTTTTATTGCTGTAGTTGTAGATAGAAAAAATGCCAAAAGTGACAGTTTTTCGCACTTTTTCTATCTACAACTACAGCAAAGTATAATTTACAGAGTTTATAGTTTCTGATTAAACTACAGTACCTGTACTTCAATCTTTAAAAATGAATTTTCGTTAAATGATGTATTCAGCAAGTAATATTTTTTTCACTGATGGGGGCACCACTTGGCTGCTACTTTCCCCCTTAAGGCAATTTCTTACAGAGATGGACTTGAAATGTACAAGAAAATATAACATGCAGTTGGCGGCAGGGTTGATAAAAATCATGTTTTTTTTGTTTATGACGTATTTTTTGTTTTTTTTCGCTTTTTATTTGACTTTGAAGGATTAAAACTTGATTTTTATCATCTACATTTTGTAGACAATATTCCAAATATTGTCTACAAAATCCCAATGATCCCGAAGAAAAAACGAAAAAGTAAAAAATCATTTTTTTTCTCCAAAACTAGTTATCATTTGTTAAATGGTTTTCATAATTGTTAATCTACTGACATAGAATCGTCCATATTTATGACAAAAATTACTAAGTCAAAATAAAAAAAACTCAACTTGAAGAAGACCTATCTACTACTTATTTACTTAACTTTTACTTATTCACTTATTATGAATATTTTTATGAAAAGTTTAACTAATATGCAACTTTGTAAGAAATAAAAAAAAACATAAGTAAATCTTAGTATGACAGTATTAATTAAGTACAGAAATATAGGAAACAGTTCATTCATACTTCTAAGACTTTTTAGTGGTCTATTAGGTAATCAGTTCCGAAAAGTAAATCCAACATCTAATTGAAGCATCTCCTAACTGATTTTCTAGACTATTTGTAGTTTGCTATTGCCATTTTATTCAATATTCAGTAGAAAATAAAAACTGTATAATTTGTAATATGAATTTTACTTTTCTAGTCCATGTCTAACTGTCTAAGAATTTAAATAAATCAATGAAATTTTATGGAAAATTATAAAATTTGATTTAAATCACTGATTTTTATAAAAAAAAAAAATTGATTTAAATTATTTGATTTCAATCAACCCTGGTTGGCGGTATAATTAAGAAAATAAAATCTATAAATAATGAGACAAATAGTTTTTCTATTGTTTATGTGTTACATTTCTTTGTATTTTAGTTTCATTTTAGTTGCACATTCCGAGATCACAACTAAACTTGTATGGAAATTAAAATGCAGACTAATTTGGTGGCTCTACAATTGTTGCCATCCCTTTCTTGTATCTATTATTAGAGAAAGAGAGTGATAGTTTAAAATAAGTTTAGTTTGTGAACAAGAGAATCAACAAAAAGGTAGACAACTATTTTTGACATAGTACTTTATTTTTTTTTATTTACATACATAGTAACTAAATGATCAACATACTTTATCAGAGGTTCCAATAAAACACCCATCGGCAGTTCCACTGGTGAGATTAATAGCCCTTTTTTCCTCAATTTGTATTCTCTTGGCATCAGTTATGCTCTTGAACACACTAGCACCACCATTCCAATATCTACCAGTTAGCTCTGATGATCCCACTAACACACTCCCATCTGTAACATTAATTATTCACAGAAATCATTTCCTGCTCTTTAATTTTGTATCTTCTATTGCAACATTTGCAACACTATTCTACAAAGGATATAGCTAGTTCTTAAGCCACTGTGGTGAATGCTGAGTAGAATTATTAATTAAAAGACTCTCTAAACTTGAAAAAATTAATACCTGAATGGATGCGAATATAATCTAAATATGAAAGAGTACTGGTGCCGGTAGTGTCGGTCCTGTAAATTTCAGCATTGAGGTGAGGTGGAATGATTTCATTAAAGTTTTCCATTGCTTATTCTTATGTTTTGGTAGTAACTTATTTAAATTTCTGCTAAGATGTAAAGCAGCATTAACAATAATTACAAATCAGAATTAACCATGTTTTATAAAACAAATTGTTGATTAAAATTTTCAAAATAACCTAAAAAATAACGTAATCAGGGTTGCCAGACGCGTCGAAGTGAATTATCGTACCGACGTTTAAAAATTATCGTACGTACAAGTATGAAATACTGTACATACTGTACTTGAGTTTTTTCAGGGTTTTCAGATGAGTACAGTCGATCGCACTTTAGTGGTAACACTTGAATTTCAAAATCCACCCTTTTGGCTTACGAAAAAGAGACGCAAACAAAACAAACTGTTACCACGTGCGATTGACTGTGCAAGTATGTAATAATAAGGTTATTATTACATACTTGCACGTGGAGTAGGCACTCCCGCGGCTTCGCCCGCGTATAATTCGGTTTTTCACAGAAAAATGATATCACTCAACCCTCGAAAATGTCTTATCTTTCCGGGATAATGTTTCGGATCAATCGGATTTTCCCTTAATTTTTCAAGGTCCACCCATAATCGTGTATAATTTGTAGTATTTCTATGAATTCGAGCGGTGATTTCCAGACGTCAAAATTATCGTACTTTTACGTACGATACTACATTTGGTATCGTGCATCGTACCAGAGGCGAAATTATTGTACATGTACGATAATTATCGTACGTCTGGCATAACTGAACGTAATAGGTATTTCTGTGCCACTGTCATATCTAAAGTTGGGAAAAACGACTTAAAATCGTAAGCGTGTTTAAACGTTGTGCTTTTTTCTGCCAACGAATTTTTTTACGCTTTTGCCGCTTTTCGTTTTTCACTTCTAAAAAAATTGACTTTTATTTGTCTACATTACACTATTCTATTTACATTTAAACTATTTACATAGTTCACTAAAAACTATACAAACAAACTACAATCGTCGCGTAATTACCAAGGAGAACATTCAAAAACGCATTCACAGAGAAAATAATCACTACGTTAAACGCATTCACTCGTTGACGACGAAAAATAAACTAAGCGCCAAAGCAAAAGCAAATCAATCAAGGTCAAAAACGTTTAAAATGTTTAAACGATACGAAAATAATCAACAAAATAAAAAAGTGCTTTCTCTAAACAAATTTTACGTAAACGAATAAAATTTAATTCTGCCGGTTTCAAACCAACACCAGTCAACTTTGAAATTGAGTCTTATGGTCATAGAAATAAGGTTACATTTCAATCGTACTATTGAAAGCATAAGTTTGGTTTACGAAAAAGTCTAAACGAAATCTGCTTTAATCACAAAGCGTGCTTATACGTTTTTTTTTTAATTAGACATTTTTAAGCGCTTTTTGTTTAAACGCCCACTTCTAGTCATATCATATCAATTGTCAAATTATCAATGTCAATAATAGGCTGCGTTCACTTAGCCGCGTTCAGGTATATCGCCCGACGTCGTCGGACGACGCTCGGAGAGCGTTCCTTGGACTCTTGAACGTTCGTTTGTATGATCGCTCTGAATAACTGTACGACCAAAGTACGCTCCGGACGTCGACGGACGATAATACTGAACGCGGCCCTTATATCGCCCGACGTCGCGCGTCGACTTGGAGCGTTGTTTGGGCGTTAGTTTGTTGTATGAGCGCTCTGAGTACCAAAGTACGCTCCGGGCGTCGTCCAGTGAGTTGTACATGGGGTGCGTTCACTATTATCGTCTGACGACGGCGGACGACGCCCGGAGCGTTGTTTGGTCGTTCAGTTACTCGGAGTGATCGTCCGGGCGTTCACACCAAACCGTTCAGTATTGTGAGCGGGCGTCGTCGAGCGTACGCACCGGTCACCCCGTGAAATAGTAGGGTAAAAGACGAGACGCTCTGCTGTCATGTTGACAGATAAAAGTATGAAATGACAGATAATTTGAGGTTTCGATTGTCATAATTGTCAGTGCTTCATTGTTCTAGTGTCAGTTTCATAAAGTCGCCCGAAGTCGTTCAGTAACTCTGAGGAAATCGTCAATGATCGAGCGATATTCGCACCGGGTGACTTTCACACTGAGTGCGTAATAAGTGAACGTAGCCCTAGACGACGCCCGCCCGGAGCGTACTTTGGTACTCAGAGCGATAGTCAATGGCGTCGTCGGACGATAATACTGAACGCGGCTCTTTCATTAAAATGTCAATGTCAAAAACATGTGATTTTTGTCAGTTACGTCAAATACTGTCAATTTCTTTTCAATCTTCATTTATCTGTGAAAGAAAATTGGTAAAATCAATACATTTTGTTTATCTTTAAACTGAAATCACAACGTAAATTTGGACTGAAATCATTACGGTAAGTAAACGAATGTCGTTATTAAAATATTATAAGTGAGTAACTTGAATTTTGTGGAAAACCTAAAAAAAATATTACCTAGTACATTATCTTACCTACAATTCGGGGTTGTAGAGAATACCGAGGCTGCCGGGGCTATCCTTTCGGCCCTGAACATGTGTAAAAAGTGATAACTTGCTGTATTGAGGCTCCAGAAACTATATTTTGTAAACAGATTTCAATTTTTGATACAGTGCTCAATTAATTAATTAAATGATTAAACATTCAAATAAGTGATAAATCATTTTTATTTGAAGAAATGCCTGAATTGGAATTAGTGCAAACATTGAATGGCCACAAAGGCATTGTCTGGAATGTGTCTTGGCATCCCCAAGGAAAAATATTTGCATCTTGTGGTGAAGATAAAACCATCAAATTATGGAGCAAAGAGGGCCAGGAGTGGACAATAAAGACTGTTTTAGTGGATGGTCACCAGCGCACCATCAGAGAAGTGGCATGGTCTCCATGTGGCAACTACCTAGCCTCGGCTAGCTTTGATGCAACTACAGCTATTTGGGACAAGAAAAGTGGTGTGTAATTGTTTGTTGGATGTTTTGACATTGAATTGCTAGACAATATTCTAAAATAAAAATAAAAACTGTGTTCATAGGTCAGTTTGAATGCAATGCAACATTGGAAGGCCATGAGAATGAAGTGAAAAGTGTTGCTTGGTCTCCTTCTGGTCAACTGCTGGCAACTTGTGGCCGTGACAAGTCGGTTTGGGTGTGGGAGGTTGCTGGAGATGATGAATATGAGTGTGAATCAGTACTCAATGTTCACAATCAAGATGTCAAGAAAGTATGTAAAGACACCTGTATTAAGTCTGTTAATTTATCAATAAATGCCTTTTTATTCATAAATTATTCTGTTATAGGTAGCTTGGCATCCTTCACTAGACATCTTGGCCTCTGCATCATATGATAACACAGTAAAGTTATTTAAAGAAGATCCAGCTGATAATGACTGGAGTTGCATTGCAACTCTACAATCTCATGAATCCACTGTATGGAGTTTAACTTTTGACAAGACAGGGGAGAGACTTGCCACTTGCAGTGATGACAAAACAGTTAAAATATGGAAGGAATATAAGTCAGACAACCAAGAGGGTGTTATAGTAACTGATAGAGAGTCTGTGTGGAAATGTGTTTGCACATTATCAGGATTCCATACTAGATGCATATATGATATTGCTTGGTGTCACCACACTGGTTTACTTGCAACAGCTTCTGGTGATGATATCATAAGAATATTCAAAGAAAGTGAAGACTCTGATCCTAATGCACCAACATTTGAGCTTATTTGCACCAAGTTGAATGCGCATTCCCAAGATGTTAACAGTGTTACTTGGAATCCAACAAGAAACAGAGAATTGCTGTCTTGTAGTGATGATGGTGAAATAAAAATATGGAATTTTTCTACTGACTAGATGACATTGTATTTATAAGAATCACTGTTAAAAATCATTGATCAAGTGACTGCATCAAATTATTGATATTTTATTTTATTATTATGTAGGTTTATAATTAATGGGGTTTCAATATAATGTTATGATTTTATTATCTGCAGTGTTTTTTTTTACTACAGGCCATGACTAGGAAGTGATAATTGATAAATAGCAATTGGCCATCCTGCCTCCCATTATGATTTTATTAGGCCAATTGACTTTACCCTTGTGGTAGATTTGTTTTCTTATTACAATTCATTTACATCCATGAATTTCAGTTCTCAACTGATGATTTTAACACTAGGAAAACACATCTGCTCACAGAAATATCTCAAAAGACTTTATACATCATCAGTTGCTATCAAAATGCCTGGAGATAATGTTGGTGTTCCTCTGAAGAAAGTTACATCAGTTTTAGAAAATTTTGCATCAATTAAATTGTCTGAAAGCTGGGACAATACCGGTTTGTTGGTGGAGCCATATACTTCAAGGTACAGTGTGTTTCTTTAAAGAATTATTCATGCAGATCATGCATTACTGATGGTTCCCTATATTAGGCTTGTGTTACACAATACCCCTATTTCAGGCATATCACAAAAGTGTTGTTAACAAATGATTTGACAGAAGATGTAGCAGTGGAGGCTCATAGGAATGGATGCGAAATGATTATATCCTATCACCCTCCCATTTTTGCTCCAATGAAATCCATTGTTCAGAGGTGTGTATCACTTTAAGTTCCTATTAAAATTTGTCGATATGGAAGTAAGCATTGCATAATGTAACAAAATAGAAAGTCCAATTTCACTTGTTTTGTATTTTGACTGTATTTTCTATTTTCAGTTCCTGGAAAGAACGCATTGTCTCATTTCTATTGGAGAAACGTATTTATTTGTACTCTCCACATACAAGTTGGGATAGTGTGCAAGGCGGGGTGAACGACTGGTTGGCGAGCGCATTTCCTATTGCTGAATCTTATCCCTTAATACCTGGCACAGACCCTCAAGTTGGAGCTGGAAGGTAAATATATTTCAAAAAAACAGAATTATAAACTCCTGACGACCCTTCAGGGCCTGAATAACTATAGGCTTATTGGGCTAGAGCCTGGCGGTGCAATTTTCTGGGCAGCGTCAGTGAGGCAAAGTGCGAGCGAATCCCGCGCCCCCGTCAAAGGTAATTCCGGCAAAGGGAAAAATCCCTACCCATCAGGATTTCCTAATGAAGAAAAAGATCACCTAGCTTATATTATAGCTTAGGGGCGGCTCAAACCTTAAATCAGGCTCTGTCTAGGCTGTATCAATATGCTCAAAAGTCCACAGTAGTGTTTGGTTTGTGTAGTCAAATAATATAGAACATGCGCTAGTGCCCTTTAATGGATATGTGCTATAAACACATAGGCGAAAACTAAATTTGGTAAGTAATTATGAATATCGGAATTCCGATATTGAGTTTCTCAATTCCGGAACTGAAAAATCTTAAAATTTTGTCCGAGATTCCGGAGTTTCGAGATTCCGGAATTACGGAATGCGTGCCCTAGGGGGGACACATTGCAAGCCACTTTGGCGGGCTATATTTCGCAGATGGTACACCTGATAAAAAAGTGGTGTATGAAACATTACCTTCATTTTAGTAGACCTATTCAATGATAACCCACACGAGGGGGTGCAGCGAAAAAAAAAATTTTCATCCCTATTTCACATGTATGGACGCCACCCCTAAAATACATAAAAACGATTTTTTTATTCTTTTAAAATTGAGATCTATTCGTAGACTATTTTTTAACAAAATTTCATTTACTTATGTTTATAACTGTAGAAGTTATTAAGCTGTAAAGGATTAGGACAGACGGACAGACGGACGGACATGACGAAACTATAAGGGTTCCTTGTAGGACTTCGGAACCCTAAAAATGAAATGAAAAACTCATGCTAGGGGCTCAGTCTTTTCGATAATATTTTCTAGTATTGTATGGACTTGAACATAGGAAGGTTTTTGGTTTCCTACACACCTCACTACCGAAAAAAGTACGATCGGCAAGAAAATACTAAAATATGCAATAGGTAACGCTATACAACATGTTGATCTGTATTCGTGCCATATTTAATGAGGTGACTATACCACTGATACTGAACACGAATCAATAAAAAATCAAGGCGTATCAACCAGTTTGAAAGATCCTCAATTTTCGCCAGAGGATCCTCCAACCCAAAGCTACGTTCTAGAGCCTCTGGGCAGCAGGGGTTGATGGCCGTCGTAGGGCACTTTATGCTTGGCAGGCCCGAATCGCTGCCCTGCTTGTAGCTACGGCCAAGCTACACTTAGCATTTAGTTCCTCCTAATTTAATTTATATCTGTTTACTTAAGAGGCATCTGATATCAGCCCATAGCAGCATCTAATCATTTATCAGCCCATAGCAGTCCCTTGCCAGACATCATCATTCAGCCGAAAGACGTCCCCAGCTGGACATAGATCTCCCCCAAAGAGTAAATATGCCATTATCGCCACGCTTGGCAGGCGGGTTGGCGACCGCATTCGATTGAATAAATACTCAGAGAACGCTGCTGCGGAATTGCTAGGCATACAACTCTTCAATAGCACGCCACCGGCTCCTATTCTCGGCTACTCAGATCTAGCTGCGGATATCGTCACTCCATCTACCCTGAGGCCATCCCATGCTACGTTTACTGAATGCACAAGAATAATTTCGCGTTTATGTGTCACTACACTGAAAACTACGATGACGGTTCAGTCATTTGCCCAGTAGTTGACCTAGTCTTGTTCTTTGTAACAAGTAATTGTAAATGCATAAATTGTTGCAGGTTGCTGCAACTTAAATCAAGTATTTCTCTGTCGGATGCAGTTTCAAAAGTTAAGCAACTGACTGGATTAACGCATGTGCGCTTTGCTTTAGGCAAAGGAAAAGAAATGTCGAGTAAAATACAAACTGTTGCGCTGTGCGCTGGCTCTGGCACCTCGGTGTTCAAAGCAGCTGCAGCAGCTACTGATCTATACCTAACAGGTAAACAAATATATTTCCAAGTACAAATTTCATAAAATACTTCCTTGATTAACTGTGGGAGAAAAAGTACCTACACGTTACGTAACATTTTTTATTAATGATAAAAAAATCTTTGCAGGAGAAATGTTTCACCATGATGTGCTCGATGCTACACAGAAAGGAATCAGTGTCATCCTAACCAATCACTCTGATTCCGAAAGAGGCTTCCTAAAAGTGTTTTCTTCAAATCTTCAGAATTTACTTAATGACGAGGTACAAATTTTTGTTAGTAAACTGGACAGGGATCCTCTTGTAACAGTATAAGTGACTAGTTTAATGAAGAAACGTTTGGTTTGTAAAATAAAACAGCTGAATACTTAAGCTTATTAATTGTATTTTTTATTGTTGTCTGTAAAACTGTTATTTTAAAGGTTAGACCAACGGAAAAAGGTATTTCAGTTTATTATTATAAATTACTATTTGTGAGATCATCTTTATCTTATTCTAATTATCTCAACTATATTATATGAACTTATCAAATTACATAGCGCAAATAGTATCCACAATATTTACGTAATTGTTATCGTTCTTACGACTACTAGTATTATCTACAATACTTGGCAAGACCTTTGTACATGTATTTTCGTCTTCCATTTCCTATCTGCATAACCCAGTCCGTTTCGATTCTTTCGATCCTCTTGACGATCTTCTAGCTGCACTGAAATATTTCCATTGTGTAAAGATGAAGGCAATTATTGTATGTTTGTTAGTTTTCATTAAAGCATGCACACGACTTACTTACGCGGGACGTTTTTGTCAATAGTTTTTTTTTTCAATATTTTATCATTAAGATTATCATGAAATATTTCTTTCGACGTTTTTTTACGTTTTGGTGGTCCAAGGTTTGGCTTTATTTTGCAAACAGACGAAACGGTTCCGTTTTTATCATCATAATTTATAACATATTCTCTACGTTTATTTGTTGTATTACTGTTCGTCTTTATGCCAAAATCTTTTTCATTGCTCTTGGACTGTGCCGACGGTATGAGCGCTGTGTAAGTCGAATCCTGTTTTTGTGAGGGTTTTATGGTTTCTTTTTTTGTCTTATCCCTAGATGAATTTCTCTTGCGATTCTTGCTTGCATCGTGGTTGTCATCGAGACTGTCCTTAACTTGATGTTCTGCTTTCTTAACAATTATAGGACTAGACGTTTCTTCGGATATAGCTTTAGGTGTAGGTCTTTGCAAAGATCTACTTCTATGGTCTTTCTTTTCAATGGTTGATTTCTTTTCATTTGCAGATTTGCCTTCATGGGTTTTACGGGCATGTCTAGATGTGTTCAGCTCCTCATTTATCTTGCCTCGGATGTCACTCGCGTAGCGTGGCTTATCAGTCTTTTCTGCTCGTCTTGAAAGAGTATCTTTGTAAGTAGCGCGTAAAAGAGAATCTTTATTTACAGAGTGTTTCGTACGAAGACTACTATCTGACCTCGAGTCAGATGAACGTTCCTTCATTCGGTCATTGTAACTTAAATCAGAAGACGGTATATCTGCGGTCCGTTCGATTTTATGTTTACTCAAATCCGTTTTATGCAATTTTCTTTGACGTGAATTGAGTGAATTTGTTTTCAGTTTTTGGACGTCTCTGTTCTCGAGCGTTTTAGATTTTTCAGAGCTTAAGCTTAGATTGACATAGATTGGAATAGTGTCTTCAGATAAATTAGTTTCGTTGTCAAAACTCATATTTTCCACGTTGTTGATTGAATTTTCTTTTATTGATTGAATTGAACTAAAAATTAAGAAAAACTTGTATTTAAAATTATTATAAATGTTTAAGAGTACTAAGGTAGTACCTATTTGGAACTTTAACTCCAATATAAAATACTTATGTAGGTATTAAGTAACTGTTCTAAAGGTCTTGTAATATAACTTTTTTAATCAAACCAGTTCAGTAGTATCAGTTGATAGTGGTTTATAGAATCATACATACCATATCGATTGATGTGAATTTTCCTTTGAATTACGTCTTAAAGCCTTCGGTGGTGCGGAAATACTCCTACTTGTAACTATCTCGTCTTGTCTACGAAATTTTGTTCGACGCGTACAAGAAACATCCTTAGTTTCTTGACTTACTTTTTCAATAATAGGTTTGAAGACCTTAATTTCGTCGATTTCATTAAATTTATCATCATATTTCGAACGTAATCTTGGAGTCGGTACTGGAGCATAGTTTATATTTAAAGGTATGTTTTGATATTCTGGTGTCTCTTCAGATTCCGGTTCACTATTACATACACTGTTTGAGACCTGTTGTATTAATTTAACAGAATGAAATATGTTCTCAATAGTATTATTACTGCATCCCAATTTATTTTTCAACGAGTTTCGGTCTTGGTAAATATCTTTTCTATTGTCATCGACACCGAAGTATGTCAGTTCACTATCCCGTAGTTGTCTTGTTTTAGGCTTTCTTTGAGCTGGTGACACTTGTAGGCCATTAAATTTATTTTTAACATCGTCGATGATATCTTCAGTGGCCTTATTGATTTTGATATGTGTTACCGTATGCTTCTCTTGTTTTAAACTGTCTGTTTTAATAGGACCTACAACATATAAATTTTTATTTTAGCATATTCACAAAGATTAGACCACAAGACACCAACTTCCAACTTCGTCACTGGTCGCGTTACCTACTCTAATTTGTGAATATAATGTTAATGTAAAAATAACAAAATTATTATACAGATTAATTTAACTAGCATGCTGTTATCACAGACATAGTAAAAAACATAGACGAATTGCTGCGAACAATCATATTGAAGCCAAAAAAACGTGCTCTCTCGTGTACAACCAGCGCTCACGCACATACATGCACCTCAAACCGTGTTCACCCCTCTCAGTATACATAGTACGGCATCGTCCAGTAAGCATAGTGAAAGAAAATATCCTTTAGGTGCATGGTGTATGCGTGAACGCTGGTTGTACACGAAGGAGCACGGTTTTTTGGCCATCACTATGATTGTTCGCAGCACTTCGTCCATATGTTTTACTATGTATGTGGCTGTTATAGATAATTTACATAGTTACCTGTTTTAATTGTCCGTAAAACGGTAGGTTTCATTACAGATTCATCTGATTCTCTTGGGAATATAGAATTGACTTCGCCATTGTATTTTTTCTCTGAGTTTAATTGCTTATTAACTAAAGAAACTGCCGAAAGTACAGAATCATAACATGAATCTTTATTAAGAAGATCATCTGACATCCCAAATACCATGTTCTCTCCTAAAAGATATGGTTTGGGTTTCGGAATTTTGTTTTTGAGAATACTTTTTGTAGCTGCTGTATTCTCATCGGATTCACCAAATTCACTACCACTATAATTTATAGTACTGCCAATTCCATTGGTCGTTCGGAAATCATTCTTTTCACCGAACAGTGTTATAGGTTTCTCAATCATATCTTGCATGGGCACAAAAGCACTTCTTCTCTTTCTAAAATCATTTGAAGGTGGTGGTTTCTCATCTGTTGCAATTATTTTCACTTTACCAGATTCAGCGGCGAAATGAACTTCAGTTTTGCAGAATTCGACCCTTTTAACTTTTCTGTCACTTTCTTCACTGATTTGATTTATTTTGATACAATTTTCAGTATCTGTTTCAACGGTAATAGGTAATGTTATTGAAACTTTTCCCGATGATTGTAGTGTTATATTATTTTCAGATGGGTCCTCCATAACTACATCATGTTCTCGATAAGTCTTGAATTTCGTTCCTCTATAGTGTGAAGACGGTCTATTTTTAGAAAGCCAATCTTGAAATGAATCTTCGTTATTACAAGTCTTTTTTTCATCTTTAGATAAATATTTTGTATGTGTACTATCATCCATATAATCATTTACAATTTCAGTTGATTTACAAATACCGCTGTCTGTGGAAGATTCCATCCCTAATTTGTCATTAGTATGTATAGTTTCAGTAAGTGGTGAGGTGTCTTCAAAACTATAACTCTTTCTTCTCGTATTCCATTCATTAGTGCTGTTCAAAAGTGATTTATATTTGAGTGTACTTAAAGTTACGGGCGTGTCCAATAGTGGTGAGTTTCGGCTATTATTTCTACTACCAAATTGAATATCACTGCTTTCTGAATCGTAGGAATATTTTCTGTGGAGATTTCTTCCTAGTCTTGAATCAAGATCAATAATACTAGTATTGTCAGTAGAAGATGACTCTTCACTAGGCATCCGAATCGAACTCCCTTTTGTAGAACCTCTCCATTTAGAAGGTTCCGAGATTTCAAAATCATCTGGTTCAGTTACTTTGTAGTTTTCCGTTTCTGTGATAGGTTCTGGCGATGATTCAAACGGAGTGGATGATATCTCCAAAGGTTTGTTAGGGATTGACGGTGACTCCAGGAAGTTGAATCCGGAGGATATTACCTGAAAAAGAAAGTTATCCTGATAATTCACATTCTGAGTTCCAAAGGACAATACATAGATCGGAAGCTGCACGGTGGTATGGAGGCTCAGCTTTTCTTTTACATTGCTACATCGCCAGTAGGTATACTTTGCGTGCTTTATACATACATGTTGATGACAATTTTATCGCTTCTTTTCCGAAAAGGAGTCATTGTACTTATCATTATGAACAACTTTTACTATGGGACCAACCCTGAAATCGGGAAAAAAAAATCAGTTGGTCCCTACATTTGTGTTCACTTAAATCGATAAAATAACCTATTGGTGTCTGTTTGTCTTTTACCATAAGCATGGAAATCTTCGGGACACCAAAAATCATGGATAGTTACTACGATGAATCGGCGGATACATTTTGGCGAGTGTGCGTTGGAATAACAAGATTAAATTCCCCCAAGCTCTTCCCATCATCGGACAACCAGGCGCACGGTGCGATGCGACACTCTTATATGGTAGACATTCCACGGTTACGCACGAAGCGATTTCCTTTATCATGCGTACCGCTAAAGAGTGGAATTCCTTGCTTCTTTAATTCCCGATAAGTATAATCTGGATGTCTTTAAGGCTCGAGTTAATAGGTTTTTGCTGAGAAGCATGTACCATCGTCGACCGAACCATCACTTAACATCAGATAAGGTGGCGTTCAAACGCAATAAGCCCTTTAAGAATACATGCTGAAATTTGAGTCGCTTAATTCCCAAAAAGGGGTCATTGTACTCATCAGTATGAACAACTTTTACTATGGGACCAACCCTAAAATAGCGAAAAAAATATCAGTAGGTCCCTACATTTGTGTTCACTTAAATCAATAAAATGTAGGGAACACCTGATTTTTTTTTCGCGATTTCACGGTTGTTCCCATAGTAAAAGTTGTTCATAATGATGATGCAATGACCCCTTTTCGGGAAATAAGCGATTCAAACAGCGTGTATACCTATATAAAAAAACAATTTTTGATGAAAAGTAGGGTATTGACTATTATCCGTAACGAGATTATCCGGGGAAGAACCGAAGTGACCGACATAGCTTGTAGGATCAGTAAGCTGAAGTGGCAGTGGGCTGGCCGTGTCTGTCGATGGACCGACGGCCGCTGGAGCAGACGAGTCCTTGACTGGAGACCGCGAATCGGCAAACGCAGCGTAGGGCGCCCAGGTGAACCGACGACCTGAAGAAGGTGGCTGGGGGTGACTGGATGCGGAAGGCAGAGAACCGAGTTTTGTGGCGAAAGTTGGGAGAGGCCTATGTCCAGCAGATATTGATTCTTAAGATGATTGTACATCTAGATTGTAGTAAGAGTGCATTAGAGCTTACCCTTCGTGAAGAGTGCAGCATAAAGGAGGCGGCGGGGGCTCCCGGCGCGGCGGACGAGTGGTAGGCGGCGCGCAGCACGCGCACGCGCGCGCCCGGCCCGCTCGCGTGCAGCACCTCCATCGCACGCGCAACGCGACGCGTCACGCCTCCTTCTGTCACCTGAAATTAACATAGTTCATTACTGCAGCGGCCGGCAACAGAGACAACTCACGTACCCATGTGTGCCTTGGCTTCGCCTCGGCCCACATTTTCACGTTCGTCCATCAATGCCGTTGCGGACAAGGCTTGTATAGTACTTTTCTCAAATGATGCGCGGAAATTTGAACTAAGTAAATACCTAGCTATATAAATTCT
This sequence comes from Asteroscopus sphinx, assembly GCA_949699075.1. Taxonomy (NCBI): domain Eukaryota; kingdom Metazoa; phylum Arthropoda; class Insecta; order Lepidoptera; family Noctuidae; genus Asteroscopus; species Asteroscopus sphinx. Next base: position 14,377,544 of record OX453005.1, read on the forward strand.
AGAATCAATGACGAACAACAATAATTTATCACGCGTCAACTTAGTTTAAAAACCTCGTCAATATGTTAATTTTTTTTTTTTTACTTTAAACAGATCTAATTGCAAGCCATTTCGAAATTTAAATAAAGTCTTTGATAATAAGTAACCTCCTTGGTTGCTATTTTTCGGAGTAAAAAGTTCGTTCCATTTTCAGATTATAGGACAGATATTATTATGAGTTATCATAGGTAGGTAGTAACAGGTAGTAATTTATTTGGCCGCTTTATAGGACAGATATGGATTTTCATACTAACATTGCCGGCCGCTGCTCGCATGTAAGTATTTGACCAGTACCTACAGCATTTTCGATTTATCTCGAAGAAGGTTGTCAAAATAAAGTATGTTTGAGAAAAAATTGTTTCGTCAACCCCTCGACCCAACCTTCCAGCCAAACATACGTGTTGACTCTGACAGACCTAACTGTGGGTTTGTACCAAAAAACATTTAACATGTAATGTCTCGAAACTTGTCATATGAAACTAATGTCACAACTTGTTTTGTTGATTGTTACGTTCGCACTGCAGAAAACTGGGTAAATTCTTTGACAGATTTCAAGATTTGTTGTTGGCTGTGTTTGCACTGACTAAAAACTTATACATTGACATGTTTGTCTATAGATTTGTCACGGCTGACGTTCGCACTGATGCTTAATCATGTATCACTACTTATATAAATCTCGTTGTATGTGTTTTCCAATGAGGTCGGTAAACATGTATGGCCGAAAGCAGATACTTTGAAGTGTATCGAAATTTATTGTGAAACATGTCAATAGACTATGAAATGTCAAACAAGTTTCGTTTCAACAAGTTGTGTGATAATGCGAACGCGATTCGATACATTGACAGAAAACCGACTTTTCAACATGTTTTTATGTGAATGTTTTGTCAGTGCAAACTCACAGTAAACATTCTTTTATGTAAAGTTCTACGAATGTTAAAGATAACCAAAGTTTATGCAAAATAAATAGATCGTTTAAAGGCGTGAACACCGGGTTAACTAGCTACTTCTACTTGTATTGATGACTAATCTACCTGCAGTTCCTAAGTAACCGTGTTTGTGAATGTGCTACAAAATGGAAATATCAAATATTTAATAACAGCTTGCTGAGTAAATCTCATACCGTTGGCTAGCAATTGAACTTTTCCAAAGTAAGTAAGCAGTGTATGAAATATTCATGAGCAAGCATGTGATGACCTCAACTGTTATTATAACTGTCCGGCTAGCTGCTGGTACAGTATTTCGTAGACATCGCTAGTAAGTATAAATGTTGTCAAAATGCAATGTGTGCATGCCCGCGAACTTCTTGCTTAGTCGTCGTGACGAATGTTGTTAGACTGTTTTTATGTCCTGTGGATACGATAATTAGGCACAGGTTAATTATTATAATAATTACAAATGTTTTCAGTAGATCTATAGATAATGAAGGGTTAGCCATTATAATTATATTATTAATATTAATTATGATGGCTAACCCTTCATTATTATTATGCCTTGGCATGCTAGCCTAGTAGCTTCCTAATGGTGTCGATTCTCTTGTTCACGAACTAAATTTATTTTAAACTATCCCTCTCTTTTACAAATTGTAGGTACAAGAAAGAGATGGCAAAAATGTTAGTGCTGTCAAATTAGTTTACGTGTTACCTACATTTCTTTGTATTTTAGTCGGCACGTTTCGAGATCACGACTAAACTTGTATGGAAAAATTTATTCTGACTAATTTCACAGCACTAACATTTTTCCCATCTTACTTGTATCTAATATGTATTAGTAAAAGAGAGCGACAGTTTAAAATAAGTTTAGTTCGTGAACATGAGAATCGACACCAATATATTATCTTAAATCCAAACGAAGTCCCAATTGGCGCAGCAGAAGCAGGTCCCAGTTGGAGGGCAGTAGTCTCTTTCTGTGAGACCGTCATGGTACAGAAAGAGGCTGCGGAGCGGGATCGAGAAAGGGCTGATCCCGCTCGGAGAAGGCGGATACATTTTGGCGGCGCCGGAGGCAACCGCTCCGGTGCCTAGCCCATCAGGACTACACACCGTGCCCCCTGCTCTGTCGATAGGACAGGTGTGCGGGGGGCCTTTGAGGTCACGGGCGTCCAGAGTGGGGACTTTAGGCGTCCACTGGGTGGTCTCAGGGATGACGGTGACACGCTGTGGTCTTGTGTCGCCCTATGCTTTCGCATCGAGAAGGTGTTCAGGGAGACTCCCTGGGACGTGCCTTACAGGCGTAGCACAGGGGGGGCACCGGTAGCATACCCAGTTTCGGAGTTCCCTCACTATTGTGCTGAAAATGGTCACCGGGGAGGTTTTAGTGCGGTGAAAATCCCACACACCCCAGCTTCTACCCCACGAGGCCGGTAGCCATTTGAAGGATACCACCTCGAAAACAAAAAAAAAAGTTAGATGACCCTGAGGGTCTGATTAGTTCAAACCCGGCCCGCACCTTGTTATCGAATTCATGTGCGGATCAGAATTTGATTACCACTTCCTTCAATGATGAAGAAAAAAGCCAACTTACACTAGGCCAACGTGATGGACTCGGGCCAGCAGTGCTATTCTCAAACGTTCGAAAAGTTTCCGTTTTCCGAAGTGAAATTTGACCGGCATACGCAACAAAACGACCACAAACGCTGCAAAGCATTCGAAACGTCAGGAAAACCAAATTTAATGATAATACGCGACGTAATCCGGTTAAACTTGTTTTATTATGAAACAAAACGAATTCGGAAACGCTATTCATAGTTCTTAAAATTCATTCAATTCTTATTTTAAGTGGTCGTATGGTTTCGTTTGCCGATCAAATATCGCATCGAAACGGAATTTTTTTAAACGTTTGAGAATAGCACCGCTGAAAACCCTTCTCATTTTGAGCGTACCCCAGTAATGGAATAATTAAATGTCACCTATGTTACGGTGTTAACATGTATCATCATCATCACTGCAGCAGAAAGACGTCCACTGCTGGACATAGGCCTCTCCCAAAGGGAGGGATATGCCATAATCGCCACGCTTGGCAGGCGGGTTAGCGATCGCAGCTGGTTGGTTAAATACTCAGAGAACGCTGCTGCCCATCCTCTGGTGAATCCCTTAGTCTCCTTTTACGACACCCATGAGAAGATATAGGGTAGTGCAATTCTGTACGCCTGGCACCACACGGAACATAAACATGTATACTTGAAAGATAATAGTACATTACTGTCGAGGCCTGAAATGAAGCAATTTACGGCCGAGTAATATTGGAAGTACGAGGCGAAGCCGAGTACCTCCCAAGTGATTTTGAAAGGACGAGGCGCAAGCCGAGTCCTTTTTAACTAAACGAGGCCGTTAATTGCTATTTCGGCCGAGACTTGTATAGTACTTTTCTCTCATTTGCGAGGAAACACAACACAAATTAATTCAACAGTATCTCATTTTCATTCACGCCAATTCGCCCGCGCGCGGTTCTTGTTCTATTTTCAAAGTTTTGAAAAAAAAGAAATGCGCATTCAGCCTGTATAATGATAAATATTTTGTACCTAAAAACACCTAATTTATGTAAGTGTGTACTTAAAAACCTCGGTAGCATAATTTAAAAAATAAAAAGTGTCCAGCAATTTCTATTATTGTCCTGTTGGATATTACCGGCCTGTTATTTCGTTGCGTACGGAAAAGAGCCGATTGTTGTATTCTTTTTTTTGAATAATGAACCAATTTCCGAGCAAGTGGGAGAAAAATAAATAAATGAACATTTTTGAGACTTATGGGTACTTAGACAATGGATATAATACTTATATACTTTTTTTTTTGTAAAAACATACTTATAATACATAAGGAACACCCAGACCAACACATACACTTATGTTCATCACAAAAATATTTGTGTCCTATGGGAATCGAACCCACGACCTCGTGATCAGCAGTCCGACACTCAAACCACAAAACCACAGACGTCGAAAAATTCAGATAATTGTAAGGTAGTTACTAGTTTTAGTAGTTTTGATGTTTGTGCATGTGACGTTAAAACGCACCCACACGCCACGGGGTTCTTTTGTGTGCGAGGCAACGTTTATAAGTATAACATGTCGATATTTTTAGTAATACGATTTTTATAAGTATTTAGAATATAAATACGAAGCCGTCTTCAAGTCAATATGTTACGCACAGTTGCTGTGGCCTTCATAGGTATTAAACTATGTATTTATTGTTACAAGTGACGTGATCGCTGTTGCGGGGGCGAAATGAAATTGTGGCGTGTCGTGATTGCGATCTTTTCAATTATCAATTCAATTTTGAATATTTAAGTGGGTGTCAAAGACATTTAAATATTTGTATTTTATCCACAGACTATACTTTACGGCTTACACGCTTTACCGGTTGTGTTATCAATGGAGAACCATACGTAGGTAAATGTTTTCAGAAATATTGTGCTTGGCCTTGACTTTACTAACAGCAGGCAGGTACCTACACAAATAGTCCTAAAGTGGCTGTTCCTTTTTAATCACGACGACAACATGCACCTATACCTACTTATTAATGTTTGGACAGATGTAACCATACGGCAATTCGAATTATTTTATCATACGCTCAATCTACGTTAATGAGGAAGCATTCGTTACTAAGACAAACCAAACCAAGAAGTCTAATTTACATATTGAATTGTATAATTTATATGTAGGCAATTTAGACGATGTGTAAGTTTTTTGCTCTATTATTTCGTTCCATTTAAAGAAAAAGATAAAGCCATATTGGTAGGCAGCACTAACAGTAGTTTGGAACAGCGCAGCCTTTTACTATGAGTCTGATCAAGGCGATTTATTTCAGATAAACTGACGTCATCTGTATATCGAAAGCCAACTAATACCAGAAGGTCGTATGCGACCCACAATAATAGCGCTCTGCTAATGAATATCAGTACTTATTTATTTATATTGAAACATGGTGGCTAAATAAATTATAAGTAGGGAGGTAATTACCTAGTTCTTCAATCATAAAATCAACGTAAAATTCCCAAGTTATCAAAGGAATCATTGCCTGTTAATTATTTTACAACTGGTTCCGTTGTCACTTGTCACTACGGCCTAGTTTAATTAATTAAGAAAGAAAAATGATTTATTGCCAAAACAAGACATGCGGTAGGTAAAAAATAACTCCTCATCATCATAATTTCAGCCGAAAGACGTCCACTGCTGGACATAGGCCTCAAAAAATAACTAATTGAAAAATAAAATAACTAAATTTAAATTTAATTTTTTAGAATCTTCTAGTGATATTTGTAACATCATAAGGAAAGTAACTTTACATTTCGTAGCTGCGGACACTCAGCATGATGATGCCGTGAGCCACCACAACACAGTGCTGATTTTCAGTGTCCACCCCCCAAGTGACGAGCGGATGCCAAGCTAAGCTAATTTATGAAGGTACATAATAACAAAGAGTGCAATGAGTATAGTTTGTATACCGGGTTATTTTTAACACCAATAACCCTTTAAGAGATGATGGTACCTACTCATTTTTTTTAAAGAATAGGTAATATGTACTAGAGTATAGGTAATCTGTGCTAGAGTAGACATTACGAACAAGTCTATGGTCGGGAGCGAGAGCGCTTGGGAATGCGTCGTCTTCTTCTGTGAGGATGTAATGCTCGCTAAGGAGCCGGCGGAGAGGGTTCGAGAGGCGATAAACTCTCTTCCCATCCGCAGGAGACGACCTGGGCGTCGTAGGAGGGCGTATGCCGACCTCCAGCCACCCTAAGTGTGGGCCTGCGGGCGGCGGACTCAGGGTGGCCCGCCGTCCGACATGTCAAGGCCCGTGACGGTGGCGCGTCTTGTTCCGCGCGCGCCAGTCTAGAGGAGGGTGCGGCCGTTGTGATTGCCGCACGGGGAGAAGGGGCTCGCCTGCCAATGGCGAGTCGGGACCTGCCGGGGATGGTTGGGCGAATACGGGAGTTTTCCCACGCCCCCGGCCAAGGGTCATTAGAGGAACACCGTGGTGGTTTTTAGTCGGTAAGAGTCCGACACTGGCTCCGCCTTCCCCGGGCGGAGTGCGTCCATGAGGATTTTACACACAAAAACAAAAAAAGACTACGAACAAAAAATATTGCGCAACTTGCGGGCACGCGGGGCGCGAGCGTGGCTAAGTGAGTGAGAGTGCAGGAGCTCTAAAACGTGTTACAAACATTCGATTCGAGCTGTCTTCTCTAGTACCTACGTAGTAAATATTAGGTACATCAGTGCCTGAAAACTATGAAGTTGATTTCGGCATGTCTTCGTTTTAGAAAAATGGGTCGAACAATTTCTGTACACACAGAATAACGATAAATGCACGACTGATTGACACGAAGACTGTTGATTAACGACCTCGCGTGGTTTTTACACAGTTAACGGTAAACTTGTCAAACATTAGTATTAATCAGAAAGCGTGAATTAGTAACGAATGCATGTATTGAATTGTGAGAATCTTTCCAAACAAAAGGAAAACGGAAGACTTAATTTGGCAAGAGGCGGGGGAGGGGTCCGTGACGTTAGCGGTCGTCGACACTTGCGCGCGGGCGTGGAGTGCTCCTCAACGCGCAATATCAATGTTTTACGAGAAATTATGCAGGAAAATCAGCAAATCTGAACGTCTTAGTTTCCAATGATTCATATATCTATCTCATTAATATGCATTACTAAAAAAACATTAGCGCGTCACAAACTCGTATCGATCACGTAAACCACACTTCACTAGATTAGTTAGGAATTTCCTAGAAGCTGTAAGTAAGCTTTTTACAGCTTTTGTACTTGAATTTGGTAGTTTGGGTTTTGGAGGTGGGATACTCAATTTAAGGTATTAGGTACCTGAGTATATAAACTGTAGATAAGTAGATATTCAACAAACAGCAAAACTTAAATATATGACTGGCATAATCTTTAAATGATTGGAAGTCCTTAAAAAAAAAAAGAGAAAAAAAATATATTACATATATAAATAGTGGATAGAAAAATTAGCTCACGAGCAGGATTCGAACCTGTGACAACTAGAACGACTTGAATTAACTGCAAAGTTAGTCAGGTTGGTTCATATGTTGTATGTAGCTTATATCAAATTTCTATATCCAGTATTAGGACAAATCGTGGATAGAATAAATATTAATTTTGGCTATAAGAAACTCGGTCTGTTTTCTTTGTAAGATGTAGCTCACGTCACCCGAAGACGGATACAAAGATCAGAGTTCGTGGTAGCTTAGCGGCTGTGTACTAAACCAGGAGTCGCAGGTTCGAATCCTGCTCGTGAACGAATTTTTCTTTCTACAGTTTATATCATTTGATTTCGTCCGCATGCGATAATGCATTAAATTATAAATAATTAGCAAATCAACTTGTTTGATCAAATCGATACACCGCCGACTAGTTAATCTCTGTTTTTTCTTACTGGGTCTTATTTAGTTAACAATCTTGGCATGTCTTTTTAACGCAATTCGTCAATAATAATTATTAAGAGACATTATTATACATATTAACAATTTCACACACTAAATAACATTTATTAAACATTACATGTGCAGAACTAGTAATTATATTTTATCAGTAGTTATTGAATAAAGAGACGTGCCAAGATTGTTTACAATAGTCTTATTGTAAACAATAATAATAACAACAATAATAATTGTCTTATTGTACTGACTATACCTCTCCGTTATCTTTTCTGTACACTTTTAAAAGTCCATTCAAGTCCGTCGGAGTAGAGGAGACATCACTTAACTAGGTTTTTAAAGTTCCGAATTTCCGAGATCATCACGATTTACTTTTAATTGGATTGTTTTGTCTATATCTTTTGCTGCAGAACATTTCTGCTATTAACCACAAATAACATGAAAATATTTTGACAAACAATGACAAAGAAATCGCGATTGGATTTGGATAAGAAATTTGCAATGGTGCTGGTTCTGTTGTTTACAAACTAAACTAAAGTAAGTAAGTATAATTAGATATGTCCCTTTCTAACTAAAAACATTAGAAAAGGATAGATTTTAGTCCACTTGCTTTTTTTCTACTTTACATGAATTTTCAATTTAGTAGCCATCTTTATAGGTCGCGACTATTTTGATATTTTTCCGTAAATTACTTTAATTATTATATTCTTTATTGTACACACACCAAACGGAAACCAAGACAGTCGGTAGTTTACAGAAAGATAAACAGACAGACAAGTAGAAGCAGTTTAGTTATTGTTCCGAGGTAGGTAAATTACGAGGTCATAGATAGAGTCATAGACTAATTTCACATTAATTCTCAATATGTTGTCCTTTTTACCCGACTGCGCCAGGAGGGTTATTTAATGATGTTTGTAAGAAAGAGATTAATCCCCAGTTTCCGAAAGGCTGATCAACACAAAAATTAACTAATCGACTGGCAAATATTAGGTCAAGCGATGTGATTGGCCGTTAGTATTTTTGACGACCAATCACAGGAGCTGACATTAGATTTGACAATAGATCAAATAGATCAGCCTTCGAGAAACTGGGGCATAGTGTGAAGAAAATTAGTTTAGTGCGGCTTACTAGAGAATCGGCACCAATGGCAACATTATACCTAAACGTATTTTCAAATAATCTAACGGCGTTTGCCCCTTACTGGCTATGTAGGTGCTTATCGTAGCTCATCACATCATTATATTATTAGATGACATAAGTTGGCTTACACAAACAAATAGTACGAGACAAACAACGGACGGATAGCGCGGTGCAGGCACAGCCTCGCAAGCCGCGGCCTTTGCGCATGATTTCCGGCAGCCTGCACACGAACCCGAATAACCATATTGAGCTAACAACAACGCTTCGTTAATTATTTCACTTAGGGTTAAATATAGTGTTTTAATACGCAGATTAATTACTACCTACCTGTTGGTAATTTACTACTAGCTTTCGCAACAAATTATTATACTAGCCTATGCCCGCGGCATCGCCCGCGTGAAAGTCGTTTATCGCGCATCCCTCGGGAACTGTTCATCTTCCCGGGATAAAAAGTAACTTATATGTTAATCCGGGTATTGTCCTATCTGTAGGTAGGTATGCCAAATTTCATTCAAATCCGTTCAAGCCTTACGGCGTGATTGAGTTCATTGAGTAACAAACATCTTCACAAACTTTCACATTTATAATATTTGTAGTGTGTTATATTTCTATGATTTGTAGGATATATTTAGAGTAGGATAACGTAATTTTATAATCTTCGCTATCCGATGACTCACTGGCCGGCTTCATTAAAGTTCACATGGTAGAGTCAGATTGTCTTTTTATAGTTTCCTGTTTGTGGATAATACCTATAAGTATAGGAAATGCGTTAAGCAAAACAATCAGTAGCTTCCTCACGTCTATTTCTGCACTTTCACTGTTTAACAATCAAGCATTGGAATCGAGATCACCATTGTCTCGTCATCGCCTTCCCATTGTAGGTAATACCACTGCGTTGTGATTTCGTTGTAAGGTGAAATTATTGCCTGCCTACCTATCTGATATTAGCGAATTTATATCATTCAATTTGATATCGTCATTCCAGAGTTTCTGTTTATGACCTACTTACATCGATACAAACTCAAAACAAGAATATCAGAAACCCATAATAAGGTCTACGCAAAGACTAATTTTTTGGGATAATTGCGTGTATTTCATTAATCATATGAAGATAGACGATATTTCTTCATTTACGAAACGTGCCAACTGTCAGAGATTTCACAAAATAAGTAGGTAGGTATATCTTGCACGGCTGGATGCTGCAACTCATCCTGTTTTACGTCTAACAACCGTTTTTATTAACCTATCCACGATTTGCCCTACTCATTCTACTAGAGATATAAATTTGACTAATTTTGTCTTTTTAATCGACTAAAAAAAAGTTGTATAAAAACGTAAGTATTCTTCGCGTTTTTATTTCTAGAGAGCAAATCGTGGATAGATATGTTATTGAAAACGGCCGGAATACAACCTTTTATCACTTTTATCGCTTACCGACAACGATGGTGTTAACATATAGGTATTTCGTTGCTTACCGACAGGTAAGCCTATAGGTACTGTGAGTATACGGTTATTTATACTTAATTATTAGAAAATTTGAATGCTTTAGCTATAGGTACTTATGTAACTAACAAGGTAGTAGGTTGTACTAGTGTTTACGTGTTTACAGATCAAATCTTTGCTCAAATACCGAAACAGGTGACAGTATAAAATAAAGCTAAACTCAACTGAACTGTGATAAATAAATCTTTGCTTTAGGAATGTTCTAAAATTAAATCTCAACTCTAAATTAGTTTTAAACAGTGATCAACGCTTGAGTATCGTTCTGTAATACGGGCCTTAGTATTTACGTATAGATTGTGAATTAATTAAATTAGCAATTCTTTAAGGAATTATTGTACCTACTCATCAATTTGAACAACTTTTACTATGAAATCGCGAAAAAAAATCTCCTGTTCAATTTTTCATTCGAATGTTTTTAAATAAATCCAGTGAGCTTACCTACATGCCTACATGCATAAATCGAAAACATTTTGTCAATTTATGTGAAAACAAATATAGGGCAGCTTATTTTTATTTCGCGATTACAGGGTTGGCAAATTGATCAGTACTATTCACAGGTACTTTCATCCCTTGAAAAATTGCCAATGAATTCAAAATCATCGTGAATAGAGCTCAAACAGAAAAACGGAATAGAAAAAACAGCACAGAATAATGAAAACGTACCTACCTAGTTCTTACCAGTGGTGGATTTACACATTTGCCGCCAGCAGGCTATTAAAATGTTGCCGCCCCTGCCAACCTCTATAATGGTCAGTTCCTAGATTATTTTTACAAATTGAACGATACCAAGAAATAGTTTTTGCGTATGGGTTTTTGAATATTTCTGAGCTAATAAAAGCTTAATCATGGGTCAGAGTGCCGCCTTAGGTTATCTAAGTGGTGAAACATTACCTAGGTACAGTCAACAAATCGGAATCATGACCCACACAGTCGATAATTCGTATGAAATTGTCAAAACAGTAAAATTTTCTTCTTATTAGCATCGTGCTGCACTTAGGACATTTTGAATATTAAGGAAACTGCGTTAATACGAGTCAGAGGTCTATGCAATTTTGAGCTTTGTTATTAAATGGAATAGATTAATAATCGGATAAAAAGTTATGTTTTTGATAAAGCTAGAATTATGTTTTGAATTTCGAATTAACTGTCATTCCGCATAGTTTACCTATAAAAAAGAAGTACACAAATACATTTTTTCAAAAACCTTTACTAACTCTTTCAATTTCAGAAGAATATTAATTGTCACCGCCCAATAAAATTGATAACAAGATGGTTGCCAGGGAAATATCTTTAAGCGAAATGCGACCTAATTGTATTAGAATGTTTGTAGAAAATTAAGCTTATGGTGGGTCATGATTCCGTTTGGTCGAGTGTACATGTGCTATTGTTTATGTGGACCTAATAACATTTAGGCAGTTGGTATATTTGTGGCGATGCTTGGGGGAGGCCAATGTCCAGCAGTGGACGTCTTTCGGCTGAAATGATGATGATGAGGAATATAAATATGAATCTTTTTAATTTGTGTAGGACATAAAACAAAAGCCCCAAATTTGCCGCCCTAGGCTCCAGCCTTCTCAGCCTGCTGGTAAATCCCCCACTGGTTGTTACAGATAGGTTGTTACGGAAACAATAACAGTTCTGACATAATAGTACCTACCTATTACACGGTTTTGCAAAGACTTGCATTTGAGTTTTATCTCTTCCACTTGAATTAAAGGAACACAACAAAAAAACCTTACTAAACTAGCTCAGACAGGTTTGTTACAACGTTTTCTCTCAACATTAAACCTTATGTAGTGAATCACAAGTCTCATTCTTTAAAATTGAATTAATATCCATAATATAGCTTGAACGTCTTGTCGTCCTGAGTTTTAGCACCGTAAAAGGAAATGACCACTTTAGCCTTTTGGCAATGACCTCTTGTTAATCGAAATGCCACAATCTTAACTTATTTACTAGCTTTATACGACACCTAATTCACTTTGTATTTAAAATACACATCTAAGTTTGAAATGAGGTTCTTTTATATAACAGTATGCAAATTAGAAAGCTTACACCATTCATTATTCTGCTAATATTACCTATGTGTGTTTTATGTTTAGTTTTATTTCTTAGGTATTACCTATCTGCATTGTTGATAAACTTTGTATTCTACCTACTGTAACAAAGCTCGAGGTGATCGGTTGTTAAACTTTAAGGGTTGTTTGACCTTACCTTTCCATACTCGGCAGTTCCAGCCCACTCTCGCCGCCATTGATCTGCCACTTCCATGTCAGTGAGTTGGTTTTTGTCGTTTTTCGATATTGCAGCTACACTCGAAATCACAGGCTCGTTCGATAAAAGCGCACACGCACGTTCGGGTAGCGCGCCGGCACGAAGCCTACTGCCTGCCCTGCCTGCCAGTCACCTTCATCCACTGCCTTCGTTGCGCGAGACGCGGTACAGCCTCAGCCCACTAAATAAATTTAAATATCGCCAATTCGTCATTGCCTTCCGTTGACAAAAACCGTACATACTTAATGTCAACGCCCACCGTCAGTTTAAGGTACCTCTCACGTAGGAAGCGGCCCACGCATTACGAGAGATAGATACTGCAATATGGAAACAAATGAATATAATATGGCTAACTTTGGAATTTAATAAATATACTTAGATGTCAGATTGTTTTAGTGATCATAAATCAATCTTATTTAGGTATTTAGTTCCATGTCCAAAAAAATTTTGTAGGATGATAGCACTGCCTTCCATGCAGGGAGGTGTATGTTCGAACCCGGTCCGCATCTTTGAATTCGAATTAATAATGCGCGGACACGGACAGTAAAAAATATAGACTAAGTGCTGCGAACAACCATAGTGAAGCCAACAAAAACCGTGCTCCTTCATGTACAACCAGTGCTCACGTACACACCATGCACCTGAAGGATATTTGTTTTCGCGATGCTTACTGGAAGATGCCGCGACATGTGAACTGAGAGGGGTGAGCACGGTTTAAGGTGCATGTGTGTGCGTGAGCACTGGTTGTACATGAAGGAGCACGGTTTTTGTTGGCTTCACTACGGTTGTTCGCAGCATTTAGTCTATATTTTTTACTATGTCTCTGTGCGCGGACTACAATAATTGTATATTACTTGTGTAATAGTTGTAATGGTGAAGGAAAACACGAGTCGCGAGAATCTCGAGGAAGGATTACTCACGCTTGTGACAATGGGCTGTGTGAATATGATAGATAGCACTAAGCTACCTTCCTAAACTAAAGTTAAACTATTATCTAATCTGTGCTAGTCAACGTGCTAGTGTTCAAAATGTAGATACCTGTTTTGTTGTTTGTTAGAACTGCGACTGCTTTTATTTGATACAAGTGCTAAGCGTAAGCTCTTCGATATGATTCCCAGCGATCTAGCGAGTTTGCAAGCTAGATATAATGGCAAGGGTGATGAGATCGGTGCGACGAACGCTCACGTACGTGCTTCACACTATTGATGTAATATTCGGTACCCATTTCTGATCAGAGCCTGCCCGATGGACTTAAATAGGAGGAAGTCGGCGGAGTGCGAGATTCTGGGTGGCCAGTTGTGAGAAGCGCCAGGTATCCATCCCTATTCAAGTTATAAGGCTCATTGAACCTTATAAATTAGAACCTAAGGGCGGATCCAGGGGAGGGGTCATGGGTGCCATGACCCCCCCCCCCTTGGGCCTAGTTCACCCACAGTTTTCTTTCCAGTTTATATAATTTACTAAATGAATGTACAATGAATGAATGAAAGTATGTATGTGTTACATACTAATGCAACAAGATACACTCAAAATTAATAAACTTAACTCGCACCCGATCCCGTTCGTTCATTGTGAATAATATTCGAAGTTTGATTTTGCCGAACAGCCTGTGTCGCGAAGTTTTTCTCTAATCTCCCAGTTGTGTGATGTGTCACCATCGATTGAATACTTAGCTAACCATCAACAATAAAAATAACTACTTAACAACCATGTTAGCCTTATAAAATCTCGCCTTGAAAAATTCAAGTAAGTAAATATAATCAGTTTTAGCAAATAGGCAAAAAAATTCGTGCTCAAGCTCAATTTAATTTCCTATCCAGGATTTAGGACTGCCATAGCGTGAATCTATACGTAATTATTTACACTACAGCGTCTACTATTAGCCGCTTTGGGCGCCGCAAGAACAGGCTGCGCTCAAATGAATGCGTATTCTTTTGTCACAGAACTATGCTTTTGTGAAGAGCTAATCATTTGTTCATGAACTCTCTTCCGTCCTTCTTTCTTCTGCGTACTGGACGTACCTATGTTGAATGCAACTATTTTGTTAGGTACGTTAATAGAGACAAAGTCGAAGCTGTGAAAAAGTACGCGCTCGCTTCGCTAGCGTCAGTATACTATATCGTTTTTTCTTTTTTTTTTGCGTATAGGTATTGCAAATTGCAAGTAACTATTCCGTTGCATTCATATTCTACGTTGAGAAAAACTAAAGCTCCAAAGTTCATGTTATAGCAAAAATTACGAAAATCCTAGAATTTTATTGGTTCAGTTTGTTTCCTCGAAGTAAGCAAAGCTGACTCAAGGACAATCGGACCCTACTTTTAAAAATATCGATCCGGGGCTGGATATAAATACAAGTAAGGGGGGGGGGGGGTCCCCCTGACAAAAAGGCTGGATCCGCGCTTGGTAATTAGGTTAAGGAATGTTATTTAGTGTGTCGAATTGTTAACATAATGTCTTTTAATCATTATTATTGACGAATTGCATTAAAAAGACATGCCAAGATTGTTTACTAAATAAGACAAGAAAAAACAGAATGTACATTTATTTTATTGAATTGAAATTAAATGTAATTTTCTTATTGTACGTAGGTAATTATAATAATATGATATGGTTGTATGTGTATGACGTCAAACTAATTAATGCTTTGCCTGAAATAAAGAAATTTAATTATATAGATGCATTAACATTTTTGTATTAATTACGTAGAAAAAAAAATCATTTGGCTAAAATATAGACAATACAATATCACTGCTAAAATACCGAGCTTCCAAACAACAATGTATACAGAATAATTCAATTAGTGGCTGAACTGAAATCCTTACAATCAGTACATTACATACATACTATAATTAACAATAATAATATCATCTAAAGATATAAATTGTGGAAAGAAAATATCGCTCACGAGCAGGATTCGAACCTGCGACTCCTGGCTCAGTACGCCAGTGCTTTAGCCACTAAGCTACCGTGAACACTGCTCGTGGTATCGAAATTATCCTCCACTATACGTCTTTGGGTGACGTCAGCGATATCTTATTAAGAAACATTGTTCCTTAACCGACTCGACTAACTTTACAGTTAAATCAAAGTCGTATAGATATGCCTACCCTTACTAATTATTTTATTATTTTAACGCATTTTACGCATGCGAACAATGAACAATTTGAACAATTTTTAAGGAACAATGTTTCTTAATAAGATTAATAGAACACTCTGGAATGTTCTCGAATGGAATGAGTCTCCTATGTATGTACTAGAACAGTCCAGAACATGTTGTATACTGGAAGGTTCTAGAGTATGTGCTGGTCTCTGACGGCCGGGATATAAATAGGGCCGCTCAGGCTAGACAAGTCAGTTCAAGCCCGGTTAAGCAGAAAGAGCACTCTAGTGCTTCCTGTGAGTAATCAATTCGAAAAAAAAAAAAAAATAGACAAGTCAGTTGTTACTTGGCGATAGAACAGTAAACTAGTCAGTTGGGAATTAACGTGAACTAAGTAAGCAAGTCTGCTAGTAAGTAATTATTGTAAAAGTGTTGACCAAATAAAGAACATTGGAGAATCTGGAAGCTTTTATTTGGCATTACTTCGTGTCCCGCCAGTCCGTGAATAAGGTTACGAGAGGTAATTAATAGTCTACTATTTAACAGCCATTTTTGATCCTATCAACCGGATCATTACCTCGGTACGTAACAAATGTAGTGACGGCCGCAGCCGCAACACGCGCTCGCCCTGCGTCTTTTGTGGATTTCCATTCGAATGAGCAGAATTGCTATTGTCAATTCAAATTTCTTTTGGATTTTTCATGAAGAAACTGATTAGTTCTTTACATAAATGTATGCATTTAGTAAAAAACTGGCCAAGTGCGAGTCGGACTTGCGCATTAAGGGTTCAGTACTTCTCAACGACCTGATAACCCATAAAAACTGATTTAATTTACGAGAGTTTATCAAAAGACATCAACGCACAGTGCGCGAAATATGAATTTTTGCATGTGTTTCTTACGCAGGTGCCACCACATATGTCTATGTTTGTCTTATTTTTAGTATTTGTTGCTAAACTACATGATATGCACTATAATCTGACCAAGTTTGACGCTGGTATATATTACCGTTTTGAAAATAGAGCAGGAACAAAAACGTTGAAAAAAATGCATGTTTTTTGAGGTTTATTGTATGGGGACCCCCTTTGGTTTTTGTTTTTTTTTTGTTTTTAGTATTTGTCGTGATACACCTCATAGCAACACATATTCTGAGAAAATTTCAACCGGTTACCCATTACCGTTCAAAAGATACAACCCTGTAACAGACAGACGGACGGACGGACGGGCGGACGGACAGCGTAGCGAGAGTAATAGGGTCCCGTTTGGCACCCTTCGGGTACGGAACCCTAAAAAAGAAGTATATTACATTATCCGTTGCTGCACACTAAAGTAAGAGCATGACCTAACTTAAGTATGTATCTAAGTTGATAATTAAATAAATATTTGTGTAAAAAACCGTTAAACTAATCACATTATACGAATTTATGAAAAAAACCATATCTACATAATTATGTAATTTGCCAGTTTTTTTGCTTTTTGAAGCGCGACCCTCTTCTTGCGGCGCCTAGAGTGACTTTATTAAACGGTACAGCTTGAATATAGATTTATGCTATGGTAAACTTTCATTTGCAATCGAACTGAGGTGTAGCTCGAGCGCAGCGAGCGCAAAAAAATTTGGTATTTGTTACAAACACAGATTATATTTACTTACTTGAGTTTTAAGAGCTTTTTTAATCAGGATATTTGGAATATTATTGTTTCTATTCCGATTAGAAAAAAAATGAGCTACCTATCATCTATAATGTTGATGTTTTAAGTTTCTAAAATTATTTTTATTGAGCGAGGTTTTATAAGGCTAATATGGTAGATAAGTAGTTATTTATGTTGTTGATGGTTAGCTAAGTATTCAATCGTATTCAATCGACGGCAACGCGACTGGGAGATTGGAGAAGAACCAAAGTTTAAATCGTGCTAATATTTTTATAACGAACGAACGAGTAGGGGTGCGAGTACAAATTCGTAATCTTATGTGTGTATGTTGTTGTATTTAGTATGTAAGGCCAGCATAGTACTACATTCATTTAGTAAATCATGTAAGCAGAAGAAAAAGCTATGGTTAACCTAGGCCCAGGGGGGGCGGTAATGACCCCCATGACCCCCCTCTGGATCCGCAATTGATGATGAACAAATTTTAATATGGGACCAAGTCTGAAAACGTGAAAAAAAAATCTGCTGCTTGCTCCATACTTTTAGGTTCACATAACTTGATAAAATGTACCTAGGTGATGGTTGTTTTTTTGCAATTTTGGATTGGTCCCATGGTAAAAGTTGTTCATACTGATGAGTTGGTACAATAACCTCTTAAGTTAATATTAAATTCTACTTTTTTGGCAATGTACAAAAAAAAATGAATTGAATTGAATGTTTCATAAAAAAAAAAATATAAATATTTTGAATAATACATTGACATAATTTATAATTTGCCCCAAAATTATAGGTATTCAGCTAATGAGTTTGTTGTTAGTAGTAAATTGGTTTTAAGAGGACATAATTATAAATGTTTGACTCACAAATACCTATTGTATCTGAAACAGTTAACTTATTTGCAGTGCAACATCAGACTTTCTTCTAAGTTGATTTACATACACATCTAGTAAATTACTATCACATTGTCTTAATTCTAAAATATCAAGAAAGGCATCACTTTTGAATTTGTTTCTCATGTTCACACTCCTTTGATACTTGGCAAATAGAACATCATTCTTTTGACTTGTCATACAAAAGTTGTAAAAGATTTTCTGTTCAGTAATGAAACTTTTATTGATACCATTTTTGAAATACCTATAGTATAGTTGTTCATCACAGTTACACATATTTTCAACTTCTTCCCATTCTTTGAGAGTTAATCCAAAAAGCAAGCCAATATAATGACCCTTGACGACACATGTTACTTGTCCTGATCTATCACTGATCCTTATTGTAGCCGATGATGATATTCGTCCTTTATAGTTGGTGATCTTGACTGACTCCAGATAATAATCTGTCAGTATTCCCCATCCCTCCGTATAAAGTTTCAGTTGACGGGCTTCTGTCAGTTTTATTAAATTTAAAAAATTTGTACCATACTGTTTTATATTCATGTGAATCCGATTTTTCGTTTCTATTTATTAAATATTAAAAACAATAATATTTATAATCAATACCATATTATTTAACTTTGTGAATTCATAGCCAGAATTTGCACCATGTTCTGCCTTTTAAACTGGTGTTGTTAACGGCTGTTTTTTTCATTTTAATTGGTTATTTTCTTCTGTAAATTCAGTCACTTCAACTGGCTAACACAGATAAAATTATTTAACTAATTTAAGCTGGCTACGCTAAGGGTAACTAGCTAAGGTAACTTTCGCTTTCGTTAATTAACTTAATTGAGAAAATTCGTTTTCGATCCGTAGGTAAAATATTATTGATTATACGGTACTAAATTCGTAATCTTCAAAAAAAATATTTTAATAAATTTGATTTCATGGTGATTATATTATCCACAGATTAATGATATTTTTTTTATTTTTTTTTATTTATTCATGACCATGGATACATGTCCTTCAGTCGTAATCATTGAACATATTATACTTATATCCTAGTAAAGTGATGGAAACTTTACTAGGTTTCTGAGGGGATGATGAGATAATACGAAAGTCATGTTTTTCAACTTTGTACCATTTATCCACACTTGTACACGTTAACGAGCACTTAACATTTAATAATCAACCATTATTACACATTAACACTCGAAGAAACACAAATTTTGGAAAATAATGAAAAATCAACAACACAATCTTTACGAATTTTCCCGCCAACCGATTAATGATATATGTATCATATTTTTCATCTGAGGTATCATATGTATGCATAGATTTAGTATTCATAATCTAAGTATGTATGTATCAAAATACCACAGAGTACATTATATAACTCACATCACAGACCAAGTATAGATGTGATAAACTGCCACAGACCACAGACCACGTAGAGACAGACTACTAGGGGATAGTGATGGGCAGTGGAAAAATATCAAAAAGATAAAAGCTCGGATATTTATCAGAAATGCCCACAATAGAAGGTTCAAGACGTATCTGGGTCATTTTCAAAAAAAGTGTACACTATTAAAAATATGCTACAATTTTTTTATTCGTTCTTTATCCTTTTTAACCGACTTCAAAAAAAGGAGGAGGTTATGTATTCCGCGGGTTTTTTTTTTTTTTATTTTTTTTTTTCTTTCATGTATGTACACCGATTACTCCGAGATTTGTGGGCCGATTTACGTGGTTGTTTTTTTATTTGGTAGAGAAAGTCCGCGCGGTGGTCCCATATAAATTTTATTGACTTAGGTTAAATAGTTTTTTAACCAGCTTCAATAAATCAGTTTATTTTAGCTTTACGTATCTAGATGATCTGCTCATTGGTTCCTCATTCTGAGAATTCTTGGCCTATATGCGTGTTTTTTTTTCACGATAGTGATTGGACGTTTGGAAGATCATGAGCGAGACCTTTGCCCAGCAGTGGGATAGCAAAGGTTAATAAAAATATATTCTCAAATTGGTTATATAAACATTTATGAATCAACCCTCAACTAAAAAGTATGAAATAAAAAACTTTTTAACAAAAAAAAAGAAAACGGATTCAAAAACCTTAACTAAAAAGTAAAAAATAATTATTGTATGTATTTTAAAATCTTAACTTAAACAACATTTTGAAGGCGGCGCGTGATTTTCATGTACGTTCACATAAACTGTTTTTACTATAGATATTGCGCTGGACTGTACATTACATAACGCAAAGGGTCAACCACGCGCCGCCTTAAAAATGTTGTTTAAGATAAGATTTTAAAATACATACAATAATTATTTTTTACTTTTTAGTTAAGGTTTTTGAAGTCGGTTTTTTTTTTTCTACTTCTAATTTACAATTGGTAATCTTTTAAGAATCGAAAAATAACAATAAAACGGCTTAATCTGGATTTCTTACTGAAATATAACTCATTTAATGCCCGTAGGGAACAAAAACTATTCCATTCCGCAACCAATAGTTTTTTACTATAAAAATCAAATAAAACAAGTCTGGATTTTAAGAAATAGTTTATTTTGTGCAAAGTCTATCGTTCTTTAATAAAAAATGTATAAAAAATTAAATCAACCATAGCAAAATATGTATTCATCATTTTAATTTCCATTACGTTACTCTTTGGACCAAATTAGTTTAATAATTTTTGTTATTTTTTCTTAATTACGATACAACATAGGAACTCTTTTTTGATTATAATAATCATACGATTACCTACACTATAAATTATTAAAAATGTATAACACATTATATTTCGGAATAAAAATAATATTTAAAGCAAAATATAAAATGGGACAGTCACGGAATAGACTGTTCCTTTAACGGAAAAGAATTCTTAAGAATAATACACATTGACAAGAAAATGAGAACAAATTATTACAACATACACTTCTAATATAGTTATTTTAATTACTTAATTTTTCACAAAAATATAAAGGACTAATAAAAAAGTACCACAAATTCACGTTAAGAATTAATTTAAAGTCCGGTACAAAAATTAAATATTATTTAGTTCGATAGAAACTTAATGTATAATCTTCCTAAGAATTCCATTCCGAAACTTTTAAATTCCAATTCTACGTTACCTGCGTTTTGGTTACGGAACGGAAGTATCGGAAGCCGAACTTTATACTGTTTTACTATTTATTATTTTAAACACACATCACATCAACAAGCTTAGTATCAAATTGGGTTCACTGAAAGCTAATAGACATATCAAAATAATTTTCAAGAAATAAACTTATATACTTACTTCGAAATTGGTTGCGGTTGCTGAACGTCGAAAACAGACCGTTACGAAGGTGCGTGTTGGTAAGTCGCCGAACGCCGTCAAAACGGACGAAAAAACTACAGAATCCGTTTGACAGGATTTAAAATTATGCCCATTAAAATAAAAAAATGCATAGCAGTAGTTTTATTGCCATCATCTCGCTAATATTTGTGGTTTCGGAAGGGAATTTTCCACTTTAACTAATTTATGTCCTCACAAATTAAATTTTTTTTTAATATTTTGATCGACATCACACCATTCCTGTAATTGTGAAAACAATCATACTTAACTATGCTTTCCGAAATATCAAACACACCAGTATATTTAAGTCAACAAAATACATTAAAATAAGGTTGGTTAAGGTAAGATGCAGTACACACTACAGAAAACGATTATTTCAGGCTTCTGGGCTACGTTCACTTATAACGCACTCAGTGTGAAAGTCACCCGGTGTGAATATCGCTCGATCATTGACGATTTTCTCAGAATTACTGAACGACTTCGGGCGACTTTATGAAACTGACACTAGAACAATGAAGCACTGACAATTATGACGATCGAAACCTCAAATTATCTGTCATTTCATACTATTATCTGTCAACATGACAGCAGGGCGTCTTTTACCCTACTATTTCACGGAGTGACCGGTGCGTACGCTCGACGACGCCCGCTCACAATACTGAACGGTTTGGTGTGAACGCCCGGACGATCGCTCCGAGTAACTGAACGACCAAACAACGCTCCGGGCGTCGTCCGCCGTCGTCCGACGATAATACTGAACGTACCCCTGGGGGCCAAACGAAGCTTAATGAATTGATATACAGGGGGTGCGTTCACTATTATCGTCCGACGACGGCGGACGACGCCCGGAGCGTTATTTGGTCGTTCAGTTACTCGGAGTGATCGTCCGGGCGTTCACACCAAACCGTTCAGTATTGTGGGCGGGCGTCGTCGAGCGTACGCACCGGTCACCCCGTTAAATAGTAGGGTAAAAGACGCTCTGCTGTCATGTTGACAGATAAAAGTATAAAATGACAGATAATTTGAGGTTTCGATTGTCATAATTGTCAGTGCTTCATTGTTCTAGTGTCAGTTTCATAAGGTCGCCCGAAGTCGTTCAGTAACTCTGAGAAAATCGTCAATGATCGAGCGATATTCGCACCGGGTGACTTTCACACTGAGTGCGTAGTAAGTGAACGTAGCCAGGGAAACAAGCCCTTCCCACCAGATGGTTCAAATAAAACTAGGAATTGGGAGATTAATACAATACCGCTTGAATATTATTTGTTTCTTTTTTCAAACATAAGTTTACTACATGCTACCGCAAGTTGGAAATCATAAAATATCACACATAATGCAATACTATAGGGGACACTTCTAAGTACTCCTTGCCTATCTGGCCCTTGTGCCCCTCCCAGAAACAAATCCTGGATCTGTCCTTGGCCACAGCAATAGGATTCCATTTGGACCCTTCGGGTGTAGAATCTTAATAATATGAATGCTGTTGTAAAACAATTTTTTATTATTTCAGATACTGAGATGCCACCGCCTACATACAGTTTTGTTGGAAATCATTTATTAAATGAGGTAAGCAACAGCTTTTTTCATTTTCTTTAATGGCATTTATATTTAAAAACAAAATAATATGAATAATAATATTATAAGTTGGCCTCAATAAAGTAAGCTGTGTGTGAATGTCACAATCAACTGAGAAATGTTTGAGCATGACGGTAGGCCATTGACTTGTACCTATGGACCAGTAATACCTACGAAATAAGTGTGGTATACCTACAATAACCGGGCCACCGTTATGGTGGCCATAGCTAGGGAAGTAAGTAATCAAAACTAAAAAGAATCGATATCGATGCTCGAGTTTCGTACCAGAGATGTGTGCTGATTAAAATCATTTTCAAGTAGTAATAAATAATGCAATTATATCAAATACTAAGTTCGGCTGTCCCTAGGACATAAAAAATCAAGCTTCTAGGTCAAGGCAATCATACGGCTATGTCACATTTTGATACTCGCAAACTCACATAAAAAACCTATAGGGTACTTCGCATTGACCTAGAATCATGAAATTTGGCCAATATATCGAAATATCTTTTTTTTTTAATATATCGAACTCCGATTGTATATTTAAAAATATCGATAGATCGAAAATCTGATATTTAAAAAATATCAACAGCCCTAGTTTGTTTACTTGACAGCTCATGTACTATGGGCCACATTGCGGGGTAAGCGGGGTTGCCACGCGGCGTAGGTATATTGACATCCCGTAAAGATGTTGCCAAACAGAGAATATACAAATAGCATGCGATCCCTTTCACCAGACGACATAATACGTTGGTTAACAAGAGACAAAGAATAGTTTCATAATTCAATAACGATTTAATAGATATTTGTATAAACTAGGTGGATATAGAAGAATGGGCCACTTCCATAGGTTTAATTCAATGCGGTAGGCAGGGTAAAGTTCTAAAGACATTTCTATTAAAAAATGGTTCATCATTATCAGCCCGTTACTGTTCCACTTCTGGGCACGAGCCTCTTCTCAGAAGGATTCAGGCCTGAGTCCACCACGCTGGCCTACTGCGAGTTGGTGGACTAAACACCATCAAGAACTGTATGAAGCACTCTCAAGTGGGTAGGTTTCCTCACGATGTCGTTCACCGTTAAAGTAAAAAGTGACAATCAAATTCTGATTCGCACTTGAATTCGAAAAGCCAGAGGTGTGGGCCGGGTACGAACTCAGATCCCCCTGCAAGGATGGCAAGCATTCAACCACTAGGCTATACTTTAAATTACTAGGTTATAATGTTCATTCCGGGACCCATCTGAAAACCAGTGCTGCAACATTTCGGTGTTGTAGCATATGCTGAGATGGGGGCCTTTTTAGGGTTCCGTATTAGTCTTTTACAGGCATATTATTTTTAATTTTATTGTTGATGTGTTATTTTTTCTCTCGCCTGTAACAAGATTAAAATAATTATTTTATTTCTTTCTTTCATTTTGTTTGATTTATGTAAATGCAATGATAACATTGTAGATATTAATGTAAAACCAAGTAGTTAAAAGCCTTAATTTTCCTTGCAGGTAATGTACAATCAAATAACAGTCCCTTCAACACTGAAGACGATGACTCCTGTGGCTAGGAAGATCCTGAGGATGCAAATCAAACAAGAAAATGTAGAATTTTATTATGATTAGAAATAACTGAAAAAAAAAAATTTTTATAGGAGAAAATTGAAAAATAAACAGATTTATGTAAAAGTAATGGTTTTTATTTCACTTTCACTATAAAAAATAAAATATTAGCAATGCATGTATAGGTATACATGCATTGCTAATATTACCTACCTACGCATGAATAAGAGGCAAAAGCCTTGTATCCAAGGCCGAAATTTAAAAACCTTTTGCTTGGTTGGAAGTTGAAAAAAATGTATTATCTGTGCTTGTCATTTTCTATTATTGAGGTTACTCTTTGGTTCCCTATTGACTAAATTTCTTGTTCGGAGATTGTCGTCTGATGCGTACTTGGTCTGTGAGTTATATTCTCTTTGATACTCTGTGTCACAGATCACTATATAGTGTAACAAACAAACAAACAAACGCTATATGTAGTCTGTGGTCTGTGATCAGTCATCTTCTGCCAGTGAGTTATACCTATGGAGGCGGTGTATTCTTCTATATCCACCTAGTTTATACAAATATCTATTAAATCGTTATTGAATTACGAATCTATTTTTTGTCTCTTCTTAACCAACGTGTTATGTCGTCTGGTGAAAGAGATCGCATGCTATTTGTATATTCTCTGCTTGGCGGGATATCAAAATACCTACTCCGCGTGGCAACCCCGCTTACCCCGCAATGTGGCCCATAGTGGCCATAGTACATGAGCTGTCAAGTAAACAAACTAGGGCTGTTGTTTTTTTTTTAAATATCAGATTTTCGATAAATTCGATATTTCGATATATCGGCCAAATTTCATGATTATAGGTCAACGCGAAGTATATAGGTTTTTTATGTGAGTTTGCGAGTATCAAAATATGAAAGAAAAGAAAGAAAAATAGTTTATTGTCACAGTTAACGACGCGCAACATTTAAATAACAGTGATAAACACAAGCAGGTAACTAATAGGTGGGGTTTCATAGAAAGTAAAACAAAAAAACACATCATCATTTCAGCCGAAAGACGTCCACTGCTGGACATAGGCCTCCCCCAAGCATCGCCACAACGACCGGTCCTGCGCCTTCCGCATCCAGCGGATTCCCGCGACCTTCACCAGGTCGTCGGTCCACCTTTTGGGGGGCCTACCCACGCTGCGCCTTCCAGTACGCGGTCCCCACTCCAGAACTTTACTGCCCCATCAGCCATCCGTTCTGCGAGCAATGTGCCCCGCCCACTGCCACTTAAGTTTGGCAATTCTTCAGGCTGTGTCGGTTACTTTCGTTCTCCTGCGAATCTCCTCATTTCTGATTCGATCACGCAGGGACACTCCGAGCATAGCCCTCTCCATTGCCCTTTGAGTAACATTGAGCCTTCTTATCAGGCCCATTGTGAGCGACAACGTTTCAGTACCGTAAGTAATCAAAAAAACACATAGGTAAAAAATTAAGAAAGGACAGTCGATATAAAATATAAGAAAAGTATAGTTGACCGCATGAGAGTGGCAACACCTGAGTCTGAAAGCCGCCCTTACTGCTTACGAAATAAAGGCGCCGCCAGAGCCAAACTGTTACCACTGACGTACGGTCAACCGCTCCTAAAATTACATAATAAAAATAAAATATCCTCGTTAGTTCTCAAGACATTGTTGATTGTTTTCATTGAAATAGTATTGAGGGAGATATAAGTTAGTGAAGTTTACTTCAGTCGTGTGGTCTAAAGCACACTCGTTTTTTTATGTCCTAGGGACAGCCGAACTTAGTATTTGATATAATTGCATTATTTATTACTACTTTAAAATGATTTTAATCAGCACACATCTCTGGTAAGAAACACGAGTATCGATATCGATACTTTTTAGTTTTGATTACTTACTACCCTAACTATGGCCGCCATTACAGTGGCCCGGGTATTGTAGGTATGCCACGCTTATTTCGTAGGTTTGACAAGTCCATAGATATAGGTCAATGTCTACTGCATCAGTTTTGATTAGATTCCATTCACAGTTGCCAGGTCTCCCGATTTTCCGGGAGATTCACAGATTTTCGTAATAATCTCCCGATCTCCCAATTTTTTACAATCCCTAATTTTATAAAGCCCAATAATAGGAACAAGATCAAAAACTGGCAAAAAAACTGCATAAAATGAAACAGACGGATAAGTTGCTGCCCTGAATATTTCCGTCACTCCCAGCGTATCTATACTACATAATAAGTTAAAAATTATAATTTTTTTATTACACTGGGCAGTACAATGTAAAAAAGACAAACTGTATTGATTTTAATATTACAGCTGGAATGGTGGTAAAATATAATACCGGTATTACTTGAAAAACTTATATTTTTCTTGAAAAACATTTCTCAAACAAATCTCCCGATTTTTTCCGTTTTTCCTCAATACATCTCCCGCTTTTTTGACTTATAAACCTCCCGGATTTTGAAAATTAGACCAAGCAACACTGATTCCATTATCAAAGCTAGCTTCTGCTAGCTTAGCATAGATTTAGAACACAATAGATAGAGAATCGACGTGCCCCTTTTAGATAGCAATAGTTTTTACTTCAGTGATACCACACTAAGATTTTTACCCCCATTTTTTTGAGATTAAGTTAAGGGATCTTAGATTACGTAGAAAATAACTTGAAAATGCGCAGTGATCAGTTTAAACGATTTTAACCTCTATAGTAACAAGCGCAATCGTACCATCTTTGTTCAAGTTATTTGCCGGATTAACATTTAATGGAGGCCAGTGGCTCCTACACTCTCGTCTATGAATCACGTATGTATGTAAAGGTAATTTAGAAAAGTGAAATTAAATAAAGTATTTTGGAGAAATTGGATTTATTGTAATTTTTTTTGGATATATTTATACATAGATATATTTTGGATATTGATTGGATGTATAGGATTTATTGTAATTTTAAGTGTAATTTACTGGCCTTTAAACAGAATCAATTTCGTATGAAAGTTTCTCACTCTATCACCTTTCTGTGAAACAGTTTTTATAAGGTGATGTATTTGTACATCTAAATATTTTAATGCAACAGCTTTTATTAGGATTACGATGTGGCTATCCAGCGGGTTTTGATTTCTAACATGGTCGTTCAACGTAGTAAATGTGGGTGTCTCAATGTTTTTTTTCAAAATGGTCATAACCATATGAGCCATTGCCTTGTTAGTGGCTAAAAAAAATTTATACTACACACATACTACACTGTGTGTAGCTTACACATAATACTAAAACAACCATATAAACCAATCTACTTCATCAATAAATAAGGATGAAAATTAAAAACACCCTAAATAATGGGTACATAATTACGTAAATCACAGCAGCAATAATCACGGAATTATTTAAAACATACGTCTCCTTCAACAATTTAATAAAAAGATAAAAAGCACCATATTACAGGTAGCACCCTAAATACTGGGAACGTAAACATGTCTATCATGGCAACACTAAACACGGAAATATTTTAGGTTATGTTATTTAGAAAACGCTGAAAACTGCTAATATTTCTATAAGAAATGGGTTCAAAATAGTTAACACTTACGTACTTGTAGAAACACATTGTATGTAGTTACATAAACACAACAATTTAGATATAAAATGCCACTTACCCGTGGAAAGTTAATCCTTCAATGTGTTGCTCGCTGCGGCTCTTGCAGCCTAACACACTATACCCGACCATATCACGGAACTGTATGAGTGTTTTATCACGAAGTTTCACCATAAAATTATAGAAAACTACGAAGCACAATTAATAAAACTCTTTAGTTTGACAGACTGAACGCTTTGTTTGTAAAAACTTTAAAAGTGTGACAACGAAAATATGGGTAACATGTAAGAGATGGCGATATAATAGTTGTGTCTTGCTCTATCTTAGGAGCAGTAGCATAAGTCCATTTCTTTCCCACATACTCTGACGTAGTTAGGAATCCATCTGTAGTGTTCATAATCTAAGTAGCTTAGCATCTCTACTTGGTCATGTATTATCTATGACTTGGTCTGTGCAGTCTGTGCTTAGCTCAAAGAGTATAGAACTACGTTCTAGTCTTTGAAAATGGAATCTATGGAAGCGACATTATTGTCTATGCAATTTTACAGATAAGATATTTATAGTCTTCTCTCTTTAACATACGTACAACCACATGTGAAGGAAAGATACGACACTATTTTCATACGTCAGTTTTCCGTGACATTTCTTAAATGAATTACTGAGCGTGGCGAATGTTTGAAAATCCGCCATTTTATGTCTCGAGTTGTTATGGTTAATAAAACCACAAAATCTACGAATTAAAACGTTTATTATCCATTTTAACCCAGGAATCATCACAATTTTTCTGAAACAACTCTATCGATAAGTACTACAATTATATTTTTGTAAAGAACAAGACTACTAGACGGCCATAATATGTCTCGGACATTTCAAAAATCGACACGGTTTTTTTTTTTTTTTCGTTTATGTCAAGTCCAATAGTTCCATAGTCAAAGGTTCTAGTCATTGAATTAAACCTATGGAAGTGGCCCATTCTTCTATATCCACCTAGTTTATACAAATATCTATTAAATCGTTATTGAATTATGAAAATATTCTTTGTCTCTTGTTAACCAACGTATTATGTCGTCTGGTGAAAGGGATCGCATGCTATTTGTATATTCTCTGTTTGGCAACATCTTTACGGGATGTCAAAATACCTACGCCGCGTGGCAACCCCGCTTACCCCGCAATGTGGCCCATGGGGTTGGCGGGAAAATTCGGAAAGATCGTGTTGTGGATTTTGTATTATTTTCCTAAATTTGTGTTTCTTCGAGTGTTAATGTGTAATAATGGTGGATTATTAAATGTTAAGTGCTCGTTAACGTGTACTAGTGTGGGTAAATGGTACAAAGTTGAAAAACGTGACTTTCGTATTTTCTCATCATCCGCTCAAAAACCTGGTAAAGTTTCCATCACTTTACTAGGGTAAGTAAACTAAAGACTTGGCTGGAGGGTCTAAGCAACCAGGCCATAAAACTACTCACATATAATATAACAAATAAATGACTTGGCTTAAAGGTCTTAGCAACCAGGCCATAATAATTAAAAAAAAAAAAAAAAATGTGGCCCATAGTACATGAGCTGTCAAGTAAACTGACTAGGGCTGTTGATATTTTTTAAATATCAGATTTTCGATCTATCGATATTTTTAAATATACAATCGGTGTTCGATATATTGAAAAAAAAAAGATATTTCGATATATTGGCCAAATTTCATGATTCTAGGTCAATGCGAAGTACCCTATAGGTTTTTTATGTGAGTTTGCGAGTATCAAAATGTGACATAGCCGTATGATTGCCTTGACCTAGAAGCTTGATTTTTTGTCCTAGGGACAGCCGAACTTAGAATTTGATATAATTGCATTATTTATTACTACTTGAAAATAATTTTAATCAGCACACATCTCTGGTACGAAACACGAGCATCGATATCGATACTTTTTAGTTTTGATTACTTACTTCCCTAGCTATGGCCACCATAACGGTGGCCCGGATATTGTAGGTATACCACGCTTATTTCGTAGGTATTACTGGTCCATAGGTATAAGTCAATGGTTCTAGTTAGCTAGCTACTAATATGGTAATCTGTGAGCTAGCTACACTAATATAAAGATATACGTGGTCGGAAACTTCCATAAAAAAAAAAAATGTATGACGACTGATGCAATATGTTCCCAACATGAAGAAAACGCACAGATTTGACATCTACCAACGTAGTAATACTAGTAATGATCCCAGTGGTTAAAAATTATCAGCAAAGTGGAAGAAAACAAAAAATCCCAAATAGATGTAAGTAATTAATCTAAAAGCCTTTTGCGTCAAAAAAAACATGTAGTTATATATTTATCATAAAAAATCATCGTTTTCAACTAATCTTAATAATAAATTAGGCAATAGACAAATTATAGGCTCACCTTCTATTACTTGGTCCTTATAACATAACCGGCAAAATGTGGGAGTTCTATACACCTCTGCCTACCCCTTCGGGGAAATACAGGCGTGATGTTATGTTATGTTATTTTAATTAGACAAAGTGGAGCGTAGTAGTAAGTTAATTAATAGTATGGCAACACAAAAACAGACTTTTATAATTATGTGTTTATGTATATATACGTAATGTTAATTTTGGCAATTTAGTAATTAAATAGCATATTTTGTCCCAATTTTGTGTTCTAGGCATTGATTGAGTGGTTATTCATCTGTTAGAAACATTAGTGAGACAGTTACGTTGTTTATTCCCGAGATAAAGACTCGCTAGTGCATGTGTGGTGGTTGCAAAGAAACTATTTATTTTGTGCATTTACAATACTTTGGACTTCTAAAATGTCAAGGAGAAGTTCTCGCCGAACTTGCGAGATATGTGGCGTTAAAGAAGCGCATTTAGAGAGCCCGTTTTTTTGCAAACATTCCATTGGAAGAAAACCAGTAAGTGTCT
Source organism: Asteroscopus sphinx (assembly GCA_949699075.1). Taxonomy (NCBI): domain Eukaryota; kingdom Metazoa; phylum Arthropoda; class Insecta; order Lepidoptera; family Noctuidae; genus Asteroscopus; species Asteroscopus sphinx. The sequence continues at coordinate 14,408,466 of OX453005.1, forward strand.
GACTGAGCTCATACAATAACAAATCCGATACATTCAAATCAAATTAAGCAGTAAAGTAATAATAAGTAATAAGTATAGATAGTAGTAGTAGCAATATTAAGTATAGATAAACAAGCTGTGCCCCACGGCTTCACCTATGTAAATAGTATTATTTTTTCATACAAACATGTTGATGTTCCCCTTCCCACCCACCTAGGGGGTTTTTTCACCCCCTTAGGGTTGGGTATGGGGATTCCTATGTCCATCATCGGGTGTCAAGCTACCTCTATATCAAATCGGTTTGCTAGTTTAGACATGAAAACGTAGCAAAGAGACTGACGTCACTTATGTTTTTATATTAGGTATTGTTATGGACTTTGTAGTTAATAAATAATTTCTATTGTGTTTCAGAACTCACACAACGCAAAAATAAATTAGTGGAGAGACTTGAACAAAAAAATGCACGATAAAGTACCTCAGAAAAAGTGCAGTTTTAATTAAAAAATACAGTCCCCAGTTTTAAAGGAACTTGTAGTGAACTCGTGACAAGTTATCATGTTTGGCTATTTTAAAGTGATCGCCAAAAACGTATCGTTATTTATCGTTATCGTAATATAACTAAGTTTGTTTGTATCTTGGAAATCCATAGTCACCATCGACCGTATAGCCCAATAGACGCCTAATATTGAATATAATGCGTACAATAAATTCTGCCACTAGCTGAGGCGGGGTTCTGCAATCCGATTGGCCCTACCCATAGACCAGTAAGCCTCTAGACGCCGCTTAGCTGTACACCCCCGGTCATAACGCATATGCTCTACCACTGCATATCATACGTCACTCCGCCAATCGGAACGTCACTCAGACAGCGAGCGGCACCAATCATAAGGAATCATACCACCGAACTTTTGAGCCGGCCAATCATAACGCGCCGTCCGCCCCCCTGACCCCACCAACGTTTTACGACTGCGTTTGAATACAAAACTTTGTTTATGCGGAGTCTTGAAGCTTACTGGTCTGTGGCCCTACCAAAGCGGCTATTGGTTAACGCAGCAGTTTTGTATAGTTAGTATAGTTATAGTATTAGTTGTTAGTTAGTATTTATTTAAACCAGTACTATATTATCTGTGTTAAAACTAAGTTTAATTATGTATCGCACCTTTAATAAAAAACCGAATTAAAAAATAAAATCATGTTTGTAGGATAATGGCGTATACAGTTTAAAACTTAAGGGTGATTTCTCAACCAACATGATGTTTGAGTTAATTCGGTTTTTTAATAAAGTTGCGAATTATCTGCCGATGTATCGTCATGTAACGAATAAAAGAAAATTACATTCTATTAAACATTTTTTTGAAACTGTTTTCTTATATAAATATAAAGTATTTGAAACTAATCTGAGGGCCAGGATCAGTGTTGCCAGATGGCAAGTTTGAAACTATCGCAGATTTAGGAAAAAAATATCGTATAATTATCGCATACGCTGTCTTCTACAAAATTGTAATCATACTGATATTTTAAGGTCTATGTCCAAAGCTTATAACGATTAGTGTGTTCTTTTTAACATCAGCTGTGCCCGGCATGCGTTAAAAAGCTATTTTGTTTTACAAAAACATTAGCGGACTCTCGCAAAAACACTTCACCAAGATTGTCATTGCAATCGGATGAATGTTATAAGAACACGTACTGGACAAACAAAGAAACATTCATTTTTTTCATTAAAATCAGAAAATTATTAGAAAAATAAAATGAAAATTTATTATTTTCCAGTTAGCAGCGTGCAACAATTAAAACGAAACAATGCAAAGCAGGCATATAAAACAGATAACTTATCCAAAAGCACTCAGTCTGACTCTAGGTCTGACTGAACTAGGATAGGAATTATCTGACACAGACCGACCGACGTACAAAGACCGAATAAAATAAATGAGTAGCACAGCCCAGAACAGGACGCAGGTATGCAGTTGAAAGCAAAACAGTTTTTTTCCGTCTTTTTTGTGCATCTTGTTCAGTCTGTCGTATGCGTCACACATAGTGAGTGAAAGAGACGAGAATTTATGCCTTAGCTTATTGTTAATTTTGGTTGTTGTCACTCTGCCTCAAAATTATCGCAGTGCTACTTAAATTATCGTATGAATTAGTAAAACTATCGTGCGATACCTTGCTATTATTTTTTATCGCAAAGGACTTGAAATTATCGTAAATTTACGATAATTATCGCACGTCTGAACGCCTACCATGAGTTGTTATCGTAAAATTACACGCTAACGTCCAACTCGCTAGCGTGTTAACGTGGTTCAAATAGATTTCGATAATGCTTGCACCATGAGTTTTACGGCGTCTTACGGAGGCGCTAGAGTAAGCTCGATCGTCTTCGAAATGTTATGTTGGTATAACGTAGTTAACTAGCTAACATCACTCATATTTTGTTTCTTTCTCTCTCAGTTCAAAGAAGAGAGAACGGCTCATATGTTAAAAATGTAGTGGTATCGCTATGCTAAATATGTTATAACAGTCAACACAAAATATTCCGACTGAAATTGAAGGGTCAGCGGTTTGTGTTTATGTTAGTGAAGTGCTTATGGTATTTAGTGATTGTTGAATTTTTATACCTTGAAATATTTCAATGTCGTGTCGTCTATTAAATTATTTGTAATTTTGTTGACGTGGTGTGATTATGTGGCGAGCGGCATTTTTGATAAGTTTATTTATTAAATAGAAAACAGTGAGGACACAGTGAGTGTGTGAGTGGGTCACAATTTCGATTGTTGGCGGAGTTAATGGAAAGGTATGTTTCCAATAAATTTCAAACATAAAGATACAAAATTTCCAAATAGATCCCCCTAAACAACGCAGGTAGAATAGGTAGATAAACAAAGCCACTTTAAATAGCTAGATTTAATTTAGCTAGGCTCAACTCATATACTCATTAAATAAGCTCTTTCAGACATTATTTTGACTTTAATATGCACAAAAACCTATTTAATTATTATGTAAACGTATGTTTCACACCTCAAAATGCTAGTGAGCTACGTAACTACTATCGCAAGCGTATTTTTCGATAGCGCCTGTCGAATTAGTGACTCATGGTGCCGTTTTGTATAGTAACAGCTGCAAAACGTTAGTGACTATCGAATAGATTACGTGAGGTTTCTTACCTATCGAAATCTATAGTACTCATGGTACGAATTTTAATAATTTTTGTGACCGCTAGGGGCGCTGTACAGTCTTTCATATAAATTATTTACGGAGACGCTAGCGAGCTTTGGCAGTGTAAACTCATGGTAGGGCTACTGGCAACGCTGGCCAGGATACTGCAGCAACTTTTATCGATATCGATATTACGTTATTCTCCTCACTAATATCTCGATATCGATATTTATTTCTACCATGGGCTTCTCACTATTTCCTATGTCTTCATTTTGACAGCTCTATATTCTTAGGTTGGCAAAAGTATCGGTTATTATTTTGTGGTTGGCAGTCTTTTGCATCGGTTAGGATTAAAAACGATGTTCTAAGTTCCGTCTCTTTTTGGTACAATAAACAATTTGTATATATAGTAATCTGTGGTTTTGAATTTTTGATCTGGGTGAGGTTATTTTTGTGAACTTGTGAAGATTTAGTTTAGCAGATCTATATTCGCGTACCATATTATTGGCGCTTACATAATTATAAGCTTTGTGTTGTTCGATTTTATGAGATCTCAGTAATTTGGACCCAATGAGAATAGGCTGGGTACACAAACTAGTAAACAAATGGCCCGGGAAAAATACTTTTGGGATGTATAGATTTCTTCCCATGTTTTTCGTTCTTGGAGCCGCTTTGGAGTTTTCTATGATTAACTGGAGAGTTGGAGAAGTAAACTTTTATAGCACCTTTAAGAGGCGGCAAGCTCACGAAATTGTGGAAGAAAAGATAAAGAAATACTCAGCTGTTTAAGATGCCAGCCGGAGTGACTTGGGGTCAATATATAGCATTTTCATCTGCAGCTATGCTGTCCATGTTTGCAGGATCGCAAATTGTGCATCAGTACTACAAACCATTGAGAGATTTAAATGAATACATTAATAAGGAACTCAAAAGTCTACCAGACCATGTACAGCTTCAGATTAGAAAAGAACTGCAAGATGAAGGTGTATTAAGTAAAAATTAGAATCAACCATAGTTTAAACATGTGTAAATAAAATTATATTTATAACTGTAAACATTTTTTTTTTGCATGCACTCGTGTGTTGTGTAAGAGTATGAAGTATATTGCAGAAGCGAAAAAAATCGATTGCTATTTACGCCCATAATGAAAGAACAGGAAAACCCAACAATATTGGTGGACTAGTGAATCAAACCCAGGTTGATATGCTTGGCAGACAGCTGAGAGAAATGCTCTGGTCTTTATGCCACTGACAATGCGTCCAACAGTCCCAAAGGTGTGGCAAATTCCAACATCTGTCTATGAATGTTGAAAATGTATGTTATTTTTAGAACAAGTCAAGCTTTATTGGATGTAGTCATTAAAACGATGTCCGAATAGAAGCATCATCAGTGCTTGACTTGTTCTAAAAATAACATGACATTTTCAATATTCACTGACAGATTTTGGAATGCAGCCATGCCATTCTGACTGTTGGATGCATTTTCAGTGGCACCCTTTAGAGTTTATTAAAATATTGGGTAAAGGTTGACTGCGGCATTCTCACAGAAGACGAGTAGTACATTACATACCTATGTATACAAAGCCTGTATTTTTCATTCAAAGTACGAATTGGAATATATCAACTGTTCTTTGCTAAAGCAAAAAATTTAAGCAATTGATGTGCATTATGGTTAAAAGTTAAAACCATCATGTATAATGCACATACATTTTTATGGCCACTATGAAGTTAGCTCGTGCAGCACCCCACCCCACACCCTGATTGATACCCGCACACCCAAAATTTTGCTACTGTGTGAGTATAGGACTCGTTTTCTCAGCAGTTTCGTTTTCGTCGTTTGTACATGATATACAATTATATGAATAAAACAAACATTATTATTTGAAAAATATATTAAGTAGTTATAAATTTTGGCTCCACACTTATAATAATATTTACAATAGGTAGGTACTTTAATTTTAACAATATATTTTATAGTCAATAAATTAACTTATATTTTATAACTACAACATTATAACAAAAAGGCACTCACAAGTAATTTTTATAGAAATTAGATTAACAACTTACATTTTTCACATATAATTCAATGTTTCTTATAAACAAATTTAATATACTTAGGTACTAACAATATTAAGTGTATACATATAGGTACTATAACGAAATCTTGTCTCAATTATTGAGTATTGTTTATTTGATGTGCAGATTGTATCACATTTTATACTTAGTTAAATTACTAGACATACATACATAAGGTAGATTGACTACAGTATTCTTGATTTCATCCCATTCTTTCCAATTTTTCAGTAATAATAATACTAAACTATAAACACTGAATCTTAAAATTAAATGAAACACATTTCTGATGGTTTCAGTTTCTTCTGCTGGTTTCGTAAAATATATACAGAAACTTATGCATCTAAAGCATCAAATGCAGTCTTTACAAATTTATAATATTGTGTACATTAGGTCATCTTGCTGAATTTGATATTGTTCGTCGAATCCAATCGACATGTGAGCTAATGGAGTCGTAGATACGTGGCCTTCCCAATCCAATTTTTGTACAGGCAATGCGCCACCCACTCACTCCTTCTAATGACCATTGCTTTGTTTTATCGTTAAAGCACATCATTGAACTGCCGGCGTACTCCTCCTCCTGTAAAGAATAAATAGCTTTAGGCACGTTTTATAATTCATTTTTCGGTTGATAGATGAGATAGCTACAGATACTTACATCACAATCATCTTGGTCATACAAAGGTTCAGCGCATATTCCATTCACGGTGGCAATGCTCACATTTTCGCATGTATTCATTGGGCTGGTCACCACATGAACCCTTTGCAGTTGATCTCTGTTTCTCGTCCACCCCAGGGTGTTGCAAACATTGCGCGTTGCTGGTTCAGCTCCGTTTTCAGGCAAACAAATAGGTCTCACGAAGTCTGTCATCTCTGCAGGTTCTTCAAGCCGTACCAACGCTAGCATACTGCCTTCTACGGGTGATCGCACCATGCCAACTATTCGTCTTTCCTGTTGCCAAGGTGTCGTGCTTTGTATACGCACCGTACCAAACCTAGCAGTCCATTCGGCTTTTGGTTGCCCCTGTGAAAATATGAAAATATGCTAAAACTTGGCACGCAGCGATGGTGCTTTCAGATTGGTTATCCAATTCCCCGCATATTTTCGGTCACGGCGGCCAATCTCGACGGAGACTAGCCATCTGCGTGGGACAAGTGTGTGCGCAAACACAGGTGCACTCTCTGTTCCCTCACTCTTTTAATCTGATGGGACGGGGATCCGACACGACCGGACAGAGATCAGGCGCAGGACCGACGGCTTTACGTGCCCTCCGAGGCACGGGAGTGTAGCACCGCCAACTTTCTGACTACGGGCTACTACTGAGAAATTTTCTTGACAGAAAAATTCCAATAACACCTTTTGCCCGACTTGGGAATCGAACCCAGGTCCTCACGCTTAGCAGTCGCGCTTGCGACCACTAGACCAACGAGTCAGTCAGTCGGTGGGCCATATAAAATGTGTTAACTGTAGTTTGTTGCGGAATTAACTATTCTACTTCAGTATTTAGATTTAGCTAGTGTAACTCATTTAAGCAATCTAGCACCCATATTCTAAGTTGTTTCCTCAAACGTTTCTAGACTCCACTCAACCTCATTCAATGAAATATTTTTTTGTGGTATTCACAGTTGCATGAAATCTCTGTCACTTGAGTTTTCCTTACTCAAGGTGAGGAGCAACAAGGTACATCGTGACCAACCTTAAGGCTTCCTCAAGGCTGGAAAAGTGTCATTTGCGACGTGATTATTGTTGTTTTCATTCTGAAAAATAGTGATTTTGACGAATTGATAACAATTGATTGATTGATTGATTGATTGATTTGATTTGATTGAATTGATTGATCTTGTATTTACAAAGACCCATACAATTATCCGTCGCGGTTTTATTTATTTCCTCAAGATACGTTGAGGAAATGCTAAAGAATACCGATTTTGACATTATTTGTAGGAACCCTTGAGGCATCATTGACTGAACAACACTGTCTAGAAAGGTTTGAGCAAACAACTAAGAATATGGGTGTAAGCACAGAAATAGATAGAATGGTTGTAATCACAATTTTACTTGCTATTCATGCGTAGCATCTTTCGAACAAACTTCGCCTCCCATATTGAAGTCATTAATTTTTTTAAATTAATTTTAATCAAATGTACTTTATTACAGCTTTTGTTTCTGCAGTTAGAAACTTTGAGTAAATATGTACTACGTACGTACATATTTACTCAAAGGTTAGAAACAGCACAATAAGGCATTTTTGCGGATTTTGGTTACAGTATTTACAGAAACAAGTCATAAGGCGTACTGAGAAAGGCTTTGAAATGCCCTGCACTATGGTGCAGAGTGTTGGCACGCGCGCTCTGCCCACTTTTCCATTGTATTGTATCTATTTCTGTGGGTGTAAGGCTAAGTTTGTTACTTGAAAGCAGGAGGCAGTAGTGATGAGCCAGGAGGGGTGTATGAGCGCGGCGTCGCAGGCGTGCACGTGTGAGCGCAGCAGCGCGGCGTGCCACGGCCAGTCGCCCGGCCGCGCCGACCGCGGCAGCCCCTCCACGCCCGCTGCCGCACCACCGCCGCGAGCAGACGCTACCCCGCATTCTGTTACACGATAAATAAATACTTCATCTGCTGCTGCTTAGTCCAAGCTTAATGGTGGATGAAATTGCTGAGGTCCAGATAGGCTATTGCAAAAAAAAATACAATCAACAATTTCAACTGATGGGCCATCGTCTGTAATCATGGAGTCAAAACAATCTTAATAAGTTACACATGTATCATGAATACTCTTGATATGACAATAAGGCACAAAAGCATTCTATAAAAAGTTAATTGTAATTTTTTTCTAACATCAACCAAAATAGTTGCAATAACCCCTTACCGGGGTAAGCATAAAAAACATAACCAGCCCATTACAGTCCCATTGCTGGGCACGGGCCTCTTCTCAGTACGAGAAAAACCGGGGTAAATGCAACTAATAGTTGTAGTTATGATTATTTACATTGGAATATGAGTTTAAAATTGCTGTAATTAATATTGAAATACCAATTTTCTTATTATGGCCCTTATGACATCGTAGGATGGTTTGATTCACCGGAAACTTTCTTCAAAATCGTTGAGGGGCTTATGGAACTCTTTTCATAGAAAATAGTGATGAGACGTGACAAGATGCGCAAGAACAGTTCACAATAGCAGCTCCATAATTTATTTTCTACAAGGAGTATCTGTTTCTCTATCGATTCATACATGCCACTATTTAAAAAAAGCTAAATACAAGAACCAAAGACGTACCATAGTGGAGGAATAATTTCGATACCACGAGCAGTGTTCACGGTAGCTTAGTGGCTAAAGCACTTGCGTACTGAGCCAGGAGTCGCAGTTTCGAATCCTGCTCGTGAGCGATTTTTTCTTTCCACAATTTAAATCGTTAGATTTCGCTTTGCATGCGTAAATGCGTTGAAAATAATAAAGTAAATACAAGAAGTTATTCAAATTACTTTACAAATGTACAATAGCCTCACTGGACTATCGGCCAAAATTAATATCCAATCCGAGACTGAAATAAAAAAATTCTTTCTTTCTTTTTCTTTCAATCTATCAACAATTTGCCCTACTAGAGATAGGAATTTGATATAAGCTCCATACAAAATATGTCAAATTTCTATCTCTAGTAGTGTAAATCGTGGATAGATTGGATATTAATTGTGGCCGTAAATCTAGAATTTGGTAATAGAAAGCGGGCTAGATCAGGATAGTGTTAATAAAGGTTGGGTCACGCACACGCCACATGCAGCAGTACGTTAAGCAGGCATATAAATACATAATCAGCCTAATTATTGTCCCACTACTGGGCACGGGCCTCTTCTCAGAATGAGAAGGTTTAGGCCTATTAGTCCACCATGCGGGTCTAGTGTGGGTTGCCAGACTACACACACATCGAGAACTGTATGGAGCTCTCTCTTATTCACTCACTTGTATCTATTTCCGTTGGCCTGTAACAATTTACGTACTTAAGTGGATAGGTTAGGTAGGTATAGAAAATTAAATCTGCGCCCCCTAAAATCTACCGCACCTAGGCCGCGGCCTATTGGCAAATCCAGCACGGCACAGCGCTAACTTCACTGCCGCCTTATTAAGTTAATCCGTTCTCTGTACGTATGCTTGAATACCAACTCACCCAAATGATCACAAATTACTCGTATAACTTTTCGATCGGGACATTCGCTCTTGACGAATGATATTTCTGCGGCGAAAGGGTCCACTATTTCGACATATTCTGATTTTTCGTTCTTTTGATCAGTCTTATTGTCCTGGTCCATATCTTCGGCATCTGGGACTACTTCTGCACTAAACGAGGCCCTGTAATAAAACCTTGATTCGTTTATTTATCCAAGTAAACCGTGTTTTATTATAACAATTTTTATCTTAGACAAGGTTTTAAAGAATATTCACGTAGAAATCTTTAGGACTCTGTAAAGAAATAACAATAGATAGGTACATGATTCTGTTATTCCGTAGCACAGATTAATGATATATGATTCCGTAGTTCCGATTAAATACAATTTTTTCTAGGTAGCAGTGTAGGTACATAATTTACCGTCAAAGTTTCCCACTTCTGATGATAAAAGTGTGAACAAGTATATTTTATTATATATATATAATTATATATATTATAACATAAGTATGTTCATAGACAAATACTAATTGCATACACAGATTTTTTATCATCTGTCGAGACACCGAAGCGTGTACTAGCAAACGCATGAATGGAATAAGAACGGGAAAGTATTAAACACTCAAGCCCTGTCATTTTACCGCCTGCAGTTAATTACACATTCTGCACTGTCTGCAAACATGCGATTTTTTAAGGAGTCATCAGCGGTTCTATCCTTGATGAAGTGAAGCCACTGGCTTGGCCCTGACACCGGTATTCCTACTATTTGTGATGACTTTCTTGCGAAGGTCACATGGCAGTCTCTTCGTGCCGACACGTTATCACTACATCATAATATAAAGTCCCCCGCCGCGCTGAGTTCGTGTTTGTTCGGGCTAATCTCAGAAACTATTCTACGGATTTTCAAACGGTTTTCATTAATACAAAGAGGGATTCTATAATGATTAGTGCTACACGCGCGAAGCCGGGACGGTTCGCTACTGAACTATAAAATTAAGCTACGTCTGGTTTGGCAGCAAGCTGATACTCTCCGTAAAGAAGCTAAGTGATGGCATTTTTAATAAGGGTGCCTACTCACTTAAAAGTGAGTGCCTTGCAGAGCGAGGCGGCGACGCTGGTGAGCGCGGACTTGTCGTGCTCGTAGGGAGCCGCGCAGATCTTGCCGTCGCGCCCGCGCTCCGCCCACACCGCGTACCCGGCGCGGCTACGTATGGCACCTAGTGTCGACTCGCTGTTCTCTCGTCGCCAGGATGTTAGGGAGCGGGCAATCCATACTGTGAAAAAATTCATGAGGGGTTTTGTAACCCAACTTACTGCTTAAGCTAATATCTAACAAAGATTTCTTATTATTTATTATTTTTAACGCATTTTACGCATGCGAAACGAAATCTAACGATTTTTAAATTGTGGAAAGATTTCTTACCTACTTAAGTTTGAAAGCAGTTTTGAAAAAAAAAGTATAACATGTTCTTTGAAGTAAAATTGTATAGGTCCAAGGATAGTGCCTTGAGGTACACCTACTCCAGTCTCAGAACAATATTAAATTGGTTAACGCGGTGATTTTATGAAATCATTGTGAACTTACAGCACCCTGCTTCATCACTACCGTCGGGACAGTCGGGGGTGCCATCACAGCGCAGATGCGCGGGCAAGCAGCGCGTATTCAACGCGCATCGTAACCCGCGCGAGCCTGCTGCCGTACAGTGTGTGCATCCACGCTCGTCTTCTGCGCCTGCGCAGTCAGGGATCCCATCGCATTCTCGACGAGATAAAGCAAGCCGTTGAAGACCCCTGGAACATTCTGTAAAAAAAGAAGAATGATGCATCCTAATCACTAAGTAAGTACCTACTTTATAATATTCTGGTTTTCTTTATAATACCCTCAGGCTGTGCATTTTTTTGTACTTTTGATAAATCCTTGTCTTGACTTCTAAGTGGAATTTTGCATTAGCTATTTAGCTTCTTTAGGACTCACTTTTAGGTATATTATCTGTGCTAAACACAGACATTCCTCCTTATAATACCGAAAAAAAAAACAATATATATATATAAATATTGCGAAGCTTACCCGGTTCAGGAGCACAGGATCCTGTTCCGAAGTAGTCGGGGAATCGTGCGCAATCGAAGTGTGGGCGTAGTCGGTCGGGCAAGCGTGCCCCGCATCCTGCGTGGAACGCGCGGCAGTAGGCACGGCACGGCCGGACCAGGTGATCCTCTGCACATCGTGGTTGCAGCATTTGGCATACGAAATCCTGAAATACAAGAAGAAAACATTAACCTACCAAAACCCATGTAACCGTCATAACTAATACCCACTCAGTAATTTAGGCAATAGCAGTTTTCAAATATTAGTAAAGTTCCAAGTAACACATTACGTGGGCGATTTGTTATCATTATAATCGACTCGACAGGATAATTTTCAATCCTTAGGGCGTAGTCCGCGTAGTGCGGGTTTGACACTTATCGACACTGTCATCGAATTCGATGACTTTCATTCATTGAAATATAAGTCAATGCTTTCATTCCGTACCTATCTGTAACGCCCCTGGCCAACGGCGGATCCAGCCTTTGTGTCAGGGGGGGGTCGCGTACTTATATCCAGCCATGGATCAAAAATTTTAAATGGAGGGTGCAGAGTCGTCCTCTTGGAAAAAACTTTCATTCAACCAATTAAATTCTAGGATTTTCGTAATTTTAGCTAAAACATGAATAAGTGAATTTTATTAGAGCTTTAGATTTTTTCTTTGTAGAATATTTATGTAAACGAAAACTTACTTAACCTATACGCCAAAAAAAAGCTATATATACTGGCGCGAGCGAAGCGAGCGCAAACTTTTCCCAGATTCGGCTGTCTCTATTACCTACAGAATAGCTGCTTACAACATACGTTCAGCACGCAGAAAGAATTTTTTTGACTGTTCACGAAAAAACTGATTAGCTCTTCACAAAAGCATAGATATTCCGTAACAAAAGTGTACGCATTTATTTTAGCGTAACCTGTTCTTGCGGCGCCTAGAGCGGCTAATAGTAAACGCTTTAGCGTAAATAATTAAACATACATTTAAGCTATGGCAGCACTACACCTAAACACGAAATTTGTGGTCAGGTTTCTTTTGTATCGTAAGCACCCACTAAGAAAGGATTTTTGGAAATAACCCTAAGGGCGTGAAATAGGGTGTTAGGGTTTGTATGAAAAATCTTTTCTCCTGGATCGATTCACCCAAAACTTGGGATTTTTTTCTCTAAAGTAAATAATGAAACACTTATCTTTTCTTTTTCCTAAATTTCTCCTAAAAGGGTGTAATAGGGTTATAAATTGTGTATGGGAGAATATTATTGCGTGGCTGGATTGAGTCGAAACTCGGTATAAATAATCTTTAAAGCAATAAGTTAATAAACAAAATAATTAATAAATTGAAAAAAAAAAGGTCTAGCGAATTTTTTAGTATTTTTTGCAAACCCAGTTTATATTTACTTACTTGAGATTTAAAAGCTTTTCTGTTTGGAATATTTATTATATTATGAATATTTTTCCATTCTGATTTTCAAAAAACGAATTACTTATCAAATAATATCGATGTTTGTAGGTTCTTGAATTAGTTTTACTTGGGCGAGGTTTTATAAGGCTAACATGGTAGAAAAGTAGTTATTTCTGTTTTTGATGGTTAGCTAAGTAGGTATTCAATCGACGGTGACGCCGGCGACGGAGATTGGGGAAGAATCTCGAGGCGCGAGCGGTGCACCAGAATCAAACTTTAAATCGCGCGAATATTATTCACATTGAACGATCGGGTTCGGATGCGAGTTCAATTTAGTAATTTTATGTTTGTAACAGATAGTGCAAAATATAATAATGATTAATTGAGAATATATGTCAAAATAAGAATATAATAAACTTTAATAATGTGCTAGCTTAATGTAATAATGATAATTGAAAATGTTTTTTTTTTTTTTTGTGTGACTTAGGTATAATAATTACTATTATCAATAAATATCTATGAACTATGTCCTAGTACTGACTACTGAGGCCTATGTCCAGCAGTGGACTGCGATAGGCTGAGTTGAACTATGAACTATGAAATACATTCATTCATTCAATGAACATTCATTTAGTAAGTTATGTACCTAAATAAAAAAAAAACTGTGGTTGACCTATGCCCAGGGGGGGGTCATGACCCCCATGACCCCCCCCCCTGGATTCGCCCTTGCCCCTGGCGGAAACAAGGAGGCACTCACAGAAGAGGCACTACTGTTTTATGAATGATAGTCGACGAATTCGATGGAAGTAGGTATGCGGCAAGTGTCAGACTAGCACTAGGTCCTCTTAACTAATTTTCTAGGAGAAAAACCTAATTACATACACAACAAATCTTCGTCCCTAACAACAATAAATGCACCGTCCAAAAAAGTTTTTTTTTTATTGGCGCAAAATTAATTTTTGCAGGCAAATATTGCAATTACATCGTGATCTTCTCGAAAACTATCGATTTTTACGGATGTTTTGGATAGCTCTTGGTGGCTTTTATCAATGGTTTTCGTTTGGACCACGAGAAACGTGACACTGTCACTGTGTATAATGTCCTGTAAATTACTTGTGCATGATGTGAACATTCAGCATCGAGTAGTTCCCTGAAGGCCACGAGGTCTCGCATCAGCGCGTCTTTGGAGGCGTGTCCCACGAGGTTGGGGTACGAGGTGGTGTTGTATGGCAGGTGGGAACACAGCGGCAGCGTCACCGGGGAGCACTCGCGGACCTCCTCCACCGCCTCTGGGGTTACTGCTTCGGTTGTTGGAGCCTCTATAGGTGTCGTCTCGGTCTCTTTCAGTTGTAATGAGGATATTACTGAGCTCTCCTGTAACACAACATAAAGATATCTGGGTTTCAGTTGACGTTTTATGAGTGCCGCGCTGGACGATCGCTCATTTTACACAACTGCCCTAAAAAGAGGGTAGCTAGGTAGTATTTTTCAGGTGTATGTTGTCTGTTTCTTTGTGACCTCCTGCAGCCTAAACGGCTTGACGGAATTTGAAGTGCAAGGTGTTATTAGATTTGTCTTGATTCCCGGAGTATCGGAGGCTATTTATGATAACAATACCAATAGGTACAAGTGACAACGCTGGCAAGTAACAAATGCTTATATCAGAAATAGATACAGAAAAAATAATAAGTCGTCACAGTAGGCAAATCTGGAAACAGACCTCAACCTCGACATGGTTTCAGTTATATAAGTAGAGCCACGAAACACGCCACGTGACTTATAAGTATTTCTAGAGATGTCATTTACCTAAATGTACCACTAACATACAAGCGTCAAACTTTTTGTGATGCTAGTGTAAACTACATAGTTTAACAACAAATAATAAAAATAAGGCAAACATAGATATTGTGTGGTGGTACCTATCTGCGTAAGAAAGAGATGCAAATACATATTCATATTTCAGCAACAATGCGCGTTAATGTCTTTCAAATTTCGGTAAATAGAGTAACTTACTCCCAATAAACAAAATAAATACTCTTTAAAGTTTTTCTTGGTACCCCTGTGGTACATCCCAGTGGTACACCTATATTTCGCCAGTTATAACATAAGTGCCAATAAATAGGGGCCATCAACCAACCGGGCACAAATCCAGACACCGACCTGCTATTGAGAATTTTCTGATAAAAAAACCCAATAAACACTGCTCGACCCGGGAATCGAACCAAGGCCCCACGCATAGCAGTCGGGCGCTAAGTTGTATTCCATTATGTAGGTAGTAATCTTTTTAAAATGCTGCTGCTCTCGTAACCTTGACAGTCTGTTATGAACAGATGTTAACGTTATTTCCTTTCTATTTCTTTCATGTATGCGGTATGTAAATATTATACATGTTGAAATTTGAATCGCTTATTTTCCGAAAAGGGGTAATTGTACTCATCATTATGAACAACTTTTAATAGGGACCAACCCCGAAATCGCGAAAAAGAAAACAGGTGATCCCTACATTTACATACATCGACAAAATGTAGGGAACATTTGTTTTTTAGGGTTCCGTAGTTCAGTACAAGGAAGGGGTCCGTCCGTCAGACAATATAATACTATAGTCCGTCTGTACTAATCTTTTACAGCTTAATAACTTCTACAGTTATAAACATAAGTACTAATGTAATTTTGTTAAAAAATAGGTCAGATATAGATCTCAATTTAAAAAGAATAAAATAATCGTGATTACGTATTTTAGGGGTGGCGCCCATACATGTGAAATGGGCATGAAAATTTTCACTGCACCCCCTCGTGTGGAGTATCATATAAGTCAGGTATCGTCTACTGAAATGAAGGTAATGATTGATACATCACTTTTTTATCAGGTATACCATCTGCGAAATAATAGCCGGCCAAAGTGGCTTGCAAGGTGTCCTCCCCTGCCATTTCTTAACTATGCAACGTAGAAACTTAGAATCTTCCACGTTAAAGGAAATTAAACATAAATAAGACTTCATTTTATTTTTTAAAGCAGGTGCCTAATACTGCATCCAAGGATTTTTCAAAAGTTTCTTCCCCGAGTCGGGAATCTTACCTTTAAGTATGCCAGCAATCGAGAGAGTCGATGAGGATTAATTCACTCCAACAAACATTGTGTCCTAGATTGAAGGAAGACCACGAAATATAACATAGCTTAGGTACTTTTCAGAAAAATTATACCAAGAGTCAGCTAATTTCACTCAAAAATACACCTTATTTTTAACCGACCAAAAAGAAAGGAGGAGGTTCTCAATTCGACGCGTACCTATACAACGTGTAGGTATCAGAAATGCTTGGTCATATTTGAAGAGCTTATTCAGGGGATGCTATCGAATAACTTTTCGTATGGGACAAACCCTGAAATCGCGAAATAAAAATCAGCTGATCCTTACATTTTGTCGAGCGACATCGGTGATTTAGTAGGGAACAGCTGATATTTTTTGCGATTTCAGGGTTGGTCCCATAGTAAAAGTTGTTTTATGCTACCTGCACGCATTTCTGATACACATTGTACAATACAATACAATACAAATCCTCTATTGCACAACATATTTGTTTATGATATGATAAAGATATAAATTGTGGAAAGAAAAAATCGCTCACGAGCAGGATTCGAACCTGCGACTCCTGGCTCAGTACGCCAGTGCTTTAGCCACTAAGCTACCGTGAACACTGCTCGTGGTATCGAAATTATCCTCCACTATACGTCTTTGGGTGACGTCAGCGATATCTTATTAAGAAACATTGTTCCTTAACCGACTCGACTAACTTTACAGTTAAATCAAAGTCGTATAGATATGCCTACCCTTACTAATTATTTTATTATTTTAACGCATTTTACGCATGCGAAGCGAATTCTAAAGATATAAATTGTGGAACTCTGCCTCGACTGCCTCGTTGGTCTAGTGGTCGCAAGCGCGACTGCTGAGCATGGGGTCCTGGGTTCGATTCCCGGGTCGGGCAAAGTGTTATTGGGTTTTTTCATTAGGAAATTCTCAGTAGCAGCCCGGAGTCTGGATTTGTGCCCGGTTAATGGCAATAGGCTCGCCCCCTATTACATGGGACTTATAACATAACTGGCGAAATGTGGGTGTACTATACACCTCTGCCTACCCCTTCGGGGAAATACAGGCGTGATGTTATGTTATGTTATGTTATGTTAAATTGTGGAAAGAAAAAATCGCTCACGAGCAGGATTCGAACCTGCGACTTTTTCTTTCCACAATTTATATCTTTAGAATTCGCTTCGCATGCGTAAAATGCGTTAAAATAATAAAATAATTATGATATGATACTTATTTGTTTTTGATGTAATTTTGGATACTGTCATCTCCCCTCTTTGAGGTGGGCGCTAATGACTGCGACACAGTTCTCTGAACTAATGCAGCTGTTAACATACACAAAACATGTAAATCAATTTGTTCCAATAAATAATTTGAATTTGAAATTTAAACATAAAAAACATGATAACTATAAACTGGGTACCTATAAGCGTACAATTGGCGGTCTTATCGCTCCACAGCGATCTCTTCCAGACAACCATTGAATGGACTGGAATGTCTTGGAAGAATGTGTTGTATAGAGCTTTAGATACATAAATTGGTAGGTAATATGATCATTAAATAAGAATTCCAGTTACCTACCACATACCTTATTCAAGCTCTTGTAGTTACGAAGACATTCTAAAGTTCATTGTACTTAGCAAAGAATACCTAACTCAGATAGTAAATTCAACGGGGTGACTGCCCCACTGCTATGCGTTTCAAGTGCAAAGTAAAGTCTCTGATACACGTAACTTGAACGCTTGCATAACAGCTCCTTGCACGGTTGCATGTGCCAGCTAATTTTATGTGTACCTATGTTACGTTGACTGGCATGCCTGTACCTGGCAAACTTAGGTAGCTTGCACATCATTTTATTTACTGGCATGCAATATGAGGAAGGAAACTTCGAAACCGGCACGTGTGAACGTAGGCGACAACAGTGTCACTCAAATCTGTCTTCTTCTTCTCTTCTTTTTTTGTTTAATTATTTTAGCTACACATTCTACTGCTGGTAACATTACGACGCTATTTAATTCACTTTGAATATTTTCCATTTATGCAAAATATAGAAAATGTGCTGTTAAGACGTCGGTAGCGTGACGTACTGGCACGTGTATATGTTTTGCAAGTTATAGGTATGCAAGTAAGCAAATTGCATGCAAGTTTACTTGCAAATGTATCCACAGTGCGCCAGTTACTTTCATATAGCTAGTAGCTGGCATGCAATAAGCTACTACTCCATTTTACAGGCATGTGTTTTCCGGTCATAATGACATAAATTGTGCATTACAATTCGCATAAGACAACTGTAAAATAAAATGAAATTTTAATCTAATAAAACTGCGAAACCGTGCAATTAGTATGTAAGAAATACCTAGAATTTGATTGTACTTAAATATTGCGAAGCGGATTTGGTAATCTAGGTACTAGTATTTGCAACGAAAGATACATAAAAGAGAATATGAATTTGTGCAAACAAAGATCATCTAACCGTTAAGACTGCGATGCGATGTTTCGCAATGTGCTGCTTACCTTGCTATTTAGCACTGAAATCTAGCTAGCCATGAGGAATTTAAGATGCTCACATTATCATTATCATTTTATTAATAAGAAATGCTAAATGGACGGAAAGCAACTTACGGATTGTTTTAATAAATGCTAATTATGAGGCCGTGACAAGAGGTTTCTTTGAGGTGGCGATTTTGCGCTGAGTGAGAGAATACCCAGACAGGAGTCCAGGAATGACGACGAACACGTCCAAAAATAAAACAAAAGAAAAGCATACCTATATCATCGGTCGAGCAAAATCTATTAAAAAATTTACTGGAATATCAATATGTAACTGTTAATAAAAATTGTACGGTAGATTAATTTTTTTTTTAGAAATAGCTATCTGTAAGGACGCTTTTCATCTTACGGCCAAAATTAATATCCAATCTATCCATGATTTACTCTACTAGAGTTTGTCATTTTTTGTATGGAGCTTATGTCAAAATCCTATCTCTAATAGTAGGGCAAATCGTGGATAGATTGGATATTAACTTTCGCCGTTAGTCTTCCTGCGCCGACGAACGCTGCAAAGCTTTCCAAACGTCAGGAAAACCAATTTAAATAATATACGCGATATAATCCGCCTAAACTTGTTTTATTGTAATTTATTTATTTATTTGTTCAGTGGTATACATAACAAAAACATTCTAAAGATGTAAACATAAACTCATTAGAGTTTTACCGTACATCAGTATCATCGACTATACAAACAGGTAAACAAAAATATAGTTAACAAGGTAGGATATTAAATAATATAATAATAATAATTAATTATATTAATATGTAACTATTTAAAGACATAAATTGTGGAAAGAAAAATTCGGTAACGAGCAGAGCTCTAATTCACGTAACTGTTCTTCATGACGCGTTGATCAAGTTGCAGTGACGCTGCAGTTCGTGTCTGACAGCGATCCCCGAAGCATTGTTTTGATCTAAACATAACTGCAACTGCACTTCTTTAGTTACGTGAATTGGCATACAGGATTCGAACCTGCGACTCCTATAATTAGTAACTATTTGTTTTCACACGGTAAATAAGTAAGTACATAATATCAGTCATTCTGAGAAGAGGCCCGTGCCCAGCAGTGCGACAGTAAAGGGCTGATGATGATGATGAATATCAGTGTGTCTAACGTTACATCAGACGGAATTTTATTTATAGAAATTAGAGCGTGAAGTTAAAGTAATGTTAGAATGTGCTAATTGAACTGCTCACCTCAATATGCAGGGTCTCCGGCAGCGCGGTGAGTCTGCTCAGGTGTGCTGTCGGTACGGCCAGCTCGCGCGCCAGCACTGACGTCACCTCAGCTGTGCTCACCGCGGTAAAGATCGGCTCAAACGATACCTCGAAGTGTACGCGAATGCCTTCCTCTGAGCTAGAATAAATATTTTGTTTTAGTAGCTATTAGGACGTACTCTCTAGCTGATTGATCTCTCGAGTTGATCCCAGCCTGCACCACTGACTTTATAAATTCATGTGCGGATCAGAATTTGATTATCACTTGCTTTAACAGTGAAGGAAAACATCGTAAGGAAACTTGCACACCTGAGAATACTCCATACAGTTCTCGATGGTGTGTGTAGTCTGCCAACCCGCACTAGGCCAGCGTGGAGGACTAAGATCTTAACCTTCTCATTCTGAGAAGAGGCTCGCGCCCAGCAGTGGGACAGTAATGGGCTGATGATGATAATGAGGAAGTACTGGCAGCAAGGGCCGTCTTGAACCTATTGGAGGCCCTGGGCACCTTTAGATAGGATAATGAGATAATGGGAACTTGATATGACAGAGTTGTCGGTGTTTGTTACTTGTTCATTAGAATACCAAAAAAGCTGACCTATTATAGTTTGATTTTCGGAAAATAAATATATTTATCGGTAATGTAATATCGGTTATCGGTTGGTGATCGGACAGGAACTAGGAGGCCCCTGGTTTGTGGGGCCCTGTGCACTTGCCCAGAGTGGCCATTGAAAAAGAGGGGCCTGCTGTCAGCATCATCGTTAGCGATGCGAAGCACTACGGTCAGCGGTGCGAAGCACTGCGGTCAGCGACCCACTCACCGACTGTGGTAATAACGGAAAAACCTTCCTAGACATTTGAATATCACCACACCTGAGAGTGCTCCACAAAATTCTTGACGGTGTGTATAGTCTGCCGAACCGCAATTATGGGCCAGCATGGTGGACTAAGGCTCTTAAGCTAAGCCCTTCTCATTCTGAGAAGAAGTCTATGTCCAGCAATGGGACAGTAATAAGCTGTTATATATCGGAGCGAGCGAATGATTTGCGTAGAAAATATTCAAGTACCCGCAAGACGTGAGATCATCGTACCACTCAATGAATCAGGAGAGTGTGGAAGGGGTGCGGCTACATAAGGCGTTGCACGGAGCTGTAGCGAACTCGGCATATGGAGTCCCACATGGGACTCTCCGCCAACTAAGCCCGGTTAAGCAGAAATGGTACTTCGGTCCCACCTGCGAAAATCCAGTCGAAAAAAAAAAAAAAGCTGTAGCGAACACTTCGATTGAGGCGACCGCGCTGTCCACAACTCTAATTGTGACACTGATCACGCCTGAATCATATTGTCAGATTATTATCGTGTTTTGATATTTTATTATTATTAAATTAAATTACTGTTTTCAAGATCAAATGAATTGTATTTATTTTTGAAGTTATTTCTAATATTTTCATTTTGAATGAATTGTTTTAATATTTGTTTATATCGCAGTTTTATGTAAATAACGTAATTAATGGCTTAGATCCTGTGTAACATGGGCTATCTTCAGTCAACCTTCAGTCAGGTGACTCTTGATCCGACATATACGTGGGACACTCAGAAAGTTTTGCGAAACTAAAAAAAATTGTTCTATACGTACATATATTTTTATCAAATCTTTTCAAAGTACTTTCCACCAGCCTCTATACAAAGATTCATGCGCCTAAACCAGTTTTCAAAACACTTTTTCCAGTCCGCCGCAGACACCTCGTTTACAGCCTGCTCGAACGCAGCCAGCGCATCTTCCGGCGACGAAAATTGTATCCCTTTGAGCTGATTTTTTATTTTTGGGAATAAAAAGAAGTCACACGGTGCTAGATCAGGGCTGTAAGGAGGGTGACCCAGGAGTTTGACTGGCGTGCTGTCCAGGAAGTCCCTCGTTTTGAGTGCGGTGTGCGCAGGTGCATTGTCGTGGTGGAGCAGTAGCCCGCGGAGCCCTGTGTTTGGTCGCTTGTTGCTTATAACAGAGAAAACTTCTGGCAAACATTTGGTAGTATACCATTCGGCATTAATGCTTCTTTGCTTCTTTTTTTTCTTTCTTTGTAAGGGAATTGATACCAAGTGGCCAGTCAAATTAAAAAAGCTAGCGATCAAAATCTTACCCCCGCTTCTAGATCGCTTCACTTTGGTAGGCGTTGGCTCATTTTGAAACACCCAAACAGTCGACTGGCGCTTGGTTTCTGGGTCGTATTGATAAATCCAGGACTCATCACCTGTAACGATGTCGTAAACACGCCGAGACGAGCCTGCTTCAAATTTGTTAAGCATATCACGGCACCATTCCACCCGGGCCTGCTTCTGAGCATCGGTGAGGTTGTGCGGCACCCAGCGTGATACTATCCTCCTCACGCGAAGATGGCTGTGTAGAATCTCGTGAACGCTTCCCGATCCAATCTTCAATATGTGTTGAATCTCCTGATATGTAATTCGCCTATTGTCTTGGATTAAATTTTTCACTGCTAGCACGTTTTCTTCGGTAACAGCCGTCAAAGGGCGACCGCTTCTTTCGTCATCCCCCAAAGTTGGTCGACCGCGCTTGAATTCGTTATACCAACGATACACGGTTGCCTTGGAAGGGCCTTCATCCATGAATGCCATTTGAAGTCTATCGTACGATTCATCCGGTTTCAGGCGACACTTGAAATCGTATAAAATCATAGCTCTAAAATGTTCCCGGCGCAGATCCATATTTCAGTGAGACACAATACTTTGAATTAACTCGCAAAAAATGTGGAGGGAAATTTTGAAATTGGAACTTACTTATTTTTACTTATAAATAATCATATTTTCGAAAAACATTATAACTGGCCAGTCTCCCATATATAAAAACTTTTTTTCGCAATACTTTCTGAGGGGCCTGGTACTTCCTAATATACAGAAGGGCTACATAATAGGAAATGGAACAGAGTTATCTACAACTGAGTATAGAAACTTCCGTTTTGTATTTGTCAAATTGTTCACTTTGTTCACTTAGAACCAAGAACATTATATATGTATGTATTACATACATTACAAAGCTAGTCTAGCTGTGTAGTAACCAGAGCTACTAGACAGGTTGTTCTTTTTTCCGATGCTGTTATTATTGTTTCAAGAGTTAACAAGATAATGATTCTAGAGAGTTGTGAGAAATTAGCCTCGAGGTTTCACATCACTGCCATGCCAGACCTCTGGTTGTGTTTGTTTGTCTAAGTTTTTACCCACTTCAAGGGTTTTTGTGTTCACTTCTGGGTTGACTACTAAAATGAAACATCAAGTCTAGATTTTTTTCTTTTCACATCAGGTTGAAGTGGTAAAGTTTTAACAACGGAATTAGTACAATTTTCCATTGTTTTTGTCTTCTCTAAACATTGAGCTTTGCGCAATTTGTCTAAAAGGTTTTTGTTTACGGTTGTTATGTTAATGTCCAACACTTACATATTAATTGTGTAACAGTTACGGTCCGTAAATAACAATTATGCTTGAAAAGCACTAACAAGAGTAGCAGAAATGGAAGTCACGTAAGATAAAATAACAAAACCGACCACGTGCGAGTTGGAGTCGCACACTAAGGGTTCCGTACCACCCATCAACTTGGTATCCAACAAATTACTGATATGAAACTAATTTAATTTATGTTTACATAAAGGTGCAGCAATTAGCGTTGATGTCTTTCATATTTGCATGTCTTTCTTACGCAGATACAACCAAAACCACACATGTCTGAGTTTGCCTTATTTTTATTATTAAACTAGGATATAGTTTGCACAACAATCAGACAAAGTTTGACGTTTGTGTGTATTAAGCCGTTTTAAAGATAGAGATTTTCATTCTTTCTTTCAATAATGAAAAAAGTCTTAACCCTTTTTAGTAAGTATTTAGTAGTTTTTTTTTTGTAGAGGCTACATTAACACATATTCTGTGAAAATTTCAACTGGCTACCTATTGTGGTTAAAAAGACAGCCCTGTGACAGAAAGACTGACGGACTGTGCCCGACAGGCGCGGCGGTGTAGCCTCATAGGGTCTCGTATCTCTTTTGCATCTTTTGGGTACGGAACCCTAAAAAAAACTAGGACAACTATTGGCACACCTAATCTGTTTTAGTACCAACTTCCGTCAGATAAAATTAAATATTAGTGAAAGAGAATGGGAATTATTTATAAAAGGTTTTAATAACATTTCAACAGTTTAGAGTTCCCAGGGATTATAGCGATGTGTCATTGACGGTTTTCGTGTCAATGTAATGTAACCATTTTATTCCGTTAAATAACAGATTGAAAAAGCTGTTAATTTTCAACAGGTTGGAAAACAGTTGATTTTAAAATTTTCTCCAATATTACCGTTTTTGTATTTAAAACAGTTTCATTAAAAAAATATTAATATATTAATGAACGTTATGCATATTGAACAAAATTGGATGGTTTTTTTTAAACAATTCGTTTGTCAATGCATTTAAAGTTTTTTGTAACCTGTTCTTTTGTCAAATGCATAAAATATTTTACAACCTGTTTTTTGACCAACGGAAAACAGTTAATTCGTTTCTGATAAAAAAAAGTTCTTAGAAAAAGCCGTTTTCATTTCTCATAGGTACTCGGAAAGTTGTTTGTTTGATCCGAGTAGCGGGTGGAAAACGCTGATTCCCACCCTAGAGCGGGAAAGACTCTTATAAATTGCTTTCCTTCCTAGGGCGGGAATGAATTTCAAAATAAAAATAGAACTATAGATAGTCGGCTACGAATTTAATTTCATAATTAAGAAAAATATCGAAAAAAAATGCCACGGTCTTGTGAGTTTATAAACAGCCAGTGTTAAACGTAGTGGTTATATTCTCTTTGGCCAGTGTGAAAAAAAAAAGCGGGACGGCCGGGCGCCGGTGGTGACGCGGTGTGTTCCATATTAAAAATTTAAGAAAGACTATACAATTTGCCGGGATACTAACTATGTCTGGGCGGTAAATGTCCAGGTCTGTACCGAAATTCAAAATCTCAGTTTTATAGACTAATATTTGATTAAAAATGAGTTCAAGCAATTCTGAAATGTTGACCCCAGATTCGGTTAAAGACGAGGTAAAAACAGTAATCGAAAATCTTTTGCCAGAAATTTCAAAGTAACGATACTTAAATACATACAATGATTTTATGAAGTAGCTAACATACAAGAAAATACGTATTTTAGAAAAAACTACTATTTATTACTTTCCTTATATTCGAAACGAAAAGTAGAGTTTTTAACTCGGGTGAAAGTCATCAATTCCTACTCGGACTATAGCCGCCCTCGCTGCGCTCGGGCGTCTAAATACCTCTTATGGGAATTGATTCCTTTCGACCCATGTATAACAATCTACTATTGTTGATTCAATGCCCAATTGCCCACCGCTACCAGGGATGCGATGATCCCATCAAAACTTGTAATGTGTGTTTGGAATTGTATTTGCTATTTATTCCTAATGATATCCTCTATTGCTATTTATTTTTCACATAGGTAGATACTTATGAGTCGAATTGAAATTGGTACCTGTATGTACCTAACTAGGTTATCGCGGTCCATCTATATCCGTCTAATGTGAGCAGGATAACGGTAAAAAGATTCATGATTGCCATTGTAACATTACAATTTCCGATTTGAATTCAGCTCGC